>OZ007494.1:12064852-13359705 GCA_963931815.1 Caenorhabditis plicata
ATTTTGATACTGGAAATACATTACAAATGTTACTAGAGAGAAATGGTTATGGAGAAATTCGTCACCTGAAGTAGTAAAAGCTGCGAATATTTTAAGCGATTTAAATTTCGAAAATTTATTCATAATATATTTTAAAAAGTTAATTTAAATATTTTGAGTACAATATTATGGGTTTCAAATTCAAAGGTCTAGTTATATGAAAACATTGGTCCGTTGGTTTTACATAATTTCTAATAATTTAAGGCAGTCACGAACCGATTGAAATTTCCAAGTATTATCAATGGCTTTCGAGTATTCGGGTTAGGATTACGAATAAAAAAAACTTTTTGACGCTAAAAATATCTTAATTCATTAATTTTATCCATCCTTTTACAATACTTTACGCTATTAGAGTTCGATTAGAGGTGCTAATTTGAGATTTCTATTAGTGTGACACAATGTATTGTACTAAACTAATTTGTGCTATGTATAATTTAATAATCAATCATTGACATTTTCAGGATGCCCGAAGAAGTCTGAAGACGGACCACTGTTGAAGAAGCTTTTCCACACTGATCACTTCCGAATCAATGTTGTCGAAGATGCACATACTGTTGAATTGTGTGGAGCATTGAAAAACGTTGTTGCTTGCGCCGCCGGCTTCACCGATGGTCTTGGTTATGGTGACAATACTAAGGCTGCTGTTATCCGTCTCGGATTAATGGAGACTACCAAGGTTTGTTGAATGATTTAATGATGATTGAACTAATTGATAAACAATTTAGTTTGTTGAACATTACTATCCGGGGTCAAATCTTCAAACCTTCTTTGAGTCCTGCGGCATTGCTGATCTGATTACAACTTGCTACGGTGGAAGAAATCGCAAGGTTATCTTTGAATGTTTATTGTCGGCTAATTTCATTATCTTGATTAAAGGTGTGCGAGGCTTTCGTCAAGACTGGAAAATCTATGGAAGAGGTTGAGAAGGAGCTCCTTAATGGACAAAGTGCACAGGGACCATTGACAGCGGAAGAAGTTTACTTGATGCTTGAGAAGACTGGACTCGAGTCCAAATTCCCACTTTTCACGGCTGTCCACAAGATCTGCAAGGGCGAAATGAAGCCAGCCGAATTGGTCGAATGCCTCCGAAACCACCCAGAGCATATTTAAGTATTCTTTCCTCACGTTAGTAGGGTTCATGTGATATATGTGCGCATGTGCCTTTAGACCAATTTTCCCCAAAATGTTTAAAATTTATAATTTTGCTATACGTGTTCTCATATGTTTTTTTTGTTATTTAAAACGAAATGTACAATATTAATAATTATAAAAATATTATTTTTCCATAAATCCTAAATTAGGCATGCATATATAATATATTAGATATCCTATCACAGTTAATATTAGGTATTATAACGAAAACAAGTAGTCAAGTGAATATGAGGGATGCAATTATTTACATTTTAAATAACGGTTATATATAAACTGGGAGACTTCTAGTTGGTTTCTAATATATTAAACGGGTCAGGGTGATCAACAATGACAATAATTTTAAAACAAATTATTAGAATCAATTCTTTTTCCAGTATCGGTCCAAGAATTCGATAATCGAGTCATAGATCATGAAGGTGATTCCGACATCGAGACACACACGCGACAGCCGTGGGACGGTTCCCTTGTAGAATCTGAAAGTGTGGTTATAAGTAGAATTATCGAAAAATGCTGAACGAACGCAAAGAATCCTTCCTTCTTCCAAATTTGAATGGCACAGTCAAGAGTGTTTTTATATTTCTTGGCTTCGAGTCCTTGCATACGCGTCTTGACGACATCAATAGGCGTGTTTCCATACACCGATGCAGCTCCGGCAACCGCTCCCATCAAACCAACAATCGGTTTCGAGATTGGCTTCGTGTTGTCGCCATCTCTGTACCAATCCTAGAAAATTATAGTTTATTTGTTTTTCTTTAGGAAATCTGAGATTTTATATAGTTATATACTCGCAGAAGAGCACAATTATCTCTCCAGTAAGCATATATATTATTTAAAAGAGACTCTAATTTTACTATTTCGGGTTTTGCGCTTGGAATAAAAAGCGCAACCTTTAGAAATCTAATTTATACTTAAAAAATTGATAATAGTACTTTCTTTTCAAAATTTGATTATAGTCTGTATCAGAGATGGGCGGAATGACAGTTTTTGAATTCCGGAACTCGGAATGAAAATTGGAATTTCGGAAGCGAAAAATAGACGGAATACGGAATTTTGAGCGCATCCGGTGGTAACGTTTATATGAAAAGTGCAATTTCGGAAAGCCGGAATAACATTTGAAAATCCGGACTTCCGCCCATCTCTGATCTGTATACAATTTTTGGACAATAATAAACAGAAATACACAGAACAAAATTCTCTCATATTATAATTAGCCGTACAGAGCAGAGATTGGCGGAATTCCGGATTCCGCTTTCGGTATTTTCAAATGTTATTCCGAATTTTGCATTCCGAAATTTTGTTTTTGATTCCAGACTCCGAAAATTCACTTTTCATATACACTTTAACACGAAATACGGCCGGAATTCCGGTTTCCGAAATTCAAAAGCTGTCATTCAGCTCATCGCTGGTGCAGAGGTTCCCACAAAATAATACCTTTGAATCAATTTAGACTATAGACTTTGTAGATCTTAGCATATCGCGAAATAAATACCCATTTAATCACTAGTAACGCCACAGGCAAATACCGATTACTTAATACTCAATTTTAAGTGGATTCTAGTTATTTTAAGAAAAATCCATATATTTATCATATAATTCTAAAAGTAACTGTAGAAAATATTCAATGAGACCATGTTGCTTTGTTTTTACTAGTACTTTTAATTTGAAGCATGAGTAGAGAATTTCAGACTATACTAATGAAACATATCTATATATAGCTCTTCTGAAATACCCTAGACCGGCTCAAAAATATACCAATAATAAAACCACAAAATATCATCAATTTGACGCTGATTTGTGACTTATAATCAGGAAATAGTAATAGACCCTACAGCCTCATCTACTTCGTCTGATATTAACCGAAATCTAATCGATCAAAAAATTCATTTCCCAATGACGTCAAATGATGATAAATCCAATACTAACCAAATTCGAAGTACCATCGATTTTATCAAACACAAAGAGAGACTACACAAAAAATGTTAAGCATTTCGTTGCCATTCGGCGTTCAAAATAATCCATATCATGATTGATTCGATAATTGTTCACGACTGATATAATTGAGAAATAAAAAAATCATTGTTTCGCTTTAAATAGGTTAAACGATTTCCTGATAACCTCGAAGCGAACAAGACAAAATCTTCAAAATCTCACCTTTAATGTTTCCATGACAAAGAATCGAATAGCTTGATTTGATCCTTGCTTCGCCATGGTGGCCGTTAATCCCTTGTAAACTCCACCGATTCCTTCACTTTTGATTATACATCCAACTCCATGGAAGAATCCTCGGTATTTTGGTTGAGCTAATGTTTGATCATGAATAAACTTCACTTTCACTGTTTCCATCGGTGTTACAGCGAAAATTGCTTCGGAAACACCTAAAAAACATTTTAAAAACACCAAATATTCAATCATTTCAAACCAGCTCCAAGTCCGCAAACCAGCCTCATAATTGGTGTCAAGTTTCCCTTCTCATCACAAGCCTTTGATTTCAGGAATTCGAATGTTCCAAAACGGAAAGATGATTTCGGAATAGATCCATACAAAAGAACTGAAAGTCCTCGGTAAAGTCCAAAGAAGCCGTGTCCCTTGACAGTCTGCTTCACACAATCAACCGGGCCCTCAAAGTGTTATAAATTTGAATTGATGATTGTAAAATAAATTAAAACCTTATATTTAGGAGTGGCAGACCGCTCATCCAATTGTAACTGTGTTTTTACATATTCAGTTGGGAATGTGATACAAATCTCGATAGCTCCGGTTAATCCACCAATGGTAATACCACGCACCGTCTTTTCTGAAGGTCCGTATTGTTGCCACAAGGAAAGAGGTCTGAAAAATACATTGTGTTGTGTGATTTTTGATAAGAATTACAATAAAATAATGCATCTCGCTACATCAATAATCATTGCTATAATTTTAATTTATTTTATTATTCATTTCAGAGATCGATGCCTAATGGAAGAATAATAAAAGAAGAGAAAATGATGGGGCCATAAAAAACATTTTTCTCAATTCCTCTTAAATATGTATTGCCCATAATTTCGTAAAAAAGAATGGCCGTCTAAAAAGAGAGCTCATCCAAACGAGATCATCAGTCCATTCTAATATTTTTCCTCTTCCATTAGGCATCGATCTCTGAAAAGGACAATATAAAGAGATAAATTTTTCATTTTATTGCTGAACGTGGCATAAGAGAGGATTTGTTCAAATATTAATGTGTTGTATAACTGTAGGGAAATCTCGAAATGAACCAAAATTTAGACATTTTTCCAATTAATAACGTAAGTAAATGTTCAAAAGGATCAAAATCTTTCTACTTTTCGTTGAAAAGAAGCCAATTTTCTACGTTTACGTCTCACATACGCATTTATAATTGTTCATTCGTTAAATAAATGTTTTTTTCTTAAAAATCACGGAGAAAATATATATTCCTATAATAAATTCGTAATGGATACTGTTGATTTAAAATTCTGTAGACAGCGAATAAAAAATTACACATTTGCCGTGATATTGCGTCAGATGAACGCTCTACCGCTGCGGATATATTAAATAACAGTATCCAATTTTTTCTTCCTTAAATTTTTTTGGATTGTTATAGTTTTTTCTTCGCGTCACGAACCTAATTTTTGGGTACCTAATTAAAAAGTTTAAAGGTGTTCTTTTATTTTTCTTCGAAGATATTATTGTGATACAAATATTTTTTATAATTATTCGAGTTGATTTTTATGGTGAAGTTTTTTTAAAGGCAGAAATTTTTGAAAAAAAAAATTATGTTTTCCAACAAGACCATAGTTTTTTTACTTACTTTTTTCATTCGGAATGTGCCTGACAATATTAAAAAAAAAGCCGGACTATGATAATTTTAAAAATATTTTTTCAGCAAGTGTTTATTTGTTCTTCTAATATAAATCAGTAAATTAAATTAGGACCGATACATAAAAATTGCATTCAAATAATGAGCAAAAACGAGCAAAAACTTAGGGGCGGAGAAAAGGTCTTGATTAGGCAGCCACACGGCCATTAAGGCCATCGAATCTCTTCCTCTTTTGTTTCTCATCAATTTTTGTTATCTATTTTTTGATGACAAGAAATGATAAGTTTAATTTAAAAATGAAAATGGATGAAATAAAAATATTGATGAGAAACAAAAGAGGAAGAGACGTGATGACCTTAGTGGCCGTGTGGCTGTCTAAACAAGACCTTTTCTCCGCCCCTAATTTTTTGCTCTTCCATTAGGCATCGATCTCCGTAATGAATTATATATATATGGTTAGTCGTGAAAAGTCCAATGCAATTTAAAAAGTTATATTGTCCTTTTCAGAGATCGGTACCCAATGGAAGAGAAAATAAATATGAAAAATGAGGTTCTCGATTAGACGGCCACAAGACCACAAAGGAGTTTTCCATCTCTTCCTCTTCAATGTGTGTTATCCATTTTTTTGAGACAACACACATTGATGACATACAAAAAATTGAGACCATTTTTTCCTCTTTCATAACCTATCTCTAAAAACGACAATAAATAATTCAAAAAATTTTTCCAGAATATTTTTCGCGTCAGTGCAAATTACAATATATCTAGTTTGAAAATTAAATTTGGCGTGCTAGAAATTATTGACCTGAAAGAGTGATAAAAAGAATCGTAAAAAAGACAAGCTCACTCTTATGTGAAATCATTATTTTCATCAAATTTATTTTAACATTTTATTATAGTGTATTTCAAAATAGTTGACGACGCAATCACGCTGCAAATGCGGCATATTAATTAAAATTCATTTTCAAATCGATTATTTTAATAATTTTTAATTAATAAACGTGAAATATAAGCAATAACAATTAAAAAATGTCACAAAAATAAAATAAAATAAGCGATTTGAAAATGATTTCGAATTAGTATGCCGTATTTGCAGCGTGATTGCGTCGTCAACTATTTTGAAATACACTATAATGAAAGTTTTATTATCAATGTTGAAAACTAGTTCAAATAAAATTAGCCGATTCAAACTTCATAGGTGCTTGCAACACAATCTGGCGAAACGATTTCAACAGAGAAAATATAAAATTTGAGAGAAATGAGGAATAATAATTAAAAAGCTATAATTTTAACTGACAAGTTGTGGACTTGTTGTGGAGTTGTGGACTCTGTGAGTTGTGGACTTAATTGCGATTTATAACTTGGAACTAATTTTCATTTTGGTACTTAAAATTAGTTACTTTATGCCCTGGGAAAATATACTTTATTGTTGCGAGTTCATTTTCAATTTTAGGAATCCTTAATTGAAATAAAAATACGCAGGATCGCGCCGACATCTTAAGAGCTGACTATATAAATTCAGAGATTCCTAATGGTGCCTAATGGAAGAGAAAAAAATGATAGTCTCGTTTGCACGTCCACACGGTCAAACGAGAATATCAAATCTATTCTTCTTCAATGTGTGTTGTCAATTTTTTTGAGACAACACACATTGATGAGATACAACAGAGTGGCCGTCCAAACGAGAACCTCATTTTTTCCTCTTACATTTTTACAATATCTATTCAAACATTTTTAATATAAAGAATATGATCGCGAGGCAAATTATTCAACTACAAATTAAGATAGATTCCGAGAAGACAAAGCTTCTATTTTTTCATTATAATAAAATTAACATACTTCGCTCCTGGAATTGGTTTAACAGCTGCAACTGTGGTGTCTCCCATCGTATTCTGTTCTGGTTAGTTCAATTCAAGTAAATTTGATACCACTTTAAGGAGATCACCTCCTGAAATAAACACAAAATGTTTCTTTTCGATAATATTAATTTCAAAAATGCGAAGAACGACAACAAGAACAATCGCATTCAGTGAGAAAACGCCATGAATGCAATAAGTTCGTCAGCATGGTCGACAACGTGGGCTGAATAAATGAACAACAAATGAAGGAAGTACGACACATGGAAAATAGCATAAGAGAGATGAAAGATGAGCCTTCAGAATATGGAGGTAACGTCATCAAAGGTCGTCTATGCGTATACATTCTCATTCGAATAGAAAATCATTCCGAGATTTTATCATTATTTGTGGCGCATCCTCTTATCACTTGGAAACGTTTTTATGGCGAATATATATACAATACTCTAGTGGAAAGAAAGACGATCTTAAAGTGGAGAAAATGAGACGTTAATAATTGGCTAAATAAATATATATTGCCAAATGATTTTCCTATTTTAGTAGGCGAGCTATTTCTGCAAAAATTGTGGGAAAATGTGTTCAAGGATAACGACAATTGCTTTGCAGAAAAATAACACGAAAAACCCCAGGTTTTTACCAAAGTTGACAGAAATGATGGATAAATGTCCGTTCGAACTTCCGATGATTGCTATCGATCGAACGCTAATAGTAGAAAAAGAAACAATAGTTTGTTAGAAATAAGCTCGTCTGGATAATCGATTCAGTGTTGAGATAACGTTTTGTTGGCATCAAGAGTGGTGCGATGGCACCATGAAAATGATTGTTGGTTGATAACAAAAGTTATTGTTGAAACTAAAAACGTTGAATAAATCGAAAAAGGAATGGGACAAACAGTTTGAATTCCCCATTGATTTTAATCGATCCTCACTAAATGTTATTGTTATACAAACAGTAAACAAGCAAATAGACATTGACCAATGGTTTACATTCTTTTTTTTTTTTTGAAAATATAATGGTTTTGTCGGAATGACTTATGAATAAACATTGATAATTTGAAAAAATACATTTAAAGCAAACACGTCGAGATAAGAAAGTCGAAATGAGCGAAAAAATGCTTAAAACTGTCAAAAGGCAAAAATGGGTTATTAACCGATAAGAATACCGGTTTTCTAAATTAACAAAGCCGTCGAATTGGCCCGATGCCACCTTTGAAATAATAATAATAACAATTAAAAGCTGCAAAAACCACCAAATGATAAAATTACGAGAAGTGGGATAATTTATAGACAACGTGTGCTACTGGCCTCAGGTTGATCTTGGATTACTCATGACTACGGGAAATCTTAGAAATTACAAATAAGATACGTCAAGATATCCAAATTCTTCAAAACAAACAAGGTTTAATTCAAAACTATCGGGTGTTTGATTGTTTTTGGAAATCATTGGAAGATCAAATCATCGTCATTTTATGATAATCTATTTCAATTCTCCTTTAGTTATTTATAATTCGATTTATATTTGTTTAGGGAAAGCTTGAATCAACAAAAATTAAACAAATTAACGTAGATCAATGTGTATTATACGTAATAACGTTAACGGTCTAGGGAACACCTTGAATTTTTTTTATTAATTTTTCTGATTTTTGTTTCTTTAATTATTATGGTTTGAAAATATGGATACGCCGTCAGCAAATAAAATTTTCACGAATTTACACAAAATTTTACTATTGTCGACTTGGTTTAATCAGAATCATTTTGAAGATTTTAGAAAATGTTTTTAGACATTTTAGAAATGAAATTGAGGATTTCGTAATTTTCATTTGGTTTTTAAACAAATTTTTAAGTAAATTTATCAAGCTTCTTTTAAAATATCACTGTAACTTTAAATTTGGACAAAATGTTAGAAATAAGTGACATTTCTGAGGTTTTGTTTTTACTAATTCATTTGGCGTTCAAACATATACCTGAAAGTTTCTATAAATCGTATAGATAAAAAAATTTACATCCTTAAATAAGATATTTAATTTACAATTGCTAATAGTGTATATAGGGAAAAAAGTATGTTAAAAACTCTGAATTATCTAGAGCAAACGCGAGCAGCTCCTATGCCAGAATCATGTTTTAGTTTGTTGTGGAAGAGCTATCCACTTGTTGTTGTTTTTTATATAATCTATTTAGCTATACTAGAATCGAAGAAAACTAACGATAATTTACTAGAAGTTGTAATATTCATCATAGCGTGCTTAAAATAATCTCTATTGACTTCGAGATGAATTATATATAAAATTTTCATTTTAAATCTCGACAGTTAATAATGTTAGAACGGGTAGATTATACTAGATTTTAATTGCAATTTGAAAGAATAATTGGAATCATATATCATTAAGATAGTTTTTATAGAAATTTTCAGCAATTTAACACATTTTTTACAAATTTCACGTTATAGCCTTTTATATATTTCGCCGTTTGATACCTTAACTTCAATACTCTGTAGTTATTCCGATTTATTTTAACAGAGTTACATTTCAAGCCTCCGGATAAATCGTCATCCTTTAAGTAGTTGCTTTTCTTTATCTCAAAGCCTTCCTTCTTTGAACTATGTGAATATTAAATATATATTTTGTCGTTGCAACGTTTCGATCATGTGAAAGCAAAACAGGAGTTTGTTAAAGTTTAAATAATCACATTTCGTTGCTTCTTTAAATCAGAGACGAGTTTGAAGTACACAAGTTGAGTGTTTGTAATATAGCTCCTAACTAAGTCGATGCTGTCGCAAATGCTTCAGCGCGGGTGGAGAAAATTTATAGTTAAAACAATGAATGATTCAAATTGACTTACACGCAAAAGTCTTATTTTTATTTTATAATCTGAGAAACTTGAACAAACTTGATTTAATGGGTATAAAAAAGATGAATTTTACATTTTAAATAGTAATAGACAATGACCTGTAATATAGTCTGATGATATTAATTCATATTGTATCCCTTTCTTCAACTAATTCACCATTTAAATGATTCTCTCAACTTTTAGGTAATGTCCGGTATATTAACAAGAACTCTCGCTCAAGGAAACTCCATTATCCGCGGATTTCTTGTCGCTAGGACCCCTGTGACTTCTGAAGCCGCTGGATTCAAGGTTATTCAACTAAAACAGCTACCCACTTTATTAGCATCTTTTATAGGTCAAATCTAGATTAAAGTTACGCTGCCGCTGTTGCTATTTTATCCGTGTCGACGGTCGTCTTCACGTCGAATGCCATGAAAATCCAAGACACAAGGCTCGTGAAATCTTCGATGTAAAGAAGCTTTGGTAAGCCAATGGGTACAGATTCCATCATAGTTAATTGTTTATTGTTTGATTTTTATTATTGTTTGTAAATAAATAATAGATAGGCTAATAAGTGTTTATTTATTTACACGTAATTGTTCTGACATGGTAAACCAAATTTTTTAATGGCTATGATCTTCTTGTACACACCCTTTGAGCAATTTCCAACAAAATCTCCATCGGGTTGTTCTAACGACCATTTGTAGATTCTCCTAAATTTCAGATATCAATTGAATTAAGAAAATATGAAAGGCGTACTTGACGATTTTCAGCGAATTCGATATGCGGCCCATTTGAGCTTCAGATAAAGCGATATACAATATGCACCGTGCCAATATTGTTGGATCGCCAAACTTTTGAGCCAATATTATTTGATATCGAGATATCTTTGAAGCCGTTTCTGCCTATTCATTTAAAATTATTTTATAATGAAATTTTCCGAACGTTAATAAGTAAAGTTAGTGTTTTCAACAATTTCTTTTTAATTTATAATTTCCCTTCACTTGCAGATTATAATTTTATTATCGTTGCTGGTCTGGTAGCTAGGTAGCTAATACATAAAATTTTTCTCGGCGTTGCGATGCGCGTTGTCGACAATTTAAATTTCTTGGTTTTTATATGATATCGAACGATTTGACAAAATACCAATGTTTATTTTGAGTGAAAAATAAACCTTACTGCACGCCATTTTTTCTACCCCGCCTAAAAGTATCTAAAAACATGCGCTTCTTACCGAAATTTGCAACATGAACGTCTTTTCTGAGCCCCCAACTTAACTGTTCAATTTGGGGTGCATTACTATTTAATTCTTCTTTATTCTCATTCCCTCAAAACTAAATAACTTGTCAATTATAGAAAAAAATTTAGAAAAAAATGGGGTCATGAATTTGGTTTTAAATCGTCCGCAGTATAGATCAGATACATTCATTTCCAACCGTCCACGGTTGAAATATATTTTAACGAACTTTGCAATAATAATGGGAAACTCACAAACTTGAGATCGAAGTCTCCCATAGCTGAATATGCACCACCCAATGTCGATAAATTCCACATCAACTTTTCAAGTTCTAGCATTGATCGTAATTCTGTTTTAAGACGTCGCTCCCATTCATATATAATTGACTCCTCAATATACCGAAAGTCAATGTGGAGTTGAATTGCCTTCAAATAAAATTGTCAATAAAATGTGTGCGAAATTGTAGTTTTAATGTGCATTGAGAAATTTTGTACTTGGGGAGTGATTTCTTAAAATTCTTTGAATTGTAGTATTTCATTTATTGTCCTCATCAGGAAAATATCGCCAATGGAAGAAGGAATAGAACAATCCAAAATGTGTGTCTCATTATTGGCAAATTCAGATAAGTAATGTGAATTGAGATGAAAAGAAAACTTTTCATTGTTCTCAGGTCCAAATGAGACCTTTTTTTAAAATAATTTTTCCTCTTGATGAAAATTCTTTAAAATCATAAGAGCTCTTCATCTTTCCCTGAAAACGACAACACGTAAATTTACACGTAAATAGTCCACAACTCACAAGCACTCAAATGCCACGAAACCGCGTCGCATTGGAAAAGACCTCGCACCAATTGCACGAACTTTGTTTCGAAAGGGTATAGTAGATATAATAATTTAGTTTATACTCTGCATTTTCTTAAACGTACACGTTACTTTCAAACATTAAAAATCCTAAAATTGAAAGGTAGTGTTCGAGCAATTGGAGCGAGGTGAACGGGGCGCGGCTTCGTGTCATTGGAGTGCACAAGTGAATATTATCAAAATTCATTTAACGTGTCTTGTGTCTTTATTAATTCGTTGAAACTTTTGGATGTTATTAAATCTAGGAAAAGCGGAAATTGCTCCCGTCGGAAAATAAAATGCATATCTGCAAAAATCACGGATTATTGCACCATCTCTTTTTATATTTCGATTTTTTTCATTTTTATAAAAAAAAATGACTAAAAAATCAAAGATCTCAAAGGAATCGAACCAACACAGATTTTTCGTGAATCAAATCCTCTACCAGGTATGCTACGCATCCTCTTTTGTTTTAATTAATTAATCCGTTGAAGTTTGAGGAAGTATTTTAAATTCTATGGTGTAATAATCCGTGATTTCTTTTGCGGAAATGGATTTTATTTTCCGACGGGAGCAATTTCCGATTTTCCTAGATTTAATAACATCCAAACTTTTATAAAGACAATTTCAAAGTTTTTGACGACGCATTGCGACAATTATAAAAATAGAAAGTTGCCTTTTGTGTCTCTCTATGTATAATTGTCTTGCTGCACAGCGTTTCGCAATGCGGCATCAAAAATTTTAAATAGTCTATAAATAAATAAATTTCCTCCTAGTCACGCTTATTGAACTAGGAGATGTTTATCTCATTGAAGTATATTATATCTCCACAAAAATAAAAAAAAAACTTTAAAGAAACTTTAATATGAAAATTTAACATACCCTATTCTTTGGTATATTATAAAAAGATCTTATAGAATCCATTAACTCTAACTTTTTAAATGAAGTATACGCTAGAAGTTCATTAAATTGACGATGGTTCGAAACGGTGAAAGTGACGTCAGATGATTCTGAAACATTTACTAATTTTACATTATATTTCATTTACATACCCACTTTGTTACTAGTTTGCGGTTCATCTTCAACAACTATCATTATTTACAAGTAAAAATACCTTTTAACACTTGAAAAGGAAGAGAAAATAAACATTTGTTTTAAACTGCGCTCCGTTGCAATTTTGCGGGAATTTGAAAATAACAATATTATTTTTATTTAATTTTTTCGTTATTATTTGACAGAACTCATTTCAGAGATGGCTTTTAATTCATTTAACCTCGACAAAGACTTACCATTATATTACAAATCACTTTTCCCATTCAAACCCTATGTGAAATGGCTTCAATATGGAAAAAGTAATATTTTATAATTACAAATGTTAATATTTGCGCATTTTAGAACCCACGGAATATTTTAATCGTCGTGAATTTGCGTTTATTCTCGCTGACGATGTGCATCTTCGATATAAAAGCTTTAATGATGTTCTCTCATTTCAAAAAGATTTGTGTTCGATCAGTCCACATAAACTGGACGTTGGCGCTATTTACAATCACATGGTTGGTACAGTTTGCATTAAACTGAATAATTTTTAGATTATTATTATTATTATTATAGCCAAAGGATCATCGTAAGTACACTGATTTCCAAGCAATTGAACGTGAACTTGTGTTTGATATCGATTTAACTGACTATGATACAATACGAACATGTTGCAAGTAAAGTTTTTAGAGTTTTAATAAAAGACATCGTCCTTTTTAAGAGATGCTAAAGTTTGTCAGAAATGTTGGAAGTTCGTTGTTCTTGCTGTTAAAATATTAGACCGATTATTAGAAGACCAGTTTGGTTTTAAAGCAAGGTTGTGGGTTTTCTCCGGTCGTCGTGGAGTCCATTGCTGGATTGGGGATAAAAAAGCAAGAATGTTGAATAACTCGGCCAGATCCGCTATAGCTACACGATTGAACCTGTTTAAGGTTTTAACAATGTTTATAATTAATGATTATGCACAACATAGAAAAATAATCGAGTAGATGTGACAGAAGTTCGTAGAAAGATGGTCACAGTTCCACCCCATGTACAATTTGCATATAACACAGCCATGGAAGACGATCTGTTCAAAGAATTAGTAATTATTATTATCAAGATGCTAAATACAAAATATAATTTATAGGCAGTGGAGCAAGGATGGTTGAATGATAATGATAAACTCATGGAGTATCCCTACATTGGCGACATTGTCAAGGATCATTTATCAGAGTGTTTGGAAGCGTATGTGGCTATTTAAAAAGGAATCAAAGTAATCTACACTTTAAAATTTTAGTGCTAAAACCGCGGAAGTTAAATGGGATGTTCTCTTGAAGATGTTCGATGATAAGACCCGAAAAACATTGGAAATGAATGGAGAGTCAGTACCACAAGCTCAGTTCGGAAGAAACAAGAATGTCTTGTTGTATTTTGTGCTGCAGCATTGCTATCCACGGCTTGATGTGAATGTATCAACGGGTAATTATCGCTTTAAATATATTATATCCAATAATGTTATAAGTCGCGCACACGCCAATTTAAATCATAAAAATATTTGCTCAGAAAATCACTTTAACATACTTTTCATAATTTAGGACAAATATAGTAATTGTGCGTCAAATTCAATAGGAAATATTCACTGATAGAATCATAATTAAGGCTTTATTTTCATCTCGGGTGCATTACATATTCATATGAATGAACCTCTGCTATTTTTAATTCGAAATCCAAATTAAATCGAGTATTTTATATTCTTTTCAAAGTATCCCATATTTAGAGAGATTTATTGAGAATTGATGTTCAGACGTGATTTGTGTTGCTTTAGGAACGAACCACTTACTGAAATCACCATTTTGCATTCACCCGAAGACTGGTAATGTGGCTGTTCCATTAAATGTTGAAGAAATTGAAAAGTTTGAAATTGAGAAATGCCCCCGTGTTGAGTAAGTCATATATTGAACAGTTAGATTAAAAAAAAACTATTATTTAGTAAATTGGTAAGCGAAATGAGAAAATTGGGAGATGAGAACGAGGAAAACATGGACCATGATGGATCAGTGCCGAAGAAGATGCTCGGTTTGTTTCTTCTCTTGCTCGATGTCTTACTCATTTATTATTATTTTTAGCTTACAAACACACTAGCCTTGCTCCATATGTTGAAACGTTTGAAAGATTTGTTGAAATCGCGGTACAATCCTAATCAAATATTTATTGAATAATTTGTACAATATTCACCTATTTACAAGTAAAAACTGTGAAATAAAACCATAATTTATTGTTGATCTTTTTCCTCTGTTTTATTTCTCCCTGTTGCTGTTACTAGAACATTTTCAAGCAAATCAGCAGTGGAGATGTGGTCTGATGAACACAATGTGCTGGAATTTTGCACCTTGCGGAACTCGTTGATCGCATCCCATGAGTCCTCCATGTTTCCCTGGTGGTATTCGAAGATGGCGTAATTGAGTAACTGAAATACGTGGATTATTTGGATGTGAATAATCACGTACCACAGATGGAAGAGGTTTCAGTTCTATGGACTTTCTGTATGCTTTTCGAGCATTTGCGAAATCTTTCATTTGTGATAGAACGACTGAAAATTGGGATTATAAGGGATGTTACAGAGACTGATTATAGTTTGCTAGAAGCTTCTAGAAATAAATATTACTAATTAAATGGTTAATTTAAATCGTAGAATTTTTAAAATCCAAGCACGTGCGTGTTATGTTAGAGACGATATAACATAACGGTTGAATCTGAAGACGTATGCAAGACCGTATTTACTCGTTAAACGGTGATGGAGAAATTTGTATTTTCTATTGAGAAATTTGTTTTCCAGTAAATTATGTATTTTTTCAATAATTTTTTTTCATTAAAACATATCTTGAATAAACTTATTTGTATTTTGTTCTTCATATATTAAATTAATATTTTCTATTGTTAAGGTGTAAATTATTTTTTTTAATGGCTTAAAGAAGAATAAGGGAAACAGTTGATGGTGGCATAGAGATGCGGATTTAATTTTAAATTCGGATGTTATTAAATCTAGGAAAAGCGGAAATTGCTGCCGTCGGAAAATAAAATCCATTTCCGCAAAAGAAATCACGGATTATTACACCATAGAATTTAAAATACTTCTTCAAACTTCAACGGATTAATTAATTAAATCAAAAGAGGATGCGTAGCATACCTGGTAGAGGATTTGATTCATCAAAAATATATGTTGGTTCGATTCTTTTGAGATCTTTGATTTTTTTTATAAAAATGAAAAGAATCGAAATTTAAAATGAAATGGTGTAATAATCCGTGTTTTTTGCAGATATGCATTTTATTTTCCGACGGGAGCAATTTCCGCTTTTCCTAGATTTAATGACATCCAATTTTTAAAGTTTTTTTCGATTACCTTTTGTCATTTTCGAAGTTAAAGAATATTTTACTTTTTACAATTATAATAATAAAGACCAATTTATTTAGAAAAATTAATAAAACAGGAAATTAGAGAGACCACGGTCAGTAAAAAGTGAAACCCCGGTTCCGGTGCGGAAAAAGTTAAGTTCCTGCCCCAGGTATTGAAAAATGGAAGTCCCGGGTCCAGGGTTTTGAAATTTTCATTTTTTCGAAAAATAGCCAGAATTCGGAATTGCGGCCGTGTTTGGTGTTAACATTTATATAACAGTGCAATTTTGGAATGCGGAATTCGGATTTGAAAAATGACAGGAATCCGGAATTTCACCCATCTCTGATTGACACTATATTTTTGATCATAGTTCCTTAAAAATTACAACTATTAATATTCAAATTGGTTTTTTATAATTGGTTAAAGTTGTTGCAATTATTATTACTACGCCTCCTAAAGTACTAACGAATATTTCCTAAATTGTCAATTCCATGGGCACGCCATTCCCTCATTGGGAGTGAGATTAAACATACAGAAAATACAGGATCGAACTGTGGGTGTTGACGTGACTGTGTTTACGTATTGTCGTAAAATAAAATGCTCACTTATTTTATATTGTTTCGAAATATTTTTTTCTTATTTTTCTTAATATTGTTAAAATTTTTAAATGAAATATCTCGTAATATTGATAGAATTAACTTATTTGATGATCAACTGGACAATTAATCGCTAAAAATTAGAAATTAGAAAAATAGTTAGAAACAATATAAAATAAGTGAGCATTTTATTTTACGACTATACGTAAACACAGTCACGTCAACGCCACAGTTCGATCCTGTATTTTGTGTGTTTAATCTCACTCCCTCATGAGGACTAGAATAGAGAAGAAGAGTCCATGGTCGTAAAATTCCTCGTCCATAATTTTATTTATTATTTTTAGTGTTTTGAAGACCTTATTTAATCACTTTAGAAGGTAAGTTTAATAATTATTATATCTTTTATAAATAATACAAAGTAAATTCATATATAGTCGTCGCCAAATGCGTTTACCGCCGCAAAGTGTGGCGCACTTTTTTAAATATTATTTTTTCATCTAATTTTTATGATTTTTATTATTTTCCACGTTTATTCCACGATTGAAACAACATCTAAAATATATTCTTCAATTTATTTAAGCTATAATAGTATATAACGAGCCTAAACAAGAAAGTAATCATAAAAATTAAATGAAAAAATAATATTTAGAAAAAGTGCGCCACACTTTGCGGCGGTAATCGCATTTGGCGACAACTATATTTAAAGGTAAAATTATCAACGAAAACAACATGCCCAACGATATAAACACGATCGAACAGGGACACTGTTTTCGGGAAAACCGCTCGGTGATTTTTTTTATTATTTACTTTAAAAGCTTCTATTCATGTACACGAGTCTGTGCATATACGTGTGAACTTATATAATTATTTCTCAGCTGAGATATGAGCTAAACCATATCAACAATAAAGTCGCTAGCTTCATATGGCTACGTGATTATTATGAGAATAATGAGTATTTTAATAAAAAATCAAATCATAATAGATTCTAGTCATTATGACGAATCTATTGATGTTCGTGCCGTAATATTTTTTGTGAGCGGAGATATGAAAAAAACCAAAATCCTCGTCATCCATGATGTTGGCTTATTATATATTTTATTGATTTTCACCAAATCTGCTCGTTGGATGTTTTAAAAGTTAACATTAATAGATGATATACATTCTTACGAATCTTTTGAAATGCGTGTGATATTATAACAATTTGTCTGAGCTGACAAAAGCATATACAGATTTCCCACATACACGCAGATTGAAAACAATGTTAAAATGTTCGATTCAGAAATGACCAAAGTACGAATATTTTCGATGAATGATTTTTTATTTCAAGAAAGTTGATCAAATTGTGCATTAATGAACAAATTTCAATGCTTAATTTGGCTGTGTTGACACTGATTTTTACAACATTTTTTGACGGACTAATGCTGGAAGCATAATTATTTAATTCATGATCCTTTTGAATTTTTAAATTATATGGGTTTTAACTGTTTTCCAATGTAATTAATTTCTTGAAGAAAAGAAGATCTTAAAGAAAACTGTATCGATGAATATTTTTTGTATTGGGATATGATATAGAGTAAATTATGACGATTTAAATGGTGTATAGCTTCTGTCTGTAGTAATAAAACTTTTCGAGATATTCCTTTTTTTATAAGACGCATATAATGCTCCTCTATGAGCCATACATACGTTAAAATATTCTTAAAATGACATATCTGACTAGGACAAACTAAAAAGGAAATCACAAATTCAAGTAATTTTAAGCAATTAGGGCCTATAAAGTATGTTTTATTAAAACAGGAATATTTCGAAAAGTTTTATTTTTACAGATACAAGCTATACACCATTCGATTGGTCATAATTTGCTCTATAACATATCCCAATACAAAAAATATTCATCGATACAGTTTTCTTTAAGAGCTGATTTTCTTCAAGAACTAAATCACATCGGAAAACAGTTAAAACCCATATAATTGAAATATTCAAAAGGATCATTCATTAAATAATTATGTTTTCAGCATAAATCCGCTAAAAAATGTTGAAAAAATCATTGTTAACACAGACAAATTAATCATTAAAATTTGCTCATTAATATAGTCGTCGCCACGCCAATTGAAATGAGAAAAAGAGGAGCTGGGTTAAAGGGCTTAGCCATATTTTCCCAGTAAACTATAATACTTAAAATATAATTTTGAATATTTCTAGAAAACTAGCGTGAAAATTTTTCTTTATTTTTTACGTGGAAATTAGCGAGACACGCTTAAATATGAAAATATTGATATTTTCAATTGGCGTGCGTCGCCAAATGCGATTACCGCCGCAAAGTGAGGTGCACTTTTTTAAATATTATTTTTTCATTTAATTTTTATAATAATTATTATTTTCCACATTTATTCCACGATTGAAACAACAGCTAAAGCATATTCTTCAATTTATTTAAGCAAAAACAGCCAGTTATGACTGGGATCGCCAACTTTCATATTTTTCTAACGTTGACACTAAACTGTATCATTTCTGTAAAATATTCAATGAATTAATTGTTCAATATACTCCTGTATCTTATACACCTTTTTATATTGTTAAATCATACAAGTCCCGTAATTACTTGCGGCGGCTTCGTCGCAAATATCCCAATCCTAAAGAATTTGTCGAAAAATATAAAAAAGTCTTAAAGTGCTGTAGGCGACGTATTATAAATATGGAGTCGAAAGCACTTAAACTCAAGCCTAAAGGTTTCTTCAAATTTATTAACTCACGGATTAAATCCACTTCTCAAGTAACTTCCTTGTTAATTAACGATAATCCTGTAACTGATCCTGCTAGCATAGCTAGCACCTTCTTGAATACATTTTCTTGTAATCTCTCTGATCCTGTAAATCCATTTCCGGCATTGCCTCCTAATAAACCATGTATAACACCTATCAGCTTTTCTCCTATTACAATTATAAACTGTATTAAAAAACTTGCACCTAAAATTGGCTTCTCTACTGATTGTATTAACTTTTTTGTTATTAAACGTTGTATGGATTCTATTGCGCTTCCTTTGTCAATTATTTTCCAAGAGTCTTACAATTCATCTATTTTTCCTAAAGTTTTTAAAACTTCAACTATTGTACCAATTCATAAAAAGGGCCGTATAACGGATCCTAATAACTACCGTCCCATTACCCTTACACACCCACTTTCCCGACTTTTTGAAAGAGTTGTACTATCTCAAATTAGGCATTATTTCTCATGTAAATTGTCAGAATATCAATTCGGTTTTCTATACCGTCGTTCTTGTACATTGGCTAATATTGACTATATCTCTAGAGTTAAAAACTCTCTAAATTGTGGTTTTAACGTTGATTGCATTTATTTTGACTTTAAAAAAGCATTTGATAGTGTCCCACACTCTCTTTTGTTATTAAAACTGTCTCTCTTTGGTTTTGATGATAATCTGTGCTCATGGTTTTCGTCATTTCTTTCTAATCGTACATCTAATGTTAAGATTGCAAATCATATATCATCCAATGAATTCTGTATATCTTCCGGTGTCTGCCAAGGCACAGTCTCTGGCCCGTTCCTATTTCTTATTTATATTAACGATCTAATTGATTCTTTTCCCTCTGATGTAAATGTTTCTGTCTTTGCCGACGACATTAAAATCTATGGCACTAATCCTAATTCTTTGCAACACAGTATTGAAATTATCTGTAATTGGTGTCATGTTTGGAAACTCAGCCTAGCTGAGAACAAAACTTCTGTTATTCATTATGGTAAAACTAATCCTTGTTTTAATTATGTTATTAATAATCAATGTATATCTTCATCGCCGTCTGTAAGAGATCTTGGTCTTATTATAGACAATAAACTCTCATTTGTAAATCACATTTCCTATATCTCTCATTCTTGTATTGTAAAATGTAGGCAACTACTAAATGCTTTTAAATCACAGAATCCTAAATTGTATATCAAACTATTTAATTGTTATGTTAGGCCTATTTTAGAGTATGGCTGCGAATTATTTCATCCAAAGTCAGCTCAGCTGACCGCGCTTCTAGAAAAACCCCTGAGGTTCTTTACACGTAGGGTTTGCCAGCGCTGTAATATAAAATATAATTCGTATAACGATAGGTTAAAACAATTAGACTGTGAATCAATAAGAACTAGGCGATTAAAATTAATAATTAAATCATTTTATAAAATAATCACTAACATGTACCATTGTCCCTCATTTAACGATTTTGTATACCTATCCCAGTCACCACGTAATCCATTATTGTTGAAAGTCAAACCTGGTATTAAGCATTGTGATAATTTCTTTGTAAATAATATTTCCCTTTGGAATCGTGTTTGTAAATACTTTGCTAGTTTTAATTTATTGGAATGTCATGTGAATAATATTGTAAACTCCATACCCTATGAATATTTATACTAACTTTTGCCATCTGAACGACCGACCTCGTGAGGGGTCAACAGTTCATCTTAATTTTATTCCCCATTTTCTTGTAAATAATTTGTTATAATTATTTTATGGTGAATAAATATTATTAAATATTATTAAACAGTATAAAACCAGCGTAAACCAGAAAATAATCATGAAAATTAAATGAAAAAATAATATTTTTGAAAAAAAAGTGCGCCACATTTTGCGGTGGTAATCGCATTTGGCGACGACTATACATAATTTTATCAACTTCCTTGAAATAAGAAATCATTTCATGAAAAATTTGTATTTTGGTCATTTCTGAATCGAAAATTTCAATCAACGTGCACATATATCTAATCATAAATGATTATACAATGTATAGCAGTGTTTGATTCGTGTTACATGGATATGAAACTATATATTGTTTTTATTTCAGATGTTGATTGGAATTAATACGGCAATAAAATTGCGGCGGTGATGGTGGTGGCAACAATTCTTCAACTAAATTTGGGTTTTTTGTTGCGGAAGGTAATTATTTACCTCAATCGGTGAATAACTTCATAGCTCTTGGTATGTATGAAGGTGCGGAGAAAAAACAAGATGTTTCAGAAGTTTCAAAAGCTATGAAATCCTTCTTCCAAAAATTGCTGATGATGGCGTATACGTTATACATGTCATAAAATTTAATATAAAGGTATTTGTTGTTGGAGATCTTAAATTTTTGCCGATGTTTCTTGACGTGCCTCATCATGCGAGTAAAGAGTTCTGCCCCATATGCACCGTAACTCGTAAGAGCCACCACCAAAATACACATAATAACCTATCATTAAGGGATTCATCAGAAAGCGGATTTCGGATAAATCCAACATTTATTGTACCACCGACGCTCCATATAATTCAAGGGTTAACAAATTATATAATTAATATAATTAATGGTCAATCGTCTAGGTATTTTGGTTAAGAGTTCTGGAGTAAAGCTAACACGCCAAAAAACTGCATTACTCAACGGCAGCGACTGTACCAAGTTCCTGAGACATGTTTTGGCCTAAAACTTTCATTTGCCCTATGGAGATAATGACGGATGTCTGCTACCAACGATTCAGTTCTTGTACCGTGTTTCGCGCTGGGCCACTTCAGATGCGGTAGACATACGTGGTTGGCCACTGATGGAAGATGACATTGCGAAGTTTTCCACAGAATGGAGGAAAGCTGGTCTTTCACCCACCAACAACTTGCATCTGTTGGAAGCCCACGTTGCGTCATTCGTTCGGCGGGACTATATGGCGAGCAAAGCATAGAAGCCTTGCACCAAAAAGCAAATAAAAGAGCTTTGCGGTGTTTGGGGGCAAATAAGGAGAATTGGATGCACTTTTTCATCAGGGAGCAGCTGATTACCGCTTTCGGTGATTTAGCGGAGGACAGATGCACGATATCCGATAATATGCAGTGCCATGTTAGTGATGTATCGTCCGACGAAAATAATAATATCATTGATGTTGTTCATTAAGCGTCTTCAATTTGTTCTGTATATTTTGTCCGTATATATATATATATATGAAATATTTATATATGAAATTATTTATTTATGTGTTTTTTATATGTTTTCTGTATTAATATATGTATAATTATAAGTGTATATGTATATGTTATATACTTTAACGCTTAAATTGTTAAGAAAAAACTAAAACATTATATTGCTAATAGATTTCGACAGATTAACATTGATAATGGAGAGAGTCAAACATAGCATAAAAGACAAATTAAAAATATAGTTTTCATTTCAAGCGAAATTCCTATCGTTGTCTTGTCTCATTTCATTATATTTTTTTTACACTATGTTTCTTACCGAGGGAATGGCGTGCATGTGCTTTTATAATTAATATTTAATCCCGAAATATATACAAATCTACGATATATATATATATATACTAGCTGACAAAAGTTTTGTCACAAATGTTTTTTCGGGTTTAACTTTTTTGTGACTTGACCAAATTGGCTGATTTTTTGATATGATAGATTCATATGGTTGTAGATTATTTTAAAACTTCCCGCTTGTGAGTACGATGATCCGTTTTACAGTGACAAGCGTTTATCGTAAAACGCGTAGCTCAAAGATATTACGCACTTTTCTTGCACTGCATTTTTTAATAATTTTTAAAGTTCAATTATATTTTTTTAATAATTTTTAAATTCAATTATATTTTTTTAATATTATTCATTTCAGAGATCGATGCCTAATGGAAGAGGAAAATTTTTGGGGCGGGGCAAAGGTCTTGTTTAGGCAGCCACACGGCCACTAAGGCCATCACGACTCTTCCTCATTTGTTTCTCATCAATTTCTGTTATCTATTTTTTGATGACAAGAAATGAAAAGTTTAATTTAAAAATGAAAATGGATGAAATAAAAATATTGATGACAACAAAAGAGGAAGAGACGTGATGGCCTCAGTGGCCGTGTGGCTGCCTAAACAAGACCCTTGCCCCGCCCCTAAAATTTTCCTCTTCCATTAGGCATCGATCTCTGAAATGAATAATAATTTTTAAAGTTCAATTATATTTTTTTCATAATTTATTGAAAATAGCAGTAATTGGCAACATTTTAGAGATGACTCCACGTAAAGAAACTCCGAGCTATTATCAATATGAGGGAAAACGGAATGCGTGGTAATTTGGTAATTTATTTATTTATTTATTATTCACCAAAATAACATTTAAACAATATAAATTGTAAATGGTAAGATAGGGAATAAAATAAGATGAACATATGACTCCGCCAGAAGTCGGTTGCTCAAATATCAATAGTTCTATACATATATAACAGTAAGTTGGAGTAATAAACACATAATATGACAATTAGTAAATGAGTTTGACAGGAATAGATTCAACAATAACATTTAGATTAGTAGGGGGTGAATTAACATGAAGAAAATATTGGGATACCCGATTCCATAGAGGCATATGTGATATAAAAAAGTTATTATTACAAGTAGAGACAAAAGGCTTAGCCTTAATACGCAGTGGGTTGCGAGGAGAACTGGATAACATAACATATTCATTAAATGAAGGGCAGTGATACATATTGACAATGATTTTGAAATATGTTTTAATGATTAACTTAAGGCGTCTAACTTTAATAGATTCGCAATCTAACTTAGTAAGCCTATCGTCATAAGAAACATACTTAATATTGCATCGCTGACATACCCTACGCGTAAAGAATCTAAGCGGTTTTTCAAGTGCATCCACTAACATTTTACTGTCTGTATTAAATATTTCGCAGCCATATTCCAGAATAGGTCTTACATAACAATTGAATAGCTTCATAAGCATTAAGGGGTCAGTGGTTTTAAAAGCCTTCAATAACTGACGGCATTTAACAATACAAATGTTGGAAGTAACTTCAATGTGCTTGTTAAATAACAATTTATCATCTATTAGAATTCCGAGGTCGCGTACATAGGACGACGGCGTGATACTAGTGTTGTTTATACAATATACGTTACGAGGGTTATTTTAAACCAAATTTTGCTACTATAACATTTGAAACACTGATTCACATAAAATATCAAAAAATCAGCCAATTTGGTCAAGTCACAAAAAAGTTACATTTGTGACAAAACTTTTGTCAGCTAGTGTATACACTCCCAGGCCACGAAATCGCGCCTCGTTGCAAAAAACTTCGCACCAATTGCAAACACAACCTTTTAATTTATTATTATTTTTTCACGGTTTTATTTATTTATTGTTTTGTAACCGAAATGTTGAAATACTGAAAAATCTTTTTTTTATCTATCAAACGGGATTACGTCTATTTACGGTGTTAAGTATATATTTTTTTAGAGGTATTATATCAAAAATTTGGAAAGATAATTTTAAATAATAAAATTCAAGAAAACTAAATATCCTGTTAAAGCTTAATATTATGTTAATTTAAGATAAACATCTTAAATTTGACGTGGAAATCAAATTGGTGTTTATGTGGAAAGTATCGAATTCGATTCGAATCCAACTCCGATTATATATTTAAAAGATTTTTAGGTGTGCAATAGATCGTCATTTATGGCATGAAGCACCTTATTTGACGAACTCTTGCAGATTTCCGCAATTTGAAATGAAATTGGGTAAGTAAATCCTGCAATTTTAATATTCAAAATATCTACAAAAATAATTTTTGCGGCGCCCTTAACTTACTCATGAATAAAATGATGAAACAAATCTTTAGAAAATCGACCCCAACAGTAGAATAACAATTTCTTACCAGCCATTGCTCCGATGATTTTGGCGTTTGGCCTCGTTAGCTCAGAAGCCATCTTCAAATAATGAAGAGCTGAGCAGTTCAGCGACATTGATTCGTGCAATATTCCAAGATTATAATTGATTCTAAATGGATGCCGACGACATTATAGATTCTTCCAATCAAGACTCACTTATAGTTGAGCGGGTTTATAAACGCCGCCTTCTTCAATGCCGAGTGAGCTGCGGCGAGTTTATCGCGAGCCATCAATGCCACGCCGATGTTATTCCACAGACAACCATTGTAGTCGCAAACATCTGCCGCCACGCTATAATATACTCGATCAATTGGTTGATTGTTGCAAGGCTAAGATTTATACCGATACTTGTTCAGAGCCACATCATGATCACTGTACGATTGCATAATGGATCCCACTGCTAGAATGGCCTGAATTGAACAGTTGCTTGGAATGAGATTCTCAGCTAGCTTACGTCGCTATTTGAAGGATCATAGGCTAAGCATTGGCCAATCTCGTGAAATCCTGCATCAGTGTTACCAGCTCTTAATTGAAGCAATCCCAGCCTTAACATGATATCGGTGTTTTGGGGCTGAAGCTCAAGAGCCTTTTTATAAGCCGCCATGGCTGCTTCAGCCTCGCCAAGCTCTTCCATAAGCTTTGCCAAGAATGAAACCAATTGAGCGTCGGTTTTAACATGAGCCGAGCTTAGGATCAAGTCTCTCGCCGTCTCCACGGGGTTCACCATCTTGTTGTTTACTTTCTTCGCCGGTAGATGATATACAGCCCGCGCTAGCCAGTAAATAATTCGCTAAAAGTTGGAGCATTTTTTTTAAAACATATTACACCATATTACAGGGTTGTCTGGATCGCATTGGGCTGCCTTCTCGAGATTTTCCACAGCCATCGTGTGACGACCCATCAGGAAATGACATCGGCCGATGTCATAGCAATACTTGCGATTCTCCCCGGATGCATCGTAGGCCTTGGTGAACCAGTCTAATGCCTCGTCGAGATTCCCCTCAGACCTTGCTATTAACCCACGTACGTGCATTGCGAGCTCATTATGCCCTTTATACCTTGACATGATTTCCTGAATAGGCTAAATATTGAAAGCCAAATGTTCCTTTGCACAAATACCCCGATGAGAGATTTGCATTCAACATAATCGCCCTTGCTGTAATAATGGAAGAGCAAACCGTTCAAATGGCTGCAGTCGAGAAGCTCTATTCGACGTGGAGCCCGCGTGCTCGGCTCGTTTTGCTCAACATCCTACGAACGCGTTGAAGAGAGTCAATAGTTGATTTACCTGTATGTCGAGGTCGCCAGCGGTCGAAGAAGTGTCCGGCGGAACTTCGATTTCTCCAATTATTTCATCTTCATTGCTCGCTTCCATTTGGGATACCGATCAAATGCGCGAAATGAATTGAGTTGGGCGAGATTTTGGTTGCCATAGTGATACGCAGAATGAGGGAGCTTCGCGCAGCATAGTTCTGTTCAAAAAAGGGGTTTATAAGAATATTAGATTGCGTTTACAGAAACACATCGAATGAAATAGCAAAAGCAGAACCTCAAATGAGTCACTTAAATCTGAAATTACGTAAAAATTTAAAGTTCCAGAGATAATTTAGGGAAGGCCTGTAAAACTGACGTAAAAATTAGTTTTTAAATTTCACACAAAAACTAATAAAATGCTTTTAAATATTGAAAAATCGTCATTTTCATTTGGCGTGCAGAAATAGTTATTTTTCTCTTTTTGATCTGAGGCGGTATGCAAGAACGTGTTTATCTGTTAAATGCTAACAGAAAATCAATTGTTCTTTACAGTAAATTATAAATATGTTATATTCTGTTTTGTATTAAATTATTATTTCTTACCTAAATTTATTAAAATCTTCTTATAAAAGTAGTATGACAATAATTTTAAATCATCATTTAACAGATAAATATTGTCGTGGTGCAGGTTAATGAAAAAATAGGTTTAAAGGAGTATTTTTGGGGTCAGGTCGGGTTTTTTTCATCACGTTTTTGTTTGATTTTGTTTTCTCTTTGTATAGACTATTTCAAAATTTTTGACGGCTGCGTTGCGAACCGCTACGCAGTAAAACCATTATAAATTGAGAGACACAAAGACAACTCTCTATTTTTATAATTTTCGCAACGCGCAGCGGTTCGCAACGCAGCCGTCAAAAACTTTGAAATAGTCTATAAATTGATTGTTACACTAACACGCCATTCCCTCATGGGGACTAGAAAAGAGAAACAGAGTCCATGGTCGTAAAATTCCTATAGCTGACACTAGACACTAGCTGACAAAAGTTTTGTCACAAATGTTTTTTCGGGTTTAACTTTTTTGTGACTTGACCAAATTGGCTGATTTTTTGATATTTTATGTGAATCAGTGTTTAAAATGTTATAGTAGCAAAATTTGGTTTAAATTACCATGGCAATTTCGGTACCACGCATTCCGTTTTCCCTCATATTGATAACAGCTTGCCGGGTGGCAATTGGAGTTTCTTTACGTGGAGTCATCTCTAAAATGTTCCCAATTACTGCTATTTTCAATAAATTATGAAAAAAAATATAATTGAACTTTAAAAATTATTAAAAAATGCAGTGCAAGAAAAGTGCGTAATATCTTTGAGCTACGCGTTTTACGATAAACGCTTGTCACTGTAAAACGAATCATCGTAATCACAAGCGGGAATTTGTAAAATAATCTACAACCATATGAATCTATCATATCAAAAAATCAGCCAATTTGGTCAAGTCACAAAAAAGTTAAACCCGAAAAAACATTTGTGACAAAACTTTTGTCAGCTAGTGTAGATAATAATTCTATAGGCTATTTCAAAATTATTAAGAGAAATCAAAATAAAAAAATGTGATGAAGAAAAGAAAATCCGAAATAATAAACAAATTGCAAATTAAATCGACATGACCCCAAGTGAGACCATTTTATTTTTCGACATGCTCCTTTAAACCGATTTTTTCATTAACCTGCACCACGGCAATACATTCTTGCATACTCGTATAAGGGCTATGGTTAGATTCATTGAAAGGTGGAATCTTAATCATCGTATATTATATAATTTTTACCTGATTTTTTAAAATTAAAAATTGAAGCATTATTTTAGAACACATGAAAAACAATTAGTTTTCAAAGTAAAGGCCATTTGACTCTATGACTTGAACCCATCTATCGGAAAGTTGTTCGATCCCGCTGCGGTACCACTCCTTGTTCTTAGAGGCGAAAAACTCGCGGCTGGCACCCGTTTTCGACATCGGCCCGGTCTTTGAAGCTACGACCACGAAGAAAGTGTGCCATGGATCGAAAAGATGATAATCAGATGGTACAAGGTCCGGACTATAAGCTGGATGTGGAAGAAGTTCAATGGCGTCGAGATTTTTGATCTTTTCCTTCGTTTGTCTGGAGGTGTGCGGTTTTGCATTGTCTTGTTGAAGGAGTACCCGCTTGCGATTGATCAATGCTGGATATTTCTTGCCAAGTGCCGCATACATTCGATCAAGTTGGGGGCAATAGAGGTTTTTTGGAACTTTTTGGAACTAGCTCGAAGTAAATTACGCGTTCGAAATTCCACCAAACACACAGAAGTATCTTCTTTGAGAAATGATCACATCTTACTACCGGTGACCGGGTTCCAACCATTGATTTTGTCTGTCCGGAATACTGAAGTAGACCCACTTTTCATCACAAGTTACAATTCTACGAATAAAACAGTAATCTTGTGGATTTTCGAGCAGTTTTCGGCAAGTCTCGACACGTTTTCTAGCTTGAATTTCAGTCAATGCGTGAGGTACTTCTCGGAAGCGTCTATTGACTTTCCCAAGAGCGTGAAGATGTCGTACAACTGATGTTTGAGAAATATCGAGCTCGGCCGACAATCTGCGAGTACTTATTGATGGATTGGTCTCCAAAGCTTCACAGATTGCTTCATAATCCACTGTCCTAGGTTGGCCTGAATGTGTCTTGTCCTCGAGATCAGTTTCGCCGTCGTTAAATCTTTTGAACCAATTTCGCGCAGTACGATACGAGACCAAATTGTCGCCTTCAACTTCACATATCTTTTTTGCTGCTGCAGTTGCGTTGAAGCCTTGTTTCCAGTAATGGCGTAAAAGAACACGAATTTCGGATTTTTCCATGTTCCTTCTACAAGTTAAAATTTTTTTTAAATAAATGACCAATTAAAAATTTTCATATATATTATGATAGAGCTGTTCAAGAGCTTTAAAAAAAAATATATATAACACATGTATATAAAAATCTTTATTTGGTAAAAACCAATTCGACAAAAAGATATAGGAAAAGCGGGAAAAAAATTTAGTTCACCCTTATATAATGTTCTCAGTATTATCAGCTTTCAGCAGCTTTTTCTTATATATAACTTTCTTCACGTACTTTATAAAAAATATTTTTTTTGACTCCAGAATATGTCCACTTTTGTGCTAGGAAAACGTCATTTGCGGGAAGCTTTCTTTTCCTTTTCCAACTCAACAGGAAAGCCACTGACGCGCACCAAATGTTTGCCCAAGCTTACGACGATGCTGCACCATCCATAAGAACCTGTCAAGAATGGTTTCAGCGTTTCAAATCGGCAGATTTGACGTCAACGACACCGCATCATAACTGGCGATGAAAAGTTAAAGGTGTACTACGGAAATCCGAAGCGAAGAAAATCGTGGGTTAGTCCCGGTGAACCGACAACTTCGACCGCCATGGGAAGAAGGGGTTGCTGTGCATATGGTGGGACCAACAAGGAGTTCTGTACTCGGAACTGCTCCAACCTGGCGAAACAATCACTGCGAATCGCTATCAACATCAACTAGTGCAGTTGAGGCATGAAATCGCAGTAAAAAGAGCAGAATGGGCGGGTCGACACCAAAATTTATTTATTTATTATTTATTTATTTATTTATTTATTTATTATTTATTTATTTATTTATTATTTATTAATTTTTATTTTTAATTAATTTGAAAATTTTATTAAACTGATGGTCAATGGTCGAATGGTCAAAGTGGGTAAGAGAATTTGGTATATATATATATATATTTATTTATTTATTTATCATTATTATTATTATTATTATTTTTTTTTAATAGTTTAATATAGATTTTTGACGTATTCACTAGTTTAGCGTTCTTTTTACTCGTTTGTTACGTAATGTGTGATAAATTGTGCTCAAAAGTCTTATCCAACTTAGGAGCATTTTTCCGTCTCTTGATTTCACTAATTCTAATACTGTTGTCGTTTTCCATGGATTTTTTTTCATAATTCTCTTCCAATCTTTTATTACATAATGGCTTAGGTCAGCTCTTAGGGTTCCTGGACCTGCGTGGAATAATTGTCGATGTGTTCGGTTGATGGGCGCCTTTACCAAGTTCGATTTGGGATTCATTTTGATTTGGTTCATGTTGTCTTTGGTTAATGGGTTCTCTAATCGGGTTTTGACTATAATTATTTTAGTTGCGTGATCTTTAATATAGCGTTTTTGTGAATCTTCCGATATGTTATGTTCTTTTTGGTGTAACCGTATTAGGTGAACGCTTTCATTTACATATCCATTTGAGTTTTCATAGTTTTTTATTTCAGGAAGCATTGTTTCTAATTTAGATTTTCTATCGTTATTTTTAAGCTGTCTATATTTTCTGTGTGATATGAATTTTAGTACGTATCGCATAATATTCACTAATTTTTCGTGTTTATTTGTTATGCTTGTACTTATTGGTGATTTGTAGGGTTTTGTTCGAGAAAATATATGTTTTCGGTTAAATTCTAGTGTTGTTTCTTCATCACAAAGTTTGTTCATGACAACCGTTAGGTATTTCGACAGTCTTGTACAAGATGAGCGCATTTTTCCACGTTTAGTGATTTTTGTGGTTGCTTTAACTTGTGTAATGGTTTTATAGTTATTGACGTTGTTTTCTACTAACTCCGAATTATCTAATTCGAAATGTTTGGTAAGATTTGTTTTCTCATGGTCGATTTGCATAAAGAGGTTACTCTTGATATTTCTGTTTGTACATATTCTGTTCGATCCGCATATTGTGGTTCCTAATTTTGTGCTGATAGCAGATAATCCTGATGGAAGTTGAAGTGGTTCTTTCCAGTTAATTATTTCCAGATAGTTTGGTAAACCTAATAAGATATCTATTTTCTTAATTTTTTGAGGTTCTCTTATGTGTTTTTCTTTTAGTTTATTAATATCTTCTTTCGATAAAGCAATTTGGTTTAGATTTTGACATATAGATGGTGTTGTGAAGCAAGTTATTTTGCGCCATCCTTCTGAGGTACTTAGTTGTAGTTCGACAACATTCATCTCTTTTCTCTCTTTTTTGTCAATTGTGTTTAGTATTATTTGTTTCTTTTCTATAGGTTTCAGCTTCAATTTTGTTGCAAATTCTTCTGTTATTAGGTTTATGTCTGATCCACTATCCAATAATATATTCGACGGAGTCTTCGATTTTGAATTAATTGGTCTAGCCTTTGTGGTAACAGACATAAGTTGGTTATGTGCGCAATTTATGGCGTATTGGTTTATTGTTGGATTCTCTTTATTATTTGATCTTGGAATAAATGGTGTATCTGTCGCTCTAAATTGTGAATTGTGAACATATCGGTTTTCTATTTCAGGTGATATAACTGATTTTCTCAAATGTGTAGTGCATATGGATTTGTGATGATGTCGGCCACATTGGCATGCTTGCTTTTGACAGTTCTTACTTCCGTGGTCTGTGTTTAAACATTTGAAACAAGCCTTTTCTTTTTTAATAATGGTAATCCTTTCCTCTATGTTTTTAATTATTCTGCAGTTTTCTGGTTTGTGGTTATCTTTTTTGCAATAGAGACATGTTATTTTTGGATAGTTCGGTCTTCAGTTATGTTGTTGCAATTATACGATTCCTGATATTCGTTGTAAGGAGAAATTTTGGTTGACTTTTCGATTTGTTCTTGAATGGTAATCGATTTTTCAATTTTTTCCATTAGTATATCTATTGAGTTGTTTTCGGTGTTTGAATGTAATTCTGATTTTATAATGTCTCTAACTATCCAAGGTGGGAATTTACTTTTAATTTCTTCATAATACGGACTTCCGTCAATATTATTATTTATTTGTCTTAGCTTTTGAATTGTAATTATGCAATTTGTCAGGGTTGTTCTGCAGTTAGCTGTATCTGCTCTGGATTGTTTCATGTTCTTTAGGTTTGTCCACAATATTTGGTAAAGATTCTTGCTGGCAAATTGATTTTTAATAGTTTCAATAGCTTCATTATATAATGATCCATCAACTGGATATCTAGATAATGTTTCTGCAGCTTTTCCTTTACATGCTTTGCGTAGTGCACTCATTTTGTATATATCTGGTATTTCTGTTTTATGTACTAGTGTTTCGAATAATGACCAAAAATTGGAAAATTCTGTTTCGTTTCCGTAAAAACTTGGAATATCGATTGCATTATTTTGTAACAACATTTGGGTCAAATAATTATTTTCAGTCAATGTGGTTTCTTTTATGGTCTTTTTTGTTTCTGTTACTATATTTGTTTTGTTTTCTGATATATTTAAATTTGAAATTAAATTGTCGATATCGTCATCATCAACTTCGTCATTGATATTAAATGAAATATCGCTCCAATTTTCTGTTTCATAATTTTCTCTTAAGTTCATATCATGCACTGATAGGGTTTTAGATATTTCGTGTACATTATTCATTATCTTTGTGTAACTTTCGTGACTACTCTCTCCAATTGCGAAGGCTTCGTCAGAAAGAATTTCATTATTTTTTACTCTCAATTTCAGTGAAACAATTTTCTGCACTAATTTGCTAAATTCGTTTTGAATTTCTATAATTTTATCGAATTTTTCTTTCAAATTAATTCTGTGTTCTTGAAGTAAATTTTGATCTGTGCTTTTTGTAATGCGAAATGTTTTTATCACTTTTTTGTTTCTGTTAAAATTGCTTCAATTTCAATTTCTCTGTGTGTCCATTTCGACTTCAATTTAAAGATAATCTCGGAAAATTTGTCAAATTCCATATTAAAAGTTACGTTTACAGATTTCTCTGATCGACGTTGGTTCAATTTCGTTGGTACGATTTCAAAAATTATTTTTGGTAAAACAATCTTGCGAAATAATAATAATTATTATTACTTCTTTTATGTGAATTAAATATGTATATTTAAATAAATATTTATATAACACGCAGCTTGGTAGCTTTGTGTTTTTATAGTGTGTCTCTGACAGGCCTCTTGGCAGCAACTTCGGCTAGGGTTTTTGTTTCGACTTGCGTCACCGAGTTAATTTCTCGGTAATATTCAACAAGTAGGTTTCCCTTGCTTGATGAATAGAATAATAGTAACTTGGTCCAGGTACCAAGGGCGAGGTAGTTGAATATCTCGGTCCAGGTACCAAGGGTGAAGTAGTTGAATATCTTGGTCCAGGTACCAAGGGTGAATTTTCGCTGGAGTAGATTTGGCCGATGCACCAATGTGGAGGTTTGGTTCGGCCGATGCACCAATGTGGAGGTTTGGTTCGGCCGATGCACCAATGTGGAGGTTTGGTTCGGCCGATGCACCAATGTGGAGGTTTGTGGTAGACAAGGAAGGAATATTCAAGTTGTTTATTGTTACAAGCAATAATTATACTTAATACTCGTCTTCTGCTCGTCTTTGCCTCTGAGGTGGTTCAGTGGGAACTTGTTGTTGTGACCAAATCCGCTTCTTTTATGCAATCGGCGGTGGGCGTGGCTTGATGTCGTTGGCTGATCATTGGTCGTTGAATCTTCCAGAATTCCAGATAGAATTCTGGAAGTAGATCGATGCCGATGTAGATCAACATCGTGGCGTGGTGTCATCCATGGTCACGATGGTCGCATGAAGCGACAGTCATATTGCTTCATGACCGCATGCTGCTGCGGTGAAGGATGCGCTGAAATTGTTCAAATGAGAGGTCTTACCGCACCCGCCGTACTCTCTTGCCCCGTCGGATTATCATCTTTTCCGGTAAATGGTCTGGCGGAGCAGCGCTTTCGAGATCATCAAGACGTCAAAAGATGGCTAGATGAATGGACTGCGGCTAAATCAGAAAAATTCAATTATGATGGAATCCATAAGTTGTCCAAACTCTGGGAAAATGTTGTTATTAATGACGGAAATTATTCTGAACAAAAGTTTTGTTTAAGTTTGTCCAGTTTTTTATAGTTTAATATGCGTAAAAAACGCGGAAATTAATTTCTAGACCTATTATAACGAATATACTTTAAAGTTTCAATTATTTTATTATTGTCGGTATCCAAATCATCAAAATCTTTGGCAATCTTTGAAGACCAAGCTTATTCTTAGCGTAGCTTCTTTTCAATGCTTATTTCTTCTTCTTTCAGCTTCTTACAAGGGAAGTTCCCATCTCTGTTTTAGTTCACCATCTCGAGATGTCTCGAGATGGCCATCTCAGATTTTAATAAAAATTTGCAGATAGATTCCTTATGATCCAAATAGTATACTGACAAAATATTAGGAGCCAAAAAATGGTTTAAGTGGGTAAACAAAGGAGTCTAAAACTCAGCAAATCGCGACTTTCAAACACAAATTTTATGTAGTTAATGTTAATGATCCCGTTTATATTTTAAGGGCCATACTATCTTATACACTAGTTGACAAAAGTTTTGTCACAAATGTTTTTTCGGGTTTAACTTTTTTGTGACTTGACCAAATTGGCTGATTTTTTGATATGATAGATTCATATGGTTGTAGATTATTTTACAAATTCCCGCTTGTGATTACGATGATCCGTTTTACAGTGACAAGCGTTTATCGTAAAACGCGTAGCTCAAAGATATTACGCACTTTTCTTGCACTGCATTTTTTAATAATTTTTAAAGTTCAATTATGTTTTTTTTCATAATTTATTGAAAATAGCAGTAATTGGCAACATTTTAGAGATGACTCCACGTAAAGAAACTCCAATTGCCACCCGGCAAGCTGTTATCAATATGAGGAAAAACGGAATGCGTGGTACCGAAATTGCCATAGTAATTTAAGCCAAATTTTGCTACTATAACATTTTAAACACTGATTCACATAAAATATCAAAAAATCAGCCAATTTGGTCAAGTCACAAAAAGTTAAACCCGAAAAAACATTTGTGACAAAACTTTTGTCAGCTAGTGTATATCGTTTTATTATATTTTTTTTTCAACTTTCAAGTGGTTTTTCTTCTTCTTTCATCTTCTTAACTTCATTTCTTTCTGAGCTCTACCGATTATTCGTAAAATGCACTTTAAAGATCCTCTAAGTGAGGTAGTCAACAAACGATATTACTAATTCCCCCGAAACTTTTCTCATTAAATCACAAAAAAATAAAAATCAATTTATCTCCAACAAATAATAACAAGTTAACAAATATATCCATATTTATGCGTCATCACTAGCTTGCTCTCTTTTCAGCAGCATCCATGAGCTTCTCTTCCGCGGCGCTGCAATCACAATCAAATGCATTCAACTCTCCCACACTTGACCAACTAACCGACGAGCATCTTTACTTGATTCTTGCGCGTTATCTGAATGATACACGGCGGCTGCATCCAGGGCTCTCCATCGATTTGCATCGGAAATGATTTATGCGTCCTGCTCATATTTGTGAATGTGTGAAAAATACACGCTGTCTTACTGTATGACGACTGTGGAGCACTGTGAGAGTCGTCGCGCGCCACGAACGCCGGCTTTGATTTGACCGACTTGCATTGCTGACTCGAGACCAACTAGCTGCAATTATTTTGTGTTGGGCATTGGATTGTGGCGAGTGCTCGAACCTCTATCAAACCATCGCCAATATCTTGTACGCAAGTTTGAAGTTGCATCTGTAAGGATTTAATTGATTAGTCATGTTCATACGCCTACCCTCTCTGCACTTCTATAGGGAAATAGGGCAGACATTCTGCTTTTTGCCTTCCTACTCCGTCCCCATAAGTTCGAGCCCCCATATATCGACGGAATATTGAGCAGCGCGATCCCTTCCAATGATGCATCCTGTCCGAAGTCGATTGTCTCCCCGTCGCACTGCAATTCCCTTTGCTCTAATTTGGCCCTAACTTCTTACCAATATATCAATCTGTTCGTGCAAGTTCTTACAAGAACTTGATAAGGTCTCAGTGGTGCCCATTTCAAAATACCATAGCTTATTCCTCATGCGACTGTTAAACTTTTCCGGAAACTTCTCGCGCATTATATGGAAGCGATGAGCAATCGACGCGTCGACGCCGATAGAAAAGTAGTTATTGATGATGCTGTATGGCGGCGGCTCGGGTTTATCGATGTGCCCGCGTCGACTCGAGTTTGACGCCTTTTCCGGTTTCTCAATGTTGATCTGCCATCGATCCATCTCGATCTGAATGATTTTGGTGAGCTTTGTGTGTTAGTTGACTAATACCAGTGTGGCTTTCTCGATCTGCTCGAGAATCTTGTGCAGGCTTTCGTTCTCATATCCGCCACCCCATCGAAGGCATCTCGCTAGATCGTTGCCAGTTCCAAGGGGGAGGACAGCGACAGGTGGCCGGCCATACGTGAATGTTTGCTTGTCTGAAAAATGTTTTGGTGGGAATATAGCTGAGTTCTTATGGGCTCATAGATGCTTCTATAGCACGTCGACTGATATGATAATAAAATGAGTTAAGTAAACGTGCCCGACTCTAAGTTTTATTACCATTTTTTTTTAGATAGTTTAAGAAAAACCTAGTCGTTTTATTTAAAAGACGTAACAATTTTCAGACGCGCTTATTAAATATGAATATCCTAATTTCCAGTTTGCGTGCTAGAGCCACGCTGGGTTACAGCGTTTTACAGAAAATCCCTACTTATGGTTAATTTCCGAAATTAAGCAAATTGGTGAACACAAATAATCCATACTTGGGAAATTTAGCGCATTTCGACAAGTATGTAAGCTTGAACTTCGTATCTGAAAGGGTTGTCAATCCGTTTACTTTTTTTAGTTTACTTGAAAAATTGCAAAAAAATAATTTCAGATTTAGCGCTACGTACTAATTCGGATTTTGAGGTTAATATTTAAGCGCCGGTTCTCAAAAAAGTTTAAGGATCTATTAATTTTTTTATTTGCTGATGGTTAAAATAAATATTTTAAAACATTGAATTTTTGTTTGAACTAATATTTTTGACAAATTTGACATTGAAGATCGGCCCTAAACTTCTCAAATATCTACTAATTCAGTTGAGGAACAAACGTACACACGATATTTTAAGAAACATATCAATAATTAAGAAATAATGAAAAAAACTAAAATTTTGTTTTATTTTAGAGCCGGCCCCGGGTCGGCCTGTTTTAACCCGGCCCGGCCAGGACCGCAAAATCGAAAATGCGGACCGGTCCGACTCCAATCGGGCCGGCCTTTCCCAAGTATGAAATAATCAAAACGATATCAAGTTCAGAAACTAACGTCCAAGATCTTACCCATTGACTCAAGAACCCATCCAATAGTTCCATCGCCGCCACAAACCAGGATGTTGCATTTTTCGAGATTTGCAAACAATTGAAGCCTATTTTGTAAAAAAATTTACAACAAAAAAAGGTTGAACTCTAACATACCCTGGCTCTGGCCCGGTCTTGCTCAAATCAAACACTTGCCTTGGATTGAGCAAATACTCAAACTTTTGCAATATCTTAATGCCCTGTTTCCCGCCGCTTTTCGGATTCACCAGCACCAGTAACGGACAGCACTTGGTTTTCGGCGACATCGCCTGCCATACAAATCTTCAAACACGAGCATTCTCGCGTTTCCAAACCTGCAGCAAGCTAGTGCTGTGTGCTCCAAAGTTTTGATGCTTCGACGTGGAGGTATTGCGTTCAAGAAACGCCGGGAAAATATGCGTCGGTGGCAGTATATGATACGCCAATGCTCCTAGATCGCATTCTTGCGGCAACGACGACATACAGCGATGGTGCACCTAAATTGTAAATTTGATCAAGAGTTCTGCCACCGCCTCGCACATAATTGTGACACCAGCGACACCCTTTTCCTTGAAATACGCCAACGGTAGCTTTGCATTTCACGCATTTTGCCGTCGCATTGGCATCTTGCCAGTGATGATAAAGTTTGTCTGAAAGATGCTCATTTCGAAAAACGACACCAATGCGCACCTTGTTGCCTACTCGAATAAGTGCGAATGCAATTGTTAGCTGCCGATCTAACGCATCTCTCGTGAACCGTATATTTACACACTAAACTTGGAAGGATAATGGGATTCAATGGTATAAAATTGACTTACAAGAACAGCTGAGTCCTTGCTTACCGCCCCAGCCGACTAAAATACTGCAACATGCGTTACAGTAAGTGGGCTTGCTGAAATGACGCAGTTTCCAAACGTGCGAGCCATCTTCTTTCATTTCCTTAAAAAATACGTTAAATTATAATGTAAGAATCATGATCTAGACAGTTGAGCGTTTGCGAAATCGAAATTTTCACGTGAAAAACAAATTTCTTGTACGGAAATGGAATTTTTCAATTAAAAAAAACAGAAATGGAACTCTAAAAGCGTAGAGATAGAAATCCGTTCAACCCTGGTTAACAAAATAATATAAGATTTGAAGAAAATGTTCATAGCGGATACTTAAAAACTTGGAGAATATTTTAATAGAGCATGTTTAAAGTTTTGGGTATCATAGTCGTAGATGGTATGTTACAACCATGGATACCACATGCGCAAAGAAGACACAGACCGGAGACACGCGAGCATACATTATGGAACAGGACCTCTTGTGGTCCCGCCTCCTTCCCTTGATGCTTTAGTCAGTCGTCTACTCAGCAGGGTTACGGGTCGGTGGCTACCCTTGGTGGTCACCGAGCCGAGTCAAGATGTGAGAAATTCCTATTCCCCTAGTTCATCTATTCTCGTGTATTCTATATTATGTATTTTAATATGTTTCTCTAATAAATATTATTAATATATTGAGTGCTATTGAACCAGTCATAGTAAGCCTTCTTGCTGGTTCCAATTAGTTTACATGCGTCTTATCTCCTAACTTACACTCTTCGGGTCGCTCAAGTATAACGAGAGTAGGGGGTAAGGCGTAGATTGTAACGGGTATATGGTTTTGGGAATAAGAATGTGCTTATTATAGTTCTTGAAGAAAAAGTTCATAGAGGATATTGAAGAATTTGGAGAATACGTTTGTAGCAGGGTTGCACGGAATTACATCTCCCATTTTCCGTTTTCCGCTTTCCGTTAGAAAATTGTTTTCCGTGCAACCCCGCTTAGTATATAAAATGCCTCAGTTCCGAGAGAAACCAATCCGATGGGAAATCATCTTGCGAGATTCCATACACTTTTTCTTTAGGTCCAAACTTGACTACTTGCTTACTTGATTGTCGGTCGTCATTCCGAGAAGCGAACCAACTCTCTCCAGAGTGTTCAGCTTCGTCGTTCAAGCGTTGAGCAATGTGGAACCCAATTGAGCAGCTTTCTCGTAACTAACAAATCAAAGGAAATCGAGCCATCGAGCTTGGCTTGAAAGTGGATTATGTCGATAGTCGATTGGAGACGTTGGAGGATTTCCGAGATGTGCACCACGTTTCGAGCAAGGTCGGAACGATGTTATGATGTATTAGCTCTCTGTTTCATTTTTAGAACGTCAAATATAGAGTCCTTCGTAGCATAGTCAATGTGTACGATCATTGACTGCGTTAGGTTGATTTCTAGACCGTGATTTCTAGCCTTTTCTTCGAGTGATTATGTCTTCTAAGGAACTTCCGATTACATCAGGTGGTCAGCGAATTCGACTCGTTTCAAAATCTTCCCATCAACAGATATTTTCAGCTTCTCGCGCCTTTTCCATTTGGAGAGCAAATGTGAACAGAGAGGCCGAGTCAACCAGACGCCCCAATCTTTTGAACGTAATATCGACAGTGATTCTTAGGGATTCTTATTTCAAAAAAAAAAAAAAACACACACACACACACAAAGGCGATTAGAGCCAGTTCCAGAGGAAATTTGAATGCATTGCATTTTTCAATGAGTTGTCGAACAGAATGGATATTGTCGATTCATGATCGTCCAGACCTGAGTCCTTGTTTATATTCTTCCAGGCAACCTTCGCTGAATGAAATGAGTCGATTAGTTAGAATCGTCGTGTACATCTTGGTAACAAATGAGAGCAGAGATATTGGTTGGTATTGAGGTATGACATCCTTTGGTTCCCCGACTCACTTTGGAATTTTTTCTTCTGGTCTTTTCTTTCTGTCAAAATTATGTCGACTGCGGGCGCGCAAAGCCAAATAATAAAAACAAGCTTCACAGCAGCAAAAATCTAAATTAAATTCCCAGTAGTTTAATCTTCTTCACAGAATTCCATCTTCCATCTTCCTTCTTCCGTCGTTCGTTTGAAAAAATCGATTTCCGTGCAACCCTGGTTTGTAGCGAATGAAGATATAAGTATTGAATATAAGTATTGGGGAATAATTACACAAGCTTTAGGAGCCGGAGAACATTCCCTAACAGATATCGCGCTTGGGGAATAATTATTTATCAAAAGTTTGAGGCCTGGGGGATAATTTCGTAGCGGATATAGCGCCTGGGGAATAATAACGCAGCACAAGTTTCATGACTAGGGCACACCACGTGACTAGGGCACACCATTTTACGTTTTTTTTTACATATGATGCAGTTCCCTCTTCTGTGAGGTAAATGTAATGTGTATTGCGTATATATTTCGATTTTAAGATTGATCGGTTTGGTTTAAGTGATGTTATCATCAAAACACTGTCGGGGCAAACCTTTATACACGTGATAGCTTAATCTCTCAATTGAGTATCAGGCCATCCTCTTCAAGAACACTGCCTACTTTGACGCGTCACGCCAAATCGAAATAGCAATTTTGCGATTTTTAGACGTGCGTGGAAATTTTTACGCCTTTATAACAAAAAAGTTTTTAGTACAATTTAATTAAGCTAGTCTTAAACTATCTAAAAATGCTAATATCTTTCTAAAAAGTTATATTTGAGCATGCTTACTGAGCTCATTCTATTACCATACAAGTTGGGGTGCTTGGGAAAGATTGAGCTTGGGGAATAATTACGTAGCACGAGTTTGCGGACCTGGGGAACATTTCGTAGCGGGCGGATATTGCGCCTGGGGAACCATTACGCGTCACACGTCTGGGGAATAACTTCGTAGCTGATATTTCGCTTGGGGAATAATTTCGTCAGACAAGGGAAGTGTTTTGAGTCGAACTCTCAGAATTTTTTTAAAACTTTGCAGGTTTAGCGCAGTGGCAAATAACGGGACGGCGAGGAAATACGGCGAGGAGGCCTATTACCCGTTGCCCTGCTGCATAAATATTTTGTTGTTAAGCTATTGGAATGGAATGAGATATAAATAACATACCTGGTATTTTCTTTTGCCATTTTTAACACCTTAAACCGTTTCTATTATTTTTTTTCAAAATTTGTGTGCATACTATTTTTTGACGTGAGGAATCTACTGACAAGTTTTAAAAAATTCTGGGAGATCAACTCAAAACTCTTCTTTGTGAGAAATAAGTCAGTAGCGGATAATATTGGAAATGGGAATAACTTATTGACATTTTATTACGAAAATTGTTCTTTGAGCACCCCAACTTGTATGGTAATAGAAAGAGCTCAGTAAGCATGCTCAAATTTAACTTTTTAAGAAATCTGTTAATATTTTAGATAGATTAAGACATGTTTAATTAAATTGTAGTACAACTTTTTTTTGCTATAAACACATAAAAATTTCCACATACGTTTAAAAAGCGCAATATCGCTATTTCGATTAAGCGTGTTTGAGTAATTTTGAATTTTTGTAAAACTTGTGTTCATATTGGTTTGCTGTATTTTTACAATTAAACGGATCTATTGTAAGGATGTGAGGAAAATTTGGCTGAAAATCACCAAAAGGGGATATTTTTAGAGGTTTTTTGAAGCTTAATATCTTGTTCAAATGCGCCGGCCGTATTGCATGCGTCACCTTGTAGATCAGGTCAAAGAGAATCTTGCTATATAAACTTCATTGCGGTGTTGTAACATTTTTCTAGATTTTTTCACGTCTGAAAATGGATAGCAAATCTAATTTTCAGACGGCTAAAACAATTCTCATAGAAGTCCATGTGAGATAAAATTTACATCAGAAGATAGTGTAACAGGTGTGCCGTCCAGTATTCTACTCTGACCTAATACTGTGACGGACGTCTGTCAGTCACTAGACGGAGACCAGGACCAGAGACATAATAAGCATTTATTGATAAGTAAAGATCTCTTTTATACGTTTCTCCTTGGGGCGGAGCTTGGAAATGCCAGATGGCATTTCTACAATAGTAAAGATGATAATAAACTGGAATGAAAAGAAGACAAAAATGTGTTTGAGATAATTGTTTTTCAGTGTTACTTACCGTATCAAAACCTAACAACACCAAGAGCGGAATGTTTGTGAGCCCACCGCGGCGCCATTCATCGAACGACACAATTCCATCATTGTCATAATCAATATCATTCATCATCTGTCGAATTATCTGAAACTAGTTTTTTCAATTTTAATCTTCACTATTTAAAAAGATTTATATAGACTTCCTCTGAAATGTATAATTGATACTGTTTCTCTAACTTCACCCCACTTTTCTAGAACTGTGGAAGAGAGAGTTTCGCTCATATCGATTCTTATTTAACAACCCGACCTGCTCCAATTCAATTGTGTCCCATTGCTGATATCTCGCCACATTCATCATTTGCTCAATAATTCCGTCAATCTCAGCCTTGTCGAGGAACCCATTAGCATCCGAATCATAAATATGAAATACCACTTAAAAATAAAAACCAAAGGCAATACAAGAAGAAGAAGAAGAAGGCTTAACCAACCATCCAGCTTGTTCTCCGGTGTGTCAGCTTCCAACAGTGATAACGTGCAGATGAGGGGCTTCAGGGGTATTCTCGGCTCACTGTTGGATGGGATACTGGAAGATGAGCACGCAACTTCTAAAAGAAATATTTATTGTTAAAAAATATTGGCAGAATATTGGGACCATGCTCGGGAATGCACTTGAGATCGTTGTGATGCGATTGAGGAGAAGGATGAGATGATTGTTGCCCTGGTTGCAGACTGATCTTCTCTATTCTTGCTTTAACGGAGGAAATTGCTTCTTCGAGGAGGCTCGTTCGACGTTCTGAATTATATTACGTGAAAGCGATGAGAGAGCAGAAGACGGACTAGAAGGATTTGCAGGTTACGAAGAAGAAAAAGAAAAAGAAGAAGAAGAAGAAGAAGAAGAAGAAGAAGAAGAAGAAGAAGGAGAAGAAGAAGAAGAAAAAGAAGAAAAAGAAGGAGAATAAGGATTAGAAGGAGAAGAAGGAGAAGGACTAGAAGAAGAAAAATGAGGAGGAGGACAAGAAAGAAAAGAAGGCCTTGAAGGCGACGAATAAAAATAAGAAAAAGAAGGACAAGAAGGTGAAAAAAAGAAGAAGAAGGACTAGAAGAAGGACTAGAAGGAGAAGACGAAAGACTAGAAATAGAAGAAGAAAGACTAGAGGGAGAAGAAGGACTTAAAGGACTTGAAGGAGAAAAGGAGGAAGAGAAGAAGAAGGAGAAGAAGGACTAGAAGGAGAAGAAGAATACGAAGAAGAAAGACTAGAAGAAGGACTAGAAGGAGAAGAAGAGTAAAAGAAGCTTAACCAAACACATATAAAAACCTTTAACCGGCGGTTTCGTAAATGAGAGAAATAGCTGATCAACCAAATCCGAAGGCAAATCAGCGCCAAAGTAATCCAGCAAAAATGCACGAAACCCAACAAAGCTAATTGTTTGTCCATCTTCAGACAAATATGAATAGAATTTTCCATCGGGCTGGAAATCCGAAAGCATGTCAATTAACTTGCGGCGAGAATCTGAAAATTGTCGAGTTTGCTGTCTGTCTTTTACACTTTTATGTTGCAAGTTTGTGCGTAAAGTTTTGAGAACGTATCGTTTCTAAGTACTCCCCTTGAATTAAAAATTGTATTTTTTTGTTAATCTTGAGGCAATATCACACAACCGGACTACCAGATTATCCCGAACAGAAGTATAACTAATATGGGTGGTCTAAAATCACAGCTTAAACAGTTCCAGCTGGTCTCTTATAGAATACAGGAAGTTCAAATTATTTTTGCTTACACAAGTGTAGCGCTATGGTAATAGGGTTGAATCTGGATTTACGTTTTTCGAGCAGCGTTTTTTCTATTTGACGTATGCCAGCGAAAATGTTCGAATTCCAGATAATATTACAGTACCCTTTGTTAATAGTTTTAGATAATTTTTACAGCATGCCCCCTTAAAATTAAAAAAAATGCTTTGAGGGGTTTAAGTGTGCCTCAAACTACCTGAAAGTAATGCTCCATTAATACTACATGGTGAAAATTAAACCAATTGTATAATTTTTATGAAACTACTCATGAATTTCATTTCGTATATCGATGAAGACTTGCTAATCAAACAATTTGCACACCAAATTGAATAGCTAATTCGGGGGCTCAGAAAAGATGCTAATTTTGCAAATTTTGGTAAGAAACGCATATTTTTAGATAGTTTAAGACGGGCTAGTAACAACGACGTGTCAAATAATATGAAATAAATACGTGTAAATTAGTAATATAGCCTATTTCAAAATAGTTGACGACGCAATCACGCTGCAAATACGGCATACTAATTCAAATTCATTTTCAAACGATCATTTTATTTTATTTTTGTGACATTTTTTAATTGTTATTGCTTATATTTCACGTTTATTAATTAAAAATTATTATAGTCGTCGCCAAATGCGATTACCGCCGCAAAGTGTGGCGCACTTTTTTAAATATTATTTTTTTCATTTAATTTTTATGATTTTCATTATTTTCCAAATTTATGCCACGATTGAAACAACATCTAAAACATATTCTTCAATTTATTTAAGCAAAACAGTACTGAACGAGCATAAACAAGAAAATAATCATGAAAATTAAATGAAAAAATAATATTGAAAAAGTGCGCCACGCTTTGCGGCGGTAATCGAATTTGGCGACGACTATAAAATAATCGATTTGTAAATGAATTTTAATTAGTATGCCGCATTTTCAGCGTGATTGCGTCGTCAACTATTTTGACATACACTATACACGTTTAAATATTGAAAAATATTCATTTCGATTTGGCGTGCAATTTGTAAAAGTATTGGAAACATTGTGAAAAGTATTACTGTGTCGTGCTTGCACTGAGACAAGCGCCATCTTCACACTTGACCACGCCTATTCTATCGCGCTATTTTTATTTGTTATAATTTTTTCACAGGTTTTCAAACGTGTTTGGAAATTGTTGCGTATTTTTAACAAAAAAGTTTTTACTACAAATTAACTAGGCTTGTTTTAAACTATCTAAAATATTAATATCTTTCCGAAATGTTACAAGGGAAGTCACTTTAGCGTCCCTTTGAGAATTTGCTGAAACTTGGACCATTGGTAGATTCGGATGCGCTGATTCCAAATCCGTTTTCAAAATCGGCGCAATATTTCTCTGAGCCGAGATATAAGCCGTCAAAGTTCATTTTTTGATGTGCTCATTGATGTGCATAAACCACAAAATGTCCGACACAAGCAATAGCTTAATTATATAAGACGAGCAATTAGCATGAGAAGTGTAGCAGCAGCAGCGAGTGGACGGAGCAATTGGAACGGTATAGTGATCATGGTTGGTTATTGCATTGTGTGTACAGTATTGTTAACGTTTCTAGTTGCTATGCAAGTCGAAAACTTATTTATTTCGTATTTTGAAAATTTTTTCAGTTATTGCATATTTTTGAAAAAATTTTAAACTGTTCCACAGTTTAAAATAACTCAAAATAAAATTTAACAAAATTAACGTTTAATAGAAAAACTTTAAAAAATTTTTTTTAGCATCACATATGAACATCAACAAAAAGATTATATCTAAAAACTTCTACAATACAGACATTAAGTAAAATATAGTATATATAAAAGCGAAATCAGAAAAAAAAATTATTTTTCCGATTTTTTAAATTTTTTCTGGTCGTTGTACATTGAACCCATGGCCATGTTGAAGGTGAAAAATTTGCCACCATACATGTTAAGGCGTTTAGCATGATGATAAAATTTTTTTTCACCAAAATTTTTTTCATAAATAGCTTGAAATATAGGTCCCTTACATTGATTTACCTCGTATAAACACACTTTCACACCTTCCTATGATGCCCGCTCTACCCTTATCAAGGTATGTCCGCCATAAATCTTGTCAAGCATATTTGTGCTACAAAATGTACCATTTTTTCTATTACAAATTTATGGAACTGAAGACGTAAAATTTTTATGGATATACGTGATTCAGTTGAAAACGGAACATATGTAGCTGTTTTCCAAAAAATATATGGCTGACTTTGTGTATGAGGACATAGGAAGACGTGCAAAATTTGTTTATACGAGGTAGCTCAAGGTAAGGGGTAGCATCATCGTTTGAAACACTACCAAGTTTACTGAATACTGAAAAGGCAAATGAATCAGACAGGTAGCACTACCTGAGGTATTACTTTTTGAAGGAATAAAAGTTGTCAAAAAATTACGGAGACAGTTATAATGCCCGACTTCATAAGTTACCTTTAAAGTATTGGTCCCGCGAGCTAATTTAATCAGTGAGATCCAATTTTCAATTTTTACTTTTTTCAAAATTTTTGCAATTCGACAGAATTCAATTTTTAATTCCATAAATTTTTAATAGAAAAAATACCACATCTTGTCGCAATTTATGGCTGATATACTTGATAAGGGTAGAGCGGGCAACATAGGGAGGTGTGAAAGTGTGTTGATACGAGGTAAATCAATGTAAGGGACCAATATTTCAAGTTATTTATGAAAAAAATTTTGGTGAAAAAAAATTTTATCATCATGCTAAACGCCTTAACATGTATGGTGGCAAATTTTTCACCTTCACCATGGCCATGAGATCGGTTCAATGTACAACAACCAGAAAAATTTTAAAAATCGGAAAAATTATTTTTTCTTTCTGATTTCGCTTTTATATATACTATATTTTACTTAATGTCTGTATTGTAGAAGTTTTTAGATATAATCTTTTTGTTGATGTTCATATGTGATGCTAAAAAAATTTTTTTAAAGTTTTTCTATTAAAAGTTAATTTTGTTAAATTTTATTTTGAGTTATTTTAAACTGTGGAACAGTTTAAATTTTTTTCAAAAATATGCAATAACTGAAAAAATTTTCAAAATACGAAATAAATAAGTTTTCGACTTGCATAGCAACTAGAAACGCTAACAATACTGTACACACAATGCAATAACCAACCATGATCACTATACCGTTCCAATTGCTCCGTCCACTCGCTGCTGCTGCCACACTTCTCATGCTAATTGCTTGTCTTATATAATTAAGCTATTGCTTGTGTCGGACATTTTGTGGTTTATGCACATCAATGAGCACATCAAAAAATGAACTTTGACGGCTTATATCTCGGCTCAGAGAAATATTGCGCCGATTTTGAAAACGGATTTGGAATCAGCGCATCCGAATCTACCAATGGTCCAAGTTTCAGCAAATTCTCAAAGGGACGCTAAAGTGACTTCCCTTGTTAGATTTGAGCACGTTTACTGAGCTCTTTTTATTACCATACTAGCGTGTGCACCAGGGTTGCACGCAGAGATGGGAAACGAACGAAATCTTCGTTTATACGAAAACGAAAACGAAAATTTCGTTTAAACGAAACGAAAAAACGAAAAAGACGGGTCCAAAAAGAAGACGACATCTCTGGTTGCACGGAATTCCATCTTCCATTTTCCGTTTTCCGCTTTCCGTTTGAAAAAAACCAATCCGATGTGGAATCATTTTGCGAGTTTCCATAAACTTTTTCTATCAGTTCCAAACTTGACTACTTGATTACTTGATTGTCGGTCGTCAGCACCTGCTCTCTCCAGAGTGTTCGGCTTCGTCCTTCAAGTGTTGACCAATGTCCAACCCAACTGAGAAGTTTCCAAGTTTCGAGCAAGGCCGGAACGATGTATTAGCTCTTATTTTCTTTTTCTAGAATGTGAGAAAATAGTAGATTTCATTTGTCGAATGCTAAATATGGAGTCCTTCGTAGCATAGTAATTGTGTACGATCATTGTCTTTGTTGAGTTGATTTCTAGACCGTGATTTCTAGCCTTTTCTTTGAGATGATTTAGGCGCCGGCTTATTTCTTCTAAGGAACTTCTGATTAGCACCAGGTCGTCAGCGAAATCGAATTGTTTCAAAAACTTTCCATCAACCCAGATATTTTAGCTTCTTCCACACTCTCCTTGTCGGATTCATCGAGGATCATTTGGAGAGCAAATGCGAACAGAGATGGTGCTGCCGAGTCAACTTGACTCACCAATCTCTTGAACGGAATATCGATTGTATTTCCATGGATTCTGCTTTCTGAAAAAAGAAGCCGAAAAGTCGATTAGAGCTAGTTCCAGAGGAAATTTGAATTCATTACATTTTTCAATGAATTTTCGAACAGAATGGATATTGTCGATGATCTTCTGGACCATCCTTCCTCTTTGGTAGGAGACTCATTTTGGAAATTGTACACTTTTCTGGTATTCTTCCTTCCCGTCAAAATCGTGTTGAATTCGAGCGTGCGAAGACAAGTAATAGAGATATACTCTAAAGCAGCAAAAAATCTAAATTCTATTCCCAGTAGTTTAATCTACTTCACGGAAGTCCATCTTCCATCTTCGGTCTTCCGTTTGAAAAAAATAGATTTCCGTGCAACCCTGGTGTGGACATACCAAATGAAATATTGAGCTCCGAAATTGTGTTTGCGTAAAATATTTTGACAAGAATATTTAGATCATTCGATATCTTATGATGAATTTGACCCACTGGAGTGACAATTCAACTCTGATTTACACGTATACATCCATTAGAAGATTGAGAAATTCTCATTTTAACTTGCTGGCCGGGAGGGTGGTCAGGATATATTCTTCTCATTTTCTTATTACAATTGGCATGCAGGCCGAAGGCAGCCAATAGAAAAATCCTCTTCACATAGAAAGAAAGGTCAACGAATTTGATAACGCGTTCAACAAATTTATTCTTTTTTGTTATTTTGTGTAAAACAGTATTTCGGCTATTATAGGAGAAATAGTGATTTTTATGAGACGTGAGTTATATCATTTTATTCCTCGTAAAATTCTGCATTTTTTAAATGTAAAATGACGTGGGTACGGTAATTTACGTGTATTTTATAGTCGATTGAAATGTTAAACTATACAAAATATTAGCTTTGCTTAAAAGAAGAATCTAATATAAAGCCAAGTATATTATTATTCACCGCTGTGTAAACCTCTATCAATAATCCCATAATCTCAAAAATTAAAAACAGAGTTTTCGAGTTATTCGATTTTAATATTCGATTTTAAAAGAATATTGTCCTTTTCAGCGATCGGTGCCTAATGAAAGAGAAAAAATTAGGATGGAATGAGGTTCTCGTTTGGACGGCCTTTTGGACGGTTGACGAAAAAGTCGTTTGTGTTGCCGTCCATAATCCATTAGGTACCAATCTCTGAAAAGGACAATAAAAAGAATAAATTTGTTGATTATTTTTTCTATGCACGCCAAATGAAAATGGAGATTTTCCATTATTTAAACGTGTCTTATTAATTGTAAATTAGAATTCCCGTTTCCGTAACTGTAGTAGGTTTTTTTAAGTATCAGGAAAAATTAAAATGTTAAGCTTATACCGGATTTATGAGCACCCATTTTTAAGAGTTCAGTTGGCGTGTCCATGTTAAGGCTGTTTGCCGTTGGCGTGGGCTTGTTCATATCTTACGTGTTAAAATCCTATTTTTCGTTAAAAATTGATTAAGTCACATAAAGAATATTATCAAGGGTACACCAAATGAGATGTTATTAGGTCTAGAAACTAATTTCCGCGTTTCTTTTTTGTTCTTGATATTTTGTCAAAATAAAATTATTTTTATATAACGAATTTTATGTTATAATGTTCTCTGTATTATCAGCTTTCCACTTATATATAACTTTCTTCACGTACTTTATAAAAAATCATTATTTTGGGTTCAGAATATGTGCACCTTTGCACCAGGAAAACGTCATTTGCGGGAAGCTCTTCTTTTCCTTTTCCAACTCAAGAAGAAAGCCACTGACGCGCAACCAAGCTTACGGCGATGCTGCACCATCCATAAAAACATGTCAAGAATGATTTCAGCGTTTCAAATCGGGAGTTTTTGACGTTTTGACGTCAACGACGTACCGATCAGGACAGTCAAAAAAATTTGAAGACGAAGTACTTCAGACTTTGTTGGAGGAAGATTAAGCTCAAATACAGGAGCGACTCGCGGCATCTCTCGGCTTCATTATTCAAAAGTGTTGTGGTGAGCACTTGATCACTGTTACACTCTGCATCTTCAAAAGTGTTAAAGATAATTTATTAACATTATTCCCTCCCCAAACGTGATGACCTGGGCAGTCATTTGTCATAATTATTTGGTATTTAAACCATTCCTATTTTTATCATAATAGTTCTAGTTCTAGTTCTTTTCTTATCTTTATATTTATATTGTATTGTCCTGTCCTATCCCCACACTTTAATAAATAATACATCTTATACTATTTAAGATTATAAAAAAGGAAAGAAAATGGATGTCCTATGAGCTCTCAGAACGCAACAAAGTGCTAAGAAAAAGCAACTTCACAAATCTCGTCGGACAGATTTCAAAGAAAGTCTTTTTTACGCGGCATCATAACTGGCGATGAAAAGTGAAAGTACTACGACAATCCGAAGGGAAGAAAATCGTGGGTTAGTCCCGGTGAACCGACAACTTCGACCGCCCCGGGAAGAAGGTCTTACTGTGCATATGGCGGGACCAACAAGGAATTCTGTACTCTGAATTGCTCCAACCTGGCGAAACAATCACTGCAAATCGCTATCAATATCAACTAGTGCAGTTGCGGCATGAAATCACAGTAAAAAGACCAGAAGGTCATATTGCATTATGCCAACGCAAGACCGCATATTGCTCCAGCGATGAAGGATGCGCTGAAAGAGTTCAAATGGGAGGTCTTACCGCACCCGCCGTACTCTCCGGACATTGCCCCGTCTGATTATCATCTTTTCCTGGTCAATGGTCTGGCGGAGCAGAGCTTTCGAGATCATCAAGACGTTTCAAAAATGGTTAGATGAATGAACTGCGGCCAAACCAGAAAAATTCTATTATGATGGAATCCATAAGTTGTCCAAACTCTGGGAAAATGTTGTTATTAATGACGGAAATTATTTTGAATAAAGGTTTTGTTAAAGTTTGTCAGTTTAATATGCGTAAAAAACGTGGAAATTAATTTCTAGACCTATTAAAATATTCTCCAAGTTCTATAGAATCCGCAATGAACATTTTCTTCAAATCTTATGTTATATCGTTAAACAGGGATGAGCGGATTTCTATCACCGCCGAAATTAATTTCTAATATTTTGGAAAGATTTTAATATTTTCAGATAGTTTAATATAAAGCTGACAAACTGGTGTAGACAATATCTGTGTAAAGTTCACGTGAAAGTTGTAAGACAAGTTTAAAAATAAGAAAATCATTATTTCTATTTAGAGTGTTATAGAAACGTTATTCAGTGAAAAATAAGTTTGATTTTTACTCGTATAAATTAGAAAAACACGGCTGAAGTTAAAAAAATTCCATTTTCATTTGACGTGCTCAGACTCGGAATTAATATATTTAAAACAAACAATTATAGAACTTGAGTTGACGCACGTAAAATGGGTCTCGCTTATAACAATGACTGTTCAAAATAAAACTTACAAGCTGCATATTCACTCAATCTTGAGAACTGCTCAGGCGATAGCAGCATTCGATTCGTCTATAAACAAAATAAAACGAATAATTTAACAAACAATCAATGAAATGATATATCAAGAAAGAATAAACAAAAAAAAACTTCGGATTAAGCACGGATAAAAAGAAAATTGAGCGAAGAGAGCTTCTTATATCCAAACAATCCGTGTAGTTGGCTGAATTAATCACTTGCCATAATGACAATGAAACTCTTGTCAAAATCTTCCAACAACCATTAATATTTGAATAGAGAATTAGAGTGAACATTTTTGCAATTCTTATTATATCAGCTGATTAAATTTAAAGGCATGAATGAATTGGTTATGATGTCATAAAGCCTTTGCAAAATGCACTATTAATTAGGTTCGAAGAAATTGACAAGTTTTGTCTGTCTAATAGTTGATAAACGTAATAGAATACTAGAATAGAGCCAAATAAGCCGTTTAATCTCTTCTTAGAGATAATATAATCGATAATATGAATGCACTAATCTTTTTGTGCGCATGGAACTCATAGACAAGTTAATAATCGGATAAGAAACGTTTATGGCATTGGAAATCTCTTTTAAAAACTCGTTTCAAGTCTCATTCTCTCTTTTAAAAGTAAAATAGTACTATGAAAAATGTTAAAAAAATAAGACAATTTGAAGATTTTCTCAGAAGGAGCTGGAAGGATATTTTTAAAAGAATTTCTTTATGATTCAAAAGCAAGTTTAAGGCGTTACATTTTACGACCCTACTGTATGGCGACGTCAAGAGCACGCCAACTACAAAATGTCATATTTCATTTTAGACCACCCCGAAAAATAATACCTGCAATATTTTTGTTGATTGGACTAGTTTCCGATAAATCCTTTGATGTGTGCACACGCACTCCAGGACAGAGTAATAGAAAACTATGAAAACTATGTTCTAAATTTGAAAAATACAGTTTTAAGGTGGAGCTGAGAAGGTTTGCGTTTTAGCCTAGTGTCCTTCTTGGCTCCGCATTGGTATTTGGACACGCTTTGTAAACGTGCTCTTACTTTGGAGTTCGAGTAAACCGCATAAGAGGTTGCGAACTATCTCCCTTTATCTTGAACGACTGCATCTCGCCAATTTAGACCACGCACTTCGTTTTCTTCTGGAGCATTTCCAATCTTCCTCTTCCGAATGTGCATGTACTTGATTCATGTTCCACAAATTCGGCAACCCGCTCCTTGAGCCGGTTGTCCCACCTATCTTTGGGTCGCCCTCTCGATCGCTGAGCACCCTCGGTGTCCATTCCGTGACAGTCCTTGTCCATCGCGTGGGCGGCAGTCGAGCGACATGATCGGCCCACTGTAATTTTCTGTTATCGACAATGGTGGCTATATCGATCGGAACGTTGCACTCAGCGTGGAAAAGGAGTGCATTCAGGAAACGTTGAAGTCGGCAGATCTGGTCCAAAATAGGACTGTCAGAAATTTGCAAAAGCAAACTTGGGTTTGTAACGAGTCGCAAAAAAGTTTTCCTCAAAAAAACCTAAAAGTTGATAACCTTTTGAACATCCTTTATTGAATAGACAAAGTTTATCCCTCGGTTAACCTAACAATCTTCGTAAGAATTATTAAATAATGTTATTATTATTATTCATTGCACTTCATTCCTTATTCAATTTCTGTTGATTCCAGCCAACCGTTCCTCTTCCTGTTTTTTCCAGCCATTACGATTGAGGCGATATTAATATTTAATGTGTAATTTGATATATATAAATATATCGATATTCCATTAATGATTATTTCGTATGGAAACATTCGCGTGTCTCCAATAACAGCATTTTCAATAATAGCAAGCACAAAGCACGCAAATTTTGGTTTTTTTTGGTTTTTAGTGTAAAGTTTAACAAGTTATTAAGTGCAGATTCATCACGTAGGGTTTTGTAAGTTCTTACGTGAATGCATAGTGGAGACGAGACGTTATTAGAATTTTCACGTATTCGTTTAATGTAATTGATTTTGGAAGACTTACGTCATGCATCGACAAAATCCATTCTGTCCGGAAACTGATCGAAAAATGCAACAAATTCAAAATCCCTCTGGTGATTGCTCTAATCGATTTTCGGCCGCTTTCAGCAGAATATCCCATGAATCGATAGGTCTTTCTTTACACATCGCTGGCATTCCGCCTTACCTTATCAATTCAGTAAAGATAATGTTGTCAGGAGGTACTGCAGAAATCAGAATACATGAGAAGGCAATCGAAATTCCATTGAAAAGAGGGGTTCGCCGACGACGTGGTGCTAATTGGAAGTTCCTCAGAAGAAATAAACCGGCGTCTAAATCAACTCGAAGAAAACGCTAGAAACCATGGTCGATGATTCTACACAACGACTACGCTACCAAAGACCCCATGTTTTCCGGTGGTTCTGTTTGCTCATCAGTAGCTGGTGCCAAATACTTGGGTAGTTTCATCGCGATCCAATTGGCGTGCGGATGGCGTGCTGCATAAATATTATTGATATTTAATACGTTCAAAAATGAAATTTATAATAATGTCAATAACTTTCAAACACTTCCTCAAAGCATAAACCACAAAAAGTGCATCCGACTCATTCCATCTTCGGCTAAAAATCGCCATCAATACAAACAATTGAGTAATAAGTACAGTATTCGTGCTCATTCAGCGTTTATGCATAAATTCTATAATTTCCATTATCAGTAAATGATTATCAATATAAAAATAAGGTGGAGCAATCATTCCATGCATTGTTTTCTAAAAAAAAACATGCACAGAGCATGGAAAAGACGAATTATCATAACAATTATTATTAGGTAATAATAGTAGGTAGTATATATGAATGTTTATAAACTGTTCATACTTGTTTTATTAAAAATCAAAATGATATCAAATAAAAGGTTGTTATAGATAAATTGCAAGTGATTGCTCGTTGGTAGTACAGTTGGCTCATTTCTGTTTTGACGTAATAAATGTTTATTAGGTAATGTTTCATCACTATTTCTTTTTTCATTGTTTTTCTTACGAAGTACGCGCCGAATTGCAAAGGGCCTCGCCCCAATTGCGCAAAACCCGCCCTTTCAATTTTATAAAAGAAGACACATATATGAAAAATATAATATTTTTACATTATCAAAATAAGAAATTGAAAGGTCAATTTCAACATTTTTGAATTATTTTCAATGGTCTCAAAGAGATCATGAAACAAATATTCAATTTATGTTAATAATTTCTCTGTTTTTCATTATATTTCTTCAAAATTTCTATGTTAAATCAGATTTATTATAGTCGTTGCCAAATGCGATTACCACCGCAAAATGTGGCGCACTTTTTAAATATTATTTTTTCATTTAATTTTCATGATTATTTTCTTATTTAGGCTCGTTCTATACTGTTTTTGCTTAAATAAATTGAAGAATATGTTTTAGATGTTGTGTCAATCGTGGAATAAACGTGGAAAATAATAAAAATCATAAAAATTAAATGAAGAAAATAATATTTAAAAAGTGCGCCACACTTTGCGGCGGTAATCGCATTTGGCGACGACTATACTTTTATTTTTTATGAAAATAAAATTGAAATAGTCAATTTCTTATATTGTGATAATAATAAAAAAAAACCTTCTTGTTCTTTCAAAATTAAAAGAGCGTGTTTTGCGCAATTGACGCGCGGTCTTTTGCAATTTGCCCACACTTCGTGTCGTTTTCATTTGACTACTTTATTTGTGAATTTTTTTTGATTTTTGATTAATTAGAGCACGCTCTATTGAAATTGATATTCTAATATGTCTACTCGCTATTATATTTCAATGATTTTCTTGGTTTTTATTTTGAGCTCTTTAGAATCTATGCAAACAGCACAATATATGAATTATTTCACAGTTATCATGGACACACAGAATGCACTCCACTGCCACGAAACCGCGCCGCATTGCAAAAGACTTCGTACCAATTGCACGAACACTACCTTCCAATTTATTATTTTTTTAATGTTTTATTTATTATTTATTGTCTAACAGAAGAGTATAAACAAGACTATTTATATATAATATTTTTCAGAACGTAAAATTTAAATTAATTCTTCTGTTAAACTATAATTAATAAATAAAATTTTGAAAAAAAATAACAGGTAGTGCTCGTGAAATTGGTGCGAACTCTTTTGCAATGCGGCACAGTTTCATGGCATTGGGGTGCAGAATGAAATTGTTCGTTTTGCAATTTTTAAGTGAATTTTATTAACATCCACGTGAGAGATAACGACTAATTTGTACGGAAACATTACTGGCCCACAACAATTGAACTGGTAAAAATATGAGCTCAGTAAAGGTTCTGTAAACAAATATTATCAGAAAAACATTCCGGGTTGGGAAAACTAATGAAAAGCTGATTGAAGTGACGTAATATTTATTTTACGTTTAAATATCGGTAAAATTTATTTTTTCAATTGGCTTGCAGTCTTCTCTTAAAATATCCGGCAAACTTTAAACGAAATTTTAAATGTAAATAACTCTTCTACTTTTGCGAACTCATTTGGCGTGCATGCAGAGTCAATCAATTCCTCTGTTTTCTCAATAAAATACACTTTTCAATCAAAATCAACACAATTAACCCACTATAATTAGAGTGATATTAAAAAACGCATGTAAAAAACGTCAGGCCGTGAAAGTGCGATCGGTGAATACGCATCATCCAACATTCTATTGCGGATTTTTGTTTTCTATTCTTAATAAAATGTCCTTAATTAATTTCAGAGCAAGTTTAATAGAAGTTGCCTTGTAATACGTGATGAAACGGCAAATATGCGACGGCTCGTCAATAATTGCTTGATCACGTTTTCCAATTCCTCTTTCCTGTACAATTGTAAAAAATGTGAAACATTACTGAAACCGTAATTAATTTACTACTAAAGGCAATAGTTGCTCTCGATGAGTATGGTGTTTTGTTGCTCGGAAATAATTATAACCATCACAATGCTATCGACATGCAACTACTGCTAATTTATTTTATATCCTTTATCAAAATTGTTACTGCCGCAACCGTGAATCGTCTACACAATGAGAAAGATATATAATATTTAATCTCTTTGTCATCATAGTGCTGATTTATTTTCCTTTATTATATCATTATATCCAAATTAATCAAGGACATTTTATTAAGAAAAATTTTAAAAATCCGCAATAGAATGTTGGATGATGCGTGCTCACCGATCGCACTTTCATGGCCTGACGTTTTTTACATCCGTTTTTTAATATCACTCCTATAATTACAAAATATGCTAGAATATTATATTTCCCAGACATAGCTTATTTATCAGCAGGGAAATTCAATATCAACGATTATCTATTCAATAACAATGCCATCTAAATATCATTAAGAATGTGCTTAGATGGGCGTGTCATTACAGTAATGAATGCACTCACGCCCATTAAAATGATTTGTGTGGCATATTTGGTGTAAGTATATAGCATTTTTATTATATTTTGGTATTTAATCTGTTCATTAAATTTAATACCAGCCTCTATCCTAACATTGTTGGCTTATTGAAGCTTTCATTATTTAGACTTTGAACGTTTTAGAAAATTATCTTGTTTAAGATACCCAAAAGTTATTTTACCAAAAAAGACGACAATTGCACGCCAAATGGACCATTTAAATTGTAAGCTCAGGAAACATACTCAAATGTAGTTATGCTACCGGAGAAGCAGTATTATGTATAGCACATCAGGACCGAAAACGGATCCAATACCGGCGTTAACAGATTGACTACTGACGCTTTTATCCAATGCAGGCACAATTGTTGTCATCTTTTTTATTTAGTAAAATATTTTGATTTCTTGGTGAATACATGTTTAATTAAGTTTTTATTTATATTAGAATAATTAGAATAATTATCTGAACGTATTGGTCACAAAAACTAATGATTCTCCATAGCTTTATTATTTGCTGTTTCATTTATTTGGTTATAAATAATTAATTTACTACCATGTTTATTTTAATATATTTTTTTATCATCTGAATCAGCATTAAATTCTCTATAAAATGACATTTTACTTTTCGCTGTAATGTCCAATAAAAATAGTTTATGACCGTTTAAAACTTCTATATAGCAAAAAAACATTAAAAATGATTATTTGTTTTAAAATTATTTTAATACAGTCACACTCCACTCTCTATCTTGCATAAAAGTGTGGACAGAGTGCAAAACCACGCCCTTCACATTTTATTATTCATAAGCATTTTACTCATAAGCTAACAAGGGAAGTGAAAGGGGATATTTTTGAACTTCAAACAGATTTTTTACCTATTGTCCTATTCAGAGATCGGTGCCTAATGGAAGAGGAAAAAAATTAGGATGGAATGAAGTTCTCGTTTGGACGGCCTCTCTTTTTAGACGGCCATTCTTTTTTACGAAATTATGGGCAGCACATATTTAAGAGGAATTGACGAAAAATGTTTTTTGTGGCCCCATCATTTACTCTTCTTTTATTACTATTCCATTAGGCACCGATTTCTGAAAAGGACAATACTTAAACCGTTTTGTGGGTCCTAATATTTTGTCAGTATACTAATAAAGCCAAAAGGAATCGATCTGCAAATTTTTATCAAAATCTCAGAGCCCGACCTGAGAGTCTTAATTGATTACTAAAGTTATTTTTTACCATTTTGTCCTATTAAATTAAAAAAAAAATACAATTAATAATCCGCATATATGCCAAAGTACCCAGATAACAACTAATAGATTTTATTTTACGCAAAAAACGCAAAGTTTGATTTTTAATTGCTTCCAGAGATTCACGATGCTAATATTGATATTTAAGCCAAATGGAAATGATCATCATTTTTATTTTTACGCTTTTCTTACAAATTTCCCATGGAACTACAAAAATATTGTCTATCCCAGTTTGTAAGCTTTTCCTTAAACTCTCTTAAAATAACAAAATCTTTACAAAATATTAGATTTGAGCACTTTTGCTGACAAGGGAAGTGTTTTTAGTCGAACTCTCAGAATTTGTTTAAACTTTGCAGGTAGATTCCTCGTGTCGAAAATAGTATGCACACAAATTTTTAGAAAAATAAAAACGGTTTAAGGTGTTAAAAATGACGAAAGAAAATCCCAGGTGCCGTCACGTTCGTTATTTATATCTGATTCCATTTCAATAACTTAACAACAACAAAAATTGTTGAAGCAGGACAACGGATAGCGCAGTGGCAAACAACGGGACAAGGAGGAAAAGGATCAGGGTTCGAATCCATGCTGGTGGTTATTCTTTCGATTGTTATTGTTATTCTATATTGTCGGTAGTTATGCAATTTGAATAATTTCACGTTTTGATTTTTCATAAAGTTATTTTCGCAACTTTAAATATTTATAAAACTAACAGTTTAAATGATTAATACAATCATATGAGGGAAACTTACAAATTTTTTTTCACAATTTAAGCAAAAATAAATTATGTGTTGTTACAGTCTGCTATTTTGCCTTTTTTGGGTATTTCTTTGGAAACAGCCACTACTTTGGAGTTTTAAAGCTCGTAGGACGACACACATACCAGTACACCCAGTCGGGCCTATCATGGTCGTTCACGAGTTATCGCCATGATGATGATGAGATTGAGCATTTTTCCATCCATTCCACGAATAGATGATTACTACAGAAAATTTTTAAAGGTTCACTATTCGCTCTACACATCCAAGCTTGTTGATTCGATGTCACACTAGTTAAATCATAAAAAAGGCACTACTGAAGGAATTTTTGAATGAGATAATGTTTGATGAGTGTGTTCCGATTAATTCTTTACTAATCATCGATTTGCCGAGTGGATGGATAAACGCACAATCTCATCACTGCTTTGGAGTTTCAAAGCTCGTAGAACGGCACACAAACCAGTACACCCATTGGAATTTTCCGTGGTCGTTCTCGAGTTATCGCCATTTTCATGAGATTGTGCGTATATCCATCCACTCGGCAAATCGATTATTAGTAAAGAATTCATCGAAACACACTCATCAAACTTTATCTCATCAAAAATTTCTTCATTAGTGAATTTTTCACGAACTAGTGTGACATCGAACTACCAAGTTCGGGTGTGAAGACACAAATCGAATAGGGAACCTTTAAAAAAATTTTTTACTAATCATCGATTAATGGAATGGATGGACAGACGAATCTCGTCATCATGACGATAACTCGACAACGACCATGAAAAGTCCACTTTTTGTACTGGTATGTGTGGCATCCTACGAGTTTTGAAACTCCAAAGAAGTCGCTGTTTCGAAAGGAAATACCCGAAAATTCACAATAGCAGACTGTAACAATACATCAGTTATCTTTGCTTAAATTGAGAAAAAATTTGTAAGTTTCCCTCATATGATTGTATTAATCATTTCAACTGTTAGTTTTATAAATATTTAAAGTTGCGAAAATAACTTTATGAAAAATCAAAACGTGAAATTATTCAAATTGCATAACTACCGGCAATATAGAATAACAATAACAATCGAAAGAATAACCACCAGCATGGATTCGAACCCTGATCCTTTTCCTCCTCGTCCCGTTGTTTGCCACTGCGCTATCCGTTGTCCTACTTCAACAATTTTTGCTGTTGTTAAGTTATTGAAATGGAATCAGATATAAATAACGTACGTGACGGCACCTGGGATTTTCTTTCGTCATTTTTAACACCTTAAACCGTTTTTATTTTACTAAAAATTTGTGTGCATACTATTTTCGACACGAGGAATCTACCTGCAAAGTTTAAACAAATTCTGAGAGTTCGTCTAAAAACACTTCCCTTGTGAGCTCGTTTTATTAGCGTTCTAGTTGGCGTACCATTTTCAAGAGATAGTTTAAGACATTCTAGAAACAGCAAAATCTTTATTTCCATTTGATTTGCAGAAAATGCAGAATAGCATCCACATGGAAATTAGTTTTACGCGATTAAAATTCGTTCGATTGATGTGTGTGTTTTAATTGATTTTTTCTTAATGATTTCTATTGCTATAGGATTACGGAAAATGATGCAATAGGGGTGGAAATTATTTGATTATAAGGTGGAAAATGTCATTTTTCTTTTTTACTGGTCCACGCCAAATGAATTTGATAAACCAGGAGTCTGGAAGAATCATTTAAACCTAGAATAATGTAAACATTTAAATGTTAGAGATATTATAAGAGAGGATCGTGATAATGACGGAAAAAATAGTTTTAACTTGGATTTTAATAAAATAAGCTTTATATTTTCTAAATCGTCATATTCATTTAAAAATAAAATTCTTTTTAGATTCCATTTTAAGTCATTTTTTAAAAATCTACTGCTATCTTTTTTCTTTCTCTATTATCTCTTTTTTTGTCTCTTGCAGAGATTTGCTGAAACGTTTTTGCTCTTAACTATCACGTTTACTGAAAATATTGTCGCAATGTAATTGCACTCCACTGCCAAGAAACCGCGCCGCATTGCAAACTGAACCGTTTAATTTATTACTTATTTACGACAAGTCACTTATAATAACGATGAAGACTCATCTTTTCCATTAATTGAGGTACTAAGAATTTCTTTTCAGTAATTCATCAGGATTTCTGAAGAATGAAACGTTAATTGATAAATAAAATATTTAAAATAAAAATAATAAATTAAAAGGTAGTGTTTGCTATTCGTGCGAAGTCTTTTGCAATGCGGCGCGGTTTCTTGGCAATGGAGTGCAATTGTTTGACGCAGAAAAGAAAAAATTTCGCGCCTCTCGCCTCCATAATGCTTTTCTTATTTTTACGCTTGTATTACAACGTTTACCTGTACTTGACAAAAATATATTTTACGCCAGTTTGTCTGTTTTTTCTTAAACAATTGAAAAATATGAATATCTTCACAAAATATTGGACACATTTTCTGGGCTCACTTTATTAGCATTCCAGTTGGTGAGCTCTCGTGCAAATAAAAAACAACATTTTTGAGCGCTTGAAGTAAAAAATGGTAAAATTCCTTTATTATATAATAAATACCCGTATCGATATTGTATATGAAAGTAAAAATCAATGTATAAAACGAGAATAATACATTTATTTTGATGATTAAAAAAATAAGAAAAATAAAAATTCCTTATATCTTTTGCAATTCTCTACAGATCTTTTCCTTTTTATATCAATCGATAGAGCACATTTTTCTGATTCTATTGATACTAAACACTAATTGTTTGCAGTTGTCAAAGTTGCAGAATCTTTTAAAAATTCTTCCTTAATACAATTTATGTCTGAAAATTAGTTATTTCGATTAAATATTTAATATATGAGAGGAATAATTGCAAGTTTACAGCGAGAAAATCTAGAAAATGAGAAGAAATCTAAATCTAGAAAAAAAATCTAAATATGAGAAAATCTAGAAAAAATAGAAAATATAAAATAAAAATATGATTATGACGGTCACGCAGCATTTGCATTCACGCACAGATTTTTGACCGTGGCGTGCTCGTGTACTCGTTGTTGCTTCTCTCTGATTCTCATTATTAGAGTTGTCTGTTCCTTTGATAAAGTTATTTAAAAATGACAGTAATCTCATTTTAATGGTTTATTTACCACGTAATAACAGTAAAACAAGGGAAATAAAAGTTAAGATTAACATTTGACCCCGCAAGAGGTCGGTAGCTCAAATGCATAGAAATAATTTAAGCATAAATAAATAATGGTTAGTACCAATAAATTGTTAGGGATAGATTCAATAATATAATTAATATTATGTACATTACAATCAACAAAATATTTAAAAACTCTATTCCATAATGACAAATTATTAACAAAAAAGTTGTTATGACCAGTTACACCGGGTTTTTACTTTGAGCATTAACGGGTTTCGTGGGGACCTCGAGAAACAAATAAATTTATTAAAGGATGGGCAATGGTATGTATTGCAATTTTATCACTCCAAATGAAAGTTACAATTTCTATGGAGTGATATTAAAATTCGGATGGAAAACTGTCAGCCCGTGAAAGTGCGAACGCATCATCCAACATATTATTGCGGACTGAAATTCATAATTTAACTTATAATTTGCGATTACAAGAGAATGAAATAAATAATAAGAATATCTTCATATGTTGCTTTCAAATAAATCTATAATTAGTAAATTTAAAAAAAAAACACAAGAATAAGTTCATAGAGTATATTGGAGAATTTGGAGAATATTTTCCCACAGTTTGGGCAACTTATGGATTCCATCATAATAGAATTTTTCTGGTTTGGCCGCAGTCCATTCATATAGCCAGTTTTTGACGTCTTGATGATCTCGAAAGGGCTGCTCCGCCAGACCATTGACCGGAAAAGATGATAATCCGACGGGGCAATTTCCGGAGAGTACGGCGGGTACGGTGAGACTTCCCATTTGAACTCTTTCAGCGTATCCTTCACCGCTTGAGCATGCGGCCTTGCGTTGACATGAAGCAACATGACCTTCTGGTCTTTTTGCTGCGATTTCATGCCGCAACTGCACTAGTTGATGTTGATACCGATTCGCAGTGATTGTTTCGCGAGGTTGGAGCAATTCAGAGTACAGAATTCAGAGTTTTTGCGGTCGAATTTGTCGGTTTACCGGGGGCGTCACGTTAACTGTGTTTTCTTTAAATTATCTAGAAATATTAATATAGTCCCAAAGGGTTAAATTTGAGCACGTTTACCGAGCTCATTTTGAGTATGCAATTGGTGCGAAGTATTTTGCAATGCGGCGCGGTTTCGTGGCAGTGGAGTTCTTTTTTCTGAAATTCAAATAAGGGCATTTTAATGAGAAAAGAAAAGAAAATTCAAAATAGCTGTCATCTGCAATAGAATATAGGATAATGTACTTGTACACAGGCCGCTCTTGAAATACTAAGATACGCTGCCTGCTTTAGAAATCGAAGGTTTCATTTGGCCTCTAGAACGCATTTTTGGAGCATCTATTTTGATAATTTCAGGAGGCGGGCTGTCAGGAAAGTTTCAATAGTCTATAATTTTTCAGACAATTTCTAGTAGCTTACAACTTTCTTTCAAGATTGACAATAAATTTAATTTTACTAGCAAAGAATCCCTTAAAACTGTAAGAATATTAAATTTACTTCTAATTAGCACGCCAAGTGGAAATAAAAAATAGCCTTGTCATAAACTATCTAAAAAATATTAATAAATTTCCAAAAAGTTTGATTTGAGCGCGTTTACTGAGCTCATTATATCACCAAACAAGTTGTCATGAATTAAAAATTTTCTTTAAATCAAACTACACGCAAAAAACTAAATAATTAAATACCGCGTTGAGTTCCGTAAATAGTTTCCAATTGCACAACCAATATTGACTCATGTTGGATGCTCAATTCACATGACCACTGCTACCATTGACGTGCACTACCGTATTCGCAAGCCGTATCAAAGTCGAAAGTTGAACATTCCACTCATTCCAGAAGATATTAAACGAAAAGAAGAGAGCACACTCCGTATTATAATAATGGTATTATTGTTATTTCAACCAATTTTTCAATCAAACACTGGTTTTTATGTGCAATCTAAATCCTTTTATCAGTTTTTTTGTGCTGCTTCATTTCGTCTTGTGGGTGTTTGTGTAATCATTCTTTCATTTTACATATTATTATAATATTAATAATATACTTGATCAACATTTTTGTAAAATATATTTTATTTAATTATTTATATTTTATTGTTTTCAATTTCACAGCGTCTAATATACACTAGCTGACAAAAGTTTTGTCACAAATGTTTTTTCGGGTTTAACTTTTTTGTGACTTGACCAAATTGGCTGATTTTTTGATATGATAGATTCATATGGTTGTAGATTATTTTACAAAGTCCCGCTTGTAATTACGATGATCCGTTTTACAGTGACAAGCGTTTATCGTAAAACGCGTAGCTCAAAGATATTACGCACTTTTCTTGCACTGCATTTTTTTATAATTTTAAAGTACAATTATATTTTTTCATAATTTATTGAAAATAGCAGTAATTGGCAACATTTTAGAGATGACTCCACGTAAAGAATCTCCAATTGCCACCCGGCAAGCTGTTATCAATATGAGGGAAAACGGAATGCGTGGTACCGAAATTGCCATGGTAATTTAAACCAAATTTTGCTACTATAACATTTTAAACACTGATTCACATAAAATATCAAAAAATTAGCCAATTTGGTCAAGTCACAAAAAAGTTAAACCCGAAAAAACATTGGTGACAAAACTTTTGTCAGCTAGTGTACATACACTGCAAGAAAAGTGTGCACAAATTGCAAAATAAACCACGCCCTTTTATAATAAATAATTTATTTGTTTAATCTTAGGGTTGCTTTCGGAGTTCCTTTTGCATAATTGCATTTGGCGTGCTTTTATTTATGATAAAATCCGGTTAAAAAGTTCTATATGGTCTAATAATTCGAATACCATATTACGGAAATTTACGTTAAAAATTTGTGTTTAAAATAAGCACGCCAACAATATTTATGCTTGCACGGCAAAACCACAGAAAATCCACGTAAATCTATTATTTTGCAAAGTAATAAAGTGTCAGAGACGTTTTAAAGGAAGTCTGTAAGATTGACAAATAAAATTGGCTTTTAAATATTGTAAAATTGTCATTTTCATTTGACGTGCGCTAGTTTAATCATTCTTAAATTGGAAGACACTTCTCACGTAGTAGTAGTATCGTCTCGTCTCACTAGCTGACAAAAGTTTTGTCACAAATTTTTTTTCGGGTTTAACTTTTTTGTGACTTGACCAAATTGGCTGATTTTTTGATATTTTATGTGAATCAGTGTTTAAAATGTTATAGTAGCAAAATTTGGTTTAAATTACCATGGCAATTTCGGTACCACGCATTCCGTTTTCCCTCATATTGATAACAGCTTGCCGGGTGGCAGTTGGAGTTTCTTTACGTGGAGTCATCTCTAAAATGTTGCCAATTACTGCTGTTTTCAATAAATTATGAAAAAAATATAATTGAACTTTAAAAATTATTAAAAAATGCAGTGCAAGAAAAGTGCGTAATATCTTTGAGCTACGCATTTTACGTTAAACGCTTGTCACTGTAAAACGGATCATCGTAATCGCAAGCGAGAATTTGTAAAATAATCTACAACCATATGAATCTATCATATCAAAAAATCAGCCAATTTGGGCAAGTCACAAAAAAGTTAAACCCGAAAAAAACATTTGTGACAAAACTTTTGTCAGTGTATTTAACTTTAAAACTTCTTCAAATATTAACCTAGAGTGGCTGTAGCAATCGACTGAGTATGCTATTTGGATCATAAGGAATCTATCTGCCAATTTTTTCAGTATACTATTTGGATCATAAGGAATCTATCTGCCAATTTTTTCAGTATACTATTTGGATCATAAGGAATCTATCTGCAAATTTTTTCAGTATACTATTTGGATCATAAGGAATCTATCTGCAAATTTTTATTAAAATCTTAGATGGAGACCTAAAACACTTCCCTTGTGAGAATTGCAGCAACCACGCCTATTATTTCTCATTTTGTTTTCTAAAACGTAATTTTTCTCCTTCAAATTTAATAACTCTAAACGGTTTTAAAAAAACAAACAATTTCTAAGAAATTACGTTAAAAAAATAAAGTTGCAATTAGTGCGCGGTCTTCTGCAATGTGCGGCTTACTTCGTGGTGTGCTCAGACGTAACAAGTCATGTATATTTAATGATTAACACATTGTTACTGATAAATTCTTTAAAATAGAATTCCATCAAACTATTTTTTTCGTCCAATTCGTTATCAATTTGAATTCTTGATTATTATCATCATCATATTAGAGCTTCCCTAACTTATCAAGTAGCCGATGGTGCTTTCAAATAACAAGATACCATTATTCTTCTGATAAATGCAGGTGTTATTTTCAGATGTTTCCCGACTGCTTCAAACTGGTCGTAATTGTGCTTATATTCACGTTGACGCAGATTGCAGCCAAGCCTGTTATGGGTCCGCTGGGCGTGCAAGAAAGAGCAAGAATTCGCGAAATGCTTTCAGATGAGCAGTTAGTTTGTTTTTTTTTGTTTTGTAGGGAGGGAACATGTTAACATCATTTGGTGTTTCGTCTTTATCTTCTTGTTTTATGGCTTGTTTCACTTGTTACTTTCACTTTTTATCACCATTTCTTCTCGAACCATTCTAATTATTTTTTGTGGCCTTCTGTTTTGTTTGTAGATAAGTGCATGTTAAATGTTTTCAAGTTCAAATCATTTTTTTGTAATCTTTTATAGTTAAATTCATGTTCAACATCCTGTTTTGATAATTATATCAATTAGAAGTTTTATTTCATTTTTGGTTTTGAGGGGAACTCAATTCAAAAAAACATAAAAGTGTAAAATAATTAATTTTTTAAAAGTAAACTCTTTCTTATTTATTAAATATATCATAGAAAAATCGTTTCCTTGTAAAGACCATCTGGTTTTCACGCCAAATGAAAACTTCATTTTAAGCGTGATTTTTGAATTTTCCCATATTGGATAACAATTAAGTTTCTACGCAATTTTATCAACATCGTCTTAAAATATCTGAAAACCTTTGAATTGAAGTAGAAAATTTTCTAAGAAAGCCTCAAACGAGCTTTCATTTCAAAGAGTCCGGTTGGGGGTGCACAAGTGATATTTTCCTCAAGTTGATGCTAAGTTACAGTAACCCAAAGTTGATTTTATTTAAAAATTTAATAACTATTATTGAGCATCAATTAGTTTAAGAGTTAAATTTATACAACTTTGTGCAATTTTGAAGGTAAAGATTTTGGTTAAATACACTAGCTGACAAAAGTTTTGTCACAAATGTTTTTTCAGGTTTAACTTTTTTGCGACTTGACCAAATTGGCTGATTTTTTGATATGATAGATTCATATGGTTGTAGATTATTTTACAAATTTCTGCTTGTGATTACGATGATCCGTTTTACAATGACAAGCGTTTATCGTAAAACGCGTAGCTCAAAGATATTACGTACTTTTATTGCACTGCATTTTTTAATAATTTTTAAAGTTCAATTATATTTTTTTCATAATTTATTGAAAATAGCAGTAATTGGCAACATTTTAGAGATGACTCCACGTAAAGAAACTCCAATTGCCACCCGGCAAGCTGTTATCAATATGAGGGAAAACGGAATGCGTGGTACCGAAATTGCCAAGGTCCTCAAAATCAATAAACGCTACTATAACATTTTATACACTGATTCACATAAAATATCATAAAATCAGCCCATTTGTTCAAGTCACAAAAAAGTTAAACCCGAAAAAACATTTGTGACAAAACTTTTGTCAGCTGAGATGTTGTTATTTAGAAATAAAATAGTAATATATAAATTGATACATGGACAATTTGAAAATCACAAACTTTTCTCTAATTAATTTCTTTTCAGGGTGTATTTTTGAGTCTAAATCCTGTTGAATTTTGTGAAATCAAGTGTAGCTTATTTGATGCTAAGTTACAGTATCTCAAAGTTTTGTAATTTAGAATTAAAATAGTATTTTGTAAGTTGAAACATGGACAATTTGAAAATTTTCAATAATCTGTGGTTAGTTAATTTCCAGAGTAATTTTTTGAGTCTAAACATGATGAATTTGGTAAAATCAACTGTGGCTTTTTTGACGCTAAACTACAGTATCTAAAAGTTTTTGCAATTTAGAAATAAAATAGTATTTTGTAAATTGAAACATGGGCAATTTGAAAATCTTCAACAATCTGTGATTATTTGATTTCCAGAGTAAATTTTTGAGTCTAAATCCTGGTGTAGTCTGTGAAATCAAGTATGGCTTATTTGACGCTAAATTACAGTATCTAAGAGTTAATGTTATTTAGAATTAAAATAGTATTTTGTAAATTGAAACATGGGAAATTTAAAAATCTCAAATTATCTGTGATTATTTGATTTCCAGAGTAAATTTTTGCGTCTAAAACCTGGTGTAGTCTGTGAAATCAAGTATGGCTTATTTGACGCTAAATTACAGTATCTAAGAGTTAATGTTATTTAGAATTAAAATAGTATTTTGTAAATTGAAACATGGGAAATTTAAAAATCTCAAATTATCTGTGATTATTTGATTTCCAGAGTAAATTTTTGCGTCTAAAACCTGGTGTAGTCTGTGAAATCAAGTATGGCTTATTTGACGCTAAATTACAGTATCTAAGAGTTAATGTTATTTAGAATTAAAATAGTATTTTGTAAATTGAAACATGGGAAATTTAAAAATCTCAAATTATCTGTGATTATTTGATTTCCAGAGTAAATTTTTGCGTCTAAAACCTGGTGTAGTCTGTGAAATCAAGTATGGCTTATTTGACGCTAAATTACAGTATCTAAGAGTTAATGTTATTTAGAATTAAAATAGTATTTTGTAAATTGAAACATGGGAAATTTAAAAATCTCAAATTATCTGTGATTATTTGATTTCCAGAGTAAATTTTTGCGTCTAAAACCTGGTGTAGTCTGTGAAATCAAGTATGGCTTTTTTGACGCTAAATTACAGTATCTAAAAGTTTTTGCAATTTAGAAATAAAATAGTATTTTATAAATTGACACATGAGCAATTTTAAAATCAACAAACATCGGTGATTATTTGATTTCCAGAGTAAATTTTTGAGTCTAAATCCTGGCGTAGTCTGTGAAATCAAGTGTGGCTTATTAGACGGTTAATTACAGTATCCAAACAAATTATTTTTGATAAAACTATTTTTTAATATTCAAAGTAGTGTTACCTTCAACTTCTAATTAAAGCTTTTCAATTGAAATAAGAAATATGAGCCTATAAAGAGCTCCAACAACAATTTTCAAAATAAATTTTAATATTTTAATTTTGCTGAATATAAATTTTCTAAAATTTGTTGCTTAATAACATTAACTGTTGTGATGAGTGTAATTTTGTAATAAAGTTTCATAAATATCACTCTTCCTATCCTACCATATAGTGTAACAGGAGAATTAACAAGGAAACTCAATTTGACTTATAAGATTTATAGTATTTTTAGAATGTTTTATAACTCAATTATCAGCCTTCACGCCAACTAGAAATTATGATTTTCAGATTTCTGAAAATTGTTATGTCTTTTCAATAAACCGTTGTTCTGACTAGGCTTGTCTCAAACTATCTGATAGTATAAATATCTTTCCTAAAAGTGAGATTTGAAGACGTTTACTGAGATCCTTTTATTAACAAACCAGTCGATGTCCCATACAAAATAAACTTTGAGCATATCAAACTTAACCACTTGCTCCTTTAACAAACATTCGTCTAGCAATAATCCTTTGTTTTTCAATTTTCAATCAACTACACTAGAAATTAACTTTGAACTATTTTCGAACAAAAGTTCAAAGTCTTATTTACGGTAAAAATAGCATCAAATATATGCTACCAATTATATAACAAATTTTTAATCAAATTTCAACGAAAATAACAAATTGATAAGTTTATAATAACCTGAAGAATTTGGTGATGATACACACTTTGTCCCTTTAATCCGATTATTAATTTTTTTTTTGTTTTTGTATGATTTGTTTTATTTTTAAATTATTATTATCATTATCAGTTTCCACGAAAAAATGAATGTATAATTTCAGAAAACAATTGGAAGTAATGGAAGAAGAGCGTACACTATTGGAAGAAGTTGTTCAGAATTTGAATAATGAAATCGAGCAGACTAAGGAGCATGTACATGAGCTTAAATGTAATTTTTGACATTTTTTCATTTCCAATTAGTTATAATATGGGAAATGTTATGATTTCATAAAGAGCAAATGAGTATAGAAATGCCCATATTTCAAAAAATATTTCTGAGCTCCGAGCTCACCAAAATATACACTAGCTGACAAAAGTTTTGTCACAAATGTAACTTTTTTGTGACTTGACCAAATTGGCTGATTTTTTGTTATTTTTGTGAATCAATGTTTAAAATGTTATAGTTTTGAAATTTGAAATGAATGTTCTGTCGGCAGTTTTGCACGCGTTTTCATAACAATTTCGTGCAAAACACAGTCAAGCCAACGCCCAGCACAAAGTGCAGAGTTTTCATTAGTTTTCCCAACCCGGAATGTCTTTCTGATAATATTTGTTTACAGAACCTTTACTGAGCTCATAATTTTACCAGTTCAATTTTTGTGGACCAGTAATGTTTTCGTTCAAATTAGTCGTTAAATCTCACGTGGATGTTAATAAAATTCGTTTAAAAATTGCAAAACGAACAATTTCATTCTGCACTCCAATTCCACGAAACTGCGCCGCATTGCAAAAGAGTTCGTACCAATTGTACACTACCTGTTAATTTATTATTTTTTTCAATTTTTATTTATTAATTATAGTTTAACAGAAGAATTAATTTAAATTTTACGTTTTGAAAAATATTATATATACACTAGCTGCACGCCAAATGAATTCGTAAAATCAGGAGTCCACAAGCTTCATTTCAACCTAAAATAACTTTAAAATTTCAAGTGTGAGAGTTATTTTAAGGCAAGCTTATAATATTGACGTAAAATTTTTAAAGATTTTTTAAACATGAATTTAAAAAATGCGTTGGAAAGTTTCGAAATCGTCATTTTCAATTGACGTGCTAGCTGACAAAAGTTTTGTCACAAATGTTTTTTCGGGTTTAACTTTTTTGTGACTTGACCAAATTGGCTGATTTTTTGATATTTTATGTGAATCAGTGTTTAAAATGTTATAGTAGCAAAATTTGGTTTAAATTACCATGGCAATTTCGGTACCCCGCATTCCGTTTTCCCTCATATTGATAACAGCTTGCCGGGTGGCAATTGGAGTTTCTTTACGTGGAGTCAACTCTAAAATGTTGCCAATTACTGCTATTTTCAATAAATTATGAAAAAAATATAATTGAACTTTAAAAATTATTAAAAAATGCAGTGCAAGAAAAGTGCGAAATATCTTTGAGCTACGCGTTTTACGATAAACGCTTGTCACTGTAAAACGGATCATCGTAATCACAAGCGGGAATTTGTAAAATAATCTACAACCATATGAATCTATCATATCAAAAAATCAGCCAATTTGGTCAAGTCACAAAAAAGTTAAACCCGAAAAAACATTTGTGACAAAACTTTTGTCACCTAGTGTGTATATTATAAGTACTGGGAAAATATCATTTTCACTTAACATGTTACACGTATTAATTACCACGAATTTTTCCTTCTATATACTTTCTAAATATCCTAATACGAGCTAAAAATTTTAAGAAAAAACTGCATATTTTTCGCCATTTCAAATAATAACAAAAATAAATTGCAGCCATAACCGGTGGCCGACAAATAATGCAAAACATCCTCGAAGATTATCGTCGAAACTTTGGAATCAACTCAGCCCAATTCCGTCCGGGATAACAACAACATCAATGACGACAAAACAAAACAAAACAAAACATTAAATCTATAGAAAATGTAGTATTTATTGAAACAATAAAAGAACGCATCTGATTCGAGACATTATTAGAATTCAAATCATTCCAGACGGGTTCTACTCCCAATCCCTTGATTCCCCTTCATTGTAACTTATTTATTTTGTTTGTATGTTTATGAGAATTTTCACTCAAGCTAAATCACGGATGATGTTAATGCATAATTGAACTTTATTTTCTTATTTATTTGATATGCTCAAGTCAACTTGTTTTTATTTATTTACTTTTTTCTTTTGTTAATTAATATTCTTCCATGTTTTTTTTGAACGATTGTTATGTTTCATTCTGATAATAAAATTGTTTATTTATCTTGGTTTTGGAAGGAAGTTCTACTAGCTAATCTGAAAAGAAGTTTTACTAAAATTCGTCGTTTCAGCCTCAATCCAAGTATAGAAAGAATAAGCTGCACAGCATGCCAAATGAAAATAATAATTTTGCAATTTTTCAGAGCGATTAACATCGTTTACGTCATTTTCGCTAAACATTTTTCAAAAAAAAAAAAACATAAATTTGAGCTCGTTTACTGAGCTCATTTTGTTAAAATACCAGTTGGCGTGTGCACGCCAAACTGAAATAGTGATTTGGTGATATTTAAGAGTGTTTTAAAGTTTTTATCTTCTTTCTAGAAAACACTTTTCTCGACTATTTGGACAAGTTAGTCTTAAACTACCTAAAAACATATATTATTTCTTCTTAATTGGACCACTAAAATTGTCAGAAATCGTAAAAATGGAAATTTTGAAATTTTAAGGTGTCTTCCAGGGTTGCACGAAATTCCATCTTCCATTTTCCGTTTTCCGTCGTTTTTCGAGTTCCATTTCCGTTTTCCGTTGTCCGTTTGAAAAAAATCGGTTTCCGTGCAACCCTGGTGTCTTCCCTTCCGGTCCGTCTAATGCATTTTCCTGTCGGATTTCAAGGAATATTTATGTTTTAATTATAATGTCCAAAAAAAATAATATAATTTTTTAAATTTTTGATTGAAAACTAAAAAATCTCTTTAAAATGGGAAACTTTATATTCTAAACAATGGAAAATTTGAAATTTTGCGGACAGTTTTTCGATATTTTCTCGGGAATTTTTAGAGCATTTGTAAAGCTGTCAAACAAAAAGAAAGTTTTTTGAGCGCATAGATGGGTTCACTAGTTAGTTTTTAAATTATGATTGTCCCTATTTATGAATTGTTATGTTGTAAAGATACGTGATACTATAAAAGTTATTCTATAAAATGACGTTTGTAACGTTCTGATCATGCGACTAGAAATCCAGAAAAAAATATCAAACATTGATAAGGATTATCATGTTTTTAGGTGTGTCCTCCAGTTAGGTTGGTATTATGATGGTTCCTATTGTAGAATTTTAATATAGCTTATATATGTAATACTAGAAAAGATTTCCTACAAAATACCGTGTTCAACATTCTGATCGTACTAGAAATTTTTTTTTACTTTAATTCAATTAAGCTTGTCTTAATCTGCCTAAAAATATTAATATCTTTCTAAAAAGTTAAATTGTAGGATGTATACTGAGCTCATTTTATAACCATACAAGTTGGCTTTCGAAAATTGTGTATTTTGTTTCGAAATTTTGTATTTTGTATAAAGAACAACTACGCGGAATTGATGTCCCTCTGTCAATATATTCACGAGATTCAGATACTCTGTCACCACGCCACACCTGCAATTGTAACAAATGCAATGAATTCAAAATACCTTTCAAAATATTCCATGTTGATTTCTTGAGCGCGTTCGATAAAACATCAGGCTACCCAAAGCCCTCTGGCGGCTGTTGGCGTCCCTTCACAACTCCGCGAAGCTATATTTTCGTCGATCACTATCCATGGCGAAAAACTCGTAGTTCCTCTTAAAAGGGGTGTTCGACAGGAGGTACTCTATTTGCTTTTGCACTCCAATCCATTCTTGACGAAATCGGGAGCTACCCGAATTAAATGAAGACGCAATCAATATCGACGGAGTCAACTTAAATAGGCTGGAATTCGCGGACGATGTAGTCCTAGTGCCCCTGCGAAGAGATGCGAAGAGATGGAATCCAAAGGACGTTACAATTAAATAAATCCTATGAAAACAGTCATACTCCACAACGCATTCACATCCCCGCGTTCTATTTCAGACGGCGGAACCAGTTGTACGCCGAAAGATGGCGTGAAATACCTTGGAAGTTGTATCAGAATGGGCGGCACTACAGAGGACGAGACGATTGGAAGGATTAAGACAGCCTGGTCAGCTTTTGGTAAATGCAAACCGCTAATCGGCGTCATTGAGAAGAAACGACGCAAACAACTGCTTTTCCAAAACGTTGTACCCGCATTGCTCGACGCTTCCGAAACGTGGCCACTATTCGTCAATCGAACGAGACACGCGCCAACTGAAATATTCGATTTTTAAGATTTTGAGATCGTATTATAGTACTATATATATATATATACTAATAATATTTTTGTCAAGGTTACGGTTGTATTAGAGGGCACTCTGTTCTACAAAAATTCGCCCGGTATATGCAATCTAGATGGTCTAAAATAGGTCCAGCTTTAAACTTCTTCAGTTGGCGTGGAGACGCCTACAGAGGGCGATGGATGCTACGTGTTCACGCCAACTATTCTAGTACATTTTAAATTTCCAGTTATCATTTATAAAGCCTGTATATCGTCAGCAACTCGGGCTTTTCTTAAAAGATCAAAAGATATTATTAGGATGAACGAAATTTTTTTTCCGATTTTTTATTAAAAATTTAAACATAATTTTACAACAATTAGGTTTCGAAGTAAAGACCATTTGACTCTATGTCTTGAACCCATCTATCGGCAAGTTGTTCGATCGCGCTGCGGTATTGTTCTTAGAGGCGAAAAACTCGCGGCTGGCATCCGTTTTCGACATCGGCCAGGTCATTGAAGCTACGAACACGAAGAAAGTGTGCCATGGATCGGAAAAGATGATAATCAGATGGCGCAAGGTCCGGACTATAAGCTGGATGTGGAAGAAGTTCAATGGTGTCGAGATTTTTGATCTTTTCCTTCGTTTGTCTGGCGGTGTGCGGTTTTGCATTGTCTTGTTGAAGGAGTATCCGCTTCCGATTGATCAATGCTGGATATTTCTCGCCAAGTGCCGCATACATTCGATCAAGTTGGGTGCAATAGAGGTCTGCGTCGATGGTCCGACCATTTGGAACTAGCTCGAAGTAAATTACGCCTTCGAAATTTCACCAAACACACAGAAGTGCCTTCTTTCAGAAACGATCACATTTTGCTACCGGTTCCGCCGTTTTACCGGGTTCCAACCATTGATTTTGTTTGTCCGGATTACTGAAGTAGACCCACTTTTCATCATTCTACGAATAAAACAGTAATCTTGTGGATTTTCGAGCAGTTTTCGGCAAGTCTCGACACGGTTTTGAGCTTGACAGTCAATGCATGAGGGACTTCTCGGCAGACTTTCCCAAGGGTGTGAACATGCCGTACAACTGATTATGATATCGAGCTCGGCCGACAATATGCGAGTACGTTAAATCTTTTGAACCAATTTCGCGCAGTACAATCCGAGACCATATTGCCGCATTCAACTTCGCATATATTTTTTGCTGCTGCAGTTGCGATTAAAATGTATAACACCAAATTCTAAAATTGTCACGAGTTTTTCATGAAAATACCGTATAATTACCCCATAAACAAAGTTTATCAGAATAATTACTGTTTTTTTTTGCTTGAAAATCGTTTGCTCGTCAATCAACTGGCGTCGAAACGTCTAATTCGTATTATTGATAACATTCTCAAAGAATATTTATAAATAACTGATTGATGTTTCTATTATTAGCTCGAATCTTCCTTGAGCAAAATGGTGTGAATAGTTTGCTTCAAAAATTTAGCGATAGGATTAAATGTTAATGATTAAACTAAATTCATTGTTAGCAGACATATACAATTGTTGATAAAAGAAGCACAAGGTGCAGAGAACAACAATGAATGAGTGATCATTCGCTATGATATAGTCTCGGGCAGCGTAACTTCGACGTGATGGCTACGAAATTACGTTTCCTTTTAACGATATTTACTGACAATAAAGATTGAGAAAGAAAGCAGTCTTCGATTCAAAATTACGTTAAGAAGTCACAAACCCGGAGCTCAACTACCAAAATATTTGAAACTCTTTTATATGAGTGTGGCTTTTTTACATTAAAATGTACTTTTTTTCAGATTAGTAGTTGGTGCTAGGCGGTCGCTAGGCGGACGACTGGAGGATGCTAGATAGAAGCTAGACGGACGCTAGCCGGACAACATGTGGATGCTATGCGATTGCTAGCCGAACGCTAGGCCTGCGACAGCAGGACGCTAGGCGATTGCTAGCATAACGCTAGGCTATTGCTAGTCGGCCGCTAGTTGGAATCTAGATGGAAGCTATGCGGACGACTGGAGGATGCTAGATAGAAGCTGGACGGACGCTAGCCGGACAACATGTGAATGCTAGGCGATTGCTAGCCGGACGCTAGGCGGGCGACAGCAGGACGCTAGGCGGGCGACAGCAAGACGCTAGGCAGGCGAGAGCAGGACGCTAGGCGGGCGACAGCAGGACGCTAGGCGGGCGACAGCAGGACGCTGGGCGATTGCTAGCCGGACGCTAGGCGGCGACAGCAGAACGCTAGGCGGGCGACAGCAGGACGCTAGGCAGGCGAGAGCAGGACGCTAGGCAGGCGAGAGCAGGACGCTAGGCGGGCAACAGCAGGACGCTAGGCAGGCGAGAGCAGGACGCTAGGCGGGCAACAGCAGGATGCTAGGCGGGCGACAGCAGGTCTCTAGGCGGGCGACAGCAGGACGCTAGGCAGGCGAGAGCAGGACGCTAGGCGGGCAACAGCAGGATGCTAGGCGGGCGACAGCAGGACGCTAGGCAGGCGACAGCAGGACGCTAGGCAGGCGACAGCAGGACGCTAGGCGGCGACAGCAGGACGCTAGGCAGGCGACAGCAGGACGCTAGGCAGGCGACAGCAGGACGCTAGGCGGCGACAGCAGGACGCTAGGCAGCCGACAGCAGGACGTTAGGCGGGCGACAGCAGGACGATAGGTGATTGCTAGCCGGTCGCTAGTTGGAATCTAGATGGAAGCTATGCGGACGACTGGCGGATGCTATATAGAAGCTGGACGGACGCCAGCCGGACGCTAGGCGGGCGACAGCAGGATGCTAGGCGGCCGACAGTAGGACGCTAGGCGGCCGACAGCAGGACGCTAGGCGGCCGACAGCAGGACGTTAGGCGGGCGACAACAGGACGCTGGGCGATTGCTAGCCGGATGCTGGCCGGGCGACAGCAGGACGCTATATGGACACTAGGCGGGCGACAAAAGGACGCTAGGCGATTGCTAGCCGGGCCCTAGGCGGAATCTTGCTGGATTTTGTGCTATACGCAACAAACAAAGAAAGAGAGAGAGAGGGTTTGTGTGTGTATTTGTTTATCATGTTCTCGAGTCTCTGGTTTTGAGAGCGATTGTGTTTTTTTAACGCCTCTGTGTTTTTTAACGCCACTGTGGGCCGTATTCTGACAAGACGCTAAACAGAAGTTTTGCGATTGTAGACAACAACAATCAAGAGAGTCCCTGGTTGGCATTTCCTCGTATATTTTTAAACACAATTTTTCAAACAATATCTTAATATTTTACGTTAAATAATTCATATTAAATCATATTCAATGGTTAAATTAACATTTATAACATTAAATAATAATAATGGCATTTTTCTATTCCAGGTGGCGTGCCTGGATGTTGGTGGGTCGGACTCTAGCCGGACCCTAGCCGAATATTGAGTGAATATAGACAACAACAATTAAGGGAGTCTTTGTTTTTCATGTTCTCGTGTCTCTTGTTTTGAGAGCGATTGTGTGTTTTCAACCGGAGGCTAGCCGGACTCTAGCCGTACACTGGTCGTACTCTAGCCATACGCTATTCGGACTCTAGTGGGATGCTAGCCGGACTCTAGCGCTACGCTAGTCGGACTCTAGCCGGACTCTAGCCGGACTCTAGCCGGACGCTAGTATGACGCTAGCCGAATGTTGAGTTCACATGTTTTTAACATTTTATTGTTTTATCAATTAGTTTCACTTCACTCAAAATACAAAAAAAACATGATAATTTTATTTCTAAATTGGCTCATCATAAATATGCGATTCTTGACTATAAACACCACTATCGTAATTATCCGAATCTGTTGTATGCTTCGGCTCATATGCAATCATGTATTCGCTTTGTGGAACCTGAAAAATTATCAAATATGTGTTCATATTGGCCAAAATCGTAATACTAATTCACATCACATGAAAATTAACATTTCGCTTTATTTAAATAAGTTTTAAGAGTTTATACTTGTTAAAATCAGAATGTCCTTACGCACATATTTTAAAATATATAGAAAAACACTTCTCTTATCGAGTTATAACTAATTTAGCATCTATTTTGGTTTGGTGTGCATATTTATTTATTCTGCAACACTGTTATATTAAAATCTATCCGGGCTTGTTCAGGATTACTTTTTGAGATTTTGGATAAATTTAAAGAACCCAAGATAATTTAAAGAAATATTGTAAAATATAGCTTTCAGGTTGAAAAAATATTAATGAAATTTCATTTAAATTGTCATTTTGATTAAAGGGAACTCGAAAGACACAATCAGGAGAAGAATCCGGACTGCTCAGGATAAAGTCTGCTTTGTCAGCATTCTCAAAATGCAAACCATGGCACCCGATGCTTGACAGTGTAAAGAAAAGGAAGCTAACCTCTAAGAACTTGCCATGTTCTACAGCTCCGAAACATGGATCAGATCTCCCGATCGATGTCTCCACTATAGTAGAATTCAGGAAATTACAGTGGGCCGGTCCACATTGCTCGATTGCCGCTCATGGACGAAGATGGTCACAGAATGGACTCTGATGGGTGTCCACCGATCCAAAGGCCGACCCAAACACAGATGGGACAAGAGGACCATTGTGCGGGTCGCCAAATTTGTGGAGAATGCATCAAGGGCAGCCACATTCGGAAGGAAAAGATTAGGAATGCTCCAGAAGAAGGGAGATAGTTCGCTACCGCTTGGGCGGTTGATTCGAACTAAGTAAGTAAATAAGTAAGAGCACGTTTACTGAGATCATTTTATAACCATACTAATTAGCGTGTGCACCCCAGGACAAAGCGTGTCCAAATACCCATTTGAAGGCGGAGCCAAGAAGAATACTAGGCTAAAACGCAAACCTTCTTAGCTCCAAAAAAAACTGTATTTTTCAAATTTTGGACATAGTTTTCATAGTTTTCTATTACTCTGTCCGGGAGTGCGTGTGCACATACCAAAGGAAATATTAAAATGAACTCCGGAAATTGTTTTATCATTCGATATCTTATGATGAATTTGACCCACTGGAGTGACAATTCAACTCTGATGTACACGTATACATTAGCAAGATCCATTAGAAGATTGAGAAAGGCACATTTTAACTTGCTGGCCGGGAGGGTGGTCTTTTAGAAGGATATATTCTTCTCATTTTCTTTCTCGAGACTATTTTCTCGAGATTGCTGTGTCCGTTGCAGAAACTCTTTTTATATTTACAGGGAAGTCACTTTAGCGTCCCTTTGAGAATTTGTTGAAACTTGGACCATTGATAGATTCGGATGCGCTGATTCCAAATCCGTTTTCAAAATCGGCGCAATATTTATCTGAGCCGAGATATAAGCCGTCAAAGTCCATTTTTTGATGTGCTCATTTGTGTGCATAAACCACAAAATGTCCGACACAAGCAATAGCTTAATTATATAAGGCGAGCAATTAGCAGGAGAAGTGTGGCAGCAGCAGCGAGTGGACGGAGCAATTGGAACGGTATAGTGATCATGCTTGGTTATTGCATTGTGTGTACAGTATTGTTAACGTTTCTAGCTGCTATGCAAGTCGAAAACTTATTTATTTCGTATTTTGAAAATTTTTTCAGTTATTGCATATTTTTGAAAAAATTTAAACTGTTACACGGTTTAAAATAACAGCAAATAAAATTTAACAAAATTAACTTTTATTGGAAAAATTAAAAAAAAAAGTTTTTAGCATCACATATGAACATCAACTACAAAAAGATTATAGCTAAAAACTTCTACAATACAGACATTAAATAAAATATAGTATATATAAAAGCGAATTCAGGAAGAAAAAATAATTTTTCCGATTTTTAAAATTTTTCTGGTCGTTGTACATTGAACCGATCTCATGGCCATGGTGAAGGTGAAAAATTTGCCACCATACATGTTAAGGCTTTTAGCATGATGATAAAATTTTTTTCACCAAAATTTTTTTCATAAATAGCTTGAAATATCGGTCCCTTACGTTGATTTACCTCGTATCAACACACTTTCACACCTTCCTATGATGCCCGCTCAACCCTTATCAAGGTATGTCAGCCATAAATTGCGACAAGATGTGGTATTTTTTCTATTAAAAATTTATGGAATTAAAAATTGAATTCTGTCGAATTGCAAAAATTTTAAAAAAAGTAAAAATTGAAAATTGGATCTCGCTGATTAAATTAGCTCGCGGGACCAATACTTTAAAGGTAACTTATGAAGTCGGGCATTATAACTGTCTCCGTAATTTTTGACAATTTTTAATCCTTCAAAAAGTAATACCTCAGGTAGTGCTACCTGTCCGATTCATTTGCCTTTTCAGTATTCAGTAAACTTGGTAGTGGTTCAAACGATGATGCTACCCCTTACCTTGAGCTACCTCGTATAAACAAATTTTGCACGTCTTCCTATGTCCTCATACACAAAGTCAGCCATTTATTTTTTGGAAAACAGCTACATATGTTCCGTTTTCAACTGAATCACGTATATCCATAAACATTTTCCGTCTTCAGTTCCATAAATTTGTAATAGAAAAGATGGTACATTTTGTAGCACAAATATGCTTGACAAGATTTATGGCTGGCATACCTTGATAATCGTAGAGCGGGCATCATAGGAAGGTGTGAAAGTGTGTTGATACGAGGTAAATCAACGTAAGGGACCAATATTTCAAGCTATTTATGAAAAAAATTTTGGTGAAAAAAATTTTATCATCATGCTAAAAGCCTTAACATGTATGGTGGCAAATTTTTCACCTTCACCATGGCCATGAGATCGGTTCAATGTACAACAACCAGAAAAATTTTAAAAATCGGAAAAATTATTTTTTCTTCATGATTTCGCTTTTATATATATACTATATTTTACTTAATGTTTGTATTGTAGAAGTTTTTAGATATAATCTTTTTGTAGTTGATGTTCATATGTGATGCTAAAAAAAGTTTTTTTAAAGTTTTTCTATTAAAAGTTAATTTTAAAAAATTTTATTTCGAGTTATTTTAAACCGTGGAACAGTTTAAACTTTTTCAAAAATATGCAATAACTGAAAAAATTTTCAAAATACGAAATAAATAAGTTTTCGACTTGCATAGCAGCTAGAAACGTTAACAATACTGTACACACAATGCAATAACCAACCATGATCACTATACCGTTCCAATTGCTCCGTCCACTCGCTGCTGCTGCCACACTTCTCCTGCTAATTGCTCGCCTTATATAATTAAGCTATTGCTTGTGTCGGACATTTTGTGGTTTATGCACACAAATGAGCACATCAAAAAATGGACTTTGACGGCTTATATCTCGGCTCAGATAAATATTGCGCCGATTTTGAAAACGGATTTGGAATCAGCGCATCCGAATCTATCAATGGTCCAAGTTTCAACAAATTCTCAAAGGGACGCTAAAGTGACTTCCCTTGTTAGAAAGTAGATTTTTTTCTCTTTCTAATGATATATGTCACATCCTGTAACTCCAACCACTATGCTGACCATTCCCTAGTAAGTAAGTATGCCCGCCAAATGAAAATTATTATTCAGAAATATTTAAAATCGAGTTTTCGCGTGAGGGTAACAAACTATCAGGGTGAACCAATATTTTTCCAATTTCCTATATCTTTTTGTTTAATTGTTTTTCAAAAGATGGCGACACTGATCTCGAGGAGAAGACACAATACATCAATTAGTACTGCCGAGCTCGATATTCCTCAAACATCATCTTCACGCCGATTGGAAAGTCAACGAGAAGTACCTCATGCATTGACTGAAATTCAAGCTCAAAAACATGTCGAGACTTGCCGAAAACTGCTCAAAAATCCACAAGATTACCGTTTTATTTGTAAAATTATAATTTCTGATGAAAAGTGGGTCTACTTCAGTATTCCGGACAGACAAAATCAATGGTTGGAACCCGGTCAACCGGCGGAGCAAAATGTGATCGTTTCTCAAAGAAGGCACTTATGTGTGTTTGGTGGAATTTCGAAGGCGTTATTTACTTCGAGCTAGTTCCAAATGGTCAGACCATCGACGCAGACCTCTATTGCGCCCAACTTGATCGAATGGCAAGAAATATCCAGCATTAATCAATCGGAAGCGGATACTCCTTGAACAAGACAATGCACCGCCAGTCAAACGAAGGAAAAGATCAAAAATCACGACGCCATTGAACTTCTTCCACATCCAGCTTATAGTCCATCTGATTATCACCTTTTCCGATCCATGGCACACTTTCTTCGTGGTCGTAGCTTCAATGACCTCGCCGATGTCGAAAACGGGTGCCAGCCGCGAGTTTTTCGCCTCTAAGAACAAGGAGTGGTACCGCAGCGGGATCGAACCACTTGCCGATAGATGGGTTCAAGCCATATAGTCAGATGGTCTTTACTTCGAAACCTAATTGTTGTAAAATTATGTTTAAATTTTTAATAAAAAATCGGAAAAAAATTTTGGTTCACCTTAATACTTTTCTAGTTTTTCGTTTTTTTTTAATAGCGCTTTAAATTTTTACGAAATTTCCTATATAAATTACTCTTCTGCAGAAGACCCCAGGACAGAGTGTGTCCGATAACCCATTTGGAGGCGGAGCCAAGAAGAATACTAGACGGATACAATTGATAAAATCAAGGCACCGTTTTTCGAAAAAACGAAAGCCTTCTTGTCACCACATTAAAATTGTATTTTTCAAATTTGGGACATAGTTTTCTATTATTTTGTCCAGTTCTTACCATTTCAATTAGCATGTACACTAGCTGACAAAAGTTTTGTCACAAATGTTTTTTCGGATTTAACTTTTTTGTGACTTGACAAAATTGGCTGATTTTTTGATATGATAGATTCATATGGTTGTAGATTATTTTACAAATTCTCGCTTGCGATTACGATGATCCGTTTTACAGTGACAAGCGTTTATCGTAAAACGCGTAGCTCAAAGATATTACACACTTTTCTTGCACTGCATTTTTTAATAATTTTTAAAGTTAAATTATATTTTTTTCATAATTTATTGAAAATAGCAGTAATTGGCAACATTTTAGAGATGACTCCACGTATAGAAACTCCAATTGCCACCCGGCAAGCTGTTATCAATATGAGGGAAAACGGAATGCGTGGTACCGAAATTGCCATGGTAATTTAAACCAAATTTTGCTACTATAACATTTTAAACACTGATTAACATAAAATATCAAAAAATCAGCCAATTTGGTAAGTCACAAAAAAGTTAAACCCGAAAAAACATTTGTGACAAAACTTTTGTCAGCTAGTGTATATTCCATTTAAACTCACTGTCGACGGTGCGACGCTGGTCTTCAGTTGTTCCGAGAAGGTCACGGATGGTACTATATAAACTGTGTATTTGCAAACACACAGTTTAACATGTTTAACATGTTTAACATATAAACATGTTTTGTTAACGACTTAGTCATTCCTATATTATTCTACTAATGTTAATATTATACTGAATAAACTATTACTGATACTCCAATCTTCTACAAGTCGGCATGGTGCATCGACCAAATGGAGAAACACTGAACCACCTTTAAAGCTGACAGGGTGAATAGAATAAATCAGTTTAATACTAGGAATGTACAGATTAATATTCGATTGACTAATACCCACCAGATTATAAAGAGCCACACGAGAAAAGTGGACGCGTAAGATTCCAACATAGTATATTTAAGGTATTGATGGAAATGACGACAGAGAAGGCTCGTCAATTGGTCAACGCAGAAAATGTTGAAGCAATACAGAAGATCTGCTTCTTACCGGAAAAGTCGAATGGTTCGACAGTGGTATATAAATCTATGGGAACTATAGTGGAAAATAGTTCAAAATTTTAATTGGTTTGTTATTGTTAATGGCTTAGTCATTCCTATGTTCTTCTACTAATGTTAATATTATACTGTTCATTCCCTAAAGGAAACAATGCACATAATCAATGAAGGAAAAAAAGAATGGATCATAGATTGGGATCATAGATTTCCTCTTACAGTAAAATGTGTTTAATGTACGAGGAACCACTACTCGGATAAATGTAGTGAAATCTCCAACGTGCTTAAGAGAAAACAGTACCTACAACGAACTCACAGATTCTCACGCTGTATAAAAACCATTCACAACGATAGCTGCTCAACAAAATGTTTCTACTGCAACAAAAATGGGAGGAAGCAAGAAGAGACGGAACACCATACATCAATATGCCCATATCCGATCACTCGAGAGGGGGAATGTCGTAAACGACCATGATAAGCTTATTCTATAATTGACATTGGTAATATTTTGTTTGTTTTTAATGTTATGTTGTAACATTTTTATCCCACGCTTTTAACAGATATGTTTATATTAAATTTGTATAAAAGGAGGCTCCTGTCCTTCTAAAGTTGATTGCCTTGACAATATCGCTCAACATTCATTTCTATATATTATTTACTACTATACTATAATATAATCAATAAAGAATAAACTATTACTTATATTCCGATCTTCTACAAATCGACACTCACCACAGAATCCAAGAGAACCGGTAAAAATACAAGACCATGAATGATGCCTAACCCAACCACGAACACGACCGTATAAACAAAAGTTCGAACAATATAAGATTGCACAAACGCCAATAACGAAACCCCGATGGCTGTTGAGAACGCGGATTGCAGAATCGGTTCAGTCATAACTAGCAAACAATTCTGTAATAAACAAATCAGCAGATTCAAGAGCAAAATCTCTTAATTACTTTCAAGCGGTCGGTTCGCGTGATCACATAATGGAACGTCGTATGGGTCACGTAGTCGACCGAGAAGCCGACACTCATCACAATAGTTATCATGGAAATGATATCAAGACGGGTCTCGGATGCGGAAAGCGCTCCAATGACGCCAATGTTTACCGACAGAATGGCCAACGCTATACAAATTGCGGATATCGGTCGAGGTACCTGAATGCTTTTGAAATGACTATTGATTGAGTAATATTTACCATAAGAATGCAAATGGCGAGCATTGTGCAAATTGCTGTGATAACGTCGCAAATGACATTCCATACTGTTGTTAGTTGCTGGTCGACTAGAAGAAAGCTGGAATTTGAATATTTAATATTGTAAAAAAAAATGAATGGATTACGTGGGTGTCTTGTTTAATAAATTTCCTTAATTTGTTAAATTTCCTTAAAGCTTTAACCCTAAAGATCAATACTTCCAGAATTCTTATACAAAAACTTCAGAGATAATAATAAGATAACTATGAATATCTAGCAGCACAAACTAATATCAACGGAAATTATATAAATAAGGACATAAAATCTAGGAACAACTATCGAGAGGAAAACTTAATAATAACCACTGGTAAAATAAGGATAAATATTTTAGGACAAAAATAATTAATTACGATATCACTGGTTTGACTGTGCCGCCTCTCAGCACGTAAATCATATAGGGACAATGGGGGGAAGGGATAAACGAGACAACGAGAAAAATTATGTGAGAGCACACTTGTATTTTGTTGTTTCACATGGTTCGAGACTCGACTGCGAACGCTTCACTCATCACAACAATTTTCATATAATCTGGCACGTCATTTTTACAAGCCGTCTTAAACTATCTAAAAACATGCGCTTCTTGCCGAAATTTGCAAAATTAGAATCTTTTCTGATCCCCATACTTAACAATTCAATTTGGCCAAATTGACTTTTTCTGTGGGAAGAGTGAGCGCGAAAAAAATTATAATGAAAAACCATTTCGCTTCGGGCTCAGAAATCGAGATCGACGGAGTTGTCAGTCCATTCCAAGAAGGTGATCGATATCTAGGAATCCATATCAGGATTGATGGTGGTTTAGCAGAAGAAATTCAAAGCGAGCGAAAGCTGCGTGGGCATCATACGGGAAATGCAAACTCCTCTTCATGCACATTGACCATAAGGAAAAGAGGAAGCTCATGATGCAAAATGTTATTCCTGATCTCCTATACAGGGTGAGCCATAATTACCCGTACTGAACATTTGACTTGACTGACGCATTTTTGGTGCATTATTTTTTATTATTTTTTTCTAAATTTAATTTTTATGTAATGTTTAAAATTTCAAATCAATGCGTTAAGTTTCAGGGTAATGGCGAGGTCTAGTGTACATCGCACTGCAATTATTGACTTGCATAAGAAGAATTTCACAGCGAAGGAGATCATTAAGCGTCTCGGAGTTCCAAAGCAAACCGTCTACGATGCCATCAAAAGATATGAGGAGCTTGGTACACTTTGTGATCGTGTTGGGAGAGGAAGACGAGTATCTGTGACCACTCCTGAGAGAGTTAAGGCGGTTCGAATGAGGATCAGACGAAATGCCCACCGCAGCATAAGGAGGATGTCACGGGATATGAAAATAAGCAATACGTCAATGAGAAGGATTGTAAAATTGAAGCTTAGGATGACTCCGTATCGTGTAAGAAAAGCGGCCCTACTCTCTGAAGCGAACAAGAAGAAACGACTGGAGAAAGCAAAACGGCTCCTTGCCGGCACGCGGAGGAAGGAGCACTTGGTGACATTCTTTTCGGATGAGAAATTGTTCATCGTGGAGGCCTAATTTAATGCCCAAAATCATCGAGTGATTGCTCAGACGTCCCAGCAAGCTGTCGAAAATGGAAGAACAATTCACCGATCCCCTCACCCCGCCTCAGTGATGGTTTTTGGAGCCATTTGCTCAACTGGGAAGTGCCCACTGATTTTCGTGGAAAAGGGCGTGAAAATCGATAAGGAAGTGTACATTAACGACATTTTGGAGAAGAATCTGGTTCCATGGGCATCAAAACACTTCGCCGGTAAGAGCTGGATATTTCAACAGGACGGCGCGCCCGCGCACACGGCAAAAAAGACGCAACAGTGGTGCGAGACGCACATGCCGCGGTTCATCAAGGCTTCGGATTGGCCGGCCTCATCGCCGGATCTCAACCCTCTCGATTACTCGGTTTGGGGAGTATTGCAAGAAAGGGTCAACGCTAAGCCCCATTCGAGTTTGGATGCATTAAAGAAAACTTTGGAGAAGGAATGGGACAATCTGTCCACAGATTACCTGCGTGCCACGGTGGAAGCCTACCCGAGACGTCTTCGTGCCATAATTTCTGCGAAAGGCGGCCGTGTCGAACAAAAATAGAAAATAATTAATTGTTATGTTATTGATAAATGGTGTTGTTAATTTCGTCCCATTCTGACTTTTCGTTTTTGAGTTACATGCACTCAAAGTAGTACGGGTAATTATGGCTCACATTGTATGGCTCCGAGACATGGCCACTCCTTTCTGAGCACATCACGCGTCTGCAAAGAGCCATCGACTTTTGCGTTTGCTTCTATGCCAATTGTGAGACCATCAACATTGAAAGGATTATCCGCGGAAAGATCTTACAATGGGCAGGTCATATTTCCAGAATTCTGGTGGACCTTGGTGCAAACGCCTGACAGAATGGGACCCGAGAGGATCAACTAGACCAAAAGGACGACGTCAAACTCTGGATCTCAAACTTCATCCACGAACGGTCCACGACAAGATCCACTAGAAGACGGATAGGAATCCTGGAGACGTGAGCTGCATGGTCGACAGTGGCAGCCGCTCGAATTGGAGAGAGTTAGTCCGCTTCTCACTGCGAGAATGATTCGGACTCCAAAGTATCAAAAGTAAATAAGTGCCAAGTCGTAAACTACCCACAAGCTCGCACGCCAATTGGAATGATAATGAAACAGGGCTCAAAATAAGCGCTCAAATGTAATAATTTGGGAAGATATTAATATTTATCCACAGTTTAAGCAACAACTGATCAACTGACGTCTAACTAGATTCTTATAAAGTACACGCAAAGATTATCTGACGTGCGTAAAAATCAGAAAGTCGTTATTTTGTGCTCGACAAATTAATAAGATTAAGTATTGGAACGAACAAGATTTACAAAACAATGGGGTCTGTCTATATGTAATAGTTTATTCAGTATAATATCAACATTAGTGGCGGAATATAGGAATTACTAACAAGGGAAGTGTTTTAGGTCTCCATCTCAGATTTTGATAAAACTTTGCAGATAGATTCCTTATGATCCAAATAGTATACTGACAAAAAATTAGGACCCACAAAATGGTTTAAGTGGGTAAAAAATGGGTCTGAAACCCAAAAAATCGCGATTTTCAATCGCAAATTTTATATAGTTAACGTTAAGCAATCCCGTTCATATTTTAAGCGATATATTATCTTATTAAAAACTATCGTTTTATGATATTTTTTTTCAACTTTCACGTGGTTTACGTGAAACTAATTTCATATTAAAATTAACATTAACAAATACAAATGGCGAGGAGTACAAATGTCACTGGTACCACTCATTTCAACTGTAGTCCTACAATAATATACGAAACAGCTAGTTAGTGGGGGTGTCGCAATCTTTTGGACACCACTGGATAGAAAAATTATTGTCGTAGAGCCTCTAACAGTTCTCCTAATTATAGGACATCCAAATAATTAACAAATTAAATAGGCACTGCTGTCTACTTGTCCAAACGTTTTTTGTCCAAAATGTCTATTTGTCCAAACGATACATGTTGGAACGCTTGACACGTGCGTGGACCATTATGCAGTCGAGCTAGCGGGACACCACAACACCATGCAGTACGGCACATGAAGACACGACTCCGGCTCCACGGATCACAAGGACGATCAGTCGCTCACTCGACAGGGCTACGGGAAGGTCTATTAGGGTGAACCAAAATTTTTTTCCGATTTTTTATTAAAAATTTAAACATAATTTTACAACACATGAAAAACAATTCGGTTTCAAAGTAAAGAACATTTGACTCTATGGCTTGAACCCATCTATCGGCAAGTTGTTCGATCCCGCTGCGGTACCACTCCTTGTTCTTAGAGGCGAAAAACTCGCGGCTGGCATCCGTTTTCGACATCGGCCAGGTCGTTGAAGCTACGACCACGAAGAAAGTGTGCCATGGATTGGAAAAGGTGATAATCAGATGGCGCAAGGTTCGGGCTATAAGCTGGATTTGGAAGAAGTTCAATCACGTCGAGATTTTTTAATCTTTTCCTTCGTTTGTCTGGCGGTTTCATTGTCTTGTTGAAGAAGTATCCGCTTCCGATTGATCAATGCTGGATATTTCTTGCCAAGTGCCGCATACATTCGATCAAGTTGGGCTCAATAAAGGTCTGCGAGTACTTATTGATGGATTGGTCTCCACAGCTTCACGAATTGCTTCAGAATCCACTGTCGTAGGTCGGCCTGAGTGTGTCTTGTCCTCGAGATCAGTGTCGCCGTCGCAAAATCTTTTGAACCAATTTCGCGCAGTACGATCCGAGACCATCTTGTCGCCTTCAACTTCGAATATCTTTTTAGCTTCTCCAGCTGCGTTGAAGCTTTGTTTCCAGTAATGGCGTAAAATAACTCGAATTTCGGATTTTTCAATGTTTCTTCTACAAGTTAAAAAATTTTAAATAAAAGACGAATTAAAAATTTTAGTATATATTATGATAGAGCTGTTCAAGAGCTTTAAAAATATATATAACACATGTATATAAAAATCTTTTTTTGGTAAAAAAAAACAATTAGACAAAAAGATATAGGAAATCGGAAAAAAATTTTGGTTCATCCTAATATTTGGGAGAAGCGCCCCGACCGTGGGTGAGATGTTAGCTCCTATTCTAGCTCCTTATTAACTATATACATCTATTGTATTCTTATGTGGAGTCGAATAAAGGTTTATTAAAGAGCTAGGTGTTCTGTGTTCTCGGTAGTGTCCGCCAGCGAATGAGAGATTCTTCGGCATCCACTGTACTCTCCAGACCAGTGATGAATGGAATTCCGTATTCCGCGTTCTGGATTTCGCGGTTTTTTTCTTTTCCATATTCCGGAAAAATAAATTTCTTTCTTTGAAAATCACAGTTTTTATGATTGACAGAAGGGAAAAAATTGTATGTTCCTATTTTATAAAAATAAAAAACTCTACGAACTTATTCTCCAAGTATATTAACTGAGCAGCTATTATTATCACTTCGTGCGCAATATGTCAGCTGAAATAATTTAAAATGCTTCCTTCGTGTCTTTAATAAGATAAAGAAAACAAGGTTTTTTAAAGAGGGACGTATAATTTTTAAAAAAAAATTTTAAAGAGGGACGTATAATGGTTTGGGAAGCTTTCTCCACTTCCGGAGAAGATTTCGTGTGGAATAGGATTAGGATTAGCTCTGGGACTTTCAATGATTAATATACCCTAGCTGACAAAAGTTTTGTCACAAATGTTTTTTTCCGGTTTAACTTTTTTGTGACTTGACCAAATTGACTGATTTTTTGATATGATAGATTCATATGGTTGTAGATTAATTTACAAATTCCCGCTTTTGACTACGATGATCCGTTTTACAGTGACAAGCGTTTATCGTAAAACGCGTAGCTCAAAGATATTACGTACTTTTATTGCACTGCATTTTTTAATAATTTTTAAAGTTCAATTATATTTTTTTCATAATTTATTGAAAATAGCAGTAATTGGCAACATTTTAGAAATGACTCCACGTAAAGAAACTCCAATGGCCACCCGGCAAGCTGTTGTCAATATGAGGGAAAACGGAATGCGTGATATGAAATTGCCATGGTAATTTAAACCAAATTTTGCTGCTATAACATTTTAAACACTGATTCACATAAAATATCAAAAAATCAGCCAATTTGGTCAAGTCACAAAAAAGTTAAACCAGAAAAAAACATTTGTGACAAAACTTTTGTCCACTAGTGTATACTCTTCGGGTCTCTCTAATGTAAGGAGAGTAGGGGAGAAGCCGTAAAAATATAACGCATTTAGATAGTTTAAGAAAAACCTTGTTAAATTATCTTTAAAATGTATTGTTAAAAAGACCTAAAAACTCTTAAAATATTTCTTAAAACTCTTTAAAAATGCCGTTATTTCCAGTTGTCGTATTACTTTATTTGAAAAAAAAACATTTGTGACAAAACTTTTGTCAGCTAGTGTATTTGGTCGACAAATTACGTTGGAGTCGTTAAGCGTACAAAATTTAGTAAACAAAAAACTTTTTTTTTTAAATTCTCTCTCCTATCAAATCCAATATTATCCTACCTTGTATCATAGACAAACCCATCGAGTCCACTATTCTTCATAATCCTCCTCATGTATTCCGCCCTCGGGCCATCATTCTCCTTTCCGAGCTTCCTCACTCTGAACAACATCTTGATCGCTTCAATCTCTCCATTCAACTTGAAGCGAATATCACTTCGAAACTTGATATTGTGAGGTGAGCCGAGGAACGTGAACAATTCTTCTTGAAACTCGCGCAAATTGTCAACGCTGCTGTTCAAATGAATAGATTCGAGCCAAAACTCGGCGCACGAGGCATATGGAGAAGCTCCAATTTGTTTATAGACATCAATGAGGTTCAATCTTCCACGCGGCGTGACAAGCTGCGTCTGATTGGTGATGCGCACAACCGCAACGCAATACGAGCCATAATCGGAGAAGAAACGCTCCTGGGCGTCAAGTTCACGCGTGACGTAAGAGTCGTCGGGTGCAAGCAGTTTCAGGTCGAGTCCCAATGGAAGTGCTGAAAGCTATGTTAGATCGAGGGGAAGATTGGGTGGGAATCATACACATGGCGTAGTGAATTGAGACGATTATATAAATGAGGAATATGATAAGAGTTATGACTCTGAATATAAGTTAATGTAACAAGAATGATTCAACGGAATACCTGGAATACCATGGATCCAACAAATCAGAGAGCCAATGTGCTATGCATTTGGTGCTCGCAGGTTTATGATTTTGCGAATAGGAATGAAGAATTGGATCAACGCGGGGAAGCTTTCGCTTCATCTTCCAGCAACAGATGATTGGATGCCTATTGGCTACTTGTCGACGGCAGCACATTGACATGACGGCGTTGAAGAAGGTGACTTGGTAAATGAACATGAACAAGATTGCCATTGCGCAATATGTGCAGAACACGCCTGCAAAGTGAGGAAATAAGTTCTACCATACTCATGAGAATCATTGAAAAATCTTGGTCGACGCTCGGCTGTGCGTATTGGAAATGCATTTTATTGGTTTGAGGAATAAGTTCGTAGAATTTTGTTTTAAAGATTTATTTAATTATATCAATCAATTAATCAATTATTGTCGTGGTGTAGGTTAATAAAAAATCAGGGTTAAAGGAGCATTCCGAATAATAAAATGGTCTCGCTTGGACAGGTGTAGATTTAATTTTAAAAAGAAATATTAAAAAATATAATAAATTATACAAAAAATTTTATTATAATAATTATTATGTTGATTTAACAACGAATTTAGTAAGAGAAAACAATTGAAACAAAATTGTGATGAAAAAAAAGCGAAATAATAAATTAATTGGAAATTAAATCGACATGACCCCAAGCGAGACCATTTTATTATTCGGAATGTTCCTTTAACCCTGATTTTTCATTAACATACACCACGACAATATATATTCACTGTTACTGTTTACGACTTCCTCCCACTTCTCGATCAATTTTTTGATGCCGTTCCGCCAAAAATCGCCAGGTCTGGTGTCGAAGAAGTTGCGGAGGCAGTATTTGAGCTTGTCGGTCGGGTCTTTTCAGTCGAATAGCCTCATTTACTCTGCGCAGTTAGGTAGCATAGAGCTCCTTGTTGACAATGACGTTTCTTTCGAGCATTTCCCAGTTCCAACAAACACAGATAATGGTATTATTTGGGTGAAGATCTTGCCTGACTCTAGGCTTTGGCGTATCTCCTGGAGCGACCTGATTTTGCCTCCTGGATAGTTCATTTCTAAGCTTGAAAAATGATGAAAATTAGAAACTTCAGAACAAACTAAAAAGACAGTTTTGTAGAGCAGAAAAAGCGCAATCAGATAAATATCAACACTTTGTCAAACAACCTTATGAAACGAAAGATAATGTAAAAACTCTTATTCCTCAACCCAATGTTCGACTGACTAAACAAAATTCATTGGGAATATTCGTACTGTAATATGATCGTCAAATATCAAAAATCAAACATTTCAGTTGGCTGAAGTGTTCCAAATTTAGCTGGTGGAAGTATAAACCACACACTGTTTCAAATAGAAAAGAAGTTGACTTACGAACGGCATGAAAATTGGAGACACTGCCGATAGCAAAGGAAAGACCATCGGTTAGTGATGTTAAGAAGAGGGATGCTGCTGATTCGGTCAATGCGTCGATGTATCGCTGCTCATCTTGAATGGATTCATCGGTCATCCGCCAGCTTTTAAGCATTAGGAACATGTTGTCTGTGCCAATGGCTGGAATGATAAATTGTTAGAAGTTGGTATTTATGTTTTAGTCAAGAGTCTTTAAAAATAATAATTTGATATATTTGAAATAGACATGGGAAATTTTAGATGTTGGATTTTTGTATTTAATCACGTAAAAAGTGGTAATTTGAACTTTTGATCCGGAAAACTGAAAGTTTGATATTGAGGATATAACGCTGAAATCTAGATTATGAAGCTAGAAATCTAGAAATTTTGAGGTTTTTATACAGTCTGTTTCAATATCTTAGGTTCACTTGGTTATTTCACATTTTCTATTCACTATTGAGTTATTCAATAATAAGAGTTACAGTGTTTTATAGAGCTCAAAAAAATACATCACTTACGTAAGTTTGAAAAAAATATGTGTTATAAGGATAAATATACAAGAAAAAGTCAAAAACATGAACATTGCGCCGTTTCAATATCTTAGGTTCACCCGGGGTTTTTTCAAATGTTTGGTGCTTTTTTGGCGTGAAATTTTTGGATATAGGAGTGCAAGTGATAATGACTAAATCTACATCAATTCATCTTCTGATTGCTGGAAATAAGCTGCTCAAAACATGCCGCGAGGAGCACATTTTTCAAAAGTCGTACAAGGTCAAATAGCGGCCCTCAAACAAGCTGTTCACTCGAATAGCGGCATCGCGTGGCAATACAACCGCTCTCCGAACTCATCAACCAGTTTCTACGCAATCCGAGTCACTACGATCAACGTAAAACTCCAGGCCGACGTCCAATTCTTAATGAATGACAGCGTCGTAACCTTGTCTTCGCACAACTCCCTGACCGTAAATCAGCTGCGGAATGACCAAGGCACTCCAGGACAAAACAATAGGAAATTATGTCCGAAATTTGAAAAACGCAACTTTCTTGTGGAGCAAATGAGGCTTGCGTTTTGCCAAAAAAGTGTCTTGATTTTACAAACTTTATCCTTCTAGTATGCTTCTTGCGTCCGCCTCCAAATTGATATTTGGACACGTTTTGTCCTGGGGTGCCAAGGACTATTGACGAGCAAGAAATGAGGCCTGCACCAATGCTTAGAACCCACAACACAAACAGAAGAGGTTGGAATTCGCTCGATTGAATATGGCCACGGATTGGAAAACGTCGAAAAAACTTTAAATACGGATAATTTTTAAAAAAATGTTTTAGGTGGTTCTCGCAGATGAAACAATTTAATTTGGATGACCCTGATGGATACAGCTACTATTAGGGTGAACCAAATTTTTTTTCCGATTTCCTATATCTTTTTGTCTAATTGTTTTATTAGCAAATAAAAATTTTTATATACATGTGTTATATATATATTTTTAAAGCTATTGAACAGCTCTATCATAATATATACTGAAATTTTTAATTCGTCTTTTATTTAAAATATTTTAAACTTGTAGAAGAAACATGGAAAAATCCGAAATTCGTGTTATTTTACGTCATTACTGGAAACAAGGCTTCAACGCAGCTGGAGAAGCTAAAAAGATATTCGAAGTTGAAGGCGACAATATGGTCTCGGATCGTACTGCGCGTGTTTGGTTCAAAAGATTTAGCGACGGCGACACTGATCTCGAGGACAAGACACACTCAGACCGACCTACGACAGTGGATTCTGAAGCAATTCGTGAAGCTGTGGAGACCAATCCATCAATAAGCACTCGCAGACCTCTACTGCTCCTAACTTGATCGAATGTATGCGACACTTGGCGAGAATCATCCAACATTGATCAATCGGAAGCTTCACCAAGACAAAGCAAAACCGCACACCACAAGACAAACGAAGGAAAAGATCAAAAATCAGATCAAAAACCATTGAACTTCTTCCTCATCCAGCTTATAGTCCGGACCTTGCGCCATCTGATTATCACCTTTTCCGACCCATGGCACACTTTCTTCGTGGCCGTAGCTTCAATGACCTGGTCGATGTCGAAAACGGGTGCCGCGAGTTTTTCGCCTCTAAGAACAAGGAGTGGTACCGCAGCGGGATCGAACAACTTGCCGATAGATGGGTTCAAGCCATAGAGTCAAATGGTCTTTACTTTTAAACCTAATTGTTTTTCATGTGTTGTAAAATTATGTTTAAATTTTTAACAAAAAAAAAATCGGAAAAAAATTTTGGTTCACCCTAATATTGGCATAATCTGAGAAAGGAGCGCAGAACAATATCGCGACGGAACTTCGGAGGTGGCAGTGTTATGGCCTGGGGATCATTTTGTGGATCAAATACTGTTAGCCTTGAGTTTGCCACTGGAAGGATGAACTCTCAAGAGTAGCAACAAATTCTGACACATAATTTGTTGATTTGGACGTCGGAGTATTACGTTGATCGTAGTGACTCGGATTACGTAGAAACTGGTTGATGCAGTTCGGAGAACGGTTTAATTGCCACGCGATGCCGCTATTTGAGAGACCAGCTTGTTTGAGGGCCGTTATTTGACCTTGTACGACTTTTGAAAAATGTGCTCCTCGCGGCATGGTTTGAGCAGCTTATTTCCAACAATCAGCAGATGAATTGATGTAGATTTTTTACTTTCTATTATATATCCAAAAATTTCACCAAAAAGTTGAAATATATTTATCCTCATAATACATCTTTTTTTTTCAAACATACGTAAGTGATGTATTTTTTGAGCTCTATAAAACACAGTAACTCTTATTATTGAATAATTCAATAGTGAATAGAAAATGTGAAAGAACAAAGTGAACCTAAGACATTGAAACGGACTGTATTCACCGCAACTGAAGAAGTTTAAGCGGAGATTCATTATAGACCACCCACCCAAATATTGGTTTGAGGAATAAGTTCGTTGGATTTTTCCTTGGATCATGGAGATAATGAGACACGAAATTTTAACCGCGTAATCTTCAAATTAGCTCTATATGGACTACGTCTTTTAGTCTATCTTGTTCGAGACGATAACCCAATCAATTTCTTGAGCTCATACCGAATGGAAATCAGACAATCTTTTCGATTATACCGTTTTCCGCTCTCTGTCAAACCAAATGATTGGTGTTATTTTCGAAGGCGAAGAGGAACTTCGGCATCAACAAATAGAGCGAGAGGTGGGAGGAAGTCGTAAGAAGTAACGGCGAATACATAATTGTTTAACTGATAATTATAATTATTGTAATTTATTATAATTAAATAAATCGATTAATTGAGTATTATTATTATTGTTTTTTGTCCAAATAAATATTTGTGAATAAAACTCTACAAACTTATTCCTCAACCCAATCATATCAATAATTTTTTTTCATCTGAAACTTACATACAACCAAAAACGGCATAATAAACACCAATGGCAGAAAAGGGTATCGCAGATAAATTAAAAGCGCCGTCGATGCTACGGTAGCCATAACAGCATTGAACATGGCGAAAAAACCGACAAACGGTTGCGATCTAAAGTGTCTTGAATTAAACCCTCCCAGCAAAACAACAAACTTGACAATATCTTTCGAAGAGCATACAATCATGCAAAACACAACGAGTAGTAGTGATGTTGGCGGCATCCAAGGAATCAGCAATGCTCCATTCCTTTCCATCTCATTGGCCAAGCTCTTTGAAGACGTCCAGAATATTGTTAGATTCGATGCATAGGTGGGAATCATTCGCAAAAATTCGTCAATCCATTGCTCACCGAATACGGTCGGCTCAACGAGATACATGATGCGAATGGCTTTTGCTGAAACGATCGGCGAATTTCCATGAGAGTCGGTTTTCTGCAAAATCTTGTGGTGAATCTTGTGGAGTTACGGACGAGTACATTTGCGTCAACTTGAACTCCGCCGAAGATGAGAGCGTTGTCTATTATAACATCAGAGAATTGAACAAGCGGATATCGAAGAAGGAATTGAATGGCGAACTCTGGGGATTCGTCGTCTTCCAGAGCCATCGCGATTGGATGGAGAAGGCACGTGGATTCGGAGATTGTTTCATCTTTCAGGCAAATATCTTCGTGTTTCTTGTTATTTTTCTTTAAAATTTTTAATTTATTTTACAATTACATCACAAATGGAAATTACCAATTTTTTAAAATTTAAACGTTTTTTTTTATTATTTTCCACGTGTAAACTGAAATCTAATTTTTAAATTGAAATATTGTCCTTTTCAGAGATCGGTGCCTAATGGAAGAAGAAAAATTTTAGGATGGAATGAGGTTCTCGTTTAGACGGCTGGGAAGCACATATTTAAGAGGAATTTACGAAAAAGTCGTTTGTGGCCGTGTGGCCGTCCATCATTTTCTTTTCTTTTATTGCTCTTCCATTAGGCGCCGATATCTGAAAAGGACAATATTTTAAAATTTCACGTAACGTATGATTTACATATTAGAAATTACACGTGAAAATGACACGTCAATTTTTTTCACGTAAACGTAAATATATAGTATAGTCGTCGCCAAATGCGATTACCACCGCAAAATGTGGCGCACTTTTTTAAATATTATTTTTTCATTGAATTTTTATGATGATTATTATTATTTTCCACATTTTTTTCCAGAATGAAACAGCATCTGAATCATATTCTTCAATTTATTTAAGCAAAGACGGTATAGAACGAGCATAAACAAGGAAATAATCATAAAAATTAAATGAAAAATAGTATTTAAGAAAGTGCGCCACATTTTGCGGTGGTAATCGCAATAATCTATTTTCTCAATAATCTATTTTCTCTAACAATAATCTATTTTCTACGTTTCACGTGAAAACATCTTAAAATTGTATACGTGAAAAATAAAATTTTATACGACAATTTTAAGCAAAATTATTTATATTTCTATCAAACGTTCTGACTGTAAAAATTACACGTGACAGAATTTGTTTTTTATCTCAAAAACACAATTAGACGTGAAAAAAATTAAATAAATACGTTTAATGAGACGTAAAAACATGTAAAACGGTGTTTTCATGCTAAAAAATTGAAAGTTAAAATAACCGTAATATAAATATATTTTTCAAGTTTTACGTGAATTCACACGTGAAAAACATTTTTAGAATACACGTGAAATGACGCCGTTTTTATACGAAAAACATTATAGGTGAAAAATGCACGTGAATATAGCCGTAATATAAATCTATTTTTCACGTTTTACGTGAATTCACACAATTTACAATACACGGAAATGACACCATTTTTATACGAAAAATATTATAAATATGTTAAAATTGCACGTGAATATAACCATAACATAAATGTATTTTTCACGTTTTGCGTGAATTCACACGTGAAAAACATTTTTAGAATTTACGAGAAATCACACAATTTTTATACGGAAAATATTATAAATATGTGAAAATTGCACGTGAATATAACCATAACATAAATGTATTTTTCACGTTTTGCGTGAATTCACACGTGAAAAACTATTTTAGAATTTACGTGAAATCACACCATTTTTATACGAAAAATATTATAAATATGTGAAAATTACATGTGAATATAACCATATTATAAATGTATTTTTCACGTTTTACGTGAATTCACACGTGAAAAATTTTTTTAGAATTTACGTGAAATCACACTATTTTTATACGAAAAATATTATAAATATGTGAAAATTACACGTGAATATAACCATATTATAAATGTATTTTTCACGTTTTACGTGAATTCACACGTGAAAAAAAATTTTCAGAATATACGTGAAATTACACCATTTTTATACGAAAAATATTATAGGTGAATATTGCACGTGATTGAAAAATACACTTTTCCACCCATTATTGCAATTTTCTATTTTATTCAATAAATTCAGCTTCAAGTCCATTTAAAATAGCGGCACACCTTTAATGTTCGTACCCATCGATGAAGTCTTACAATTTCCCGTATGCCTTGCGTATCAAGAACGTTATCCTCACTTGCCACAATCGTGTAAACAAACTTTGAACCGAGAACACTATACGTATCACGCTGAGCATCGGACGGTGGGAACAATTTCGTCAATTCACGTAAATCTGAGAGACTTTCCATGTCATCCGGCAGAAACACTTGAAGCGTGTCGTTTGTCACGTTCAACTCAATTCCTCCTTCCACTGTCAGGTAAACGATTATGATGGTAAGCATTGGCGGAATTATGATGAATGGTAAGGGCCGGCGGACGACAACACTGCTTTCATACTGAAATGTCGATGAGGACTTTTTTAAAAAATATTATGATTAAAATTTAATCGTTTTTAATTCTATTTTAGCTATATTTTGGAACTCTTTTGTACATTTAGGTAATCTGTAGAAAGCGCATAAACAATTTTAAAGTTTTACCTCGAAGAACTGTGAAACAACTGATTGAAAGTTAAGCATTTAGTAGGTGAAATATGTAGGATGCGGATTTTAATTAGAATGGACACCAATTCTCGAATAAAATAAATGAAAGGAAATCGCTCAATTCATTCCATTTTATTCATTCGTGTCAATTTGACGGCAATTAGGTAGGTATGAACTTGAACGAGAACACAAATACGCACACAGCTTTAAATTATTATGCCAATTGTGTCGTCGGGATTAATAAGAATCATGTGGAAGGTCAATTAATAATTACCGATAGAAAAATATATAAAAATACTCTAGTCGTTGAGAGTTTTTTTTATAGTCTGCATCAATATTGCTGCTGGACCTCTCTGATTTCCCGAAACACTCAAAAAAAATTTAGGTAGAAGAGCAACATTGTTAGCAATTAAAAACACAGAAAATTGTATTCTGGGTCTCATTGCAACTTACAAGGGAAGTCACTTTAGCGTCCCTTTGAGAATTTGCTGAAACTTGGACCATTGATAGATTCAGGTGCGCTGATTCCAAATCCGTTTTCAAAATCGGCGCAATATTTCTCTGAGCCGAGATATAAGCCGTCAAAGTCCATTTTTTAATGTGCTCATTGATGTGCATAAACCACAAAATGTCCGACACAAGCAATAGCTTAATTATATAAGACGAGCAATTAGCATGAGAAGTGTGGCAGGAGCAGCGAGTGGACGGAGCAATTGGAACGGTATAGTGATCATGGTTGGTTATTGCATTGTGTGTACAGTATTGTTAACGTTTCTAGTTGCTATGCGAGTTGAAAGATTATTTGTTTCGTATTTTGAAATTTTTTCATTTATTGCAAATTTGTGAAAAATTTCTTATTCTGTTCAAGAGTTTAAAATAACAGAAAATAAAATTTAACAAAATTAACTTTCAATGGAAAAATTAAAAATTTTTTTATTTGATGTACTTATGTACAGTTATGTACATCAACTACAAAAAGATTAGAAATAAAAACTTCTACAATACAGACATGAAATAAAAGATAGTATATATAAGCGAATTCAGTAAGAAACAATAATTTTCCCGATTTTTAACATTTTTCTGGTCGTTGTACATTGAACCGATCTCATGGCCATGTTGAAGGTGAAAAATTTCCCACCATACATGTGAAGGCGTTTAGCATGATGATAATCACCAAATTTTTTTTCATGAATTAATTTTAAAATATTGGTCCCGCAAGCTAATTTAAGCGGTGATGCAACCCCTTCCTTACCTTGATCCACCTCGTATAGGCAGATTTGAACGCCTTCCTATGTTGCCCGCTCTACCCTTTTACACCAAGTTTGTCAGCCATAAATCTTCTCAAGCATATTTTTGCTACAAAATGTACCATGTTTTCTATTATAAATTTCTATTTATGGAATTGAAAAAATATTTGAAATATAAAAAATTGAAAATTGAATCCTGTTGATTAAATTAGCTTGAGGGACCAAAATTTTAGAAATAATTTATGAACCAGGAATTTTAACTGTCCGGAATTTTTTGAAAACTTTTTTAATCCTTCGAAAATTCATACTTCGGGTGGTGTTAACTACCCGAATCACTTGAACTCTTCAGTATTCAGTAAACTTGGTAGAGTGATTCATAAGGAGGATGCTAACCCTTACCTTGAGCTACTTCGAGAAATATATTTGCACGGCTTCCTATGGTGCTACAATTCCATTTACCATTTACTAGAAAAAATGATACATCTTGTATCACAGATATATCTGCAGCTGCAGATATGCTTGAGAAAATATATGGCTGACATACCTTGATATGGGTAGAGCGAGCAACATAGGAAGGCGTTCAAATGTGTTTATACGAAGTAGCTCAAGGTAAGGGTTGCATCACCGCTTAAATTAGCTTGCGGGACCAATATTTTAAAATTAATTCATGGAAAAAAAATTTGGTGATTATCATCATGCTAAACGCCTTCACATGTATGGTGGGAAATTTTTCACCTTCACCATGGCCATGAGATCGGTTCAATGTACAACGACCAGAAAAATTTTAAAAATCGGGAAAATTATTGTTTCTTCCTGAATTCGCTTATATATATTATCTTTTATTTAATGTCTGTATTGTAGAAATTTTTAGCTATAATCTTCTTGTTGTTGATGTTCATATGTGATGTTAAAAAAAGTTTTTGAATTTTTCCATTGAAAGTTAATTTTGTTAAATTTTATTTTCTGTTATTTTAAACTCTTGAAAAGAATAAGAAATTTTTCACAAATTTGCAATAAATGAAAAAATTTCAAAATACGAAACAAATAATCTTTCAACTCGCATAGCAACTAGAAACGTTAGCAATACTGTACACACAATGCAATAACCAACCATGATCACTATACCATTCCACTTGCTCCGTCCACTCGCTGCTGCTGCCACACTTCTCATGCTTGCTCGGCTTATATAATTAAGCTATTGCTTGTGTCGGACATTTTGTGGTTTATGCACATCAATGAGCACATCAAAAAATGGACTTTGACGGCTTATATCTCGGCTCAGATAAATATTGCGCCGATTTTGAAAACGGATTTGGAATCAGCGCATCCGAATCTATCAATGGTCCAAGTTTCAGCAAATTCTCAAAGGGACGCTAAAGTGACTTCCCTTGTTAAGTGAAAAATCATTTTTATAGTTTTCCCATCAAATGAAAACAATTTTTTTAACAATAGTTAAACACCTCGCGAGGTGTTTAACTATTTAAATTAACTGGCTACCTTATCATACGAGTTGGCTATCAGACATATGGGTCTCATTGCCATACATCATTGGGTATATATACATATATATGAGTTGGTTGTACTGAGTGTATACCATCACATGGGCCAAAATTTCCTATATATATATATATAAGGTGCACCTCGTATTATTTTCCCCGTGTAAATGACGAACCACCTTCCATGTCGCTTTAGAAGATTCATTTTAAACTATTCTCGAACTATACCATCTTAACCAAATATTAGATCGGCTGAATCATCGGCTATCGATTTCTTATCATTCAATTTCGCTTGAGTTTGTATTACAAAATTCCTGAATTCCTTATTTTGGCACATTTGTCTAAAATTATCACAGAACCTTATTATATTTGCAAAATATTATATACATAGTTCCCATCTTAAAAACTTCCGTTGATGTGGAGAGAGAGAGAGAGAGTTTTCGAATTTTCCATGATCGTTAAATGTTCAAAATTATCCTACTAATTATTTGGAAAATTCAGGCTAACGTGTCTATTCGAAGAAAAATTAATTTCCATAATTGGTAAAATTGACTACTTTAAAGTAACTACTTTTTCTTTTACATATCAAATATGTTTTTACCTAATTTATTTTTTAATGATGACAAAAATCTATGAAATGGAAAAGGTATTTGGACATTTGGAAACATTTTTTCATCATTTTTTCTTCACCAAATAAGCACTTTACTCTGAATTTTCCAATATGTAATGTGAATATCAATAAAACTAGGTAAATACTCTTAAATTCCGTGGGATCCTGCGGGATATCCCGTAAAGGAAACAAAATTTATATTTTTTAAATTAAAAAAAATGGATACTGTTGTTTAGTTTATTCCGCAAATGTACACTTGAACGCACTAAAACAGTTTTTGTTATAAATAATCCGGATTCACATGAATCGAGGATTTAATATAAACGAATTCTACAATATGGTTTTATAATAATGATATATGTATATTCACTTTTAAACACTTTGTGAATTTCAGATGAGCTATTGAAGGTATAGCATCTCTACAGATCCAATGAAGCATACGTTTTTAATTATTTCGAAAAAGGTTAATTAAGATTAAATTTCGTTAATATATCTCAAATATTTGCAAATATGATATTTAAAAAAAACTCCTGTGGATGATTTGTTTAATTCAATTCATTAAAATCAAGAATATAATTTAGAATTTAAATTATTGGATCTAGTATTATCAAAATATAAGAAATTGGAAATTCAATTTCAACATTTTTGAATTATTTTCAATGGTCTCAAAGAGATCATGAAACAAATATTCAATTTATGTTAATAATTTCTCTGTTTTTTTATTATATTTCTTCAAAATTTCTAGATCAAATCAGATTTATTACTTTTATTTTTTATGAAAATAAAATTGGAATTGTCAATTTCTTAGATTTTGATAATATTAATTCTTGAAAAATTGCAAAAACCGTATTACGCTTCTAGGATAACCTGTCGCTACCAGAAATATAGCGTTATACCTTACTATTTTCAAAAAATAAGAAATTGACAATTCCAATTTTATTTTCATAAAAAATAATAGTAATAAATCTGATTTGATCTAGAAATTTTGGAGAAATATAATGAAAAACAGAAATTATTAACATAAATTGAATATTTGTTTCATGATCTCTTTGAGACCATTGAAAATAATTCAAAAATCTTGAAATTGAATTTTCAATTTCTTATATTTTAATAATAGTTACTTAATAATCCATTAGACCATCTATACTGATATTTGACAATACCGGCTTGTGGAAAATCGTTTTAAAAATTATTATTTTCTAAAAATATAAATATTAGCGTTATGTACTGTCTCCGTTCTGATATACTCTGATAACGCGCGCGCGTATAAATTGTTATTTTCCAAAATCGCACTGTCTTCAGCTGAAGCTTTAGAATTGGGTAAAATCAACAGTTTATTAAAAAATTGGCAAATGTTCCACAACCATTATGAATTAAAAAAAAACCATGGACTGCCAAGAAAACCATTTTTGTTAACAATATGAGACCATATGCAAGAATGCATTTTTCCTTTAAATGGCGATGGAAAATTATTATTAAACTAATTTTATAAGAATTTAAATAAGTGTATGTAAGAAATAATATTTTAATACAACACAGAGTTTTTTTGGCAAGCATCCAAATAATTTTTGGGACCAATCTTGAACTGAAGTGCAGATTGTAAAATATTTACAATTTACTGTAAAGGACAATTAATCAATGATTTTCCAACACCATTTAACGGATAAATACGTTCTTGCACACCGCCTATGATTGAATATCACAAATTTACGCAATTCCTACAAAATTAGCACAAATAATAACTTTCTTTTAAATGATATTCATCCCCAAGAACGATTTCCCATTCTTTAATAAGAAGCTTGAAAAGGATCGACAAAATTTCTCGAATAATTAAGATATAAAGAGATTAATTATCAAAATATAAGAAATTGAAAATTCAATTTCAACATTTTTTAATTATTTTCAATGGTCTCAAAGAGATAATAAAACAAATATTCAATTTTTTTAATAATAATTTCTCTGATTTTCATTATATTTCTTCAAAATTTCTAGATTAATTCATATTTATTACTTTTATTTTTTATTATCAAAATCTGGGAAATTGACAATTCAAATTTTATTTTTATAAAAAATAAAAGTAATAAATCTGACGTGATCTAGAAATTTTGAAGAAATATAATGAAAAACAGAGAAATTTTTAAAATAAATTGAATATTTATTCACGTTCTCATTAAGACCATTGAAAATAATTCAAAAATGATAAAATCAAACTATTCATATTCTTACAATCTTACAATATGAAAATAAAATTGCAATTGTCAATTTCTTACATTTTGATAATAATTATTGTCGTGTTGTAATTTTTTGTAGAAAATTTCGTTTGGAAAATAAATTTTCTCGTCTCTTATTCTTCTTTCTCATTATTATCTATTTCTATATCATCAGTTGTTTCTCTTTCGTGAAAAATATGATTTTCTCTTGATTATTAAAATATTGTACAACCCAATTATTGACAAGATTCATCGTGCAAGATGTAAATTGATGTGAAAACTATCTTAATTTAAAAAAATGATGACTAAACTGACACTGCTGTTCATTTGCCCAAACGAGACCAAATCTTTCTCTGTTATGTTCCTTTAAACCATTTTTTTTTCATTAATCAATTTTAAATTTTAAATTAAATTTTTATACCGTATTATTAACAAATAGTTTTGTTTTTATATATTGTATTTAATTAAAAGGAAATATTCTAGAAAATCCAAGCGAGACCACGTTTCGGCATTGTCTCAATTTTGGTAATATATTTTTTGATTCAGTTTTTGCGTGCCATCTTTAATAACTAAACAACATTAGAACCTTTATATCGTTTTCAAAGATGCGCGATGCTGATGGAAGAAAATGCGTGCCACAATTGAGAGAAATAACATAAATTGATGAGATGAAAAGAAAAATTTGCAGCTGCCCAAACGAGACCATCATGTTTTCCTATTTTTTCCTTTCCTATTCGCCATCGATCTTTGGAAACGACACAATGCCTGTATTGATTCGATGCGAGACCAATTCTTATTAGATATTACATTTTAATTTCAGAAATCGATTGGTTTTCTTGACTTAATTTCTTTCTATGACCAATTTTTGCTCCGTATAAGCTCTTTTCATATATCGTAGTGGAAAATGCTATTTTAGCTTTAAGCCAATTCTCCTAAATTTGCGCGCTCTCCGATGATTTCGAAAGCAAATGCGCTCTACAGTTATTTAGCCTTAGCGACACAACCAACTTTTGTAAATTTTTATTAAATTAATCAAATATTCAAGAACTAATGCTGGAAATGAGATATTGATGATTACACACTAAAAATCGTTCACGGACATATCACTAGTTAGTTTGTTCTGTCAAAATTAGGCGTATTTATATAGAGAAAAAATGTTATTAAAAAACCGTTTTAAATTCTTAATAATAATAATATATAAATTTTTAGGGCAATAATGAGCGGCCCAGGTAGACCACCACCATACCCAAATGCTGTACCTATAAGGAGAATGGAAGAACGTTCACTATTGGAGCGAGGTTGTCCAAAAAGATTCATTACAAGTTAATCTTACGGAGCTAGGAGCTAATATTTTTATATAAAAATCCGTAGTACCAAAATTTCAGCCCATAAAAATTTATCTTCCAGCTCTCAAATTCGCGTTTTCAGTCTCAACGAACGCACGCCATCCGCAAATGTCGATTTAGCGAGATTTAATTACGTTTTACTTAATTCTCGGTGAACGCTCAAGATGAATTTTAATTTGAGTTTGATTATTTTTAGTCACACAATGGTCTAGAACAATTAATCAATTAGAATGACAATTTCTCGAGAGCGGGTGGCGTGCAGGCGGAGTACGCCTGGAAACGCTTGTGCTCTTTCGATAGCAACAATTCTGAATCAACCCATATATCATAAAATGATTTTTTTTAGAAAAACGCCAGTTCGGCGTAGATCGTAGCTGTCGACGACCCAGATTTAAGGTAGGCGTTCAGCCTGTACCAAAAGAGGACTCAACAAGGGTATGACATTAATTTCAACTACTCTGAAATTCGTCTTGTTAGAAATGGGCAACTGACATTGGCCTGGCTTTAATTAAAATGGAGTATTATCAGTTTCGTCCAAAATCTAAACACTTACACGCGGCAAAAAATGGAGAGGCGATTGTGCAGAACGTCAAAGAATTCTTCGATAAGTTTAAAGAGAAGCTTGGCTCACTCGCGTATGACACGATTTTTAACGTGCCCACGACATTAGCAGCGACTGTGTGTGGAATATCCGAAGGAACGCTAAGAGCGAGGCTTAAATGTAGGTTATTTTTTTTTTTAATTATTTAGAACTATATAATAATTTAAGTGTTGTTGTGAATTATATCGAAAAGACACTGTATCGTAGAATCTAGTTTTCATTAGATTTTTTATAAGCCATAACACGCCAAATGTAAATGAGCCTTTCGTCAATATTTAAACGTGTCTTACACATTTACACGTATAAAGTGTATTTAACTTGACACGTCATTTTTAGCAGCTCGCGAGCTTTTAAATTATTAAGCTGCAGCTCGTCTTAAATTATCTAAAAATATGCGGATTAGGCCAAAATGTGAAATGTTAGTAGCTTTCCTTAGCCACCAAATTTGATCCTTGGTGTGCCATAATATGAAAGCCTCTTATTAAGGCGCTTTTTTTTTGTAGGCGATCGAAACACGTTTGATATTCAACTGAAGCATGCGGATCGATCAGATCTACCATCTGCAAATTGTGTTAGGTTGCGATAAAGTCAAAATCATATTTAAGATTGTTAGAAATTTAAATTAATAAAGACAATTCAAATTCTACTATGACTACTAATACTATTAAAACTGAGCTTAGAATTATCTAATATAAATTTTCTAGGCTATACGGCTGATAGTTGGGCGAACTGTACGGATCAAATAGGATCGTCTAGTGATACATCAAATATTCAAATCGACGGGGAGGCTCTAAAGCAGGTAAGAATAAAATTGTTCACTTGGCAATTTTTTGCTTAAAGGATACCGAAAAAATGGTCGATCTCGGCAGGAAAACCGTCGATGTTGCTAGTATGATAAGAAGCGAGCCCAAATGCGATGATAAATTCTACAATCGTCTTTCATATCCAGACAAAATTAACTTTATGCTATACAATATTAAAAATGGAATTCAAGCAATTAAAGACGAATATGGAAACGTTTCGGAAGACTCCCCATTCTATGATACATTCAAATTAGCATCATTTCTTACTGGAATATCTGAAAAAACTATTCGTCAGGCAAAATATATATATACAGCACCACCATCGATGACAAAGGGAAAAAAGAGGAAAAAAACAGATTCACCAAAGAGCGATGATGATTCGTTAACCGATGAAGAGATGCATGAAAGTGCGTCAAATTTGGATAAAACCAATGATAACAATGATTCTCCTGCAACACAGAGCCCTTCTAATGAGTTAATTGAGGAAGAATCAATTGAACGCAACATACAAGAAGTATTAAAGAACGATGAGACGAAGAAAAATGTTGAGGATTGTCCTACAAGTTCAAGTAAGACGATCGACATCGACGAAGACGTTAAACCGGAGATGAGATTAATTGACTTAATTTCTATCAATAATCCTTTCGCACCAAGTAGTTCTAATGAATTAGCGACCAAAAATTCGACCAATTCCTTGGATATCGATGAGAAACCCGCTAACTGTGAGCTCGACGAAACGCTTCCAATTAGCGAAACTTTAGTGAAAGAAGAATTGCAAGAAACCGATATGGATTGTGTGCCCAAAGTGGAAATAGAAGATTCAAATTGTTCCATTATTAGATATGCTGAAAAAGTACCACAGAAGCCTGAAAAGCTAGCAGATAATATTAGGAATGGGAAAAGAATCGTCAAAGTGAAGAAAATTGTTGCAAATACGAACATGTTAGTGAAGAAGTTATCATCAGATGCGCCAAATCTTATCAATGCTCAGCCGGTATCCCAAAGTTCAAGTGAGTTTAGACTAGTGATGGGTGGAATTCGGATGGTAATAAAAAAACAACTTTCCGAATACGTAATCGCAGATAAAAAGTTTAATCGAGAATCTATAGTGAATTTAAAGCTCATAAGATTTTTGAGTTTTTGGCGTGGAATAAAGCAAAATTTTTCAAATTCAAAAACGAAATCCGAAGATTTCCTCCATCACGAGATCAGATGACGAAATATTGGAATATTATTTTTAAGATTCGAATACACCATTGGACAGAAGGAGAACAAATTCTTATGGACCTGTTGATAAGAAAGCGTTGAATGAGGCTAATGATCAATATAAGGTAACATATATCGTCTTGTAAATTGTAGACCAAGTTTTTATTGTGAATTTACTACTTTTCATGGTTTGATGCTATTGACCTGGCCATAAATTAACCACTAAATAACAGATAATAATATATTAGAAAGCGCGTATTTAAATTTAAAGACTAACATCTCGACTGTAAAATCAATTTGTTGTGGATCCTGGAATGAATCTTCAAATTCTCAGAAGGAAGTACTCGTCGTAATTAGTTTATATTATTGTATCAATGTATTTAATTTTTCTCTATAAAATTCTTATTCCGAATCCTGAAGATGCGAGCTGCATGGTCGACAGTGGCACGGCGCAATCGCTCGAATTGGAAAGTCCGTTTCGCATTGCGAGAATGATTCGGACTCCAAAGTATCCAAATTAAAAGTAAAATCCAATTCGTGGCTCCCTGGTTTCGCTGTTCTGTTTCTTTTATTGACGTTATCTTGAAGATTGTTCTGTCCTTTTATGAAAAATATATTTTTACATCGACTATCAAAAAGTAACAAAACCACAATACTTTATTTTATTATGAGCCAAATGCAATAGGCGATTTCCCTCTGTTTTAATGTTAATTCTTATCTGTAAAACTAGTTTTCATGCGACTTTCTCAAGTTGTTCTTAAACTGTCACACAATCGTCATAAATTCCGGAATTATTAGGATAAAGAGCGTTTACTGATCTTCTATTGAAAGTTTAATTTGGTGTATTGTAATTATGATGTCTATAATTAGTAACAAGTATGTTTTAAAAGATAATAAAATGTAAAAAAAAAATAGCAAAAACCATTACCCTCATTCTTCAAAGACTAATTTCTTTTAAAAAAACAAAGTTTTAGAATCAAAAGCCCGGTGCCAGTCAACGCGCCACGGATTCACATGGTGATGTCAAAGTTCCGGCCTTCGTTAAAGTCCATTATTATGGCGATACAAAGGTCCTTCCTGTGTCTTCTTTAGAACCCACCGAGAAAGGTAATCAAACCGTAGGAATCAAAATGTTTATAATAAAATTTTCAGAGTGGCTGCAAAAGAATCCATTTGGAACCATATTTAGATCGGTGAGGCAGAAGCCTCCTGGTGAAATTTATGATCCGAGTATGGAAGAGCTTTTGGACACCAAGCAGATGAATGATGCTCAAACTCAATGCACAATTCTTAAAGAGGTTTGTTTCAAAACAAACTATTATTATTCTTTATATCATTATGTGTTTAGGATTTATTGCTAACGTACGTCATGCGGGTTATGGACTTGAAAATGTTCAAGAGGGAAAATCAGAAGAAAATTAATCGGCTGAACACTGAAAGAGAACACCAAATAGTAGTGAATGTGATCGACTTCTTCCGGACACTTCGGCATAAATTAGGAACAAATGCAGTTGGTACGATTTTTGATAATTATATCGAAATATCTTCCTGTGCGTCCGGTGTGACGCGAGTAGCTATAAGCCGATATGCGAAAAAAGATTTGTTGAGCTCATAGTGACTGTTTTATTTACTTCGTCCTCTTGTAATATTTGAATATGCTGGTATATATTTTTTAGTTGTTTTAATATTTTTGTATTATCAAAATGTTAGAAATTGATAATTTATTTTCAACATTTTCGAATTAATTTCAAATGGTCGCAATGAGAACGTGAGGCAGATTTCCAATTTTTTTCCAATAATTTCGCTTTATTTCATTTTTTTGTTATATTTCGTCAAAATTTATAGTCTTATTGGTTATTTTTATTTTTTATGAAATTAAAATTACAATTATCAATTTCTCACAACTTGATAGTAATATATCCACATTCACAAAATTATTGACGATTTATTGTTTGTATATTATTCGTCGCTTATCTCATTTTGATGTATTAAGATGTATATTTGTACTTTAATAATTATTATTTCTTACACTGGTTTCTTCTTTCAGATATTCTATTATTCAAATTTGTCGATTTTAGAGATACAAAACATCGATGCCGTTATTTGCCAATAATATCATCAAAACTGTTTTCCTTGAAAGATTTCTAAGTGGTTTGAAGCTTTCGGTTTGATCCTATGAGAGTATACGGCACGATTCTGATTAGCGGTAGAATGGAAAATGACTTAGAATGAAATTTTACTTCCTTTTACAAATTTCAAATAAATTTATGAGAACGTTTTATATTTCTTTGATGTTGTTGGCTGAAATATAACATCTACTTTACATTACCATGTCACAGATATATCATATAAATAATTTAATTTCATAACTTATTGCTAATAAATAAATCTTGAAAATTTAGAACATTCTATATTAAAAATAAATAAATAACCATATATAAAAATCTTTCTACATAAATAAATGGTAAAAGTGAAGAATAACACAAAAATAGTTGGGCTGGGATGTTTCAAGCATTGTTAGAATTTAATAAATACATATTCTGTTATTGTGCATATAAAAACAAACGTTTCTGGGAGCAATAAAATAAATAAACTTTTCGAAAAAAAAAACAATTATTAATAATAAATGAGCTTCTACAAAACACCAAACGTAACTCTCGCTAATTGCTCAAAATATTCTGATACACCTCATTTATATTCGCAATGGCCATTAAGTTCTTTGATTTTAACGATAGCTGCAAACAATCATCGCTATAATTCATTTTAAAATCCAAACGGTCCTACCGTAATTGCTGGCGATGTTGAATTAACTTTCAGTTCTGACAACACTGTCAGGCTGTTCGTATATTTCACCGAGTGATACAACAACTGCTGATTGTCAACTTGTCGACGAGCAACCGTAAACACATTGCATTGTTGTAGCTTGTTGCAAATCGCATCTAAACAATTCATCATTTTCAGCATCCACTCCGTCGACAACTACCTGCATTCAAATTCTGCGTGTTTTGAATCGTAAATTGCTGCTCATTCTGTTCAGGGATACTCTTCCATTCTTCCAGAAATTCTCTCTTCTCCATTTGTCCATCTTCTTTAAAGTATACTGATAATGGCACAATTGTGGCAAAGTAGAAAACGCTGACATCGTTCTTTATAGCTACCTGCAAACAAACATCATTAAACGACATAAGTGTGAGACACATTTTATTGTGAATAATTACTTAAATCATTGTATCATTATATCTCAACGAGTATTATTTCTTGTTTATAATAGGGCTCTGGACCATTCTTGACTTCAAAACGGAAATATACTACACTGAACAAACAAAACATAAAATTATATATCAGACTAATTGAAAATGGAATAAAACGACCGCTCACAATAAAAGACAAGAAATTATCAAGAAAAAACAGTTTCGTTCCTACAAACTACGAATACCTAATAGAACACTTTCACACTTTCATACAATTCACGTTATAAGAAAAACAACCTTATGTTATCATCATCATCATAATTTATTTAAAGAGAAACCAACAAAATGTTTCATTCTGTTTCTTCCTATTAGCGGCAAGCATTAATAAAATGACTCATTCGCTTAAAACGAAAGACAAATTAAAAACAAACAGCCATTCATTCAACAATCAAAATTCCAGATCAACGATACAGAGCAGAAACTTTTAAAAATCAATTCCTCTGATTATGTTTTCGTTATAGTACACATAACACACTGAGGCACGCATATCAATAACCATCGATAAAGACGGTTTTGTGTTTTCTTTACTTTTTGTCACCCGCCATGCCAAAAATGCACAACGATTTCAATATTTGTCCATCACATTCTATTTCATTCTTCATTCACCTTCACCAAAATTGGTCGATAACAAACATTTTCGCCGTATTTAACAAACCTTTGCTTCTTCTCATTCTTCTAGTGAAAATGTTGTTAAAATACACAATTGATTTTACAGAAATATTATCAAGCTATGGGTGGATTATGTCCAAGTGGTCAAGTCGACGATACAATTGTTCAAAAAGTGGATAACAATAAAGCCAAAAAAGTAAATCAACTTTATACATTCTTAAATTAAATAAATTTTCTTCTTCATTTGCTAATATTTTGAAAGTTACCGACTAAATTTACTTCCAATATTTTCTTTTATCAGTAATAACAAAGAAAATAAACAAAATTTAGAATAAGGTCTAAACATATCATTAAATTTATATTAAAATGTACATTAGTAAATGTTTAAAGTATAAAAGAAAAATATATTATTCACAGTTTAATTGATGTCTATTATTAGTCAATAAATAGTTATAACAGAAACAGTTACTCTCTAAGATAGTTACCTCGTGTTAAAATCTGTAATCACTAGGCCCCATTTAACTAATTTTTTAAAACATTCATGACTTAAACTTTACCAAAATATAATACCAATTTACTTTTAAGCAAGCCGATATCATCCACTTCTTCATGCTTGGAATCGAAGGCGCTGGTAAGACAACAATAATCCGTCAGCTTAAATGTTTGTGCCTTCAAAAACCTCACAATTATCAAATGTACGACGACTATTGGAATCCCGTCGAGAGAACACGAATATTCGATGAGCACGAGTTAGAAGGTCTTAAAAACGTGGTCCGCATAAATATCATGACCGGCGTTTCGGAATTAATCAAAAAATCAAGGGAGCGTGACCCGAACTTGCTTATTGAGAGTATCGCTTGTCAAGAGATTCTCGAAAGATGTCGACAACTATACCAATCCGAAGTGGACCTCTATGACTCTTCAAATCAGATCAGTCATCACTTTGGTGATTATGTCATAGAAGTGGTTTCCAATGACACCATACTTCGAACACTGGACGCACACGGAATTAAAATAGAAGACGGAACTCGATATTTTATAAAGGACCATAATAAAATCTCAAATATTTTCGATGACAATTACAAATTAACTAATGATGACATAGGTAATTTTGACAATATCTCGTCTACGTTTAATTCATTAAATGTCAATTTCAGTTCACGCACGTAAACCAACCGTCTCGTTCAAGAGTTATAAATTTAAAATCAAGCAACTGCGAGTGGAAATTCACGACATGGGTGGCCAAAGAAGTGAACTGGTTCAACTGACGTCCTTCACAAACCTAACTCAGAACGTTTCTTCAGGTTAAAATCCCACAATTCATGCGACAATTCCTTTCAACGAATGGTCACTGCTTCCTTCTCTATGTCTCTTCGCTGGCAGGGTTTCAGGAGCCCGATAAGGACGCAAAAGGACGAACAGTTCTCGACAAGAGTTCAGCAATATTTCGGGTATTTACAGTAAACTCGATTAAATAACAATTAAAACATAAATATAGAACGTGCTAGCATTGGACGGCGTCGACGAGTGTACCGTCATGATATTCTTCAACAAACAGGACCGCTTCGAGGAGATTTGTCAAGATATGGTCACCAACGACGACGGACGGCGCTTCATTGAAAAACAACTAGGCATCACACCAAAACGTAAAACACACAAATTGAATAAAACAATCCAGAAAATTTTAGCCAATAAATCAGGGAAGCCTGATAACTACGATTATCTCAAAGATTCGATACGAAATCGGTTCAAGGAAATCCTCAAAACACACAACGATAAAAAGAGTTATTATATGAAATACACACAAGCCACGGATGCCAAATTGATGTCCACAATATTCTACGCGGTTGAGAACGAGATCATTTCAGACTTTTTCACACAAGCCCGATATTTATAACAAATAATACAGTCATTCAACACCTCCCTGCCTAATAATAATATTAATAATGAAATCAATAATCTCATTGTTTTTTATATTGAAACGAAAAATAAAACTGATATATTAAAAATTAGAATCTCGCAAATTTCAGAGAAATGGTTTACTCTTTCCTATATCAAACAATAAAAAATCTTTTAACCCACGCTGTACTGATAAAAATACAGGGAATATTATTATCAACGATCTTCTTGTTAATAATATTTTTTTAAAAAATAAACACACCTGTAAATTGGTCAGAGGCTGGGAGACTTGAACAGCACCATTTGTGTCGCACGCTAATGAGAACTGAAAACAATAGAACCTTATAGAATACAAAATCTCTAAAATACATTTTGATTCTGATTCGGTAGCAAAGGTGCAAAAGAGTTTGGCTGCTCCGTTGGCACCAATCCAAAGGAGTTTTTGTTAAACTGTACAGCAAATCCACCCATTGGTTGCATAGCCTTGTTTGTAATCGTCAAATCCATATAAATCTTTCCACCACGTCTATTGAATGTTCCTTCAACTTGCATTCCCTATAAAAACAATATAAAACGAATCGAATATCGATAATACCATTGCTTTGCTGGCATCCAAAAACATTTCTTTTGGATTGGAGAAACCTCCAGTTGCAATTCCTGACGTTCCAAATATCTCAGCCAAGCCGCCTACTGCCGCAGGTTGAGCTGGAGCCGCTGGAGCTGCCGTTGTTCCCATTCCCAATCCTGCGAGTGGATCGAAGGGATTCTGTGAGGCTGGTGGCGCAGCTACCGTCGTCGCTGACGCAACCGGATCGGCACCAAGGCCTAATAGATCATCCAATCCTCCAGCAGACGTTGTTCCTGTCATCACCGGTGGAGCCGTGTAACCAACCGCAGCAGATGGCGCATTCAAATCGAGCGAGAGCAAATCAGCAATCACTTGATCTTGAGATGGAATAACCGTTGGTGCTGCGGGCTTGGCTGCTCCCGTATCCAGCAAGTTCGCAGCTCCATTCGTGTTGGATGAGATATTAATCTGTCTGAGTGGAGCTTTGGCGGGGTCGATAAATGCAGACGGCGGCTTGTGATAAACTGAAGCAAGCGTTCCAATATGGCACACCAATTGCTCCAAAAGTGATGGCTCCAGTAGATCTGTTTCTTCAGAAATAAGAGGCTTTTCTGCCAATACAACATTTTTCGCTGCCGCTGGATCAGCCGACAACAATCTCCAATAGATGAATCCTCTATCCCTCAGATCCGGATTATCACTGTCTTGAGTAGCAAGCGATAAAACTTTCTGCACGAGAGCTTGTGCAGCTCCAGGACGTTTAAGGAACAATTTCACAACGGCCGTGAGCAATTGAAGTTGGACCTAAGAAAAATTAACATAAAATAATCACCTAAAAAAACTACCTGAGTATTTTCATCGTGGAAACCTTCAACAAAGCTTTCAAGTAGTTCATCAGCATTGTCAATCCTTTCCGCATACTCTCCAATAATCCAAATCATCGAAGCTCTCGCTTCAGGCTCATCCAACGTATCCAAATTCTTGAATTTTTTAAACATACGATTAATCAGGTAAATTTCTACAAACCTCACACAAAGCAGAAATAATGCTCTCATAGCGATTTGGATATTTTCGGAAAATATCCTTAATGACAACTACCGCTTCCTGCACAACATAGTTAACCTTTGTTTGGATCAATTCTAAGAGTGTTTGAACACATTTTTCACTGCTTGCTTCCACCTAATTAACAAATTCTAATATAAATTTCAAATATCAGATTACCTTAATTGCACAACGACCAATTGCACGAACAGATTTTCTCACAAAATCAACATCAACTTCTGTCGCATATTCCTTAAGCTCGCTCAGCACTTGAGAAATGTTGCTTTGTTGAGCTAATCTGATCATAATGTCCAATTTCTCCATTTTTACGTAAATCGGGTCATTGTATTTCACAAAGAACACTTTCATTTCATGCTTCAGAATGTCGGGCCTTTTTTGGACAATCAAGTTGATATTTCTGAGAGCTACATATTGGATTTCCGGCTCGGCCGATAGCAATGTAACCTAAAAAAAGATAGTTAATATATCGAATAGCTGGAAAAATGGTAAGAATTTGAAACATGGAAAATAAACCCGTCATAAAGTTTTTATATTACTGTCTCTAAACAAGTTTCTGCCGCAATTTTAAACGCAGAGACCGAGTAAGCAGTTCTATGCGCTTATAATTGTCTTGCCGTGCAGCAGGTCGAGGTTGTGAGCTCATATTGATATAAGCTAATGTGAGATTGTGATTTTGATAGTCAAGTAACAGATATTCTATACAAAGTGACACAACAGATCTTCCAGACAACGAAAACAATGAGAAATAGAGTATCAGAGCATCAATAACAGAAAGTGCGCGAAATATGCTATTTCGAATGAATTAATCAAGCTGAATCCTTGGAGACCTAAACAGTTCAATAAACAACTGTTTTTATTTTTATTTTGCATCGACGTGCGACAGAAATAAAAATTATCGTCAATTATTCTGTCAAACCATCCTCTATAGCAAAATAAATTACTCGTTTAACGTATTCCATCTTCATTTAACCTTATAATTTGATTTCTATGGATTTCTTTACTTAAAACATCTATAATTATCTTATAAATATTCTAAAATTTGCAACCAGGCATTATAAAAAATACGTGATCTGATTTATGAGACATTCGAAGTATCTCAAAATATATTATTGATGAATAGATATCGCCGGGTTAGTTATCTCGGGTGGCTTTTAAATTCGACTCTCTTTAAATTATTATTTGGCTGTCTTCGAAAAGTTACTCTATAATTACTATAACGGTGCGATACCGAAATGGTAATAAGTCAATCGTACATGTCAGTTTACTATAATTATTACGTAAACATTTTTTAAACTTTTAATTAAAAAAAATAACATTTTGTGCCTCCCCTACTCTTGCAAAAAAATTCTCTCACTACTTCTCGATTTTACAAAGTTTAATTACCTATTACTAATTACAACGTGAGCTTTTCAAAAACTTTTATTGTATTTTGACTATTTTAAGTACGGGAAAATGTGTAGATAAATCATTTAATGAAACCGTTATTTTACTATTTCGGGTGTCGTGCAATTAAACTATCGAAAAACGACAAAAACTAACAAAACACTGAAAAGCTTACCATAGGTGGCGCCAACTTCTTTGTCAACTGTGTTATAAAATCCGAATCAGCTGGCATCATATCGATCAACTTCATCAATACCTTCACCGTTGAAAGAACGACTGCTGAATTAGCGTGCGCCAATCTTGGTGATATTCGTTCACAAATATTTTGCGCTTCTCGTTCATCTCTCGGTGAATAGCTCGCTAGAGCATCCAATATGAAAACTTGTCCCCATTCGGTACATTCGTTCAAAGCTGTTAGCAATTTGTTCACCATTTGACTGTTAACCTTTAAATAAATACTTTCTTGAAATTTCTAATAATATTTATACTTCAATGACAGTCTTCTGCTCGTTTATTTCTGTCAAAGCTGCGACAGCGTTAGCAACAACCATTGGATTCGAATCAGAAAGTAAATCATTGAGCAACTCAACAAATCCCTGATCTTTAACTAATTGCGGATTCATATCGTGCAACTTTGCGACACAAACTGCGGCAGTTTTTCTTACATATGGATCTTCATCCTACAATAGTATATAAATTCATGTATTTTTTTTAAAACTTACCTTCATGCATTTTCGAAGTGGATCGCATAAATATTCAGTTATTTTTTCAACTCGTATACATCCCATTGTTCTCACCGCCAACGCACGGATTAGTGGATTCGGATCTTCACAATCCTTTAATAAATATAATTTATATTACAATAACCGGCAATACTAACCTTTACAAAAGTGTTTACAGCCATTATCGCCAAATCTGGCTGTGATTTGGCATAATTCATTAAATATAAATATACAAGCTTCTTCAATTCCACATTATCCGTCTGCATGCAATTGACAACGTCGGGAAACAGTGCGCTCACATCCTTCCCAACCGTCATACTAGCTATAACTTTCTTCACAGCCTCTTTCTTCTTCTCCTTCTTATCGGAATTGAGCTCATTCTTCAGCTCGAATATTTCACCTTTCTTTGTCGTTGTAAAATATTTCGAGTCCGTCATTGTCCGATCGAACCACCGTACCGAGTTGACGGCTCTACAAATCAACTATTATTATTGATTTATTCCAAAATATGCCATAAATGTTCCAACATACGTTGGATCCATCACCACCGAAAAGAACATTTCATCGGGAATTAATAATATATTTTGAAATTAATATTTCATAAAAACTAATTATAAAACGTGACATTAGCGTGGCTTTAAAAACATTAACAAATTATTCATGAAAAAACAAGTTTGCAGAATTGTTTCATGTCAAATATGGATAAACAATAAGGAAGATTGCATATAGAGCACACACATGGAATAATCTTCTCTATATATTGTTATATAGAAAGAGTATTGGAAACTAGCAGCATGCAGCACATCAGATTCACGTAGCCTTCGATTTTAGACGACAACGACAAGTGCGCGCACCCCAAATACGCCTATTGTTGGTTCTAATTATAAGTCAATATATGTTATGATGACGTCTTTCGTAATATCATTGATTTCAATTTCTGAAAAATTAAAGTGAAAATATCTTGAAAATAAAGGTTATTTATATCATATGAATATATCATCTTAAAATAATATTGAGAAAAATTATGAATATTGTAAAAATGAGCAAATTAGTTTCTCATACATGTTCTTGATTAAATTTATTGTAAATAATTCAATTTTAAAATTATATTCACTAATGTTATTAAGTATTTCTGAGATTCACAATTATTCTATGACACTATTTATAGTTTTAAACTTCACATATATTTTCAGAAATTTATTAGAGATGATTTTTAAATAATTGTATTATTTCTCTATCATCTATGCTTATTAATTATATATTTATTTACTGTTTAAGTTTAAATATACGTGATTTATAGCCCAAAATCAAATGTATAAGTCGTAAGATTAATAACAATAAAGAAGCAATCCAAATCACTGTAAAAAATCAATTTCGATAAATTTATAAACAATTTGAGCACCATTTGCCATTAGCCACAAATTTCCTTGAACTGTCTCCACCCATTATTTCATTTTCTTTCATATTTGAACTATATTTTAGTATCATTTACTAACATGTCCGACTATCCATTAGCTCAAATGCTTAAAGAGCATACGAAAAATCAACACCTTCGAAAGGAAATGAACGGTACTTATTCGATAATTATTCTCAATTCTGTTATAATCTAGAAAAGCTCAAAAACGAAGCAATTGTAGCCGCACAATCACTGTCGACAGCTGTGGTGGATCACTTGAATGCAAAGTCTGTTCTATGTTTCATTCTATGCATAAATTAGAATTTATTCGGTTAAGGGTGTCGCAAGCTTACGGAAACCAGAAACGTATAGACGTGGAAGCGAAACGATTCGAGAATAATGCCGCTGCTCTTGCCAAACAGACAGAACAATGGTTGTCCATAACAGAGGGTTTAAATTACACATTAAAGGTTTGATTTTTTTTTAGATGATTGATGTGAATGAATATATATTGTCGTGGTGTAGGTTGATGAAAAATTAGGGGTAAAGGAGCATACCCCAAAAAAAGATGGTCTCGCTTGGGCTGGTGTAGATTTACTCTGCAATATGTTTATTATTTCGCTTTTTTTCATCACATTTTTTGTTTTATATTGTTTTCTCTTACTAAATTGGTTGTTACATCAACATAATAATTATTATAATAAAAATTTTAGGTATAATTTATTATGTTTAGGATCGAAATAATAAACAAATTGCAAATTAAATCTACACCAGCCCAAGCGAGACCATCTTTTTTTTCGGTATGCTCCTTTACCCCTAATTTTTCATCAACCTACACCACGACAATATATATATATATATATATATATATAAACAAATAGAGATCAAGAAGGTACCAGTGATAGGAGGGACTCCACCCGGGTTTTTTCTAAAAAAAAAAAGGGTTCTGGGTATTGAAAAACTGAAGTCCCGGTCAATATTAAATCATCATAATTCGTTCGTTGTCTTTATTGTTTTTTTAAATGAAAGAGGAAAAAAATAGGATGGAATGAGGTTCTCGTTTGGACGGCCATCTTCTCATCTCTCATCAATGTGTGTTGTCTCAAAAAAATGGACAGCCCACATTGAAGAGGAATAGATGAAAAAGTCTTTGGGGCTGCGTGACTGTCGATCCGAAACTATCATTTTTTCTTCTTTTTTTCCTCTTCCATTAGGCACCGATTTCTGAACAGGACAATAATAAATTAAAGTTTATGAGAGCGAATAAATGACTAGAAAGCTTCATTAGAATTGAAATTATTAGTTTTACATAATCGTCGCTGTATAATTGCTTAATTGTTTTTTCAAGTTACGCGATAAATTTATAATAAACGCGATATAATAAATAAATTAAGGCAAAATTTATCTGCGAATTAAGAAAAGATTACGGCAGCGAACGGGTTGGAATGGGGAAAGATTGTTTGCTCCCCGGGTATTTTCCTAAAAAAGGCGTCGCGGGTCGCGGTCTATATAAGATTTTTTCTTACGCGTATCAAATTCATTTTCGTCTGATATTTTCTTTTATAGTCGTCGCCAAATGCGATTACCGCCGCAAAGTGTGGCGCACTTTTTAAATATTATTTTTTCATTTAATTTTCATGATTATTTTCTTGTTTAGGCTCGTTCTATACTGTTTTTGCTTAAATAAATTGAAGAATATGTTTTAGATGTTGTTTCAATCGTGGAATAAATGTGGAAAATAATAAAAATAATAAAAATTAAATGAAAAAATAATATTTACAAAAGTGCGCCACACTTTGCGGCGGTAATCGCATTTGGCGACGACTATAATTTTTTTTGGAAAATAACATTAGTTACAATTATAATTCAGTTAATGTATTCTTATATTAATTTTGTCTAGAAATCACTACTAGTGTATCACTATTAATGTTCGTTTGAGTTAAATTTATTTTTAATTTTAACGCTGCTGAATGCAAATAAAATCATACTAAATATCGCCGCAGTCGAAATTGTTAATCAATATTTTTTTAGGAAATTGGGGATGTTGAGGCATGGTCAAAAGCGATTGAAACCGATATGGAAGTGATTACCGAAACCCTTCGACGGGCATACCGTAAGTAACCAACCCTCAATCAAATCCAATAATATGTTATTTCAGAAGCAAAAAACTTGCCCACCGCCGTAGACGATCCAAGCTCTCCTCGCAAATAATACTATAATTTATTTACACAATACATAGAAAAACGGGTTATTTTGGTTAATAAAACAAAGTTAGTATAAAATTATAATTTTTAAAAATCTACCCGAATTATACATCAAAAAAATCTCATTCATCAATTATATCATAACGCCTCCATTTCTTTCGTCAGTTTCTCAATTTCATCCAAATATTCCTGCTTTCTTCCCATTTTCTTCACTTGATTTGGTTGCGGTACAAGTTCTCCACTTTCAACTTTTTTCTACAATATAAACAAATGTTGGTATTTAAACACACCACATCAAAACCTCCATTCCCTCGATATCTTCAATTTTCTTCTTCGTCAAATCAATTTTTCGTTTTATATGATCCTGTGGAGTTATACAAATCTTTGCATCTGTTATTGCTAAAAAAAAAACAAAGAACTTAATTATCCACACAGTTGTATTTATCAACTACCGCTTATTGGTTTCTTGGGCCTCATTGCCGCCATGGCCCTCGGCGTCATTCCTGTAGCCACATTGCTTTTCGATGCGTTAGCTTGTAATTGCATTCTATTCTGATACTTGGGTTGCTCATCTTGTGGTATGTATCTAGAATCCAAAATTCATTATTATTATTATTATCATTATCGATTATCCTACCCTTCTTTAACTCTTCTAGCTTTTCTCCACGTCCCATCGGGTCTTTGTGTTGCTGTTATATAAGTTTCCCCTGAAGAAAATAATAACAAAAAGGTAAAAGTGGATCTTCTAAACTATTCTACTCTAGCCTTGAGCTCAAAATTCCTAATTTCTAATGTTTTTATTTCAAAAGTCAATCAATTACTTTCATTGTACATTCTATCCTTTCAATGTTTTTTGCAAGCCAATATATAATAGAAACATTTTTGACTCATTTGTTATTACAAATTGAGCAGCATTGAATGTTGTCACAACATTTTGATCCCCGTAAGGCAAAAATGTAAATATATAACAATAAAAATTTTCTGTCTGTTTCTATTTGTTGTTTCAAAATTTATCGATAAAAACAATTTCGTTAACGTGACCAACAACTGGTTCCGCTTTAATTAAAGAATTGAAAATGTTAAATCAGAAGGAGCAATTCATAATTTTTCCAAAACATTTGTTCGTTAATTTATTGCGAAGTTACAATTTGATTGCGACCTTACCGATTACACGCCTTCAATTTTTATATGTAAGGCGCTCCTTCAAAATCCCACTTAAACAGGTTTTTAAGCTATTCCAATCCTTAAATTATTCTATTGGCCGTTCAAGAATGTAAAATCATGCGAAAATTAAGTCTCCATCTATAAACAAATCCAAGACTTCAAAAAATATTATCTCACCACTATCATTCTTAACTCTCACGTCTCCACCATTCGCTGCTAATACCTTTGTCTTTGCGCTACAACTGCTGCTCATTCCACTCCACCTGCTTATAAAACTAAAAACATCTACTTTTCATAAATAAGCAAATATTTTCTCATTAACGCGTTTAACATTTTCTATTGAAGACAACCAACAAAACACTAACCAAATTATTTTTCATCCAAAACATGGCATTGATTATAAAACACTTCATTCGGATTTATATTCAAATCACAATGCATAATAACATTTAAAGAGTTAATTAACCAACCATATAATAATAATAATAATATAATAATTGTAATAAATTACATTTCGGTGCAAATAAATATTTTCTGTACATAACAATAAATATTTTCTGTACATAAATATTCAATTCCTTTCACTTCAACACTCTAAATTCTGTTAAACTCAACATGTGCAACACACGAAACATTCCTTGAACCGTCAACAATAAGATTTTAATTTTGGGATGTGGGTAGGTCTAACATAATAAATAAATAAATCTATTACTTACATGAAACTTTAGTATTGATTAAAGAAAATTAATAATTAAAATACAATTAAATCTAGTTAATATAAAAGTCAATTTATTTTCTGATTTTACTTTTTTACATAAATCCTCCTGGAGCACCAAATTGCTGTGGTTGTTGAGGTGCCTGCGCATTCGCATAAGCTGGGGCTGCACCAAATCCGACCGGAGCACCACCGTAACCCATTCCAGCGGCTGGCGGAGCCATTGGGGTACCACCATAGGTAAGCATTAATTGTGGTTCCACTAAAAATCCAAGAATAATATTTTTAAAATAAACTATAAATACTTGTCATTCCATTTTGTTGTTGTTGCTCGGCCTTTTCTTCCTTCCTCTCAGCATCGGATCGCTCTAATTTCTCAAGACGAGTTTGGTAGTCTCTCATTACCTTAAATAAAATATCTTATACTGTCAAAAAGATACAGATACTTGAATCATGTATGGCATGGCATAATCCATAATCTTGTGTTTCCACGCGAGTTCCATAATAACATCGGGATGGAGGAGATCATAACAATGGTAGAGGGAAGCAGCAAAGCAATCATGCAACTTTTCATCAAGGAAGAACGACAACAATTCTTCCGCGAGTTCTCCATTCCTTGATTCGGCGGCATATTCCATAGCATCCTTATACAATTTGTCCTTTTTGCACAACTCAATTGACTGCTTCCACCGGTTATTACCCTAGAAAATCAATATATTTTTGTAATATTTAATTTTAGTAAACCTTGAAAAGATAAGCTGATATTCTTCTGAATTCAACAAGAGGATGTTTTTCCAACTGCTGAGCCAAAGCAATATTGTCAAAGTTATCGTGAGCTTCGATGGACGCTCTTAATGAAGCATGATCTTCCTCATCGATCAACAATTGATTCAAAGCTTCGTTAATTGCCTTATTGTTCAAGTTTTGGAATTGACGAAGGTATGGCTTAACAAGTGGAATTTGTTTTACTGTAATTAAAATAATTTAATATGTAAACATATTTTAAAACAAACATTTGTTGAAGAAGGTGACAGTTCTTGAATGATCAAGTCTTGGAGACAACACTGTCAGAAGATCGTTTAGCAAAAGTGGCTTATAATCCAAGTAAAATTGCATAGCCTTATAGTACAATTCAACATTTGCCACCTTTGCGATAACTTCCTTGAAATGTTGCTCTCTCCATGATTCCGTTGGGTGTTGGATCATTGTTAATGCCGCATTATCATATTCCTCATACTTATCATACAAGAAAACAAGCTCAGCCCACAAGTGAGCTTGTTCGGCAGCACGCAAAACCTTTGGAATGTTAACTCTGCTCCAGAAGAGTTCCAAATGTTCTCTCATTTTCTCTGGTTTGTATTTTGAATAGAGAATTGCTAATTCGGTAAACATTCCCATATGAGCTCGTTCTAATCCTAGAGCAGCTTCGAGCAAGGCTGAAAAATCACACATACTAAGTCAACTAATCATAAACCCCTACAAATAAGTTCTTCGAAATGTCCCCGATCTTGATAGAAATTGATCAATTCTTCCAATTCGTCAGCATGAACCACGATATGCAAGCCACACATTTGAGCCAATCGAAACTCGCCATTTTCAACACAGGCGAAGCATACTTGCTTCCACGTTTTAGTGCTGTTAGCTTTTCTTGCCGCATCAACGGCTCCTTGATATTCTCCTAATCTCACAAGAGTCACAGATAGCTTGGCAAAGTTGGACACATTGTTAAACAAGATCTTGGCAGCATCAAACATTCCATTGTCAAAGCATCGATCTCCAATTTGCCCAATCTGAGCATGGTTTGGCCCGGCAATGAATTCTTCCAATTCCGTCAGGCGGCCGGTCTTGGCAAGAGCATAGACCAATTCGGTTTCAATGTAAGATTCACGAGACTTCTTTCGGGCCATCTGCAAATAACGTACAAGGTCCTCCCAATGTTCTAAAATAATATTTGATTATCATATCATAAAACTAAAACAACCTGTTTGCGAGCATTTGTTGACCACTTCCATGTATGCACCTGGGTCGTCAGCTTTAATAAACGAATCAACAGCTTCCTTGACAAGATCTTGACGGAGTTGAGCCTTGGCCAAAGAAGCCCAAACATCAGATTGATTGCATTTCTCCGCAAATTCATAAGCTCTATCCAAATTATTCACATTTTCAATCAAAACATTAATGGCACTCGAGTTGACATCGAATTTTTTGAAAATCGCAAAAGCTTCCTCGTAGAGTTCTGATGTAATAGCAATGTTTGCAATATCAGGAGCATCATAGTTGTCCAATTTTTGAATATACTCCATCACACGTGTGCGATCAGCTCTCATAGCAGTTAAGATAAGCAAATTTTGAAGATTTCTATGCTCCGAGAAAGCAGAGTTGTCCAACACAATCTTCTCGAGCAGTTCAATTAGTTCATTTGGCAAATCAGCCGCCATAAAAGCCTTGACGGTAACAGAAATATCCTCTGGATCTTGAGTCTCCGACAAAGCCGTTTGAACAACTTGGTCAATCAACTGTCGCCGGTGAACATTTTCCTCGTTCAAAACTTGCTCCCAAAGTCCATAATCGCGTCTTTTAACAAGATATCTTGCCAAATTTTTGAACAAAGAATTCTCGTTGCAAACATTAATAAGTTCAGCATCGCATTGACCTCTTTCGTATGCAAGGAAAGCGTAATGTGGATCTCTCTTTTCGCAATACTTTCCAACAACTTTGCTATCATAATATGGATTCTCCTTCAAGAATCGATCAGGGTTATTGTTGGAATCAATGTAAATCTTAGCCATCGCATTATGCGTAGCAGCGTCCGATGCCCCTTCTTGAATTCTTGATTCAAGCCAATGGCTCAACAGCTTCAGACGATTCCTCTTCTCAACTTCTTCCACGAGCTCATCAATGTCAAACTTTCCACGGGTGTTAATAATTAGTTGTTTAATAGCATCTTCACTGCAATCGACGTCAAGAAGCGCTCCAACGACAATTGGAAGTCTAGCGGCATTCACTTTTTGAACAAACACTTCAATGTATTTCTGGAGTTGATTGCGGTACAAATAGAGAACTAAATCATGAACCATATTGTGTCTATCGCAAACAATAATGAGCGGAAGTTGGTCGGTGAGTTTAGCTTCCTTCAAGAAGTTCTTCACACGTTCAGCATCATAACATTGCGATTCACGACAAATGCGTTCCACTTCTTTGATCTGCCCAGTTCTGGTGGCGGCTTGAATATATTTGAAATGAACCTCTGGATCTTGACTGAAGTTGACAATCGATCCAAGGAAGTAGAACAATCCTTCATAAGATTTGTGACTCTCAAACATCTCAATAAGTTTGTCAGCACCCAGTTGTTCTTGATATTTCGAGGCAATTTGAACAACAATTTGAAGATTTTGGCGAATATTTTGTGTAAGCATTGCCTTCAAACACTCGAGAGAATCTTCTACCGACAAACTTCCAAAATAGTTAACGAGCCACTGAAAACGATATAATTAAAATATAAAACATAAATATATACTTACGTCTGGTTTCAAAAGATGAGTATGGACCACCGTTCTCTTAATATCGTACAAATCAGTAAAATGTTCTAATGCTCGTTGCAAAAGACCCGCTTTCTCGCAGAGTTGTCCAATAGCAGCACGATCATAGTGCGTGAACATCTTATTAGCCAAAATAGCATCGGCAACATTTGGCGCGGCCAAAAGATTCATTTCCAACAGGCGAGTTTGTAAATGGCCTTCTTCTGGCTTATCTCCCTTCAAAACCTCCAACAAGAAAGAAGTACATGGTTGAACAGCTTGAACTTCCATGAAACAGTCAATAATTTGAGTCAAATCTGCCAACGGCTCTCCATTTTCGCTTTCAGAAACAAGCATTTGAGCAAATTTGGCTCCAGCCTCTTGATTTCCAGATCGAAGTATTTGGCGAAGTTGGAATAGATAGTCTGGTTGGAATCCAACTCTCTTTGCGTAGAGAATAATTTTATCAAATTGCCCAGTTTCAGCAAACGATTGAACAACTTTATGTGGAACATTTCCGCGAAGGTAAACAGAAAGAGCAGCGTTTGGATCATTAGGGCGAATTAAGTCTCCCAATTCTTCACAGCATTCCAACTTTTGGTCGTTGAGCCTGTAAACTGAATATTAAACATATAAGAAAATTAACAATACCATTTTGTAATCAATTCCTTCCTACCCTGAGCCAATACAGGTCGGCAGAGTTCCAAAGTTTCGTATTTGTTCAATTTTCCTTGATCAAGCAAAATTCCAAAATATTGAAGCAATGGTGACGGTCCTCCACCGGTTGCCGGGCATTGTTGGAACTTTTGAATGGTAGCTGGTGTTCTCAAAATACCTTGTGGTGCCGTAGCAGCCACCTTGGCAGCTTCACTATATTGACCATTAGTAAACAACAAATTGAATTTTCTAACAAAAAGCTCTTCGGCGCCTAAAAATTAAAAAATCTAAATCATTCAATATACTTGTCACCAGAAGTACCTGGTAAATCGCATCTAACAGAAAGTTTCAAAGCCAAGTCTGGATTTTGTAAGTTATTAGTAACAAATGGAACGAGATTCGTTTCATCAATCGAAACAGAAAGAACTTGTCCTTTTCTGTTGATTCCCATAATTCCACCGGTAGTTGTATACTCGCATGTCACAAATACAGTATCAGTTGAGATTCGGTTTGAATAAATTCGGGTTCCTGTTTCGATATCATACAAATGCACAAAACCATGTTTCGTAACCAGATAAACAATTCCTTGTTTCGTGGAAACCTAAATTTTATTGAGTTTAAGCAGAATTTTATTTAATTTGTTTATATTTTCGTTTCAGAATTGGTGTCAAATTGCATTACCAAACAAATTAATCAATGTTTATAAATTGAATGTCAATAATTTACTTCCTACTATACGAAACATTTTTAAAGGGAACGTTCAAATGCACAAATGACCGAACCAATAAACAAAACAAACACGATATCATTGAATATGTTTAACAATGCTTCGAATGGACTATCAAACACTAAAACAGGTTTTGTGAATCTATCTTGATTTTATTTGTCTAAGCAATCGAAAAAAATTGCGACAACGCGACTTAAAACAAAGATTAAAAATTTTTGTACTAAAAATGACCTACAAGTTTAAGAATCGATGATTAAAATACAAATATCTATCATAAAAACCCTCACCTGCATCGAGACGGGAAAATCTTGAGCAGTTTCGGTTGTGTATGGAACATCAACATTCTTCTTTTGGAACGGCTGGTTTCCAGCTGGTGGTGTTCCAACTTCAATAATGTGAAGTTTACCACCAGCATCATTCTTTACCGAAAAGACAAAAAGATTTGACGGATGTGGATTGCCGTCAACCTGAACATTTAAATCAAACAAAAATATTATGCGAAGTTTACCTTGAAGCGAGCAAAGCTAGCAGCATGACCTTCAATTGGCTGCGAAACCTTTCTTTCGGTACTATACAATTGCATGTTTCCAACAACACGGTTATCTTTAGCAGCAATGCCTACGAGAACAAGCCATTTGCATTCGGCGTCAGCGCGATAGTTAATAATTTGGGTTCCAGCTAATGATTGATGACGGTCAAACATTTTAACTGGAGCTGCATCTCCTTCAATTGACCAATGATACACAGCAGTATCAGAAACGAGAGCAATGGTTTTCTCATTTATCCACTTCCAATAAACAACTTCTTCAGCATTTTGATGTGCTTTAACTTTAGCTTTCAATTCAATATTGAATATTTGCAATGTCTTTCCAGCTGAAATTAGAGGTATATCTAGTGAAACTTTGAATTCTATTTACATTTCAATGCAAGGATTTTCTCGGTCGGATGCATGATCACAGAATCTGCTGAAATTGGACGTCGTGTTGGATTTGACGGATCTGACATATCAATAATAACAACTTGCTGTTGGTCTCCAATCTAAGCGTTCAAATATTTTAAAATATTGTAAAAGTTAAACCAACCATTTCTCGAACAACAATATTCTTGTCGGATTCCATTGTAACATTAGAAAAACTAATGTTAGGTGGACGAATACCAACATTAGTGAGCTTAAATTAAATAATTTGTAATTAATTAGTTCGAATAATAAATTCGTACCTGTAGATGCTCATGAAACTTGATAGGAAGTGGCCCAGACATTTTCTACTTTAATATGTTACGATCAGCGGATTTGTGCAATAAATAATAAATAATAATCTGTAAAACCAGCATAAATAGTCTACATTCGATCAAAAAGTACAATTAAATAACGGATATTTCAATTTGAACGGAACACATGAAATGAAACTCAAGTCATCTGGTCAGTCACTAAATTAGCTCGCCACACAATGATAACCTTTAAACTTGTGAGAACATTGGGTAAGTTCATTTCATGACAGCCGACCACCCAAGTCTTACTTCCTGGCCCCGTCATTTCTACAGCCGCTTCGCAAACGACGCACGCTTAGCAATAGCGCGCGCAGAATGTTTGGTTATCAAGCCAGAAAAATGATGGTTTATCATTGAATTGCAAACCGATAACATTATCAATAAAATGAAACAATATGACAAATATATAATAACCGCGATAATAGTTATGGGAAAATAATTAGTTGATAAAAATACATAAATGACTTTCGATATTTTATACCCTCACTTATCCAATGAATTTATAAAATACTTTGTGTTATTAAATACAATAGAAAATTGATTAAAACGAAAACATGTTTAAAATAAAAACAGAACAAGCTAAATAAAACAGAATCAATAATAATGTTTATTTTAGCTCAACATAATTTTCTATTAGCAAATAATCGATGAATCACACTATTTTAGAAAAAGATATATAATGACAAACCTTCCTTACAATGATTTAATTTATAATTTATCTAAAGTCAGCGACTGTTGATGACTCAAACGTTGAATATCAAGTTTCCATAAATGATGACACGATGACTGTGTAATTTAGCGTATGGATGTCTGAACACTTATCACTAATTGCGCGCCAAATCTAGACATTTTATTTTTTCTTTAAATATTAAAATGTTAAGCTAAAACGTTTGGATTTCGTACTTTTGTACAAATTCTATAATCAATTTTTCTTTAAAAGTAAAAATAATGAAAAGGTACAGATCAGTGATGGGAGGGGCCCCGTTTTTTTGGAGTTCCGGGCGGGCGGGACCTTAAAAAAATAGAAAATTTCAAAACCCGGGTCCCGGGACCGGGACTTCAATTTTTCCCTACCCGGGAGCCGGAACCGGGACCGGGACTTGCCCTTTTTCCCTACCCGGGACCCGGGACCGGGACTTGCCTTTTTTTTTGTTATTCTGAAACTTCAATTATAGATGGTTGAAATAATGTTATTATTCTAGTATTTCCATTTCTTGGGTTGATTCGTATTCATTCTTGTCATTCTTGCTTAGGGTAGCGGGCGAACTCTTCAATTCGAGCGGCCACTCTTTCTGATTCCGATTAGTCCTCATAAATACACTCAATCCTCCATGTTTGTGGAGAAGGTGTGGTTGTTAACTGAACGGTATCCATTATTTTTTGTAATATGTTTGAGGGTTTTAGTATTTTTATCACATCTTGAAGAGCATGTTTAAATATTGGAGTTGGATTACCACGTCATTTTAAATTATAGTCTCGCTTTGCTATAATTATAAAAGTTGCCAACGTTTTCTTTTCTATTTCAAAAATTTTTGGCATATTTTTTCTTTAAAAAAAGGAATTTTTTAACCGGACGACTATAAAACCAATATATTCTACTCATTGTTTCAGAATTCAATTTCCGTGCTATTTGTCTAGATCATAAATTTCGACAGAGTTCGGTTTAAAATGCACTTCACCATTAAATGACGATGATTCGAAACTTTATCACGTTTATCTAAAAATATCGTTCTACAATAAATGTTGACGCATTATTTATGATTCTGGCGCCTTAACATGACTGAGTGGTGGAAGTGGCTTTCCATTTACAAGAGAAAGAAGTTGTAAACTCCAATGACAAAACTCATGTAGGCCTTAGCTTGTCGAATGGTCGCTTCTTCAGACTTTTTCCCTCGAGGAAACCAGTAGCATAGTTGTCCACGCGCATTCTAAGAACTGGATCATACACCATACTTTCCCATTACAAGAATTCCGCACTTGGTTCCTTTTGGGGGACGTGGAAGGATTTTTCCTCCAGCAACAAGTTGCCACTCTCCAAGATTAAGTTTTCAAACTGTTCAAGAGTTGGTGGCGTCTTTCCAGCGATGTTTGGAACAGCTTGGAAGCTTGCACAACGAATTCGAACGCGGCCAATCGAAGAGTCTTGGTTGACAACATGACAAACCTCAAACTTGGGTAATTAACCTTTAACTATTTCCGCAGGTACATGTTTATGATTATTAAGTTAATGTGATTGATTGTTCGAATCAATTGACCTTGTAACTAATTAATTCACTATTCCATTTAATGGTAGTGAATATCCGCTATTATCTTATCAATAGTACAAGAACATATATATTTGTAGTTAAAGTTGTACAAATCGGGATTTTAATTATGTTCCCCGATAAAAATTTGCGTAATTTCCGTTAAAAACTCAAAAATATTCTTTTTTGATTGTAGTTTATAGATTATTATTGTCCTTTTCAGAGATCGGTGCCTAATGGAAGAGTAATAAAAGAAGAGAAAATGATGGGGCCACAAAAAACATTTTTCTCAATTCCTCTTAAAAATGTGCTGCCCATAATTTCGTGAAAAATAATGGCCGTCCAAACGAGAACCTCATTCCATCCTAATTTTTTCCTCTTCCATTAGGCACCGATCTCTGAAAAGGACAATACATATTACGCTATATTTCAAATCCCGTATTCCGTCAATATTTTGATTTTTTATTCTGTTTTGGAAAATTTACCAATTTCAAGGTTTGTTTTATGGTTTTGAATTCCGAAGACAATATTTTGTGTTTTTCTGTGTTTCTCTGGTTTAAACTCAAATTTGCAAATATAACGTCTTTTCGAATACATTTTTCGGAAATTTTGTCAGTTCGCAATACTGTTTTCCTTATCCTCCCTTTCTCGCTGAGCTGACAATATATTCCATACAATTCTATCATTTATAAAGTTTTAAACAAGGTTTTATTTTTAAAAAAATTGAAAAACTTTATTTCAAAATTTAAATCAATGACAATAAATAATCATAATCAGTAAATCAAACAAATTTCTTCAACTTTGGAAGAAAATGTCGTCTCGCAGATGAACGAATATCATCATAGAAACAGCGTTTCATATCCTCAAACCTGCAAACAAAAACCAATGAGCTTACTATTCCCAACAACTAACCGGTCGAGACACGGCGAGTAACTATAATCAATGGGCGTATAAATATCCGGTCGCTGATCGCAAAAAGTGAGGCATTTATCGCCCGCCGGCGTGTCATCAACTCCTCGCTGCGAGCAGCACTAAATCATCTCACAACAATCAACCAGAAGCCTGAATCGAAAACCAACTTGTCTATGGTCGCGTCCTTGCGCCGCACAAAACTGCATTTCCGGTAAGAAGTCGAGTGGACAGTCATCAGTGCCGACAAACATCGACTCGAGCTGGTAATTAGCAGTTATCTCTTCCACAAATCTTTGATATTTCGAATCTTACCACATCCTTGTCGTAAATGTTGAAATGACAACGTTGCACGCAAGCAGCGGGCAGTTTTCTCTCTTCGCAACAAATGTGGAATAAGTGATTGGGGTTCTGAAAAGGGTAATCGAATAAAAGTTTGTAGAATGAGTAAACCGTCAGACGAGCCACATTCGAGTCATCAACTTTGATGTTGGTGTCATTCCAAATACGAAGTCCGAAAATGTTGCCGTCGTCTTTCTCGTCAAAGTCATCGACATTCTGAACAAAAATTATGGAGACGTGTAAATAAATCTGTTTTTGTCCAACGCTAACTGAAATAGGAAAATTGAGAGCCAGGTTAATTCATGAGCGGATCAATATCATTAAATCAAGAAAAAGGAAGAAATTAAAAATCAAACTTTGCTTTTTTTATTTTCCTGATTAAAAAATTTTAGCTTTAAATTAAGCTCTTAAAATCTATAACCATTACTTATGTTGTAGAGTTATCTTAATTGATAAATAAAGTTATTTTTAGCATTTTATCATATTCCATTTAAAAGTAATACAATTAATAATCCGCATATATGAACAAAGTACGCAGATAACAACTAATGGATTTCATTTTACGCAATAACCAAAAAACGCAAAGTTTGATTATTGGCATATTCACGCAGTAAATTCGAAACAAATACGTGGACTAAAATTTGCAAGGCCACGACACAATTCACTATAATTTGGTGTGAATATATCATATAGTAGAACAACATGACGATTCGAATCTACCAGTGATGGACGGAATTCCGTATTCCGAAATTGAAAATTTTTTCATGGTATTTTATGGTATTTTTGGTCACTACAGAGGCAATATCGAAACAGCAAAAAAACCTACGCAAATATTCTGACGCATTTCTGCAGATTTTGCGGCTTTTTCGAAAAATGGGTTTTTGCATATTTTTTTCAAACTTATATTGTCGTGGTGTAGGTTGATGAAAAATTAGGGGTAAAGGAGCATACCGAAAAAAAAGATGGTCTCGCTTGGGCTGGTGTAGATTTAATTTGCAATTTGTTTATTATTTCGCTTTTTTTCATCACAATTTTATTTTCTCTTACTAAATTGGTTGTTAAATCAACATAATAATTATTATAATAAAAATTTTAGGTATAATTTATTACATTTAGGATCGAAATAATAAACAAATTGCAAATTAAATCTACACCACCCCAGGCGAGACCATCTTTTTTTTCGGTATGCTCCTTTACCCCTAATTTTTCATCAACCTACACCACGACAATATTTGTTTTAAATTATCAATGTTTCCAGTGTTTTTTTTTGTATATTTCAGTTTTCAGGTATGGCTAGAGCTGGTAAAAATCGTAACTTGACGATTGAGGAGCAAAAAGCCATTTTTCGGGGACACCTACTTGGTGCATCTATGAGAGAGCTTGCTTCTCAGTTTTGCGTAGGAAAACTGTCATTGACTCTCGTGGCTTCGCAACAAAGTTCTAGACCCAATTTTTTAGTATTTATATGTTATGTGTTGAATAAATGTTTTTTTGGAAATTATGATTTTTTCGAAAAATTAAGGCCCAAATTTGATTTTTAAGAAAATTCAATTTTTTCCCTAAAAATTTTTTAATTTTTTATTTTTGTATGTCAGTTTTCCACAAATTTTTCTAACGCTTTCAGAAATAACTGGTAAAAATTTCGGCTCAATACCGGTTCTCGATAACCAGTTATGCTCGAAAAACCCCGCGTTTACAACCTTCTGACCAGTACTGTATTCACGGCAAATGAATTCGTAAAAACCGGTGCCTAGAAGAGTCATGTCAAACTAAAGTAACATAAAAATGTAAAATGTAAGAGATATTTTAAGAGAAGCATATAATGTAACATTGACGTAAAATTTTGTTGGATATTTTACACGTGGATTTCAAGAAAATGCGTTTGAAAATTGCGAAATCGTCATTTTTGGCGTGTATCTCAGTGATGGGAGGGGCTCCGTTTTTTGGAATTCCGGGCGGGCGGGACCTTAAAAAATTGAAAATTTCAAAACCCGGGTCCCGGGACCTGGACCGGGACTTGCCCGTTTCCCTACCCGGGACACGGGACCGGGACCGGGTCCCTCCCATCACTGGTGTATCTGTACTTCTGTATCCTAAGACTGTATTTATGATATAGTAATCATAAATTTTTAAAGTTTCGTTTTCGAGCACTTAGGAAATCTATGAAACCTATAAAGTATGTTTAATAGAAATGAGAAAATCTCGAAAATATTTTAAACCACAGACAGAAGCTATAAACTATTCGAATCGTTACAATTTGCTTTATAACATATTCCAATACCAAAACACCAAACTTGTATGATAATCGAATGAGCTCAGTAAACGTGCTCAAATATAACTTTTTGGGAAGGTATTCATATTTTTAGATAGTTTAAGACAAGCTTAATTAAATTATAGTAAAAACTGTTTTGTTATAAAGACGTAAAAATCCCCACCCAGGTTTAAAAATCGCAAAATCGTTATTTCAGTTTGGCGTGTATTTTGTAGTTAGGATTCATTTTCTTAAACGCAATCAAAGATGGGTAAATTTTTGCAAAAAGGGAGCGCAACTGCCGCATGCAGTTATGCACGCCAACTGGAAGGCTAATAAAACAAGATCAGACACGCGCTCAAATCTAATATTTTTGAGAAAATTTTAAGATTTTTAGAGAGATAAAGAAACAGCTGAAAAACTGATTTGTATTGTGTTAGCACGCCAACTGGTATGATAATAAAATGAGCTAAGTAAACGTGCTCAAATTTTACTTTCTAGAAAGGTAACAATATTTTTAGATAGTTTAAGACAAGCTAAATAAAATTTTAGTAAAATCTTATTTGCTAAAGAGACGAAAAATTTTTCAGACAAGCTTAAAAATCCGAAAATCGTAATTTCCAGTTGGCGTGTGTTAGGCTTGAATGAGCTTGTGCAGAGTTCAAGGGGATGGGATATTTAAATTTATTGTCAACTAGTCTGTAATCAATTAGTCAGTAGAAATCAACAAGTATTGAACTGAATAAGTACTGTAAGTTGAGAGAAAATGAAGCTCAAAGGCAAATGGTATGGTAATAAAATGAGCTCAGGAAACGTGCTCAAATCCAACCTTTTGGAAAGATATTAATATTTTTAAAGAGTTTATGAAATTTCTAACAAACTGACGTAGACGATATTTGCGTAAAGTACACGTGAAAGTTTAAAGTTAAGTGTAAAAGTAAGAAAATCATTATTTTCATTTGGTGTGATGCCGGGATTCAATCGAGTTTTACAAAAAATGTATAGTCGTCGCCAAATGCGATTACCGCCGCAAAGTGTGGCGCACTTTTTTAAATATTATTTTTTCATCTAATTTTTATGATTTTTATTATTTTCCACGTTTATTCCACGATTGAAACAACATCTAAAACATATTCTTCAATTTATTTAAGCAAAACAGTATATAACGAGCCTAAACAAGAAAGTAATCATGAAAATTAAATGAAAAAATAATATTTAAAAAAAGTGCGCCACACTTTGCGGCGGTAATCGCATTTGGCGACGACTATAAAAAATTATTCTTATTCTAAATATCTTAAGGGAAGCAATTTCATTCCAACTGTTCTCTGAATCGAAAAAAACGAAAAAGATTTTGTTCATCCACCTACCAGTCTATTTGCAGCTCGAGCCTTCGCCTTTGCTCTGCATCCACAACATCCACATGCTCCATTTGATTTGCACTAAATCTATTATTTCAGTAATAATATTTAATATAATTCATCTGATTGTTCTTCAGCAAAAATTTTCAATATTACAATAATAAATAAATTACAAATTAGAGTGATTTTTTAATTTTCGCTGGAAAAACGTCACAAATCTTGTTAGAAGAGGCTCGGAATTTGATTTTTCAAACCAAGGATAATTCTTCATTAAAATTGACATAAAAAACCAACCGCGTCGATGATAGCCACCGCTAGAAGAAGAAGCGAGAATAACACTGTCCACTTGCTGGCCATTTCTGCGAATCCGTGATGAGTCGCAACAATTGTGCTTAAATACATTCCGAACGAGCGCGAGTCCGGTTTAGCTCAAGTGGCCCCTATACAAGTTGGACTACAATTAAACCATAATTAAGCCGAATACCTATCCAATTACCGGTTTTCTCAAGTGCGTCATAATTACTTGGCACAAGTTGATTTACCAGTTGAATACTTATCCACCTATAAAAGGAATTATCTTCCAGCAATCTTCGACAAAAATCAAGATGCTGCCTTTGCTCGTCGCCACTATTTGTCTTGCAATCATTCGAGTGAATGAAGCGGTGCGTGTTCAATCTGACTCAAATCGTGGTTTCTATTTCAGTGCTCGGGCGGTTCGGGCGGCTGCTGTGTCCGTCAGTCCCCGGTGGTTGTGAATTGCGGAGGCGGTGGCGGCTGTCAGCACGGCTATGGATGCGGACAGTACGGATGCGCCAAAAGGAAAGCGTTCGCGGGGCTGACGAAGAGAATCGTAAGAGTTTTGAAGAAAGTTCCAAGAAAGAACGTGTTAAGGACGGTGTTCTTGTCGACAATGGAAATGCAGAAGAAGCTGAGCTTGCCGATGCAAGTTTGGCGTTGAATCCAGAACTGGTTCATCCGAATATAACCATTGAGAGATTGATGGTACCTTTGGCTTTTCGTCATTTATTAAAGTTATATTTTAGAATCCAAATTTCATCTTCCATTCGTGCTGCGAAGCGAGAGGTTTGCCAGACGCTTGTCTTAAACATTGCCATTTTAATACATACACATCGGAAACGGTAAGAAACAAAAAAACTGGGAAAAATTACACTCCCGCCAGAAAAAAAAGAAATTATTTTTGCAGAAAATAGCACACATATTTATTAGGGTGAACCAAAATTTTTTTCCGATTTTTTATTAAAAATTTAAACATAATTTTACAACACATGAAAAACAATTAGGTTTCAATGTAAAGACCATTTGACTTTATGGATTGAACCCATCTATCGGCAAGTTGTTCGATCCCGCTGCGGTACCACTCCTTGTTCTTAGAGGCGAAAAACTCGCCGCTGGCACCCGTTTTCGACATCGGCCAGGTCATTGAAGCTACGACCACGAAGAAAGTGTGCCATGGATCGGAAAAGGTGATAATCAGATGGCGCAAGGTCCGGACTATAAGCTGGATGTGGAAGAAGTTCAATGGCGTCGAGATTTTTGATCTTTTCCTTCGTTTGTCTGGCGGCGTGCGGTTTTGCATTGTCTTGTTGAAGTAGTATCCGCTTCCGATTGATCAATGCTGGATATTTCTCGCCAAGTGCCGCATACATTCGATCAAGTTGGGTGCAATAGAGGTCTGCGTCGATGGTCCAACCATTGGGAACTAGCTCGAAGTAAATTACGCCTTCGAAATTTCACCAAACACACAGAAGTGCCTTCTTTGAGAAACGATCACGTTTTGCTACCGGTTCCGCCGTTTGACCGGGTTCCAACCATTGATTTTGTTTGTCCGGATTACTGAAGTAGACCCACTTTTCATCACAAGTTACAATTCTACGAATAAAACGGTAATCTTGTGGATTTTCGAGCAGTTTTCGGCAAGTCTCGACACGTTTTCTAGCTTGAATTTCAGTCAATGCATGAGGTACTTCTCGGCAGCGTCTATTGACCTTCCCAAGGGCGTGAAGATGTCGTACAACTGATGTTTGAGGAATATCGAGCTCGGCCGACAATCTGCGAGTACTTATTGATGGATTGGTCTCCACAGCTTCACGGATTGCTTCAGAATCCACTGTCGTAGGTCGGTCTGAGTGTGTCTTGTCCTCGAGATCGTTAAATCTTTTGAACCAATTTCGCGCAGTACGATCCGAGACCATCTTGTCGCCTTCAACTTCGAATATTTTTTTAGCTTCTCCAGCTGCGTTGAAGCTTTTTTTCCAGTAATGACGTAAAATAACACGAATTTCGGATTTTTCCATGTTTCTCCTACAAGTTAAAAATTTTTTAAATAAAATACGAATTAAAAATTTTAGTATATATTATGATAGAGCTGTTCAAGAGCTTCAAAAATATATATAACACATGTATATAAAAATCTTTATTTGGTAAAAAAAAAACAATTAGACAAAAAGATGTAGGAAATCGGAAAAAAATTTTGGTTCACCCTAATATTTATTTATTATTCACCAGTTTAAACATTATATTGGCTTGAGGAATAAGTTCGCGAAGTTTTTTTTTCACAAAGATTTATTTGAACAAAAAACACTAATTATGTAAGATGACTTGCCTTGTCGATCGGGTCTTCTCAGCCGAATAGCGTCAATCACGCGGCGCAGCTGGACAGCATAGAGCTCCTTGTTGATCGTGGCGTTTCTTTCGAGCAATTCCCAGAGCAGCAAGCCCTACCAGTTCCACCAAACGAAGATCATGGGCTTTTTTTGTGTGAAGATCTTGCTTGACTCTTGGTATTGGCGTATCTCCTGGAGCGACCCACTCATTTTTTGCGTCAGATTGACGTACAGGCATAATTTTTTCATTCCCCGTGACGATTTCGGACTGTTGTTCAGTAGCGAGTGAGATTTTGGTTGAGCTGCGATTTGAAGGCGATTTTCTTTGTTTTTTTGAGGTATCCAGGCCCCGAGTTTTTCGTCAAATCCCATCGAATGAAGATGATTAAGGATTGACTTTTGATCACAATTAATTTTTTCCAATTCACGACTTGTTTGGGGACCATCTTCCTTTATTGTTAGTACATATGTTCTTCGTCTAATTCTACAGGTCTTCAGCTTTGAGACGTGTCTTCAAGATTAAAGTCGCTATTTTCGTGCAGTAGACACCAGTGATGGGAGGTACCCGGTTTTTTTGGAATTGCGGGCGGGCGGGACCTTAAAAAAACTGAAAATTTCAAAACCCGGGACACGAGACTTCTCTTTTTCCCTACCCGGGACATGGGGCCGGGACCGGGACTTCCCTTTTTTAGGAAAATACCCGGGTCGGGGGGACCGGGGGGAGTCCCCCCTTCACTTAACGGTAATAGTGACAATTAAAAAGGAGGAAGAGCTGGAACAAGAGACGAGCGAACCTTTCCCTTTTCAATTATGTAACTGTCGACATTTAGTAGATCGGAATATAAGTAATAGTTTATTTAAAATAGGTTGACGCACGTTACAGACTGAGGTGATTAATTGTCGTCTGGGTAGAGCAAAGGATTTTGTGGTGAGTGGTTTAGAGCGATTAAGGCGTACTATTGGGGCCATTAATCATATCTTTGCAGAGTCTGATCTTGCAAGACGTCTGAAACAGTAACCATATGTATCAAAAAACACCACTATCTATGTCAATATACACAGACTTCCCTTTCTCCCAACCCGGGACTGGGAGATGGGACTTCAATTTTTACCTACCCGGGGACTTCAATTTTTCCCTACTTTTACCTAGTCCCTCCCATCACTGGTAGACACGCTTAAGACACCTTCTCCATACACACTGCATATTTCCCGAACGGCTTCGGCTGCTTTTTGCTTTCGATGAAAATCGAGCAGATAACGAAAATGCTGATTTTTGCTTCCTGGATAGTTCATATCTCAGCCTGAAAAATGATGAAAATTTAAAATTTCAGAACAAACTAAAAACACAGTTTCGTAGAGCAGAAAAAGCGCTATCAGATAAATATATACACTTTGCTAAACAACAAGAAAATTGTTGGGAAACAAAAGATAATATTGTCGTGGTGTAGGTTGATGAAAAATTAGGGGTAAAGGAGCATACCCCAAAAAAAGATGGTCTCGCTTGGGCTGGTGTAGATTTAATTTGCAATTTGTTTATTATTTCGTTTTTTTCATCACAATTTTGTTTTCTCTTACTAAATTGGTTGTTAAATCAACATAATAATTATTATAATAACAATTTTAGGTATAATTTATTATATTTAGGAGCGAAATAATAAACAAATTGCAAATTAAATCTACACCAGCCCAAGCGAGACCATCTTTTTTTCGGTATGCTCCTTTACCCATAATTTTTCATCAACCTACAACACGACAATAGTAAAAAAAAAACTATACGAACTTATTACTCAACCCAATAGATTCACTATCTAACTTAGAAACCTATCGTCATAAGTAACTTATATTGCATCCTTGAGATGTAAAGAATCTCAAAGCTTTAATATTATATTATATATTAGATCTAGAAATTAATTTCCGCGTTTTTTTGTTGTTGATATTTTGCAAAATATAATTTTTTATATAACGAATTTGATTTTATAATGTTCTCTGTATTATCAGCTTTCTACTTATATGTAACTTTCTTCACGTACTTTATAAAAAATCATTATTTTGGGTGCAGAATATGTCCACCTTTGTGCCAGGAAAACGTCATTTGCGGGAAGCTCTTCTTTTCCTTTTCCAACTCAAGAAGAAAGCCACTGACGCGCAACACATGCTTACGGCGATGCTGCACCATCCATAGGAACCTGCCAAGAATGGTTTCAACGTTTCAAATCGGGAGATTTTAACGTCAACGATAAAGACCGATCAGGACAGCCAAAAAAATTTGAAGACGAAGAACTTCAGGCATTGTTGGATGAAGATTCGGCTCAAGCACAGGAGCAACCCGGCATCTCTCGGCGTCACGCAAAAAGTAATTTCTCATCGATTGAAAGCAATGGGGAAGATTCAAAAGGAAGGAAAATGGATGCGCTATGAGCTCTCAGAACGCAACAAAGATCAGAGAAAAACCACTTCACAAATCTTGTTGGGCAAATTTAAAAGAAAGTCTTTTTTACATCGCATCATAACTGGCGATGAAAACTACGATAATCCGAAGCAAAGAAAATAGTGGGTTAGTCCCGGTGAACCGACAACTTCGACCTTAAAAGCCAACATCCACGGAAAGAAGGTCTTACTGTGTATATGGTGGGACCAACAAGGAATTCTGTACTCTCACCTGCTCCAACCTGGCGAAACAATCACTGCGAATCGCTATCAACCTCAACTAGTGCAGTTCGGGCATGAAATCGCAGTAAAATGAGCAAAATGGGCGGGTCGACACAAGAAGGTTATATTGCTTCATGACAACTCAAGACCGCATGTTGCTCAAGCGGTGAAGGATACGCTGCAAGAGTTCAAATGGGAAGTCTTACCACACCCGCCGTAGCCTGCGGACATTGCCCCGTCGGATTATCATCTTTTCCGGTCATGGTCTGGAGGAGCAGCGCTTTCGAGATCATCAAGACGTCAAAAATGGCAAGATGAATGGACTGCGGCCAAACCAGAACAAATCTATTATGATGGAATCCATAAGTTGCCCAAACTCTGGGAAAATGTTGACGGAAATTATTTTGAATAAAAGTTTTGTTTAAGTTTGTCTAGTTTAATATGAGTTAAAAACCGCGGAAATTAATTTCTAGACCTAATAATAAAAAATATTCTTGAAAAATGGCTTAAATTTGCTCATAATTCAACAAATTTAGAATAAAATCTTGATTAAAATATTTGAAATATAATGACAATCAGTTTATTATAATATTATTCATTTCAGAGATCGATGCCTAATGGAAGAGCAAAAAATTAGGGGCGGAGAAAAGGTCTTGTTTAGACAGCCACACGGCCACTAAGGCCATCACGTCTCTTCGTCTTTTGTTTCTCATCAATATTTTTATTTCATCCATTTTCATTTTTAAATTAAACTTTTCATTTCTTGTCATCAAATAATAGATAACAAACATTGATGAGAAACAAAAGAGGGAGAGATTCGATGGCCTTAGTGGCCGTGTGGATGCCTAAACAAGACCTTTTCTCCGCCCCTAATTTTTTGCTCTTCCATTAGGCATCGATCTCTGAAGAGGACAATACGAATAAAACAAAATTGAAAAAAATATATTTGAAAAACGAACTTCCTTACTTGTACACCTGATAAAAACAATTTTTTCTTCTTCAGGCTTCAATTTACTATTAAATATATAAGAATTGCAGCTTGAAGCAATGTTCCACAAGACGGACGAGTGTCCAATTGAAGCCATCAACGAAATCCACTATTGTGCAGCGCAAGGCATCGACCACAGCGAATGTTGTTCACAAAGCGGCGTTACCGACACCGCAGCCGGCGACAAGTGTCTCGCCTTCTGCGACCAAACCCCCAATCGGTAATAATCATAGGTAATATTGCTTCATCTCATCCCATTCTGATCAAGATTCACTCCAATTGATGCTTCATATCTTCCATGTTACGAAGTCTTTGAGAACATGAAGCAATGTTTCTTCTTTGAGATCAAGTAAGCATTTTTAATCAATTTTGTATAAGGAATCGGGTATTTCTAGGAGAAGAGCTGAGGCCAAGTTTGGGTCAAATAAGGAAAAGCTTCAAGTGAATGTTGAAGATGTTAATTCGAGTGGATTTTAATGGATATTACTTTTTGGTATAAATAACCAATGCGTTTTAAAAATTGGTTCATAAAATATTTATTTATTGAATTGTGATATTCTCTGTAAGATTTCATGGCTATTCCTTAGTATAGTAAAGTTTAGAAGGGATCTTGTGTGTTCTTCTTTGGGAATAGGAGGGAAATACGCTGAGCTTTTCAAGAGAAAAATAAAATTTCACAAAAGTCTTCTGAATTAGCAATTACAGAAGCTCAGAAGATTCTTTAGTGGTTTGTGGATGGAGTGTTGATTGATTGAGTTGATGTAGTGTAGTGTTGGTTTAGGACTTTCCGATATTACCTCAAACTTGGGTAATTAAACTTTATTATAAAATATAAATATATAAACAAAACAATACGTTAAACTGAAGGGAACTATAGTGCTACCATCGATTTTATACTAAACATAAAATGGTCCGCCTATTGTCATGACCCACAATGAAAAGTGTTTCAAATATCAAACATATGATAGTTTACAACAATAAGGTAAATTAATTGGACCAAGCTGCTAAATTGTTTATATTCAAATTCTAGTACACATGTTATTAAAATAAATCAAGTTAGTGATCGCATCTGCGATAGAGTCACTGAAATATAAAATTTCTTAAAAATTTAATGAGACAGGGATTTTCTAGTAAAGAATCAAGGAAAGAAATCTTCTTCTGAAATTTGTTAAAGTTTTTGCAGAGTGCCCGCCAAAGGAATAGTTTAAACCAGTGATTCCACCCCAGTCTCCGCTCGGGTATTTTCCCGGGTAATTAAAATGGAAGTCTCCCTTACCTGGAACCCGGGACTTCCTCTTTATTACGTGATAAATAAATTATGGCCAATTTTATTTATAAGATGAATAACAATCGTAAAGGTCGTTTGGTGAAAAATTAAGAGCGTAACAAAATAAATAGATGTTCCGGTCCCTGGTCGCGGGTATTGAAAAGGGGATTTAGCCGTTATAAAATATATGTATTAATACACAACAGTCAATAAATTAACAACAATTATTATGTGAAGTGTGTAGTTGATGATGCGACGGCCAAGGAGACTAACAGCAATTGAACTCTGCACTTTGCGCTTGATGGTGGCGTGACTGTGTTTTGCACGAAATTGTTATCAAAACACGTGCAAAACTGTCGCCAGAACATTCAATTCAAACCGAAAAAGTAACCAAAGTTTCATCAAAATTACACGAAGCGTCCTCACTCCAAAAAAACATCAAATTTTAACAAAGATTGATGACGTGTTTACGCTATATAACAGGATGAGTCTGTTTTCATGCAAAAATCACCTCGCGTCCTAACAGGAGCACTTTTCGTGCAAAACACAGTCACGCGACCGTCAAGCGAAAAGTGCAGAGAATACGAACACGGAACCCCGGACACGAAGAACACCCCAGAGAGCGACCCAAGAGACCGACCCAAGAGACCGACCATGAGGGAATTACATGGGCCTTTTTGTACTTTATTTGGGGGGCGTGGTTGTCCGGAGTTACAATGACATCTGCTGGATTATCACGTATGATACCAGGACTGTGGAAATGTCTGCTGCTTGGCAGCGGTTTTGAAACTTTCAATTTTTTAAGGTCATGCCCGCCCGGAATTCTAAAAATAACCGGTTTCCTCCCATCACTGGTTCAAACGGAGAGCTCGGACAACATACCCAGTACGGTTGCACGGAATTTCATAGAATATTTTTAGAATTCGTTTCAATCAATAAATGTGGAAAATAATAAGAATCATAAAAATTACATGAAAAAATCATATTTCAAAAAGTGCGCGTCAGTTGCGGTGGAACGGTTTCCTACATCAAAAGATTCTATGCACAAATTAATAAAGTTTTGCTCGTTATTATATAATAGTTTTTATACTTTTCCCATTTTCTTTTTTTTCCGTAAATTCTGTTGAAAAACAATTAATAACCAAAAGATAACAGAAATAAATTGAGCAATTGGTGTTGCAATTTGCACGCCAACTGGTATGCTAATAAAATGTTATTAATAAACGAGCCCAAATCTAACTTTTTGGAAATGTATTAATATTTTTAGATAGTTTAAGGAAAGCCTGTTTGATTTTGCGTAAACAATGTTTTATTGAAAAGACGTAACTATTTTCAGACACGTCTAAAAATGGGAAAATCGTTAATTCCAATTGGCCTGCAATTTGAGCTTACATTGATGATATTGGAGTGCATTTGTTTTACCAATAATTCACGAGTCAATTCTACCTGTCGCTTCATGCGACCATCGTGACCATGGATGACACCACACCACGATGTTGATCTACACCGGCATCGATCTACTTCCAGAATTCTATCTGGAATTCTGGAATATTCAATGACCAATGATCAGCCAACAACATCAAGCCACGCCCACCACCGATTGCATAAAAGAAGCGGATTTGGTCACAACAACAAGTTACCACTGAACCACCTCAGAAGCAAAGACGAGCAGAAGAGGATTATTAAGTGTAATTATTGCTTATACCAATAAACGACTTGAATATTCCTTCCTTGTCTATCACAAACTTCCACACTACCTCCTAGTCTGTGCATTTAACAAGAATTGAGGTTTAAAATTCAACGACGGTTTATTTACAAATTTTCTACTTCCAATGATGGATTCTTCCAACTATTTTCTCTCACAATATAGGTAAATCAAAAGATTCTATGCACAAATTAATAAAGTTTTTCTCGTTATTACGCTTCCTTTTTGATCCAATAAGGTATTAGAATAAACAGGGCAATAACAAGCATACATCTACTTAAATTATGACCTTTTATTTCTCACTAACCTTAAATGACCAAATTCGTTTCCATGACTACTCCCAATGTCCCCGTTGCTCTTTGATTGACACTCAAAGCCATTTCAATTGTTGATAAACATGTATGATGATATTGTAAGTGATTTTATTTATTTATAGCGTTATTTATTTAACAATTTGAAGGAAAAGAATGCAGCCGCTCGTTGTATACAACGGTTTTGGCGTAAATGCAAACAAGAAAAGGATCTACTGGAAGACAGAGCGAAGGAAATGTAAGAAATGTTATTCTTTTATGCAACCCATATTTTCTGTTCTGAATGTGTTTTCGGAGTGTCGCGTAGTTCATTCTCAAAATTCTCGAAAAAAACCGTTTTTGTTTAAATTTTACAAGCGCACCCCAAATTGAACGGTTCATTTCGGGGGTCAGAAAAAATGCTCATTTGGCAAATTCCGGTTAGAAGCGCAGGTTTTTTTAAGACTAGTAACAATGAGATGTCAAGTTCTATGAAAACCATACGTGTAAGTCAGTAAGAAACGTCTATTGTCGTGGTGTAGGGTGATGAAAAAGGAGGGGGTAAAGGAGCATACCCCGAAACAGATGGTCTTGCTTGGGCTGGTGTAGATTTAATTTGCAATTTGTTTATTATTTCGCATTTCTTTTTTTCATCACATTTTTTGTTTTATATTGTTTTCTCTTACTAAATTGGTTGTTACATCAACATAATAATTATTATAATAAAAGTTTTTGTATAATTTATTATATTTAGGATCGATAATCATTTTTTGCAACTTTGACAGCCAATAGAAGTATAACAAATAAGCATAACCAAATTAAAGTAGAATATATTTTTCATAAGCATCGCTTCTAAATCTTCACCGATCGTGGTTATTCTGTAAAACAATATATATTGACTTATCCTCTTCTATTATACCCAAACCTTGATTATCCAAAATAAAAATAAGCACGCACAGCACAATATACAGATATAAGCACACCTTCAGCCCAATTAAAGTTCATTCGTTTTCATGCATCGCTTAATTTTTTAAAACCCTCACCATCCAGATCGAAAGTCCGACGAATCCAACCAAAATCAGCTTATTACTTTTACCAACAGCATAAATTGATGCTAAAATTAACTAAACATTAGCAAACCAACCTTTTATAACGCAATTTCGAAGAATCCAACCAGAATCAGCTCATTACTTTCATCATCAACATCAATTACAACTAAACATTAGCAAACCAACCTTTTATAACGCAATTTCGAAGAATCCAACCAAGATCAGTTCATTACTTTCATCAACAGCATAAATTGATGCTAAAATTAACTAAACATTATAAAACCAACCTTTTATAGCGAAAGTCCAACGAATCCAGCCAAGATCAGTTCATTACTTTCATCAACAGCATAAATTGATGCTAAAATTAACTAAACATTATAAAACCAACCTTTTATAGCGAAAGTCCAACGAATCCAGCCAAGATCAGTTCATTACTTTCATCAACAGCATAAATTGATGCTAAAATTAACTAAACATTATAAAACCAACCTTTTATAACGAAAATCCGACGAATCCAACCAAAATCAGCTCATTGCTTTCATCAACGGCAACAATTAAAACTAAAATTAAAGAAATAATTGATCTATTGGCTGTCAAAGTTGCAAAAAATGATTATCGATCCTAAATATAATAAATTATACAAAAACTTTTATTATATAGTCGTCGCCAAATGCGATTACCGCCGCAAAGTGAGGCGCACTTTTTTAAATATTATTTTTTCATCTAATTTTTATGATTTTTATTATTTTCCACATTTATTCCACGATTGAAACAACATCTAAAACATATTCTTCAATTTATTTAAGCAAAAACAGTATAGAACGAGCCTAAACAAGAAAATAATCATGAAAATTAAATGAAAAAATAATATTTAGAAAAAGTGCGCCACACTTTGCGGCGGTAATCGCATTTGGCGACGACTATAATAATTATTATGTTGATGTAACAACCAATTTAGTAAGAGAAAACAATATAAAACAAAAAATGTGATGAAAAAAAGAAATGCGAAATAATAAACAAATTGCAAATTAAATCTACACCAGCCCAAGCAAGACCATCTGTTTCGGGGTATGCTCCTTTACCCCCTCCTTTTTCATCACCCTACACCACGACAATAAATATTGAAGAATATTCATTTCCATTTAGTATGTACATGGTAATACAACGAGCTCATTAAACGTGCTCAAATTTAATTTTTAGGAAAGATATTCATATTTTTAGATAGTTTAAGACATGCTAGTAACAATGAGATGTCAAGTTCTATGAAAACCATACGTGTAAATTAGTAATACACGTTCACTCCAATTGGAACGCTAATGAAACAAACCCAGCAAACGTGCTCAAATCTTATATTTTGGGAAGATTTTAACATTTTTAGAGAGTTTAAGAAAGCGCTGAGGAACTGGAGTAGACAATATTTTTATAAAGTACACGTGAAAGTTGTAAGAATAGCGTAAAAATAAGAAAATAATTGTTTCTATTTGGCGTGCACGTTAGTGACTTTCATTTGGCGTGCAAGGGAAGTCACTTTATCGCCCGCTTAAGATGCGCCTGCGCTAGACTTGTTATAATAAAAATAATTTCCCTCATTCAATATTAAACATTTTAGATCTGAATGGAATGGATTAGTAAATATAACAGAGCGAAATAATCAATTGATGGAAAAGTTGACACAGTTAAGGATATCAAAGGTAAATCTATGGTCTAGAAATGGTCTAGAAATTAATTTCCGAGTTTTTAAGCATATTAAACTATAAAAAACTGGACAAACTTAAACAAAACTTTTATTCAAAATAATTTCCGCCAACATTTCCTATCTAAAATTTATCACATAACTATTCTAATCTACAAAACGTCAACGTTTAATTAAGCTGGGTGGTCTAAAATGAGCCCCAGGCTTAAACATCGTCAGTTGGCGTACATGGATGTTCTGGAATTTTTTTGATTGAAAATATCTATAATTAGCGATAGGCTAAGTTACCTAATAGGTCTAGAAATTAATTTCCGCGTTTTTTTACGCATATTAAACTATAAAAATCTGAACAAACTTAAACAAAACTTTTATTCAAAATAATTTCCGTCAACATTTTCCCAGAGTTTGGGCAACTTATGGATTCCATCATAATATAATTGTTCTGGTTTGGCCGCAGTCCATTCATCTAGCCATTTTTTGACGTCTTGATGATCTCTAAAGCGCTGCTCCGCCAGACCATTGGTCGGAAAAGATGCTAATACGACGGGGCAATGTCCGCAGACTACGGCGGGTGTGGTAAGACTACCCATTTGAACTCTTTCAGCGTATGTCATGAAGCAATAATACCTTTTCCCATTCTGGTCTTTTTACTGCGATTTCATGTCGAAACTGCACTAGTTGCGATTCGCAGTGATTGTTTGGCCAGGTTGGAGCAGTTCAGAGTACAGAATTCCTTGTTATACACAGTAAGACCTTCTTCCCGTGGATGTTGGGTTTTGCGGTCGAAGTTGTCGGTTCACCGGGAACTAACCCACCATTTTCTTCGCTTCGGATTGTCGCAGTACACTTTCCTCTTTTCATCGCTAGTTATGATTCGGTGTAAAAAGATTTTCTTTTAAATCTGTCCAACAAGATTTGTGAAATTGTTTTTCTCCGCTCTTTGTTGCCTTCTGACAGCTCATAGGCCATCCCTTTTCCTTCCTTTTGAATCTTTCCCATTGCTTTCAATCGATGAGAAATAGCTTTTTGCGTGGCGCCGCGAGTTGCTCCTGTGTTTGAGCCGAATCTTAATCCCACAAAGCTTGAAATTCTTCGTCTTCATTTTTTTGGCTTTCCTGATCGGTCTTTGTCGTTGACGTCAAAAACTCCCGATTTGAAATGCTGAAACCATTCTTGGAAGGTTCTTATGGATGGTGCAGCATCGCCGTAAGCTTGGGCAATCATTTGGTGCGCGTCAGTGGCTTTCTTATTGAGTTGGAAAAGGAAAAGAAGAGCTTCCCGCAAATGACGTTTTCCTCGCACAAAGGTGGACATATTCTGAACCCAAAATAATGATTTTTATAAATTACGTGAAGAAAGTTACATATAAGTAGAAAGCTGATAATACAGAGAACATTATAAAATCAAATTCGTTATATAAAAATAATTTTATTTTGACTGTTGTGGCGAAAGCCAATAGAACCTATAACTGGTCTGATGGCTGATCCAAAACTCGACCGTTCCTGTAACTGTACTATATAATATGATACTAAGTGAAGCAGCCAAATCTTCTACTGAGATATAGTGGTTTTACGCCACTGATTATTTTTGGTTTTCCCTTGACTTTTCTTTGAGTTACTCTGCACTTTGCGCTTGACGGTGGCGTGACTGTGTTTTGCACAAAAAGTGCTCCTGTTAGGAGGCGAGGTGCTTTTTGCATGAAAACAGACTCATCCTGTTATATATCGTAAACACGTTATCAATCATTGTTAAAACTTGATGTTGTTTTTTGGAGTGAGGACGCTTCGTGTAATTTTGATGAAACTTTGGTTACATTTTCGGTTTGAATTGAATGTTCTGGCAGCAGTTTTGCACGTTTTCAATGATATAATAATAACTTTATTATTACAACAATGAACAATATTGAAACAATAAGAAAACGACAATTTATTTATGGTTATGGATTGTAGAACGACGATAATGATGCAAGTACAATAGCACAAATATGGCGACCCAACTGATATCAAATCGAGACCCAGCTTTGTGGGAAACAATCATTGCTTAAATACTATCGTAGGTGGGCGTGGCTTATAAGCCATAGGGTTTGATTAATAGAGGTGCCTACAGGGACGATCCATCTTTGGAGCATTTGGTGTCGGGGTGATTAATTACAGATTTAATTTGCGTAGGATTTTAAAGCGATTGATAACGTTGTAACAATCAAAGTGCACTCCAAAGAGGTTACAATATACAGTTTGTAGTTGGGATTTGCTTGACTGTTTGTAACGTCAGCAACACACGTGTTTGATAACAATTTCGTTCAAAACACCGTCAAGCGCAGAGTGCGGAGTACTTTTGTCCTCATGATATAATTATTGTATTCCGTATATTATTTTATTGGTAATAGATATTAATTAGATACGAACACGACAAATTGGCGATCAGGATGAGATTCGAAGTTACGCGGGAAAATTACAACATAAAATTCGTTATATAAAAATAATTTAATTTTGACAAAATATCAACAACAAAAAACGCGGAAATTAATTTCTGGACCTAATACAATCGTTATTGTGGTTGTACACTTTGATTATCATCATTAAAGATGAAACCCAAAAAAAAACTGCGATTTATTTACAGAATTATGATATGCAAAAATTCGAAAAACTAATCCAACTACCACCGGAGGATATTTCGGAATGGATCATGGACGAAAATAAAAAGACGCACGATCAAAAAATGATTGAGATGGATTGCATGGAGAGCCGCTACAATCAACAGCGACAGGACCGGGCCGCGAGAATTATTCAGAAATTTGTGAGTTACCTCCTGCATGACGGGCTTATTTAAGCTTTTATTTTGTCATGAATCGCCAATACAAAAAGTTTACGTGATTAAACTTTACAAAATTGAGACTTGCGGGATGCGTGTCACACAAGTTCCTATATTGCAGTTTTTTCAGTTCAAGCAAATAAACATGATCACAATTTACAAACAAGAATATCGACGAATCAATAATATCAAGCCGAAGCGAAGACTTCAGCTACTCGATGAGATCAACGATCGATTGAATGAGAGAAGGTTGTTGCGAAGGCTGCGAGCAGACGATGTGATTCGATCGGTACTGGTTTGGTTGGAAATATTCAAATATTCCCTTATTTGTTCAGTTAATAACTCATAAGAATGAACGTGACAAGTCGATGAAATCATTGGCTCAATTGATGTCGAATGTTCGACGACATGATCGAGGGCTCTCGCGGCCGAGTTTGTTTTATTTTTTCTTGGTTATTATTGAAATTATACAAATTTCTTAACAAAAAAAATTCGCAATTTAATAATTTGTTAAGAGTATATATAATCTGTGTCAAACATGATAAAATTCTGTGAAAAATAGTATGTAGTTTGCACGTAAAAATTATTAGGTCTAGAAATTAATTTCCACGTTTCACTTGTTGCTGTTATTTTGTCAAAATAAAATTATTTTTATATAACGAATTTTATTTTATAATGTTTTTTGTATTATAAGCTTTCTACTTATATATTGTCGTGGTGTAGGTTGATGAAAAATTAGGGGTAAAGGAGCATACCGAAAAAAAGATGGTCTCGCTTGGACTGGTGCAGATTTAATTTGCAATTTGTTTATTATTTCGATCCTAAATATAATAAATTATACAAAAATTTTATAATAATAATTATTATGTTGATTTAACAACCAATTTAGTAAGAGAAAACAAAATTGTGATGAAAAAAAAGCGAAATAATAAACAAATTGCAAATTAAATCTACACCAGCCCAAGCGAGACCATCTTTTTTTTCGGTATGCTCCTTTACCCCTAATTTTTCATCAACCTACACCACGACAATAAGTGTCGGTTCTTACAAAAGTGTAAGGATCTATTAAAATTTCCGCAAAATCGAAAATGCGGGCCGGCCTTTCCCAAGTATGCTCTTGAAGGATCTGTCTGTCCCGTAAATATTTTTCATAATTTTCTTGTCTTTTATTGACAAATTAAAAAAATATGAATAGAATCAAGAAAATATTTAATTTCAGATACTCCTTGCAATGTGAATCGAATGATTCCCGAATTGGCCAAAGTCAAAGCACAGAAGAAACACGAAGAACGCATGAATATGAGCCAGTTGGAAATTTTAGATATTTTGTTGGATGGACATAAATAAATAGTACAGTGCAATTAATATTTAAATGACAAACAATTGATAGTAACGTCATTTGCTTCAATTTGATTATTCTGATTCTATGCTTTTTTGATAACGAATGTAAACAATGACTTGTACAGAAATTGTTGTGTTTTGATAATTCCTGCCATTCTCGAAAACATACATTTGTTTTAACATTTGTTTCTTTTTTTAAAGTTTTACATGTGCATTCCAGCCGATTTGAAAGTTGACGTGTAATTTAAAACATTTATTTCACAATTTTCCTAATAAATACTTCAATTCTTTCAAACTATTTTACTGTGATATTGTTGGTTGATTTCACGCAATCATGGTTGCCTGGAAATCGAGTTTGGAGTGCAGTCGTCGTGATTCACAAACTCTCTAACCAATTGTTTCTGCATAAGAGATCGTAAAGGTAAAATCTGTAAAAAGGCGTGGCTCAGGAAACTTTCCTCATTTTTGAATTTATATACTAATGGTCTCGTAAGATTTCATTGAGTTAATTTTGATGTATTTTTCTAACATTTAGTGTGTCTACATTTTTGTGCATTTCTGTTGCCTCGGTAGTTGTTAAGTCATTATTTCTTCATAAAATTCATAATATTATTGTTGGATATATAGGGGAAACAATGTGAATTTTTGCTTCGGAGCGAATTTGAAAGAGTTATGATCTTCTAAATATGAAAATTTCAATTTTAGAGCAAATACTGCCTACATTTTCGTGCATTTTTGCGTCAGAGTGAATTTGTTAAATTGTTTTTGTATAATTTCTGCATCTACAGTATTCAATCTATATTATAATCAAAAATATTGTAAAAAAGTTTATTTGATGAAAAGTTATGAGCTTTAAAATATGAAATTTTAATTTTTACTCCCAGGGTTGCCTATATTTTCGTGCATTTTTGCGTCAGAGTGATTTTGTTAAAATAGTTTTGTAAATTTTCTAATTTTACAATATTCAATCTATATTATAATCAAAAATATTGTAAAAAAGTTTATTTGATGAAAAGTTATGAGCTTTAAAATATGAAATTTCAATTTTTACTCCCAGGGTTGCCTATATTTTCGTGCATTTTTGCGTCAAAGTGATTTTGTTAAAGTAGTTTTGTAAATTTTCTGCATATACAGTAGTTGTTTTATAATATACTCAACAATATTGTAAAAAAGTTTATTTGATGAAGAGTTATGAGCTTTTAAATATGAAAATTTTAATTTTTAGATCCAGGGTTGCTTATATTTTTGTGCATTTTTGCGTCAGAATGATTTTTCTAAAGTAGTTTTGTATATTTTCTGCATATACAGTAGTTGTTTTATAATATACTCAACAATATTGTAAAAAAAGTTTATTTGATGAAGAGTTATGAGCTTTTAAATATGAAAATTTTAAGTTTTAGACCCAGGGTTGCTTATATTTTTGTACATTTTTGCGTCAGAGTCAACTTGTTAAAGTAGTTTAGCATATTTTCTGCATCTACAATAGTTTTTTCTATAGTATAGCGAAAAATATTGTGAAAATGTTTATTTGATGAAGAGTTATGAGATTTTAAATATGAAAATTTTAATTTTTAGACACAGGGTTGCTTATATTTTTGTGCATTTTTGCGTCAGAGTCAATTTGTTAAAGCAGTTTTGTATATTTTCTGCATATACAGTAGTTGTTTTATAATATACTCAACAATATTGTCAACAAGTTTATTCGATGAAGAGTTATGAGCTTCTAAATATGAAAATTTTAATTTTTAGACCCAGGGTTGCCTATACTTTTGTGCATTTTTGCGTCAGAGTGATTTTGTTAAAGTAGTTTTGTATATTTACCGATTTTGCAGTATTCAATCTATAACATAGTCAAAAATATTGTTAACAAGTTTATTTTATGAAGAGTTATGAGCTTTTAAATATGAAAATTTTAATTTTTAGACACAAGGTTGCTTATATTTTTGTGCATTTTTGCGTCAGAGTCAATTTGTTAAAGTAGTTTTGTATATTTTCTGCATATACAGTAGTTGCTTCATCATATACTCAACAATATTGTAAAAAAGTTTATTTGATGAAGAATTATGAGCTTTTAAATATGAAAATTTTAATTTTTAGACACAAGGTTGCCTATATTTTTGTGCATTTTTGCGTCAGAGTCAATTTGTTAAAGTAGTTTAGCATATTTTCTGCATCTACAATAGTTTTTTCTATAGTATAGCGAAAAATATTGTGAAAATGTTTATTTGATGAAGAATTATGAGCTTTTAAATATGAAAATTTTAATTTTTACTCCCAGGGTGGCCTATATTTTTGTACATTTTTGCGTCAGAGTGAATTTTCTAAAGCAGTTTTGAAGATTTTCTAATTCTACAGTAGTTTTTTAATAATATACTCAACAATAATGTAAAAAAGTTTATTTGATGAAGAGTTATGAGCTTTTAAATATGAAAATTTTAATTTTTAGATCCAGGGTTGCCTATATTTTTGTGCATTTTTGCGTCAGAGTGATTTTTCTAAAGTAGTTTTGTATATTTTCTGCATATACAGTAGTTGTTTTATAATATACTCAACAATATTGTAAAAAAAGTTTATTTGATGAAGAGTTATGAGCTTTTAAATATGAAAATTTTAAGTTTTAGACCCAGGGTTGCTTATATTTTCGTGCATTTTTGCGTCAGAGTGAATTTGCTAAAGTAGTTTTGTAAATTTTCTAATTCAACAGTTGCAGTTCTATAATATAATTCAAAGTATTGTGAAAAAGTTTAATTTATGGAAAGTAACGTTCAAAATGTTATCAACTTTTTTTGTAATTAGTTACCATTTCTTAAATCGGCCATTGTGAATATCTATCTTGTCAAGAACTGTCAAGTCCGCTCCTTTCAATAGGTCGTTCTAAAAATGATAATAAAGGAACATTTCATTGTAAAAAAGTATTTTAACAATCTCAAAATTCGAAAAACTGAAAAAGTCCGCAAAAATGCGTCATGGTGTTTGCGGAATAATGCATTAAGATGTTCAAAAACTTTCTATTTATCTGTCGTAAAAGTTAAAAATCAATATATAAAGTATACTTTATGCTATCCGCAAAAACCAAAAGTTGATAATCTTTTGAGCGGCACTGTATGTGCTTCTAAAATGACCTAAACTTCGAAGCACGTAAAATTCAAATGAACATTTTATCAATATTTATATTTGTCTTATTAATATACACGTATTAATTTGATACAACTAGACATGCTAATTTTACTACTACTTTAAAAAGCCACGTGTCTTACCGTAATATGCATAATAAGTAAATTTTCTGAGCACTCCAACTGAGCAATTCCATTATTCCATTAGACGCTTATTTACCTATGTCAGAAATTTTCTAGATTATCGTTGTTCGTGAATGGTTTTATAATAACATGCTGAATGTTTCGAGTACACGCGTACAAAACATTAAACACGTGAAAAAACCGTTAACGCACATCATTGTCGAACATCTAAATTCTTACGGTTACACGCCAAATGAAAATAATGATTTTCTGTGTTCTACGCTTGCCTTATAAATTTACCATATACTTTAGAAAAATCTATTTACGTCATGTGGTCAGCTTTTTCATCAACTTTTAAAAAATATTGATATCTTCCAAGAATATTTGATTTTAGCATGTTTTCTGAGCTCATGTTCTTAGTCTTCCAGTTGGCGTGCGGTTATGAAAAACTTTGCACATCTTTCTCAATATATAATAGTTGGCTGAAATTGTTTTCTTAATTCCATCAAAACATTAAACTTATAGCAATGTCAATGGCGGTTCGAAGATTCCTTGCGGCATTTTCCGTATTCATATTAGTTTTATTTGTTATTCAGACGAGTCGTATTGTAAGTTTAACTGCTATTTTAATTTTAAAATCAATTCAACTAAAAAATTCAACAATTTTCTATCCAAATTCTGAGAATCACTACCTAATATAAGAGCTCTATAAACCTCGCTAGCCTCGCTCATACTCCCATATAAGCCAGGCTAGCGAGCTTTTTGGGTAATTTCAATTTAAAAAAAATAAGAAATTTTAAAAATACAATAAACTTTAGATTCTTGACTCACGTAAGAATCTAAAAAACATTATTCTGTATGAGGAAATGTTTTAAATTATTCATTCAGGCTCCTGTTAACATCAGTAGAGACGATAGAGCAGTAAAGAATGACAAACTTGAAGGCACGATCAGGAATTGGTTTCAATGCTCACGTAATGGGTTAAAAAATATTAGTCATGATGCACAACAGGTATGAGAAGAAGGCAATTATTGATTCTAATCGTGCTGAAATCTAAAAAACAAATGGCAAAGTAATAGAGATTTTAGGGCAAATATATTTCAAATAAAGTAATACGCCAACACGCCAACGGCAAACAGCCTTCACATAGAAAAAATGATCAACGAATTTGATCACGCGTTCAACAAATTTATTCTTTTTTGTTCTTTTTTGTAAAACAGTATTTTGGCTATAATAGGAGAACTAGTGATTTTTATGAAACGTAAGATATATCATTCTGTTGCTCGTAAAATTCTGAATTTTTTGAAATGCAAATGACGTGGTTACTGTAATTGACGTGTATTTTATAGTCGATTGAAAGTTCAAACTTTAAAAAATCATAACTTTGCTTAAACGACGAATCTAATTTAGAGACAAGTATATTATTGCTCATCGAAATGTACTCTATCAATAAAGTCTTAATCTCAAAAATTTAAAATAGCGTTTTTAAATTATTTGATTCCTAAATTTTGCACCTTATAATGGCCTTAAAGTACTTAAAACGTAAAACCTTTTAACTTTATTAAGTTTATCTCATAGAATAAATGTTTGTAAAGACTATAGTCAGTACAGAAACATAATTTTCAAAAAATGGCCACTTAAATCAGCCATATATGATTTTTACTTAAAAATGTTCCTATAAGCACCATTAACCATAATTTGCTAACTTTTAGTGTTAAATTGTTGTACAAAATATGCTCTTGACATCAGGCTTCGTAACATCTCAAATCAGACCCATTCTACAAAATTATCAAATAAGGTGCTCCACGGTTACAGAGAAACGCCAATTTTGTGCACAATTTTACCAAAAATAATATATTTTTAGTTTTTTATAATTATTTCAAGCTTATTTATCATTTTTCAAACGATTTCCGTATTTCTGTTATTACAGGGCTCAGAAAACGAGAAATATTCTGAGTTCTTTGTGAAAACTGATTTTAAGGAAATTAGGGCTGGATAATCCGATTTTTGAAAAATCTTCGATAATATGGATTTTAGTTTGCTTCTTTTATCCAATCTTCATGCTAGAAATCATGAAAACTCACAAAATCACTCATTTTTATCAGATTAATGTATTGTAAAGAGCTAAACTTTAAGATCGAATATCTCGAAAACTCTATTTTAAATTTTTGAGATTAAGACTTTATTGATAGAGGACATAACGATGAGCAATAATATACTTGTCTCTAAATTAGATTGGTCGTTTAAGCAAAGTTATGATTTTTTAAAGTTTAAAATTTCAATCGACTGTAAAATACACGTTAATTACCGTTACCACGTCATGTTGCATTTCAAAAAATTCAGAATTTTACGAGCAACAGAATGATATATCTTACGTTTCATAAAAATCACTAGTTCTCCTATTATAGCCAAAATACTCTTTTACAAAAAAGAACAAAAAAGAATAAATTTGTTGAACGCGTGATCAATTTCGTTGATCATTCTTTCTATGTGAAGGCGATTTTTCTATTGGCTGCCCTCGGCGTGCGCCAAATGTGAAATAACGGTATTTTTAAAGAGTTTTAAGAAATATTTTAAGAGTTTTTAGGTCTTTTTAAAAATAAATTTTTAAAGATAATTTAACAAGGCTTTTCTTAAACTATCTAAATGCGTTATATTTTTACGGCTTCTCCCCTACTCTCCTTACATTAGAGAGACCCGAAGAGTATACACTAATTGACAAAAGTTTTGTCACAAATGTTTTTTCGGGTTTAACTTTTTTGTGACTTGACCAAATTGGCTGATTTTTTGATATTTTATGTGAATCAGTGTTTCAAATGTTATAGTAGCAAAATTTGGTTTAAATTACCATGGCAATTCCGGTACCACGCATTCCATTTTCCCTCATATTGATAACAGCTTGCCGGGTGGCAATTGGAGTTTCTTTACGTGGAATCATCTCTAAAATGCTGTCAATTACTGGTATTTTCAATAAATTATGAAAAAATAAAATTGAACTTTAAAAATTATTAAAAAATGCAGTGCAAGAAAAGTGCGTAATATCTTTGAGCTACGCGTTTTAAGATAAACGCTTGTCACTGTAAAACGGATCATCGTAATTACAACCAGGAATTTGTAAAATAATCTACAACCATATGAATCTATCATATCAAAAAATCAGTCAATTTGGTAAGTCACAAAAAAGTGAAATCCGAAAAAACTCTTGTGACAAAACTTTTGTCAGCTAGTGTATACCAGTGATGAGAGGGACCCCGTTTTTTGGAATTCCGGGCGGGCGGGACTTTAAAAAAATTGAAAATTTCAAAACCCGGGTACCGGGACCGGGACTTCAATTTTTCTCTACCCGGCACCCGGGACCGGGACCGGGAATTCCATTTTTCAATACCCGGGTCCCGGGACCGGGACCGGGATCCCGGTTTTTTAAGAAAAATACCCGGGTCGGGGGGGACCGGGGGGGGTGGGGAGTCCCTCCCATCACTGGTGTATACTAGGAGATAAGATGCATGCACGCCAAATCGAAATGAATGTTTTTCAATATTTAAGCGTGTATTATTAATTTACACGTATTATTCTTATATAATTTGACACGTCATTTTTAAAATCCCGTCTTAAACTATCTAAGAACATGCGCTTCTTGTCGAAGTTTGCAACAAGAGTATCTTTTCTGAGCTTCCAACTTCATCACTCAATTTGGTGTGTGCATGTAAACTACTTACATTAGAGCCAGCAAGAGGCCTTACGCTGACAGGTTCGCGAGCAATCAATTTAATAATATTTGTTAGTAAAATATAATAGATTACCTAATACAGAATACACCATAATAGATAAACTAGGGGAATAGGAATTGCTCACATCTTGACTCGGCTCGGTGACCACCAAGGGTAGCCACCGACCCGTAACCCTGCTGAGTAGACGACTGACTAAAGCATCAAGGGAAGGAAGGACCCCAAGAGGTCTTGTTCCATAATGTATGCTCACGTGCCTCCGGTCTGTGTCTTCATTGCGCATGTGGTATCCATGGTTGTAACAAAACTATTTTCACAAAAAGTTCGATTTGAGCACGTTTACTGAGCCCATTTAATTTCCATACCACGCCAACTGAACTCGAAAAAACATACGCTCGAATAAGCCTCTAAGCTATACAATTTAAGGAAACATTTAAGGTTTTCAGATGATTTAGAATAAGTCAGAAGAATTGACGAAATGTACCCTTACGTCTTATACTCTTATCTAAAAACATGGAGTACTTGTCAAAATTTGCAAAATGAGCATCTTTTCTGAGCCCCATTAATTTGAAATTACCCATTTAATTTTGGGCGTCATATTCTTATAAAAAAGAATCAAAGTCTCTTGCGAGACCTTTAGTTCGAATGAATATTAACTTTCAGATGTGGAGGAAGTCTCGTCAGATTGTAAATGATTGCATTTCCAAATCAAACCTGTCAAACATTAAATATGAAAAGATTAAGAATAAAGATGAGACTAAACGGCACATAATGGATACACGAAATGTTTGGCGTCGACGCTTTTCCTTAAACAAACTTGAATTACTTGTAGCCGATGGCGACGAGCAACATTGTCACTCTCGGAATTGGCCTTGATGTGAAAGCCGAGAGCAAGATGAAACAGATGCTCGCCAATGGAAGTCACTTTTACGGCGCTGACCCGGTTTACGAGGGAAATGGAAAACTGTTCGAGGCCGTCGGCGATTTCTTCCCGTTCGCCGTTGGCACTCAGATTGACGTCTCGCGGGCTTATGTCTTGATGAATGGTGCGTGAGTGTTTTGTGGAAATATTATGTTATTTTCACGTAGTTTATTTTAAATGCTAGATTCATGGATTGTATTTAGGCCGCTATCAAACACTTTTAATGCCACACATCGATATAATCACGTTTTTGAAGAAATACGTCAAACAAGACTTTATCGATCAGGTTCCGCTTCCAACCCTCATTCGATTTCATTCAGTTCGTTCAGCTTCTTATGGACAACGAGGGACCCGAGTACGAGATAATTCCCATGATGGGTCGTGGACGTGAATTTGACGCGAATGAATTGGTCGTCTGTCAGTGCAATACCGAGGTACCCCGTGGTTTCCGTGAAAAAGTGGAAATGATTTACAGATCCATAAGCCCGATAATGAAAAGAAGGAAAAGTTCCGGAAGATCATGAATCAGGTGATGGAGGATGAACGGTACATGATCCTCGATTTTTACTCAACAAACGTCCATCATCGACTCTTCTTTGTAAATGTTGAGCATCCATACTGTCTTAATCGATATATTGCTCAATTTTATGAGTAGAATTTTGTTATTGTTATTGCCATTGTTGCTTAATTTATAAATATTAGAATTAATATTGCAGGGAAATGTAGAATATAGAATTAATAACAATCTTTATTTTATTGCTCTTAGAATAGTATCGTTCAGAATAATACACACACAAAGATACTTGATTACTTGATTACTTGATTAGCCCGTATCAACCGTGAAGGTTGCGGACCATCTCTCTCCAGACGTCGCGGCTCTGTCTTGCCATTGTCGACCAAGCCATTTTCTTCTCAAGGATTCCTCACTACGTTCAGAACACCCCCACTTCTGCGGGGATCGGGATATCCGTGAGTTGGTATTCTGAACTGATCCTTTTGAATTTTTCTTTTCTTCTTTTGAGAGTTAGGTTAGTTCCCTGGAATTACTCGAATTGGCTAACCAGGCCTTCGAGTACAAGAAGGTCGCATGTATGGACACTACTGCTAGTTCTGGGGGTGTTCTTTTAGCCTGCTCCGACTGGGAGTCCGTCTCCAGACGGTGTGTTGAAGCAGTTACCACTCTTCGCCACGTGGAGGTACGAACAATGAAGAACTATAATAAAAGAATAATACACATAGAATCTTAGAATAGTATCATTCAGAATAATACACACAAATAATACACGAGGCTGGTCAAGAGCAAGAGCACTCTGGAGAAAGTTGGTCCGCATCTCGACGCAGTCGGAATGACGTCGAACAATTAACTAGGGAACGGTCTGCATAGTGTTTGGAGTTACAGGATATGACATATATCATTAGAAAGAGAAAAAAATCTACTTTCTACATATAAAAAGAGTTTCTGCAACGGCCACAGCAATCTCGAGAAAGTTGCGTCTGAAAACCCAACTTGTGCGACACTTTCCATCTTGAAATCCAACTTTGGCTGGCCTTGAATCCTTCAATTTGCATCTCTTTCCTGTTGATATCTCTGGTAATCAATTGCAGATCCAAGTCGTGAAGATGAGTCCCAGTTTTCAATTTTTCCTTGGCGACATCAGACAGTTTCAGAAGATTAGTCCTTCATTCCCGGTAATCATCTCTCTGAATCTCATATTCTCGGAGCTTCTCCAAATGATGGAAAGAGATGCAAATTGAAGGATTCAAGGCCAGCCAAAGTTGGATTTCAAGATGGAAAGTGTCACACAAGTTGGGTTTTCAGACGCAATTTTCTCGAGATAGCTGTGGCCGTTGCAGAAACTCTTTTTATATTTAGAAAGTAGATTTTTTTCTCTTTCTAATGATATATGTCATATCCTGTAACTCCAAACACTATGCAGACCGTTCCCTAGTAAGTAACCAAGAAAGTAAGATCAATCAAAATCAAGCCAATATTTGGTTCATTTTTTCATTAAAAATGTGAGAAATATTATGTCACGCTAATTATTGCATCAATAAATAAATGTTTTGGTTATTTCACGTTCATTGAATGATGGCTATCATCGTGGCACATTTTTCAACGTCGTGGATAAATTGAAATTCTCCACAATTTTAAGAAAATTAATCAGTGAAGGAGCAATTATAGAAATAATACAAAGTTAGTGATTTTTCTTTTGTGATTTCTAATGTTGATGACTTAAAATAGATGCAAGTTTGTGTTGCTGTTATTTGAAATTCTAATTTGCTTTATATTTTTGATTCTAGAACCATTTTGGGATATACTTCTTTAACTTTCGCTTGAAGTTTTTATTTTAATAGTCAATAATGTTTAGTAAAAACGACGATTTGTGCCTTTATGTTTGCATTAAGTGCGACAGAGTCAAAGGGAATAACTTTGGGTTTAAATATAGAATATTTCAAATGTTTTGACAATCCCTTGCTCATTGCGACAATTTTAAAAAGAGAGATTTGTCTTTCGTGTCAATCTATTATCGTCTTGCTGCTGCGCAGGGGTTTGCAACACGCCGTCAAAAAATTTGAAATAGCCTATAACATATTTCAAGACAATTTTTACTTCCGGTCTTAAGGATTAAAATTGAGGTAGAAGTTGTTGGAATGATAGCAAAGGTTAATATCATCCGAAGGATTTATTGTTGACAATTGTAAAATAAACGTTAACGTTTTCTAAGCTCCCAAAATGATAATTTAATTGGACTGACGTTTAACTGCATATTCCAATGTTTGTCCATCAGCCACGTAAATATTTTATTAAATAGTGAGCGATTATATAAACAGAAGGATTATATAAATAATTACTTATGTTTCTCCAGCTGTCGTTCTTTCACAGGCTAATATTAAGAATTTAATGACGATTTTCATTAATTCAAACCCGTCCACCTGAAAATTCCCACTAAAAGAGTGATACTTTAAACCGTGCAGGCACTTCAGGAGAAAACAATAGAAAAGCATGTTCCAAATTTGAAATACACGATTTTAAGGTGGAGCCAAGAATGCCGGCGTTTTGGCAAAAAAGGGTCCTTGATTTTATGAATTGTATCCTTCAAGTATTCTTCTTGACTCCCCCTTGAAATGGGTTTTTGGACACGCTTTTTCCTGGGATGCCTAAGTGAATCATACCGGTGTTCGATTACTTTGTAGATAATAATAGTTTCTGTGCAGTAATCTTACTAGAATAGTTTATTCATTACTATGCCATCCAGGTGAATAATCGCAGCGATCGATACTTTGTAGATTATCATAGTTTATCATTTATCGCTTAAGCTGTGCAGTAATCTTACTAGAATAGTTTATTCATTTCTAGACCATACAGCTGAATAATACCGGTGTTCGATTACTTTGTAGATAATAATAGTTACTGATGGTTCGCTAAGCTTCACAAAGAATTTAATTAAAGCGGTCATTCAGTCTTAGACCACTCAAGTGACTAATCCCGGTGGTCGATTTCTTTGTCAACGATAATAGTTTCTGATATATCATCCAGCTCCATATAAAATCAAATTCAAACTGTCGGAATTTTAGACGACTCATGTGAATAATACCGGCGGTCTATTAGATAATATTAGTGTTATGTTCTTGGCAAGGAGTTACTTTTTAGAAACTTTAATAGGATTTACTCAAGAATTCAAATATAACAGAATAATATATAATGAAATACAATAGGCAAAGAAACTCGCATAGGGGAGAGAACTGAAACATACAACAGTCAACTTTAGGTCAGGCATACATACATTATATTATTTTACAGATCAGCATAGTTTCTGATATTTTCGTAAGACTCATAAAGAATTCAATTAAAGCTTTGATTATTTCTGGACCACCCAAGTGACTAATCCCGGGGCTATCTGCATATCTAACTATGTGCACCTATTCGAACATGGCGCCAAATCAAACTAATGTGGTATAAAACAAATATAATAAAATAATTACAACTATTACAATTACGATTTATTATAGTGTGATGACAATGTAATTTAATTCGAGATTGACCAGGCGGAAGACTGCGTGTTCGCTGGTCGTCGTCGTTAACTTATTTGTCCGCACACAACAATTAGTTTATGATATATCCTTATTTCTTGATTATTTCTAGACCACCCAGGTGAATAATCCCAGCGATCGATATTTTTGTAGATCATCATAGTTTACAATATGTCCTTAAGCTGTGCAAAGTACAATTAGAATGGTTAACTCATTTCTAGACCACCCAGATGAACAACACCGGTGTTCGATTACTTTGTAGATAATACTAGCTACTGATGCTTCCCTAAGCTTTACAAAGAATTTAATTAAATCTGCCTTTCATTCCTGACCATCCAAGCGAACAATCCCGGCGGTTGATTACTTTGTAAATGATAATAGTTTCTGATATATCATCCAGCTCCATATAAAATCAAACAAACAGTCGGAATTATGTCAAACAGTCGGAATTATATACCACTCATGTGAAAATACCGTCGGGCTATTAGATAATAGTAGTTTATGATATATCCTTAAGCTGTGCAGAAATCCAATTAGAATAGATAATTTATTTCTAGACCACCCAGGTGAATAACACCGGTGGTCAATTGTTTTGTTGATCGCCATAGTTTCGGCTATATCATCCAGCTCTATAGAAAACTCATTAAACTGTTTTAATTTTAGACCACCCTGGTGAATAATACTGACGTTCTATTATTTTTTAGATCAACATAGTTTCTGATAGATCGCTAAGCTTTACAATGAATTCAATTAAAGCTGTGATTCATTCTTAGACCACCCATATGTATTATATCAGAGATTTTAGGGATAGTTCCGGCTATAACCGTAAGCTTGACAGCAAATCCAATCGGTTTATTCACTGGATGACACCATATTGTGGTCTAAAATTTTAACGATTATTTTAATTTTTCTACGATTTTTAATTATTTCTCTTGAATATAGCTTGTAACCATATTTTTTTTTGAATGAGCACCTTATCATAGATACACGCCAATTGGTATGGTAACAAAATGAGCTTAGTAAACGTACTCAAATCTAACTTTTTGAAAAGATATTAATGCTTTTAGATATTTTATGAAAAGCATTGTTAAATTGTCGCAATAAATATTTTGTTAAAAAGACGTGAAAATTATCAGACACACTAAAAAATTGTAAAATAGCTATTTACATTTGGCGTGCACGCCAACTGAATTGTTTGATTTTTGAAAGTTTTAGATGATATCACAGCACTCCACGGGAAGTATAGCGATATAGCGACTTGTCTATTTTAAGTATATATCTGAACCTATCATATCACCGTTATTATTAATCAGGGTGGTCTAAAATGAATCTCAGTTTGACTATCCCAGTTGGCGTGAGCGTGTAGATGCTTATAATTTATCAAATAAAATCTCCAGCTTACAAAATCTTTCACAAAATTCTACGTAAAATCTTTTTGTAAACTTATACGCTTCAGATGGCATTGTTTAAATAATTGAAAAAATTATTGTCGCCACCTCCATTTGCATGGAATCTGTGCAAATAATCCGGCTTCATCTAAACCAACATGTAGTGAACATTGAAAACGAATCGTCGCAATTTAGATGCAATCGATGGCTTTTCGAAGGTTTCTTGCAGCATTCTCTGTATGCACATTGGTCCTATTTGTGATTCATACAAGTCGAATAGTAAGCTACGTTAATAATTGTTACAGTAGAACAAATAGTTGCAGAATCCGGCAGACTTTGCGGGGAGCGGAAAAGATGGAAAGAGTTTGAAGCTGAAACGGACCACCAGCGATTGGTTTCAATGTTGTCGAAGTGCTCTGAGGAGTATTAGGGAAGATGCAGAAGAGGTATTTAAGAATTGTTTTATATTATTATATAGTCGTCGCCAAATGCGGTTATCACCGCAAAATGTGGCGCATTTTTTGAAATATTATTTTTTCATTTAATTAAAAGCCAATCACTTTTAAGGTGACCTGTAGTGAGACGGCGTAGATGCTGGTTGTTAGAATTGTTCAAGCTTCCCCGGAACCGGTGAGCAGTTGAGGCAAGAGCAACAGGAGCACTGCAAATAATTTGAAAAGACGAAAACGAATCAACAAGTCATGCACTCTGCACTTTGCGCTTGACGGTGGAGTGACTGTGTATTGCACGAAATTGTTATGAAAACACGCGCAAAACTGCCGTCAGAACATTCCAGCCATCGCGCAGCGTCCTAACAGTTTGCTGCAACTTCACGAAAAAAGCACCTCGCGTCCTAACTTTTAAAACACCTAACTCACTTTTCGTGCAAAACACAGTCACGCTACCGTCAAGCTCAAAGTGCAGAGCAATCAAAACAATTCATTCCGCTAATTTAAAATAATCACTAGCTAGTGCATTAGAATGCACCAATTTATGTAAAATCTATGGATAACCGATGACATCTTCCCACCTTGGCAGAGCCGAGCCCCAGTTTGCTTGATAATAACCATTGCTATTCACATTTGCAGTTGTTTGCCCACCATAACTCTGAAAATAATAAAATGAGAATAAAACATCTTACAATGGGCAGGTCATATTTCCAGAATGCCGGTGGACCGTTGGTGCAAACGCGTAACAGAATGGGATCCCAGAGTATCAACTAGACCAAAAGGACGACCTAAAGCACCCTGGTCTGATGCCGTTAAACTCTGGATCCCAAACTTCACCCACGAACGGTCCACGACAAGATCCACCAGAAGACGGATAGGAATCCTGGAGACGAGAGCTGCATGGTCGACAGTGGCACGGCGCAGTCGCTCGAATTGGAGAGAGTTAGTCCGCTTCGCATTGCGAGAATGATTCGGACTCCAAAGTATCCAAATTAAGTAAGTTTACTGCGGCTGACTTGATTGCTCGAATAGCGCGAAGCTGGTGAAGAAGAGCTTCCACAACTTTGCTGGAACGGCACGGTTGGAGAATTTTAATTATTTGAGGACGAATAATTATTGCTCGAGCTATAGTTGATCGTGCTGGTTATGTAATTGTTTGAAGAGCTATAGTTGTTGTTGTTGTGGACGGTGTTTGAGCCAAAACGAATGTTGTGGGAGTGTGAGTCGAATCCGCCAGCGGGGCCGAACCCACTTCCGAACACTGGCTTCACTTTGTTGTACTTCTCGCTTAAAGTCCATGGAAAAGAGAAGAGGTATCTTAATAAACTGCATGAACGGTTATGTTTTTTTTTGCACATTTGAAGTGAGAGCCGCAGCTCACGTGAAGTGTCATTGATCATTTTGTTGGCCGAGTTGGCGTCCATTCCTTGTGTCCGTTTTTCTTTACAAGTGCTGCTTATTGGAGAATATATTAGGCATCAATTTGCAACTGTTTTATATCAAGAAATAGTAGAATTCACGCCAACCTCAATAACAAATCAACATGAATAAATCAACATTTTCCACTTTTATTCCACGATTGAAACAAAATCTAAAACATATTCTTCAATTTATTTAAGCTATAACAGTATAGGACGAGCCTAAACAAGAAAATAATCATGAAAATTAAATGAAAAAATAATATTTAAAAAAGTGCGCCACATTTTGCGGTGATAATCGCACCTGGAGACAGCTTTATATTTTTAACGAAATGTTTTTTCTATGATAACGAGGTATTTTTATGAAACGTGGGTTATATCAGAGTAAAATACTGGGTGTTTTTAATACCAATTTAAATTAGAAAAAAAGGAGCTCAGTTAAACTACTCAACATTATTCCATTATTCCAGAAAAATGTTATCATTAAAACATGAAAAATGTTATCATTAGAAAATATAGGAATTGTACTTGAAATAATTCTAGATAGGGGGGATTACGTTCAAATTAGCGACGTATTTAGCTTTTAATTTCGCTATTTTCAATAGGCGTGCGAATATCATGGTTTCGGTAATCAATACGGAATTTTACAGATGTGGAAGAAGTCTCGTCAGATTGTAAATGATTGCATTTCCAAATCAAACCTGTCAAACATTAAATATGAAAAGATTAAGAATAAAGATGAGACGAAACGACACATAATGGATTCACGGAATGTTTGGCGTCGACGCTTTTCCTTAAACAAACTTGAATTACTTGTAGCCGATGGCGGCGAGCAACGTTGTCACTCTCGGAATCGGGCAAGATGTGAAAGCCGAGATCAAGATGAAGGAGATTCTCGCCAATGGAAGTCACTTTTACGGCGCTGACCCGGTTTACGAGGGAAATGGAAAACTGTTCGAGGCCGTCGGCGATTTCTTCCCGTTCGCCGTTGGCACTCAGATTGACGTCTCGCGGGCTTATGTCTTGATGAATGGTGCGTGAGTGTTTTGTGGGACATATTATGTTATTTTCACGCAGTTTATTTTAAATGTTAGATTCATGGATTGTATTTAGGCCGCTATCAAACACTTTTAATGCCACACATCGATATAATCACGTTTTTGAAGAAATACGTCAAACAAGACTTTATCGATCAGGTTCCGCTTCCAATCTTCTTCGATTTCATTTAATCCGTTCAGCTTCTTATGGACAACGAGGGACCCGAGTACGAGATAATTCCCATGATGGGTCGTGGACGTGAATTTGACGCGAATGAATTGGTCGTCTGTCAGTGCAATACCGAGGTACCATGGTTTCCGTGAAAAATTGAAAATGATTTACAGATCCATAGACCCGATAATGAAAAGAAGGAAAAGTTCCGGAAGATCATGAATCAGATGATGGAGGATGAACGGTACATGATCCTCGATTTTTACTCAACAAACGTCCATCATCGACTCTTCTTTGTAAATGTTGAGCATCCATACTGTCTTAATCGATATATTGCTCAATTTTATGAGTAGAATTTTGTTATTGTTATTGCCATTGTTGCTTAATTTATAAATATTAGAATGAATATTGCAGGGAAATGTAGAATATAGAATTAATAACAGTCTTTATTTTATTGCTCTTAGAATAGTATCGTTCAGAATAATACATTTTAATCAATTAAATTACGATAATTATTGAATTAAAAATATTACAACGAAGATGTATTTTATCAGCAGAATGAAATTATTGAACGTGTAACGAGCTAAATACATGTCTGCATCGCTCTGAACTTCAGCTTCCATGCCTCGTGAGCTGCACATCGAGTCCATGACAGTGATAGAACTTTTTTTTGAAACATAAGAATTGCTTTTATAATCTTCCTTAAAGGAGCGTGTCTTAATTCTAGTGCATCAGCCACTACAAACGTAAAGAATTCCAGTCTTTACACTCCCGCCCGGCTTGATATCTACTTTTGATTAACTGGACGATAACAGATGCTTTAATGGTGATTGGTATCTTTATCACTGATTCCATACATCTTGCAATAATGGCAGTTTACTATGCATCTGCGATTGTCGTCCGGTGTTGTGGCCTTGAGGTGGTGGAGCTGTTGGTAGTAGCGGATGATGAGCGTTGCCGAAGAAACCTCAAACTTGGGCAAAAACTTCACTTCCCTTATTTGCTCTTCCGACGATGTTGGCGTCGTCGTGGGTATCCAAAATGTTTTTGATGTCGGCTTGAAGTTCGATAAGAGTTATATTGGGTAGGCTCTCCAATAGCTGCAGGGCTCTCATTCTGACATCGAAGACTTCGTTTGATGTCAGACCACATATCCAGACAAGAGACAAAGTGCTTGTATTTTTTGATACAAGTAGACAAGTGCATGTATCTTTTCTTCTGTCATCTCGTTCCAATTAGCAAGAGCAAACCTTCGTTTTATAATTCCTGTGTACTCTTTAAGATAATGCTTCACAGGATATATATTTATTTATTCGAATATATAAAATGGAATATAAAATAATATATGGTAATGTCAATCACTTAATATCGGTGGTTCAGTTGCGGCAAGCAGTAGATAGTTCGAAAATAAGACCTTGAGCAATTTCTTCTTTTGCTTCAACTTGTGCTTCTTCTTGACTGAGCAAAACTGTGCTTAAATACTCCATCCGTGACCTTCTCAACATCTGATCATCATGTGGGTTTGTTTTTCTCCGAAAACAGCACTTTGCCATAGAGCTTCTAAATTCCAAGGACGTCTGCCTTTTGCCAATGGTCGTTAACAGAATTGTTATTGTTTCAGCCAATGTAGTCTCTCTTGTACTGGCAACTGTCCAACTCTTCTCGACTACCGTCGACATACTCATTCAATGACTCGCCTGAGTGGGAGGTTTGCAAAAATTCGAACCGTCTTCGAAACTTGCTCTTCGTTGAACCAAACATTTTCTTCACTTGTCGATTATGTCCGCGTAACGGTTAATCCAGACTTCGGCTGTGCATCCATCCTCCGGATTGTAGATGAACGGTGGTACGCGAGTAGAAATAGATTCGATTATCTTGGCATTTGGATAATCGGGCGTACCTGATATAGCCTCTTTTTGTGATGAGGCTAGTTTCATCATCATCTGCATCATGTCCTTCATCATCTTCCTGTTCTCCTCGGCTTGTGCTTCGAAAATTTTCTTGACTGTTACTTCCATAGTGAATTCGTTGTCTGATCACCAGTTGTTGTGGCCTTGAGGTGGTGGAGCTGTTGGTAGTAGCGGATTATGAGCGTTGCCGAAGAAACCTCAAACTTGGGCAATTAAACCACTTTATTGAGAATTTACAAAACAATTAAAAACAATAAAACGAAAACCGGAAGTGAAATACCAAATATTATTTTAGGCCAAACACAGGGAACGCGCCTTCGCGCTGTGCCTGCACATCTAGTATCGTTCAGAATAATACACAGCTCCTCGATTCAGATGAAAACTTGGAAACTTGGGTTGCAGTTAATATCCACTAGTGAGTCATACTGAACTCTGGAATAGGGTAAATGCTCTCTCTATTTGCTGCTCTCTGCTCTATTCCTGTTAGTTATACCTCATAACTCTGTAACATCTTAAATTTCTAACCATATTGAAAAATTTTTTTCCAATTGAAATTCTAAATATGACGTCTCAATAGAATGGCCAAATCTGTCGCCGCCACATCTGGCACGACTGCATTGATTGTACCTTATATATTATACTAGTTGTATATCTATCATTCGTCTACCATATGTACCATATCTCTATTACGTAACGTAATAGAGAATAGCTATTACTATATAATCTTCTAAAATACTATTCATTCCTGATTACTACCACTGAATAAATCGTAACTCTAATCTCAAACTGTTACAAAATCTGACATTCTAACCGCCATAAAGTTATAATGAATTTCTAGTTTAAATCAATCGGGAATGTGAAAATCACAGGAGTTCACAGGAGATGTTTTAAAATTTTGCATACGCAACCAGAAAAAAAGTAACCAAATCCATGAACTGTCGCGAAAATAAATAAGTATAGAGACTTCTTTCGAAAGATTTTAATATACATGTGTTTTATATATTTTTAAAGCTCTTGAACAGCTCTATCATAACATATATTAACATATAGAAGCAATCCGTGAAGCTGTGGAGACCAATCCATCAACAAGTACTCGCAGATTGTCGGTCGAGCTTGATATTCCTCAAACATCAGTTGTACGACATCTCCACTCCCTTGGGAAAGTCAATAGACGCTGCCGGGAAGTACCTTGGTTCACCCTAATAGAAACCTCGCTGTTGGTGCGTTCTCTAGGACTAACCAAGAGCGCCAACAGTTTCACAGCTTCAGATTACCCTAAATTATTTTGTCTTTGAGTATGAGAATCGCCGAAATTAATTTCTTGCAAAGTATAACAAGAATAGCTTGAAAACTCAGCATTAGCAAATGTGTTCACAAACAAATAATTTTACTCTTATTGATATTCAAAACAAAAACAATTAAATACAACAAATCATTGACTATATTTGCTGATAACGACTAGCTGACTTTGAACAATTCTTCCTTTTGTTTATGGATTGTGCTCACTTGTGACGAATTACTCATCGATGATTGAGGTCTCCGTCTAGAGGTGATCCACGCCAGTTTTGCAATACGTGTCTTCTTCCTACAAAAAGGATTATTTTTAGTTTTATTTTTTTGAATTTTACAGTACTTTCCGAGCAGTACTTGAACATAAACCAACACAAAAAAACTTACTTGTTGTTTATTCGTTGAGGAACGTCGCCCTTTTCCGTAATGTAGGACATAATATATCGCTTCTGAAATATAGTAGTTTAAATAACAACATTTCTAGCTATCAGAAATGTTTGAATATTTGGAGGACGTGAGAAAAAAGAATATATGCTCAAAAATGTCAAGGAAAGGACAAGAACAAAATACCCCAAATTTTCCATTATTACGGCATGCACGCCCGCCAAATGAAAAGTACAATTTCTAACATTTTGGCAGAGTATTCTAGTGTTCCACGTGAATATTCTGTTGAAATTAAATACCTAACAGAGTGACCACGCAATTTTTCAAAGTAAAAGAGCATTTAATTCCGAAAAAGAATTTCGTCGCTTTTCATCGAAAGCAAAAAAACAGCCGAAGCCGCTGAGGAAATATGCAGTGTGTATGGATAAGGTGCCTTAGGTGTGTCTACTACACAGAAATAGTTCGCACACTTCAAAAATGGCGACTTTAATCTTGAAGACAAGCGGACGATGTGCAGAATTAGACGAAGAGCATCTATTGAAGGAAGATGGTTGCCAAACAAGTCGTGATTTTTTCGAAAAAATGAACTATGATCAAAAGACTATCCTTAATCATCCACACAACTACGTCGAGACGCGAACCAACTCTCTCCAGAGTTTTCATCTTCGCATTGTCAATGTTGACCAAGCCGTCTTCTCCTCGAGAATTCCGATTCAGAGAGAATTTTGCTCCACCTCGGGTGCGACACCCGTGCAACATGTCCAACCCGACAGAGCAGCTTCCTACGAACTTGCAAATCAACCGAAATCGTGTCTACGCACAGAAATGGTTAAAAAATGGCAAGGTTTAATCTTGAAGACATGCCTCGGAGCGGACAAAGAGCATCTGAAGGCACTATTGAAGGAAGAAGTCGTGAATTGGCCGAAAAAATGAACTGTGATCAAAAGACAATCCTTAATCATCTTCTTTGGATGGGATTTGCCGAAAACCTCGGGACCTGGATACCTCATGAACTCAACGAACAAAACAAATAAAATAGCCTTCCAATTGCTGCTCAACATCTTGCTCGCCATCGGATAATAAACAACAAGCTCCAGGAGCCGAGAGTCAAGAATCTGGTATTGGTGGAACTGGAAGGACATTCTGCACTTGGAAGTGCTTGAAAGAAATACCACGGTCAACATGGAGCTCTATGTGTTTTAAAATGTTCAATGTTTCCAATGTTTTTTTTTGTAGCTTTCAATTTTCAGGTGTGCCTAGAGCTGGTAAAAATCGTAACTTTACAATTGAAGAGCAAAAAGCGATTTTTCGGGGACACCAACTTGGTGCATCTCTGCGAGATCTTGCTTCTCAGTTTGGCGTAGGAAAACTGGGCATCTGTAGATTTTTGAGATGTTGGAAGAGCGAAGGATGTCAGCCAGTAAAGTTTTACATTGGCCGTCCGCTCAACATATCGCTGTGCATCGACCAACAGGTCATAGACAGAGATTTTTGTAGGAGATACGCCGAAGTCGATCAAGCAAGATCTGCACCCAAAAAAGAGGATGATCTGCTTCTGGAACTGGAAGGTTATGCAGCACGGGAAAATGCTCGAAAGAAACGCGACGGCCAACAAGGAGCTCTATGTAGCCCAGTCGCGTCGCGTAAATGAGGCTATTAGATTGAAAAGAACGGATCGACGAGGCCAAGTTATCTTTCTCCACGGCAACGCCAGGCCACCTGTTGCACGTTAAAACCGCCTTCGAGGAGCTCGAATGGGAGGTTCTTGAGCATCCGCCGCACTCTGCAGACCTTGCGCCATCCGATTATCTAACCAAATGAGGGGAAACGCCACGGTCAACAAGAAGCTTTATGTTGCCCAGCTGCGCCGGGTAAATGAGGCTATTCGACTGAAACGACCCGTTCGACAAGGTCAAGTCATCTAGCATGTTACAAAAGTCGTCAAAACCGGGAGGTTCTTCAGCATCCACCGTACTCTTCAGATCTTGCGCCATCCGATTATCACCTCTTCCGCTCTCTTGTCAAACCAAATGAGTGATGTTACCTTCGATGGCGAAGCGGACCTCAAAAACTGGCTCAACAACTTCTTCGACACCATACCCGACGATTTTGGGCAGAACGGCATCAACAAATTGATCGAGAGTTGCGTGGAAGTCGTAAACAGTAACGGCGAATACATAATTGATTAATTGATTATTATAATTATTGTTTTTTGTTCAAATAAACCTCTGGGTATAAACTCTACGAGGTTATTCCTTAAACGCAACATCGGGAAAACGATTGACTCGAGTTATAGGAACGATTGTCCAACGCTTTCACGGCGTCGTTTTGTTTGCCTCGTGGATGGCTGGCGGTCCTTGTGACAATTCTGTCATGGACATCGATCTGCCACTTTAACGAATAGCAAGGTCCGACTGTCTAATAAACATTCTTTCCCGTCTCGGTGGATTAGTCTTTGTATTAAGGCTAGAAGCAACCCCACACGCCAACTGGTATGGTAATTGAATGAGCTAACAAGGAAAGTGTTTTAGGTCTCCATTAGGTCTCCATTTTAATAAAAATTTGCAGATAGATTCCTTATGTTCCAAATAGTATACTGACAAAAAATTAGGACCCACAAAAAACAAAATTTTTTTAATCATTATTTATGAAAACGCACCGTTTCACATAAAATTCATTAACTTTTTTACGTTGTTGTGGATAAACGGGGTATTTTTGGATTTCAAACCGATTTTTTACCTACTTAAACCATTTTGTGGGCCCTAATTTTTTGTCAGTATACTAATAAAGCCATGACGAATCTATATACAAATTTTTATCAAAATCTGAGATGGAGACCTAAAACACTTCCCTTGTAAGTAAGCGTGCTCAGATTAAAATTTTCGGAAAAATATTAATATTTTTAGATAGCTTAAGACAAGTCTAAACAGATTGTATTAAAAACTTTTTTGTTAAAATACGCAAAAATTTTCAGGCACCCTTGAAATACCCGAAAATCGCAATTTCCAGTTGGCGTGCCCCTAACTTGAATGGTAACAGAATGGGCTCAGTAAGCGTGTTCAGATTAAAATTTTCGGAAAAATATTAATATTTTTAGATAGCTTAAGACAAGTCTAAACAGATTGTATTAAAAACTTTTTTGTTAAAATACGCAAAAATTTTCAGGCACCCTTGAAATACCCGAAAATCGAAATTTCCAGTTGGCGTACCCCTAACTTGAATGGTAACAGAATGGGCTCAGTAAGCATGCTCAGATTGAAATTTTCGGAAAAATATTAATATTTTTAGATAGCTTAAGACAAGTCTAAACAGATTGTATTAAAAACTTTTTTGTTAAAATACGCAAAAATTTTCAGGCACCCTTGAAATACCCGAAAATCGAAATTTCCAGTTGGCGTACCCCTAACTTGAATGGTAACAGAATGGGCTCAGTAAGCATGCTCAGATTGAAATTTTCGGAAAAATATTAATATTTTTAGATAGCTTAAGACAAGTCTAAACAGATTGTATTAAAAACTTTTTTGTTAAAATACGCAAAAATTTTCAGGCACCCTTGAAATACCCGAAAATCGAAATTTCCAGTTGGCGTACCCCTAACTTGAATGGTAACAGAATGGGCTCAGTAAGCATGCTCAGATTGAAATTTTCGGAAAAATATTAATATTTTTAGATAGCTTAAGACAAGTCTAAACAGATTGTATTAAAAACTTTTTTGTTAAAATACGCAAAAATTTTCAGGCACCCTTGAAATACCCGAAAATCGCAATTTCCAGTTGGCGTGCCCCTAACTTGAATGGTAACAGAATGGGCTCAGTAAGCATGCTCAGATTGAAATTTTCGGAAAAATATTAATATTTTTAGATAGCTTAAGACAAGTCTAAACAGATTGTATTAAAAACTTTTTTGTTAAAATACGCAAAAATTTTCAGGCACCCTTGAAATACCCGAAAATCGCAATTTCCAGTTGGCGTGCCCCTAACTTGAATGGTAACAGAATGGGCTCAGTAAGCATGCTCAGATTGAAATTTTCGGAAAAATATTAATATTTTTAGATAGCTTAAGACAAGTCTAAACAGATTGTATTAAAAACTTTTTTGTTAAAATACGCAAAAATTTTCAGGCACCCTTGAAATACCCGAAAATCGAAATTTCCAGTTGGCGTACCCCTAACTTGAATGGTAACAGAATGGGCTCAGTAAGCATGCTCAGATTGAAATTTTCGGAAAAATATTAATATTTTTAGATAGCTTAAGACAAGTCTAAACAGATTGTATTAAAAACTTTTTTGTTAAAATACGCAAAAATTTTCAGGCACCCTTGAAATACCCGAAAATCGAAATTTCCAGTTGGCGTACCCCTAACTTGAATGGTAACAGAATGGGCTCAGTAAGCATGCTCAGATTGAAATTTTCGGAAAAATATTAATATTTTTAGATAGCTTAAGACAAGTCTAAACAGATTGTATTAAAAACTTTTTTGTTAAAATACGCAAAAATTTTCAGGCACCCTTGAAATACCCGAAAATCGAAATTTCCAGTTGGCGTACCCCTAACTTGAATGGTAACAGAATGGGCTCAGTAAGCATGCTCAGATTGAAATTTTCGGAAAAATATTAATATTTTTAGATAGCTTAAGACAAGTCTAAACAGATTGTATTAAAAACTTTTTTGTTAAAATACGCAAAAATTTTCAGGCACCCTTGAAATACCCGAAAATCGCAATTTCCAGTTGGCGTGCCCCTAACTTGAATGGTAACAGAATGGGCTCAGTAAGCATGCTCAGATTGAAATTTTCGGAAAAATATTAATATTTTTAGATAGCTTAAGACAAGTCTAAACAGATTGTATTAAAAACTTTTTTGTTAAAATACGCAAAAATTTTCAGGCACCCTTGAAATACCCGAAAATCGCAATTTCCAGTTGGCGTGCCCCTAACTTGAATGGTAAAAGAATGGGCTCAGTAAGCATGCTCAGATTGAAATTTTCGGAAAAATATTAATATTTATTAATATTTTTAGATAGCTTAAGACAAGTCTAAACAGATTGTATTAAAAACTTTTTTGTTAAAATACGCAAAAATTTTCAGGCACCCTTGAAATACCCGAAAATCGCAATTTCCAGTTGGCGTGCCCCTAACTTGAATGGTAACAGAATGGGCTCAGTAAGCGTGTTCAGATTAAAATTTTCGGAAAAATATTAATATTTTTAGATAGCTTAAGACAAGTCTAAACAGATTGTATTAAAAACTTTTTTGTTAAAATACGCAAAAATTTTCAGGCACCCTTGAAATACCCGAAAATCGCAATTTCCAGTTGGCGTGCCCCTAACTTGAATGGTAAAAGAATGGGCTCAGTAAGCATGCTCAGATTGAAATTTTCGGAAAAATATTAATATTTATTAATATTTTTAGATAGCTTAAGACAAGTCTAAACAGATTGTATTAAAAACTTTTTTGTTAAAATACGCAAAAATTTTCAGGCACCCTTGAAATACCCGAAAATCGAAATTTCCAGTTGGCGTACCCCTAACTTGAATGGTAACAGAATGGGCTCAGTAAGCATGCTCAGATTGAAATTTTCGGAAAAATATTAATATTTTTAGATAGCTTAAGACAAGTCTAAACAGATTGTATTAAAAACTTTTTTGTTAAAATACGCAAAAATTTTCAGGCACCCTTGAAATACCCGAAAATCGCAATTTCCAGTTGGCGTGCCCCTAACTTGAATGGTAAAAGAATGGGCTCAGTAAGCATGCTCAGATTGAAATTTTCGGAAAAATATTAATATTTATTAATATTTTTAGATAGCTTAAGACAAGTCTAAACAGATTGTATTAAAAACTTTTTTGTTAAAATACGCAAAAATTTTCAGGCACCCTTGAAATACCCGAAAATCGCAATTTCCAGTTGGCGTGCCCCTAACTTGAATGGTAACAGAATGGGCTCAGTAAGCGTGTTCAGATTAAAATTTTCGGAAAAATATTAATATTTTTAGATAGCTTAAGACAAGTCTAAACAGATTGTATTAAAAACTTTTTTGTTAAAATACGCAAAAATTTTCAGGCACCCTTGAAATACCCGAAAATCGCAATTTCCAGTTGGCGTGCCCCTAACTTGAATGGTAAAAGAATGGGCTCAGTAAGCATGCTCAGATTGAAATTTTCGGAAAAATATTAATATTTATTAATATTTTTAGATAGCTTAAGACAAGTCTAAACAGATTGTATTAAAAACTTTTTTGTTAAAATACGCAAAAATTTTCAGGCACCCTTGAAATACCCGAAAATCGCAATTTCCAGTTGGCGTGCCCCTAACTTGAATGGTAACAGAATGGGCTCAGTAAGCGTGTTCAGATTAAAATTTTCGGAAAAATATTAATATTTTTAGATAGCTTAAGACAAGTCTAAACAGATTGTATTAAAAACTTTTTTGTTAAAATACGCAAAAATTTTCAGGCACCCTTGAAATACCCGAAAATCGCAATTTCCAGTTGGCGTGCCCCTAACTTGAATGGTAAAAGAATGGGCTCAGTAAGCATGCTCAGATTGAAATTTTCGGAAAAATATTAATATTTTTAGATAGCTTAAGACAAGTCTAAACAGATTGTATTAAAAACTTTTTTGTTAAAATACGCAAAAATTTTCAGGCACCCTTGAAATACCCGAAAATCGCAATTTCCAGTTGGCGTGCCCCTAACTTGAATGGTAAAAGAATGGGCTCAGTAAGCATGCTCAGATTGAAATTTTCGGAAAAATATTAATATTTATTAATATTTTTAGATAGCTTAAGACAAGTCTAAACAGATTGTATTAAAAACTTTTTTGTTAAAATACGCAAAAATTTTCAGGCACCCTTGAAATACCCGAAAATCGCAATTTCCAGTTGGCGTGCCCCTAACTTGAATGGTAACAGAATGGGCTCAGTAAGCGTGTTCAGATTAAAATTTTCGGAAAAATATTAATATTTTTAGATAGCTTAAGACAAGTCTAAACAGATTGTATTAAAAACTTTTTTGTTAAAATACGCAAAAATTTTCAGGCACCCTTGAAATACCCGAAAATCGCAATTTCCAGTTGGCGTGCCCCTAACTTGAATGGTAAAAGAATGGGCTCAGTAAGCATGCTCAGATTGAAATTTTCGGAAAAATATTAATATTTATTAATATTTTTAGATAGCTTAAGACAAGTCTAAACAGATTGTATTAAAAACTTTTTTGTTAAAATACGCAAAAATTTTCAGGCACCCTTGAAATACCCGAAAATCGCAATTTCCAGTTGGCGTGCCCCTAACTTGAATGGTAACAGAATGGGCTCAGTAAGCGTGTTCAGATTAAAATTTTCGGAAAAATATTAATATTTTTAGATAGCTTAAGACAAGTCTAAACAGATTGTATTAAAAACTTTTTTGTTAAAATACGCAAAAATTTTCAGGCACCCTTGAAATACCCGAAAATCGCAATTTCCAGTTGGCGTGCCCCTAACTTGAATGGTAACAGAATGGGCTCAGTAAGCGTGTTCAGATTAAAATTTTCGGAAAAATATTAATATTTTTAGATAGCTTAAGACAAGTCTAAACAGATTGTATTAAAAACTTTTTTGTTAAAATACGCAAAAATTTTCAGGCACCCTTGAAATACCCGAAAATCGCAATTTCCAGTTGGCGTGCCCCTAACTTGAATGGTAACAGAATGGGCTCAGTAAGCGTGTTCAGATTAAAATTTTCGGAAAAATATTAATATTTTTAGATAGCTTAAGACAAGTCTAAACAGATTGTATTAAAAACTTTTTTGTTAAAATACGCAAAAATTTTCAGGCACCCTTGAAATACCCGAAAATCGCAATTTCCAGTTGGCGTGCCCCTAACTTGAATGGTAACAGAATGGGCTCAGTAAGCGTGTTCAGATTAAAATTTTCGGAAAAATATTAATATTTATTAATATTTTTAGATAGCTTAAGACAAGTCTAAACAGATTGTATTAAAAACTTTTTTGTTAAAATACGCAAAAATTTTCAGGCACCCTTGAAATACCCGAAAATCGCAATTTCCAGTTGGCGTGCCCCTAACTTGAATGGTAACAGAATGGGCTCAGTAAGCGTGTTCAGATTAAAATTTTCGGAAAAATATTAATATTTTTAGATAGCTTAAGACAAGTCTAAACAGATTGTATTAAAAACTTTTTTGTTAAAATACGCAAAAATTTTCAGGCACCCTTGAAATACCCGAAAATCGCAATTTCCAGTTGGCGTGCCCCTAACTTGAATGGTAACAGAATGGGCTCAGTAAGCGTGTTCAGATTAAAATTTTCGGAAAAATATTAATATTTTTAGATAGCTTAAGACAAGTCTAAACAGATTGTATTAAAAACTTTTTTGTTAAAATATGCAAAAATTTTCAGGCACCCTTGAAATACCCGAAAATCGCAATTTCCAGTTGGCGTGCCCCTAACTTGAATGGTAAAAGAATGGGCTCAGTAAGCATGCTCAAATATAACTTTTTAGAAATATATTAATATGTTTAGATAATTTAAGACAAGCTTAATTAAATTGTAATAAAAACTGTTTTGTTATAAACACGTTAAAAATTCCACACACGTTTAAAAATCGCAAAACAGTAATTTCGGCTTGGAAGCAATTATCCTCTATAAATTGGTTAAGAAAGACAATGATTTTCATTTTCTACGTAGAATCATTAATTCTACAAAAAGAAAATTATTAGCTTTGGCTTTTTTTAGTTATCCTAATTATAACTTGTAAAATGAATAAAAATATAATTTTATGCCGAATAAAACATAAATCCTAACCTTTCTTGTCGCCACTTTGACTGATGCGGGCACTGAAGGTATTACGGCGGATAAAGCATATTTCAATAGAAAGACAACGTTCTAAAGAAAAAAATATAAATATTGTATTATTGATAAAATCACCTGAAACACGATGACAATGATTAAACGATCTTTTATACTACAATTGGTCACATTGAAGAACTTGTTGCAAAAGTCCGAAGTAAATGAAACTTAAAGAATATTTATGAGCAAATTTTGTAAAAAATTAGAATCAATTTCGTTTCATTTGACACATATTTTTTAATTATAATTCTACACGAGTTTGGTAGAACACAGATATTTGCAATAGACCTTACCTATAAATGCATTTGTAAAAACAGCCAAATATTGGAAAAACGTTAAAATATGAAGCCAAATTCCAATTCCTGAACTAACAGCCGGTATTGGCTTCCGATTGAGCCACATTAAACGCATCCCGTCAATGTTGTTGTCGAGAAGGCAGATTATAAGTGATATCAATGGAGCCAAAGGGAATAGCGATGCAAACATCTTCAAGAAGAATTTTTGTTTAATAATTAATGGTAATTAATATTAAATTCATCGCAAATTCTTGAGACTACTATTAAAACCTTTTTATTCAAAGTGTAAATCAAACATAAATCAAATTTGTTTGCACAAATTTTACGACCAACTTTTAACCAAAATCAGTTTAAAGGAGCATGCCGAAAGATAACATGGTCTCGCTTGGGGTGAAAGAGAGAGGTGTCGATATAACTTTCAAATTGTTTAATAATTAATAATAATTAGTAATATTTGCAGAACATGCCATAAGTGAAATAATATATACACTAGCTGACTGTTTTTCTTTAATCCTCTTCTAGAATAGGTGATCATTAACAAATATTTTTAAATTAATGTTTTTAATAGTAACAATTCATATTTTAGGGTTTGATCTTGTTTAGCACTACTAGAAAAATTTCTAAAATCATCTTATTACCTTTTAGCGCATTTACTATTTTTTCTTTTTTAGCTTCTTCAGGTACGTGAAACAAAAGCATTATTGCCTCGGTGTTATTGATACACTAGCTGACAAAAGTTTTGTCACAAATGTTTTTTCGGGTTTAACTTTTTTGTGACTTGACCAAATTGGCTGATTTTTTGATATGATAAATTCATATGGTTGTAGATTATTTTACAAATTCCCGCTTGTGATTACGATGATCCGTTTTACAGTGACAAGCGTTTATCGTAAAACGCGTAGCTCAAAGATATTACGCACTTTTCTTGCACTGCATTTTTAATAATTTTTAAAGTTCAATTATATTTTTTTATAATTTATTGAAAATAGCAGTAATTGGCAACATTTTAGAGATGACTCCACGTAAAGAAACTCCAATTGCCACCCGGCAAGCTGTTATCAATATGAGGGAAAACGGAATGCGTGGTACCGAAATTGCCATGGTAATTTAAACCAAATTTTGCTACTGTAACATTTAAAACACTGATTCACATAAAATATCAAAAAATCAGCCAATTTGGTCAAGTCACAAAAAAGTTAAACCGGAAAAAACATTTGTGACAAAACTTTTGTCAGCTAGTGTAGATTGCGAACAATCGAAAAAAGAAAGATTTTCATTTGGAGTGAATGAGGCAATTCAATAACTATTAGGGTGAACCAAAATTTTTTCCGATTTCCTATATATCTGTTTCATCAAAATCTTTTCTTCTTTAAATTTATTAGGAAGGTTACAGTTCATCGCTTTTCTATTATCTGTGGCTTCTAGAAGCATCACTGAGCGTCTCGGGGTGCAGCATAGCTGATACCACCAAACGGTACCGGGAGCTTGATACAGTTAATGACCGCAATGGACGTGGAAGAACAACTTCTGTGATTATCCCAGGCCGTGTTGAAGCTTTTCGATCAAAAATCAACCGGAACCCATATCGCACTCCAGGCAAACTCAGTAGAAAAAGCAAAATCAAAAATGTTTTGAAAATTAGAAAAGTTCGGTCACTTATCAAGTGGGCGTGTCCTCAAAGGACCTGCGGTGATGTAAAGATGGGCATAGTGTTTTTTTAGATTATTTTATTTATTATTTCATCATTTATCACTATTTATTTTTGGATATCGCAGGTAAGTCTTAATTATTAAACGAAATTTAATTAATTTCGTATATCTATGACGACTTCCCCATAAAACAATTTTAAGAGTATTGAAAACATTGTGAAAAGTAATATATATTCCAGAAAATACTTTGCCGCGCTTGCACTTAATTCTATTTTCACCCGGAGTGCACATCGGAGCATGAGACAAATGGCTACTGACATGAAAATGAACCGGGGATCAATGGAAAGGGCGGTCACAGAAATAGTTAAACTATAATTTTAATTGAATCAATAAAAATTTGTTGAATCTCATCTCTTTTTTTTGATTCTTGAGTTTCTTGCCCTCAAATTTGTAAACAAAATAGTAAATAAAATTCTTAAAAAATAAAGAACAAAGTAAAGGGCGTGTCTTTTGAAATTTATCCACAATATACAGTGATGACCATATAGATATGAACAAATGGTTTTTTGAGCATAACTTTTTTCATATCCATCCGATCAGTCTTAAATTTTGTCACATTATTTTAACGGTAATTGTGATTGTTTTGACAAAAAATTAGACAATCTATTCAAAAATTAATGAAAAAACATCAATTTATTCGAAAAACGCGAAAATCCCAAAAACCGGTCATAATAAAGAACAGAAGGAAACATGCCAAATTCTTACACGAAATTGGTGAGAGAATGAAAAACAAGTTCAAAACTTAGTTGCGAAGCCTTATGCATCAATAACCACCTGAAATCTTCTCGGTATAAAATCAAGAAAGTTGTGCACAACCGAGAGTGGAATCGACTTCCATGCAGCTTCCAATTGAACGAATTTCTGGTCGACATTTGAAACCCGGAGACCTTTGGTTTGTCTTTTCGTTTCCTCCCACATGTGCTCGATCGGATTCAGGTGACTTAGCCAATCGAGCACATCCACACGACGACGTTGAAGTCAATTACGACGTATGCTTTGGTCGTTTTCTTGTTGAAAGACGTAAGCATGACCCACATTTGCTAGTGCCCATGGTCTCATTGTGTTCTCCAGAATGTCTTCGTATTGGAATCCATCCATTATCCCATGAATCATTCTCAGAGGTCCCATAGAATTCGTTGAGAAGCATTCCCCCGCCATGCAGATTTGAAGCTGATACTGAGGGGAGTACCTGATCCCAACCGGGCTTCGAAACCATACATTTCCGTCACTTCCGCACAGGTTGAACTTGGATTCGTCGGACCAGATGTGTTTTTCCCAATCCTGACGACTCCAGTTGAGATGAGCTCGTGCACATGCAACTCTAGCTTTCCGGTATTTCTCACTAATGAACTGGACGGCGTCCGTGGAGTCTTTCTGCTTGGAGAAATCTTCTGATGGTTCTTCTAGATGGTGCTGGATCTGTGGGATAATTAATGGTCTGTTGGATGTCCCATGAGTTTCTGCTAGGCTCCTCTCTGGATGCTATTATGAAAATGCGATCCATGCTGCGGGTTCCACGAGGACCTCCCAGGCGGTTTAGAGCCAACATACGTTTTTTTTTAAATAATTCACTCTAACAAATAAACATTTTTAATCTTATCTGCTCGTTTAATTTTCTGATAATTGAGGAAACCGTGGATTATCGATCTGAAACTGCTGTGCAAGAGCTCAATTTTTCGGACTCGTTCAAAGCCTTTTACGACGGCTTTTTTGATGTCAAGAGACACATTTTTTGCTTCTATGGCTTTACTCATGTCTAAAAATCAATTTCTAACTATTCTGGTAACTATGAAAAATGTTGGAAAAAAATTAAACACCAAACTCCGAAAATGGTCAAAAACTTAATTTTTGAAAAACAAACTAAAAAGTTCGAAAATGATGCACGCCAAATCGAAATGACAATTTTACAATATTTAAACGTGTATTACTAATTTACACGTCTTTTTTTCATATAATTTGACACGTCATTTTTATTAGCCCGTCTTAAACTATTTAAAGACATGTGCTTCTTACCGGAATTTGCAAAATGAGCAACTTTTCTGCGCCCCCAAATTAACCATTCAATTTGGTGTGAATGATGCAATTTGCTCTTCTGCGTTATTGCGTAACAGTCTTATGCATTTACCGTGAAAATTTCAGACTGATCGGATGAATATGAAAAAGTTCAAAAAACCATTTGTCCATATCTTTACTGTACTTTTTTGCAAGTATTCGTGCGCAACAGACATTTTTCAAAAAACCAACCATCGTTGTTCCAAACATGATAATCTTCTCATTCATCTCCCAAAGAACAAAATCGCCCGCACTCGGCTTCATCCACTCGCTGTAATTTCAAATCGAAATAAATGGAAATGGGAAGAAGCTCAAACCGAACGAGCACATTCGCCTCATCGCTCGAATTAATTGAATTCTCGTCTTTTTGGATATCAGTTCGGGAGCTCCATCGATGCAATCGGAATAATTTGAAAATGTACCTAGGAGTTTCAATTTGTGAAAACAAGGGCTCAGAAGTGGGTATTCTAAGAAAGATTTAACAATTTCGACACGCTTAAATTAGCAATCAGCTTTATTAGAATTTTTGAAAACATAAAGACTTTCTTTCCCTTTAAAATAGAACTCACGGAAGGACGACATCGTTCACAAATTTCGGAATCGGCTTGATCAATGTGTGCGAAAGAAGCTGTAATCCTAAAATAGACGCACACGAGCCATCATCACAAGTATCCTGAAAATCATTGCCCAAACCGAACAAGCCATTTTCTTGAAATCCCTTAAAACCCCGCATTCTTCCATCAAAATCATCATAAACAAACGTATTTCCTCGGATGGATGAGAGCCAGATAAACCAGCGACACATGAGTATTCACAAACTGAAACGAGGCAATCTTGATTGCGAGAGCATCTCTATGCTCCGATTGCGTGCGATGATTCTCCCAGTTATTGAGACGAACCGCGATTCTATAATAGATGGCGTCCAATGACATTATCGAGACGGTGTTGAGGACGGCTGGCAGTAGAATGGTTAGCAGCCATCGAAGGGAGCTGGCCGCAATGTGCGCGTCGCACCATTTGATGGTCCATAGTTTGATGAGAGTGACAGTGAGCACCGAGCATACCACGACGAGCATTGATAGCAGGACGATGAAGAACGAGGCGAACATTTTCAGGTATCTGATGATGGCAGGAGTGATGAGGACGTCATCGCCTGTGACGGGATCGCGAGCTTGCAGAGAGCCGCGGTACTCGGCACGGTCCGGTTCGATTGATTGGAAATCGTCCACGCTCCATTCGAACGCGAGGATCGAGTTGATTCGACGCCATAGTTGGAGGAACACGCTGCCTGCAAATTGGCTTTAGAGAATGTCGAATAGTTGTGATGATTTTTGTTTGTAAATTCATCGTCAAATGAGCTTGGTAAACATACTCAAAACAAAGTTTGTGGCTAGATATTCATATTTTTGGATAGTTTAAGAATAACTTATTTGAATCGTCGTAAACAGCACGCCAAATCGAAATTAATATTTTTCAATATTTAAGCGTGTCTTAGTAATTCACACGTATTATTTTCATACAACTTGAAATGTCCTTTTTACTAGCCCGTCTGAAACTATCTAAAAACATGCGCTTCTTACCGAAATATGCAAAATGTGCATCATTTGTGAGCCCCCAACTTAACCATTCAATTTGGTGTGTAAACAGTGTTTCCTAGAAAGACTTTAAAATACTTTAAAACACTCTTAAATATCACCAATTCACTATTTCAATTTAGCGTAATTGTAGGTTTTTTCTTTCTCAAAACTCACCCCATATTGACATGAAAATGGCAAAAACTGCACTCATTGGAGTATCGAATGACCCGATGAACCAAAATGTTAGCAAATGAGCAATTGAGGAGAAACTGTGAAATTTGTATTAATTATTCGATTTAAGCTTACAGCACGGCAAACAATTCTTTTTTTCTATTTCCAACGTGTTGAAAAATGTAATTAATAAGTTTAGAATAATTTGCCTAAGCTGAAGATAAACGGCAATTTGAATATCAGCAATTACACATAATCCATTTTATCAAATAGGAGATATTTTATACTTTTTTTCTAATTTTTGAGCTACATGGATTAGCAATTGGGCTACAGCCGATTTTTCTACGAGATTAGTAAACGGTAGGTTATTTTATAATGACAGGAAAAACAAATAGGATTCAAATACCCTTTACCCACGTCTTCAAGGATATCCTAGAATCCAAAATTCTGCCACATTACAAAGCCATGGATCATGTGAACATTTTCCAACAGGACAATGATCCAAACCAATTTGTAAAGGTACGATAGATTTTAATTATTTCAAATATTTTGGAGTTCACGATTAGTTCTCGAGCCGTAGAATTCGCGTTATGGACGGGCCCAGCCAGTCTCCTGACTTGAATCCAATTGAGAATTTGTGGGAAGAGTTGGAGAGACGTTTGGCAGAAAAAAAAACCAAAAAAATGCAGAAGAGAAGTACCAGCACATCGACACTTTGCTCTACTCCATGAAGCGCAGATGCTAGCCTGTCAATGACTCTCGTGGCTTCGCAACAAAGTATTAGACCCAATTTGTTAGTTTTTATATGTTATGTGTTGAAGAAACGTGTTATTTGGAAATTATGATTTTTTTGAAAAATTAAGGCCAAAATTTGATTTTTTCGGAAATTCAATTTTTCCACCTAAAAATTTGATTTTTTCTTATTTTCGTATGACAATTGTCCTTAAATTTTCTAACGCTTTCAGAAACAACTGGTAAAAATTTCGGCTCAATACCGGCTCTCGAAAAACCCAGCGTTTACAACCTTTAGACCGGTACTGTAAAATTACTGAACGATCGTTATTATTCAAATTGACGTATTAATTACAAATCATGGCTAAAAAAATTCAAACCATTCCAATATGTTCCCGCATTCGTTGTTGAAAGGTGTCCGATGGATGCTTCAAATTAAACAAGATTAGTGGATGTGAAAGAAAATTGAACGGACTAGCATGCCAACCGGTATGATAATAAAAGGATCTCAGAAGAAACGTGCTCAAATCTAACTTTTTGGATTTATATTAATATTTTTGAATAGTTTAAAAAATGCAAAGTTAAATTGTAGTAAATAATGTTTTATTGAAAAGACTTAACAGTTTTCAGAACACACTCAAAAATCGGAAAAACGTTATTTCCAGTTGGCGTGAGCTCAAATATATATGCATTTTTTTTTAATCTTTTGGATTTTCGAGCAGTTTTCGGCAAGTTTCGACAAGTTTTTGAGCTTGAATTTCAGTCAATGCATGACACATGTATATAAAAATCTTTATTTGGTAAAAAAACAATTAGACAAAAAGATATAGGAAATCGGAAAAAAATTTGGTTCATCCTAATAGAATTTGGCGTGTGAAGCGCATTATTTGAGCTCAATCAGTCACATAGATTTATTCGACATGTTTTGTTTTTTGACTAACAGAATCTATTATTTTTTCATGTTTATTAGTCTACGTCGTGTAAAATGACAGACATTTTACTTGACAATACTTTGTAAGTTTTACATCTCTACTTGATTTATTTCACTTTGTTTAATCTCGCATTTGTTCGAGCCATGAAGAATTGGAAGTGTAACTTACCTTTGAATGAATCCATATATAAATACGATTAAACCGAATATGGTTGGCGGTAAGAGCAAAGTGACGAATGTTGATTGCCAAGCAAAGTAGAATGCAATTTGCTCGCCAAAGTATTCGCGGATTTGTTGCAATGGTTGTTTGTGGTTCCATCTGCAAATTTTTGTTTGTTTTGTAGTGGCTGAGACACTAGTATCAAGCCACGGTCCCTCGAGAAAGGGTAGAAAGGTACCTAATTGTTATGTTTCAAAAAATAGTTCAATCTTTGCCTTGGACTCAATGTACAGCTAACGAGACATGGCAGCTGAAGTTCAGAGCGATGCAGAAATGTAGCTCGTTACAGTTTTAATTAATAATTCTGAGGTCGTAAACAAGAACTGTTTATCCGAAAAACGGTGATTGATGAATTAAATTAATTTCAGTACTATTAGGTTGAGGAATAAGTTCGTAGAGTTTTATATTTGGATGAATTTCGAGCGCGTTTTCACACATAAACACATTCTGGTTTTGGTCTTTTCCATCACTTTCTTTTGTTTCACAACAATTTTCTTGTTGTTTGTCAAAGTGTATATATTTATCTGGTAGAGCTTTTTCTGCTCTACAAAACTGTGTTTTTTTTTCTGTTCTTCATTATTGTATATACCAGTAAATTCGATATTACAGGACCGCACATATATCTGCATTTTTGTCTCCAAAAATGCAGTAATTTTAGTATTCAGTAATCATCTAAATGGTATCAACCCCCTTGCATTGTTCTAATTTTAATGAGAGCTCATAGTTATGAGTTTCACTTAGCCTTCTATTAGTTTTCTATCTTTCATGTTATAATGTAATTTAACTCGATTGTAGATAATTAATCTTTACCTCAAATGTTGTTTTAATCTATTCCTATAATATTTTTGCACGCCACTGCCACGAAACCGCGCCTCAATGCAAAAGACTTCGCACCAATTGCACGTACACTACCTTTTAATTTTATATTTTTTCAATATTTTATTTATTAATTATTTTTTAACAGAATAATTAGTTTAAATATGTGAAAAAGTTGTGACAAATATTATATATATATATATACAGCCACACGGCCACTAAGGCCATCGAATCTCTTCCTCTTTTGTTTCTCATCAATTATTATTTGGCCTTAGTGGCCGTGACTGTCTAAACAAGACCTTTTTTTTCTCTTCCATTAGGCATCGATCTATTGAAAAAAAAATATATTGAAAAAAATTAATTAAAAGGAAGTTTCCGTGCAATTTGTGCGAAGTCTTTTACAATGCGGCGCAGTTTCGTGGCAGTGGAATGTTGTTTGTTTTTTTTTAAATTTACCTCTTCCAGAAATCAGTCATAACTTTTCTCGGATCATATTCGACCTGTTGGGCGGTTTGCTCGTTTGATTGGGAGCTTGGCTCTTCCTGAAACGTTTCAAATTTTTAAAATATTGTCCTTTTTAGAGATCGGTGACTAATGGAAGAGCAAAAGAAGAAGAAAAATTATAGTCTCGGATGGACGGTCACACGGCAACAAACGACTTTTTCGTCTATTCCTCTTCAATGCGTGCTGCCCATTTTTGTTAATGATCAAACGGACCCATTCGCTACAACTTAGAAATAAGAAAAATAGTTCGAAACAATACAAAATAAGTTAATACGTAAACACAGTCACGTCTACGGCACAGTTCAATCCTCGTCAGTCGTGTGAGTTTACTCTCACTCGAAGTTATATGCTTTTTTCAATACAATTTTTGTATGGATAACATAAATGCAATTTCTCCACCTTCCAAGTTCAGAAAAGAATATAGTTCGCCAGGCAAGCCATAGATTCGGCTTTATTACATCGGATCGCCCAGAAAAACTACTAATACTCGGATGTCTCGAATACATAACAGAGATGGGAAACGAACGAAATCTTCGTTTAAACAAAAACGAAATTTTTTATTTATAACATTGTGACATAACTACTAACACTTCACACTTTTAAGCAACAATAGCAACAATGAATCAACAACATAATCAAAAAAGCTCTTCCATCCACTTCGTCGAAGTTTCCGTTTTCATCGCAATCTTAATCCGACTCCTTGCCTTCCGTACTTTCATCACGCGCAAAGTCCATCTTCTTCATCGGTAAGTGTTGGCGAACGGTCACCAGGTCCTGCACGGTGGATATGGCACGGTTCGCACGTTTCTCAACCGAAAGCAGATGGTGCAAATTGCTGAAGACTCTCCGGTTCGGATGAGCTCACAGGAACAGAGAGGAACTTCTTAGCTTCGCGAGCCAGCAGAGGAAAGCCGACGGAGTTGTCCTTTGCCGCCCAATAATGCAAAACCGCTTCACTGTTGTCAGCAGACGGGCCTGGCAGATTCAATCGCTTCTCTCTGAGATATGTGGCAATTTCAGTTCGCATCAGCGTTGCATCTTGTTCTTGAGATCAGATTTTCGCCTTTAGGGCTGCAATATTGCTGGTACAGTGCGTATCAAAGCTTCGCGAAGAGCAGGATGGCGTTGAATCTTGAATTTGAGTGCTTGCCACTGACATCTCTTCGGCGTGAACGTACTTCAATCCAGACATCGTCGTCGTACAGTTCCTTCCTTCCAACCAAGCGCGGATCGAAGAATGCAACTTTGCGCAGGAGATCGCAGTCGTCGTATGCTTGTCTTCGGCCATCTTGTGCGGAGACGAACGCGGAAATGAAGCTTCAACCCAACGTGGATTCAACTGGCTCCTTGCAGACTGAATCAATACGGCGCAGAAAGAACGGTATCTCTCAGTCGCATCATATCCGTGAATATTGGCGACTCCACTGCTTGAAACGGGATTTCAAATTCAGATTGCTTCAGTCTAGTTGAGTCATCATGCTTCAGTGTGAAGTCCTCCAAAAGACGCTGCTTCTTGCAAGAAGGCTCGCCGTTAGCTTCCATTTTCTTCTCGCAGAGCTTCTTGTGGTTCAAGAAGGGGCCGGTTGACTTGTCGGGACGTTTCTTGATCTTCGTCTTTTGCACGCCAGCTTGCCTGGTTCGTCACTTTCCCGATAATGCTGGTAAATATCGGTCCGCATTGTACACGTTTAAAAACGGTAAAACATCGAAATTTTCGCGGAGAAACTGCGTTGACAGAAGAGGCTAATGTATCTTTAGGACACTTGAACGTCATTCGGTGCGGGACCGAACCTCAATTCGTTTTTCGTTTCGTTTTCGTTTTCTGCTTTCGTTTAAACGAAAACGAAAAAACCAAAACGAAAAACTAAAACGACATCTCTGATACATAAGCACGCCAAAAGAATGAGTAAGAGCAGGAGTTCAGAAAAGTATCTTAAACCTAATATTTTGTAAAAAAAAAGTTAAATATATACATTAATAAAAGTGTTTAATATTGGCGTAAAACATATTGTCAAATTTACACGTGGAATTTAGAATAATGTGTTTAAAGATTGCTAAATAGACATTTTCATTTGCTGTGCGTAAGACATAATCAAATTCGTGCAGAAAAAAACTCACAGCGCTCGGTGTGTGAAGAACAAATGCATCATTATAGATCTGCTTCATAATCAACCAATTCAGACCGTATCTCTTCTTCGATGACAACTTTACAATCATTGGTGCTTCCTCAATGCGCTGCTCTTCATTTGTCTCAAATATGTCTCGACTGATATTGATTTTCGACAGAATCTGCAAGTTAAACTGTCGTGTATATCTCGTCTTCATTCTACCTGATACGTTAGATTGGCTCGTTGGGATGGTGTGAAAAATATTTTCTCATTGGTGTAATTTTGAAACAGCTGGCCGTTCTTTCTCTGAAATGGCACACATAGTTGCGGCTCTGAAAGATGGCAATTATTTAATCATTCTCAAGTTTTGTAATTTGTTTTCTATAGTTGGAAAAAGTTTGAACAAATTGTTGTGCCTCTGGTGTTATGGTGCTTTTCTGGTTCTCGCTATTAGCGCGATCTCAAATTTTTGGGGAAAATTTGTTTTTTCTTGTAACCAAGGGAAAATGACGATTTTGCAGTATTTAAACGAATTTTATTGAATTTCCCCCGACGAGATGAATGCTTATTTTCACGTAAACTTTACAGGATTCCCTTAAAATGTCTCTGACGCTTCAAATTTATGCACACTGTTGGATTTAAGTGAGCTTAGGGGTCTTCATATGAAGTCTCCATGATAGTTGAAACTCCAAAGCTCCAAGGCGGAATTCCAAAGCAGCTTTTACATCCATCTTATTTTTTATCTGTTTAATCTCACTCTTATTTTTATTATAATTTTTAAATGGTTTTAAGCTAACTATTTGTATTTGTTTTATTATTATTATTATTATCCTTAAAGCTGGGCGAAAGACAAAGGACAGCAACGTTGGTACAATAACGAATGTCTATGGGACACGAATTGGTGTCAGCGTTGCGGTTCGCGTTGCGGTCGTATAATTTCGGGTACACAAAAACGAGAGAGTGGACTCGAATAGTGAATAATATGAATATTAGGCCATTATTGTTGGAAACTATTTATATTGAGATAATTATAAATACAATAAAAATAAATATGATAATAATATAATAGTATTTGGATGGAAGTTCATTTTCAGATGAAAGGTTTAGGCTTAGGTACCTAAGCCTTATTTGCTGTGGTAGCTGTTTTTTCAGCTTTATACTACAATATCCTTGTTATTTAATTATTCTAAATAAATATTTCAACCTTTCCCTGCATATTATTCGAAACAGTCTAAGATAACCTCATTCCCATCACCATAAAATATCGGAATATTTCAAAATAACCCTTCTAAAAATACGGCCTAGCTTTTTGTCCTTCCTTTAGTGTATGTAGAGACACAGACAGCTAGACAAGGTGCACCCGAAATTATAAGCCCGCAACGCGAACCGCAGCGCTGACGTCATCTAAACATTCGTTCGTGTCCTCACGTTGCTGTCCTTTGTCTTTGGCCGTATGTAACTATCTTGCTGCGTAGCGGTTCGCAACGCGCCGTCAAAAAATTTGAAATAGCACATTGAATTCAACAAAATTACTTTTAGAACGATGGAAGATGAATTTCAAAATAACATCATTATAGTGATTCAGTGATTGCCCGAATTCCTAAAGAAACTACACTATAAAAACAATTGGCAGTATCAATGAGACCTCATTCAAAGGCATACAAACTTGAGATGCCTCCGCTTCTCGACACAATCGATAAAATGGAGTTGAAACAAGCGTGAAACACAAATTGCCAATCACTTGATGATTAACTATTAAGCCCTCTTTCTGAATGGCCTTAAATATTCGCGTTTGAACCCGTGGACATTATCAATTCATTCGTACCTTCTCGAATAACCGCCGATAGTTTTCGTCAAAACCCCTTGTTTGCTGCTCATTTTTATGCACCAGCACAAAATCGACAGCAATCCGGAATGGAAAGTAAGGATAATCGATATCGATCGAAGTGGATTGCATTAATTGCCAGAAGCCAATAGTTGCGATTATTATTTGTTGTATTGTTATTGTTTAGGAAATAATGATTAGGAAATTAAACGTGTTGAGGTAATGAGACCGAGGGCGACGAGTTTAAGTTGGTTTCCAAGGATACGACGATGGGATTAATCATTGCTTGCAGTAATCATTGCTCACTTTAGATCTTATTTAAGCTTTTAATGAGTATGTTATGTATTAAATCGTTGTGTTAGTCTTTGTTAAGAAATGATGGGGTGAGATCTGTTTAATCATTTTTGAAAGAAGTTGGTAGATTATGAAATCAGCGAAATTGAGCAGAAGCGATCAGAAATCTGCGTTTGGGCTCAATCGACTTTCTTGAGATACCAATGACACGCCAAATGGAAGGTTAAATTAAAAAGCTTAGAAATGGTGCTCAAAAAGTGTTGTTTGATAAGAAATTCGGTTTCCTATATAGTTTAAAACACGCGTGTTAATATTAGACGAAAAACATTCTGGGAGAAAAAGTGGTAAACTTGTAATACACATTTAATTATAGAAAAATGTTCATTTTCATTTGGCGTGCAATGGCGCACCAAATTAAATTTGTTTTTTTACCGTCGAGATGTTAGTCCTTCAATTTAAGGCTACAAAACTCTTTTTAATGTATTTTTGTTTAGTAAAATAGTGGTGAGAATTCTGACGGTGAGTTATGAACGGACCAATATGTTTAAGTCAAGGCCTAACACGTTAGCGCGCAGTAAATTCGAAACAAAAACGTGGATTAAAGTTTACAAGGCCACGACACAATTCAGAATAATTTAGTGTGTTAATGGTAATTTGCAATATTCCTAGTATAAAATTGGATAGCCAATTTCATGCAGGAGCTGTATTTGAAGAATATTCCTGAATTCCATACTCGTGAAATTTAGGGCCGGGTTGATGAAAACCGTACAAGCCGTGAAACCGCCTGAAAACCCCAGAAGCCGTGAAACCGCCTGAAAACCCCACAAGCCGTGAAACCGCCTGAAAACCCCAGAAGCCGTGAAACCGCCTGAAAACCCCACAAGCCGTGAAACCGCCTGAAAACCCTAAAAGCCGTGAAACCGCCTGAAAACCCTAAAAGCCGTGAAACCGCCTGAAAACCCCACAAGCCGTGAAACCGCCTGAAAACCCCACAAGCCGTGAAACCGCCTGAAAACCCTACAAGCCGTGAAACCGCCTGAAAACCCCAAAAACCGTGAAACTCTTTCTCGGAACTTTCAATGGAAAGTTGCCCATCAACCCAAAATTTTCAATCCCTCGGCCCTGGCCCGGAAAAGTTGGCAACTTCATATATTCAAACGAAATATCATTTTTAAAAATATTTATTTTAGCATAAAATATCACAAAACTATATTTTCCATGTTTTCATAACTTAATAGATTCATTTTATCCAACATATAGGACATTTTCGATAACGTGGTTTCGAAAGCGCTCTCGGAAAGAATGCACGAAAATTTTGAGGAATTGAAATACCTGAAATACCATTGCGGGCAAGAGATGACCGAGGTTAACGTGGTTTTTCGCACCTTTTAAATTATGGTTGTAAATTACTTGTCTTGAATGGTGCCTGTTTCAGAGGTCATATGAAAGATCACACGCCACATGAAGCTCGTCAATATTGGTCAAGATCTTGGTATCTCACTAGGGAACCATGTTTAGGCATCATCTCAGTTTTTTTTCTAAATTTGCTCATTTATAGTTTCGAATACGGGCTTTCTTGTGGTGTACTTGGTTTTCTGCACAAATTTCTAGAAGTCGAGAAAATTCCATCTGAAAATATGCTGTTTTTTGCTTCCCTTCCACTTTCTTATTCTTTTTTCTACTCCAGTAGCTGCAAGAGAGGGATAAAGTGAAGCGAAAACAGCGATTTTTAAAAATTAAAAAAAACTTATTGAATTTGGATATGATGAGGAAACGTTGAAGAGGACACCGAGCATAGCTAATGGAGCTTTAACAGCATTTTCAGCGCATTTCGACAAGTATGTAAGCTTGAACTTCGTATCTGAAAGGGTTGTCAATCCACTAAATCGTCACCCTGCTGATTTTATGGAATCTAAAAATATTAGTCTACTTGAAAAATTGCAAAAAAAATAATTTCTGATGTAGCGTTAGGTATTAATTCGGATTTTGAAGATCGAAATGATCGAAACATAACCGTCTGCGTCGAGGAATCCAATGAAACGGTTAAAAAGGGTAATATTTAACATATACAAAACTTCACTTAAAAATCTTCTTGGCAATAAAAATACGTGATCACGCCAACTGAGTGGTTCGATTTTTGAAACTTTGAGATCATATTACACGGCTCTACAGGAATATACCAATTTGCTTTTTTGCCTATCTAAAATGTATCACATCACTATTCTAATCTACAAAACGTCAACGTTTAATGGGTGGTCTAAAAGGAGCTCCGGCTTAAACTTCGTCAGTTGGCGTTCGTGATTAAATTTTGTAAACCCGGAGTGGCGTGGTCTCGTCGAATGTCACTCAAATGTCAGTTTTTTCCTCCGGCTGGGACATAAAATGTATAAAATTTATATGTAGTGAGCAGGTTTTTCAACATTCAAGGAAAGGGCTCCATCGAATGATCTTGTGTAATAATGGGCATTCTGTATAATACGAGAAATCACAATGAAATTGTTAGAGTCAGCTTCCTGGACCGATACTAGTGTCTCACAGAAAGACCAACCGTTTTCGTTTTCGTTTAAACGAAAGCAGAAAACGAAAATCGAATTGAGGTTCGGTCCCGCACGGAATGACGTTAAAGTTTCCTACATTAGCAACTTCTGCCAACGCAGTTTCTCCGCGAAAATTTCGATGTTTTACCGTTTTTAAACGTGTACAATGCGGACCGATATTTACCAGCATTATCGGGAAAGTGACGAACCAGGCAAGCTGGCTTGCAAACGACGAAGATCAAGAAACGTCCCAACAAGTCAACCGGTCCATTCTTGAACCACAAGAAGCTCGCCGAGTATAAAATTGAAGGTAACGGCGAGCCTTCTTGCAAGAAGCAGCGTCTTTTGGAGGACTTCACACTGAGGCCTGATGATTCAACCCTCTCGTCTGAAGCTCTGATACCGTTCTTACTGCGCCGCATTGAACCAGTTGAATCCGCGTTGGATCGAAGCTTCATTTCCGCGTTCGTCTCCGCACTGGATGGCCGAAGACAAGAATACGACGACTGCGATCTGCGCAAAGCTGCATTCTTCGATCCGCGCTTGGTTGGAAGGAAGGAACTGTACGACGACGATGTCTGGAATGAAATACGACACGCCGTAGAGATGTCAGTGGCAAGCACTCAAATACAAGATTCAACGCCATCCTCCTCTACGCGGTTTTGCAATATTGGGCGGCAAAGGACAACGACGTCGGCTTTCCTCTGCTGGCTCGCGAAGCTAAGAAGCTCCTCTCTGTTCCTGTGAATTCATCCGAACCGGAGAGTCTTCAACAATTTGCACCAGCTGCTTTCGAATGAGAAACGTGCGAACCTTTGCCATATCCACCGTGCAGAACCTGGTGACCGTTCACCAACACTTAGCGATGAAGAAGATGGACTTTGCGCGTGATGAAAGTGCGGAAAACAAGGAGTCGGATGAAGATTGCGATGAAAACGGAAACTTCGACGAAGTAGAAGACCTTTTTTGATTATGTTGTTGATTCATTGTTGTTATTGTTGTTTAAAATTGTTACGTGTTAGTCGCAGTTATGTCACCGTGTTATAAAAAAATCGTTTTCGTATTTGTCGTTTCGTTTAAACGAAGATTTCGTTCGTTTCCCATCTTTGGTCGTGAGCAGCGGAATCAGAGTCACGTCTGAAATTGTATTTTTAATTGATGTGTGTGAAGAATAAATATTTAAATTATACAAATTCTCAATGGTAGCTCACGGCTACTGCATTAGCCACTTCAAATCATCAAAACCAGAAGAAAAATAATGCAATTTTATTAAAATTATAACAAGACTAGATTGTATTTAAGTAACCTTGAGAGCACGGGTCGGTGCTGGTTTTTCGCCCCATAGCAGGAACGGCTGAAATAAATCAATAAAACAATTCAATACTCATATTTAAAATATTACCTTCTTACAAGTTCCTTTGGGCACCAAACACGGTTTTACTATAAACATTAAAAATGCGTAGGAAATGCCGAGAACCCACAACAATAGTATCGGTGAAGCTATGATATCAAACCATGCAAGTTTCTGTTCAAATAATTATTTTTAATCTCGTTAAGTGAATAATAACGTTCACATAAAACTAATTTCTATTCGGATGGTATCTATTTTACAACTATTTCCAATTTATGTGAACAATATTTGAATTAAATAAATAAATAAATGTTACTTGATTAGAATACATTTCCAACGAATGATACAAACAAAATGAAAGGGCATAGATAATTTCTTATACTTTATAGGATCACGTTGGATTTTCCACAATTTTTGTTTATTGTTAGCGAAAATGAAAATAAATCTTTCATTATTTAAACTACCGCTAAATTGATTCACACATACAGATCTACGCAATTTTGCGGACCAAACATTATCAATGACATTTTTCTTAATTTTTATTTTATTTTATTTTCCGTCACAGAAATAGCTACATTCTCAATGTAACAGTTTTCCTAAATCACGAAAATAGTATTTTTGACTATACCTATTAAATTTCAGCATTTCGCGATATACAAATATTTGTTTTTCATTTTATTCGCCGATATTAAAATTGGACGATTTTGTGGTATAAAAAATCCAATGTTAATCTTAACAATACACTTTTAGTGAGATTGCTCTTTTACGTCAAATATACTATACTAGTCAACATGATATTTTAATAGTAAATATTCATTTAGATAATGACGGCTGAAGTCAGTGAAAACCGAATTATTCGACGAAATCTTCCCGGAACCAAAAGAAGTGTTAGTTTAAACAATAATATAAATTTACCTTATTTTCTATTTTTAGGATTGGGATAATTGGCCACCAATGACTTTCGAAGAAATGGATTCTTCACTGAATGTACAACAATTCATTCAACAAACAATTAAACTTAATCCATCTGATGTCTCAAATATTTTGCAAGCTCCTCAGGGTAAATTTATAGAACATTTCGATATATTTTATTTCATCATAGACGTCGAAGAAGGTGTTTGGAAGTACGAACACCTTCGGCAATTTTGTATTGAATTAAATGGGCTTGCTGTATTGCTTCAAAGGGAATGTGCTCCGGAATCATGCCCACAAATGACGGCAACGGAGCAGTGGATGTTTCTTTGTGCTGCTCATAAGAATCCAAAAGAGGTTGAACAGTTTTATTTTTATTTAAAGGTTATATATTTAGTGCTCTGCGATTGACTACACCCGACATACATTAGATGGGGCTGCAACATTATTAAATAGTAACAAATATTTTCCAAGTCGAGTTAGTATTAAGGTAAGGTTAACAGTGCTCTGACTGAAACAGTTTAAAGAAAGTTTGGTTTTTAATACATTGTCTAACAACTCTCAGTCTAAAAATTTCTATTGTATAGAATTGTTAGACGGTCCATAAAAAATATCGAAGAAATCCTCGTCCGAGGAGGAGGGGATCTCTCCCATCTCTGATCATCATCATATGTAAGTTAATGTAACCTTATATTTAAATATAATATTTCTTACGAAGAAACAATTTTGTAGAATACATTTTAAAAAATAAGTTTCTATTTCATTTTTGGGCAAGGCAAATTTTAAAAAAATACGATTGTTTTTTTAATTAATACGAAACCAAATTTTACCATTTCAGTTGGAGTAGCTTAGTATTCTTAAATAATGAAAATATAAATTCAGGAGCTTTCTATATCGAAATTGGGATCAGTTGCACGTAGAGTGTACCGTATTTTCTCTCACGCATACTTCCATCATCGGAAGTTATTCGATGATTTTGAAAACGGAACACATCTTTGCGCTAGATTCACCGCATTCGCGATTAAATACGACTTGGTTCAACAAGATCACTTAATAGTTCCAATTACTCCCCAACAGCAACAGCAACTTCAGCAGCAACAGCAGCAACATCAACAAACTCCTCCACAACCTCCACAAACTCAGCCCCCCTCGCAAAGTCAAACTTAATCATTAGAAAAAATGGTAAAATCATTTTTTGTTAAATATTTGTCTCGTAAAGTTTGTTAAATAACAATTTTATAATATTTTAGTAAAAAAAGAAAAATATAATTTTAAAATTCCATGACAATATACATATTAATGTATTATATTTTGTTTATTCATCGAGATTTATTTTAAATAATTAAGCTGTAAAAACTTATTAAGCTTTTTATAAGCATAATCATTGAAATTTATGGATTAAATAATCATTTGGTTTATTAATTAAAACAATTATTGGTCGGGCTGTGCTCTTTTTGTATAAATATGTACTTAAAATTAATATTATTCCTTTGATGATTCCGTTCCGATGTTCTAATTATTTATAATAATAACTGTGTTTAATCTTTTCATATTTCGTTTTTTCTTTGTAATATAAAAATTGTCTGTGAAGATGGAAGACATTACCGAATTGGAGTTTATCAGCGAAACCGCTTACGATTTATTGATAAGGCTGAATGCAGTTGGTTTGAAGTTAACAACATGTTTATCATATTTGGATGATGTTGTTTGTTTTCGGAATGGAAGTATATGTGAAATTGATGGAGACATAGGAGCGGGTAAAACCCAGGTTCTTGATGTAAGCAATTAAATAAGGCAGATTGTTAATGTACAGATTTGCTATTCAATAGCGGCCAAGTTATTGGAATCAAATGAAGATGGAAGAATTTTGTGGATATCACCGGTAATTGTGAGGACCGATGATCTAGCAAAGCACATGAAAGACAAGGTTAGACTGTGAAGATATTACAATTATCGGCTCATTGTTTCTCGGCATTTTATATTTTATAGTCGTATCGGGAAAAGAAAAAAATATTCTAAAATGTAGTCTCGTTGATTACCATGGGAAGTAGGGAAGTTTTCAATGTGTTTCCTTCCACCTCATAGATTTATGCTAGAAACAGCGTAAAGGTTATGGACGAAATAAATGAAACATAGCCTAGAAGTGACGAAACTTCACTGATCTGAAAATTGTCCGAATCATGTTGACGCCAAATTGCCTGGTGTAGAAAACAGGAGTGAAGTCGTGACTGTGATCCGGCAGCTTACGACTGCTGGACAATATTTTTTTAAACACAAAAAAACTCATAATCTAAAAACAGGGAAGAATAGGAATCACAGTCACGGCTGAAAGTGTGTTTCTAATTGGAGTTTCATCGAGAAACGGAGTAGATCTATACAATATACACGTATACGCTTCCCGTTCTTCTAGAGAACGGCCCTACTGCTTTTTGAGTATCTGGTGGCGCACTTATCGTATTTTAGAAATTCTTTGAAACTCATATAGCGGTGCTAAATTTATTTTTTTAGTAGATAACAAAACAGAATGTTAAACAATCACACGTCTCTTTAATTCGACCAAAGTGGAAGTTTGTCTAATCGCGGGCATTCAAAAATTGTCGCTGGAGCGCACTATCAATTTCTCTTTTTTTTTTTAATTAATTTTTTTTCTTTAAAATATAATGAATTTACAGATGAAATGGACATTTTTGATTGCATTGTAACTGCCGTGATCACAGATTATACTATTTCCGAGGTTAATTTTATCCGGAAATGATGTGAATGTGATGAATTCATACTTAATGGTAAGAATTGGTTCGTTATGTTTTAAATTTGATATTTTTAGATCTATGGCGATCAACGTTATATCAGAAACAACATTATATGATATCAAAGCATGGACTTTGCTTAATCAAGAAGATTTAATATCTGAAGGTATATTTTTTAGCGTAAGTAATTATTTTTATACCAATTGGCTCATTAGACAATATTTAAACTAAATCGCAATGGTCAATGAAAATTATAATAAACCATACTCTCATTTCTTTAAGAATAATTGAGTAAGGAACATTATAATACATAAATTCAAATATAAACATTAAAATCTGTTTTATAATTGAAAATATTTTCGGAAATAATCTAAAATTTGTGTTCTTTATAATGATAGTTGTTCTTTACAACCATTGTGATTTGGTATTGGTTTTTAGAAAATTAGAAACTCATTAGAAAATCATGAAATTAATTTTGCCGTAAACAGTGTTAAAAGAAAATGCGAAAAAATCGGTGGAAAAATAACCTAAAGTTAAAATAAGTGGTTTTTTTCTAGATATTATTTTTGTGAGTCTAACATACCTTTTTGATAAAGAAAATTTGTTTATATAAAAATATAAAATATTTTTGTTCATATAGATGAATTATGCCAATACTTAAAAAATTTTATGGCTTAAGAAAGGCTGTTAGCCTGTTGAAGATAATAAACTTAAGTTATTTTTGTGATTAAGGAGTTCGTTCAGCATGTAAGGCAAATTATTTTTCTTTAGCTATTTTAGTCTTTTCCATTCCACCGGTTTTATATATCAAAATGTTTTTTAATGAGCCAACAATGTGTTTTCTTTCAGAATATTATGTAAGCTTGCAAGTTAATGGAATGTTTTTCATCTTTTTGAATTCACAACGGGCTTCTAAAGGTGACAAGTAAATTAGATAACTAGATAAAGGTAAATATATATTTATATCAAATCTTAAATACCTTATTTCAGCATTATAATTAAACAGATTTTCAAACAATTAACTGTCAGTGTGGATACGAAAATGGATGGGTCTAATTGTTCATTGTAAAACATAATTTTTTAATTTGTCAATAAAGAATATTATATATATATAATTTATTAAAAAATATATTAAATTAATCAAATGTCATTTGTGAGGTAACTATCAGGGTTGCGCAGAATTACATCTTCCATCTTCCGTTTTCCGTCGTCCATTTGAAAAACTCGATTTCCGTGCAACCCTTTAACTATCTTTTGTGATATATATTAAATTGATTTTTATAAGCTTTCCATTGAGTAAAACTGCATATTAAAGTCTTTATTATAAGTTTATAATCCATAATGACAATTTATAAAGAATTCATGAATATTTTATCCTTATAATAACACAATTAAATATGATAATACTCACGCAATTATTGCTATCGTGATTTTCAATGTTCAATATCGATTCTTAAACATTATTATTTGGGTCCAAATCTGTAAAACATAATTATATAAATAAATATTTATCTGGAAGAACCTACATATAGCAATATTAAATGCATATGTATACAACAAGCTCCATATCGTTGCTCCAATCATGTGCATTTTATTCGAAATGGACAACTTTGGCAAAAATGGCAATGCACATTGTTCTAAAAACAATAAAACACTATAAATGAACTTCATCATCTCACGTCTTCATCGGATGTGCATGGTCCGTTATCCATAATTGAATGATGTATATCACGATTGCACAAGATGAAAAACATTCCATTAACTTGCAAGCTTACATAATATTCTGAAAGAAAACACATTGTTGGCTCATTAAAAAACATTTTGATATATAAAACCGGTGGAATGGAAAAGACTAAAATAGCTAAAGAAAAATAATTTGCCTTACATGCTGGACGAACTCCTTAATCACAAAAATAACTTAAGTTTATTATCTTCAACAGGCTAACAGCCTTTCTTAAGCCATAAAATTTTTTAAGTATTGGCATAATTCATCTATATGAACAAAAATATTTTATATTTTTATATAAACAAAGTTTCTTTATCAAAAAGGTATGTTAGACTCACAAAAATAATATCTAGAAAAAAACCACTTATTTTAACTTTAGGTTATTTTTCCACCGATTTTTTTCGCATTTTCTTTTAACACTGTTTACGGCAAAATTAATTTCATGATTTTCTAATGAGTTTCTAATTTTCTAAAAACCAATACCAAATCACAATGGTTGTAAAGAACAATTATCATTATAAAGAACACAAATTTTAGATTATTTCCGAAAATATTTCCAATTATAAAACAGATTTTAATGTTTATATTTGAATTTATGTATTATAATGTTCCTTACTCAATTATTCTTAAAGAAATGAGAGTATGGTTTATTATAATTTTCATTGACCATTGCGATTTAGTTTAAATATTGTCTAATGAGCCAATTGGTATAAAAATAATTACTTACGCTAAAAAATATACCTTCAGATATTAAATCTTCTTGATTAAGCAAAGTCCATGCTTTGATATCATATAATGTTGTTTCTGATATAACGTTGATCGCCATAGATCTAAAAATATCAAATTTAAAACATAACGAACCAATTCTTACCATTAAGTATGAATTCATCACATTCACATCATTTCCGGATAAAATTAACCTCGGAAATAGTATAATCTGTGATCACGGCAGTTACAATGCAATCAAAAATGTCCATTTCATCTGTAAATTCATTATATTTTAAAGAAAAAAAAATTAATTAAAAAAAAAAAGAGAAATTGATAGTGCGCTCCAGCGACAATTTTTGAATGCCCGCGATTAGACAAACTTCCACTTTGGTCGAATTAAAGAGACGTAACAATCACATGCACTCGAAGTACGCCGCAAATTGAAAATGACCACGCACCATTTGCAACAACCACACCTTTCACTTTTTATTATATTGTCGTGGTGTAGGTTGATGAAAAATTAGGGGTAAAGGAGCATACCGAAAAAAAAATCATTCTAAAAAAAATCATTATTTATCATTATAATTATGTTGATTTAACAACCAATTTAGTAAGAGAAAACAAAATTGTGATGGAAAAAAGCGAAATAATAAACAAATTGCAAATTAAATCTACACCAGCCCAAGCGAGACCATCTTTTTTTTCGGTATGCTCCTTTACCAGTAATTTTTCATCAACCTACACCACGACAATAGACTATTTAAAATGTTTTGACGACATAAATCAGGGCGTTGCGACAATTATAAAAATATAGAGTTTTCTTTTGTGTCTTTCTATTTATAACGGTCTTGCTGCGCAGAGATTCGCAACGCGCCATCAAAAAATTTGAATAGCCTATATTCTTTATTGAAACTTTTTTAGACGTAACTTCTTCGAATTTAATAATTCTGAACACACGCCACGGTCAAAAATCTACGCGTGAATGCAAATGCGACATGACCGCCATAATTTTTTATTGCACATTAAACAAAAAAGCAATGTTTTTCAGTGCTTATTTACCTAGGAGTCCGTTGTCATTCTTTTATAGAGAAGCGGACCAGCTCTCTCCAATCATCGCGGCTGCACCTCGCAATAGTGGGCCAGGCAACCTTCTTCTCCAGGATTCCGATTCGCCGTCTTGAGTTTCTGAAGGTGGACTTCTTGTGCACATAATTTGAGACCCAGAGTTTAATTGGGTCTTGCCATTTTGGTTTTCATAAATCAGTAAAAAATGAGAATAATACCTTTATTTTGATAATCAAAAAAATAAGATAAATAAAAACTCCTTTTATCTTATGAAATACAGTACAGATTTTTGGTTCTAAACACCAAATAAAGTAAATAAAATTCGAGGTTACGTTGAAAAATAAAAAAATTAAATAAAGATTAATAAAGAATAAAAGGTGTGGTGTTTTGTAATGTGGGGCGTACTTCGTGGCAATGGGGTACGCATGCACGCCAAATCGAAATTTGAAATTTTACAATAGTTAAATGCCCCCTCATTAATTTCCACGTGAAACTTAAAATGTAATTTTCACTTCTTTAGAATTTTTTTTCTTAAACTATCCAGTAACCTTAAAATTTTTACAAAATTTTATTTTATAAGGACTTTATGTGATCATATTTTTATCCACTCAAATTGGTGTGCACATGCAAATCAATGTTTTATTATTTTATTATCACGGTTGCACATCAAAACAAAACAATACAAAATTATTTTCCTATTTTTTAAATATTGTCCTTTTCAGAGATGTGGAAGAGGAAAAAAATTAGGATGGAATGAGGTTCTTGTTTGGACGGTCATTCTTTTTTACGAAATTATGGGCAGCACATATTTAAGAGGAATTGAGAAATATGTTTTTTGTGGCCCCATCATTTTCTCTTCTTTTATTACTCTTCATTAGGCACCGATCTCTGAAAAAGACAATAGAAAATAATTAAGAAATGGATGCATGTAATATTGCAAACAGCGCATAATATTTTATCATAATACTTACTTAAGGTCAAACACGATGTACACAAACGTTGGTACAATCCATCAATTATATTATGCCACTGCACGATGATGGTCGCATTTCAGAATATGAAGAGAAAGGATGCAACATTTATGTCAATAACAAGATGAAAAATAGCAGTATGTAGCTGAAAGACAGCTACCACAGCAAATTAGGCTTCGGTACCTAACTCTGCACTTTCTGCTGGGCGCTTCCTTGACTGTGTTTTGCACGAAAAGTGCTCCTGTTAGGACCGCGATATGCTTTTTGCATGAAAACAGACTCATCCTGTTATATAGGGTAAACACGTCATCAATCTTTGTTAAAATTTGATGTTGTTGTTTGGAGTGAGGACGCTTCGTATAATTTTGATGAAACTCTGGTTACTCTTTCGGTTTGAATTGAATGTTCTGGCGGCAGTTTTGCACGTGTTTTGATAACAATTTCGTGCAAAGCACAGTCAAGCCACCGCCCAGCACAAAGGGCAGAGATAAGCCTCTATTCATCTGGAGATGTGTTTCGTGTACATCGGGTTTGGCCTCACTAAAAGCAATGAACCTGATATAAAGGGCTGTACTGTTATTTTTTGTGAAGCTTCATTATGATAGTATTTGTATCATTATTCTGGATTATATTTTTACTAACGCAAAGAATATATGAACCAGAGATGGGCGGAATTCCGGATTCCGTATCCCGTCCCTTTTTCCATTCCGGATTCCTAAATTTTATATTTTAATTGCGGCATTCGAAAACACACTTTTCATAAAAACTTTGACACACGGGATTCCGGTCATTTTCCAAATTCCAGATTCCGAAATTCAAAAACTGTCAATCCGCCCATACTGATTGATTCTTTAAGGGATTTCTTGGTCTGTGATTTCAACAAATTAAGAAGACACGCCTGTCGATGTACTAATGAAAATACAGAGTAGAGAATTACTCTATTTGCTCCAATAATAACAAGTAATTAATATTCTTCTTCTTGTCGTACATCTCTCTCGGGGGTTCGAGTAGTTAACAATAGTGCTCAAATCCGCTTCTTTTATGCGATCGTCGGATGTTGTTGGTCGTTGAAATTTTCTCTAGAATTCTGGTGTAGATCCTTGATCGTGATGTGTATTTACTATTTAAATAGCCTACATGCTAAGTCCAATTGTCAATTTTATAATATTTTTTTATAATATTAAATTGAAATATACTTCTCACGTAATCTACTTCTCACGTAAGAATCGTCTAAAACTGTTACAAACATGGGTACGACATGGGCAAAGAAGACACAGACCGGAGATACGCGAGCATACATTATGGAACAGGACCTCTTGAGGTCCTGCCTCCTTCCCTTGATACGTCAGTCGTCTACTCAGCAGGGTTAGGGGTCGGTGGCTACCCTCGGTGGTCACCGAGCCGAATCGAAATGCGAGCAATTCCTATTCCCCTAGTTAATCTATAAGGCAAATAGGAGTTGAACCGTAAAATATAACGAAACTATATATTCTAAAAATTAAAATTCTTGAAATATTAGATCAGAGTGGCTTTTTGAACTCTTATTTATAAGAAAACATTTGCCGTGAGCCAGTTTTCTATTAAATTCGATCTTCAATATATAACGACGGTACTCCGGGCTCACAACAAAAATCCAACCGGCTTCTCGTGTTTATTGTTAAGATAAAAAATTAATTGGAGGTATTACCTTTTCAGATAAACCTCGACCGACTCTTCTGCACTGTCTGCGAAGATTACAATGAAATCAAACAATTTCTAGACGCAACACTTATCAGATGCAAAAGCGGCGTTCTTAGGCTAAATCTTATAATTGTCGACAACATTGATACGATTCTACATGACACCGTATACTTGGAATATTCGGAAGGTTTCCCTGACACGCCGCTAGAAACATTTATATTCGATTCAGGGAAGGAACGCCAATCGGCTATAGCTGATCGTTTGCACGGTCTTGCCAGGATCGGCGCCACAGTAATTGTAACGAATCACATTGTTGAGTACACCTGCTGTGAAGATATAATATTTGGAAAGGGTTAAGGCAAAATGGAGAGGATATCCGGCGCCATCACTTGGAAAGCATTGGTCTTCTCTAATTGCAAATCGATTATATGTGGAACGATTGGAGGATTCCGATGAGAGGATGGTGTCCAAAAGGGTTTGGGTTTATGGTGTTATTTTGTATTTGGGCATTTGCAGATTGATGATGATACAACCGTCGAGAAGAAATTTTTAATAATGGAGAATGGATTGGCAACCTGCTTATAATTGTTTTAATTGTTATTTTGTATTTATTGAATTTTGAAAGTATGTACAAAGCGTTTTTTGAAAGGGAAAGGCGGCCAACAAACTTGTTATGGTTTTTGTAAGATAGAGATGTTTTCACATTTTTAAGCGTATTTTTTGAATTTCTACGCCCTCCAACTGGTATCTTTCGGAAATCAACTCATTAAAAGATGACTTGGCCTGGTCTATCGGCTCTTTTCAGTCGAATAGCCCCATTTACGCGGTGCAGCTGAGTAACATAGAGCTTCTTGTTGACCGTGGCGTTTCTTTCGAGCATTTTCAGGTTCCACCAAGCCCAGATCATGGTCTTTTTTGAGTTAAGATCTTTCTTGACTCTCAGCTTTGCCCTATCTCCTGGTATTCTCACTCCTTTCTTTGCTTCAGATTGATGTACATGCACCATTTTTCATTTATGACCGAGTGTAAATCGATGGCGAGCGAGATGGCAAATCCCATCCAATGATGATGATTAAGGATTGTATTTTGATCACAATTAATTTTTTTCGGAAACTTCACGACTTCTTCCTTCAATAGTGCCTTCAGATCCTCTTCGTCCGCTCCGAGGCGTGTCTTCAGGATTAAACCTTGCCATTAGACACGATTTCGATTGATTTGCAAGTTTGTAGGAAGCTGCTCTGTTGGGTTGGACATGTCGCAAGGATGTCGGACACGAGGTGGACCAGAATTCTTTCAATACTAACTTACTTACTTGATTACTTGATTGTCCGACGTCATTCCGACTGCGTCGAGATGCGGACCAACTCTCTTCAGAGTGTTCGGCTTCGCCTTGTCAATCTTGACCAAGCCGTCTTCCCCTCGAGAATACCGATTCTTCTCCGTGTTGCGCGGGTGGTAGACTTCTCGTGGACGAATTTCGCGACCCAGAGCTTGACTGTGTCCGACCACCTTCCTTTGGGTCTCTCTCTTGCCCTTGACCAGCCTCGTGGATCCCATTCTGAAAGAATTCTGCTCCACCTCGTGTCCGGCAGCCTTGCGACATGTCCAGCCCAACTGAGCAGCTTCCTCCGAATTAGCAAATCAACCGAAATGGATCCTTAGACATTAGCGTGTAAGCAGATGATGTCCAGAGTTCTTTGGAGTCGTTGGAGAGTTTCCTTGGAAGGGCACCAAGTTTCGCAACCGTAGAGCAAGTCCGGAACGATGTTCTGGGCGGCTCTCAGCTTTGGCCTATCTCCTGGTATCACTCACTCCTTTCTTTGCTTCAGATTGATGTACATGCATTATTTTTCATTTCCCGTGACGATTCGGTACAAAAATCGATTTTTATGACCGAGTGTAAATCGATGGCGAGCGAGATGGCAAATCCCATCCAATGATGATGATTAAGGATTGTCTTTTGATCACAATTCATTTTTTCGGCCAATTCACGACTTCTTCCTTCAATAGTGCCTTCAGATGCTCTTCGTCCGCTCCGAGTCGTGTCTTCAAGATTAAACCTTGCCATTTTTGAACTATTTTTGTGCAGTAGACACGATTTCGGTTGATTTGCAAGTTTGAAGGAAGCTGCTCTGTTGGGTTGGACATGTCGCAAGGGTGTCCGACACGAGGTGGACCAGAATTCTTTCAAGACTAACTTTGCGGCAAGATATTAATATGTTCAGAGAGTTTAAGAATAAATTGCCGAGAAAGGTATTTTTCCAGAAAGGCCGAAAGAACTTTAACATTCTCTTGAAAAAATCGAATAATCACTATTTAAATTTGGAGTGTCCACCAAATGAATTAGCAAAAACAGGACCTCAGAAGAGTTACATAAATTCAAATTTTCGTTAAAAATTAAAGTGTCAGAGATAATTTAAGGAAAGTCTGAAAAACGGCGTGAAAATTAGTGTTTAAATTTAACGTAGAAATTAATAGAATCCTATTGAATATTTCAAAATCGTAGTTTTCATTTGGCGTGTCCACGTATTAATAACAAATAATTTTTACGAAAGTTTAACAAAGTTGTCGTAAAATATCTAAAAACCTTGCAATTGAACTAGAAAATTTTCATAGAGAATCCCAAATGAGATTGAATTTCTAACATAGGAGTGGAGTTAGCGTGGATATTCAGGCTTGCATGGTTTCAATTCCATCTCCCATTTTCCGTTTTCCGTTAGAAAAAATGGATTTCCTTGCAACCCCGCTCGGTATGTAAAATGGCACGGTGCCGGCTTTGAGAGGAACTAATCCGATGAGTAATCATCTTGCGAGATTTCACACACTTTTTCTTCAGTTTTAACCTTGATTACTTGATTGTCCGTAGTCATTCCGACTACGTCGAGACGCGAACCAACTCTCTCCAGAGTGTTCGGTTTCGCCTTGCCAATGTGGACCAAGCCGTCTTCTCCTCGAGAATACCGATTCTTCTCCGTGTTGCCCTGGTGGTAGACTTCTCGTGGATAAATTTCGCGACCCAGAGCTTGACCGTATCCGACCACCTTGGGTCTACCTCTTGCTCTTGACCAGCCTCGTGGATCCCATTCTGAAAGAATTTTGCTCCACCTCGGCTCCGACACCCTTGCGACATGTCCAACCCAACAGAGCAGCTTCCTTCACATTTGCAAATCAACCGAAATCGTGTCTACTGCACAAAAATGGCACGGTTAATCTTGAAGAAACGCCTCGGAGCGGACTACCTGCAGATATAGACGAATAGCATCTGAAGGCACTATTGAAGGAAAAAGTCGTGAAGTGGCCACAAATGAACTGTTATTAAAATAAAATCCTTAATCTTCATTCGATGGGATTTGCCGAAAAACTCGGGGCCTGCATAACTCATGAGCTCAACGAATAGAACAAAGAATATTGTTTTCAAATCGCAGCTCAACATCTCGCATGCTACCGAGGAACAGCTTATCATAAACAGCGATTTTTGTACGGAATCGTCACGGGAGATGAAAAATAGTGATAGTGCCTGTACGTCAATCTGAAGCAAAGAATGGAGTGGGTGGTTCCAGGAGATACGACAAAGCCGAGAGTCAAACAAGATCATCACCAAAAAAAGACCATCATCTACGTTTGGTGGAACTGGGAGGGTATGCTCGAAAGAAACGCCACGGTCAACAATAAGTTCTATGTTGCCCAGCTGCGCAGCGTAAATTAGGCAATTCAACTGAAAAGAGCCGATCGACAAGGCCAAGTCATCTTGCTCCACGACAATGCCAGACCGCTTGTTGCACAACTCGTCAAAACCACCCCCCAAGAGCTCGAATGGGAGGTTCTTTAGCATCCACCGTACTCTTCATACGTTTCGCCATCATCCTATTATCATATTTTCCGCTCACTGTCAAGCCCTTCGATGGCGAAGAGGACCTCAAAAACTGGCTGAACAACTTCTTCGACACCAGACCGGGCAATTTTTGGTGAAACGGCATCAACAATTTGATCGATAGGTGAGAGGAAGTCGCCAAAAGTAACGGCGAATACATAATTGATTAATTGATTATCATAATAATTGTTTTCTGTTCAAATAAATCTTTGCGAAAAAAGCTCTACCAACATATTCTTCAACCCAATAAAATATATGGATTTTCTTTCAATTCCCGAAAAACTATTTACGAGGAACTAAATAATATGTTAAACTACACAAAATTGTCATTACTGACTGCATTTGCACGTCAACAGAAAATTACTTATATATTGTCTTACATTTTTTACGTCTATCTAACAAGAATGCTTCACGCCAATTTAGAAATGTGTTTTTTTAAGCTTTTTTTCAAAATATTTTTTTATAACCATGGGGGCTTGTAATAACTAGGCTTGTCTTAAACTATCCAAAATATCTTCTCAAAAAATTATATTCGAGCATGTTTATTGAGCTCGTTTCATTACCACACTAGTTGGCGTGCATGTGAATAACGATTTAGAAATTGGACATTGACGTGAAATGTCACTTTTGAAAATCTTCCCACTGAGTGAAGTTGAATATGTATTAGGTTTAGAAATTAATTTCCGCGTTTCTTTTTTGTTGTTGATATTTTGTCATAATAAAATTATTTTTATATATAGTCGTCGCCAAATTCGATTACCACCGCAAAATGTGGCGCACTTTTTTAAATATTATTTTTTTATTTAATGTTTATGACTATTATTATTATTATTATTATTTTCCACAGTTATTCCGCTATTTAAACAACATCTGTAACATATTCTTCAATTTATTTAAGCTATAACAGTATATAACGAGCATAAACAAGAATATAATCATAAAAATTAAATTTAAAAATAATATTTAAAAAAAGTGCGCCACATTTTGCGGTGGTAATCGTATTTGGCGACGACTATAACAAATTTGGTGTTATAATGTTCTCTGTATTATCAGCTTTCTACTTACAAAGGAAGTCACTTTAGCTTCCGCTGTGATGCAAGTCTCATCAAAATCTCAAGCGGACTCTAAAGTGACTTTCCTTGTTATATATAACTTTCTTCACGTACTTTATAAAAATTTATTATTTTGGGTTCAGAATATGTCCACCTTTATTGTATGTTAAACTATTTAATTGTTACATTAGACCAATCATAGAATATGGCTGTGAATTATTCCATCCTAATTCCCCTAAATTGTCTGGTCTGCTGGAAAAACCCCTAAAATTTTTTACGCGTAAGGTTTGCCAGCGTTGCAACATTAAATATTCATCGTATAACGATAGGTTAATCATTCTAGAATGCGAGTCAATAGAAAAGCGGCGTCTTAAACTCATAGTCAAAACTTATTATAACATACTATGTAATATATACCGCTGCCCATCCCTTAATAAATTTATTTGTTTCTCAAGGTCCCCACGTAACCCGTTACTGCTCAAAGTAAAACCCGGTGTAACTAGTCATAACAACTTTTTTGTAAATAATTTGTCATTATGGAATAGAGTTTGTAAATATTTTGTTGATTGTAATATGCATAATATTAATTACATTTTTGAATCTATCCCTAACAATTTATTGTACTAACAATTACTTATTTATGCTTAAATTATTTCTATGCATTTGAGCTACCGACCTCTTGGTCAAATGTTCATCTTAACTTTTATTTCCCTCGTTATATATGTTTACTGTTCTTACGTGGTAAATAAAGAGTGAAATTAAAATTCGGATGTAAAAAATGTCAGTCCGTGAAAGTGCGGCCGGTGTACAAGCGCATCCAGCATATTACTGCGGACTAATATCCATCATTTAAATTATGATTTGTGATTAAAAATGATATAAAATAATGTGAAACCATTCAATTCAACTAATAAATTCAAGTTCTATTTTTCTGAAATTCATTAAGGGAATTTTATTGAGAAAAGAAAATAAAAAATCTATATTTCATCAGTAATAGATTGTTGGATCGTGCGCTTTCACGGACGATTGACATTTTTTACATCCGAATTTTAATTTCACTCGTAAATAAACAATTATAATATGATAATATATCCACCTTTGTGCCAGGAAAACGTCATTTGCGGGAAGCTCTTCTTTTCCTTTTCCAACTCAAGAAGAAAGCCACGAAATGCTTGCCCAAGCTTATGGCGATGCTGCACCATCCATAAGAAAGAAAAAAATTATTTTTATTTTTTTATTACGCGGAAATTAATTTCTAGACCTAATAGGTAACTTAGCCTATCGCTAATTATAGATATTTTCAATCAAAAAATTTCCCGACCATCAATGTACGCCAACTGACGAAGTTTAAGCCGGGAATGGGAAAAGGTCATATTGCTTCCAGAGAACTCAAGGCCGCATGTTGCTCAAGCGGTGAAGGATACGCTGAAAGAATTCAAATGGAAAGTCTTATCGCACCCGCCGTAGTCTTCGGACATTGCCCCGTCGGATTATCATCTTTTCCGGTCATGGTCTGGAGGAGCAGCGCTTTAGAGATCATCAAGACGTCAAAAAATGGCTAGATGAATGGACTGCGGCCAAACCAGAACAATTCTATTATGATGGAATCCATAAGTTGCCCAAATTCTGGGAAAATGTTGACGGAAATTATTTTGAATAAAAGTTTTATTCAAGTTGGTCCAGTTTTTTAAAGTTTAATATGCGTATGGAAATTAATTTCTAGACCTAATAATTCGGACTTTGAGGGTAATATTTAAGTGTCGGTTCTCAAAAAAGTATAAAGTTCTATCAAATTTTTTATTTGATGATATTTTATGTTAAAATAAATATTTTAAAACATTGAGTTGTGTTTGAAATAATTTGTTTGACAAATTTGGCATTGAAGATCGGCCCAAAATTGCTCAAATATCTACTAATCTAGTTGAGGAACAAACGTGCAGAAGATATTTTAAGAAAAATAATTTAAAATTAAGGGAAAACAACTAAATTTTTGTTTTATTTTAGGGCCGGGCCGGCCTTTCCCAAATATAGTGAATAACGATTTAGAAATTGGGCATGGACGAGCGATGTCACTTTTGAAGGTCCTCCCATGAGTGAAGCTGAATATGTATTTCGCTGAATTAGCCATAATAATAAATGTTGAATGTAGGTCTTTTATGTAAACAGCAAACAATAACAAAAACCAACAATTGGTATAGCCGTTATACGCCATTCTTTACCACATATCGATTAAGCATTTCCAGAATTCGGGCGAACGGCTGACCATCCGCTCCAAACTTGTATAGAAGATGATGAAGAAGGAAGAGAACATGTTGTTGTTGGTTGTTGATGTTCAGTTCATGTGTGTACTAACCGCCACCAGTGTCTCAACAAACGCACACACACACAGCGACAAATATCTCGTGATTCGGGGCAGGCCAGGCTCGAGAGAGGTCTTTTCGTGTGCCTTTTCTCTAGCCATCCGCCCCGTACAATCATTTCATATTTCGATTGGTCACTAAGCATCAGAAGCATCTCTTTTTGCCTCTTGCTATCTGTCATGTCCTTTTTTTCGCTTCCCCGTACGGGAAACAGCTGTGTGCGAACGAATGTCAGCTGATTCCAGTTGAACCTTGTGTTGCGCTTTTCCGGTTGCAGATTGAACCGTGTGTCTCGATATTTATTGCAATTTTATTCTATGATTTTTATCAGAAGCTCGTTTAAGATAAGTTTGCAGATTTTTATACATCATTAATTACTTTTTGAGCCTATTTAAGGCATTAAGCCTTTATATAGTCATATACTCACGCCAAATCGAAATAGCGATTTTGCAAAAATGATTTTGCTGTGTGGAAATTTTTACGTCTTTATTGCAAAAACGTTTTTACTATAATTTAATTAAGCTTGTCTTAAACTATCGAAAAATATTAATATCATTCCAAAAAGTTATATTTGAGCATGTTTATTGAGCTCATTCTATTACCATACAAGTTGGGGTTTATACTCTATGTTATATGGATTTACCGATGTCAAATACCCTAAAATTCATTTAGAACTATTCAGAAAAGTCCACGCAAAAATCAATAAAACATCTTCAAATCTACATTAGAAAGAAGCCTGTTGGAATTCTCGCATGAGACAGATTTTAAAATATAATTTGGAAGTAGTACGTCCCGTTTAAGACTTTGTTATTTAACACTTTCCAAACGAAAATAACAATTTGTGCGATATTTAAACGCATTTTATTAATTTCTACGTGTAACCTAAAAGATAATTGTCTCGGCTTCCTTAAAATGTTCCTGGAACATTAAATTTATATAAAATGATAGAGTTAAGTTATCTGTTGGTGCTTCTGTTTTTATGAATTCCTTTGACGTGAAAAGACGTTATAATCGAATAGTTAGAGAATATATTGAAGTTATGTGAAATGTGTGCACAATTTAAACTTAAAAACTGTTAGATATTCAAACGTGAATATTAGAAAAACAAGTTTGAATATTGTAAACTTGCAGTCACACCAATTGTAAATTAATATTTTGTCAATATTTAAGCGTGCCTTACTAATTTACACGTATTATTTTCATATAACTTGACACGTCATTGTTACTAGTCCGTCTTAAAATATCTAAAAACCTCAGCTTCTTATTGAAACATGCAATTGGAGCAGATTTTCTGAGCCTCAATCTTAAACTATTTCTTTCGAAGTGCGCAGTAGCAAAATCCAGCGGAATACCAAATAGAAAGAGGCCCTTTAAAGGTTTTAAGATGTTTTTTTTTTTAAATTCTGTTACTACGCCACTCGCAATAGCAATTCCTTTTTACTCACCTTCTCCATACACACTGCATATTTCCCGAGCCGCTTCGGCTGCTTTTTGCTTTCAAACAAGAGCAGATGTCAAAAAGACTGATTTTTGCCTCCTGGATAGTTCCTTTCTAAGCGTGAAAAATGATGAAAATGTAACATTTCAGAACAAACTAAAAACACAGTTTTGTAGAGCAGAAAAAGCGCTATCAGATAAATACACTAGCTGACAAAAGTTTTGTCACAAATGTTTTTTCGGGTTTAACTTTTTTGTGACTTGACCAAATTGGCTGATTTTTTGATATGATAGATTCATATGGTTGTAGATTATTTTACAAATTCCCGCTTGTGATTACGATGATCCGTTTTACAGTGACAAGCGTTTATCGTAAAACGCGTAGCTCAAAAATATTACGCACTTTTCTTGCACTGTATTTTTTAATAATTTTTAAAGTTCAATTATATTTTTTTCATAATTTATTGAAAATAGCAGTAATTGGCAACATTTTAGAGATGACTCCACGTAAAGAAACTCCAATTGCCACCCGGCAAGCTGTTATCAATATGAGGGAAAACGGAATGCGTGGTACCGAAATTGCCATGATAATTTAAACCAAATTTTGCTACTGTAACATTTAAAACACTGATTCACATAAAATATCAAAAAATCAGCCAATTTGGTCAAGTCACAAAAACGTTAAACCCGAAAAAAAAACATTTGTGACAAAACTTTTGTCAGCTAGTGTATATACACTTTGTCAAACAACAAGAAAATTGTTGTGAAACAAAAGATTATATAAAAACTCTACGAACTAATTCCTCAACCCAAGATGAATTTTTGTAAGCTCCTGCTTTTAGGAATTCATTGGGTGTGTAAATTACTTAAAGTGGCATAAATGAAGGAAGTTTTAGTCCCACTTTGGGAAAAAATAGAGAGGTGTCGATTTAATTTCCAATTTTTTTATTATTTTAATTTTCTTTTGTCATTTTTTAATATATTGTTCTTTTCAGAGATCGGTGCCTAATGGAAGAGCAAAAAATAAGAAAAAACGGACGGCCACACGGCCACAAAGGGCTTTTCCATCTATTACACTTCAGTGTTGTTGTCTTTTTTTTTTGAGAAAACACACATTGATGAAATAGAAAAGAGTGACCGTCCGAACGAGAATTTTGTTCTAATTTTTTCCTCTTCGATTAGGCACCGATTTCTGAAAAGAACAATAAAAAAATAAAATTACACAGATAATTAAATTATTAAAATTATGGCGAGCCTGCAGATTAGTCCAATCACCTCTGACGATGACCGACTATCCGAGTCAGGAGAGAATGATGAGGATAGGGAATTGAGTTCGTGCTCAAAAAAGTGACAGCGTAGCTATGCTAGCTAGCATAGTTTTTTATTAAGTGAAAAAAATTAAACGAAAAATTTTCGCTTGTCTTTTTCTATTATCTTACCTTAAAAACAATAAAATAATTTTAAAAATAATCCTAATAGAAAAGGAAAAAACACATGTTTTTCCCACATTGAAGAGGAATAGACGAAAAATTCTTTTGTGGCCATGTGGCCGTCCATCCGAGACTATCATTTTTTCTTCTTTTTTTGTTCCATTAGGCACTGACCTCTAAAAAGGACAATATTTCTGAATTATTATTGTCAATTTAAAAACCTATTATCAAAATCTGAGAAATTGACAATTCAAATTTTATTTTTATAAAAAATAAAAGTAATAAATCTGACGTGATCTAGAAATTTTGAAGAAATATAATGAAAAACAGAGAAATTATTAACATAAATTGAATATTTGTTTCATTATCTCTTTGAGACCATTGAAAATAATTCAAAAATGATCAAATCAAACCTTTCATATTCTTAGATTTTGATAATATTTATTAATAAAAAATAAAATAAGAAATAATAAAAAATTGCAAATTAAATCGACACCTCCAGCACTCCAGGACAAAACAATAGAAAACAATGTCCCAAATTTGAAAAAACGCAATTTAAGATTGAGCCAAGAAGGCTTGCGTTTTGGCAAAAACTGTGCATTGATTTTATCAATTGTATCCTTTTAGTATCTTTCTTGACTCCGCCTCCAAATGGGTTTTTGGATACGCTTTGTCCTGGGGTGCCTCCAGTCTCTTTTCCCCCAAACGAGACCGAAACAGCCTCCCTTTATGAGCAATTTTTCTCATTAATTTACACCTTGACAATATATAATTTAAATACCTAGGTATTATGAAAACTGCAAAATTGTCTGAATTCTCTCGTTTGACTCCGACTGCATATATGAATAATTTATTAATTGTTCACATGATTTTATAATAACGCGTTTTTTATTCATTGGACTTGCCTTAACTACCTAATCGTCTTTAAGCTACGCTGTTATTTAAAAATTTAATAGTTGGTTTTATTTTATTGCACTCTGAAATTGTAGAAACTTAAATGAACTCTGTTCGAGGTGCACATTGTTGTTTTTTTTCTTTATTTCACATACCAACTTCACTCTTGGTATGGTAACAAAATGAGCTCGCTAAACATGCGCAAATTTAACTTTTTAGAAAGATATTAATACTTTTAGATGGTTTAAGACAAGCCTAGTTGGATTGTAGTAAAAGAAAACCTCATTCCATCCTAATTTTCTTCCTCTTCCATTAGGCACCGATCTCTGAAAAGGACAATATCTAATATAAATATTCTCTATATAATTAGAAAATTAATTTTGAACTTTATAAAATTATTATTTCCATTTGTTGTGCAATTTATGGATTGGAATGGGCTAAGTATATCCTTAAAGGCTACAGAATATCTTGCATGCAGTATCCAACACACACGTCTCTTTAATTCGACCAAAATGGAAGTTTGTCTAATCGCGGGCATTCAAAAATTGTCATTGGAGCGCACTATCAAATTCGCTATTTTTTTTTAATTAATTTTTTTTTCTTTAAAATATAATGAATTTACAGAGGATATTGACATTTTTTATAGCATTGTAACTGCCGTGAGCACAGATTATACTATTTCCGAGGTTAAGTTTATCCGGAAATGATGTGAATGTGATGAATTCATAATAAATGGTAAGAATTGGTTCGTTATGTTTTAAATTTGATATTTTTAGATCTATGGCGATCGTCGTTATAACAGAAACAACATTATATGATATCAAAGCATGGACTTTGCTTAATAGAGAAGATTTAATATCTGAAGGTATATGTTTTTAGCGTTTGTTATTATTTTTATACCAATTGGCTCATTAGACAATATTTAAACTAAATCGACAATAGACAATATTTAAACTAAAAATAACCTAAAGTTAAAATAAGTGGTTTTTTTTCTAGATATTATCTTTGTGAGTCTAACATTAAAGAAAAATTGTTTGTATAAAAATATAAAATATTTGTCTTGTTAAAAGAATTTGTTCATATAGATGAATTATACCAATACTTAACAAATTTTATGGCTTAAGAAAGGTTGCTAGCATGTTGAAGATAATAAACTTAAATTATTTTTGCGATTAAGGAGTTTGTCCAGCATGTAAGGAAAATTATTTTTCTTTAGCTATTTTAGTCTTTTCCATTCCACCGACCGGTTTTATATATCAAAATGTTTTTTAATGAGCCAACAATGTGTTTTCTTTCAGAATATTATGTAAGGTTGCAAGTTTATGGAATATTTTTAATCTTGATTTTTGAATTCACAACGGGCTTCTAAAGGTGACAAATAAATTAGATAACTAGATAAAGGTAAATGTATATTTTTATCAAATATTAAATACCTTATTTCAGCATTATTATCAAACAGATTTTCAAACAAGTAACTGTCAGTGTGGATACGAAAATGGATGGGTCTAATTGTTCATTATAAAACATAATTTTTTAATTTGTAAATAAAGAATATTATATATATATATATATAATTTATTAAAAAATATATTATATTAATCAAATGTCATTTGTGAGGTAACTATCAGGGTTGCGCAGAATTACATCTTCCATCTTCCGTTTTCCGTCGTCCGTTTGAAAAAATCATTTCCATTCCATTGAGTAAAACTTCAGATTTTTTCTTAATAACGAGAACGAAAGTTTCCATCTTGTAAAAATTTTATTATACACATTATTTTCAAGTAAAGTCTTTATTATAAGTTTATAATAAATAATTTCAATTTAATTTAGTCTCCTTCTTTTTATAACTTGGGACTTCTGAAAGTAAATAAAACATTACATGCGCGCATGCATAGGCATATTTCCTAACCGATAACAATTTTTGGACGCCATATTCTCGAGCAGGTGCGTGAGTGGAATTTCTTGTGACAAGCATTCGCGGTGCCAGTGAACATACATTACGAGATAAGTGATTTTGTGCATAGTGTTGAAGCGGCATGCTTGCATTAATAAATTCATTTCTAAAGGTTGCATCTACCAGAGATCTTTCAAAGCCTGCATCCACTATCTAGAATACAAGACATCACAACTTCTATTGAAATAATATAACAAACAGCTCTTAAATTATTAAACTCTTCGTATATTGTTTCCCTCTCTGATGATATTCCGCCATTCGAAGAACCTTGTTCCGAAAAACCTAAACAATCGTCATGAGAACTATTATCAATGTTTGTACGGTCATCATCAACTCTATGTTTCGAAATATTTTTGGATAATATAAATTCATCTGGAGGTTGAGTTGATGACGATCGCACAGATATATCGCAATTGTTGCTATCGTCATCGTCATTTTCAATGTTCAATATCGATTCTTCGACATTATTATTTGGGTCCAAATCTGTAAAACATAATTATAAAATCAAATATTTATCTGTAAGAACCTCCATATAGCGATATTAAATGCATATGTATACAACAAACTCCAGATCGTTGGTCCAAGCATGTGCATTTGAATCGATATGGACAACTTTGGCAAATTTGGCAATGCACATTGTTCTAAAAACACTAAAACACTCTAAATAAACTTCATATACTCACATTTTCATCGCATCTGCATGATCCGTTATCCGTAATTGTATGGTGAATATCACGATTGGACGTCGATGGAACGAACCACTCGTTATCAATCTTCGATATTGGTGGCGGACTGTCTCCGGCAAATTCTACTGCAGAGCGATGGGTCTGATGAGTCTTTGATCGTCGACTGCTACCTGCTGCGAGCTTCCGTTTCCTCTGTAATGAAAAAAAATTCTCGCAGTAAAGTATTTCACTTACGTAAACTAAATTAGACGTAGCAATGTCGCTTATCGCGGTATACAGTGTGTGCAAAAGCGTATCTATTCGGATATTTTCCTTCTTTGCCAGCATTCGAATCTGAAAATATAGAACAAAACTATGGACCACGAAATAATATATTTAGCATATATTGTACATATGCAATGATATCACATGGTACCTTAAGTCTGCAGTGCCATGATTCCGCCAACATACTCGTATGTACTGGCGAATACCTATGATCCTGGGAGTTGCTCCATTGCTGCATTTTGGCTATAAATTATAATCTACAGAGTAATTAAAAAATCATTACTTAAATAATATGTCTCCATATACTCCATGAATTTGCTGGCATCCTCATTGTTTTCTACCATGAGCATGTCAGACATACTTTGCCACATCCTGTCTACTTCCTGCTGTAATGGTTCTTTTAGTATAACATTCATAACAATTTTTTGGTAATATTTTGGTTTTCTGGGAATACCTTAAAAATCTGTTTAAAAGAAATATTTATTTACTGACCTGAATGTACCCATTCCAAAACGCTGATGCTTCATCAGACATAAATGTTTTCGGGCAGAATGTCGGCATTAATTTTTTTATACATCCAAAAAGCGTTGATATATCATTTGATCGAGATGTGTGGGACAGAAGAAATGCTAAGGTTTATTAAATTAATGGATTTTTACAATTAACTACCTATAGGGACGCCTTTGTCGAACTCGTTCATTGCTAAAACTGTAGTTAACTTTAAATTATACCTTGTAATATTATGGGTATCGTCTATAGTTATACCACGACCAGAGTAATCTTTCATCCATTGAAGTTGCTGTGGGGTGATTATTACTGAAATCCCACGGAATATATATATATATATATATATATATATAATCAAAATCTAAGAATATGAAAGGTTTGATTTGATCATTTTTGAATTATTTTCAATGGTCTCAAAGAGATCATGAAACAAATATTCAATTTATGTTAATAATTTCTCTGTTTTTCATTATATTTCTTCAAAATTTCTAGATCAAATCAGATTTATTACTTCTATTTTTTATGAAAAGAAAATTGGAAATGTCAATTTCTTAGATTTTCATAATATATCAATAAATAAACAAATGATAAATGTATAACCTAATTTAAATTCGCTGCCAGTTGTATCTTTCGGTGGCACATAAAGTTGAAAGCCATCGTTGACGTCTCCGTTATCGATTCTAGTTAATAATGAATTTAAATCATTCTCGTGTAGACGTCCTGGGATATAATTCATTTTATGGCGGAAATTCCTTAAATAATATTTTTGTTAAACTTATTAGGCTTAGTATAAAATACCACAAATCTTGAGTAGTGACATAGAATAGCCTATTCGTATGTGGATAATTTTCCCTTAATTTCAAAATAATCTGCATGTTGGTCATACCGTCTCGAAGTAATCTGAATTAAAAATTATTTAGCACTAAAACAAATTTAAACTTTTCGATAATTATTTTCTGCTGATAGCTATATTTTAGAGATTCGTAATCTATATTATGGTTCAAATGACTGAAGCACGCCTCAACACTAATCTTCCCATTTTCCGCTGTTTTAACCTTTAATGAATAAATACATATAATATTTTTAATATTAATAATTAATATACCTTCATATACGCTGTACATCTCTCATCAATCTTATCATTTTCATGACCTGCTCTTATCGCTGATTGTTGCTTGTAATTTCCCTTCCGCACTCGATGGCATATGTTATATTCCACATGTGTTCCATTTATATCTGTCGACGATGAAATTCTAAATGAAGTTCCCGTATGTTCCTCTCTTGTTGAACGCCAAATCTATAATAAATGAACCAATAATTAATAATAAGATATAAACAACCATATAATCTTCAAAACAATCAAATTCTTTGTGTTCCATTTCAAATGCTCCATTATCGTTATGCTCTTTTGTCATGTGCTGTCTCAAACCTGAAATAGATGCAAACTTACCATAGCATATCCCACATTCCACTCGTTCGCCATCAGAATAAATCTAAAATTTTTAATATTATATTTAATATAAATTATTAGCATGAATACCTTCCCATGAATATTCTTACAATGATATTTCATTCCTTTTACACTTTTCAATTGAACATCGCAGTGTGGACAATTCAATAGAACATGTGTTTCATTGTTCTTGCGAGTGCGAAGTTCCTGAAGACCATTATCAAACTTACTCATCTCCTCGAACCCATAGCCATGAATTCTTCTTAAATGACTTCTCAAATTTTTTGGAATTTGAGAATAACCACAGTTTTCAGGGCATTCAAAAACTGTAGATGAAATTGAGCACATTTTAACTTTGTTACTTGAATTAAATTCGAGTAAAAAATTTATTTAAAAAAAAAATAGCGAATTTGATAGTGCGCTCCAATGACAATTTTTGAATGCCCGCGATTAGACAAACTTCCATTTTGGTCGAATTAAAGAGACGTCCAACACACTGACTAGAATGAGACGGATTGATATATTTCAAGCTTAAGAAATCAGTCTCATAATTCAATCATTATAAGTCTAATGAAATTGGGGTGAAAAATGTTCTCAAATTTCAACAAATCAAATAAATGGCACATGTTTTAATATGATAAAATCGCCCATTTGGTTAGTATCTGTTAATATAAGTAATATGTTCCTTTATTTAGTTCAATTGGTCTGACGATCATTAAACCCTGGTGGACTAATAAATTATATTTTCATTAGTGATTTTATTATTAGATGACAAGAAAAAGGTTCCGACCGACAAAAAATGAACAAATAAACTGCAATTTATTTTTATTGGTTATAAAATTGGGTTCATTTCGTTTAATCTTGCACGGAAACATACTCGCTCAATGAGTACAATTGATCGCGAAACGCGCTTTTACGTGCAAATTTGAAAATATCGTTTTGATATATTTTTGCTGTTAAAATTTGTTTTCAGAACATTACTTTCGAGCTTCCATTATACAATTTGAATGGATCTTGTCACTTTGGAAAAGTTAATTATTACACTAGCTGACAAAAGTTTTGTCACAAATGTTTTTTCGGGTTTAACTTTTTTGTGACTCGATCAAATTGGCTGATTTTTTGAAATTTTATGTGAATCAGTGTTTAAAATGTTATAGTAGCAAAATTTGGTTTAAATTACCATGGCAATTTCGGTACCGCGCATTCCGTTTTCCCTCATATTGATAACAGCTTGCCGGGTGGCAATTGGAGTTTCTTTACGTGGAGTCATCTCTAAAATGTTGCCAAGTACTGCTATTTTCAATAAATTATTAAAAAATATAATTGAATTTAAAAATTATAAAAAAAATGCAGTGCAAGAAAAGTGCGTAATATCTTTGAGCTACGCGTTTTACGATAAACGCTTGTCACTGTAAAACGGAACATCGTAATCACAAGCGGGAATTTGTAAAATAATCTAAAACCATATGAATCTATCATATCAAAAAATCAGCCAATTTGGTCAAGTCACAATAAAGTTAAACCCGAAAAAACATTTGTGACAAAACTTTTGTCAGCTAGTGTACCTTTTATTCTTAAACAATCTCTATGCTTTATCATTTTAAGAATATGAATGGAATATATCAGACTAGAGGCACTTTGCTGAAATTCTTTTTATTTGTTATTTTCTATTTTAAGTGCCTGGCTTGATATGTGAAGCAAATATTTTTCTTTTCATGTGTCCCTTATAAGAGACGCCAAATGAAAATAACGATTTTTCGAGATTAAAACGCATTTCATAAATTACCACGTAAACGTAAAAAACTTAATTTTATAGGTTTTTCTTAAAATATCTCCTGCACTTTAAAATTTTACCATAGGTTTTAATGACTTCTCTGAGCTTCTGCTTTTACTATTTCATTTGGCGTGCCCTTATATGCATTACTTTAGATACTTTCTTTTCACGTGTCTCTATTTTTATAGAATTTATTGGAGAAAATACTTACTTACTTTGGATACTTTGGAGCCCGACTCATTCTCCAGCGGAGAAGCGGACTAACTCCTTCCATTCCGAACGGCTCTTCCTTGCCAACGTAGACCAAGTCGTTTTTCCTTCAATGATTCCAATTCTTCTTCTTTGGGTGCGCGTAGTTGAGCAATAGCGAATGAATCGTGCAACGATGTCTTTCACTTGATCTGACCAGCGCGCTTTCGGCCTTCCCTTCGCTCTTGTTCACCCCCTCGGATCCCATTCCGTTAGTCTTCGGAACTACGTTTCTGCCGGCATCAGGGCAACATTGCCAGCCCATTTCATCAACTTCTTCTTCATGACTCGTTCCACGTCGCAGTTGGCGTGGAAACTAGTTGCATCCATCGCCCTCTGTAGGCGTCCGGTTTGATCCGCGAATAGTGGCCACGTTTCCGAAGCGTAGAGCAATGCAGGTACAAGCTACTGGAAAAGCAGTTGTTTGCGTCGTTTCTTCTCAATGGCGTCGATTAGCGGTTTGCATTTACCGAAAGCTGACCAGGCTGTCTTGATCCTTCCAATCGTCTCGTCCTATGTACTACCGTCCTTTTTGATACAGCTTCCAAGGCCCTCTTTCGGCGTACAACTGGTTCCGTCGTCTGAAATAGAACGCGGAGATTTGAATGCGTTGTGGAGAATTACTGTTTTCATAGGATTTATTTCAAGTCCTTTGGATTTAGAATGTACGACGAGTTCCTGTATTTTGGATTCCATCTCTTCGCAGGTGTGGGTCACTAGGACTACATCGTCCGCGAATTCCAGCCTTTCCAAGTTGACTCCGTCGATGTTGATTCCGTCTTCATTTGTTTCGGGGTTGTTCCCGATTTCTTCAAAAATAGATTGGAGTGCAAATAGAGTAGGGGACGCAGAGTCCCCTTGTCGGACACCCCTTTCGGATAGTGATTTCCGCTGACCCATCCTTGATCGACACGAGTATGGCTTCGCGGAGTTGTGAAGGGACACCAGCAGCCGCCAGAGAGCTTAGGATGCACTGATGTTTTATCTTATCGAACGCACTTGAGAAATCTACAAATCCAAGGACTAGAGGTATTTTGAATTCATTGCACTGGCTGATCAACAGTCGGATGGATTGTATTAGGGTGAACCAAAATTTTTTTCCGATTTTTTATCAAAAATTTAAACATAATTTTACAACACATTAAAAACAATTAGGTTTCAAAGTAAAGACCATTTGACTCTATTGTTTGAACCCATCTATCGGCAAGTTGTTCGATCCAGCTGCGGTACCACTCCTTGTTCTTAGAGGCGAAAAACTCGCGGCTGGCACCCGTTTTCGACATCGGCCAGGTCATTGAAGCTACGAACACGAAGAAAGTGTGCCATGGATCGGAAAAGATGATAATCAGATGGCGGAAGGTCCGGACTATAAGCTGGATGTGGAAGAAGTTCAATGGCGTCGAGATTTTTGATAATTTCCTTCGTTTGTCTGGGGAGTATTCGCTTCCGATTGATCAATGCTGGATATTTCTCGCCAAGTGCCGCATACATTCGATCAAGTTGGGCGCAATAGAGGTCTGCGTCAATGGTCCGACTATTTGGAACTAGCTCGAAGTAAATTACGCCTTCGCAATTCCACCAAACACACAGAAGTGCCTTCTTTGAGAAACGATAACATTTTACTACCGGTTCCGCCGTTTGACCGGGTTCCAACTATTTATTTTGTCTGTCCGGATAACTGAAATAGACCCACTTTTCATCACAAGTTACAATTCTACGAATAAAACGGTAATCGTGTCGTTTTTCGAGCAGTTTACGACAAGTCTAGACACGTTGTTGAGCTTGAATTTCAGTCAATGCATGAGGTACTTCTCGGCAGCGTCTATTGACTTTCCCAAGGGCGTGAAGATGTCGTACAACTGATGGTTGAGGAACATCGAGCTCGGTCAACAATCTGCGAGTACTTATTGATGGATTGATCTCCACAGGTTCACGGATTGCTTCAGAATCCACTGTCGTAGGTCGGCCTGAATGTGTCTTGTCCTCAGTGTCGCCGTCGTTAAATCTTTTGAATCAATTTCGCGCAGTACGATCCGAGACCATATTGTCGCCTTCAACTTGGCATATCTTTTTTGCTGCTGCAATTACGTTGAAGCCTTGTTTCCAGTAATAGCGTAAAAGAACACGAATTTTGTATTTTTCCATGTTTCTTCTACAAGTTAAAAAAATTTTAAATAAAAGACCAATTAAACATTTATATATATATATATATATATATTGTCGTGGTGTAGGTTAATGAAAAATCAGGATTAAAGGAGCATTCCGAATAATAAAATGGTCTCGCTTGGACAGGTGTAGATTTAATTTGCAATTTGTTTATTATTTCGATCCTAAATATAATAAATTATATAGTCGTCGCCAAATGCGATTACCGCCGCAAATTGTGGCGCACTTTTTAAATATTATTTTTTCCTTTAATTTTCATGATTATTTTCTTGTTTAGGCTCGTTCTATACTGTTCTTGCTTAAATAAATTGAAGAATATGTTTTAGAAGTTGTTAAAATCGTGGATGAAATGTGGAAAATAATAAAAATCATAAAAATTAAATGGAAAAAATATTTAAAAAAGGTGCGCCACACTTTGCGGCGGTAATCGCATTTGGCGACGACTATACAAAAATTGTTTTATAATAATTATTATGTTGATTTAACAACCAATTTAGTAAGAGAAAACAAAATGAAACAAAATCGTGATGAAAGCGAAATAATAAACAAATTGCAAATTAAATACTGTCCAAGCGAGACCATTTTATTATTCGGAATGCTCCTTTAACCCTGATTTTTCATTAACCTACACCACGACAATATATATATATATATAATGATAGAGCTGTTCAAGAGCTTTAAATATATACATATATATAACACATGCACTCCACTGCCACGAACACGTCATATCTTGCAAAAAAGTGTGGACGAATTTCAAAACCCCTTCGCTTTCTATTTTAATTATTTGTTTCTTAAGAATTATAAAATAGTTTTTAAACTTAAAAAAATTTAATACCATTAATAAATAATTCTAAAAGATTTTAAAAACAAATTAAAATCAAATTCGAAGAAGTTACGATTTTAAAAATAAAAAGAATTTGAAGAAAAAGTGAAGGGCGTGGTTTTGCAATTTGTCCACAACTTTTTTACAAAATTCACAGTAACCGTGGCAGTGGAGTGCACATGTATATACAAATCTTTATTTGGTAAAAAAAAAACAATTAGAAAAAAAGATATAGGAAATCGGAAAACTATTTTGGTTCACCCTAATATATTGTCTATGCATTTTCCCACCACCGATAACAGGGAAATCGGCCTGTAATGCTTTATGGTCTCGGGGTCTTTCCTTTTAGGTAAGAGATTGAATTTGGACGTCTTCCATGTTCGAGGATGATCTCCAGTTTCTCTAATGTGATTAAAGAATTTGATGAGCAAAGGTGCGATAACATCATCTAGCGTAATATAGTTTTATTCTTCAACTTCTTGAGCTTCAAATATTAAAGAATTATTCAGAACTTTCGCCAACGCGTTTGTCTTATAATTGCAATATTCACGTGCACCTTACACAAATATTTTCTACGCCAGTTTCTCAGTTTTTTTTATTAAACTTTCTAAAAATATTAGATTCAAGAAGGTTTTTTGAGCTCTTTAGGGTTCCAGTAAGTGTGCTTATGGTTGATTTCAGCAAAATATATTTGTTTAGATATCATCTTTAATTATTTGTTATCTTTTGCGTTCTCCCCTCAATATTGGTTATATTGAATTATAATATTGCAAGTCGATTTTTAAGCAGTTTTTCACTAGTTCTTGTAAATTTACTTTTATTATTTTACGTTTTCTATTATTTATTTTTATTTCTACCAACTTCCTTATGTAACACATTACAAAGTCTTTTCATTATGGGATGTTTGTAAAAACAAAATTTATCCTTTTTACGTTGAAAGTTATTTTGCGCAGCTGCGTACTCGAAAATACGCACCTGTCATTCCAGCTGTTTTAAATAGTTTGGATTCAATTTTCTTGAAAACAATTCGCCAACTTAACTTGACCCAAAGGTTGATGTTTTTATTGAGAGTTGATCTTTTTCGTGTTCTAAGACATCTCCACCCCATTCATTTGGTTGTGAAAATGTCTGACTGAAAAGTGCAAATTCAGAACATCAATTGAGTCGCGTTTTCTTTTCCATTCCTTCTTCTTCTTCTTCATGCTGTGACCGCATGCAAATTGTTTTTTCTATCGATATTCATTTTTTGCAATTATTTAGAGAGAAACGTTCATTCTAATTAGTTGGAGCATTCTATATATGTGTTATTTTGTTGTGAAAATTGTAATAAATATTCCATCAATTAAATTTTTTAAAGCATTAGTCATAAATACTTGAATTTTTCCAGGTTGTCGCTCTCATAGATAATGAGCATTGAAGGACAATTGAGGGACCAAAAATTGAATTGAAAAATATACTTTCTTAAAATAAACCATGGAAACGATGGATATCCGGGTTGGTCATCATCATCATCATCACCATGCATTAGGCTCGCGTCGAGGAAAACGCCTCACACAACAAGCTAAAACGCATCCGATGATTCAAGCCAAACAAAATCAGATGTATCTTATCACTACTATGATTGCGCCTCCATCGGATACGTCACTGATTAATAAAACACTGCCAAAGGAATTGATATTAAGGTGTTGATTCGAATATATGATAAATAAACACATGTTTTTTATAGGATTTTCTCATATTTGGACACGAAATCATTGTGCCGTTGTGCGCAGACTTGTAGGGCTTGGAATGATCTAGCACTTGATGGATCCAATTGGCAGAGAGTGGATTTGTTTACATTTCAAAAGGATGTGAAGGCTAGTTTTACTGTGATACTGGATAATAATGTAAAATACATGGAAAGAAGGAAAAAGCTAATATTTGTTTTTTTTGAAAAACAAAACAGCCTATGGATGGATTTCCGAGTGTTTTTCTTATAATTAATTCTCATCATCCACCCTAAGATTTACTATATAATAACCTTATTTCATGAAAAAAGCAAAACCGAAATAGTCTGCAACCAAACGAGTAATATTACATTTTAAATAAAAACTAAAAAGCTATAAAGTAAGCTTGTAAGCTATAAAACCTATTCTATCATAATGAAATGCATCAAGCCGACATTGAAAATAATTTTTAAAAGTTTAAAATGTTTCCCTATGACGAGAGTGAAACCATCCTGCGCTATGGCTTTAAGGCGATACGTTATAATAAAAAATAATGTTTTGGAAGTGAACTTAACATGAAAAGCAGTATGTTTAAACTAAATATAACACATTTTTGCAAGACTAAACTGAATTTTTTTTTTGAAAATTAAAAAAAATAAATATTCTGTTTGCAAAATATCGTAAAATCATATGTAAGGTCACCAAACGGATTGCTGCACTCACAATTGTGAGCTCACAACTTACTTTACTTTACTTGATTTTTGAATTCGGTTGCGAGTGGTTGTTATTAAATATAGGTTATTGGTAATTAGCTTAGTTTATGCATTAGTTATTAGTTAAATATAGGTCAGTTTGTTATTGTTATTCGATCCGCACCATAATGACGAAGCTGTCAGTATATGTTTTCTAAGCTTTAACATGCTTCCTACTCTGTAATCACACTCAGGGCAAGAAATCATACAAGTGCCCTCGAGTTCCTTTATTGAAATATATAGTCGTTGCCAAATGCGAATACCACCGCAAAATGTAGCGCACTTTTTTAAATATTATTTTTTCATTTAATTTTTATGATTATAATTAATTATTCCACTATTTGAACAACATCTATAACATATTCTTCTATTTATTTAAGCAGAAACAGTATAGAGCGAGCATAAAAGAAAATAATTATAAAAATAAAATGAAAAAAGAATATTTCAAAAAGTGCGCCACATTTTGCGGTGGCACGCCAAAGCGAAATAATGATTGTGCGATTTTTAAACGTGTGTGGAAATGTTTACGCTTGTATAACAAAAAAGTATTTACTATAATTTAATTAAGCGTGTCTTAAACTATCTAAAAATATTTAAATCTTTCTAAAAAGTTATATTTGAGCATGCTTACTGAGCTCATTCTATTGCCATACAAGTTGGCGTGCGGTGGTAATCGTATTTGGTGACGACTAAATCTTATAATGAGCAGAAATTCACATGAAAACGTTTCTTCCCGTTTCTTCCCGTTTCGCCATCTTGCAACTCGCTCTTTCAATGAATTAAAACAACATTTTTCAACGTCGTATTGGTGAATTTTCATAAAATTCCTTCTCATATTCCTGGGAACAGTGATCACGCCGAAATTCTCTAGGCATTCGAACAGGGATCCTGAGCAGTTCACTCTAATTAACCAAATCACCTGTACAAACCATTTTATTATATAGTCGTCGCCAAATTCGATTACCGCCGCAAAGTGTGGCGCACTTTTTTTAAATATTATTTTTTCATTTAATTTTTATGATTTTCATTATTTTCCACATTTATTCCACGATTGAAACAACATCTAAAACATATTTTTCAATTTATTTAAGCAAGAACAGTATAGAACGAGCCTAAACAAGAAAATAATCATGAAAATTAAATGAAAAAATAATATTTAAAAAAGTGCGCCACACTTTGCGGCGGTAATCGCATTTGGCGACGACTATAGGAAAATTAATTTATAATATTGTCCTTGTCAGAGATCGGTGCCTAATGGAAGGGAAAAAAGAAGAAAAAATTATAGTTTCGGATGGACACAACACGGCCACAAACGACTTTTTCGTCTATTCCTCTTCAATGTGTGCTGCCCATTTTTATAGAGACAAGACACATTGATGAGATGGAAAAGAGTGGCCGTCCAAACGAGAACCTCATTTTGTTTTAATTTTTCCTCTTTTATTAGGATTATTTTTGTAAAATAAAATACGAACTAATCATATTTCATTTTACGTCGGGATCAATTTTCGCTGTTTCTATATTTTATTGAACACCCTAAATTTAGTGCCCTAAATGGAAATTTTAATAATTATCATTATAAGAGAGTAAAAGCCTTAAAGCTGATAGAAAATGCTATATAAACATTGATGCAAATTATTCAGAAGCTAACTTTTTCCATGAATCTCAATACTTTCAGACCGCTGTTATTGAAAATCTAGCTCGTCGCTGTGGTGGATTCTTGAAACAATTGTCGCTGAAAGGTTGTGAGAATGTACATGACTCTGCATTGAAAACTTTCACCGCCAAGTGCTCGAACTTGGAGCATTTGAGCTTGTACCGATGTAAGCGGGTTACTGACGCGTATGTGTTTGGATTCATTATACATAATTTTTAATTTGTTATTTGAAGATCATGTGAGAATTTGGGAAAACACTGTCATAAGCTAACTTATTTGAATCTTGAAAATTGTTCCGCAATCACTGATAGGGCGCTGAGATACATTGGGTAAGTTTTTTTTAATTTGTATAATACGAAACTTTAATATGTTTGAAGGGATGGATGCCCGTTGTTGACATATTTGAATATCAGTTGGTGTGATTCGATTCAAGACAAGGGTGTTCAGAATATTTTGTTGAGCTGTCCACAACTATCAACGTTGATTTTACGAGGATGTGATGGGGTACGTATTTATTTATATTGGAGCAAAGCATTTTAATATGAAGATATTGAACCGAGATTATATAATACCTTCTAATATGTTTAAAATCTAGTTAAAATTATTAATTAAATTGGTTTAGTTCTAAAGCAAAAGTAAATTTTAATATATGGTAGATCTAATTCATTAGCATTTTCCCGTACTATTTCGAATTTCATCACGAACCCTACTTTTGTGATTGTCGCGATTCTGATTAAGATTGAGTAGAATGAGATATCTTTTATTTTCTTTAATTTTCAAGACGCCAGATGTTAGTTTTTTTTAATTTGGTTAATTACGAAAAGTTCAGAATAATAATAAAGTTAATTACCTTCCTAAAACTTTATTGTATGATCTCAATTATTTGAAAGAGTACATTTATCATTGTTTGAGTGAAAGAATGCGACTTGAAAAAATATATGGTTTCTTATGAAACCATAATAAATTTCTCTAATATATTGTACAGAAATTGTCTATTATTCTTAATGGTTAAGATAATATATTGTCCTTTTCAGAGATCGGTGCCTAATGGAAGAGTAATAAAAGAAGAGAAAATGATGGGGCCACAAAAAACATTTTTCTCAATTCCTCTTAAATATGTGCTGCCCATAATTTCGTAAAAAAGAATGACCGTCTAAAAAGAGAGGCCGTCCAAACGAGAACCTCATTCCATCCTAATTTTTTTTTCCTCTTCCATTAGGCACCGATCTCTGAAAAGGACAATAAGAGTGTTAAAATGTTTTCAGAAATAAACAATGTTAAGTTTTTGTAATTAAAACTTCAAGTTCAGGATGTTCTAAAATATATGAAAATAAAGCATTTACTATATATTATATTTAACCATCGACTTAGCTGCATAAATAACTTATTTTCGAGATTTTTTAGTGTCATAAGTTAGTTTGAATATTTAAACTGTAACCTAAACTTTGAAAGTATGCTGCATCACGCTCGTTGAAGATAATTAATTTAATCATTTAAGGGAAGCGAAGATCAGTTTTGAAGAAGTTTGACGATTGTATTTATAACCAATAGTTATAAAATGTAATTTAATTATTAAAAAAAAGTTCACGACAGCTCGCGACAGACTTTTCATAACAGTTTATGTCGACTTGTAGAAGATCGGAATATAAGTAATAGTTTATTCAGTATAATATTAACATTAGTAGAAGAACAATAACAAACACACAGTTTATATAGGGCCATCCGTGACATTCTCGGAACAACTGACCGGCGTCGCACCGTCGACAGTTTAAGCTTTATGTATAATTTTATTTATTACAGCTCACTGAAAAGGTATTCGAACCTGTACAGGAGAACATGAAAAATCTTGAAAAACTGAACATGTTGGCTTGTTTTGTAAGTATTTTCTCGATTTCATTTATGAACATGTAATTTCATAGGTGACCGACGAAACCGTTGAGCATATCGCTAATGGAGCCAAAAAAATAGAATATTTATGTCTAGCCAACTGCCGAAATATTACGAATCGTGCACTTACGTCACTGGGAGAAAGTTCGCACGAGCTCAAGTTGTTGACATGAATATGGAAGAGTGGAAATGTTCTATTTATAGAGTTCTGGAAGTTGCAAGTTGTACATTACTTGATGATAACGGGTTTATAAATTTGGCGAAAGGTTGTAAAAAATTGGAACGGTTAGACATGGAGGATTGCTCATTAATAACGGATAGCACCATTGTCTCATTATCAACACACTGCAAAGGATTGAAGGAATTGGTAATAAAAAATTTAGATTGGTCTATTATTCATTAATTGGTTTTGTAGAGTCTTTCTCATTGCGAATTACTGACAGACGAATCAATTCATAGTTTATCTAATAAAAATCGGGAATGTTTACAAGTAAATCAAATGTTTGAATATTCACTGGAATGCATAATTAATTTTTATAGGTTTTGGAAGTTGATAATTGCCCACTATTGACAGATTCGACACTATCGCATTTACGTCATTGTCGGACATTGAAAAGAATTGATCTATATGATTGTCAGAACGTATCAAAGGAGGCGATTCAAAGATTTAAGGTTTTTTTTGGTTGGCAGTGTAGAAGTGAACAATGGCAATTAAATTTAGTGTCATCGGCCAAATGTTGAAATACACGCGTACTTTGCTCCAGCAACGCCTCCAGTAGATCCGGTTGTTAATCGTTCGGGTTAGTTTTTGATTAAAATTTAGTGATTCTGTAGAAGAGGGCCCAATATTTCCCAATTCTGAGCAGTTTGAGCGATATATTTTAGAATTTCCATAAGCTGAACTAGTGGACTCTATATGCTCGAAATTCTGAAATATTATGTACACTAGCTGACAAATTTGTCACAAATGTTTTTTCGGGTTTAACTTTTTTGTGACTTGACCAAATTGGCTGATTTTTTGATATTTTATGTGAATCAGTGTTTAAAATGTTATAGTAGCAAAATTTGGTTTAAATTACCATGGCAATTTCGGTACCAAGCATTCCGTTTTCCCTCATATTGATAACAGCTTGCCGGGTGGAAATTGGAGTTTCTTTACGTGGAGTCATCTCTAAAATGTTGCCAATTACTGCTGTTTTCAATAAATTATGAAAAAAATATAATTGAACTTTAAAAATTATTAAAAAATGCAGTGCAAGAAAAGTGCGTAATATCTTTGAGCTACGCGTTTTACGATAAACGCTTGTCACTGTAAAACGGATCATCGTAATCACAAGCGGGACTTTGTAAAATAATCTACAACCATATGAATCTATCATATCAAAAAATCAGCCAATTTGGTCAAGTCACAAAAAAGTTAAACCCGAAAAAACATTTGTGACAAAACCTTTGTCAGTTAGTGTATATAAATTATTAGAATACTTAATACTCTGAAATATTAGGGTCCTAATACTCAAAGTTTTGAGACATTGATCTCTAACCCCAATTCTGAGCAGTTTGAGCGCTATATTTTAGAATTTTCATCAGAATTGTGAGCATTTTGAGTTCAATATATAAAAATTATGTGTATTAGGACCCTAATATTTCAGAGTATTAAGTATTCTGATCATTTAGATCCATAATATTTCAGAATTTCGAGTATATAGTGTCCACTAGTTCAGAGTGTTGATAATTTTTAGCTCAATATTTCAGAATTTTGAGTGTTCAGCAAATTTAAAGAATTTAGAGCACGACAAATTCTGTCATTTAGAGTCCACTATTTCAGAGTTTTAATAGTTTATATAGTCGTCGCCAAATGCGATTACCACCGCAAAATGTGGCGCACTTTTTGAAATATTATTTTTTCATTTCATTTTTATGATTATTTTCTTGTTTAGGCTCGTTCTATACTGTGTTTGCTTAAATAAATTGAAGAATATATTTCAGATGTTGTTTCAATCGTGGAATAAATGTGGAAAATAATAATAATCATAAAAATGAAATGAAAAAATAATATTTAAAAAAGTGCGCAACCATTGCGGTGGTAATCGCATTTGGCGACGACTATATCTCAATATTATAAAAAGTTTTGAGAATTTGGTTTCCGCTAGATTATAAATTTGAGCTGTTTGAAGCATTTTATGTCCAATATTTCATCGTTTAAAGTATTTTGATAATTTAGAGCTTAATATTTCAGAATTTTTAAGATTCTTTAAATTGATTTAATTGTTATAAAGCGCTATCAAAAATATTTAATTTTAAATTATTATTTTTTTACTAATTAAATAAAACTAATTGCAGGTATTTGTCGATGTTGTGTGATTTTATGACTACATCTATGTGCTCTGTTATATGCTCTCTATAGACGACTTTGTGCATGACGAAATATCGATATAGCAATCTGGTACATAAGTTGGGTATTACGGAATAATATGAATAATAGCAAAATGTGTTTGAAGATAAGGGAATTTGAAAAAAATTAGGAGTTATTTGTTTTAATTATAACAGGGCACAGTGGAATGATTTGTTTTGAATTGTTTATGTTTGTATGGCCTAGTATTCCATAACGTTGTCCCATTTATTAGTTACTGGTAATTTGAATAATAAAATTGACGATGGTTTCAGTACAATAATTGATAATTGTATTCTGTTGTTTATTATTTATTGATATTTATAATATTGTTTAATAAATAATTTGTGGTTTTATGAACATTTTATTTGCACTTTAAGTTGATTATTCAATGATAATACACAAAAATTGTTGATTGGAATGTACATGAGAATATTTTTAAGGAAATGAAAGATTTGGAAGAATATGTAAGTTTTTATTTTGTCGATTTGACTGGAAATCAATTATTCGGAACTGAATTGACATGAAATCAAACATTATTGCACTTTGGAATCGAATTGTTGAGTTTGATTTCAGAAAACAGCTGTCAATTGGTTGGAGAATGAAATAAAATGTCCATTAGACAATGATGGTCTTTTGGATTCTATTAGAGAAAGTGAAGATGAGAATGAAGAATTGATTGTGAATCGACGACGGCGATTTAGAAGATCGAATCGTAAGGTTTACTTTTATTTATTTCTGCCAATTGACGAGTGAACTTGATTTGAACTTGTTATCAGGAAAATTATCGAATGTTTATGGTTGTTCGAATTCGAATCATATGAAAATAAATAAAGGGGACGTGGATTCTTAATTAATATGATCATATATGTGTAAAAAACTATTTTAGCTATCTGAAAATTATCTATTGAATGCGAAATTGAAGTTATTTTGTCGAAATTTAAATTTTTGGTTAGATCGTTTAAAAAATCGTGCAAATTTTGAAATTAAATTGCGTCTAATTTGAGAATCCGTTTGAGAATGAAACTTTGGCGGCTCATTGCGCCGATTTTGAAAAAGTGTTGGAACCAGCGCGTCAGACTCTATCAAGTGTCAGCAAATTCTCTGTTACACTAAAAATTTATTTTGGGTTGCCCACCAAATCTGTGGCCACAGTAATTACCAACAGAAATTAAGTACCTAAATTTTATTTGATCAGTGTAGATTTTTGAAAACTTGAGTTAAAGAATGTGGGAATTTTATAAATAGGTTACAATCCGTAGTGCTACGTGTAGCGTATAAAATACAGATCCACTCCACTGCCACGAAACCGCGCCTCATTGCAAAATCCTTCGCACCAATTGCACGAAAACTTCCTTTTAATTTATTATTTCGTAAAATATTTTATTTATTAATTTTAGTTTAACAGGAGTATTAGTTTAAATGTGATGCATTGTTCTGAAAAATATTATATAGTCGTCGCCAAATGCGATTACCACCGCAAAATGTGGCGCACTTTTTTAAATATTATTTTTTTCATTTAATTTTTATGATTATTTTCTTGTTTATGCACGTTCTATACTGTCCTTGCTTAAATAAATTGAAGAATATGTTTTAGATGTTGTTTCAATCGTGGAATAAATGTGAAAATGGTAATAATCATGAAAATTAAATCGCAAAATAATATTTAAAAAAGTGCGCCACATTTTGCGGTGGTAATCGCATTTGGCGACGACTAATTATAAAATAGTTTTGCTTATACTCTTCCACTTCGGTCAAAACGAAATTCCACCCTCAGTGTTTGTATTTTTCTCTGCGCGTTGCCTTTTGTGATGTGTTGCGTTTTTCTATATTCCTCTTCTACAATAGACGATCATTTATTTCAACAAATAAAATTTAAAATAATTTAACGCGCAGACAACGATAGATAAAATGAAGAGAGATAGCGTTTTTCGTGGATTCATTGTTTAACAGAAGAGCTCTTCTGTTAAACAATGATTAATTAATAAAAGATTGAAACAAAATAAATTAAAAGGCAGGTTCCGTGCAGTTGGTGCGAAGTCTTTTGCAATGCGGCGCGGTTTCGTCGCAGTGGAGTGGAGATGTATCTAGCCTTTTAAAACAATTAATCCCCGTGGGACAAGAAAAATATTGTTTTCATTCTGAAACGGAATCCGGAATCAAAAGTGTTCTATGTCACAAAAATTGGCACAGTTATCAGCAATAGAAATGAATTAACTAAATTTTATTTGATCAGTGTAGATTTATTAGAATAAGCGGGAAAATTTGAAATTTCTTAGTAATCCTCTTGTCATATCGTAAAACACGAAAGCACGCCAATCGAAATCATAACAATGGAAGATCAACCTTTGTGCTCATTCTTGATATTCTCGGAATATAGTCATTTAAGACGGTTTTTATTTAGCCCCATTCACGTAACATTAATATTTAAAAAATATTAATGTGGAAATTCACACGATACATTTAAAAACTGCACGCCACATTTTCGCAGTTTTTAAATGTGTCTAGCACATTTACTTACACCTCTCTCCAGATGTCTTGACTCTGTTTTTCTTCTCAAGAATTTCTATTCTTCTTTTTCCATTGATTCGGCTGGTGGAGGTTTCGTGCACATAATCGGATACCCATTTAAGAATGGCCAGCGCTCCTTCGACCTTTCTTTGCTTCTACCGCCACATCGAGGGTCCCATTCTGTAATGATTTTATATCAGATGACATCTGTGCGATATAGCCAGCCCATTTCATCTTCTTCTTCTTATCCACAATGACACCCACGTCAAAATCTTCGCATCCGGCATAAAAGTTGTAGTCGAACTCTGTCCTTTTTCAAAATGCACCAACTTTCGCGCCCATACAAGAGAGCGGGAACGACATTCTGTAGGATGAGTTCTTTGATTATTCTTCTGTCCCAATGAGCCAAAAGTGGTCTACATTTGGAGAATGACGTCCATGCAACCTTGCAACGTCTCGTTATTTCTTCATCGAGCAAGCCATCGGTACTTATCCAGCTACCCAAATATCGGGTTCCGTGCGAGTATATATCGCCTTGATCTGCATAGCTGTTGCGCATAATGTTGCGTTATTATCTCTAAGCCGTATGGATTGCTTGTCTTTGTTATAGCCTCGAGTCTCTATTCAATTTCGTCTGATGGGCTGCCAATAATGAGGACATTCGTCTTAAATATTTACCATCAACCGGTATTTCCAGCTGCCTTTTAATGCATTTAATTAACTTCAACATGTTGAGTGGGAAAGGAGTATGTGAATACAGTATAGTTCAATATTCCAGCTATTTGAAACATTTCGAAAACTTTGAACGTTGCAATTGGCCTAAATTGAATACAACATTTTCAAACACAAATAATCTTCACAGATCTTCACTGAGCTTTCAGCTATGGGCGAAATAAAAAAATGCAATTTCGGAACCAAATGTCAGTGTTGGAGTACAGAATTGCGATCATCCTTTATTCACTTCCAATTATTCCTTAATCTAAAATTGTATAAATCCTTGTTCTATATGAATAAACCATCTATCATTTAGCCAGATGATGATTATCTCGATGCCGTCTACAATCATTCGGATGAGGACGATGCAGAATCCCGTCGAGTATTCTTCAATCCATCACTACAAACTCAACGTAACGAATTCGCTATAAGCGTAATGAAGCAATTCGGCGATAATCTGAACAAGGTGTGCATTATGGGTTGCGGTGAAATGTCATTAGAAAAGGAGTTTATCTGTTCTGACGTGAATATCCGTCAGATATTGTCGGTCGATATTGATCCAACGGCATTGGCAAAAGGCCGTAAAAACATTTCGTAAGTTTTATTATCTTTATCGGCGATATTTTAATTCTTATAATTTTAGACATGTACTTGATAAACATAAAAAATCAATCGAACAGTCTAAGGGTTCGCCCATGTTAATAAAGTCATTTGAAGGGGATATAGTTGAGCCAGATGAGAGATTCCTCAACGCCGATTGCATAATATCTTTGGAAGTGTTTGTAGTATTACAATTTATTTAATTACTTTTCTCACTTTAGCGTGGAGCACATGGAGATGGAGAAAGCCAAGTCATTTATAAGAAATGTTCTTGATAATTTAAAGCCGAGATTATTTTTATTTTCTACTCCAAATAATGATTATAATCAGGTGATTAGTCGAATTGCCTTAATTTATATTTGTATTATTATATATGACATAAAGTAATAGTAAATGTTAAGGTATTTGGAAATGCAAAGGGATTCCGACATTATGATCACAAGTTCGAATTGTCAATCAAACAATTTGAAAAATGGGTCGAAGTTATGAGGAAGAATTTTAAACATTATACTATCCATGACCCTTACTACATTGGAAACATTGCTGGAAATGAGCATTTGCGAGGAGCTACGCAAGCAATAATAGCCTTGTTAAAACCAACCAATGGGGAGCTGGACAATTCGTTATCAATAACTAAAAGTTATTCTTCGGTAATCAAGCCAAGTTATAATTATTACTTTCGCATTTTTTTGTTAGGTATTTCAAACTTACTGCTTATATGGTATAAAAAATTATATTGAGTCGTGCATTCAAAATGCATTTGTCGAGTGGCTAAAGAATAACGAACTTCATGAACGTGACTTAGTGAAGGTATGATTGTGTTCTTCAAATTAAATGAACTTCATATTTTTGCAGTGTCGATTTGATTCGTATTGGAATATTGATATCAAAGATATTTTGAAATATACCACTTTCCCTGAAAAATTAGTATTTATATCCGAGAAATCAGCTTTGTGTGTTTTCAATAGCTTAAATAGTTATAATACTGAATTTTAGGGAAATTCTATGTCAGACAACTAATACGCCTTTGTATTCAGATGTTCTTGATGGACGACCCGTGCTGGCCATTCCTAGCCAAGTTTCAAAAGAAAAGATTTTAAATTCTCTTGTATTTTCATAATAAAGCTACTATGAGAAAGTTTATTGATTATTTTATAAAGTATAAAAATAAACAAAAACATCTAATCTTAACAAAAAAACAGTAAATTATATATCTGAAATGCTAATAATATTATTATCCATATGTGACTGCTTCGGAATGAGAATACAACGATAGAAAACATTTCCTAAGAAAAACAAGAAAAACTTAAACGTAGGTGCGACGATCCTGAAACATAATATTAAATGAATAAATTTTTAAGTGAATTAAAAACCTTTAATTGCGTAAATTTGGCAAATATGGCATCAATGTTGCTCTTTACTTTATCCATTTTTTGTGAGGCATCGACTTCGACGTGAACTCCGCGTTTCTTGTAATATTCAACGAGTGGGACGGTCTATAAAATTACAACCAATTATAAAATAGTATTATTGCCAGGAGATTCTGCTTCGCAACATTCGGAAACGAGTGAAGATGTTATTAAATAAATGTCAAAATATGAAGTCGAAGTAGTTTTTCAAAACATTCGTTTTATAACCTGTATCAATGCGCGGAAAGAAAAACATAAACATAACTATTCTGCGTTTTTAATTTTTTCCGTTACGTTGCGACAAACAAACAAACAAAAACAATTATATTCTTGTGTGTTCTGGTAATCGCACAGTATTTGCTGTTTGATAGAGATTATAGAATACTTTTGAATTTCAATTGGCGTGAATTTTGTATAGTCTAGATATATTACTTTCTTGTAAATAACTTCTCCAATTATGCAGTTTCTCTTTCAGTAAATATATTTTCAGACACTTCAATTGTAATTCGAATACAGTTAATGTATTTAAATCTAAAATTCTAAAAACAAAATTTAAACCAAATACAATGAGTTAGATTTAAGTATGAACGCCGAGTGTTCATACAGTAGCAATTAGAGAGAGAAGCGGAATTCCGGATTCCAGCCATTTTACGATTACGAATTTTTTTTCAAATGTTCCGGATTTTGTTTTTGATTCCGATTTCCGGAAGTTTATAATGTAATTCCGACTTTCGAAAATTCACTTTTCATATAAACGTTAACACCAGATACTGTCGAAATTCCGGAATCCGCATTTCGGATTATGGTTTCCGAATTTTAAAATGTGATTCCGGATTCCGAAATTCAGACAGTTCCATTCCGCACATCTCTGGTAGCGATGAAATGTAGTCGTTTTAAGGAAATATTCCGAATGGAAGAGGAACAAAACATAGCCTCGTTTAGAACCTAACTTTGTTGCAAATTTTTCCTGTTCATATCATCAATTTATGAGATCGGTGCCTAATTGAAGAGCGAAAAATAAGAAAAAATGATAGTCTCGGATGGACTGCCACAAACGACTTTTAAGTCTATTCCTCTTCAATGTGGGCTGCCCATTTTTTGAGACAACACACATTGATGAGAGACAAAATAGTGGCCGTCCAAACGAGAACCTCATTTCATTCTAATTTTTCCTCTTCCATTAGGTACCTATCTCTGAAAAGGACAATATCTATCTGAATGGTGGCAATAACAAAACACACATTTCCAAATATTTTTTCTTCTTCCATTCGGTATATTTCGATGAAAGCAAAATAGAAAATGCAGCATCGAAGAAGAGCTCAGAAAATACAAAACAATATATGATAATACCATTTGATGATAGGCGACAAGGCGTTTGCGAAGAGTTGTTTCATTGTCATCAGAACGACGAATAAGTGGCTCCCCGGTGATATCGTCCTTCATTGGAACCTTTGGTGGCTTAAATTCAAGGTGATAACTTCTTCCAGATGCAATATGGAAAAGTCTTCCAGTTATACGACGAACAAGAAGTTCGTCAGCGATATTAAATTCAACAACAGTATCCAAAGGAGTCTTCCTCCTCTCCAGCATGACATCAAGCTGAAAACATACAAATTTAACAGCATTCAAGAAAATAGGGTACCTTCTCAGCTTGTCCAGTAGTTCGTGGAAAACCATCCAAAATGAATCCGTACTTGCACTCAGGCTTCTCAAGGTTCATTTCGATTAACTTGCAAACGACATCGTCGCTAACAAGTTTTCCAGCATCCATAGTAGCCTTGAGCTGTTTTCCAAACTCTGACCCGGACGAGACTTCAGCACGAAGAAGATCACCTAGAAAATGTTTCATTTTTCTTTTAAATATTGGTAATAATTACCAGTAGCCAAATGGCACGAGAAATATTTCTTGGCGAATGCTGGAGCTTGCGTTCCTTTTCCTGATCCTGGTGGACCGATAAAGATAGCGCGGATTCCACGCGCAAGCCCTTCTGCGGGTCCAGATTGCTTTGGTTTTACATCTTCCTGTGGTTGAGTTTTGGTAACAGCCATGGCTAAATGTAAGAAATTAAAATATAAAGGAAAATACAGAAAACGGAGTGATGATAATATAAGGAATCATTGATATTTTTCTTGCAAAAAATAACAAAACTGATAAATTATAATCGTTCGACCTCTTACACTCATACGATGAATTGTATATGACCAAAATGTGCTTGGAAATTATTTTTGGACATTGATTTTAATTTTATCAACCAATAATTTTGTATTGTTTACTTTATTGAAAAAGAAAACAAAGATTTAAAAAAAATTTTTAAAAAATCTACTGGCAGGGTCCTATCGCGACTACACGTTAACATTCGTAAATCCTCACGAATTGTGATAGAGTTGGCGCCAATTCAATTTTTGCTTATATTTTTCTTTCCACAGATTGACCCATTTCGTAGTTTTTCTTTGATAATATTAATATCTCGTAATGAAAAGTGAGACTGAAGGGGAAAATGAAACAGCGCAATTTTAAAATTGAATGGGCGATGGGTCAAGGATAAAGTCGTTCTCTCGTTGCATGTTCGATTAAATTATTTGGCAGACAACCAAGTTATTTGTACACTAGAATATAATGGGAATTACAGGTAATTTTTATAAAGTTGAGGTATAAATAATTTCAAACCTTAAAGGTTGGCTAAATGTTATTACGCGAGTTCCAATCGCAACTTTTATTATCCATTATTTATCGAAAAATATGTTTTCAAAAAATGTTTTAAATTATCTAGTTGAGGTAAAATTACTTATTTAGTAGAATGGGATCGAATAAAAATAATTGTGTTAATTGTACAGATGTTTACATTCAATCCTTCTCTTCATGTTAATGGAAGAGCTGCTTCGGATCTAGCAAAAATCCAAAAAATGGCCCGTTTTTGGCCATCAAATGATCAATATGGAGAATTGTCACTTCCCCTTACGGTTTCTCTTATTGTGTACTTGAGGTTATTCAAAAATATAATTTATTATTTATTAATGGAATTTTTCAGTTATATTGATGTAAACGAAGCGATAAGATCAATAACTGGAAAACAATTATCGTCCAAATTGGTCGTACATTTAATAACACCGCTTTATGCCGGTGTGATTCCAGTACTATTTCTTTTGCCAATGATGAGACTCGCTGAAATGCATTACTTTGTTTTATTATTAAATCTTCTCCATGTCGTTTTATGTACATATGTTGTATATTTTGTCTGGAAATTCTCTTTAAGGGGGAATAGTGGTGATAAAAAGGAAAAAGAGGAGTAATAAAGTTTTAATTTTAATGATGGTTGTTTTTTTCTTTACGTTAACTGATGTGATTTAAATTTAATTTTTTTAATAAAACATAAATTTATTCACTAATGCATTATATTCACCATTTAACAAGAATTACATATAACGATACATCTAATTCTTTATTATTTAAAAGTGCAATTTAATGCAAGACAAACAGCGTATATGTTGAAAGTTCATGCAAAAATGCGATTATTGATTTAAAACAATTTCATTCGCATTGTTACATGGAAACTTGGTGAATTAAATTTTAATAATTATTATTTTGTCTATAAATAATTAGTTGTGGTTTTGAGTCAACTATGTCAATTTAATAATTCTTTAATTTTAGGGCGAATATTAAAAATAATTTTTATTTATTTTTATTTTTTGAATTAAATTGAAATAAATAAAATGCGCTCCATCGAATGATAAAAAGACTATGAAGAATCGAGAGTTTCATGAGAAATTTAGAGTTTATTCTGTTGCCTGCGGATGAATTTTACCTCAATGCACCCCCACCCACTTCTATTTTCATATATTAATTTATTGATATAAATTTATACAGAACTAGAGCTCCTATTTATCGATTTTGTTGAATTATTTCTTTGAGTAACTCAGCCTTTTTTGCTCGATTCTTTGTCTATACATTTGTTTATTTTTGCAGGAATTCTTTTAGAATGTCAAAATCAAGACGAAAATTCAAATATGACCCAATTGAAGGACTTATGAACGTAAGTATTAAATTTAAATCATAATGAAGTGATTTATGCTGATTTTACTGAAGATATTAATTAGTATCATATGAGAATATATCGATTTTCGAAAAAAAATATAGAAACATGTTTGGCCTAAAATCGATAAATAAATTTCGTCTTGAATTAAAAACCTTAAATGTGGTTTTTTAAAAATATTGAGATGGAAATTATAATTGTTATTTTACAGGAAATTGTAAAGTTAACATCGCCGCCGGAGCCAGACTTACCAACAAGCTCACGTACGCGTTAAATGTAGCAGTTGTTTTATTATTTTACAAATTTTATTTAGGTCGCGAGCAAGCTGAAGCAAGAAGACATGAACTAGAAGCTTGGAAAAACGTGGAATCACAAATATGCTCATATTGCATGGTAATTTTATAACTGAAACAATGGAAGTCTTACGATGGCGAAGAAATTTAATATGATCATAAACGAATCCATAAAGAAAAAATCTGATAGTATTTGTCAAAGAAATTTGAAAAACAAAAATACTCTCCAATTAATGTAAGCCTTGTTAAAGTTTTATGAATTATCGCTCTTTCATATCAAGTATGTTTTACCTTGAAGATTTACAAAATACTGATAACTAGTGTACTGTCGATAGAGACCAGTGTTGATGGTGGTTCGTACTAAATACACGGCAATTGAAATTGTGAAGATGGAAAATCAAATAAGGATATTCTAAAAACTTCGTAGGACACGTTTGCATTATGGAAAAGCAAAAAATTAATTAATTTGTAATAAAGAAGTTTAGGACTAATCGTCAACGTCAAAGTTGCCAAACAAATTATTTCAAGCACAACGCAATGTTTTAAAATATTTATTTTAATGTAAAATATCAGCAAATAAATCAAGATTTTGATAGAATCTTACACTTATTTGAGATCCGAAAATTAAATTTTAACCTCAGCATCAGAAATTATTTTCTGCACTTGTTCATGTAGACTAATATATGATTCCATCAAATCAGCAAGGTGACAATTTAGTGAATTGACAGCCCTTTCAGATACGAAGCTCAAAGCTGTGACTAACGAACCTTATATAGTTGACGAAATGCGCTGAAAATGTTTCTGCTGTTTCTGATCCACTTAATCCCTCTCTGCATGGCGGCTATTTGAGCAGAAAAAAGAATATACTCACCTATTTCAATTTTTTAAATTTTCAAACTCGTTCAAGTTATGCAAATGTTGAGCATATAGTTTTTTCCTCTCAAATTCTTGATTTATTTCCTAATGTTTTATGTTACAAAAATATTTTTCAAAATTATGTTTTGTTTGAATAAATTATGTTGCCAACTTTTCCGGGCCGGAGGGCCGATAAAATTAAAAATCTGTGACCCGGGCCGGCCCCAAATTTCCCAACTATGCATAACTATATACTTAAGCTTTGCATGAACAGCTAAATGCCAATTGCAATGTTTAAAAAAACTATGGCGGCTTTTCGGCGTTACCGTTATCGTACACCCCTAGTTGAGGTTCCCACCGTTCAAGGAACCAAAGGGGATAATCGTCGTAACAGTGCCTGCGCCCGGGGGCTGACCTGTCAGCAGCGAGTAAGCAGCTCTTTTGTGAGCACAAACTCAATTCCCTTTCCTCATCATTCTCTCCTAACTCGGATAGTCGGTCATCGTCAGAGGTGATTGGACTAATCTTTGAGTATGCAGGCTCACCGCTAGACGTAAAATTTAATAAAATTATTATAATTTTGAGAAAATTTGGGACTTGTACATTTTGTAAATTTAAATCGATGAAAGCTATAAATATTAACATACAGCAGTGTAATATACGGAGATCTTCATTTCCGTTTGCCGTGCGCCAATTGAAAGGTTCTCTTATTCATAAATAAAATCTACTATTTTTTAATATATCAACGTGAGTTTTAGCTTATAAATTTAAGGGAAAAATTTAATTTCAGCCCAACTTTGCATGTGGGGTGAAATTGAGGCGTTAAATTCTCCAGTGCCCTACAATTTTTACTGGTAGTTTATATTGGAGAACCTTTAAGATTAAAGTTTTACTTGCATGCTTTAAAACTGAATACGTCTATGAAAGATTAAATTAAAATTGTTATCGATTTTTGAAAAAAAACTGGATACTCAGTAAAATTATCAGAAATTAATTTAGTCTAGACTGTAGTTCTGGCAATTTATATGAGCACGCCAACGGCAAACAGCCTTCACATAGAAAAAATGATCAACGAAATTGACCACGCGTTCAACAAATTTATTCTTTTTTGTTCTTTTTTGTAAAACAGTATTTTGGCTATAACAGGAGAACTAGTGATTTTTATGAAACGTAAGATATATCATTCTGTTGCTCGTAAAATTCTGAATTTTTTGAAATGCAACATGACGTGGTTACAGTAATTTAAGTGTATTTTACAGTCGATTGAAATTTTAAACTTTAAAAAATCATAACTTTGCTTAGAAGTCGTATCAAGATTAAAGGAAAAAATATTATTGCTCACCGTTATGTCCTCTATCAATAAAGTCTTAATCTCAAAAATTTAAAAGAGCGTTTTCAAATTATTTGATTCTAAAATTTTGCACCTTATAATGTCCTTAAAGTACTTAAAACGTAAAACCTTTTAACTTTATTAAGTTTATCTCCTAGAATAAATGTTTGTAAAGACTATAGTCAGTACAGAAACATAATTTTCAAAAAATGGCCACTTAAATGAGCCATATATGGCTTTTACTTAAAAATGTTCCTATAAGCACCAATCAACCATAATTTGCTAACTTTTAGTGTTAAATTGTTGTGCAAAATATGCTCTTGACATCAGGCTTCGTAACATCTCAAATCAGACCCATTTTAGAAAATTATCAAATAAGGTGCTCCACGGTTACAGAGCAACGCCAATTTTGTGCACAATTTTACCAAAATTAATATATTTTTAGTTTTTTATAATTATTTCAAGCTTATTTATCATTTTTCGAACGATTTCCGTATTTCTGTTATTTCAGGGCTCAGAAAACGAGGAAGATTCTGAGTTATTTGTGAAAACTGATTTTAGGGAAATTAGGGCTGGATAATCCGATTTTTGAAAAATCTTCGATAATATGGATTTTAGTTTGCTTCTTTTATCCAATCTTCATGCTAGAAATCATGAAAACTCACAAAATTACTCATTTTTATCAGATTAATGTATTGTAAAGAGCTAAACTTTAAGATCGAATATCTCGAAAACTCTATTTTAAATTTTTGAGATTAAGACTTTATTGATAGAGGACATAACGATGAGCAATAATATATTTGTCTTTAATCTTGATTCGACTTTAAAGCAAAGTTATGATTTTTTAAAGTTTAAAATTTCAATCAACTATAAAATACACGTTAATTACCGTAACCACGTCATGTTGCATTTCAAAAAATTCAGAATTTTACTAGCAACAGAATGATATACTTTACGTTTCATAAAAATCACTAGTTCTCCTATTATAGCCAAAATACTGTTTTACAAAAAAGAACAAAAAAGAATAAATTTGTTGAACGCGTGGTCAATTTCGTTGATCATTCTTTCTATGTGAAGACGATTTTTCTATTGGCTGCCCTCGGCGTGTATGAGAAAAATATATGGAATCGTAGTAGACGTGTTGGATAATATTGTTTCAACTAATTAATAATCATGTCTTAAAGCTAATATTTTTATTCTAGACTGGCGGTAATATACTTTGCTGCGATGTGTGTCCCGCATCTTTTCACTTGATTTGTCTTGGAATTGATGAAAACGAGGTTCCTGAAGGGCAATGGATATGTAATCGATGCTCAAATACGCCAGCCAGCTTAAGGTATCAAAACATGCCATCAACGTCGACTTGTACTCTTCCACCAGCACCAAGTGTTCGCGTAAGTCCAGACAGAGGCTAAAATTGTTTTGTTTATTTGTAAAACTTTAGGCAGAAAGAGAGCGAAATCGAAATGAAGAAGCGTTCAAATATCATATATCACGAGAGCTGCAGAATTCCTCAAAACTTCACTTAAAAAACGCAATGAGTTACACCCTGAATGCACTAAGAAAAATTAATCCTGTCGAATTCACCCTGGACACCGAAATTATGAGGGAATACGTTGCGTTGCCGTTTGATATTACTGAAAAGTCTCGTCCTAATATAACTGGAGAAATTTGTTATTATTGCAATATGTAAGAAAGGTTATTTAAAAATCATTTGTGTTGAAAATTCAGGAGAAACGAATACTCACCAATGTTGAAATGTGATTTTTGTCCGTATTATTGGCACATGGATTGCGTGACAACGCCATTAATAGTCCGACCTACATGGAGGCTATGGATGTGTCCGGCACACGTGGAGAATTTACTGGTATTCGATTTTAATTTGAGTTGATTATATTTAATGAGCGTTTTTTAGGACGACTTTTGCGAAGGAATTATTTTGGCTGGTTCCAAACGATTAGAATTGTGGAATTATTTTAAAGATGTCGATTTGAATTCGAAAAATATGCTTAGATTATGGAAACGTTCAATGAATTTGGTATTAATTTTGATTACAGTATAGAAATCATTATAAGAACTTAATATTTGAAAGTTTTTGACATGAGAACGTATGTATTAACTTTTTTATTACTAAATGCACCCCAAATGAGATAGTAAAAGCAGAAGCTTATTAGAGCTATTCAAATTAAACATTTCATGAATATTTTAGGAGACTGACATAGATTTACATCAAAGCTCTAAAGTCACGTGAACAATTTGGTAAATATTTATATGTGGAATTTGAAAATACACGATTGAAATAGAAAAATCATCAATCATCCTTTCCAGGGAAATTTTTAAAAAATTATAGCACTCCACTGCCACCAGGATTCCTGCGCATCTTGCAAAAAGGCGTGGACAAATTGCAAAAACCACGCCCTTCACTTTTATCTAAATTCTTTATTTTTGTAAAATCTTGCCTCATTCGAATTTTATTTACTTTGTTGTTTAGAATAGTTTAGAATTATATAGTCGTCGCCAAATGCGATTACCACCGTAAACTGTGGCGCACTTTTTTAAATATTTTTTTAAAATTATTTTCCACATTTATTCCCCGATTAAAACAACATCTAAACATATTATTCAATTTATTTAAGAAAAAACAGTATAGAACGAGCATAAACAAGAAAATAATCATAAAAATTAAATGAAAAAATAATATTTAAAAATGTGCGCCATATTTCGCGGTGGTAATCGCATTTGGCGACGACTATAGATTAATCGTGTTTAATTTGTTTTCGGCTTCAAAAACGAGTCTAGAATTCTTAAAAATAAATAATTTAAATATTTTACAATTTATATTGCTTAAATGTTATTTTGGTGAAAAATAAATAAATAAATACAGACTATTTCAAGTTTTTGACGATTGCAAAAATCTGCGCGTTGTGAAAATTATAAAAATAGAGAGTTGTCTTTAGTGTCTCTATATTTATAGTCTTACTGCGCAGCGGTTCGCAACGCGCCGCCAAATAATTTGAAATAGGCTTTAAAAAGTGAATTTTTGCAATTTTTTCGAGATGCGCAGGTATCGTGAGAGTGGAGTGGGATAGGATATAGTTGTTTTTAATTTTTAATGAGTATTTCAATAATTTTAATTATAAAAATTCTATACTTTGAAATTTTAAAGGCTATGAAAAAATTGGAAAAAGAGATTCCACTGGTGAATCCGAACATGTCGGTTGTCGGACGGAAGAAAAAGCTTTCAATAAAAATTATTCAAATTCTGGCAAACCAGGTTTCCTAACGACAATTGAAATAAAAGTTATAACTAAACTAAAGTCTAATAATATAAAAACGAAACTTTTTTCAAGCTCATTAGAGCCAAGGCAATTAAAATAAATTAAAATTGAAATAAAAGATTGAATAGATTTTTAAAGAAACATTTATGGTACACTTAAATGTTTAAACTATTTTTTATACAGTAAACATATTTCTTCTCTCTTAGTTTTTTTTTCCTGTTTTTAAGATTTCTCTTATGAACGAAGCGTGTTTAGTTCGCCGCGGACGTGTTTGGATTCACCAGTGTTATTAATTAGCTATAAAAAATTTTGCAAATAAATTTTAATAATATAATACTATGTTTTTAGGCGCAACAAATCCGCTACTCGAAAATTTTAAGGAAGGCGATGCGAAAACGTCGTCAGCAACATGATTGGGATGCGGACACGGACAAATTAAACCAGCAATTAACACTAGAAAGCGAAAATCCACTGCCATTATCATTGAAATCAACCCTGTCTGACTTTTATGCAATTGAATCAGTTGTTAATACCTATCTTCAAGTCAAACTCTCGAATGTTTATCGGAAAAACAGCCGCGGAAGGAGGCCCAAGATGAAAACGAGGGAAATGTTTTTTCATGAAGGTATTTGTTTTAATTAATGATGGAAATTATTATTTTTTCTTTTTAGCATATGAGCCGAAATACGTGGAATTTGTGCAATCAATTGAGCCTAAAAAAGAAAAGATTAAATGTGATCCGGAGCTGGATAGGCTGGATAAAATGAGGAGCATCCCGTTTACAGACAAGGACCTTTATGAGTCAATAGCTGGACCAATACGTAATATTTTTTAATGAATATACTCGGTTTTGTTTTGTTACTCTGGTTTTCGTAAGGGAAGTCTCGGTTCCGGGTCCTGGCTTGGGAGAAAGGGAAGTCCCGGGTCACGGGTATTGAAAAAGGGAATTCCCGGTCCCGGGTTTCGAAATTTTAAATTTTTTTAAGGTCCCGCCCGCCCGGGATTCCAAAAAAACATGGTCCCTCCCATCACTGATTTGTACGTCATTTTATAATGTAAAAGTGAGGGCTGGATTGAGGTTAATCGATTATTTTTGTCATAAATATTCTCACTTAAGGAGTTTGAGAGCTGGTATCTATGTCTATTCCAGCTGGTTGGTCTTGTTTGGAATAATGCTTGTTTATGTACGAATAGTATTAGGGCTATTGAAAAATGAGCTTGAAAATTATATTCTTTTCAATTCGTTTTGCGTTCGCTTATGATCGCTAATGAGAGAATTAATGAGATAAAAAAAAGAATAATTATATTTTTAATGGTTCGTTTGAAATATCAAATTTCTTGTCCATGTTAAGATCGCTTTTTTGATTCAATGTTTCTCATTATTGATATAGTCACTAATAGTTGTTGTGTACCTTTGAAAAAATCTATGTTTCTTCATTGGCTATCAAAAATTATAAATCAAAGTTATTGTCCTTTTCAGAGATCGGTACCTAATGGAAGAGCAAAAAATAATAAGAAATGATGGACAGCCACACGGTCACAAACGATTTTTTCGTATATTCCTCTTCAATGCTCTAGACAACACATATCGATGAGAGTTGAGAAGATGGCCGTCCAAACGAGAACCTCATTTTGTTCTAATTTTATTTCTCTTCCATTAGGCACCGATCTCTGAAAAAGGACGATAATTAAAAATAATTTTAGTTTAATATAGCTTGATTATAGAGAAATTATCAATTAAATTTTATTATGACACAATTCTTGACAAAATCACGTTTTCCCAAATATAAACAATCTGTAGATCTTACTTATAACGCCGGAATAATCCTGGAATAGTTATACTATCACATGCGTTAAAACTCTAATTCTATTTACTATTTGCAGCTGGTCGATGGGGCGAATACTTATCATCTTGCTTGCCCAAGGAAGCTATCGAGAATATGGAAGCGATCTCAAAAGCTTCACGAACTGCGGTTTCGCGGAATATTCTGTTAGCAGAGTCTTGTAGTGAACAAGAAATTATTAATAGGCATTGGAAATCGCTTAATATTCGAAGTAATGTGCGTGGAGACAGTATTGATTGGTATCAGCCGCGGTCGAAGACAAAAGATGATAAAGGTCGGAAGAAGATTGTCACTGAATTGGACCTTCAATTGATGGCACATGGATATGGGAATGAACAGCACACGAGAATGTTTAGCTCTCTTGAAACTGAAGCCTTTTATATGAGGTTTAATAAATAATGTATTTTTTGGAAATTACGTGATTGTAGATGTGCCCCACCACGATCGGCTGAATTTTTTCCGTCGCCAAATTCGCTAAGAGAGATCTTATTGCATTCACAACGGGCGTCTGCAGAAGGAAGTGGATGTTATTATTTGCATCGAGAAGCAGAGTTACACAAAACTGTCGCAATTATGTATGACTTCTACTTTGCGACAAGGAAAGAAGTGAATTCGTTTTGGACGTCGTCAATGGCAATCTGGTCAAGGGAGCCGTTTCTGGATCTTCTTCATCAGAGACAACAATGCGTTGAATTAGAAACTTGTGGAGAAGATGATGAAATGATTGTTAAAAATGTGAGCAATGAATCGTTGATTCTGTGATTTTGAAAATTTTAGATTGTCGGAAAACTTGTCAACCAAGTTTGTCGAAGGATGAAGAGTATGGTGACGCCGACGGTAGAAAAACAGAAACCGGGAAGAAAGAAGAAGTTGAAAATCGATGAAATGAGTGATGGTGTTAGAAGGATCCTTGCAGAAGCTGTTGCGCATCAGGAAGAAGGTAGGATAGGCGGGAAATATGAATTTATTTATAGTCGTCGCCAAATGCGATTACCACCGCAAAATGTGGCGCACTTTTCAAATATTATTTTTTCTTTAAATTTTTAAGATTATTTCTTTGTTTATGCTCGTTCTATATTGTTATAGCTTAAATAAATAGAAGAATATGTTATAGATGTTGTTTAAATAGTGGAATAATTGTGGAAAATAATTATAATCATAAAAATTAAATGAAAAAATAATATTTAAAAAAGTGCGCCACATTTTGCGGTGGTAATCGAATTTGGCGACGACTATAACTTATTTTTTTTGCGATTTGTTGTGCATCCCGTTTCAATAGATATCAGAGAGAGAAGGAAATATGAAATAAAAAATAGTATAGTCGTCGCCAAATTCGATTACCACCGCAAAATGTGGCGCACTTTTTTTTGAAATATTATTTTTTCATTTAATTTTTATTATCTTCCACATTCATTCCACGATTGAAACAACATCGAAAACATATTCTTCAATTTATTTAAGCAGAAACAGTATAGAACGAGCCTAAACAAGAAAATAATCATGAAAATTAAATGAAAAAATAATATTTAAAAAAGTGCGCCACATTTTGCGGTGGTAATCGCATTTGGCGACGACTATAAAAAATATCGCCGGTATATTTATCTGTGGGGTCTAAAAATGAATAACTGTTCTTATTTTATTTTTGAACAGCTTAAGGATATATCAGAACCTTTTCATATATACAAACATGTCGCCGGTTTAACTTTTTGGGTGGCCTTCATGCTTAGCGATATCAATCATTTCAGTTTTCGATCAGAACCACGATTTGAAATTTTAAAAAAATATCTACCGTTCACACCCTTTATCTATCTTTAATATCTAACTTCAACGTATATTATTTGACATTTTGTTTACGTGAAAAAAATCATAGTTTATAAAAATTTGAAAATAGTGAAATACCTGTTAATATCACTGATTTTAGCAGCCTTAATCATACACCCTAATTTTAATTCGATTTCTTTTTAATGGACCCATGCGCTTAAGACCTCGTGTGAGCCATGCGATAAAAATATTTGCGTGAGAACTCGAAATGAAATACTAAAGTCAGAAGAAAAAATGATCAGATTACATATTTCGATAAAAGATGCATATTCTTGGAAATTAAGACAAGTTTGTGAAGCTCACATAACAAGTATTATGGCATTAACACGTGTAAATTTTTAGACACGTTTAAACAATAACAAGATTGTTTATTTTCATCACGCGTGGGTTTGATTTCGTGTTTTGATGTCAATTACAACATAGAAACTCAATGAAAGTGAGTACGCCAAATGAAAATGACGATTTCAAAATGGTTAAACGCATTTTTAATTTACACGTTGAAAAATTTAAAGTTGAAATCTAATTTTCACGTAAATTTATCAGGCTTCTTCTAAAATATCTCTGTCATTTTTAATTCTGAAGAAATTTTAGAAGTAATTGACGTTTCTGAGGTTCTGTTTTTACGAATTCATTTGGCGTGAATGGATAATTTCTAATCCTTGTAAATTTCATAAATGAATTAAAATATGCCGAAATATATTATTTGATTTTTTCCCTATTTTGAAATTTTTATTTTGCGTGAAATCTATGCCACTCTTTTTTTGAGGAATACGTTGGTTTTGTATTCGAAGTCCTATTTACATAAAATATACTGAATAAAATCTTAATATCATCTAGCTGTTTATATTTTTAAATTATTATGATTTCAGTAGAAAAAAAGGCCCAAGAAGTTGACGTCAAATCAGAATCAAATGCCGATAATATAAAACAAGAAGTCAAAGAAGAAATAGATGATGATTATCCAACATCCAACCACTCAACCTGTAATGGATTCTCTGTTTCTGCAACAACATCGGGGCCATTGACACTCGACTGCTCGCTAAACAATTCGCGCGAGTCGGATTGTGCGTTTGAAAATGGGTTTGACACGCCTGACATTAAATCGTGCATGATGAAAGGACCGAATTCGATTGATAGCGTTATTGACGACGTCGTGAGGACATCGAAGGATTTGAACATGACCCAGTCGGAGCCTTTGGAATTTTCGGTACCATCGACTTCAACTGTGACGGATGGATCCAAGGAAAATCGTGGTACGAATGGAACCAATGGATATTCTACTTACGCGAATGTGGAGAGGTTCATTAACGATTATAGCGATTTGGTAATAAGTGATGCTTTTGTTATATTTTAATCAATAATTGAATGTTTAGTATTCTATGGAAGCGTTGATGTTAAGGGATCATGATTACGTTCAGCCGCCTATGAATGGCAAAACGAAAGAGGAGCTGTGTCTTCGGGAGTTTCTTGCGAATATCGTAAAGTCGGAAAACACGACAACTGATGATACGACGCGGCTGCGAAGTGTTCATCAAGTGCGAAAGCGAGGAAGACCTCCCGGTTCCAAAAATAAGGAAATCGGGAATCGAAAGAAAAACACATTGATGAGAGCAAAGTCACCGATTGGAGAAACCCCGGTTAAGAAAAAGAGAGGGCGGCCAAGTTTGCAAAAATACACGTTTATTATTAAGAAAGTTTTTATAGGGGGAAGCTTCAAGAAATTGGGAAGAGTGAATGGAATAAAGATAACCAATTCTACGTCGGATTATGATGATATCGAAAGCACGACAAGTTGCATGAACAGCCCAATAAAGGAGTGTCAGGTTGGAGTGTCATCAGCACCGATTATCAATGATGAGAAGGTCGAAGAGCTGAGGGCTGAAGCGCAGAAGCTTCGACAGAAATATGCGTCAATGATGGTGCGTAAGATGGCCGAGGATGAACACGCGAGATGGTTTAAAACGAGAGATGCTCTGATTCATGAATGGACCGACCAGAAGTGGTCAGATTTGCACCATTATGTGTTGGAGAGGAGAATGGAGCAGATGATGCCATTTGAAGCTAGATATTTTCTACCGAATGTGCCGATAGAAGGAATAGTTGAAGTGAAACGGCCTGAACTGAAAGCCCGTCAACCTTTTGCTATTCAGAGAGCATTGACGAAGATTGGTAAGAAAACATTGTTGTTTAAATTTAAAATTGGATTTAAGGTACGGCCAATGATTGTCATATCCAACCACAATATTTTACGGAATCATTTTGTCCGGTTATTCAGGATTACCACTGTGATATAATTTACGATAAAGTTAGTTGAACTCAAGGGACGGTTAACAAAGATATTTTGTTCTGCAGATAACCAAAAAGTTTATTTTGTCAACTCTTGCCTATTCTATGGTAATTGTGGATGATGTTGTTGTTCAACGGAAGAAGTTGTTACCGAATGAAGAAGCTTTACGCACTAGATTATTAGGTAAGCGAGTATACTATGTTTGATTATTTTATCTGAATAAATTCCGCATATATTTATGTTAGTCTTTGGTGTTCTTCCGAGAAAATTTTATTGCGATTAGCTAATTTCTAGAATGTGTTGAACATATTGTTTTGTACATTAAGACTAAGTATCTTAAGTAAGTAAGTATTAAAAGAATATTTTACCGTTGGAAGTACCGTAAGCTTTGAAAGTTGGGTATCTTGCATCTTTGATTTTTACCTTTATATTATTTATTCCCTAAATGCACGTTTCATTTGACCAGACCGTGTTCTTCCGCAAGATCCTGATGGGCCTTCTTCCGGTTTCGGAGTTATGATTCTCCTATCGCTACGTTCAGGACTCGCCACGTGCGAGAATCGTTGCAACGCTCGAGTTTTCTCCGGAACTGAATCGTCGGGTTTTTATTATTCTTGTTTCTTTTTAGAGTAAAAGTAGTGCCCTGGAGTTACTGCAATTAAGCGTACAAAGTCTCCCAGGATCGTTATTATATTATTAGTAACAATTATTAGTACCGGGTACTACAACCTTTGAGACGAAGGATGATTCTTTTGGCCTGCGCCATGGGAGGTACCCATTTCCACCAATTTTGTTGTAGCACAGTTGACGTCCTTCGCCACGCGGAGGCAAGAATCGGGGAGTACCACGCCAAATTAATTCATAAAAAGAGAAGCTCAGAACAATATTTTAAACACTATTTTGTGAAAATTTTATTTGTCCCTCATATTCTAAGGGAACCCTGTAATATTGACGATTAATGAAACGCTGTAAAATACTCATCATTTGCTTATAAGAAAATTAACATACCAATGGTTACATTTTATTTTAATATTGTCTTAAGCGTGGAATAAAATTAGAACAAAAAGGTATAATGTAGAACCTGAAATCAATATAAAAACTTTAAATTTGTAATTTTCTATTTTTAAAAATAAACAACCCTCTAGTTTATTTTATGGTCGGATTGACTCGTTTTCTATTTCTCATTCCAGAACTCAGAATCCATTATTTGGAATGGAATGACATTTGAAAAACTGCAGTTTTAAAAATGTATACGGATTTCGGAGTGATATTTTAAAGCCACAATCCGGGAGGCAAAATACGGGTTCCAGATTTCGGAATTCCGCACGCCACGCGCAATTAAATAATGACTGTTTTATTGCTCTTCATTTACCCTTATTTGCCTATAGGAGTTTATTTTGTATGGGTTTTTGAGGTAAAATATCCAATATTCACTTAAAAATTGTTAAGTTTTATGTCAGAAAATAGTAAAACGTTATTAATATTTGTAAATTTTAGATTTTTGATGGTCGCCTGTTATCCATTTATTATCAAATTATAAGAAATTAATAATTCATTTCAACGTTTTTGAATTATTTTTAGATGATTTCAATGAGATCGTATTTTTAAATATAATTTCTTTTTATTTCATTATTTTTTTGTTATATATTTCTTCAAAATTTCTAGTTCACGTCCGCTTAGTTTTTTTTTAGATTTATTCTGAAATTATCAATAACTTGATAATAATTTCATATTCTTTCATATTTATGATTTCAGGAAAACCGATGGATAAACCAAAAATCGTCTGTCAATGCGAAAAAGGAAACAATAATCAAACTCGTATAGCCGATGGAATAATTGAATTGAAGCAAAACGCCAGGATTCAAATTGGCTGCGTCGAGTTTGAGCTCACTTTACCGCCTTAGACCTAGGAAAGACGAAATGGATCTCTCAGATGATGTCATATTAATTTTATTAGTTTTCCGGAATCTTTATCAGATCTCGATTAATTGTTTATTTTGTTTTTTGTTGTATAGAACTGTTTGGTCTGTGAAATATATATATTTGTTGTTTGTTGTTTTTTTTGTTTTTTTTTTTGCAAACAGGCTTTAATACGGCATAGTAATAATAAGATTTGTACAGAATGAGCTATGAAGCTTTTTGTTTTTTTGGTTATTTTATCGGTGATAATTTTCAGAGACTTTTATGTATTGATCTTTAAATTTAATTGGATCTAATCTGAGCGATTTTACATTAATTTTTATGTATAATTTTTCTCGAATAATGTGAGTTTTTTTTGGAATTGAATCAACTTTAATATCATGGTTACTATATATTTTAGTTATTTTTTATCTCATAATATATTATCATGTTATTCTTTATTTACACATGTATTTAATGTATGCATATTTATGTAATCTTACACTTTATTACTTTAATATAAATTTTAAGTTGATTAATTGGTTAAGGATTTTATTTTAATGTTAATATGAACAGTTTGTATCGGTTTTGGGATAGGTGGCGGTTAAAATTTCGATTTTTACAAAAATTGCCTTGTAGAATTGTAAAATATATTTCGATTTGTAGGTTACGATGAATGGAAGGTTTTCATATTATTCAAATACGCCGTTTCATTATGAGGTTTTGTTTGTTGTTTATTGGTGTTTTCTTCGACCCGAGGTAAACTTCACGCGGATGATCAGAGATCTTTGAAATTCTTTGAACATAATTATTATATTTACCGCAAAATATATAGGAAAAACAAAAATGAAAGCCAAACTAACTAAATTAAGAATACAGTTAAAAATGAACCATACTCGGATTCATTAACAGTAATTAAAAATAAAACTTTCAATTTTTGCATTATTGGGTAGTGTTATGATTTTTCTTGAAATTCTAGTGATTTTTGTATAATATGTAAGTTTTTCCAGTTGCACGAAAATTGACAAATCATGACAGTGTTTTTCAAAATTTAAACACACCTTATTAATTTTCACTTTGAAGCACTTGTAAATGAAAAAAAACAATTTCCATTTTACTTTAACAGTTTTAACTTAAATTATTCAAGAACACTAATATATTTTTTAAAATATTAGTGAAGAGAGTCTTTATGAGCTACGATTTTTATGATTTAAGTTGCATCTTAAGTTGTAATTGATTATAATGCGGATCTATGAGCAAGCTTAGTATGTTTTACTGAACTCCAAAATTAAATAGGGATTTTCAAATTTCAGAGTGTTTTAAAATTTTTATGGCCTTTATAGAAAACACTGTTCTCGACAATTTAGACAATTCATTCTTAAACTATCTAAAAATGTTAATATCTTTCTGCAAAGTTAGATTTGAGCACGTTTTGTGAGTTCTTTTTACAATCATATGTTTGCCGTGTTACTGTATTAATTTTTAATAATAGGGACACCGCGTATTATGCGATTTAACAAAGTATATAGAACATGGTTGCACGGAATGCCATTTCCCGCCTTCCGTTTTCCGCTTTCCGTTATAAAAATTGGTTTCCGTGCAACCCCGCTCGGTATGTAAAATGTGCAATGACGGCTTTGTAAGCAATTGAAAACTCACATTTTAGCACAATCAATTCACGTGCCATTTTCAAAACATTAATTGTTGCAAAGAAGAGACTAATGGGGTCAATATACACTAGCTGACAAAAGTTTTGTCACAAATGTTTTTTCAGGTTTAACTTTTTTGTGACTTGACCAGATTGGCTGATTTTTTGATATTTTATGTGAATCAGTGTTTAAAATGTTATAGTAGCAAAATTTGGTTTAAATTACCATGGCAATTTCGGTACCACGCATTCCGTTTTCCCCCATATTGATAACAGCTTGCCGGGTGGCAATTGGAGTTTCTTTACGTGGAGTCTCTAAAATGTTGCCAATTACTGCTATTTTCAATAAATTATGAAAAAAATATAATTGGACATTAAAAATTATTAAAAAATGCAGTGCAAGAAAAGTGCGTAATATCTTTGAGCTACGCGTTTTACGTTAAACGCTTGTCACTGTAAAACGGATCATCGTAATCACAAGCGGGAATTTGTAAAATAATCTACAACCATATGAATCTACCATATCAAAAAATCAGCCAATTTGGTCAAGTCACAAAAAAGTTTAACCCCAAAAAACATTTGTGACAAACTTTTGTCAGCTACTGTAATTAATATTTGAAACTTCAATTTCGACTATTATTTTAAACGATTTTTGTAAAAGGAGAGATTACTCGGGTTCGAAGGAGATAATGATTTTATTAAACTAAAACTAGCTTTTTCACATAATTATATTTTTAGCAGGCATATCCAGAGTACACTGCATCAGAATGCCAACCTACATCGTCTCATAATCAAAGTTTTGACATATTTGATTCACCTTGCTCGAACGCACACAGCTCTGTTTCGGCAGGGTCCTATAATAACAATGAAAATCTTGCGGAGGCGATCAAATACGGAATCGATTATGATTCATTCCCGCCAACTTATGAATTTAATCGAACGAATTTTATGGTTTATCGTGAGCTGGAAATTGGTTGAAAAAACTTAGTTTCAGAGAGAATCTATAGATCCGTTCGCAAGCCCAGTTCAGATGAATCAAGAATCGATAGATCCGTTCGCGAGTTCATTTCGAAGACCGGTTGAGCGGAAGAAACGTGAAAGTTTTTTCGAGAAATGGAAAACGAAGAGGGCGGAGAAAATGGATGAAATTTCGCGTCAAATGAGAGAAGATTTTATACCGTACGGCGAAGGGAATCGACTACTTAAAGCGGCGAAGAAGAAGCAAGTGCGGATGGATGAATATTTGTTTAAGGCGAAGAGGATTGATAAAGGAAGTCGACAGTTTGGATTAATGACCACGCAGGAACCGAAAAGGGGCAGTCGCAAAAAGAGAAATTCTATTGAAGCACTCGAGGAGAAAGATTTGCAGAAAGAAATTATGGTTTTTATATGTTTTGTAATTAAAATGTTTGTAAATTATAGATTGCTAATTATAAGGAATTAAGTAAGGAAAATAATCAGGTTGAGTTGAAATTTTATTTCATTTTGAATAGCATTTTTGAAGAATTCGTCAAATGAGAAAACTTCATCGGAATCTATTAGCCATTGTCGTGAAAGCATGAATAAAGTTGAAGTGAGTAGCATTATATATATTTATACCGGTTTTATGCAACTGTGAAATTTAATTAAAGAAAAATTTTGATTATTTAAGAGTTGCGATTTTTTGCCCTTTTCATTTTGGAAAAGTCAGAGAGAAAAATTTACACGCAACTGCGTGCGGTTGTTGCTCGCCTATTCCCGAATTTGAGAACACAGCGCATATTAACTGATTTAAAGTTACCTCCAATGTTGTTTTAGTACTTATTATGTGAAAAATTATAGTACAAATGACAATTTTGTATATCACGTTTTTTTAAAATATATTTTTTATGAAAAATGGTTTATGCCTAGATTTTGTTAACTCAATGATTTTCCATCATCGTTTAACGGATAAATACTTTCTTGCATACGGCCTCAGTATAGATTTAACATTTCATTGATGCTGTGAATTCTTTTTTCAATTTTAATTGAACTATTGGTGAAGTGCTATAATTTGTGTTTATATTACAGGATATTGACCTGGATGCAACTTTGCCAATGGGGACCCCAACCAAAAATCCAAAAGAAAAAGATATACTCAATTCACATTTGAAGAAGGAGTCGCCATTCAAATCACCTGGAACGAGTGTGGTTTTTCGGCAAATTCAGCTTGAAAGATCTCGGAAAGTATGTTATTTTGGGAATAATTATTGATGATTTAGTCTTCAGCCAACGTTTGACATTCCTTCACCGGTGGTTTTGTCTGATAATGACCATTGTGAAGAGATATTGGTGGAAAAGAAGGAAGAAATCGAGGAAGAGAAGCCAAATAATCGAGAGTTGCTAATTAAAAACCTTGTTGATGATAAGTTTGTGACGGAAAGGGATTGTTTGACCGAAATTGAATTGGTTCGTATATTTGATGTATTTAAATATTCACCTGGATTGATAAATGATAACTTATAGAAGGAACAGAAGATGAAATTAAATGATGGAGATGTAATACGAGGAAAGCACTCCAGAAAACATTTAATGAATGGAAAAGATTGTTCCTGTTGTCGCGATTATTACGAAAATCTTGATATGACTCCGTCGGAAAAGAAAGAATATATCGACGCGGTTTTTGTTGCATTCGTTCATGAATAGGTTTAATTTTTAGGTCAGCAAGCACCGATATGTACACAATGAACTTCCTGAGACACCGGAACGTTATTGGAATTTGACACTTGCGAATAAATCGAGAAGAAAAATGTATGAAGATGATGAAAGAATGAGTAAGATCAAATGGAATGTTGAGAAAACCAAAAAGACGGGAATTATTAATTGGAATAAATGATTTTAAATGTATATATGTACTTGATTGATTTATGTTACGGTTTTGTTAATGTATTTATTTTTGTTATTTATGTATTAAATGGAGTTAATTTAGGAATAAGAGCTAATTATGTTTTAATGATGAGGAATTGGATTTATTTGTCCCATTGTTAATTTTTGTGTGAGTTTTTTTTTGTTCAATGCTCAATTGGTTTAATTTCCTGCAACAAAATGCGTCATTTGAGATGTTGAGCTCATGTTACTAAATAGCTAGAATTTGTTGATTACAGTGGTCGTGATAGTGGTTGATTACATTGATTCAGTTTACCAATTTTATTATTCTTTATATATTTTCTCTACATGGAATTCACAAATTAATTTAACAATAATTTTCCAAATATTGTATTTACCACCGCAAAATGTGGCGCACTTTTTTAAATATTATTTTTAAATTTTATTTTTAGGATTATTATTATTTTCCATATTTATTCCACGATTAAAACAACATCTAAAACGTATTTTTCCATTTATTTAAGCAAAAACAGTATAGAACGAGCATAAACAAGAAAATAATCATGAAAATTAAATGAAAAAATAATATTTAGAAAAAGTGCGCCACATTTTGCGATGGTAATCGCACGACGACTATATTTAAAATAACTTAAGTTTTCACATAGTTTCTCACAGATTCTCGATGTATAAAATTTAGAAAGGCACGTCAGCCGCATCAATAATTATTGATTAAAAAGGAAAACAACACGGTCCGTTCGTTAACTAAAATTTTTAGATTCAAATTCTTGGAAAATTATTACGAAGTGAAATGAAATCACTAAAATAACGCGACGAATTTTAAAAACGTCAATTAAAATCTCATTCCGGCGAACTAACAATAAGAAAATTTGGGTGTTATTAAGCCAAAGACCAGGATTATACCATGAAAATGAGACGATTTTTACGTGTTGCCTTGATTATTTTCCTGGGTCTTGTTAATGAAATTTTATTGGATGTTATTAAATCTTTGAAAAGCGTAAATTGCTCCCGACGTTAAATAAAATGCATTTTCCCAAAAATTAACGGAATATTACACCATAAAATTTAAAATTCTTCCTCAAACTTCAATAAATTATAGTCGTCGCCAAATGCGATTACCACCGCAAAGTGTGGCGCACTTTTTAAATATTATTTTTTCATTTAATTTTCATGATTATTTTATTGTTTATGCTCGTTCTATACTGTTCTTGCTTAAATAAATTGAAGAATATGTTTTAGATGTTGTTTCAATCGTGGCATAAATGTGGAAAATAATAAAAATCATAAAAATTAAATTAAAAAATAATATTTAAAAAAGTGCGCCACACTTTGCGGCGGTAATCGCATTTGGCGACGACTATAATTAATTAAATAGGATAAAAGTGGATGCGTAGTATACCTGGTAGAGAACTTGATTCACGAAAAATCTATGCGTGGTCGATTCTTTTGAGATATTTTGTTTTTCTAAAGTTTATTTTATAAAAATGAGGAGTTGGTGTAATATTCCGTGATTTTTTGCGGAAATACATTTTATTTTCCGGCGGGAGCAATTTCGGCTTTAATAACATCCACTTTATTTGACGACAGTACGTAAACATCATCTCATTTTTTCACACTCCGATTCTGGTGTTTTGTATCGGTTTAATCTCACTTGAAAATTTGGAAATAACATTTTAGAGATTCTCGTCAAGGCGAAAGTTTTAGTTTGAATCATTACTGGTCCACGTGGAAATTATTTGTAATATTTTTGTAAAACTCAACTTGCCCATTATGTGGTTTGGTAAATCTCATACTCTTGCTTCATTCTTAACTTCTTCATCAAACGTAATTAATAGGAAACAAACAACGAAACTTAAACAACGAAACTAAACAGAATAAAAGCTTGTATTATCGAGGAATTTCGAAATTCTAACTTTGGAAAAGTAAATTTTTTAATGATGAATATCAATCCTTGTTTAAAATAAAAATTTAGTTTTTCGTAAGCGTTATCCAATATTGTAAGACAATAGTTTTTGTGTTCTTTAATTAAATATCCTATATTAACATTTAACTTCATAAATAAATTTGGGCAAGGGAATTCTTTCATATATGAACTAATGGAGATGGTGATTAAATTAACATGAAAATACTTTAAGAACAACAATAATCATGGCAGCTTATGAATTGTGTTGATTATGCTCTCCACATGCTTTGATAATTTTTAATTTCACTATGGAAACGAGTCGTATAAGCGAATTCAATTTGAGCCTGTTTACTATGATTCAAGCCATATTTATTGTGGGCTTTAATCGATTGCGATTAAAAACCCTTTATAATCTACTCTCATGGTGTAATTATGAATTGTTTTATTTTCGATATTGTTTTTATTCACAATATTTTGTATCAATTTGATTCGAAATTAAAAATTAATGAACGGCAAGGTTTTGATATATGTTGTCCATTCTTGTGTTAATGAAAAAGAAACTTGAAATGTTATTTTTGGCGTCGTTGTTTTCCAATTCATTGACTCTTATATAGAATCGTCACCAGCACTTATTTATGGTTTTGTGCGCATCTAATCCATAGCACTGCAGTGCGATTCTCTGGACGTCTTTATTTGACTCGGCTCATTTTAGCGTGCACTCTAATCGACAACAACACAGCTCTTTTGCTCGCGTTTTCTCTTCTGCTACACCTCAGTCATTTTCGAGTTGAATTATTTCTTCTTCAGATACAAATGAAGGCTGATCAACATCAACAGTCAATATCGCCAGGTGTTGCAAGTTTTCCAACACAGGTATACAAAGTGGAAGAGATTTATATAAAAGAGTTTGATTGTTTAAGATTCCACGGCCACCGCCGATTTCAACTAATGGTCCACCTGTTGGCTCGATAACGGAAGCGGAATTACTGGATAAGGATGTGATAACAGCAGAGGATGTATTGAGATTACATGGAATAACTCAAGGTAAACTAAACATGGAAACAAGGTAGCATCAGAAAATTGTCTCGAAACATGAGTTCGCTGAATGAAAATGAACATTTGTTCTATATTAAATAATTGTTATTTTATGTTTGTTAATTCCAGAATATTTTTCGCGCGTATTTTAAAGTATATAGCAAACCTTTTCCACGCCAAATGAATTTGTAAAAACAGGAGCTTAAAAAATTCATTTAAACCGACCACATCGTAAAAATTTAAAGTGCAAGTGATATTTTAAAATAAGTCTATAATATTGACGTATAAATTAGTTTTAAAAAGACACCTCGAATTTATTAAAATACGTTTAAATGTTGCAAAATCGTCATTTTCAGTTGGAGTGATTTTTTCTCATTTCCAATGTACTCTATTTGAGAACATTTTCTGAATTCCCTTATTTCGTAATCTTTTTTTTTGTTTAAGTGAATCGAATATCTCATAGACGTGAGATATAATGTTTTGAAAAGAGAAAACGATAACATTTTTGTTTAGTTTTAGAACAACCTGGCTGAAATGCCGTTAATAGTGTTTTGTAAGACAGATGTAAATTGTAAGACATAAGTAAAATCATATTTTTCATTCGTCGCGCATTAATAAATAGGGAGTCGATCTAAATTGTTAAATCAGAAGTTTCGATCTGTCGAACTAATTTCCTCGTATAATATTCTGAATAATTTTACGTATGACAATAATCAATACGACTCTACGACTAAATCGTTCAATGATCCAAAAAATGCAATATATGATGCTTTATCACCCCAATCTTATCGTAAAAAGGATTGATAAGCCCCTTTGGTATATTGAATATTTGAATAATGAATTTTCTAACCAAAATTTTTAAAATATAAAAATTGACAGTATAATCCTTAGAACCGCAATCATCTAGACTATTTTAATTAAACACAAATGAAAGTTTTTTTAAGGTTATGATCACAAGCTTTTATTTTCTGCTAAAAGGAATTTCGTTTTAAAAAAAACTTGATTAAATTTTTCGTTCTCTCATTTGGTCTACATAATGTGAAAAAAGTCTTTAATTTGGATGTTACGAAATATAGGAATTCAAAAAAAAAAAAGAAAATTTCCGTCTTCATTAACGATATGGAAATAGCTCAATATTAAATATAATATTATATTGTCATGGTGCAGGTTATTGAAATGTCAGGTTTAAAGGAGCATTCCGATTAATAAAAAGGTATCGCTTGAGGTCATGTCGATTTAATTTCCAATTTGTTTATTATTTCGCTTTTCGCATATTGTTTTATCTTAATAAATTGGTTGTTACATTAATAAAAAACAAAAAAATGTCATGAAAAAAAAAAGAAAAGCGAAATAATAAACAAATTGGAAATTAATCGAGATCAAGATGATCCCAAGCGAGACCTTTTTATTATTCGGAATGCTCCTTTAAACCTGCTTTTTCAATAACCTGCACCACGACAATAGATATATAACGTACTATTTCTTATTATTAGAATAAATAACCTTATATAAATCAAATTTTTAGAATATCTATGCGAGCCTTCAGCCAATATTTACAATATTGAATTCACTCGATTCAAAATACGCGATCTTGATACTGAACAAGTACTATTTGAAATTGAAAAGCCAGGTAAAACATAGAATTTCTCGATAAATACCGTCGAATACTATTCAGAAGACACAAATAATCAGGAGAATCGAGATATCAATAGTCAACAGGCAACCGAAGCAGCTCGATATGTTCGATACCGATTCTCTCCAGATTTTTTAAAACTTCGGCATGTTGGTGCGACGGTAGAGTTTGCTGTCGGTTCGAGGCCCGTCAACAATTTCCGAATGATTGAACGACACTATTTCAAGGTTTTGTTTTCATTTTAACTGAATTTATTTTGTACTCCTTTCAGGATAGAATGCTGAAATGTTTCGATTTCGAATTTGGATTCTGTATACCAAATTCAAAAAATACGTGTGAACATATTTACGAGTTTCCAAAGTTGTCGCCAACATTGAGTAATATACATCATTCTTATTAAATAATACATACTATAATTTTTCAGTGGATGACATGATTGGAAATCCGTATGAGACGAGATCTGATAGTTTCTATTTTGTCGATAACAAGTTGGTGATGCACAACAAAGCGGATTACGCATACGATGGTTGAACAAAGCTATAAATACAATTTTTAAAATATTGATGCATAACAATAATAATAATAATAATAGAATTTTACTAAAATTTCTACTCAACATTTGCGATTTGAACAACAAAAATGGTTTATAATAAAAAACAAATAATATATAACATTTTAAATAATAAGACAACAAATAAATTACATGTCTGAACTAATCTAATCTAAAAAAAAAACAATTAATAACGATAAGAATTAGAGAAACAAGCCCTAACAATAGAATTCTAAAAAGTTTGTGGTTTGCCAGTTTTGATTATATAATCAAGATCTTTCAATTGTTTCTCAAAAGCATCAATTTCTTTTTCTAGTTGTCGCTTTTTAAGAACAGTGTAGTAGTTGACACCTGAATAACTTATTTTATATTAAAGAATCAAAGAAAGAAAAAATATGGGTAACGAATAACTTGAAATTCTAAAGAGACACGCACTCCACTGCCACAAGTACCGCGAATTTTGCAAAAAAAAAAGTGGACAAATTTCAAAAACGCCCCTTCACTTTTCACCTAAATTCTTTATTTTTAAAGCTTAACTTTTTCGAATTTGATTTACTTTGTTGTCTAGAACCGTTTAGAATTATTGATCAATCTTGTTTAATTTGTTTTAAGGTTCAAAATTTTTTAGAATGCTTTAAAAAATAGAAAATTAAAAAAAAGAGAAGGGCTTGTAGCAAAGATGGGCGGAATGGAAGTTTTTCAAGCAGAATCCGAAATCAAAATTGAAATTATGAAGGAAAATTGGAGCTCGGCAACGAAATTCCGGCATGCGGAATTTAGGAGAATCACATTTGAAAATGCAGAATCGAAAAATGGGCGAAATCAGGAATTACGCCCATCTCTGATTAATAGGTGAAATAACAAATGATAAAAAATTAATTTAAATATATTGTACATTGCAGAGATCGATGCCTAATAAAAATAAAAAATATAAGAAATAAATTATAGTCTCGTTTGGACAGCCACACGGTCAGAAAGGACTTTTTTCATCTATTCCTCTTCAATGCGTGTTTTTTGAGATTGACGATATAAAAAAGAGTGGCCGTCCAAACGTAACCCTTATTTATTCTATATTCCTCTTCCATTAGGCACCGATCTCTGAAAACGACAATAAATTGCGATTATTTTACTTTTTTTGTCAAAATACCTCATACCTAATGGAGACATTTGCAAAAAGTAGCTTTTTAATGAAATGTATGTTCAGCTCTATAATTTCAGTATTTTTATTCCAGAATATTATTTTTATAGACATGGAAATTGTGTCTTAAAATTTTGAAAATCAATCATTTCAGCTGAGAAAAAGCGTGACGTGATAGAACTCGGATAAATGTATTATTAAAATTTTTCTACAGATTAATAATATTTATTGCAAAATATTATCAAAATCTAGGAATATGAATAGTTTGATTTTATCATTTTTGAATTATTTTCAATGGTCTTAATGAGAACGTGAATAAATATTCAATTTATTTTAAAAAATTTCTCTGTTTTTCATTATATTTCTTCAAAATTTCTAGATCCCGTCAGATTTATTACTTTTATTTTTTATAAAAATAAAATTGGAATTGTCAATTTCTCAGATTTTGATAATATATAAATTTTCTATTGTACATTAGATTCTCGTAATCACGTTATCTTTTCGATTATTTCTTTATTACAGCGTATTATGCAACGTACCATTAAACGAAAAATAAATCTTGAACAATTCGAAACCAGCACCGGCAACGGAACCCATTAAAAATAAGCCCTCCCATTTCGAAGAGAGCTGAACTAGTAGATTAGAAAATGGACGAATCATCTAATAATTATTATGAATTTAAATAAATAACAGATGTTTTTCTCTTTACTTTTTAATCGAGAAACCCGCTTTGTCTGCCTCGATTAATTCTCTCTCTAAAAGCTCTCGCTCCTCCTGACGAATTGGCCGAACAAATCTGCAATTATGTTAATTTTTTATAAAAAATTGTTCATAGCCGAACTTATAATAGATTCCGGCGTTTACGATACAATACGACGTACTAAAAACAATAAAGCCGAGGATGGATCGAACAACAGCTTAAAATAAATTATTAGTTAATAGATAAGAGTTTGGTTTATAATTTACTCTTATGAGCGATGTCCAATCGTCGGTTTGTGAAGATTCGTCTGTAAAGTGGCCTTCTGTCTTCACGTTTCCTGGCCGCTAATTGGATAGGCGACCAAAACATTAACCTACAAGTAAATTATTGAATTTCAATTTTATATTCATAAAGTGTGCTTTTTCAAAATCGAAAATTGATTTTATTCATGATTGAAACTTTAAAATTACAAAATATTGTTATTAAAAAAATACCTCCTAGTTTTCTTAAGCTCCTATTACTACAGCCTATGATGAAAGCTTATAAAAGTGGATTTTCACAAAAATATGCGAGCAAATAAATGATTATTAACAAAATTCGAGCAGAATAAATGAAGAGTAAGAACAAATGTATCGCCCGACAATGCTGTTCACTATATTTTCCTTTTCAGAGATCGGTGCCTAATGAAAGAGGAAAAAAATTAAGATGGAATGAGATTCTCGTTTGGACGGCCACTCTTTTGTATCTCATCGATGTGTGTTGTCTGAAATAGATAACACTCATTTTAAGAGGGAGTTTTTAAGAGGAAAAGTGGCCGTGTGCCCGTCTAAAAGAGACTATCAATTTTTTCTTTTTTTGTTCTTAAATTAGACACCGATCTCTGAAATGTACAATAAGTCCAGATCATTTTGACAAGACCTACACTGTATTGATAATAACTATAATATATATCCACCCAATTACTATTCCTAAACAAAACCAACTATAATTTAACAGACTTTTTGCTTTCATGACATATTTATCAACAAATTTGAGAACTAGTATTAATAATAAGTTCAAGATTAGAAAGACGGTCTCGATGCATCAGAACATCAATTTTTTAAATATGAAAGCAATAATTTAAAAACTATCAGAAGCTTGGAAACTGTAGTAAGGCTTTATTAGTAAGAATTAAAGGAAATCCTTCTTTAGAGCTTTCTTAAGACAAAAACTAAATAAAAAGTAATTTTAATAAAAAAAAATAAAAAAAACGTCGGGCGAAATTTCAATAGAGCGCACTTTCAAAATTATTTAATTTTTTGTTTAAAATCTTAATGGATTTGCACATTATTTATTAAAAAATATCCCGTAACTATTACAATAATTATCGAATTGAGCTATCAGTCGAACAATACAATGGGTTATATTTAATAAAAGTGACGAGAAACTATTATAGCTATAATATATAGCAATTTTAAACAACACTTAGAACGTTTCAAGGTGACATTTAATTGAAAATTTAAATAGTCTGTTACAAATTAAATGGTTATGGGTTCGAAATGGAGCCGTCTAAATAATCTTGAGACAACTCGAACCTCTAACAGTGAATTTTTTGTAAAAATTATTTATTTTTGAATAAGTATTAATTAGACATTTGGATATCCTAATAAAAACGAGTTTCTTAAGCTAAAGTAATGAATAAATTAGATGAGTTCACAACCAAAGTAGATGTATTATATATGGAGGCACCAGAATACTTCAATCCGAGAGCGAAGGAGTCACCAAAAGAGTCATCACCACGAAATAGTTTGAATATTTTCTTCAATGTAATTCAAACAAAAAATTTTCACTCTTTTATGAAATTTTATTAGAAATCGCCGCTTGCAATTCTAGAAGAAGGTGCCAGGGGAGTTTACCGGGAATCTGTCAAATGGAATGAGCAACAATGTATAACTGGTTCCAATGTTTTACCATATCATTTAAGGTCCTTTTATTGCATTGTATTTTAGGAGGTATTATTTGAAATGATTTGTTCGCTTTATGGAGTAACAGTGTCGGAAAAGTCATTGAAGAAGAAGACGGCCAAGCAGAAGGCGGCGGTTAAATATTTGCATGCGGTTGTGGATAAGAATCGATACAAGGAGTTCTATATCCCCGGCGAGACTCCTGAAGAAGCACATAGGAACATGTAAGAAATGCTATTTTTAATTTTGATAGCATTTCGTTTCAATAGAGACCTGATGTGGGCTCAATACGAAGGAAGAACAAGTTTAAGTACAGAAGCCAATGCGAAAGAAAAGGAAGATTCTCCAAAAAACGAAGACGATGACAAAATACCGACGGCTGATGGAATTCCACCAGAAGCTGCAAAGATAAACTGGATCGGCAAAATACAAGAACTACTGCAAAAGAATAAAATGCCCAAGCCAAATTATGAAATTATACAAGAAGGTCCCGATAACGCAAAAATTTTTATATGTGTGTGCCAAGTTTGTTCTATTCTTATCACGTTTTTTTTTTCAAAATTTATTTGATTAGGTCTCCGAGCAAGAGACAAGAGGAAGATCAACCAAGAAGGCGTATTCGAAAATGATATCAGCATATTTAATGCATAATATCCTGGAAAAGGGAATTGGTGTAATTAAAGTGGATAATTTAATGAGTTTGTGTTTAAATAATTTGATATCAATTTATAGGTGATATTCAGATGAAAAGGAAGATGAAGAAACAGACATTGATATGCTGAAACGGGTTGAAGAAGAGGAATTAAGGCAAAAGAATGCCGAAGAAGCGCTGAAAAGGTTATTAGCAGATAAAAATCGGTTCGCGGATCCGCGTTATGAAACGATTATGTCCTCAATGAGTGAAATAGGTATGATATATTTATCCTGTTTGTTAATAATACCCGCTGATTACCGATTTCAAATTAGAACCATATTTTAGTCTACATCAAAATTGTTGCACGGATATTTTGAAACAATGAGACACACAATAAATTTATCGCTCTGATACGAACAGTAGTTATTAGTGTTTTTCAGGTGAATTTACAATGATAATAGAAATCAGTGTCAGGATATTGCCGAGAGAAAGATCTGAAGGAGGTCAGGAACATAAGAGCAAGGATGATGAACCAGTACCATTTGTATTTTGTGGAGCCGGTAATTCGGAAGAGGAGGCCAAACAGAGCGCTTACTTTTCGGCTTTGGTTCATTTTAAAAATAATAATTGTTAATTTTGTGTGTATATACTATATAGCTTTTTATTAAATTCTGCCGGAAGAAAAGTGCCTTTCTGGAAAAGAAAAAGTTTGCCAAACAATGTTGGTCTCATTTTGTGATAATTGGGCTAGTTGCCAATTTTTCTCTTCCATCCTATCAATTTTGGTATTGTTTTTTAACAATTGATGTAATTAAAGGAAAACGTTGGCAAATTACCCAATTATAACAAAACGAGACCAACATTTTTAATTTGTTACTTTGTGCTATTCATTGATCTAATAGGTATACCATGTCGAATAAATAAATATTTGAAAATAAACAATCTGGAATTTTTAATGAAGCGTCTATAACGCAAATATAATTTAATTATTTCAAAATATTGTCTTTTTCAGAGATCGGTACCTAATGGAAGAGGAAAAAATTAGACCAAAATGAGGTTCTCGTTTGGACGGCCACTCTTTTCTACCTCATCAATGTGTGTTGTCTCAAAAAATGGATAACACACAATGAAGAGGAATAGCTGAAAAAGCTCTTGGTGGCCGTGTGGCCGTCCAAACGATACTATAATTTATGCTTACACTTCGGTCAAAACGAAAATCCACCCTCAGAGTTTGTATTTTTCTCTGCGCGTTGCCTTTTGTGATGTGTTGCGTTTTTCTATATTCCTCTTCTACAATAGACGATCATTTATTTCAACAAATATAATTTAAAATAATTTAACGCACAGACAACGATACATAAAATGAAGAGAGATAGCGTTTTTCGTGGATTTTTGACCGGAGTGTGCTTATTTTTTCCCTTTAAATAGGCACCGATCTCTGAAAAGTACAATATAATATATCTATTGAATGAATTTCAGATTATTCTTAAAGTTTTATTATCAAAATCTGAGAAATTGACAATTCCAATTTTATTTTTATAAAAATAAAAGTAATAAATCTGACGTGATCTAGAAATTTTGAAGAAATATTATGAAAAACAGAGAAATTATTCACGTAAATTGAATATTTGTTTCATTTTATCTATGAGACCATTGAAAATAATTCAAAAATGATCAAATCAAACCTTTCATGTTCTTATTGTCGTGGTGTAGGTTGATGAAAAATTAGGGATAAAGGAGCATACCCCAAAAAAAGATGGTCTCGATTGGGCTGGTGTAGATTTAATTTGCAATTTGTTTATTATTTTGCTTTTTTTCATCACAATTTTGTTTTCTCTTACTAAATTGGTTGTTAAATCAACATAATAATTATTATAATAAAAAATTTAGGTATAATTTATTATATTTAGGGTCGAAATAATAAACAAATTGCAAATTAAATCTACACCAGCCCAAGCGAGACCATCTTTTTTTTCGGTATGCTCCTTTACCCCTAATTTTTCATCAACCTACACCACGACAATAGATTTTGATAATAGCTTGCAAGTTATTAATGCACTCAAAATGAAAATGATTTTTCAATTTTTAAACGTGTTTTTTAAATCCCCCATATAAATGTTTACCAAATTTTTTACGTGACTGTATAGTTTTGTTGTTAATCTATGTCAGTTTGCAAAAATTTTTAATTAGAAGTGATCCAATTAGTTCCTTCTTTTAAAAATTCATTTGACGCGTCAATGTTAAAACAAAATTATGTCTTGATGTAATTTATACTAATCATCGGCCGATACCGATGCATCGGTTTTTAATCAATAAAAGAATTAATATTATAATTATCCCTTTTACTTGTCGAATTGATACATATACATTTTTGGATGTTGTAATATTAAAATATAATTTCTAAAGGAATGAATAAATTAGATGAACTTTCATTATATATGGAGACATCAGAAAACGCCAATCATGCAAACGCGAAGGAGGCACCAAAGGATTCATCACCTCGAAATAGTTTAAACGTTTTCTTAAATGTAATTCAACAAAAAAAATTTACTTTCATTGAACATGTTATTAGAAATCGCCACTTTCAATTCTAGAAGAAGGTGCCAAGGGAGTTTACCAGCAATCGATCAGATGGAATGAGAAACAATATCCAACTGTTTCCAATGTTTTACCATATCATTTAAGGTCCTTTTATTGCATTTTATTTTAGGGGATATTATTTGAAATGATTTGTTCGCTTTCTGGAATAACAGTGTCGGAAAAGTCATTGAAGAAGAAGACGGCCAAGCAGAAGGCGGCGGTTAAATATTTGCATGCGGTTGTAGATAAGAATCAATACAAGGAGTTCTATATCCCCGGCGAGACTCCTGAAGAAGCACATAGGAACATGTAAGCAATGTTATTTTTAATATCGATAGCATTTCGTTTATATAGAGACCTTATGTGGGCTCAATACGAAGAAAGAACAAGTTTAAGTACAGAAGCCAATGCGAAAGAAAAGGAAGATTCTCCAAAAAACGAAGACGATGACAAAATACCGACGGCTGATGGGATTCCACCAGAAGCTGCAAAGATAAACTGGGTCGGCAAAATACAAGAATTACTGCAAAAGAATAAAATGCCCAAGCCAAATTATGAAATAATACAAGAAGGTCCTGATAATGCAAAAATTTTTATATGTGTTTGCCAAGTTTGTTCTATACTTATCACGTTTTTTTTCAAAATTTATTTGATTAGGTCTCCGAGCAAGAGACAAGAGGAAGATCAACAAAGAAGGCGTATTCGAAAATGATATCAGCATATTTAATGCATAATATACTGGAAAAGGGAATTGGTGTAATTAAAGTGGATAATTTAATGAGTTTGTGTTTAAATAATTTGATATCAATTTATTGGTGGTATTCAGATGAAAAGGAAGACGAAGAAACGGATATTGATATGCTGAAACGGGTTGAAGAGGAGGAATTAAGGCAAAAGAATGCCGAAGAAGCGCTGAAAAGGTTATTAGCAGATAAAAATCGGTTTGCGGATCCGCGTTATGAAACGATTATGTCCTCAATTAGTAAACTAGGTATAATATATTTATAATTTTTGTTAAGTAATACGTGTTGATCGCTGGTCTAAAATTATTAACACGATTTTGACCGGTAGTAATGCGGAATTATATTATAAACGACATTACTATTGAAATAATGTCGTTTTCCGGGAAATATACTGAATGTAAGGGGGAAATAGGATGGTCTCGTTTGGACTGCCATACGACGAATAAGAAAAAGAGGAAAAGGACTGAAATTTTTCTGTTCGTCTCATCAATTCATTTTATATATCTCAATTGTAGTAATAACGAGACATACGTTGTGGAATAATTGTTCTTCTTCTATTCTCCACATTTTTTCTAAAAATGACAATAACTATATTTAATGATTAATTATAAATAATTACTACTTTAAGGTGAATTTCAAATGTTAATAGAGGTCCATGCAAGGATCTTGCCGCGAGAACGATCTGAAGGAGGTCAAGAACAATTGGATAAAGGGAAGAACGATAAGAAGAAAGATGATGAACCAGTACCATTTGTATTTTGTGGATCCGGTAATTCGGAAGAGGAGGCCAAGCAGAACGCCTACTTTTCAGCTTTGATTCATTTTAATACTTATGATTGCTAATTTGTTGTGTATATAATTTATTAAATCTCTTTGCCAAAAGGCATATTAGCCGTATCAAGGTAATAGATTGTCTGTGACGTTTCGTAATTGTTTGACAGAAAACGTTCTATTATACGGCCGAAACAATTATTCTATAATATATTTATTAGTTATGTTAAAATGTTGTATTATTCGCAAGAATTATTGTTCTATCTTTCTAAAAATCTAATGAACCCTCAATGTTAACATTGTCTATTTCCATTACAGGATGTATAATTTAATTGATAAATTAATACAATTTCGTTATGAATCTCTTATGAGTTTTACAATAAAACTATCTATTGTTTTTTTAAATCTTCAATCGCGTTCTGAAGCTAAGTATTTCAAAATTGAATCCGAGATAAATAGTGTATTTGTGATGTGCAGGTGAAGTTTATAGTTGAAGCAATAGGAAAAAAGCATATTTGTTTTAAAAGAATAGAAATTCGAACGGAATTTTAGTTGACAGGAGACAGAAACAAAATGAATAAGATTTAATTTTAATTTTAGATGCATCTAGGATTCGAAAAGGGTATTCGAAGCGGTCCCGTTTTGGACCTGATGTGCTAGATGGGTACATTTGTGAATATGAGTTTTATTAGTTAAGAATTTATAATCTGCAGAACAAATCCAATTTATTATGGTATTTTTAAACCCAAAAAAATTCCCAAGGTGTTTGCAAACTGCCGCACAGATGTTCTGCAAATGCTTCACGCGGAATCATCAATAAAATTTTAAGTGAAGCATTAATAAGAATGAATTGAATGTGACGAATTTATTGCATAATCGAAATATATCGTTGATGGCCCGGAGTTCGCTAATCTTTTTTGTGTTTCTCAGTGAACTACTATTCATGGTGAAGAAAATTTATTTAATAGAATAGTTTCTATAATGTTGGCACCACGCTTAAAAATAGATAGTTTTCATGTTCAATTTTTCGCTACTGACGTATTAATAATTTTTAAGGATATAAGCACATAATAAAACCATTAAAGTTTCACAGAAATGTGTCACTGGTTTATTATAGTTTTGTTTACCACGAGTAGTACTCTACTTATTAATTTTAATTGAGAATTGCGGCGGAAGGTATTAGTTATTTATATTAAAATGTTACTATTATTGCTCACAAACAATCACACAGGAACGTCCAAAATATTTAAAAAAAGCAGCTGTTGCAGAGCAAAACAGGTTTGAATGTTGGATAAATTCACACAAACGTATCAATGATCAAGAAAACCAACAAAAGATAAGATAACTTTCAATTCCGTGGGAACCGTCTAGTCATTAACCGCAATTAAGTAATCTGAATATTAATTGGTGTTGTTTGATAACAGGTTAGGGTTATTTGATCGTTCTTTGCAATGTGTTCTAATTGTGTCACACGTCTAAATGATAAGGGGCATGGTTTTTTATAAAACCTGCCCGATATCATCATTTCTCGAATATTTCGGTTTATTATTCATTTTTTACTGTCGTTTTATGCTCCGTAGGTAAAATTTTATAGAGTATACTAATGAACCTTCTTTGTGTCCTCGATGAGACGCTAAACCAATCATGTTTTGTTTATATATTAAAGATCATTGTAAAATTATTTTTATTATTAGTGTTAAAAACAAACCAACTACAATGTTGACGTTGTACGTCTTTAATTAATTGTCGCTTAAAAACGAGTCCTGCAACTAGTCACTAGTTACCAATTTCCATTCTCTATCTATCAGCTATCAAAGGCCTTTTAAAAGGTAAGCAAATAACCAATATATTGTGGTTCTTAGCATAGATTAACCTAATTTCCACAACTCAAAGTATTTTGTTGCATTCCTTATCTATTAAAGTATTCGCGATAAGAAATCAAATCAAGAAAAAAGTGCAATATTCCTTCACTATTATCGTCATCAGTTTGCAAAAAATGTGTTTTCCTGATAAACCGATTGTTTTCCCATCAATCCTTGTGATAAATGATGGGATAGCAGTTTAGTTGTTGATTGTTGTTGTTGTTGTTGATTGGTCTTTAATGTAGACTGACGTTCTAAATAGATATTAGTATTGATAAAAATATTAAATTTCGCATTTTTTGCGTGGTGACGAATTAGTTGTTTTATAGTGTTTGTCATTCGGGAAGTTCTATGAGATTCATTCTTCCTTAAAGAATTTAAAATGATAAATATCCTTGTTAGCTGCAGATGAAAGTGATTTTAAAATAATTTCTATGATTAAAAAATAATAAAAAAATTTAGGAATTTTCAAAATGAACGCATTGACAGTATCCATTTGAAGGGACTTTTTATTGAAAAAAATGGTCTTGTTTGGTTTGCGAACTGTAGATTTTAACCGTCAGTAAATTCGTTTTGTTTTCATTTTTTTCAATCAGTTTCCATATTTCATATGCCATGATGAATCCATTGATTCTAATATAAATGGTACCAAAATTTTTAAAAAATAATTTTTTCATACAAAAAGTGCTGAAGCCCACTAAATTAAAAATTATTTAGTTTCTGGATTATCTTAATATTGTCTTAACTATATTTAATATGCCTACATATTTTTAACATTATTATTAAGTATTTGTATTATCTTTTTTGGGGTTTTCCTTATACTTTGAATTTAATTTGGTATTATTTTGTTTGAGCTATTTTGCTTCCTCGTTTTTCAATTAAAATAAACTTCATCTTGCAAACAAAACATTAAAAGATATGATATCTTTGAAATTATCGTTTTTTGAACAGGAACCTTGATAATTTAACCTTCAATCTTTTCTTGCACCTCATTGTCACTCATTGTCTTTTCTTGTATGCTGCTCTGCGTCCATGTGTTTTGTGTACAAAACGCATTGTCATCATAGTACGCAGTCCGAATTGTGCGAGAGGGCGCCGAAGTTTGCATGTGCCGCCCATCTACTTCATCCCTAAATAATATTCGTTCGAAACACTGTGGTTTCAACAGTTTTATTGTTTTCGTTAATTGATAAATAAGTTTGATGGCAATAATAAGCGATTCAATAGTAAATTGATAATATTGTTGGTAATTATCATTCATTTTGATTGCACGTTCCATATGATTTTCGAGTTATTTTATCAACAAAATAGTGTTGATTTAATTTTCCACGTTTGATGTTATCTTGTTGGAATATTTGAGTCGTAGAAAATTCATAGTTTGATTTCATTACGAAATCTTTTCAGGTCGTTTGGCCAGTGTTGTCGTAAATTATGTCCTTATCCGCTGCAGTTATTCGTCGCCTTGTTTCAAAGGTACGTTGATAGGCAATTAATCATCTAGTTGACAGTGTTCTAGAAAAAAATGAGATTAATGTCCACTGAAATTTGATTTACAGGGAGTTGTTTGCCAAACTGCCCCATTGTCGACCTCTGCTGAAGGATCAACCAACTTGAAGGAAGTTCTTGCTAAGAAAATCCCAGCTCACAACTCCAAGGTATTAAAAGATGCGGACTTTTATATTGAAAATGTATTATAGGTCAAGGAGTTCCGTACCCAACATGGAAACACCGTTGTCCAGAATGTCACTGTTGACATGGTAGGATATAAAATAGTTGCTCCATTGAACTAAATTTTGAAGATCTACGGAGGTATGCGCTCGATGAAGGGAATGGTCACCGAGACTTCCGTGCTTGACCCAGAAGAAGGAATCAGATTCCGTGGATATTCCATCCCAGAATGCCAAAAAATGTTGCCAAAGGCCAAGGGAGGCGAAGAGCCAATCCCAGAAGGAATTTGGTGGCTTTTGTGTACCGGTGATATCCCAACCGAAGCCCAAACTACTGCCATCACTAAGGAATGGAACGCTCGTGCTGATCTCCCAGCTCATGTTGCTCGCATGCTTGACAACTTCCCAGACAACCTTCACCCAATGGCTCAGTTTGTTGCAGCTATTGCTGCTTTGAACAATGAAAGCAAATTTGCTGCTGCTTACGCTAGAGGAGTCGCAAAGTCTGCTTACTGGGAATACGCCTATGAAGTATGAATTTTATGAAATTTTTGAAACAATATGTGCTTTACAGGATTCCATGGATCTTCTTGCCAAGCTTCCAACTGTTGCTGCCATGATCTATCGCAACTTGTACAGAGATGGATCTGCTGTCGGAGTCATCGACCCAAAGAAGGATTGGTCGGCCAACTTCTGCTCTATGCTTGGATATGACGACCCATTGTTCGCTGAGCTCATGAGACTGTACCTCGTCATCCACTCCGACCACGAGGGAGGAAACGTTTCCGCTCACACCTCGCACTTGGTAGGATCTGCTCTCTCTGATCCATACTTGTCGTTCTCTGCCTCCATGTGCGGTCTTGCTGGACCACTCCACGGATTGGCTAACCAAGAAGTGCTTGTCTTCTTGAACAAGATTGTTGGAGAAATTGGCTTCAACTACACTGAGGAGCAACTCAAGGACTGGGTCTGGAAGCACTTGAAGAGCGGACAAGTCGTTCCAGGATACGGTCATGCTGTACTTAGAAAGACTGATCCAAGATACGAATGCCAACGTGAATTCGCCTTGAAACATTTGCCAAAGGATGACTTGTTCAAGCTTGTTTCCACCCTTTACAAGATTACTCCAGGAGTTCTATTGGAGCAAGGAAAGGTATTGGATTTTTTGTTAAGGAAAACTGCTTTAATCATTATTTTTAGGCCAAGAACCCATGGCCAAACGTTGATGCTCACTCTGGAGTTCTTCTCCAATACTTCGGAATGACGGAGATGTCCTTCTACACTGTCTTATTCGGAGTTTCTCGTGCTCTTGGATGCCTCTCACAGCTTATCTGGGCTCGTGGTATGGGACTTCCATTGGAACGTCCAAAGTCGCACTCTACTGAGGGACTCATGAAATTGGCTGCTGCTGCCAAGAAATAAATTTTTTGTTTTTGTTAATATGGTGTTCAATTCTTTAAATAAAATTAATAATTTTTTACCCTTGAGTTTCATAATGTGGTTAGTTGTATAATGTTGTAATTTTAAAACTGTATTGTTTGATAATTATGACCTATAGCGAAAGCTAATTAGTATTGAGTTTTATACATCACTTAATTTTTATTGTTTAATAAAAACGAAATATTTAGGAAAACTATTTCTCTTTTTTCTCTTCGTTGTCTTTTTGCTCTCGGTCACGGTTGTCTTCAATCTCTGTTTCTTCAATGGTATTGAGCTCTTAAATTGCAAAATGTTGGTCTTATTTTAAAATTACGAGAAGGTACCGATGTGAGTTGGTGTTGGAGTTGTTTCATTATGGAATGATTGGCTCGATGGGTGATCCCTGTTCAACTGACGAGGGCCTAGTTTCTCTAAACTATGAGTTGACGAATGTTTGGCGAGGTTGAGAATCGATGACGGTCGGAGCATATCTCCGACGGATCGTCTTTCGGACATCACTGTGTCTTCACTAAATTAGTTAATATGTTCAGCCCTTTAAAATGAAAATTATTACGGCTTCACTTCAACAATCTTTTCCTTCAAACTAGCTCTTCTTCCATCCTTTGGCACCATTCGCACTTGAGAAACAGATCGAGATAGTCTAGAATAAAATGGAACACCGATCGTTTGGATAAAAATAGTAATTTAATACTTGATATGAGCCAATGATCCCTGATCGCCATAGTTTCTCTTTTCATTGGCACTTTGCTCAGAATACAGTGGGACCCAGTCATCATCCCAGAAAGCGTCCTTCTCGAGTCGTGGCGTCTTGTGGTATCCTTCATCGACGATTTTCAGACCCATCTGTGAAATTTAATTTTTTCTTGAACTGAACTAGAACTTACCGCCAAATTTCTGTCAATGAGCATGTCAGTTTCAAAATCGTCGTCATCTTCTCCCCATGGATTTAAAAGTCCTTCGGCTACCTTGAGCCAACCGAAATAGAAAACGAATTGAATGCTGGTCATGAATGGGAAAACCATATCTATCTGAAAGCCAATAATTTTAAAATTTAAATATTTAAATTATAGAATACCATGTCGGGATAAAGACGGGATCCTGTAACATATTGACGGGCCACAACACATACGAGGAAATATCTGAATATTGTCTATCTTCTGATAAATTATAGTTGCCACATACACATGAACTGCGAGGCAAACAATTGTAGGGTAGATCATTGGCAGAGGTACCCAGTCGTAGTTACAAACCCAAGCTAATCCGGTACGGAATTGTTTGACATCCTATAGATTCCAACTTATTATTACAATATTTATATCTCACCTCTGATACAACAGTCACGTAGTAGTCGGATTCAATGAGGCCTTCTTTCCTGGCATTATAGATGAGTGCCCAAGCCCAGTTGAATGGCAAGAAATATTTATTATAATTGTATTGAATATCATCAAAGTTGGCTTTCTCGTGCGGCATCATGAAACCGGCAGCAGCGACTGTGTCCAATGTAGGGAACCTTTTTCTTGTTTTCATAGATAAATCGCGGTAGATTAGAACTTGTACGAGCTCACAATATCGAATTATATTTCGGCGATATTGCTTAGCCCGCTCTGAATCTCCGCGAATATATGTTGCTACCGAGCAGCCAATGCTTAATCAATTTGTTTAAACCAGTAAAACAGAATTTGACAAACTTGTCCATAAAACCAATAATGTTGTAAAGGTACCAGAAACGACGAAGCACTCCTGCCACAAAGAAGCCAAGCATCCAGTCTAATGGGACATAATCAAGACGAGAATTGGTGTAATCAACGAGCTTCACGAATCCTTTCTGTTGATTATCACTCAATATAAATCGGTACAAGATGGAGACGAGGAAATACATCGCAAGCCAGACGATGTATTGTTGCCATATAACCTTCCACACGGATCCTCTCCATCTGAAATTTGAATGTTTTCGAGAATATGACCCTGCTATCTTACCTGAATATTAAGGCGATAAATGTCCATGGTCGAGATGTTGATACTGATTGATTGTAGCTGACCGTCATCTCGAGTTAACACCGGAATCAGCACAATTAAATCAATATAACCATTCGATAAATGGTTTGGTTGAGGTTTTTTCGATTGATTATTTGATTATTGTCGTGTTTCTGGTTGGAATGTTCGAGTTATTCTATTTCGAGTGTCATAAATGATAATCAGATTATGCAAATTTAGTTGGAACATTGTATATAACTCTATATAATAGATTTTTGATAAGTTTAAGATGGATGGATAATGGAAAATGTCTGAAATAATTCAAATGAAGTGGCAGATCGAGCAAAAATTGACAAAAAACCTCAGAAAGACTAATCAACCAACATGGTCAGTTCTGTTATGGGGTAATTTTTCTTCACTGGTTCTCGCATGGGATCGAACTCACCAACGGCGAATCGAACACAAAATTGCAACCACTACACCATGCAAACATCCCATTGAGTTCGCCCACATAACGCATTACAAAGCAAAGAGGCTTTTTTATTAAATTCGTCAACTGTTTATATATTGACGTTTATTTTGATACTGGCGTGTTATATGATTTAATATTTTGTTTTTATTTTCTTTATTTTTTTCTAAACATGATAAGTATTTTTTCGTAATTTTAAGGTTTTTATAGAAGCAATCTAAGCGAAAATTTTAATATTACAGCTTTCTTTACAAGAATATGGACTGAACTGTTTGTTTATTTATGTCCTAACGATGAAAACAGTGTGCCTAGTTGATTTATAAATTATTATCGTCGTCACGCAAAGCTGTCTTTCTAGAAAGGAAGAAATAAACCAAAATTTCTGGTTTCGTTTTTTAATAAATAGGACAGTTGCCAAATTTTCCCTTTTTCTCATTATTTTTTGTCATCATTTTCTTAAAAAGTATTGAAATAATAATGAAAAATTATATAGTCGTCGCTAAATGCGCCTATAGATGGTTTATAAAAAGTCGACAACTTTTCTAATTAGCGAGACCAAAAATAATTTTTGGTATTATTTTTTATTTTCCAGAAAGACCTGTTCACCTGTTCACATCAAATTGAATGGTTAAGTTGTGGGCTCAGAAAAGATGCTCATTTTGCAAAGTTCGGCCAGAAGCGCATGTTTTTAAATAGTTTAAGACGGGTTAGTAACAATGACGTGTCAAATTATATGAAAATAATTCGTTTAAATTAATAATACACGTTTAAATCTTGAAAAATGTTCATGTCGATTTGGCGTGCCTGTTCGTCTGACAACTATAATAAAAGATAACTTCGCCAAGTAACTTACTTAATTTCGATACTTTGGAGTCCTAATCATTCTCACAATAAGAAGAGTACTAATTTGTTCAATTCGAGGCACCGTTTGAGTTATTATTATTACTCTTCAATTTTTAATATCTTTCACGTGAAAATATCAATTTTACGAAATTTTTTCGCTTCTAGAGAAACGTTATAAATTTTGATATTTCAAAGAGTTCATGTTTTATAGTTTAATGAAGTTGTAAAATCTAAAATTCGATAGTTTACTGTTACCCATGACGCGTTTCTACATTTTTATTGTCTGTATTTATGCTGTTGATTTTTGCACCTGCGTCAGTAAATTCCAGAATTCCCTCCATCCACGATATGAGATTATAAATTTTATTAAGTCATTAAATATTAAATAAAATTTAAACATTACTCATTTTTTCATGTGCTTAGTGAAAAATTACTTTATTTTAGGTAAACATACTATTTAAAAAAATATTATTCTAGAATATATCGAAAGTAAATAGTAAATTTTAATTTAATACCAGTTTCAGCCGATTTGCTTACATTGTTTCCATAATCAAATTCTGTCTTTCAATAATACCGTTTATAATTTAATAATTATATTCTATAATGATCGTATTTTCCAGGTATATGTCGGATTTTGGTTCATCAAACCCTCAGACCAGCGGATCACTGCGAACAAAAATTTCCTTAAAAAATGGTCAGATAGTCGCTCCCTTTCACACGTTTCAAATGGAATTACCAGGCACGGACATTTGTTTCTTTATTAGATTTATAATTTATTTTAGCTAAAAGTGAAGTAAACGGTAGCATCGATTTATTAGAGGCATACGATCTTGGACAATTATGCCAGTATGTTCATATTTTACAATTTTTACAGTCTTTTAACAATTATTTTCAGTGGTTTCTTTAATACAAGACGCTTACGAGAAGACATGTCATCCTTCGTTCCACATTTATATGGAAATTTCAATTTTCAAGCTCAACAAGAGGCGAGCTCATTAAAGGCTCTTGTGGAAAAACCGCCAATTCATAAGGAGATATCAAATTTATCAAACGCGGCAATGCAAGGATTCCGGTTGAGTACAGGACCTGTTGATGAAAGGTTTTTTAATCTATTTGAAAGTTGATATAAATGGTTCAATGTTAAGTTATCGGCATTTGTTCGACAAGCGGCGTGAAATTGATTCTCAATGGATGGTGGATGAAAACCCAGCGATTAGTAGAATGAGAACATCAATTGAGCCAAAAGTGCCTGGAGAAGGTTTAAACACTTTCCAAACATAGTGTATTTATATATTTTTCAGATATGTTTGACCATGAAGAAAGGAAAAGGAAACACAAGAAAGAGAAAAAGAAGAAGAAGAGTAAGAAGCGGGAAATGGAAAAACAAGAAGCTGAGTCGATGCAATTTTGATGAAATTAGAGGTTTATATAACTGTCATTTTGGCACGTATTGCCATCGCTATATCTTGTCGACAAGATGACATTAAAGCATTATGAAGCTGCCGACGTCTTCGTTGACTCCGCTCCCGTTCCATTGTCTTTTTGTGATGAAGCATACATATATGCGAGGTTAAAGCCACTGGAAAATATTTTTGTTGGAACATAATAATGTTTATTGTTAAACTTAGTAAGCACCCAATTATTGCACAGTATAGACTCCAACCAGACTCGGCAAAGTATAGATATTGTTCTTCATTTTTTGGCTCGCGAATGTTTGATGAATGGATGATGTTCATTGAAATTATGATGGGAACAGCAGAGAAGAATGTAGCGATCGATAGAACTTTAATTGTAAAATTTTAGAGGTTTTAGTTGCGGTTTTTATTTCTTTCGAGTCGTTACGATTTTTCATTATTTTCCTCATTTTGATTCATATATCATGAATATGTATCAATATCCATTGAATATCATAAAAATAACGCGAAAGAAAGGAAATAATGAACCTTTAGACTTTAGATGACTTGTTTTGCAGCAAAAATATCCTAATAATCCAGTAACGATGGAGGAAATATAGAATAATATTGAAGCGAAATCTGAAAATTTTATATTAATACTTTTATTAATTAAAAAAATTTAAAATAGTAAATCGAGCCGTTAGTGGGAAAATTTATGCTGTAGGTTGTATGGACGATGGAAAAAATTTTATGGAGCAATCACGAATCTCCGACAAAAAATACACGGTGTTGTTTGTTTTGCAATAACTATTTGTCATATTTAATAAGTGTTTTCAGTTGAGCTTAAAATTGTCCATAATTAGGTTTATATTGATTTCAACGAGTTTATCTTTGATTTTTATTGTAATATATATCATATCTACTGTAATTCTGAACTTATCCCGGGACAGAAAATTATTGGGTTTTTATTTATTTGGGGTCTTTAAATACAAATTTTTGCTTTAATTCTTCATTTTTTTGAAAATTGCACATCAATGTAAATTTAATACTTTTCTTGGATTGAATAAGTAGATTTTGTTCCTTTTATTTTCAATATGAAACAAATAAAATATAGAAATAGTTGATGGAAAATGTATATATATATATAATTTTTGTCTAAAAATAACCAATTATGAAATGTATACTTTAAGATTAAAAATATTTTCAACCCTAACGTATGGAGCCCACACTGGCTCATATTAATTTATTTGAGCTATAAATTAGGGTAGTTACGAACTTTTCTTGGGAAGGCGGTCGTTCAATCATTACTTTGGATACTTTGGAGTTTGTATCGCGAACTATCTCGCGCCATTTGAGTCGATATGTCTATGCTATTGCTGAACAGACCGTCTTCTTCCGAGAGACCCCGATGCGCCTTTTTCCGGATGTATTATTCCATCGCTATTTCCATCTATTCCATTGCCCTTCTTTAATGTATTATTCCATTGCTAATTTTATCTACTTATCAACACGGGAATAGTTCCTACCAACTTTTGTACAAATAAATAAAACGTTATTGAATTTCGGAAAATGGAATAAACAAAGGGGTTTGAGAATGAAAATGAATTGAAATTTGGTGAATATCTCAAAATCAAAACCACATTTTTAACATCATACCAAATAATCGGTTGGTCTTGATAAGTTTCTTCCTCCAGATGTACGCCGAATCAAACAAGAACCAATAACATGGAGTCGAATAGAGATGACCTGCTCGCGAAGCGTTCAGACGATAACCTTCTGTAATAAATGCAATAATTGTTTGTTTGTTTATTTGTTTATTTGTATGTAAATGATCTCAATTATACTAATTATAGAATAAAATTTAATCAAACTGTTATTAGTTTAATGGAATTTTCGAGTTGAGATTAGCCGTGTTAAACCTGTCATCTCGTTGCACTGCCGATATAGATTCATATTTTGAGAGACGAGCGTGTACGTGTGATTGACGCAATGTAGAATGCTCATCTGCCTTAAATGGCTCAAAGAGCAGCCAGGCGGTGGTGTTTGAGCGTTGCGTCGATAAAGGAGTCGAATCCAATAGTCGGAAGTGAACGCGATCGACTGAATAGCGATGGTGTTAAGAAGGAGCAGGGTGGTGGCGTGCATTTGGGAGTGAATGAGTTGCAGCTCGCATCGCTCGAGCACCAGCTTAATTGAGTTATTCAGAAGAGAGAGAGATGCGATGTTTTTTTGTTGAATTTTGTCGGAAAATGATTTTTGTTGTTGCTTTTCTAGATTTTTGTTTTTGATGGGTTCGAGAAGGTTTGGAGAAGAGATTCCGGAGGTGCCGGAGCAGGAGCAGCGAGAAGAGGATCATGAGTTGATGGAATGGATGAGGAAGGACGAGATTGGGAATGATGCCGTCATGACGGGGCCCTTTGGCAAGAGAAGAAGTTTGTTTTATATAGTACATACCAAATAGGTTTCACGTTGACAGTTAAATTTCACGTTACGGTGAAGATATAATGTCAAAGTGTAAAATAATGTGAAAAATGGCTTAAATGATCATAGGGGAAGGAAGTTTTGGTCTCGCTTGGGACAAACACTGGTGAATCCGAACGCGTCGGTTGAGTACAAAACGGGCTACGAAAAAGCTTTTAATAATATAAACCATTCTAATTTTGGCAGTCCAGGTTTCCTCACGACAATTAAAAAATACTTATTTACTTAGGATACTTAGGAGTCCATTGGCATTCTCTTATAGAGAAGCGGACCAGCTCACTCCAATCTTCGCGGCTGCACCTCGCAATAATGGGCCAGGCAACCTTCTTCTCCAGGATTCCGATTCGCCTTATTGAGTTTCTGGAGGTGGACTTCTCGTGCACATAATTTGAGACCCAGAGTTTAATTGAGTCTTGCCATCTTGCTTTTGGTCTTTATTTTTGTCGTGTCCAACTTCGAGGAAGGAACCCATTCCGTCGTTTAATCCACCGGTCACTTGGCAATCGAGCACAATGGCCAACACACTTAAGTATCCTTCGTATTCTTTATCCAGACATGGTATTCTATCTATTCCTGCGTAGTGTTCATACACGTCTGCAGTCGGTTAGAATTTTCTGTCGTCAACGTCCATGTTCCCGCGCCGTACAGAAGAACTGGGAACACTTTCTGGAAGAGAAGGTCCTTAGATTTCTCTTTGTCAAGATGGGATCTCAGTGAATGCAATCCACACAGCCTTGATTCGTCTTGAAGTTACCTCGCTGAAACAGCCGTCAGATATAATGTAGCTGCCCAAATATTTGACTCCTTCTTCGACTTTGAACGAAATTCCTCCACTTGATACCAATTCTAACGACGCATACTTGTTACGCAGTACGATGTTTTTCGTCGGGTTAATAGTTAGACGAGCTGAGTATAATGCCATAAAACTAAACTTTTTTTCAAGCTCATTAAAATAAATTAAAATTGAAGTAATAGGATTTTAAATCAATTTTGAAATTATTTTAAAAAAATTAACGGTAGGCTTAAATGTTTCAACTATTTTGTATACAGTAAACATATTTCTTATCTCTGCTTCTGAATTCTTAAATTCGATGTTTTTTAAGATTTCTATCGTGAACGAAGCGTGTCTAGCTCGCGTGGAACGCGTTCTGATTGACCAGTGCAAGAGACGACGGTGGCGATTTAGTTTTGAATTTGTTTTTTGATTGGCTGACCTTTTGTCATTTTTGAAACAATAAATTTAAACAGAAAATTAAATATGTTATTTTTTACACACCAAATGGAAATTATGATTTTGCAATTTTCAAACGTGTATTTCGAAATGCCACGTATAAATCTTAATCAAATTTTTCACGTGACTTTAGAGTTTTGGTGTTTATATATCTCACAAGGGAAGTGTTTTAGGTCTCCATCTCAGATTTTGATAAAAATTTGCAGATAGATTCCTTATGGCTTGATTAGTATACTGTCAAAAAATTAGGACCTACAAAACGGTTTAAGTAGGTGAAAAATGGGTCTAAAACCCAAAAAATCGCGATTTTCAAACGCAAATTTTATATAGTTAATGTTAATCAATCCGGTTCATATTTTAAGGGATATATTATCTTATTAAAAACTATCGTTTTATCATATTTTTTTCAACTTTCACGTGGTTTACGTGAAACTATTTTCAATAAATACTGATTTTCGAAAGGCGAAAGCATCGGGGCAACAGCGCAGTGGCAAAACGAGAGGACACGGAACGGCAGGGTGAGGGTTCGATTCTTCTAGGGGGTGGTGGGTTTCGGTTGGTGATGCTATTCGAAATTTCTCTCTCTCGATTTTTTTTTTGATTTTCAATTTTTTTTTGAAAATCTTTAAATTAATAATTTGTTAAAGCAATGAGTAGAATTTTTAGGCAATAATCATATAACGAAAGAATAATCATTTTTCACACCCAATCGTTAGTTGAATGGAGACAAAGCTTGGTTCGCATAGTCGTGCAGACTCTGTGATGCTCTTTATAGCTACTTCGAATTTCGATATCCAAGAGTTGAATCGTTTGTCTTGTGAAACTATCAAGAATGTTCAGTAATTTTATTTTATCATAGTCATCATCTGTAGTCTGTCGGCAATGAAGCAGTGGACGACTTCCAGCAAGGCTTCGATGTTACAGTTAAAACTGTATTCTGCACTGTCACACCATGTTTTGAAAATATCGTTGATAAATGAAACTTTGAATACAGTGTGAATAAAATCTAGTCAGTGAATGGATTCGTTCTCGCTCGTAGATTATTATCGATGCATGGAACGACTAGACATAGGAACGAGCATCACGGAAATAATGTTCAAACAATTCCCAAGGATTGAACCTATGTCATGTGTAACCAGCAGAAATTTTCACTGTTTTATATTTTTTCCTTTTTTTTGGGTGCGAATAACCGTTTGAATCGTTCCATTTGTTCCATTCAGAAATAACAAGAAACGAGGTTGACCGGACTCACTCACTGAATATAACTGTATCAAATATTTCCATATACAACTATTATATCATAAGCCCCAACTGAATTGCACATTCCTTTTTGTTTCACAAAACATGATTCTTGTAATTCGGCATGATTGGATAATTCAAAGACCAACAATGGAATTATAAAAATCATCACAGAGTGTGACAGATTTATTGAGTCAATTACATCAACAATATTAAATTCTTCGAGTAACAATTTAAAATTCCTTTGGATTATGTTGATAGGTTCTGCATGAAATATATAAATATGTTCGTCAAAACTCAAACATAGAGTCAGGCGCAGTTGGCTTGCGATAGGATATAAGTTAGACCATCAGCTTTTCATATTTAATGTGAAAAATCTTTATGCTTTAATTATATAATTATCAAATATAGTCGTCGCCAAATGCGATTACCGCCGCAAAGTGTGGCGCACTTTTTCTAAATATTATTTTTTCATTTAATTTTCATGATTATTTTCTTGTTTAGGCTCGTTCTATACTGTTTTTGCTTAAATAAATTGAAGAATATGTTTTAGATGTTGTTTCAATCGTGGCATAAATGTGGAAAATAATAAAAATCATAAAAATTAAATGAAAAAATAATATTTAAAAAGTGCGCCACACTTTGCGGCGGTAATCGCATTTGGCGACGACTATAATAATTCTACTCATTGATTTAATAAATTATAAATTTAAAGATTTTCATATAAAATCTTTACAATCAAAAAATTCAAAAGCGATAGAGATATTTCGAGTAGAAATCAATAATAGAAATATTGTCGTGGTGTAGGTTGATGAAAAATTAGGGGTAAAGGAGCATACCCCGAAAAAAGATGGTCTCGCTTGGGCTGGTGTAGATTTAATTTGCAATTTGTTTATTATTTCGCATTTCTTTTTTCATCACATTTTTTGTTTTATATTGTTTTCTCTTACTAAATTGGTTGTTACATCAACATAATACATACTACATAATACAACACATAAGAAATGCGAAATAATAAACAAATTGCAAATTAAATCTACACCAGCCCAAGCGAGACCATCTTTTTTCGGGGTATGCTCCTTTACCCCTAATTTTTCATCAACCTACACCACGACAATATATCACCCCCAAGAAGAATCGAACCCTCGCCCTGCCGTTCCGTGTCCCGTCGTTTTGCCACTGCGCTGTTGCCCCGATGCTTCAGTGGTTTTTAAATCATTATTTATGAAAACGCACAATTTAAAATAAAATTCATTAGCTTTATTCCATTATTGTGGGTAAACGGGATATTTCTGAATTTCAAACCGATTTTTCACCTACTTAAACCGTTTTGTAGGTCCTAATTTTTTGACAGTATACTAATCAAGCCATAAGGAATCTATCTGCAAATTTTTATCAAAATCTGAGATGGAGACCTAAAACACTTCCCTTGTCAGTACTCTAAAATATTCCTAAATTGGTTAACTTGAACATCTCTAATTAAATCCTGTTTGTACTATTTCATTTGGTGTGCTATTATTAAAGTACTGTCAAAGTATAAGAAATTGAAAATTCATTTTCAATATTTTTGAATTAATTTAAAATGGTCTCAATGAGAACGTGAAGCAAATTTCCAATTTATTTAAATAATTTCGCTTTATTTCATCAATTTTTGTTATATTTCGTCAAAATTTATAGTTCACGTCCTATTGGTTATTTTTATTTTTTATGAAATAAAAATTAGAATTATCAATTTCTCACAACTTGAGATAATATTTAACATACTATTTACACCCCAATTGGTAAATGAGCATTTTCTAATATTTAAATGTATATTCTAAGGTTTCACGTGTTATCTTCAGAGTAGTTTTCACGTAAACTTACCATTCACATTCTAAACTATATTTAATTTTGCTTTTCTGAACGAAAAACTGAAGTTGAGTATATTTTCTGAGCTTTCAGTTTAAATGCTCAATTTGGCGTGCTATTTATCACGTAAAAACAAAATAAAACAAGATAAGCGTAATAATAAACAAATTAAGCAAAGAGAGACCACAAATATATACCATGGTCTATTCCATTCAATTCATTTACAGTAATCTATTGCGACTATACGGCGAGTGCGCGAGCCATCAGCTCGATCGAAGACTACATCAAAGATGAAGTGCTACCATTTTACGGCAACACGCACAGCTCGGTGACAGTGACCGCCGAGCAGACGACGCTATTCATGCACGAGGCGCGACAGGAGATTCGCGCTCTGACTGGCGCCGGAGACAACGATGATGTAATTTTCACTGGAAGCGGTTCGACGAGTGCCGTTGAATTGCTGACTCATCTCATGCAAACAGACATTGATTTTGTAGGTGCTCTGGCTCTTTCAAAGTTGAATCTCGATTGTAGATTGTTGTGCACTCGATTCAAGAACATCACTCGAATCTACTGCCATGGAGGAAGTTGGCAACAAAATGCGTTCAAATTGATGAAGATGAGCGCGGAAATGTTGATGTTGAGCAATTGGAGAAGGAGCTCAAAGCGATTCGTCAGGCTGATGGCGATGTGCGAGTAGTTGGAGCATTCACAGCTTGCTCGAATATCACTGGAGTGTTGGTGAATGTGGCAAAGGTGAATCGGACATTGAAACAGTGAGTCATTCTGGATTAAATTTGTTGAATGGTTTTTAGATACAATGCAATCTCTGTTTGGGATTACGCCTCAGCGGCGCCATACACTCCAATGAATGTGAATGGTGCAATCCCAATGGACGCTCTGTTCTTCTCAGGGCACAAATGGCCCGGAGCAGTTTCATCGCCGGGCGTTCTTGTAGTCAAAAAGTCAATTATTCGAGCGGCCGAGCCGAAGCGGATAGGCGGCGGCACGGTGTTCTTCGTCAACCAGCAGGGAGAGTGGTATCTCAAGGAGTCGGAGCATCGCGAAGAAGGCGGCACGCCCGATGCGGTGGGAGCTGTTCGACTGGCAATGGCGGTGAAGTTGAAGCGATCGGTTGGCGATGAGAGAATCGAGCGGGCTGAGCACAATATTGTCAGGTATTGATTAAACGCGAGTTCTTAGATGAATTGACTTGAAGGAGAACCCTGCAAGCACTAAAGAAGATTGACAACTTGGTGCTCTTGGGACCATCCAGGATAGAGAATCGTTTAGCAGTTTTCTCATTTCTTATAAAGGTTTGGAATAAGTATTAAGGCGTTAAGTAATTGATAATATTTAGGAGCCGCTCACTGGCCTTTACTATCATCACAATTATGTGTCGGCATTGTTGAATGATTTGTTCGGAATTCAGACAAGATCTGGTTGTATGTGCGCTGGACCATATGCTCATAAATTGCTTGGGATTGATGAAAATGTGAGTGGAAATGATGAGGATCAGATGTAAAATGGAATTGTTTTGATTGTTTGGGAGATCTTTCAATTTTGAAACGTTTCTTCTAAACTTTCACGTGTAAATTTAAAATCACATTAATATGGACATTATATTTCGTTGTTCGAATGTGAAGGCGGCGATTTACGTTTTTGGAGAAACTCGAACAACAATGACATCAATCGATGTGATATAAAATTGGAGAGCTTTAACTGATTATTCCACTTTTAAAATCCAATTGGCGTGCTTACTACAAAATTGAATATAGTCTACTTAAAACTCTTCTATTGTCCTTTTCAGAGATCGGTGCCTAATGGAAGAGCAATAAAAGAAGAGAAAATGATGGGCGGCGACACGGCCACAAACAACTTCTTCGTCAATTCCTCTTAAATGTGTGCTGCCATTATTTCGTAAAAAAGAATGGCCGTCCAAACGAGAACCTCATTCCATCCTATTTTTTTCGTCTTCCATTAGGTACCGATCTTTGAAAAGAACAATAACTAAAATGTTCATGCGAAAATTAGTAGAGCATCATTCAACTTGCACGCCAAATTAAATAATAAAAATAGAAACTCATAAAGACGCTATAATAGAATGCCTTGAAAAGATTTTACGATTCCCGGATAGTTTAAGGAAAACATTTTAACAGCCATGAAAATTGGGTAGTCATTTACACGTGAAAAATAATAAAACGCGTGTAAATTGTAAAAGACAGCCACATTCAATTGACGTGAACCTGAATTATCCATTTCCAGATAGATTGCAATATTAACTACAAGAAATACGCGTCTATTTTAGCTGCACTAATGTATCTACGAAAAGGCGATGTTTCTGTTAGCTTTTGTATTAGGGTGAACCAAAATTTTTTTTCGATTTTTCATTAAAAATTTAAACATCATTTTACAAAACATGAAAAACAATTAGGTTTCAAAGTAAACACCATTTGACTCTTTGGCTTGAACTCATCTATCCGAAAGTTGTTCGATCCCGCTGCGGTACCACTCCTTGTTCTTAGAGGCGAAAAACTCGCGGCTGGCACCCGTTTTCGACATCGGCCAGGTCATTGAAGCTACGACCACGATGAAAGTGTGCCATGGATCGGAAAAGGTGATAACCAGATGGCGCAAGGTCCGGACTATAATGGATGTGGAAGAAGTTCAATGGCGTTGAGATTTTTGATCTTTTTCTTCGTTTGTCTGGCGGTGCATTGTCTTGTTGAAGGAGTATCCGCTTCCGATTGATCAATGCTCGATATTTCTCGCCAAGTGCCGCATACATTCGATCAAGTTGGGCGCAATAGAGGTCTGCGTCGATAGCTCGAAGTAAATTACGCCTTCGAAATTCCACCAAACACACACAGAAGTGCCTTCTTTGAGAAACGATCACATTTTGCTACCGGTTCCGCCGTTTGACCGGGTTCCAACCATTGATTTTGTTTGTCCGGATCACTGAAGTAGACCCACTTTTCATGAAAAGTTACAATTCCACGAATAAAACGGTAATCTTGTGGATTTTCGAGAAGTTTTCGGCAAGTCTCGACACGTTTTTGAGCATGAATTTATGTCAATGCACGAGGTACTTCTCGGCAGCGTCTATTGCCTTTCCCAAGGACGTGAAGTTGTCGTACAACTGATGTTTCGGGTATATTGAGATCCGCCGACAATCTGCGATAGATTGGTCTTCACAGCTTCACGGATTGCTTCAGAATCAATTGTCGTAGGTCGTCCTGAATGTGTCTTGTCCTCGAGATCAGTGTCGCCGTCGTTAAATATTTTGAACCAATTTCGCGCAGTACGATCCGAGACCATATTGTCGCCTTCAACTTTGTATATCGTTTTTGCTGCTGCAGTTGCGTTGAAGCCTTGTTTCCAGTAATGACGTAAAAGAACACGAATTTCGGATTTTTCCATGTTCCTTCAAAAAGTTAAAAAAATTTTTAAATAAAAGGCCAATTAAAATTTTAAATATATATTTTGATAGAGCTGTTCAAGAGCTTTAAAATATATATAACAGATTTATATAAAAATTTTTATTTGGAAAAAAAACAATTCGACAAATGTTATCATTCGATTTTCATTCGATCTTCAACTTTCGCATTTTATTTTCAAATCAAAAACGCAAATTTTGATTTTTAATGACTTACTAAAATAGTTATACGCAGATTGAGCGGAACTTTAATTGACACCTTAATATCATTAAAAGATTAACCGATATTTGGCACGTGGTGTAAATTGGCACTTTTGTTTATGCCAACAGTACCGCCAAATAAACAGTCAAGCAAGGTGACTGCGGCTCTACTTTTGAATAATATCGACACGTGTCGAATGTTCCTATTTTCATGCCAAAATTGTGTTAGGCAGAATATCTTCAAGCTGGTTGTAATAAACCAGAATGGAACATTAAAAAAATAATATTCGTAATCTAGAATAAAATCTTGAAAGACGGGATTTTTAATTCTGCACATCACTGTAATACACGATGGAAATGTAGTGGTCAATTTTTGCATTTTTTGGTAGAGACTGCATTAAGATTTTGCAGTCGTTGTTGCGAAAAGCTGCGAGATGAGAAAATTATAAAATAATGAGTATTCTTTAGCTGGTATGATAATAATATAAGCCCAGTAAACGTGCACAAATATAACTTTCTGGGAAGATATTAATACTTTTAGATAGTTTAAGACAAGCCTAGTTAAATTGTCGTAATCAATTTCTTATTGAAAAGACTCCACTGCCACAAAGTACGCGCAAATTGCAAACGATCGTGCACCGATTGCACTTTCCCTTCAAAAATTACAAAAACTTTATATCTCTTTCAAGAAATTATTTGTACTGTGTGAAAGTAATTTGAATTAGTGAGCAGAAAGTGAGGAATATTTTGATACCTGTTTCGTAACAACAAACCAATAAATTTTCCAGAATTCATCAGTTTTGTTTTTTCATTCGAACTCTTCGGTTTTAGCTCATATTTCGTCGTTTTCTTTATTTGCAGAATGCGGAGGAACTCTAGCAAAACATTGTAATGCCATACAACAACTAAAATAATGTTTCCGACAAAAATAATAAATAATTAAGTTTTTTTTTAAATAATTAATTGTAAGGGCGGATTTTGCACAATTACTGCGCGTACTTCGTGGCAGTACTGCGCGTACTTCGTGGAGTGCGTAGCAATTTTCAGACACGATAAAAATCGGAAAATCGTTTTTTTCAATTATGCTTTAGTGGCTCCTTGTTTATAATTGAGGAGCTGTGCAGCAGAGATGGGCGGCTTTTGAATTTCGTCATCCGGAATCACATTTGAAAATTCGGAAACCGCTATCCGGAATTGGGAATCGAAAATGAAAGGAAGCCGGAATGCGGAACTCGGAATGAAAATGGGAATTTCGGAATCCGGAATTCGGACCACGGAATCTGAAATTTCGAAGAAAAATCCGGTGTTAACCATTTTATGAAAAGTGAATTTTCGAAATTTGGAGTTAAAAGATAAAATTTCGAAATCCGGAATGGAAAAATGGCCGGAATTCAGACCATGTCTTGTGTTAATGTCTACAAGAAAAGAGAAGATAAATTTTCAAATACGGAATAACCGCGTTTAAATTGAGAGCTCAGAAAACATGCTCATTTATAGTTATACGGTAAAAGAAGCTCTGTTTTATATAGTTTAAATGGTTCCTGAAAAATGTTCATCAAAATTATTCTGAAATCAATACGTGTAAGCTGATAACACACCAAATGAGAATTTCGATTAGTCTAGACTTAAACGCGCCTTGATAATTTTCACGTGAAAGTTTAAACATAATTTTTACGCCAATTTTTCAGGATTTACTTAAAATATCTATGATGCTTAATGTTTTTATTTTGCAATTTGGCGTACTTATAATACTCATTTTAATATTAGAAAATGTTCATTCTCATGATAAACATTTTTTCCACATACCCGATAAATGTTTTTCTACATATTGTCCTTTTCAGAGATCGGTGCCTAATGGAAGAGTAATAAAAGAAGAGAAAATGATGGGGCCAAAAAAAAACATTTTTCTCAATTCCTCTTAAATGTGTGCTGCCCATAATTTCGTAAAAAAGAATGGCCGTCCAAATGAGAACCTCATTCCATCCTAATTTTTTCTCTTCCATTAAGCGTCCTTCTCTGAAAAGGACAATAAGTTTCGTTAATTTTTGGATTTTCAGCTATCTCAAAGATTCCTCGATGCTCTTCGCGAGCCGGATCAACTTGATCGAGCACATCTTCGTCGTCATGCTGAATATTCGCAACGCGAATTCCTTCGTCCTGGCTTTACACGCTTATCGATTCCTTATTTTGGCGATGCTGAGGAGATCGGATTGATTATTGATTGTGTTCGATTTGTTGCGGAAAATGCTGGAAAATTGATCCACGAATATCAAGTGAATTGCGAGACGTCTGAATGGCACCACAAGAATCAGAGGGTCTTCCATGGGCGAAGGTAATTAAAAGATGATTGATTTTTGAACCAATTTTCGTTGGCAGATGGCTCGGACATGTTCGGTTTACAAATTACGGGATTGTGACGAAACAGAAGGCAGAGAACGATCCATTGAAGAGGGAGATGCTCATAAGTGAGGCGAAGAAGCTCGTGGAAGAGAGAAATGTCGACTTGTCGAAGGTTGTCAATAGAGAGGATGTGAATAATCAAGCAATAACTCTTCAGATTCCTGATGGACGACAGGCTATTGACGCCGATTTTGCGAATCTGCGATGGTTTGCGCTACCGATAGAGGTAAGAACATTATTCTTTGAGCAATGTCATTCATTCGATGATTCAGGTTGCGGAGAAGATGGCTGGAAGGGAAGTGATTGTTCCCGAATGTGTGATCAAGCCGCGAATTTATATCACGGATGATTCTATTGACGAAGAAGAAGAAGAAGAAGAAGGTGGAGTAGAACCATTGGAGAACGATGCGCAAGATTCGAAGATGATTGAATTTGAATGCGAGCCAATGCAATCTTGCCCGCTTTATGGTAGACCGCGTGGAATTCAAGGCGACATTGGTGGCAATGATGAGGAAGCGAAGGAAGTCCGGCAGACGGAAGATTGGAATCGGCGCGTAGTGGTGAGAAAGGTCGACATGTCGAGAGAAGATGAAGCGCGATTGGCGTGGCATACGCCGCCATTGGACATGTATAAGAAGGTGACGGATGTTATTCATCAATTGAAGATGATAAAGGTTAGTAGAAGGAGAGAATGGCAAAAAAAACTATGTGGATTTTAGAATGGAGACAAGGTTCTTGTATGCTTGTCCGGAGGTAAGGATTCGTTGTCACTTCTTCATATTTTGAGATTCTATCAGCAACGGTGCATGAAGGCGAGAAGGTGAGGAGTTCTGTAATATAAAAATGACACGTCTAGGGTTTTGGCTTAGAAAAATCTATATTTTCAAAAAACGTTCATAAATTTTTAATAGAGACAATGTTGATAATGAGAAACGGAGGAGAAGACAATTTTTTTTGGAGAGAATGTTTCAAATTAACAATAAAAAAGTTATATTGAACATGCACGCCAAAGGAAAATAAACATTTTCCAATATTTTTAAGTGACTTACAAATTTTCTGCCACAAAGTACGCGTAAATTGCAAAAGACCGCGCACTATTTCCGCAAAACACTCCTTTAATTTGTTATTACATATACGGCATGCCAACTGAAATGTTCGATTTTTTAAATTTTGGGGACAAATTACAGTAATCTACGTGAATATACCAATTTTCACGTTTGTTGTCAAGCTTAACTGCATATAACAAGCTATCTAGTCTATAAAAATTTCAACGGTATAGGTAATGTGGGTGGTCTGAAATGAGTACCGGTTTAAACTTTTTCAGTTGGGATGTATACTGTATCAAATTTTTTGACGGCGCATAGAAAACTGTCTTTTGTGTCTCTCTGTTGATAAATCTTTCTGCGCAGCGGTTCGCAATGCGTCGTCAAGAAATTTGATATATTGTATATTTAATATTTTGCTTATTATTTATTTTTAAAAGAAACATTTTTTAATGTTTTATGGTGTTTTAGAAAATATAATATAGTCGTCGCCAAATGCGATTACCACCGCAAAATGTGGCGCACTTTTTAAATATTTTTTCTTTAAATTTTTAAGATTATTTCCTTGTTTATGCTCGTTCTATACTGCTTTTGCTTAAATAAATTGAAGAATATGTTATAGATGTTGTTTAAATAGTGGAATAATTGTGGAAAATAATAATAATCCTAAAAATTAAATGAAAAAATAATATTTAAAAAAGTGCGTCACATTTTGCGGTGGTAATCGCATTAGGCGACGACTATAGTATATAATAGTTTTGTTTATACTATTTTCATTTTTCATATAGACGATTTATACTCATATGCGCTAAAACCTAAGAGTAATAAAAAACATAAAAAATGATGATTTATAGAAAATGTATTGGTTTATTTTTACAAAACAGGTATCAAACGATTCCTCATTTTCTATCCACTATATTCGCATTGCTTAAAATAGTACAAAAATTTAAAATAGTACTGGGAACAGCTACAAGGATTTTTTAAAAAATTTTTGAAAGGAGCATACACGTTATATTAGGGTGAACCAAATTTTTTTCCGATTTTTTATTAAAAATTTAAACATCATTTTACAACACATGAAAAACAATTAGGTTTCAAAGTAAAGGCCATTTGACTCTATGGCTTGAACCCATCTATCGGCAAGTTTCTCGATCCCGCTGCGGTACCACTCCTTGTTCTTAGAGGCGAAAAACTCGCGGTTGGCACCCGTTTTCGACATCGGCCAGGTCATTGAAGCTACGACCACGAAGAAAGTGTGCCATGGATCGGAAAAGGTGATAATCAGATGGCGCAAGGTCCGGACTATAATGGATGTGGAAGAAGTTCAATGGCGTTGAGATTTTTGATCTTTTCCTTCGTTTGTCTGGCGGTTGCATTGTCTTGTTGAAGGAGTATCCGCTTCCGATTGATAAATGCTCGATATTTCTCGCCAAGTGCCGCATACATTCGATCAAGTTGGGCGCAATAGAGGTCTGCGTCGATGGAAAAATGGCCAATTGGTTCTTTGTTAAGGTTCTGAAAGAAACTTGTTGCAATTGTAATTTTGAACAAAACTAGTAATTTTAAGACAAATTAAGTTATAATGAAATATAGAGCTTCGCTATATACCAAGGTCTCACGGAAATCGATTCATTTTTTTAAGTGAAAACGGAAAACGGATGGAATTCGGCGCAACCCTGCGATATACGTTGGCACGAAAAATGAAAATTAACATGTCTTACTAGTTTACACGTATAAATTTCATGCTAATTGACACGTCATTTTTTTCTAGATCGTCTTAAATTCTCTGCGCTTTTTTTTAGGAAACATGCAATTTGAGCATATTTACTGAGCCTCACCATTTCATTTGGAGGGCGTTTGAATATGTGAAAATCGACATTCTTATTTGCTTTGGGATTAAAAAGATAATTTTCTTGACAAGCTACTCAAATGAATGTAAACTTGTAGACAATGGACTCTTGTGCACTCCACTTCCACGCAACCGCGCCAGATTGCAAATAACTTCGCATGAATTGCACGACCACTACCTTTTAGTTTTTCTTTTCAATATTTTATTTATTAATTATTGTTTAACAGAAGAATTAGTGTTATATATTGTCCTGAAAAATATTATATATATATATATATAGAGTTCGCCAAATGCGATTACCACCGCAAAATTTTCTCTTTTTTGCGCACTTTTTTAAAAATATTATTTCTTTCTTTTATTTATTATTTATTATTACGTTTATTCCACGATTGAAACAACATCTATAACATATTCTTCAATTTATTTAAGCAAAAACTGTATATAACGTGTATAATCAAGAAAATAATCATAAAAATTAAATTAAAAAATAATATTTCAAAAAGTGCGCCACATTTTGCGATGGTAATCGGATTTGGCAACGACTATATATATATATATATATATATAATAGTTTTGTTTATACTCTTCTGTTAAACAATAATTAACTAATAAAATATTGAAAATATTAAATTAAAAGGTAGTGTCCGTGCAGTTGGCGCGAAGTCTTTTGCAATGCGACGCGGTTTCGTGGAATTGGAATGCTTGTGTAAATAATTTTTATATTGCACACTCCATCGACTGTATTCATCTCCTTACTATCTCATTTTCAGCACAAAATTCGATCTAGGTGCGATTACAATCGATCCGGGCTCGAGTGAATATAACCCAAGACCATTGATTGATTATTGCAGAAGCTTGAACATTGACTATTTCTATGAGGAGCAAGGTTTGGTGAACTCTCTTAATTGTGACTCATAAATACCATCAAATGTTTAGATATAATTGGAGCTGCCAAGAATATACCGAATCTTCGATCGATATGCGCATTTTGTAGTCGAATGAAGCGCGGACGGCTCGCTGCTGCTGCACAGTTTTGTTTGATTTTCGGTTGATGCGCATTCAATGGATTTTCAGATTACATGGATGGAATGTGCTCGCCATGGGCCAACATTTGGACGATTTGGCAGAAAGGTAAGCCGACGGCACGTGTTAGTTCGCACCATAATTGGTGTAACCGATATGGTCAAAAGAATGAGCACAGGGTGTCTCTAAACGGCTCGCCTTTGAATCGGCACGTGTCAGTTGTTGCACATTTCGCGCTTGATAATGATGAATGAAAAGGATAATGGTTTTTCAGCTTCTTCATCGCTGCGTTCCAAAATGGAAATTTGAGCACAATGAAGGCACAGTATGAGACCAAGTTTGATTTGATGCAAAAGGGGGGTTAGCGATTGCGATTGAATTGATTACAGAGATGGGGCATTGCGAGTGATCCGGCCGCTTGTTTTCGTCAGGGAAAAGGCGTTGCGTAATTTCGCCGAAGAGAAAAGTTGGTTATTGATGATGTTGCGGTGATGGATAACGTGTTAATTGAAGAGTTGCCAGTGGTAGCGGAGAATTGTCCGGCTTGCTTTAATCAGGCCACGGAAAGGCACCGAATCAAGCAGCTTCTGGCGCAACAAGAGCTTGTGTTTCCGGACTTGTTCAACTCATTGAGATCAGCGCTTAGACCACTGCTATTGGTAAGAGGGTATCGGCTGAATAGAGAATGTCTTAATTAGTGTGGTATCACGCCAGCTGGGATGGGAAACTTTTGGATCGGTTAGAATTCGTCAATGTGGATAGAAATTAAGGAGAGTATAGGAAAATCGTGTTGTAATGGATTGAATTTGTTGCTTCTTTGATTAACTCAACCTTCTTGGGTTATTAAACACTACTTAGCCACACCAAATTATTCCGATTTCTTTTGTCGTAAATATTCGTCAAAGATTTTGTTTCGAATTCACTGCGTGATCATGTTTAATAATATTGATTCGCTCAAGAATTAACGTCAAAATGCTCACCAATATGTAAATAACAAAAATTCATTAGAAATAACTGTAAATAAACTATTTCTCTTAAACTTGTGGACTAACACCACGGCGGGGAAAAGCAACTTTTATTTGGTGTGCTTAACGATTTCTAAAGTATTAAGTATGAACAGATTCAATAAAAAAGAAATAAACCATGGTTTAAAAATAAAAATAAAGAAAGAAAAGCCAACTGGAAATAACGATTTTCCTATTTTTAATCGCACGCCATTCCCCCACGGGGACTAGAAAAGAGAAACAGAGTCCATGGTCGTAAAATTCCTCATCCATTATTTTTATTTATTATTTTTATTATTTTGAAGACCTTATTTAATCACTTTAGAAGGTAAGTATATTAATTATTAAATATTTTATAAATAATACAAAGTAAAATAATATATTTAAAGGTAAAATCATCAACGGAAACAACATGCACAACGATATAAACACGATGTATTGATCGATAGTGGACACTGTTTTTGCGAAAACCGCTCGGTGAATTTTTTTATTATTTACTTTAAAAGATTATAGGCATATACACAAATATACTGATATGCGTATAAAGGTGTAACAATCCTTCTCAGCTAAGATATGAGCGAAACCATATCAACCATACGCTCGATGTCTTAATATGGTTACGTAATTATTTCGCGAATAGTGGAGTAATTTGATCAAATTCAAATTGTAATAGATTCTACTCAATATGACGAATCTTTTGATGTGTGGATGAGGCCATAATATTTTTTGTGAGCCGAGATATAAACAAAACTATATTGCTCTTCATCCATGATGTTGGCCGATTACATATTTTTTTGATTTTCACCAAATCGGCTCGGTGAATGTTTTAAACGTTAACATTAATAGATGATACAATTAATTACGAATCTATTGATGTTCGTGTGATGTTATAACAATCTATCTGAGCTGAGCTATGAGCAAAAGCATTTACAGATTTATCAATTTTTGATGTTGATTCATATGATTTATAAATTAACACGTAAATGATTTCGTAATTGCCATAAATAGATTCTAGACTTGCTAACGGTTCTATTGATACCCGTTTTATGTTTGAAAAAAGTTTTCTGAGCGGAGATATGAGCAAATCTATGTATTCGGCAACACAAATATGGATGTTATAATGATTTTCCATAATGTACATATGTTTTCGTCATTATTATCAGTATATTCGTGTTCTATGCAAATATTATATATTCATTATGGTATTTCAGGCAATACAAGTGGTAAATTCCGGACAGTGGGAATGAAATTGCCGTTCAATGTTGACGACGCCATCATCTGAGACGGCTGATCAGCCAATCCATCGATTGTTTCGGTTCAGTTAAAAGGTATATTATTATTTTCTATCTTTTATGATTAATATTAATTCCAGGGGTTAATATCTTCCATTTCTGGGATTATAAGTTGATGAAATGAAGAATCATACTAAATCATGAAGATGGGTCGGAGATGATTTTCGGTGAAAATGCATTTCGCATTTGACTTGAAGCTTCGAATCACCTCATTGTTAACAAAATTACATGGATAGAGTGTTAAGCATGTCGGGATGACAAAAATTACTAATAATATTATTGTTTTGCTTATGTTGTAATATGGTTTTATGAATTTTATTCATGTTGGTTTTCTCTGTGAAAGTTGTGTTCGTTAATTAACTACGATGATAAGTAAGCATTCATGATGCTAATGTTAAATATTTAGATGATAATTCAAGTTAAAAAACAATCAATATAAATTTAAATAATGCTGGAAAACTTATTTTACTTATAAAATATTGTTGTGTATATGTATAAATAAAATGTTTTTTGTTAATATGGTTCTTTACATGTTCAACATTGTATATTTTTCTATTTTGTTGCAGTATGATGCTTAAGTTGTATTGAAACAGGTATAAATTAATAATACTTCGATAATTTATAAAAATATAATTCATTACGTGGAGACTTAGAGAATTTCGAAAATAAAAATATTTTCATTTCAACCAAAATTCCTCTCGTTGTCTCATTTCATTATATTTTTTTTACACTATGTTTCTAACAGAGGGAATGGCGTGTAATCGTATCAGATAATTGTTACGTCTCTTTAATGAAACATTGTTTATGAAAATTAAATGATACTTTCCTTAAACTATCTGAAAGCATTAATATATTTCCAAAAAGTTCGATTTGAGCACGTTTACTGAGCTCATTTTATTACCATGTCAGTTGGCGTGCAACCAAATTTTTGGCATCGATGAATAGGCAAAACGGGAACGAACCCTTAACCAGTTTCTCAAGTTAAATTGACGACAAAAGTATATATATATATTGTCGTGGTGTAGGTTGATGAAAAATAAGGGGTAAAGGAGCATACCGAAAAAAAAGATGGTCTCGCTTGGGCTGGTGTAGATTTAATTTGCAATTTGTTTATTATTTCGCTTTTTTTCATCACAATTTTGTTTCATTTTGTTTTCTCTTACTAAATTGGTTGTTAAATCAACATAATAATCATTATAATAAAAATGTTAGGTATAATTTATTATATTTAGGATCGAAATAATAAACAAATTGCAAATTAAATCTACACCAGCCCAAGCGAAACCATCTTTTTTTTCGGAATGCTCCTTTAGCCCTAATTTTTCATTAACCTACACCACGACAATATATATAAACAATAAATAAAAAAAACTTTAAATCTTAATGCTAAATTAATTGGAACGAAAAAATCTCAAAAATAAGAAAACCTACGTTTTTTTTGTGCAAATCACTCTTGTCGTCGATTTAACTTGATGAAGAGTATGTTTTAGATGTTGTTTCAAGGAATAAATATGGAAAATAATAATAATCATAAAAATTAAATGAAAAAATAATATTTAAAAAAAGTGCGCCACATTTTGCGGTGGTAATCGCATTTGTCGACGACTATACAATTATTTACATTTTCTTAGAAACGTAGTTTGACAATGATTCTCCATCATCCGCAATGAGTTGTTAATGAAAAAATCCCCTATATGATAGCTTGAGAAGTTTAGTGATGTTACACGGTGTTACAAATCAGTGTTACATTAAGATGGATAAATGTAGTTTTTTATTGGAATACGTACATTTTCAGGTAGTTTGAGATTAGAAAATCAAGTAAAAACGGATGCGCAAAGCACGCCAAATGAATTCGTAAAAATAGGTGAACAGAAATGTTAATTAATCTTGAAATATCGTAAAAATTTAAAGCGCAAGAGATATTTTAAGAGAAGCCTGTGAAATGTATGAAATGTACGTAAAAATTGGTTTTTAACGTAAACATGGAAATTAAGAAAAAGCGTTTAAATATTGCAAAATTGTCATTTTCATTTGGCGTGTGCAAAGTAACTGATTAAATTAATAAAATATTGAAAATGCGTATAAATAATTACTACGTGAACACTTCACTGCCACGAAACCGCGCAGCATTGCAAAAGAGTTCGCGCCAATTGCAAATACTTTCTTTCAATTTATTATTTTTATTTTCAATATTTTCTACAATTCACTTATATTGACGATGAAGACTCTTCTGGTCCATTAATTGAGTTAGTAAGAATTTCTTTTCATTAATTCATCAGGATTTCTGCAGAATGAAACGTTAACTGATAAATAAAATATTGAAAATAAAAATAATAAATTAAAAGGTTGAGTTTGCAATTGGTGCGAAGTCTTTTGCAATGCGGCGCGGTTTCTTGGAAGGGGAGTGCGTGAACTTTTCTGAATATTTTTTATGTGGATTGTGGGTATTTACGCAAGACAGTCCATATAATATGGCTAAATGATTAAGGGATAATGCGTTACATGAGCCAGTAATTATATTAACACGGCTGGCGTGATATGATATTTACTATATTTAAGGGCCCTTCGTTTGTCCTTTTTTAAAGGAAATACTGACAAACTGCACGCCAACGGAAATTGTTAATTTTTGAAACTTTGTAATCATATTACAGTACGCCACGTGAATATACCGTTTGCTTTGTTGTCAAGATTAAATGTATATCATAAACAATCCCACTCTACAATGTCGACGGTATATTTAATCTGGGTGGTATAAAATGAGTCCCGCTTTAAATTATTTCCGATGGCGGGCTGGCGTAGACAATATTTGTGTATAGTACACGTGAAAGTTGTAAGAAAAGCGTAAAAATAAGAAAATCATTGTTTCTATTGAAAAATTTTGCAGCTGAAGTGCATTTTCAATAATTTTTTTGAGTCGGTGAAAGTTGCTAATGCCAATATCATAAAAAATGAACTTGATTAAACTTAAATAAACCAATATTACAGGTTGATTCGGCACACACATCGGAGATGAGAAGCCAAGCGATTGAAAATATTGTCAAAACAATGTCTTGAAATTCCCTGTTCACATAAGACCCTTGTTATACAATTGTTGTTAATTATGTTATCGTTTTTTTTTTTCAATAAAATCTAATGAAGGTAATAACAGAGTTGTATAACAATTACAATAACTCTTACTGAATATGATAACCTATACGACATGCATGATTATGCAACAGATCAAAGCGGCCGTGAAATGCGGATGCGCCAGAACACCGAGACGGCTTGATCGAATTTACACCGAAGCGGAATAAGCCGGTGGTGTCTTGATGGATGACACGAGAAAGTGAATGGAACATTGGAATTGATCAATATGCGTTTTATGGCAGTTTTATGGAGCTGATTCGCATCGATGTTTATGATTCATTATGGATTTGTTTATCGTTTTTGGTGATAAGTGGAATGATATTTTTAATTAATAGAGAAGGTGGATTTTATTGGAATTATGTCGTAAATTAATTATGATTGGGGGCAAATCACGCAAATTTTGAAAGTAATATTAGGGGAAGTCTAGGCTTCCATCGTTGGGGGGGAGCATGCCAACTTGAACGTCAAACGTGCTGAAATATAATATTTTGTGAAGAGTTTAAGGAAAAGCTGACAAACTGGCGTGGAAAAAATGTGTATAAAGTACACGTGAAAGTTGTAAGAAAAGCGTAAAAATATATTTTGATGGAAATTGATATCCATGGGTTTTTCATGATCCTTAATCCAATGATGTCAGTTTTGGATTATTTGATCAATCGTATCACATAGAAATTGTTGTTTTGAGGGGGCCGTATACACTGTATTACCTCGGTCTGCTCGTTTACGAGTTACAGCTCTGTCTCTTGCAAATTACATAATGCAAATTAGTAAAAAACGAAATATCATGAATTTATATGAAAAGTGAATTTTCGGAATTGAAAAATAACCAGACACTTTTCACGCCAAAAGAAATAGCCGAATATCTCATTTTGATTCTCAAATTTCACATAACCTTATATTATTTTCTCTAAACTATCGGAGAACATTAATATTGTTGTGGTGTTGGATATTGAAAAAGCTGGTTTAAAGGAGCATTCCGATTAATAAAAAGGTCTCGTTCGGGGTCATGTCGATTTAATTTCCATATTGTTTATTATTTCGCTTTTTTCATATTATTAATAATAATTATATTAATGTAACTACCAATTTATTAAGATAAAACAATATAAAACAAAAAATGTCATGAAAAAAGAAAAGCGAAATAGTAAACAAATTAGAAATTAAATCGACATGACCCCAAGCGAGACCATTTTATTATTCGGAATGCCCCTTTAAACCTGCTTTTTCAATAAGCTACACAACGAAAGTAATAATGTTCTCCGATAGTTTCGAGAAAATAAGATAAAGTTACGTGAAATTTGAAATTTAAAATTATAAATTCGACTATTTCTTTTGGCGTACACAGTGTCCGGTCATTTTTCAATTCCGAAAATTCACTTTTCATAAAAATTCGTGATATTTCCATAAAGCACTTTCTTTTTTTTCTAATTTGCATTATGTAATTTGGAAAAGGCAGATCTGTAACTTATAAACAAGCAGCCCGAGGTAATACAGTGTATACGACCCCCCTCAAAACAACAATTTCTATGTGATACGATTGATCAAATAATCCAAAACTGACATCATTGGATTAAGGATCATGAAAAACCCATGAATATCAAATTCCATCAAAATCGATAAAATTCTAACATTTTTAGGAGAATTTATCGAAAAAAACAGGTTGAATTCGGAAGGTAGAACATGTATACGGACTGAAGAACGATAATGACACGCTTAGAACTCCAATTTTAGGACCTTCTGATTAGTTGAAGTCAACATTCCAGAAGGTACAGATCTCCACGTAACTTGGTAATTTCAAATTACCTGAAGGATCCTTCAAAGAATGAAAATAACACGTCTGGAAGTTGAAAACGCGTATCGACGAGACAGGATGTGTTTGTTAAACGAGGCTCGAATTCGTCGAAGTCATTCCGAGAAATTGGACAAGACGTTTGTGTTACGGCCAACATTTTGCGGAAAATACAAAGATCTGTTCATACTTTACGTCAAAAAATAAAATCTGCGCCATGACATGGTGAACTCCGAAGGGTTGAATTCAGAAGGCAGAACATGTATACGGACTGAAGAACGGTATGGGTCTGAAGTAAGGAATTCGTATTGGCGCGAACTTCGGCTCGAGTTTGAGTATTTCTCGAGGAGGAACTTTGGTGGTGGAACGGTCATTATTTAAGTTCAACCGAATCGCTTTATTTGTCCCTTGTTTCTATAAGAATGACCTCCTTCAGATCCATCAAGGCTGAATCAAAGCTCTCGTCCTAGAATATAACCGTAATAAAAAAATTGGAGTTCTAAGCGTGTTATTAGAGTCATACCGTTCTTCAGTCCGTATACATGTTAAACCCTTCGGAGCTTACTTCCTACGGTCATTCCTGTGGCGCAGATTTCATTTTTTGGCGTAAAATATGACCCGATCTTTGTATTTTCCGCAAAATGGTGGACTTAGTAGCCGTAACACAAACGTCTAGTCCAATTTCTCGGAATGACTTCGACGAATTCGAGCCTCGTTTAACAATCCTGTACTGTCTCGGCGATGCGCATTTTCGACTTCCAGACTTCTTATTTTCATTCTTTGAAGGATCCTTCAGGTAATTTGAATTTACCAAGTTATGTGGAGATATGTACCTTTTGGAATGTTGATTTCAACTAAACACAAGGTCCTAAAATTCCTAAAGCAACATTGGTCCTGAAATTGTTGAATTTCTGCCGATTTTAATGAAATTAGGTATCCATCGGCTTTTCGAGATCCTGAATCCACTGAGCTCAGTTTTGTTTTATTTCACCAACCGTAACATATAGGAATCATTGTTTTTGTGGGGATCTCGTATAGTTTTGACGCGAACTGTATAGAATATCGCTTCTTTTCCGGCTGAACAATATTTGAGTGTTTTCTCTGAGCTCCCCGTTTAAACGCCTTTTGCCGTTCATTCGACGATCGACGCCTCGAATTTTCATGTTAAATGTTATTACACTATATAATGGTTATTTTTTCTTGCACGCGAATTAGGAATAACGATTTATCAAATTTGATACATGTCAATCGGTATTCTAGCAAATCGTTGGGCGCACAGAGCTTTAAAAAAGAAAATTCTATGTTTACCGTGCAGCGGTTTGCGGGTTCGTCAGTATCGACTTTGATACATTCAATATATTATAGGCACTCCGGTCAAAAAACCACGAAAAACGCTATCTCTCTTCATTTTATGTATCGTTGTCTGCGCGTTAAATTATTTTAAATTATATTTTTTGAAATAAATGATCGTCTATTGTAGAAGAGGAATATAGAAAAACGCAACACATCACAAAAGGCAACGCGCAGAGAAAAATACAAACACTGAGGGTGGAATTTCGTTTTGACCGAAGTGTTATAGGCGAATATGGATGACCATTTTTAGGCATTATCTCAGAATTTTATCTAAACTTGCTCATTTATAGTTTCGAATACGGGCTTTCTCGTGGTGTACTTGGTTTTCTGCACAAATTTCTAGAAGTCGAGAAAATTCCATTTTTTTCCACAGTAGAGAATGCATAGAGGAAAGGTGAAAAGTGAAAGCATATTTTCAGATGGCACACCACTGCCACGAAAACGCGCCGCATTGCAGAAGACCATCAATTGCGTGAAATTCAATTAATTATAAAAAAAACTTTTATTTTATAATTATTGGTAACAGAAACATTATTTTAAATATTTTATGGTATTATAATGTTTTGAAGAATTCCTCCGGGTTCTACAATTAATAAATATTCTAAAATGGCCAAGAAAATGACGAAATATTAGCTAAAAATGAAGATTAATAAAAACCATAAAAATATTGATTTCGCGAAAATGTATTGGTTTATTATTACGAAACAGGTTTTAAAAATTCTCATTTTCTGCTCTGTCTATTTGGTTAAAATAGTAGTAATTTTTTTGAAAGAGCTATAAAGATTTTTGTAATTTTTGAAGGAAGTGTGCAATTGGTACGCGGTCGTTTGCAGTTTGCGCGTACTTCGTGGCCGTGGAGTGAGATGGAAAAAAAATTGTGCAAAAAACCAAGTACACCATGAGAAAGCCCGTATTCGAAACTATAAATGAAAAAATTTATAAAAAATTCTGAGATGATGTCTAAACATGGTTCCCTAGTGAGCTACTGAGATAATGCCAAGATCTTGACCAATATTAAAGAACTTCACTTGGCGTGTGATCTCTCATATGACCTCTGAAACAGGCACCATTCAAGACAAGTAATTTACAACCATAATTTAAACGGTGCGAAAAACCACGTTAACCTCGGTCATCTCTTGCCCGCAATGCTTATTTACAACGTGCTATAGATAAAGCAACGGAAGTGATCGAAGCTAGCACCTCTAAAACGAATCGACTGATAGCGGCTTCGCACATTTCATCAAAAAGTGGTTGGTTCGTAAATCTTTTACATTTCAGGTGCTTATTTGTACAAGCGATTCGATATCACTGCCATCAATCTGCAACACTATTTTATGGTCCGACGATTAAGAGATAATAATAGTATTAATGAAGACGCAAATTTGTTGGTGGTCAACGATTTACAATCGCACGCAGCGGGTTCATATCCAAACAACCTTTTGTTATTGTTGTGTTTTTTTTTGGATGAATGTTTTATGGTAGTCGTTGTTGTATTTGGTTGAAGATAAAGAAAGTTGTTGATTGGTCCCTCTTCCTCTCTCTCTTATCAGATGGATATGACTGAGCTGAAATAAACATTACGGTTATTTGTCAATGTCATTGATGATTTCGGTCAAAACGAATGTCATTATTTCGACTAATTTTGGCCGAATAAATTAATCGTTTTTAAAATATACTGTCAGTGCGCCAATGGAAGACTATAAATGAGATATTTGAAAAGATTGTATGATTTCAGTAAAAATACGATATTAAGGCTCTCAAATAGATTAGGTATATCTATTACACGCCGATTGAAATGTGAAAAACAGAAGTTATAGTGCTTAAAGCTATTATTCTAGGTAGAAGTTGTATTTATAACATAATTTTTGACAAATGTAGTATATTGACGTGAAAATCAGTCTAGATTATTTACGTGGAAGGTAGAAATGCAAAATTAGACTTGGTAATATGGATATTTTCTATTGGCGTGTCTATTGTCAACGTAAATTAAAAAGAAAAATGGCTTAAATAAGCATATGGAAGGTAATTGTGGTCTCGCTTGGAGCAAAGAAGTGTCGATTTAATTTTCAATTTGTTTCGATTTTCTGTTTGACGCCATTTCTTTTATTGATAATTTGGCACTCCAATTGGTCCGCTAATGAAACAAACCCAGAAAACGTGATCAAATCTTATATTTTGGGAAGATTTTAACATTTTTAGAGAGTTTAAGAATGCGCTGAGGAACTGGAGTAGACAATATTTTTGTAAAGTACACGTGAAAGTTGTAAGAATAGCGTAACAATAAGAAAATCATTGTATTTTAATAATTTTTAATTAATAAACGTTCAATATAAGCAATAACAATTTAAAAAAATGTCACAAAAATAAAATAGAATAATCGTTTTGGTAATGAATTTTAATTAGTATGCATTTGTAGCGTGATTGCGTCGTCAACTATTTTGAAATATGCTATATTTGGCGTGAAATTGGTTAATAATTATTACAAATATAATTTTCTGTGTGATTTTATTGCATAGATGGTTCGGAAATGACAAAATATCAGCCAAATAAGAGGCAAATTTAAAATTAAATCAATACGTCTACATGCGAACTTCAAAAGTTTCAGCCGAGATACATTTAGGCGTGTTAATATTTTTGATGAACTAGATAGTTTCTGATATCTATTCCATGTTGAATAATCAATTTCATCAGCATTTTCACGTGAAATACTAGAAAACGGTTTGAAAACTTTTGAAATCGAACATGGCGTGTATCTGTCATTTTGAATGAGCTTGCATAAGTTTCGTTGTATGGCATTCTACTTTAATTTAATTCTATATTTTTTTAATTATCGTGAAAAAAAAACCTAGACATTCAAAATCTGAATGGATCTTTTCACCAGTTTTAGTCCCAAGCTAGACTACAACTTCCTTCCTTATGCACCTTTAAGTCGTTTTTTTCTCATTATTTTACACGTGGATAATTATTTATTATTCAGATAATTTTTCGCGTCTTAAATGTTATTTTGTAGCTATTGAATCAGATCGTCCATTTGGTGTGCGTATAGTCGGTGCATGAATTTATGAGAAAAAGGCTTAAACACCATTTAGGGTACTTTAAGCCATTTTCTCATTAATTTACACTTTTTACAATTTGAGTTAAAAACAAAGTTAAAATGAAAGAAAGTAAAAAAAAAAAACAAAATTTTGCTTCCAACATCCCGCCACCCGCACTTATAAATCGACTGGCTCATTTAATTGCTCATATACGGCAACTTACAAGAGAACCAAATCGAAATAACGATTTTGCGATTTTTAAACGTGTGTGGAAATGTTTACGTCTTTATAAAGAAAAGTTTTTACTACAATTTGATTGAGCGTGTGTGTGTCTTAAACTATCTAAAAATAATAATATATTTCTAAAAAAGTTAGATTTGAGTATGTTAAGGCATGTCGGGGGACTGCACGTCTAAGTAGTACATTAGATTGTTTGGTTTACCGGTTAGGTTTGGCGGTAAAAAACTAATTATATATAGTCTTCGCCAAATGCGATTGCCACCGCAAAATATGGCGCACTTTTTTTAAATATTATTTTTTCATTTAATTATTATGATTATTTTCTTTTTTATGCTCGTTCTATACTATTTTTGCTTAAATAAATTGAAGAAAATGTTTTATATGTTCTTTCAATCGTGGAATGAATGTGGAAAATAATAAAAATAATAAAAATTAAATAAAAAAATAATATTTAAAAAAAAGTGCGCCACATTTTGCGGTGGTAATCGAATTTGGCGATGACTATATTTAATCTACATAAAATATATTATATGAATAGTTTGACTTAAAAATGTACAATCCTTATGTACAATCCCCTTAGAAGCCTTTTCACGCAGAACTTAATTAAACGTGCACGCCAAATAAAAATGACGATTTAGCAAATTTTAAACGCATTTTATTAAAATCCACGTGAGAGTTGATGACTAATTTATACGGCAACCTTACAGGCCTCTCTTAAAATGTCACATAAACTTTAGATTTCCGCAATATATTAAATTTAAATGACTTTTCTGAGCTTCCGTTTTTATGAATAAATTTGGGGAATTCATTTAACGTGTATAAACTTCTTAAAATGGATATTTGCGGATGATCATTTAAACGACTTATTATTTCCACCTGCAAATACATAAATTTTTACGAAATTGTAGATTTAAGTGACATTTTGAGATCCTGTTTTTACGAATTCATTGTGTGAATGTGATGAGGGCTTGTATACTGAAATAAAAGAAAATATTATCAGAATTTATAAGTTGTCACAATGCAATTTTTGAGGCTTCCATTGACAGAAAACACTTCGCGCCCTTGGTGTTCTGCTTCTGTGATTCGCATAATTGGCGTGGTCTCCGAGATCTATTGCGACCCTTTAAGAAAAACATTTTTTATAGTTCACGAGAAAAAATGACAACTCCACCAGGAAGCAGTACGTTGCTTGTCCAGCTTTCCATATATTTCTTAAAAATTATTTTACATTCTTTTTGGTTTTCTTTGCGGAGATTTGTTTTCTCTTCCTATAATATTCAAGTTAGTCCTTTAAAATTTATTTTACTAAAATAAAGAATAAACAAACTAAAAATATAAAGAAAAAATAAACTATAAAAAATCAACGTTTGTTCACGATATAATTTACAATATAATTTTCAGATGAAAATTTCAGATTCTATCTTTTATCCTTCCCGCCATCTGTCAGGGACCTTCAATTCACGAAAGAACCCCGACACTGGTGCAAAACTTGTCACCAAGCGGCGGCGAACCCTTTGAGGATACACAATCGTCGACACTTCCGTCTTGCATCATACGGTAGGTACTACCCATCCATCGATAGGGCGGGAATCATAATGGGCGTATGTGTGATAAGCAATACGGCAACAACTCGACTCAATAGCAAACAGTCAAGCACGAATTCATTACAGCTTTTCTGTGAACATCTCATATCATCGTCTTTTTTCCAGCGAATTATCATGAGCAACGTTTGCATCAAATTGGCCGAACGCCAAGACGATCTCTGGAAGAGCTTTGCCGCACACACAACAGAGATGGTTGTAACCAAGACTGGAAGGTAATTGATTTTATATTACACCTTATTCATTAATTTACATTTTAGGAAAATGTTCCCAAAACTCGAGTACGTGGTCACCGGCTTGGAACCAGATGTCTTCTATGCATTTGTGCTTCAAATAAAGCCAGTAGACGATAACCGATACAAGTTCTCGCAGGGTGCCTGGGTGCCATCTGGTCGCGCAGAGACACCCGTAGAAGCCAAGAAGATCTGGCACGCCGATGGGGTTATGAGTGGAAGGTGAGGTCTTTATACAGCACATTGTTTTCTTCCTTATTGATTTCCATCTATTGAAAGTGTAAATTTTTATTCGTCCAGAGTAAATACCGTATCAGAAACTTTAAAACTTTCCATTTTCTAGTGTGTTAAGTTAAGCATTTATGCGTGTCTTATTTAGACGTTTTTAATCTTTAAGAACGTTTAAGCAAGTAATTCTCAGCGCTTTAATATAAGTATCTTCTTTATATTTTTGACATTAGATTGTCAATAAACAGAATAAAAATTAACTGTTAGGTACTAACTCTATTTAGCCTAGCTTTTTTTACTAATATATTCATAAATTTATTTTTTTTTTTCGTTTTAAAACCTTTCCAGCGGTATTAAGACTAGCTGAAATCTCTATTTCGTTCAATTGTCAAAAACCTTTACTGTTCAAATTCGTGATATCCATTAAGATCAGCAATTAAACTAGAACATCCAGCGTCTGTGAAGTTATAAAAACAAAGTTCTGAGAAGAAAATATATTAAATTAATACAATAACAATAACACGCCAAATTGAATTCCAATAAAACGAGCTCGGAATACGTGCTCTAACAAACAATTTCGTTAAGATTTTAATAATATTCGATAGTTCAGGAAAATGGTGACCAACTGGCGTATAATAGGGTTTTGTGCAATAAACATAAAAATTCTAAGACGTGCGTAAACTTCAGTTAATCATTATTTCAAATTGGCGTGCAATAATATAAGAAATAAAGCTACTCGCTTCCAATTTCTTATTAATATTAATAAGGCCTATATTCTTTATTTAAATTAGACAGCAAACTAATTAAAACATAGGATTTTTAGGGAATTTTTTGAGATAAAATAGTGTCCGCTAGATTTCGTACAGATTATTGCGTACTCGAGCATTTTATACAACGAACTTTCTGTAAATTCTTTAATTTTTCTTAAATTATGTATTAAGGGATGTTAGGAGAATAATATTAACATCACAGTGAAACAAACAAGACTACCATCATCAATTTTGTATTTTATTAAAATTGACTGTTTCAGACAATGGATGGCAAATCCAATCAACTTCGACCGTGTCAAAATCACCAACAACTCGAACGACACATGCCCATCCCATGTAAGTGTTTCCGTCCGCATTATCTTGCGTCACCCGACTGATGATTATCAGTCGTCTCTCCCGTATTATAAAAACAAACCGTCAATCATTGTAGATTTATCTCCACTCGATGCACAAATACATTCCGGTGTTGTCTATCTACGAGTCGCCGTCAAACAGTCCGTTCTTGATGCCGAGTCAGACGTCGCAGTTGGTGGCCACTTCTGAGATTTCCTACACCGAGTTCATCGCCGTAACCGCTTATCAGGTTTGTTAAATCATGATTTTGCATAAAATTCTCATAATCACTTTTTAGAATCAATCGGTGACTTCACTCAAAATCGCGCACAACCCATTCGCTAAGGGATTCAGGGAAGGAAGCTCGGACCGCAAGAGATCCACGCCGACATCCGACGAATCTTCGCCGGAATCCACCTCGCAATTATCGTCACCGCCGATGCCAAAGAAGTTCAAGACGGAGTCGCCATCGCCGGCAGAATCGCCATCACCAATGCCTACGATTCCTTCAATGCCATTCTACATGCCGCCGATGAACCCACTCCTCTATTCCAGGTTCAATCCATTCATGTTGCAACAGTTTGCAATGGCAGCAGCCGCCGCGGCAGCCGCATCGGGTAACGGCACGATGCCCTTTAATCCATTTGGGATGCAAATGCTCCCACAATTCAATTCGTTCCCGACGATTCTTGAAGATCATCCTGCGACAAATGGCGTCGATTCTTCTTAATTTTTGTTGTTGTTATTGTTGTTTTTGTTGTTTTCTCTCATAGAATCATTTTTCCTAGGGTATCCATGCATGATATATTCTCGGGTATTTTCTCTCTTCTATTTTATATTGTTATCATATATTCTTGAATTCTTGTCCGCTTGTCTTGTATATATGTATTCTGTTTTGTTTCGGTGCTCTTCATGTGTAATCATAATAATTATAATAACAATAAAAATAACTCTTATAGTGTACAAATTTGAAAGCGTTTAAATGCGCAAATGTCTATTACGACAGGATCCTATTTTTTCTAAATCGGGGATCGAAGAAGAGAAGGACTAATTTTGCCCTTAATTTTAATAAAACATAACATGCAGGTTTGCACGGAATTCCATCTTCCATCTTCCGTTTTTCGTTTTCTGTCGTTTTTTGAGTTCCGTTTTCCATCGTCCGTCTTAAAAACAACTGATTTCCGTGCAACCCCGCACGATATTTAAAATGTTCAACGTCACGGTTTCGAAAGAAACCATTCCGATGGGGTATCATCTTGCGAGATTCCATACACTTTTTCTTCAGTTCCAAACTTGACTAATTGATTACCTGATTGTCGGTCGTCATTCTGAGTCCGTGGAGATGCGGACAAGCTCTCTCCTGAGTGTGCGTGAAATTGGTTAAAAAGATTTAACGACGTCGAAACTAATCTCGAGGACAAGAGACCTACGACAATGGATTCCGAAGCAATCCGTGAAGCTGTGGAGACCAATCCATCAATAAGTGCTCGCAAATTGTTGGCCGAGTTCGATATTCCTCAAACATCAGTTGTACGACATCTTTACGCCCTTGGGAAAGTCAATAGACGATGCCGAGAAGTACCTCATGAATTGACTGAAATTCAAACTCAAAAACGTGTCGGGACTTGCGGAAAACTGCTGGAAAATCCACAAGATTACCGTTTTATTCGTGGAATTGTAATTTTTCATGAAAAGTGGGTCTACTTCAGTAATCCGGACAGACAAAATCAATGGTTGGAACCCGGTCAAACGGCGGAACCGGTAGCAAAATGTGATCGTTTCTCAAAGAAGACACTTCTGTGTGTTTTTTAGTTATCTAAAATACCCGGAGCACAACGTTCTACGTGGTCATAGAGCCGAGAAATACGTCGTCGAAAATTTGGCAATTTTTTGCACATGGTCGATGCTCCAGTTTGGGCGTACGGAGCTCTTTTCGTGCAGGTTTTTTTGCACTACCGTATTCAGCGCATCAAGCTCTATAAAATGAGCCTGAGCACAAGGCGCTACGAGCTCATAGAGCCGAGAAAATGAGCAAAAACTTTTGGGAAAATTTTTTCACGTTAACATTTCGATGCTCCATTTTGGAAGAATGTGCTCATTTTGAGAAACGCGCATTAGACTATCTTATACAGAATTTCGAAGGCGTAATTTACTTCGAGCTAGTTCCAAATGGTCGGAACATCGACACAGACCTCTATTGCGCACAACTTGATAGAATGTATGCGGCACTTGGCGAGAAATATCCAGCATTTATCAATCGCAAGCGGATACTCCTTCAACAAGACAATCCACCGCCAGGCAAACGATGGAAAAGATCAAAAATCTCGATGCCATGCAACTTCTCCCACATCCAGCTTATAGTCCGGACCTTGCGCCATCTGATTATCACCTTTTCCGATCCATGGCACATTTTCTTCGTGGTCGTAGCTTCAATGAGCTGGCCGATGTCGAAAACCGGTGCCAACGGCGAGTTTTTCGCCTCTAAGAACAAGGAGTGGTACCGCAGCGGGATCGAACAACTTGCCGATAGATGGGTTCAAGCCATTGAGTCAAATGGTCTTTACTTCGAAACCTAATTGTTGTAAAATTATGTTTAAATTTTTAATAAAAAATCACAAAAAAATTTTGGTTCACCATAATAAATAGAGAGACATAAAAGACAACTCTCTATTTTTATAATTGTCACAACGCGCAGATTTTTGCAATGCGTCGTCAAAAAATGTGAAATAGTCTATAGTAAATATGTTTTTTTTTATTTTTTATTTTTAAATTGCGTATTTTGCGCAAATTTTTTTTCCAATTTGCTCGTACTTCGTTGCAGTGAAGTGATTTTCGAATTATTCACTTATTTTCCTGTGCATGCCAACGTTCTCAAGTCTAACTTAGTGGAAAGTTATTAATATTTTAGATAGTTTAAAAAAAGCCTTGTTAAATTGTCGTAATCAATGTTTTATTAAAAAGACGTAAGAATTTTCAGAAACACTTAAAAATCGGCAAATCGCTGTGTCTATGGAAACATTTTTATTTGTGGCCGATTGCACGATAGGGTATTCCAAATGGGGAAAGGTTTTATTAGGGTTCATTCCCTATTAAATTTAACTTATATTTTACCGGGTAACAGCTTTCTTGCAATTGAGGTATGCTAGATTTTTTAATGAGGAATGCTTTCCTCATCATTCTTGCAGTGGACCTCAGTTGGCTTTCGTTTCAATTGGATTGTCCCTACACTCTTATCCTTAATTTTGACACATTTTTCCTAAGCTATGACGAAATCTTAAAATCTTAAAATTCCTCATCGTCGGCCACTGGTACCGAGTGTTTCGGAATCTTAATTACGCACTTAATTCGAATTAACTTTAAGGAGATTTTAACATTTTTAAAATTCTGAATTATATTCGTCTGGTTACATACCATATGAAAGGGCATGAAAGGTTCCAACTTATGTTAATTGACACCTTAATACCCTGAAAACATTAACCGACTTCCGGGCGCGTGGTGTTGATTGGCACATCGGTTGATGTAACCGATACCGCAAGCCGAAAACGGACAGCCGAGGTGTTGAAGGGCCGCAGAGTTTCGCAAAAGAAACCACCACGTGCCGCATGTTAGGAAGATGTTCCTCTTCCTTTTCACTTATCGTTTCTTTACATTTAACTGGTTCAGAACACAAGCACACGTTGATTGAAATTTTCGATTCAGAAATGACCAAAGTACAAATTTTCTTATTTCAACGAAGCTGATTAAATTATGCATTAATGAGCAAATTTCAATGCTTAATTTGGCGGTATTAACAATGATTTTTTCAAATTTTTTAACGGATTCATTCTGGACACATAATTATTTAATGCATGATTCGTTTGACTATTTAAATTATATGCTTTTTGACTGTTTTCCGATGTAATTAAGTTCTTGAAGAAAAGAAGATCTTAAAGAAAACTGTATCGATGAATATTTTTTTATTGGGATATGTTATAGAGTAAATTATGACCAATCGAATGGTGTATAGCTTCTGTCTGTAGTAATAAAACTTTTCGAGATATTTAAATGTATATATGGCGCATATAAGAGTCCTCTATGCGCCATATATACGTTAAAATATTCTTGAAAAGACATATCTGGCCAGGAATATATTTCTAGTATAGCTTCTACTCGAAAACAAAAAAGGAAATCACAAATTCAAGTAATTTTGAGCAATTAGGGCCTATAAAGTATGTTTTATTAAAACAGGAATATCTCGAAAATTGTTTTATTGCTACAGACAGAAACTATACACCATTCGAATGGTCATAATTTGCTCTATAACATATCCAAATATAACGCATATTCATCGATACAGTTTCCTTTAATATTTTCTTTTCTTCAAGAACTTAATTACATCGGAAAACAGTTAAAACCCATATAATTTAAAAATTCAAAAGTATCATGCATTAAATAATTATGTGTCCAGCATGAATCCGTCAAAAAAATTTGAAAAAATCATTTTTAGCACTGCTAAATGAAGCATTAAAATTTGCTAATTAATAGATAATTTGATCAAATTCCTTGAAATAAAAATCATTCAGCTAAAATATTCGTACTTTGGTCATTTCTGAATCGAACATTTTAACATTGTTTTCAATCAACGTCTATGTGGGAAATCTGTATATGCTTTTGATTATAGGTCAGCTCAGACAAATTGTTATAATATCACACGCATATCAAAAGATTCGTAAGAATGTATATCATCTATTAATGTTAATTTTTAAAACATTCACCGAGCCGATTTGGTGAAAATCAATAAACTATATAATAAGCCAACATCATTGATGACGAGGATTTTAGTTTTGTTCATATCTCCGCTCACAAAAAATATTACGGCATGATACGCACATCGATAGATTCGTCATAATGACTAGAATCTATTATGTATTGATTTTTATTAAAATACTCAACTATTCTCATAATAATCACGTAGCCATATGAAGCTATCGACTTTATTGTTGATATGGTTTAGCTCATATCTCAGCTGAGAAGTAATTATATAAGTTCACACGTATATGCACAGACTCGTGTACATTAATCAATAAATCAACGTACAAGCATGAATTTATATAAATCTTGTGAAGAAAGAACCGAGCTTTATTCATGAATTCTTATATGCAAAATAAATCTTTCATGACCTTTAGCTTTCAGTTTCCAGTAAGGATGCACGCCAAATGAAAATTGAGATTTTCCCATGTCTAAACAGCTCGTACAAACTTTCACGTAAATATTAATTTATGAATCTAAAGTGAATTAAGTAAGTGAGTTAAGTAAAGTGAATGTGCACATTTGAATAAAACTATCTTGAAATGGTCAAGTTTTACTAAAATATGAATACAGCCCACTTTGTTTGAGCATCCATGATTTCAATTGACGTGAGGATGTATAACTTAAACGCGTTTAATTAAACATTTATCGACCAGCGTTTCGTCAGGCGATTCTATCTTTAATCAATTGAAACCGGTCATTTTCTAATTTTTAACGTATGATATAGATTTTTTGCCATAAATAAGTGCATATAAATTAAAATATCTAAAAATAATATAGTTTTAGTAGAAGGTTGTACTTTGCCATCGTAACTGAATCGTCAATTCTTATAAATTCATTTTAAGAGAAACCTTTGAAAACAAGTTACAATCTGAGCCTTCTTGTGAGCTCTCTAATTACCTTATATGAAAAAATGCGGCACGTGTTGTTTTATTTTGCAAAACGCTGCCGCATTTCAACACCTCGGCTATCTATTTTCGATTTGCGATATCGCTTACATCAACCGATATGCCAATTAACACCACGTGCCGAATGTCCTTTAATCTTTGCGAGACATTTAGGTGTCAATAAAGTTTGAATCTTTTATTCTTAATATTCTTTCACGTGTGTTATATTACTGCGGACGCTATTCTAATATTGTATTTTTAAAATATTGGAAACGGCGATTACTAATATACAGTCGGCGAGGCTGCTTATCGGAAAAAACGAACGAATAACAAATCCCGTTGATGTTAGCGTTCATAGACTTTCCAATGCGTTGGACAAAATGTACAGCTTGCATTGGAAGCTGCTCTAGTCCCAACTGCATTGCGGCAGAAGATAGATCGAGCGATTAAAGGTTGTTCCGCAACGTTCTCTGTTCATGGAGAAGAAATCAATGTGTCGCTTTAGCGAGGAGTTCGTCTAGGCGATTCTGCTCCGCCAACCTTAGTCGCCTTCGAACTGAAATACATTTTGGATAAAGTTGATGAAATATTACATGAACATCCCGGGGATTTAGGGATACTGATCGATGGAAAGCGGCTCACACGATTGGAATTCGCGGAAGATTTGGTCTTGATTGGCGGACGTTCAAAGGAAATTGAAAGAACTCTCTGGAATGACGGCTCTGGAATTAGTAGGTCTAGATATTAACCCGACGAAAACCATCGTGCTGCACGCCAATTGAAAATATTCATATTACCAAGTCAAATTTTGCATTTCTACCTTCCACGTAAATAATCTAGACTGATTTTCACGTCAATTTACTACATTTGTCAAAAATTATGTTATAAATACAACTTCTACCTAGAATAATAGCTTTAAGCACTATAACTGAGCTTCTGTTTTTCACATTTCAATCGGCGTGCGTGCTGCGAAACAAGTTTGCGTCGTCAGAATCGGTATCAAGCAGAGGAATTTCGTGCAAATTCGAAGAAGGAGTCAAATATTTGGGCAGCTACATTAGATCCGTTTGAGCGAGGAAACTTCGAGACGAATAAACGCTGCGTGGAGTGCTTTCACCAAGATCAAACCACTTCTCGCCCATCTTGACAAAGAGAAAACTAAGGACCTTCACTTCCAGAATGTGCTCCCGGCTCTACTGTACGGCGCGGGAACATGGACGTTGACGACAATAAATTCTAGCCGACTGCAGAGGTCTATGAACACAATTTGTTACCACGCAGGTAGCGAAGAGACCACAGCTGAATACGGCTTCCTCTCTTTCCTCAAGTTTCGCCATCTCTCTTCTCTTTCCGCTTTACTCATAGATGGCCTTATGTATAGGTTTTTTTGCGGAAACTGGGAGAGCCAATGAACCCGTTTTAATATGAGTTGTTGGTGATATGATGAAGGCGTTACCAACTTAACCTTCCTGGGGAAGTGGTTACCCATATGGTAGACCGCAGTGGGAATGCACTCTACATCCAGGAAGTTCAGGAGGTAAGATACCCTCCAACGATCCTCATAAGCTCTCCCCTGTGCCGACTGATTAGTCGACTCTGGCATATTAATTATCACTCGCGAGGGAACGAGCTTTCTCTTTCTCCTCGAAACAATTAATTGTATTCTTATTCTTATTCAACTGAGGTAGAACTTAAATTCAAGGGTTTCCCTAATGAATTATCTAGTTTCATGGTCAAATTATTTAATAAGTTAAGGAGATCGTTATAATTATCACTTAACTTCTTGATGTCCTCCTCGAGCGCCTTGTTCTTGTTGAGAAGCTCGGCCACCAATTGCGATAAGTTCCTTCTTCCTTGTGCGACGTCAGCAGCTCTGCGCTTAGTCGGTGGTCTTCCACGTGCATTACGGATCCTCTTGGCTGGTGGGGAGCATGTCGGAAGCAATTAAAAATCAAACTTTGCGTTTTGATTTTTAGATCGTGTGATGGCCAAGTGGTAGCACGCCGAAGGCGCTCAGTTGAAAATTCCCCTTCACATAGACTGACAGGGATGTGCGATGGGGCGCGCTAACATTTAAACGAATAATTTAATTTATTTTTAAATTTTTAGTTTTAGCTTAAAATTTCTATAATATCCGTATATTTGTATTTTATTACCTATATCACAACAATTGTAATAAAATTGCGCACTTTCTGATATACTTGGTTTGACTATAATTGTTCATTAATGATGTGATTTTAACCGTTGAAAAATATTTTTTAAAACATTTATAACTTTTGATATAGGAGGTTAGAGCCTTTCTAATATGGCTCATATTGTTCTTTGGGTCTTCCTCTATCCATAGAGCCCATAAAACAAAAATTTTCAAAGAAAATTTTTTTGCTATAGCTCTTTTACTAGGATGCACCTTATTTTATCATTTTTATTATTATTCGAACGTATTTATATTTGTTAACAAATAGTTTTAGTTCAGATAATGTGCAAAAAGGATCAATAAAGTAATACAAACCTAAATCGGATCGTTGAGACCGTTTCACCGTTGTCAATTCCACTGTTTGTGGTCGAATTCCGTCAATGAGTTAGTCAATGTTAAAACATTTTAATTAGAGTTGTCTATAATGTAGAATCTAATAAAATATTGTTCTGCATATATAGAAGTAATAATTAAAACATATAACATATTTATAGAGCAAAAATACTATCAACTACCAGTAGACAACACATTAAATACCAAATCATGCATACAACTCGTCCTTAGACACTACTCCTTAGCTCATCATGTCATTTTTGTAGTTCCCACAGGCATCCGAGCGGAATGAGTGCATCCTTGATGGAGATTAATTAAAAACAAGCAAAATTGGACACATCATTGCAACATCATACTTCCTAATCAGTCTTTATGCTGACATATATTGAAATAGATCAAAATTTAGTCTGCGAAACGGTGAAACGGTCTCAACGATCCGATTTAGGTTTGTATTACTTTATTGATCCTTTTTGCACATTATCTGAACTAAACCATTTGTTAACAAATATAAAAATGTTCGAAAAATAAGAAAAATGATAAAATAAGGTGCATCCTAGTAAAAGAGCTATAGCAAAAAAATTTTCTTTGAAAATTTTTGTTTTATGGGCTCTATGAAAATAGGAAGACCCAAAGAACAATATGAGCTATAGTAGAAAGGCTCTAACCTCCTATATCAAAAGTTATAAATGTTTTAAAAAATAATTTTCAACGGGCAAAATCACATCATTAATGAACAATTATTGTCAAACCAAGTATATCAGAAAGTGCGCAATTTTATTAGAATTGTTGTGATATAGGTAATAAAATACAAATATACGGATATTATAGAAATTTTAAGCTAAAACTAAAAATTTAAAAATAAATTAAATTATTCGTTTAAATGTTAGCGCGCCCCATCGCACATCCCTGTCAGTCTATGTGAAGGACTTCTCCCTTCGGCGTGTGGTAGTGATATCACTGCACTTTCTGCTGGGCGCTTCCTTGACTGTGTTTTGCACGAAAAGTGCTCCTGTTAGGACGCGAGGTGCTTTTTGCATGAAAACAGACTCATCCTGTTATATAGCAAGCATGTCATCAATCTTTGTGAAAATTTGATGTTGTTTTTTGGGGTGAGGACGCTTCGTGTAATTTTTATGAAACTTTGGTTACTTTTTCGGTTTGAATTGAATGTTCTGGCGGCAGTTTTGTACGTGTTTTGATAACAATTTCGTGCAAAACACAGTCAAGCCACCGCCATGCACTAAGTGCAGAGTATGGAATCGGAATTGAATCTATGGAAGTTCAACCCTCGGCAGCGTTCAACAGTTGTTCCCTTTTTTTCTAATTATTTTCCTGATTAAAACATTTTTGCTTTAAATTAAGCTCTTAAAATCTATAACCACTACTTATGTTGTAGTGTTATCTTATTTGATAAATAAAGTCTTTTTTACCATTTTACCATATTCAATTTAAAAGTAATACAATTAATAATCCGCATATATGCACAAAGTACGCAGATAACAACTAATGCATTTTATTTTACGCAATAACCAAAAAACGCAAAGTTTGATTTTTAATTGCTTCCAGCATGTCGAAGTGTTGATAACATCCTCTTTATCGTTTTCCATGACCAAGTTTCTTAATGCAACCCGAACAGCAGAATAAAATAAAAAAAAATAAACACCTCCTGAGGTGCCACAATATGACACTAGGAACGTGCGGATTCAATCGATTGGAAGCAGCAGGAAAAATAGCAGACAGAATAATAGAGAACTTCCAAGAAATTTCAAGATTCTGTCAGATTTATTTTCCAACAAAAGTCGCCAGCTCATTCATCTTCGTCAAAGTAATAATCAGTTTTGATAAAAAAAGTTTGACTAATCGATAATGGAAATGACAGCTTCACGTCAATTAGAATTGTCATAAAATGAGATCAGAAAATGTGCTGAAATATAAAATTTCGGGAAACTGTTACTATTTTTCGATATTTTAAGGAAATGCTGACAAACTGGGGTAAACTAGGTTTTTGTCATGTACGCGTAAAATTTGTAAGATGCGCTTAAAAAGCAGCAAATATTAATTTCCATTTGGCGTGCAGCTTCAGCTAATTCAGCTAAATTTCTATTAGGTACAATTGGAATCCGTTCGAGGTTCAATTATAGGTTCTTTCAGGTGTACTAAGTTGGGCATGAGCATGAAGAAAATCTGTGAATTTATAATCCTACAGGAATTTTCGAATTCGGAAAAACGTTATACGTTACTTACTTACTTTGGATACTTTGTTGTCCGAATCATTCTCGCAGTGAGAAGCGGACTAACTCTCTCCAATTTGAGCGGATGCCACTGTCGACCATGCAGCTCTCGTCTCCAGGATTCCTATCCGTCTTCTAGTGGATCTTGTCGTGGACCGTTCGTGGGTGAAGTTCGAGATCCAGAGTTTGACGGCTTCAGACCAGCGTGCTTTAGGTCTTCCTTTTGGTCTAGTTGATCCTCTGGGGTCCCATTCTGTTACGCGTTTGCACCAACGGCCCACCGGCATTCTGGAAATATGACCTGCCTATTGTAAGATCTTACCGCGGACAATCCTTTCAATGTTGATGGTCTCACAATCGGCAGCAAATGGTGACGATTGCTCTTTGCAGACGCGTGATGTGCTCAGAAAGGAGTGCCCATGTCTCCATATAGCAGGAATAACATTTTGCATCATGAGCTTCCTCTTTTCCTTATGGTCAATGTGCATGAAGAGGAGTTTGCATTTCCCGTATGATTCTCACGCCGCTTTCGTTCGCATTGAAATTCCATCTGCTAAACCTCCATCAATCCTGATATGGCTTCCTAGATATCGAGCACCTTCTTGGAAAGGACTGACAACCCCGTCGATCTCGATTTCTCAGCCCGAACCGAAATTGTTTTTCATGATAATTGTTTTACGCGGGATTAATTTAGAGTCCGTGTACCTTCGCCAGTCGTGCCAAAATCGATATTCTTCGTTCCATTTCTTCCGTATCATTCGCAATGATAACAACGTCGTCAGCGAACTCGAGCCTCTTCAGCTGTTTCCCATCAATAGTTATTCCATACAGTTTGCCTGTGCGTTCCTCAAGTTCAATTTCTTCAATTTCTACCTTGTTGAGGATGGATTGTAAGGCAAATGCAAACAACGTGGGTGACGCGGAGGCACCTTGTCGAACGCCTCGCTGCAATGGAATTGAGATGGTTTCATCGTGGATAACAAGCTGTGCTTCTCCTCCTTCGATTGCGCGACGAACAGTTTCCACGAGACTACGAGGAACTCCAGCTTCTGATAGCGAATTGACAATCGTGGATTGCTTGACTTTATCAAATGCGCTCAAAAAATCCACAAACCCTAATACCAATGGTCGTTGGAATTGGGGTAAACTAGGTTTTTGTCATGTACGCGTAAAATTTGTAAGATGCGCTTAAAAAGCAGCAAATATTAATTTCCATTTGGCGTGCAGCTTCAGCTAATTCAGCTAAATTTCTATTAGGTACAATTGGAATCCGTTCGAGGTTCAATTATAGGTTCTTTCAGGTGTACTAAGTTGGGCATGAGCATGAAGAAAATCTGTGAATTTATAATCCTACAGGAATTTTCGAATTCTGAAAAACGTTATAAGCTCTAAGCATGGAATCGCGCAGACGGAAAATACATCAAACAAATTTCAAAAACGGAATTAAGATTTCCTTACTAGATTAAATGCATCTTATTAAGGTACAAGAATATAAATATATTCATAAATACCTTTTTTTCATAAAACAATTAACAATTATTTATATGTTTTAGTCCAAATATCTTAAATTAATACGACTTTCAAATGACTTGAGCTCAAGCTTGAGTTGCAGTTTTCAACCATTTTATTAGAAAATCTACAATTCTTTTCCTTTATCTTTAATTTGAGCAGAAGCAGGTGTCCGAACATTTGATAAATAAAAGCTTTTATAAAAGATATATCGATAATATTTATTTCTCCAATATCCTCTCGTCCAATTCGAATTCATATCGATTGTTTCAGAATCATTGCTAAAATAATGAAAACCATCGTCTTCTTCATTTTCGTTCTTATTACTTTGGCCGCTTCCTGCCCCAACTTCGAGTCTAATCTTAAAATGTTCTGCAAATATGGCGGCGAGAATGAGCCGTGTACCGTAAAGGATTGTACGCTGGCTTCAAATTTTAAAATAGGATATTATTTTGAATTTTAGATTCATCCCTGAGAGCTGATTGCTGTGCGATGCCAGGAAGATGCAAGTACACAGAATTTCCAAAAGACAAGGTTTAATCTTTAACATTAAAACGTTCAATCTTCTGTTTTTAGGTTTGCTGCTTTACTCAAGATTGCTTAAACCGTTGTTATCCGGGAAAACGCTACCAAATTGGTACCGTGTATTAATTTTCAATAATAATTCTCTGTATTATTTTTAATTTTTCATATTAGGCCCTAACATATAATACTTTGGATTAGCAAATAAATACTTCAGAAAACTATGCCTCGCTTGCCCAATTCATTGCGCATTTTGGTTTAAGCCACGCCTACGTTATTTTATTTTTATTTTATTTTTTTGATTAAATTTATCTGAAACATTGTTCATGCTTTAATTAAGAACAGCACAAGCTGCAATTACCAAAATAAATATTTTTAATATTTGTTTTATTGTTGAAATAAAATCAATATAACGAATTTTAGATGGCTGACACAGTTCAAGATGAAATTGAGCTATCATCGCTCTTCGACCCTGCTCAAAAATTGATAATTGATATTGAGAGTGGATCGATATCAATTAATCAGTTACAGGTTTTTAAAAAAATTATATGTGATTTTTCTGTCGTGGCGTAAAATTAATTCAATTCCGTGAAACACATATTGTCCGCAAAAAAGTTACACTAATTTTTACTAGGCAGCTAATGATGTTTTACAGAGATGGGCGGAATGGCGGTTTTTGAATTTCGGAATCACTTTTGAAAATTCGGAAACCGGAATACGGAACGCGGATTTCCGGTCGTTTTTTGTGCTAACGTTGCTATGAAAAGTGAATTGATATTAACATGAAAGCGGAATTCCGCCTAGCTCTGATGTTTAAGTTATAATACATGGTTAAAAGAGAATGTGAAATTTAACATTTTTTTATTATTACTTCACCAAAAGGTATGACCAATTTATGCTTGAAATTCTATGTTTCCACAATAACATAAATTATTCTATGTGTGATTAAATAGTATAAAGGTCTAACTTTCATATAACTGAATAAAAGAATTGAAAATCTGCTTTATCAATCGAAATTAAATACTTTTTTTTAAAGTAATGTAGTATTTTTAGAAAAAAAATTTTTTTATTCCAAGAATCATTTTAATAATTTATATTTAAAGTACCACTGGCCTTTCGTTGATAATTCCTGTCTTTCCAATTGACCTCTTTTAATGTATTAAAATTGAAATAACCGTAAAAATAATGTCAACTGCGTATTTTAAAGAAAAAAGCTTTAAAATGTAAAATATACAAAATTCTGAAACTTAAGGAATTCTTATTATTAAGAGAAGTATTAAAATATTCCAAAAAATCATAAATATTCTAGAAAATAAATATAAAAATTCCAGGATCGAATAAAGGAGAATGTGGAAAATCTTGAGAAACTAACTGTTCTTGTCAGTAACATGGGTTTATTCTCGTCGAATGAATTAGTTAACTCATCTTTCATTTTTATATCTTATTTAGCTTTCTTTTTTAGATAGAAGACGTACCAACAGACTCCCTTCAATTCTTAATGATACCCTGTTTTCTCGGCGTTTTTCATGAGAATATGAATGGCGAGCCCGAGGAGAAACTTCAAAATCTGGATAAAAGTGTCATTTACTACCGGAATTATCTAGAAAGGCTTCGAAATCTGACTCTCATTCAACACCGATTCGCATGGGATAGTGATGACGATGAAGAAGCTGGAATAAGCCTGCCAAAGTCAAAGTCACTCCCGCCTGAGGAGATTCGACGGCGCAAGTTGGAACAACACGCAAGAAAGAATGAGTTGCTGAAAAAAGAACTGGAAATTAAACGACAGTTGGAGGCAGTTTCAATCGATGATGGAATTCTAGTAACTATTTTTGTAAAATTTAATTTGAGAGATGTTTTAGAGGGATTTATATATTACCCAGTTAAAATTTTGGGTAGAACGTTCTTTCGAAGAGCTACAATCTATTGAGGAGGAATTACCTTTATTAAAGATGATGGCAAGCCGGCCGAGAAACTCTAAACCGGAACCTCCAAAGCAACCCACACGTCGTAAGAGAATTTTTTATTGGAATTGCAATAAGTATGACATTTAAGCTCCAATGAAACCATTCGTAATCACTCGAGATGCACAGCAGAAGGCTGTATTTGGTCTGGGATATCCGAGCATTCCAACAATGACTGTTGATGAATGGTATCATCAAAAGTTTGGATGTCATGGTGGACCAGCAGCGAGCCAGAATCAAGTCATACAAGGGTAATTTTTTCTTTTGATTATTTCACAGGTTAGAGCATGGTTTACCTAATGAAATTGAAGTATTTAGTATATATATATATATATATATATATATATATATATATAGTCGCCAAATGCGATTACCGCCGCAAATTGTGGCGCACTTTTTAAATATTATTTTTTCCTTTAGTTTTCATGATTATTTTCTTGTTTTGGCTCGTTCTATACTGTTTTTGCTTAAATAAATTGAAGAATATGTTTTAATTGTTGTTTCAATAGTTGAATAAATGTGGAAAATAATAAAAATCATAAAAATTAAATGGAAAAAAATATTTAAAAAAGTGCGCCACGCTTTGCGGCGGTAATCGCATTTGGCGACGACTATATATAAAAAGGGAATCAACTTTAGTGTCCGCTTGAGATTTTGATGAAACTTGCATCATTTATAGATTCGGATGCGCTGATTCCAAATCCGTTTTCAAAATCGTCGCAATTGTTCTCTGAGCAGAGATATGATCCGCCAAAGATTTTTTGATCGTTTTATTGTCGTTGCAATAATGTATTTATCTGTAAAACGGTGATGGAAAATAATTGATAAATGAACTTTTCCAGTAAATTATATAAATTTTCAGTTAATTATGATATTGCAATACTAATTCATACATACACGTATTTACAATTTCCTAGAAACGTATTATCAAAATCTGCGAAATTGACAATTCCAATTTTATTTTTATAAAAAATAAAAGTAATAAATCTGACGTGATCTAGAAATTTTGAAGAAATATAATGAAAAACAGAGAAATTATTCACGTAAATTGAATATTTGTTTCATTTTATCTATGAGACCACTGAAAATAATTCAAAAATGATCAAATCAAACCTTTCATATTCTTAGATTTTGATAATAGTTTATCAATAATTTTCCATTACCGTTTAACGGATAAATACATTCTTGCATACGGCCTCAGAATAAAATGTTTTTCAACAATATGTAATACTTGCATATCAAAATGAAATAGACATTAGAAGTACTTAAAACTCATCCAAATAAACATCCATCATCACTATAACATTCCCATGATTTTTTGGAATCAGCGTATCCGAATCTAATAATGATACAAGTTTCATCAAAATCTCAAGCGGACGCTAAAGTAACTTACTTTGGAGTAAGTCACTTCAGTCCTTGTATGTTTCGTTTTTCCTCTTTTAACCTAGAAAAATATCAATAAAGTTTAACATAATTTGTAACAAGTTTTCTTTACATCACTAGATATGCATATTTGAAATCCGCACTTAAAGCTAAAATATTATATCGACAGACTACAACAAAAATAGCTCACAGTTCTAAACCTTGACAAGTTTGCGAAAGTATACACGATACCATTAGTTTATATTTGAATTTTTACTCTCTCATATATATATTTTTTGAACATTTAATTCTTTTTGTTAATAAGAGCGTAAGCTTAGCGCACCACGTGCTCTCGAATAGGCTATTCTTCATTGAAATTCCCTAATTCTTTCCGCTCGAATTTGTAAAAATTGAATATTTTCATAGAAAGCCAACCGAATATATTTATGATATTATTATTTAAGGTTTTATGTCTTAATTTTACTATTGACTTGTTTCTCTTGATATTGTTTCTCAAAAGTTCTTTTTATAATTGAAGTTGCAATTGACTGTGTTTTTCTTTTCTGTTCACGTTTCTGTTCAAATCTAGAAATATTGCTTGTTAGATTATCTGTCTTAAGATGTTTAAAATTTCCTTGCAACTATTCGCATAAATCCATTATACAAACCATGACTAAATTTAGGAGAATCGGTATTTTTGTATAGCGTAACGTCGTCATATTTTATTAAATTTAAGCTGCACATTTACCCAGAGAATATATCTACATGCCATTAATTTCAGCCAAGGAGATCAGACATCAGAACATTCTGACGACGAAGACGATGATGAAAAGAGAGCTAAAGCAATGCGATGGGATGAATACAAAGACGATCATCGACGTGGCTGGGGAAATACACACAACAAAGGCTAATTTTCCAGAATAATTGCAAAATTGTTATCTGTTTTGTAAATAGAGGGGAAACGCAAAGAAGAATAAACATTTTTTGATTTTCTCAAACCGTCGTTTTTTTGGTTTTACCCCGAAAAATATATTTAAATTGTGATGCCTTTAGTACATCATTGTCGAGTTAGGCATGCCAAGGAGTGGTGATGACTCGGACGATGATCACTTGCCTATTCACCGCGACGATGAGGAGGATGACGATCAGCCGACTGCGAAAAAATCAAGAAATATTTGGTCGGATATGCTGGTCGAGGAGTCTTTAATGAAGAAGGGTAACAATTTGACGATTGATAAGCCTGAAAATTACACGGTGATTACTGATTCAATACTAAGAAATTAGTATGGTGGTTATGATTTGTAGTCGACAGTTGCAAGAGGACCCGAGACATACTCGATGCCGAATGAGGAAAGGGATTACAAGAAAATTGAAAAACGGGAAAAGAATAAGGTTTATTTTCATACTGAAATTCTAGAATATAAGTCTAGAAAAGTTTAAATAATATGATTGTGTTTTGTTTTCAATCAATTGACGGAGATGTTGATTTTATTCGGCTCGCTGTGTTTTATTATTGACATAGTATGTTAGATAATGATATTTCACGCCAACTGGAATTCTAATAAAAGGAAAAAAACGTGCTCAAATCTAATATTTTTGTGAAGATTTTTATATATTTTTAGAGAGTTTAAGAAAAAACTAACAAACTGACGTAGAGAATATTTGTGAAATGTTCACGTGAAAGTTGTAAGACAGAGGTTAAAATAAGAAAATCGTATCCAAAGTATTATTTGAATTGACGTGCTATTTTTGACTTGAAATCTGCCACAAGCTGACTTTCGTTATCTTTTGTAATATTGTTGAAACCGAATGTTTTATTCTCGAAAACGAATGATTACGAATGATCTTTTAAGAAATTTACTATTCAATAAATATGTGAAAAACTGAAATTCACTATATATTTATATATAATTTTTATTGAATTTTTATGATTTGAAAATTTTATAGTCGTCGCCAAATGCGATTACCGCCGCAAAGTGTGGCGCACTTTTTTAAATATTATTTTTAATTTCATTTTTATGATTTTTATTATTTTCCACATTTATGCCACGATTGAAACAACATCTAAAACATATTCTTCAATTTATTTAAGCAAAAACAGTATAGAACGAGCCTAAACAAGAAAATAATCATGAAAATTAAATGAAAAAATAATATTCAAAAAGTGCGCCACTCTTTGCCGCGGTAATCGCATTTGGCGACGACTATATTTATTTATTAAAACATTATTCCCTAAATATTTTGGAAAAATGTTTCGTTTATATTTTATTTTTGTTCATTGGCGAGTCTTCATACCGGAGATGGGCGGAATGACAGTTTTTGAATTTAGGAATCCGGAACTCGGAATGAAGATTGGAATTTCGAACGTATACCGGTGTTAACGTTTTTTTGTAAAGTGAATTTTAGAAATGCGGAATTGAAAAATGGACGGAATCCGGAATTCCGCCCATCTCTGCTGGATACTCAAAGACACGTCCAACCTGACGATGACTGAATTTCCGAGTGAGAATGATGAACAAGTTTGTTCTCACAAAATACCTGTTTACAATGACTGACCAACACTCATAGGGTTTTTTAAAGTATCAACCAGTGTTAGCCTAAGCCTAATGGGGCTGTTTAATGTATCAGAATGCAGTTGATGGTTTGAAAATGGGGAAAAAGAACTTTGAACCCCTTTTTTTTAAAACCAACGAATTCTAAAATTTCTTGAAGCCCCAAGTTGTCGTCCCTCCACGTTTCTCTAAATTCTAAAAGTGTGGAGGTAAACACTCCTTGTCAGTTCTATGACGAGTCTGCATATGTAAATAATCATCTGCACGCCAATTTAAATGAGAAAAAGAGGAGCTCAGATAAAGTGATTAACACTATTATTGTAGAACAATATTATACTTAACATAATTTTTGGGAGATCTAGTAAATTGACGTGAAAATCAGTTCAGATTATTTACGTGGAAATTAAATATCGACAATTAAACTTGGCAATATTGCTATTTTCAATCGGCGTGCATCTGCATATGCATCTGTGAAGATGTACGACTATGAGGAGATTTTTATCACAAAGGAGCTTCTTGACCTGTCCGCACCAGGTTCTCACTCGAAGAAACTCGTGTGGCCGTTCCATATATTAAAATCATATCGATTTACTTATCGCATAATATAAATAAAGTAAACAATTATAAATAATAAAGTCAATCAATTTAGAAGATCTATGAAATACATGATAAACAAATCGGAAATTATGGTGATATAGGTATTTCAACACAGCAAAAGAAAAAATAGTGATTTTCCCTTTTTGAAATATATGTTGCAAGTAATTATGTGAGAATGAGTTTTGCGCGAGTTTGGTATATTTGTATAAAACTATAATAAAATTTGTAATTTTCTCATAAAAATTTCCATTCAACTCAATAAAATCGCCAATTAAATGAATATAAATATATACTGGTCTCAATTTTAAGAATCCGGAAGTTTTCGTGACTCCCGCAAATGACGACGTTTTCGGTGGTGAAACTTCTGCCCCCACTGAGCAGTTTGGAGTTAAAAAGGATGATCCAAAAAAGTTTGAAGGTTCGTGAGTTTTTTGTAATATCAGTTTATCTCGTTTCGAGTTCAGGTTGGTGGTGTGAACGTGGGCAAGCAAAGAAGTTCTCCAATCAGCGAGCTTTTCCGACAAAACAGGTTTCATTTAATTTTAAGGTAAATTATATATATATATCAGTGATGGGAGGGACCCCGTTTTTTGGAATTCCGGGCGGGCGGGACTTTAAAAAAATTGAAAATTTCAAAACCCGGGTACCGGGACCGGGACCGGGACTTCAATTTTTCCCTACCCGGGACCCGGGACCGGGACCGGGACTTCAATTTTTCCCTACCCGGGACCGGGACCGGGACCGGGACTTCCCTTTTTCAATACCCGGGACCCGGGACCGGGACCGGGAATTCCCTTTTTCAATACCCGGGTACCGGGACCGGGACCGGGACTTCAATTTTTCCCTACCCGGGTACCGGGACCGGGACCGGGAATTCCCTTTTTCAATACCCGGGTACCGGGACCGGGACAGGGATCCCGGTTTTTTAAGAAAAATACCCGGGTAGGGGGGGACCGGGGGGGAGTCCCCCATCAATTAACGGTAATAGTGACAATTAAAGAGGAGGAAGAGCGAGAACAACCGACGAGCGAACCTTTCTCTTATAAATTATGTAACAATTTGTATCAAAAAACACCACTTTGTCAATATAAACAGACTTCCCTTTTCCCAACCCGGGACCGGGACTTCCCTTTTTCAATACCCGGGACCGGGACCGGGACCGGGACTTCCCTTTTTCAATGACCGGGGACCGGGACCGGGACCGGGACTTCAATTTTTCCCTACCCGGGTACCGGGACCGGGACTTCCCTTTTTCATTGCCCGGGACCGGGACCGGGACCGGGACTTCCCTTTTTCAATACCCGGGGCCCGGGACCGGGACCGGGACTTCCCTTTTTCAATGCCCGGGGCCCGGGACCGGGACCGGGACTTCCCTTTTTCAATGACCGGGGACCGGGACCGGGACCGGGATCCCCTTTTTTTAGAGAAATACCCGGGTCGGGGGGGACCGGGGGGGAGTCCCTCCCATCACTGATATATATATACATATATTAGAAAAAAGAGAGTTTACTATCTGCGGAATTCACACTCAAATCTTTCCTGGAATCGGAAATTCCCGAAGGTTTATCATTGGAGCAACTGGGAGATGAGATTGCTCGAACGATGGGGGAGAAGGACCCAGAAACAGTTAAGAAGATTGTAAATGCGATTGGAAATGATGCGGCGAGAAAGTTGTTCAATGACACACAGTATCTTGAGAAGAATGGCGGAGTGAAGGTGGTTGAATAGAATAGAGCCAGAATTAACAAGGATTTTAGACGAATGATGGTAGTCGTCGACGGACGCCCGGTGGAGTATTCATTTTGTTATTTAAGACAGATTGTGATATAAGTAAAGAAAAGAAGGATGAGGTTTTTGGTATCCTCAAGCAAAATGTTAAACAGATTAGGAAGGAGAAGAGGAAAAGAGCTCATGGATTTTCGGCGCAGTTGGATGAAGTTTGTTTTATTTATTTTATAGACTATTTGACGAGGCTTTGTAAATTGCAGCAGAATACGATTTCTAAATTTAAAACGGATATCATGAATTAGTCATGAATTTTAAAACCAGCTCTGCTGAAATGTACAAAGTTTAGTAAGAATATGATTTTTGATTGCAAATCATGATTGAATTGCTTGTTTGAAGGTGAAACGCACGATGAATGAGGTGAAGCGCATGGACAAGATTAAACAGAAACAGGATAATAATATGGAGACGGACCAATGACGAATGTATAGAAATATTGTATCTATTTGTTTATTGTTGTGAAATACTGTTGACATTGTTTTATATTGAATACGTATATTTTAAATTATTTTAATATTTAAGTTTTATAAATATATTTATGGAAGAAAATGGTTGAAGGGAAAATTGCAAGAATTAGGAAAAACTTTGATCGGTAGAATGGTATGTAACATTTCATCAAAGCTGAAATTTTCAATTTAAAACAATTATTATTCATTTCAGAGGTCGATGCCTAATGGAAGAGGAAAATTTTAGGGGCGGGGCAGAGGTCTTGTTTAGGCAGCCACACGGCGATTAAGGCCATCACGTCTCTTCCTCTTTTATTTGTCATCAATATTTTTATTTCATCCATTTTCATTTTTAAATTAAACTTTTCATTTCTTGTCATCAAAAAATAGATAACAGAAATTGATGAGAAACAAATGAGGAAGAGACGTGATGGCCTTAATGGCCGTGTGGATGCCTAAACAAGACCTTTGCCCCGCCCCTAAAATTTTCCTCTTCCATTAGGCATCGATCTCTGAAATGAATAATATTATTATTAAAATTTTATATCGCATATCAGAAATGAAAATCATTACATTCTACGGAAAAAGTTATTATTTTCTATCATCATCTATGTCTATTGTTTCCTTGTCGTCTCTATCCGATGAAATTGTGTTTTCTTCTCTGCGTCAGCAGTGTCACACGTTGTTTTCACAAATCTTCTCACAACCACATAGTCCGACATAAACAATATATTGTCCGTATCACCCAATGTTTATATAGAGCTGTAGGACTACTTCCATGTCATCTATTTTGAAATGGTTTTCGTCCTGCGCTCTCAATATATGCGTCTTGATGTAGCCGGGATTTGTAATTTTTGAAGCAGCCATTCATTGGCTGTTAAATTAGTTTTTTAAATTCGAAAAGTATGGAATTCTTAAATACACAAAATTGCTCCGTGAGCTGAGAAAATACGAAAAATGCAATTCCAATAATTCTGATTAAAAAATCAGGAGAATCGAACCAAAATAGATTTTTTGTAAATCAAATTGGGCAGAGTAATAGATTATATAGCAATTGTGATAAATTAATGTGTTTAGTTCCAATTTCATAGAAAACGAAAATAATCAGGATAACATGAGAAATAAAAGTTAAGAAAAAACATTGGAATTGATTGAAGATTTCATTATTGCATTATTACGAAATATTCAAATTTGATACGTATTATTTCGTTTTATTTTTACGTATTATTTTCGTACATTAATTACGGTGTTACAACCATGGATACGACATACGCAAAGAAGACACAGACCGGAGACACGCGAGCATACATTATGGAACAGGACCTCTTGTGGTCCCGCTTCCTTCCCTTGATGCCTTAGTCTGTCGTCTACTCAGCAGGGTTACGGGTCGGTGTCTCTTCGGGTCGCTCTAGTATAAGGAGAGTAGGGTAAGTCGTAGAATGTAACGACGGTAAGCAAATTCGCGACCGAAGATCGCTTCCGACAGTCGCAAATGATTGTTTTTTTTGCGATTTTGGCTGTTGGCCGAAGCGCAACCGACGCGTTGGGATTCACCAGTGAAATTCACTTTTGCGGAAAGGCATTTTATATTCCGAAAGGAGTTTGTTTAACCCAAAAAAAAAAAAAACAAATTTCTAATTTTTACTCTTGTTTTACAACTTTCACGTATACTTTTCATGAATATTGTATACTGGAAATTTGTCAGCTTTTCCTTAAACTCTCAATTGAGCTCTCAAAATATTTAAAAGAAAATGTTCGATAAATTATAAGTAGTATATTGCGTCTATCCACTTTTCGGCGTTATCCACTTTTCAAAATCAAGGATTTAAGAAACTTTACTTGTCAATAATAAAAAATTTATTTTATAGAGCAACACTTTTTGAATGACCTCAAACCTCAAAAATAAAACACCAGGGTAACGAGAGAAATTGCTGCATTGATTCGACTGTTTCACTACAGTACTTACCATAAAGATATGAACAAATGGTTTTTTGAGCATAACTTTTTTCATATCCGGTAAGTCAAATTTTGAAGAAAATGAAATTGGTGAGATAATGAAAAACAAGTTCAATACTTACTAGAGAGGTCATTTTTGTGTCCAAAAGGTTTCGGGCTGACACTTTGCATGGTGCAAGGTGATGGTGATAGCTGAGGAACTTTTATTAGTGCACACAAAAATTGCCCTGCACTGGGGGGTTCAATTTATCTTTAAATATAGCCACATATTCATTTTTTTAATTCTTATATTCCTTGTATAATGATAAACATAAGAGCAACAACAACAAACAACCATTCCCCCTTCTCCCATCTGAGGAGGAAAAATTCTTCACTACTTTTGTGCATAACAACTTCTGTTATACTTTTAAATAAATAGTGTATTAAAACTTTAAATCGGATATGAAAATCATTACATTTTACGGAAAGAGTTATTATTTTCTATCATCATCTATGTCGTCTCTATCCGATGAAATTGTGTTTTCTTCTCTGCGTCGGCAATGTCACACGTTGTTTTCACAAATGTTCTCACAACCACATAGTCTGACATAAACAATATATTGTCCGTATTACCCACTGTTTATATAAAGCAGAACTATTATGTACAAACTATTGAATCGAACATTTTGGTGTGTTAAAGAGACGTCCTGAGCTCTCAAATGTCGCGTCTTGATGTAGCCGGGATAAGTAATTTTTGAAGCAGCCATTTTTTGGCTGGCGTATTTAGTATAGTAATTGTAAATTCGACAGAATGGTTTATCAAAATCTTGTAAACAGTCCCTCGGGATGTAACTAAATCTAGGAAAAGCGGAAACTGCTCCCGTGGAAAATAAAATCCATTTCCGTAAAATAAATCACGGATTATTACACCGTAGAATTTAAAATTCTTCCTCAAACTTCAACGGATTAATTAATTAACACAAAAGAGGATGCGTAGCATACCTGGTAGAGGATTGAATTTACTAAAAATCTATGTTGGTTCGATTCTTTTGAGATCTTTGATTTTTTTCTAGTTTTTTTTATAAAAATGAAAAGAATTGAAATTTAAAATGAGACGGTGTAATAATCCTTGTTCCATATTAAATCGCAGATTTTACAAAGTTTTTCTTCATTATAAATTATAAACATTTATTGAATTAAGCAAAATGTGACTATATTGTTGGAACGACATAAAAGACAAGTGGAAAACCCAGGTTTAAATTAATTAATACTTTTTTGCGTCAATAACTGCCTGACATCTGCGCGGCATCGAGTCCAAAAGAGTGTGAATAACAGACAATGGAATGAAATTCCAGACACCCTCAAGTTGATCGAATTTTTCATCCGGATTTTTGGCTCAAAGTCCTGTAACTCGTCTTTCGAAAACAAGGAATAGATTGAATATTGACTGGTTGGACACATATTTATAGTAAATATCTGGGACACGCCTGACGTTCTATTATTTCTTGAATTAAGACATATGCTGAATCATATTGTAACAAGGGAAGCCACTTTAGCGTCCGCTTGAGATTTTGATGAGATTTGCACCATTGATAGATTCGGATGCGCTGATTCCAAATCCGTTTTCAAAAACGGCGCAATTTTTCTCTGAGCCGAGATATGAGCCGCCAAAGTTTATTTTTGACAGCTTTATTGCCGTGCATAAACCATTAAATGTCCGACATAAGGAATAATTTAATTAAATAAGAAAATTATTTTGCGTGAGAAATGTGGCAGCAGCGAGTGGATGGATCAAATGGAATGTTATAGTTATTATGGGTGCTCTGCACTTTCTGCTGGACAGTTCCTTGACTGTGTTTTGCACGAAATGTGCTGCTGTTAGGACGCGAGGTGCTTTTTGCATGAAAACAGACGCATCCTGTTATATAGCGTAAACACAAAGAACAATTCGAGGGAACAGTCATAAATCTTGAGGACGCTTCGTGTTTATGATCAAATTTCGGTTGTTTATTTCGTTGGGATTGAATGTTCTGACGGCAGTCTTCGCGTGTTTTGATAACAATTTCGTGAAAAACACAGTCAAGGAACCGTCCTGCACAAAGTGCAGAGTGGTTATTTAGACGTGTTTTAAATATTGATAATGTTTATTTCGATTTGCTATGCAATTTTCAACTTTAATAACTTTAATCATTCCTTCAATTAATTATTGCAAGTTGTTGAAAAACATTTCATTCTTTTTGAAAAATGAACGGTTAAACAGCAAACAAAAATAATTTTCATTGGTAAAGTTAAATTATATTTTAACTACATTTATGAAAATCAACTATTGTCGTGGTGTAGGTTAAGGAAAAATTAGGGGTAAAGGAGCATACGGAAAAAAAGATGGTCTCGCTTGGGCTGGTGTAGATTTAATTTGCAATCTGTTTATTATTTCGATCCTAAATATAATAAATTATACCTAAAAATTTTATTATAATAATTATTATGTTGATTTAACAACCAATTTAGTAAGAGAAAACATAATTGTGATGAAAAAAAGCGAAATAATAAACAAATTGCAAATTAAATCTACACCAGCCCAAGCGAGACCATATTTTTTTTCGGTATGCTCCTTTACCCATAATTTTTCATTAACCTACACCACGACAATACATGTTTATATGCTTATAACTAAAAACTTCGACAATACGGTATAAAATTTTCTGGTCGTTATACACTGAACTGGACCCACGGTAACATCGAGTGTGAAAAAAGGTGCCACCATGCCTGGCATGATGATAATCACTAAAAATTTTTTCATAAATTACTTTTGAAATATTGTTCCATGAATTTATCGATATCGAACTGACAAACAATATACCTGACTCTTTTACGTAATTTTTTAAATTTGTGGAAAATTCATACGTCACAAAAGAGGACCTCAAAAACTGTCTCTACAACTTCTTCGACAGACGAAGAAAAATATTTTTGTTCAAACAAATCTTTGTGAAAAGCTCTATGAACTTATTTCTCAACCCAATACCTCGTACAAGCATATTTGCATTCCTTCCTATATTAACCCCTCTACCCTTATACACAAAGTCAGCCCTAAATTCTTTTGCTAATAAACTTTTTCAACTGAATTGCATGTTTCCAAAAACATTTTAGGTCTTCAGTCCATAAAGTTGCTGATATAAACATGGTACATCTTGTATCACAAATAAGCTTGAAAAGATATGGATGACATATTCTGTGTCTAAGGGTAAAGCGGGATACATAGGAAGGCGTGCACACATTTTTATACGTAGTACACTCGATGTTACCGTGGGTCCAGTTCAATGTATAACGACCAGAAAATTTTATTTTATACCGTATTGTCGAAGTTTTTAGATATAAGCATATAAACATGTAGTTGATTTTCATAAATGTAGCTAAAATATAATTTAACTTTACCAATGAAAATTATTTTTGTTTGCTGTGTAACCGTTAATTTTTCAAAAAGAATGAAATATTTTTCTACAACTTGCAATAATTAACTGAAGGAATGATTAAAGTTATTAAAGTTGAAAATTGCATAGCAAATCGAAGTAAACATTATCAATGTTTAAAACCCATTACAATAACCACCCATAATAACTATACCATTCCATTTGATCCATCCACTCGCTGCTGCCACATTTCTCACGCAAAATAATTTTCTTATTTAATTAAGTTATTCCTTATGTCGGACATTTTATGATTTATGCACGGCAATAAAGCTGTCAAAAATAAACTTTGGCGGCTCATATCTCGGCTCAGAGAAAAATTGCGCCGTTTTTGAAAACGGATTTGGAATCAGCGCATCCGAATCTATCAATGGTGCAAGTCTCATCAAAATCTCAAGCGGACGCTAAAGTGACTTCCCTTGTAAGTATTTACTGCATATATATTTCGATTTTCAGAGTGATAGGTTTTGTTTGAGCCACGTTATCATCAAAAAACCGTCTAGAGATACCTTTATGACCAGTACTGTATATTTTGCAGTTTATTTGACATTATACACTTTTTTAAAGCTATTTTATAATTGCACCCCTTCTCCAATTAACAAATAAACATCAAATAATTGTCTTGCCTCGCCAAATAAGAGCCAATCATGTCTTTGCAATTCCCTATATAAATACAGTGCTCATATTCAACATTATTCATTCATTTATTCATTCATTCATTCCCTTTCTCTTCACTTTCTTATTCACCATTTCAAGAAAACAAACTCGTGTCCAATCCATCATCCATGACCCAGCTTTTCCCATCAGCTGACTGTTCCAAATTACTCAAATCACATGAAACAGCAATTATCACAGTTTTTTGTAGGTCAGTATGGATTTCGATGCAAAGAAGCTGGACGAGGCGCGCAAGCAGAAGATTCGGTATGTTTGAGAAAGGAAAATCCCTCGATTTGTTGGTATTCTTGTTAGTCCGAAACCCGACGATAAAAAACAACAACAACAATAATAACAGAAAAAGAAACCAACATCGTTCAAGATATATTTGAGATATTGATGATGGTATTCTATGATAATAAAATTGATGAGAATGACACAATTGACCTTAATATAGATAATTTTTTTATTATTCATAATCATAAGAAGTATTTCAGTCGATTGAATCCATTGCTGCCTAATTTATAAATTAATAAACATAAAAATGTTTTTTTGCGAATTAGTTTTAAAACTTTATAGTCTTGAGGATCATAAAATCATCATTAAATGATGCAATAAAAAGCGACGGCTCCGTCTATTAAATATCTTTGACAATACGGACCACTATTTGAATATTCCAGTATTCCTCAATGTAGAGTTTTCTCTTATACAGTAATTTCGTGTTTTAGACCCACTCAAAATCGAAATAACGATTTTGAGTTGTTTAAACGTGCTAGGAAGCTTTTACGTCTTTATAATAACAAATATTTTACTACGATTTAATTCAGAATGTCTTAAACTATCGAAAAATAAAAATATCTTTCTAAAAAGTTATATTTGAGCATGCTTACCGAGCTTATTTTATTACCATACGAGTTAGACCACACACACGAATTATACAGATGGTAAATGCCAATTTCACCCCAATAAATTTACTTTTCTGAATTTCTGAATAGTAAATTGTGGCTATTTAATTTCTGAAAACCCACGTAATATCAATTTCTATAACTAAGCAATCGTTTTAATCTTTAAATGAGCCCGTTGTCTCTTTTCACAGCAAAATAAGTTTCTATCAACTCTGTCAGACTAGTGCAACTAAAAATGCAGCAGGTAACTTAATTCTGTTTTCAGAGCGCCTTCTGAAATTGTGTCGTTCGCCACGAAGGGGCGCTTTATCGGCAAGAAGGGGAATACCTGTAGGACTTCAAGAAATAAAGCTTATTTCTGTAGTCCTTATTTAATTTGCTTTCATTTGATATACAACACGACTAGTTTACCGAGAATTTTATTTTTACCTAAATTTGGTAAATTTTAGGTAAAATTAATATTTTATCATAATATACGCTATATGGATATTAAGCAAATCCAATTTTTATAGAGATAAAAATGAAGATAATTACTTTCCGAAATGTACTGTATTTCTGTAGTCCTTATTTAATTTGCTTTCTTTTGATATACAACACGACTAGTTTACCGAGAATATCATTTTTACCTAACTTTGGTAAGTTTTAGGTAAAATAGATATTTTATCATAATATAGGCGATATGGATATCAAACAAATCCAATTTTTATAGAGATAAAAATGAAGATAAGTTATTTAATCATCATCCGATATAAACCAGTTTCCATTACTTTACCTGAAATGCCACAATGGCCGAGAAGCTTAAAAAAACATGTGAAAACAAAAATAACTGTAATTACATGCAGAAACTAACTTTATTTCTGTTTTCCTTAGTTAATTTTGTTTTATTTGATATACAACATGACTAGTTTACCGAGAATTTCATTTTTACCTAATTTTCGAAAATTTTAGGTAAAATTAATATTTTATCATAATATAGGCGATATGAATATCAAACAAATCCAATTTTTATAGAGATAAAAATGAAGATAAGTTATTTAATCATCATCCCATATAAACCAGTTTCCATTACTTTACCCGAAATGCCACAATGGCCCAGAAGCTTAAAAAACATGTGAAAACAAAAATTACTGTTATTACTTTCTGAAATTACCCTTATTACTGTAGTCCTTATTTAATTTGTATTCATTTGGTATACAAAATGACTAGTTTACCGAGAATATCATTTTTACCTAACTTTGCTACATTTTAGGTAAAATTAATATTTTATCGTAATATAGGTGATATGGATATCAGACAAATTCAAATTATTTGAAGATAAAAATAAGCGTAATTTTTCCTATGTCAAGCACGCCAGGCCGTAAAAGAAAGTTCGTTCCCACGATGACGAAATATTGCGGAACAAAAAAATTTTCTAAACAAAATATTAGTTTCTTAACAAAACTATTCTCATAAAATGGGATTTTATTTTTCAAATATCGCATAATTGTACAATGGTTCAGTTGTTGGAAGAAGAAAGAATGTTTATTGAAACAAAGTACGGACACGCCACCGGCAAATTTTGATTTTACGTGATTCAATTACGTTTTTCTCAATTCTGGGTGGACGCTCAAGATGAATTTTGAGTTTTAATTATTTTAATTTAGAAAATCCATGTACCGCCAAATATAATTGGTAAATTAAATTATAGAGCATTAAATTAGATTTTCCTTTGTCTGGAGGGTAAAAAAACTTCTCTAGAAGGGATATCAGAGAATAAAACGTAAAGGATAGAATGATTAACGATAATCATACAAATTATGAAACTATTTCACAAATTGAATTTTGCAGCTCTAAAAAAGGATATTAGCCAGTATCCATATACTCTAAATATTTACAGATGGGAAGCTTGGAAGCGCGAAGAAGTCGAAGCCAAACAACGTGGACTCGAATTCAAAATGTACTGGGAGAGGAGAAAGCAAGACGATCGTGACTTGTGGCGGCTCAAGGTGCGCCTCACCACTCATCCACCCTCTACACCGCACTCATTTCAGGATTTCGCCAATGCTGTCGACAAAATGAGCCGCGCTGGCTACAAAGGAAAACACGGCGATTTCGAGGTTCCATCCGAACGATACGAAGAGCTCAATGCTCTTTACATGCAAGCCACCGTCGGCGATTACGGTATTTGTCATGTTATTGGCGAACATAAATTCATTTACAGATGGCAACACCGCTCTGAAATGCTCCGATCAATGGAAGAAATTGAATGGCAAGACAAAGGTGGAGGCAATCCGCGAGTTTATCAAGCTCACAAATATGACATTGACGAAATACGGATGGAATCCACCACCAGGATGGGTTTAGGAATATTTTCTTGATTTAATATTTGGTTTATTTTTATCTATTATCGAATATAAAATTGTTTCATTAATTTTATGTGTTATTATTGATATATTAGGAATATATAGTGCTGGCAGTAAGAGAATGCATCCGCTTGTTTTTGGTGGTTCAGTGATCTGCACTTTGCGCTTGACGGTGGCTTGACTGTGTTTTGCACAAAATTGTTATGAAAACACGTACAAAACTGCCGCCAGTACATTCAATTCAAACCGAAAAAGTAACCAAAGTTTTATCAAAATTACACGAAGCGTCCTTACTCAAAAAAACAACATCAAATTATAACAAAGATTGATGACGTGTTTACGCTATATAACACGATGAGTCTGTTTTCATGCAAAAAGCACCTCGCGTCCTATCAGGAGCACTTTTCGTGCAAAACACAGTCTTCGATTGATGTACCATGTAAGAGTATGCTTACGCGTAGAGTATGCTCAAGAACAGACATGTCGTTTTCGTTTTTCTTTTTCGTTTTTGGACCACTCGTTTTCGTTTTTTCGTTTCCTTTAAACGAAAAACGAATAGAGGTTCGCTCCCGCACGGAATGACATTAAAGTTTCCTAAAGATACGGTAGCCTCTTCTGCCAACGCAGTTTTTCCGCGAAAAATAAATCTCGTTCACACTGAACTCAGAATGCAAGGAACTTCCCGCCAAAAAATCTGTTCTGACTGCCGAAATGTTGATCAGTCGACGGATTTGGCAGAGGTGCTAAGCTTTTTTGAAGAAATCACACTGATGGCTGAAGGACGCCAATCGTTTGCATCTCTGATACCGTTCTTACTGCGCCGCGTTTATTCATTCTGCAAAGAGCCAGTTGAATCCACGTTGCGTCGAAGCTTAATTTCCGAGTTCGTCTCCGTACTGGATGGCCAAAGACAATAAAACGATGGCTGCGATCTCCTGCGCAAAGCTGCATTCTTCGATCCGCGCTTTATTTGAAGGAAGGAACTGTACGACGACGATGTCTGGAATGAAGTACGACACGCCGTAGAGATGTCAGTGGCAAGCACTCAAACTCAAGATTCAACGCCATCCTCCTCTTCGCGAAGCTCTGATACGCACTGTACCAGCTCTACTGCAGCCCTCAAGTCGAAAATCTGGTCTCAAGATCAAGATGCAACTCCGATACTAACTGAAATTGCCACATATCTCGGAGAGAAGCAATTGAGTCCGGCAGGCCCGGCTGCTGACAACAGTGAAACGGTTTTATAGTATTGGGCGGCTTTCATCTGCTGGCTCGCGAAGCTAAGCAGTTCTTCTCTATTCATCCGAACCGGAGAAAGTCTTCAGCAATTTGTACCCTTATCCACCGTGCAGAACCTGGTGACCGGCAGTTATGTCACAGTGTTATAAACAAAATTTTCTTTTTCGTTACCGTTTTCGTTTAAACGAAGATTCCCATCTCTGCTCAAGTACTTCCCATTCGACCTCTTGGAGGGCGATTTTGACGACTTGTGCAACATGCATCCCGGCGTTCTCGTGGAGCAAAATGATCGGGGCTTTTCAGCCGAGTAGCCGCATTTACGCGGCGTAGCTGGGCAACAAAGAGCTACTTGCTGACCGTGGTGTTTCTTTCGAGCATTTCCCAGTTCCAACAAACGCAGATTATGGTCTTTTTTGGGTGAAGATCTTGCTTGACTCTCAGCTTTGGTGTATCTCCTGGAGCCAACCACTCCTATCTTTGCTTCAGACAGGCACCTTTTCATCTCCCGTGATATCTTCCTTCAATAGTGCCTTCAGATGCTCTTCGTCTAATTCTGCATGTCGTTAAAGTCGTCATTTTGTGCAATAGACACACTTAAGGCACCTTCTCCATACACACTGCATATTTCCCAAGCGGCTTTGTTTGCTTTTTTCTTACGAAGAAGAGCATATGTAGAAAATGCTGATTTTTGCCACCTGGATAGTTCATTTCTAAGCCTGTAAAATGATGAAAATTTAAAATTTCAGAACAAACAGTTTTGTAGAGCAGAAAAAGCGCTATCAAATAAATATCAACACTTTGCCAAACAACAAGAAAATTGCTGTGAAACAAAATATTATATAAAAACTTTACGAACTTAATCCTCAACCCAATATTTTTAAACAAGTTTATGATTATATAGTATCTAGGCATCTGTTCTTTATTGTGATGATGGAAGAATGTTAAAAATAATTTCATTGTAGCCGTTAAAAATGGTTAAAATTTTGCAAAATCGGCGGGAAAATTGCCGCATTATGCAATTTAACTGCAGAAGAAATTGAATAAAATAATTTAGTGTGCCAATAAATAATTTGAATGCCACTAAAACTAGGTAAATACTATTAAATCCCGTGGGTCGCAGTATACATCGCAGTATACGCAAAATGAACATGTTCTAGCGATTTTATTTCCGGGGCACTCTTAATAATAAGATTTGTACAGATTGAGGTATGAAGCAATTTGAAAAATAAAATATAAACGTTAAATGCTAGAAATTTAAAAATTATTTGGTCTAGAAATTAATTTGCGCGTTTGTCAAATTAAAATTATTATTATATAACGAATTTGATTGTATAATTTTCTCTGTATGCTTTCTACTTATACACTAGCAGACAAAAGTTTTGTCACAAATGTTTTTTCGGGTTTAACTTTTTTGTGACTTGACCAAATTGGCTGATTTTTTGATATTTTATGTGAATCAGTGTTTAAAATGTTATAGTAGCAAAATTTGGTTTAAATTACCATGGCAATTTCGGTACCACGCATTCCGTTTTCCCTCATATTGATAACAGCTTGCCGGGTGGCAATTGGAGTTTCTTTACGTGGAGTCATCTCTACAATGTTGCCAATTACTGCTATTTTCAATAAATTATGAAAAAATATAATTGAACTTTAAAAATTATTAAAAAATGCAGTGCAAGAAAAGTGCGCAATATCTTTGAGCTGCGCGTTTTACGATAAACGCTTGTCACTGTAAAACGGATCATCGTAATCACAAGCGGAAATTTGTAAAATAATCTAAAACCATATGAATCTATCATATCAAAAAATGAGCCAATTTGGTCAAGTCACAAAAAAGTTAAACCCGAAAAAACATTTGTGACAAAACTTTTGTCAGCTAGTGTATATAACTTTCTTCGCGTACTTTAGAAAAATCATTATTTTGAGTTCAGAATATGTCCACCTTTGTGCCAGGGAAACGCCATTTGCGGGAAGGTCTTCTTTTCCTTTTCCAACTCAAGAAGAAAGCCACTGACGCGCACTAAAAGCTTGCCCAAGCTGTAAAAAGACTAGAATGGGCGGGTCGACAAGAAAAGGTCATATTGCTTCATAACAACGCAACGCCGCATGCTTCTCAAGCGGTGAATGATACGCTACGCTGAAAGAGTTCAAATGGGAAATCTTACCGCACCCGCCGTACTCCGTCGGATTATCATCTTTTCCGGTCAATGGTCTGGCGGAGCAGCGCTTTCGAGATCATCAAGACGTCAAAAAATGGCTAGATGAGTGGACTGCGGCCAAACCAGAAATATTCTTTTATGATGGAATCCATAAGTTGCCCAAACTCTGGGAAAATGTTGACGGAAATTATTTTGAATAAAAGTTTTGTTTAAGTTTGTCCAGTTTTTTATAGTTGTGCGCAAAAAACGCGGAAATTAATTTCTAGACGAAATATTTTAAAAATTGTACTTTTTTTATGTTAGCGTGCTAACCGCTTTTCCTTTCAATCGGTTCTTTTTTCAATAACAAAACTAGACAAATGCAAGCCAAATGAAATTATTAAAATGAGATCTCACATCAGAATAGAGAACTTTTTCTCATTCAATCCCTACTTTTACCTTCGAAATTTATCATTTGCCTGTATCTTTTTTTTTTTGCTAGTTTGCCAAACGTTCGCGTTTTTGTGACGTCGAACATGAAAACAATAAAGGTCATATGATCAGCTTCATATTAACATTAATGAGTTGTCTACTACTAATAGAGTGGGACGATAAGTTATAAATTCGCCCATTTTAAGTTCAATTTGGAAAAGCAAGTTTTTTTTCTACAATTTTTGTCGACTATCCTATTCCCTGAATGAAAATGACAATTTTACAATATCTTTATTTAATCCTACGTGTAAATTACAAGCTGGTTTTCACTTGACTTTAGGTACTTTTGAATATTAATGTCTCTAAGAAATGCTAGATTATAAAGACTTCACTAAACTACTATTTATAGCTGATCCGTTTATTTTCAAGGCTCGCTCAGCACGGGATTACTATCCATCTCGCTGATGAATGGTTTACGAACTGGACGTCTTCCATGGAGTCCATTAGTCTGTAGTCATCTTCTGATGGTTCTTCTATTTAGTTGATGATGGAGAGACTGGAGAGATTACATCTAATTGTCGTTTTTCTGGCATCCTCCGATGCATCTCTTACAGGATTTTTCGTTCCATACTACGGCTGGATTTCTTGGGGCTATCTGTGGATTTTGGACCATTCATAGGCAAACCGGGGACGGGTAGTTTACCGGTTTTACACGGGTTTTAATAGAAAACAAATTGAAAATGGCAGCGAGAATTATTTCACAGGCAAGCCGGGGACGGCACGTCTATGGCCATGGGATGGGGGGTCGGTTTACCGGTTCGTAGACCCACTTTTCATCAGAAGTTACAATTCTACGAATAAAACGGTAATCTTGTGGATTTGCGAGCAGTTTTCGGCAAGTCTCGACACGTTTTTGAGCTTGAATTTCAGTCAATGCATGAGCTACTTCTCGGCAGCGTCTATTGACTTTCCCAAGGTCGTGAAGATGTCGTACAACTGATGTTTGAGAAATATCGAGCTCGGCCGACAATCTGCGAGTACTTATTGATGGATTGATCTCCACAGCTTCACGGATTGCTTCAGAATCCACTGTCGTAGGTCGGCCTGAATGTGCCTTGTCCTCGTCGTTAAATCTTTTGAACCAATTTCGCGCAGTACGATCCGAGACCATATTGTCGCCTTCAACTTCGCATATCTTTTTTGCTGCTGCAGTTGCGTTGAAGCCTTGTTTCCAGTAATGACGTAAAATAACACGAATTTCGGATTTCTCCATGTTTCTTCTACAATTTAAAAAATTTTTAAGTAACAGACCAATTAAAATGATTAATATATATTGTGATAGAGCTGTTCAAGAGCTTTAAAATATATATAATACATGTATATAAAAATCTTTATGTGATAAAAAAAAAACAATTAGACAAAAAGATATAGGAAATCGGAAAACAACTTTTGGTTCTTCCTAATAATATAACAGTAATTCGTACAAATTTAAATGTTCATGATTGAGGCAATTTTCAATATCAGAGCACGCCAAATGGAAATGACTATTGTTCAATATTGAAGTGAGACTGATTATTTTTCACGTGGAAATCACCAAACATTTTTTACATTACTCTAATAGGGTCTTTATTAGTTTCCTCGGGATCCGTAGCATCTTTAAGAAGTATTGGTTTAGAGCAGCTGTATAAGCTACTATTGGGTTGAGGAACAAGTTCGTAGAGTTTTTAATATTATCTTTTGTTTCACAACAACTTTCTTGTTGTTTGGCAAAGTGTATATATTTATCTCATAGCGCTTTTTCTGCTCTACAAAAATTTTAAACTTTCATCATTTTTCAAGCTTAGAAATGAACTATCCAGGTGGCAATAATCAGCATTTTCTACATATGCTCTTCTTCGAAAGCAAAAAGCAGACAAAGCCGCTCGGGGAATATGCAGTGTGTATGGAGAAGGTGTTTTAGGCGTGTCTACTTTAAAAAAATAGTGAATTTAATCTTGAAGACACGTCTCGAAGCCGCAGATATAGACGAAGAGCATCAGGCACTATTGAAGGAATAAGTCGTGAAGTGTCCGAAAAAAATGAACGGTGATCAAAAGACAACCCCTAATCATCTTCATTCGATGGGATTTGCCGAAAAACTTGGGACCTGGATACCTCATGAGGTCTCAACGAACAAAACAAAGAAAATTGCCTTGAAATCGCAGCTCAACATCTCGCACAAAGAGATTTTTGTACCGAATCGTCACGAAAGATGAAAAATAGTACCTGTACGTCAATCTGAAGCAAAGAAAGGAGTGTATGGTTTCAGTAGATACGCCAAAACCGAGAGTCAAGCAAGATCTTCATCGAAAACAGACGATCGAAAACATATCCGTTTGGTTGAACTGGGAGGGCATGCTGCATTGGGAAATGCTCGAAAGAAACCCCATGGTCAGCAAGCAGCTCTATTTTGCCCAGATGCGCCGCGTAAATGAGGCTATTCAACTGAAAAGAGCCGATCGACAAGGCCAAGTTATCTTGCTCCACGACCACGCCAGGCTGCATGTTGCAGAAGTAGTCCTCCAAAAGCTCGAATGGGAGGTTCTTCAGCATCCTCTGTACCCTCCAGACCTTGCGCCATACGATTATCACCTTTTGCGCTCTCTGTCAAACCAAATGAGGGGGGTTACCTTCTCGGACCTCAAACACTGGCTCAGCAACTTTTTCGACACCAAAGCGGATTGAAAAAAAAGCTAATTTATTCCTCATCTCAATACTTCTACGATCCAAATCTGAAGAAAAATATATGTTTTCAGCAGGTTATCTCGTTTTTTAGTGGCGTGATTTGAGCTGTGCTTGATTAGCGATCCAGAGGGCACTCAAATTTTTTTGGATGAAATAACTCAACCCAAGGGTGTTTCAATAAACAATTATCAATTATTTAAACCTCAAACTTGTAGAATTAAACTAATTAGCAATCCAAATCTTACCCCATAACCATATTCCTTCTTTCCAACCATTATCCTCCCTTTAATCAAAATCAAAAACAGTGAGAAGGTTGTACTCTTCAATACCAAATTTAACCTTTTTTGTAAATCAAATCGTTTAATCTTCGAATCAAGGTGATGATCTAGAAGAAAGACAAGTAAATGAGAAGAACAAGGCGATAGTAATTGGGTTGAATGCACTTCGTCAGCTTGTCGATGGCAGAAACTGATTGATGAATGACTGACATTCAACAACACCTCAACCCGCAAATGGTTTTAAAGTGCACCATAACCCTCTTTTCGTCGACGGCGATGTGTTTGCGGTGTGTTGGGTCAATTACTGGTAAAAAGTGCAATTTGAGTTTATCTTCTTCTCTTCTTCTTCTTCAATCGTTAATTCATTTCGAATGTTCTTTTAATTCTTTGAAAGTTGTTTGTCTGACAGCGAACGTGTTGCAATATATAAGAACCAAAAAGTTAGATAACATGGTTAATTTCTTACGCCTCGATTATGGAATGTGTTGATGGTTTATTGCACAAGTTAAGAAAATGAGCTCAGAAAATGTGCTCAAATTTAATTCTTTGTAAAGTTATTAATGATTTCAGATAGTTTAAAATTCTATTTAAATTTTAGTAAAAACTTTTTATTAATAGACGTAAAATTTTTTAGGCACGCTTGAAAATCGAGAAATCGTAATTTTCATTTAGCGGGGGGTTCTTCAATCAAAGAGCTCTTCTCGACCATTTTCTTTCTTCACAACCTGTTATTAATAATATATTGTCCTTTTCAGAGATCGGTGCCAAATGGAAGAGGAAAAAATTAGGATGGAATGAGGTTCTCGTTTGGACGGCCTCTCTTTTTAGACTGTCATTCTTTTTTACGAAATTATGGGCAGCACACATTTAAGAGGAATTGACGAAAAAGTTGTTTGTGGCCGTATGGCCGTCCAACGTTTTTTCTTCTTTTTTTGCTCTTCCATTAGGCTCTGAAAAAGGACTATATATATATATATATATAATAATAATACCAAATTTATAATAAATAATACTTATTACTAATACCTAATTACTGGCGTAGATAATATTTATATATATTTATAATAATATAATATAATATAGGCGGAGCATTAATCTAGAACCTTGATACTTGGAATATAAGTTCAGGATTTTTTGATAAATAGTAAAAATGCCGTAAAATACCTATAATTCCGTTTTATGCGATAAATGAGCCATTAACCATAAGAACCCTAAATGCGCCAGCTTGCCTGTCTTGTAGGATTATTTATCATATGTAGGCGGAGCCTTAATCTAGAACCTTGCTACTTGGAACATAGGTTAATAAACTTCTGAAAAATAATTAATTCATTACAAAATATCTATAATTCTATTTTTGTTCGAGAATTGAGCCCTTAACCATAACAACTTGAAATGCGCCAGTTCTCCTCTTCCATTAGGCTCTGAAAAAGGACTATATATATATATATAATAATAATACCAAATTTATAATAAATAATACTTATTACTAATACCTAATTACTGGCGTAGATAATATTTATATATATTTATAATAATATAATATTTTTATTGTCCTTTTCAGAGATCGGTGCCTAATGGAAGAGGAAAAAAATTAGGATGGACGGAAGTTCTCGTTTGGACGGCCTCTCTTTTTAGACGGCCATTCTTTTTTACGAAATTATGGGCAGCACATATTTAAGAGGAATTGAGAAAAATGTTTTTTGTGGCCCCATCATTTTCTCTTCTTTTATTACTCTTCCATTAGGCACCGATCTCTGAAAAGGATAATACCTAATTACTGGCGTAGACAATAGGCGTAGACAATATAATAAGAAAATCCAGGTTTTCATTTGGCGTGTTCATGTCACATTAATTTAGTCAAATATTCATAAAATAGAGAATCAATAAAAATATTGGAGTTCTTTCCAGAGCTCATCCTGAATTCAAGATTACAAGATTCCTATCGACAAGAATTGGGCGCACTAGAATCGATCTTAAGTAGGTTCCTTTATTACTTTCATATGTTTTTGTTTAATAAAATATTATCTTGTTGTTCTTGCCATCTTTTAAGAATTTCATATTTCTCACGTCTTTGGCTGGCTAAATAAATATTCGACTATTAATTGGCAAATGAGCAATTAAACAAAACAATTCCAATTTTTTGGACACATTGGATTCTTTATCATAAATGGGCGGAGCATTAATCTAGAACCTTGATACTTGGAATATAAGTTCAGGATTTTTTGATAAATAGTAAAAATGCCGTAAAATACCTATAATTCCGTTTTATGCGATAAATGAGCCATTAACCATAAGAACCCTAAATGCGCCAGCTTGCCTGTCTTGTAGGATTATTTATCATATGTAGGCGGAGCCTTAATCTAGAACCTTGCTACTTGGAACATAGGTTAATAAACTTCTGAAAAATAATTAATTCATTACAAAATATCTATAATTCTATTTTTGTTCGAGAATTGAGCCCTTAACCATAACAACTTGAAATGCGCCAGTTCTCCTGGCCCAAAGGATTATTTATGAAAAGTGGGTGGAGCCTTTATCTAGAACCTTAGTATTTGGAATATAAATTAAAAACCTTTAAAAAGTACAACAATCATCATAAAATGTCTAAAATTCTGTTTTTGTTGAAGAAATGAGCGATTAACCAGAAGAGCCCCAAATGCACCAGCTTGCCTGGCTGGCAGGATTATTTATCATAAGTAGGCGGACCCTTAATCTAGAATCTTGATACTTGGAACATAAGTTAATAAGCTTCTGTAAAATAATTAATTCATTACAAAATATCTATAATTCTATTGTTGTTCGAGAATTGAGTCATTAACTATAAGATCCCCAAATGCTCCAGTTTGTCCGACCAACAGGATTCTTTATCATAAGTGGGCGGAGCCTTTATCCAGAACATTTATCTATTTGGAATATAATGTTCAAAACATCTGTAAAATACTAAAAGCCTTGTAAAATAACAAAATTCTGTTTTGAAGAAATGAACCATAAGAGCTCAAATGAGCCAGTTTGCATGACTCGCAAGACTCTTTATCGTAAGTGGGCGGAGCCTTAATCTAGAATCTAGAAAGCTACTTGGAACATAAGTTAATCAACTTCTGTAAAATAATTATTTCATTATGAAATATCAATAATTACGTTTTTGTTCGAGAAATGAGCCGTTAACCACAACAACTCGAAATGCGCCAGTTCTCTTGGCCCAAAGGATTCTTTATGAAAAGTGGGCGGAACCTTTATCTAGAACAGTAGTATTTGAATAATTGTGAAGTACCTTTTGAAAAGTACAAAAATCATCATAAAATATCTACAATTCCGTTCTTGTTCGAGAATTGAGCCATTAACCACAAGAATCCTAAATGAACCAGTTTACATGACTCCCAAAGGATTCTTTATCATAAGTGGGCGGAGCCTTGATCTAAAATCTTGCTACTCGGAATATAAGTTAAGAAGCTTTTGAATATTTTTAAAAGCATTGTAAATCATCTATAATTCCGTTTCTGCTTGAGAAATGAGCCATTAACCATAAGAACCCAAATGCGCCAGCTTGCCTGACGTGCAGGATTCTTTATCATATGTGGGCAGAACCATCTAGAATCTTGCTACTTGGAACATGGATTAATAAAATTTTGTTCTAGAAATTATACTGGAAATCAGATTTCGCTCTGAAAAAGTTTTTTTTTAAAGAAAATGTAATGAAAGTCCCGCTCCTTTATTAACGATTACAACTAGTAAACTAGTGTATCTTCAGCGTAATATAGACAAGTAGGCGGAGCTTGAAACAAATATTATCAGAAATATTTTTTTTAAATCGGTTTACCTATAGTTTGACTACCTATGGTTTAACTACAATTTGAGTAAGCTTCATAAGCTACCGTTAATTATGTTCAGAAAAAAGTTTAATAGAAATTGAATTGTTTTACTAGGGAATGGTCAGCATAGTGGTTGGAGTTACAGGATGTGACATATATCATTAGAAAGAGAAAAAAATCTACTTTCTAAATATAAAAAGAGTTTCTGCAACGGACACAGCTATCTCGAGAAAATTGCGTCTGAAAATTTACTACGAAAAGGGCACTGAAATCCCCGCGTCGCAGCCACGAGGAGGTCAGTTTCATATACGCGAAGTTGAGGGGAAGATTTTGATGGCAGCGTAGTGTAGGCGGTAAGAGGGATGGGCGCGGAGTGAGGGCGGTAAGAGGGATGGGCGCGGAGTGTAGGCGGCGGAAGAGGGATGTGCCCTTTTCGTAGTAAATTTTCAGACGCAATTTTCTCAAGATAGCTGTGTCCGTTGCAGAAACTCTTTTTATATTTAGAAAGTAGATTTTTTTCTCTTTCTAATTATATATGTCACATCCTGTAACTCCAACCACTATGCTGACCATTCCCTAGTTAGTCATAACGGATGAAACGGGAAATATGCGACGGCTCGTCAATTATTGCTTGATGTTGTTTTCCAATGCCGCTTTCCGGATCAATTTTTTAAAGTCATGTGAAACATTAACGAAGCCGTAAGTAATTTACAACCACCTAAAGACAATAGTTGCTCTAGATAGTAAGTAGATTTAGTAGATAATGTGGTGTTTTGTTGCTGTAAAATAATTATTTTGCATGCGCTAGTACACCAGCCGCACTTTTACGACCTGACATTTTCAACATTCGAATTTTAATTTCACTCTAGTTAAATTTATTTAACTACTTCATTTTATTTTGATCGTTTCATGTGCAATGATAGAAAGGCGGCTTTTAGAAATTAGAATTTTTAGAAAACCGTAGAAATCGAAATCTTTTTGAGCGATTTTTAGACGTGTATGTAAATTTTCACGTCTTTATATATTCGTCTAAGCTTGTCTTGAACTATCTAAAACTTTAAATATCTTCACAAAAAGTTAAATTTGAGCATGTTTATCGAGCTCATTTTATCACCATACCAGTTGGCCGACCGCCAAATTGAAATAACGATTTTGCAATTTTTAAGCGTGTCGTACAACTTTTACGTAATTTTAACAAAACATTTTTTATGTCAATTTAACTAGGCTTGTCTGCAACTATTTAGAACCATTAATATCTTCCTAAAAAGTTTGATTTGTCCAAGTTTTCTGAGCTAATTTTCTTGCCATACCAGTTGGCACGCCGAATGAACGCCAAACAATTTTACCATATTCTAGCGTCTCTGAAAGCTTTTACGAGTTTTTAACTAAACAAATTTTTTAACAATTTAACTAGGCTTGTCTTAAACGACCGAAAAATATAAATATCTTCTCAAAAAGTTAAATTTGAGCATGTTTATCGAGCTCATTTTATCACCATACCAGTTGGCCGACCGCCAAATTGAAATAACGATTTTGCAATTTTTAAGCGTGTCGTACAACTTTTACATAATTTTAACAAATTGTTATTTATGTCAATTTAACTAGAATCGCCTTAAACTATCTAAAAATGGTAATATCTTCTCAAAAAGTTAGAATTGACTATGTTTACCGAGCTCATTTTATTACCATACCCGTTGGCACGCCGAATGAACGCCAAACAATTTTCCGATTTTCAAGAGTTTCTGAAAGCTTTTACTGGGTTTTAACAAAACAATTTTATAGCAAATTAACAAGGCTTGTCTTAAACTATCTAAAAATTATAATATCTTCTCGAAACGTTCGATTTGAACATGTTTCCTGAGCCCATAGAAGTTGGCGTGTAGCACTCGAAACACGTTGAAGTTTAAAATTTATTTTTCAACTATTTTGTAGGATTTTCGTTAAACTATCTTAAAATCTTTAAAATTTGCAGACACTCTGGCCAGAGCTCTGGATAATAGAGATTTTCCGAGTGTCTATTTCTACCATTTCAGTTGGCGTGTCATTTTAATTTATCCGCAATTCCTACCAAGACACCAATTCTGTGCTCTTAACTGAAAGCATTTGCAATCGATCTGCTAATGAACAATACATAATAATTGCCCTATTTTCCGGCAATCCCTATCAATTTCCTCAAAAACGAGGACACCAACCGTTCCTCGCGCGCATCAAAAAAACAGTGGCATCAAAATAATAATAATAATAATGATAATCATAAAAACCGAAAACAGTTTGTTGTTAACTAACGCGTCATTATCCATTCATCTTTGATCGATTGATTCGATCAGATTAGATATATATATATATACATATATATATATATATACATTGAAACACCACAATCCCCAATCAGCCCAATGTTTCGCCCGTCCCCATAAAACAAAAAAATATTTGTTAAGAAGAGAATGAGCGAATATAATTCCCACGTGGCGCGCTACACTCATTGATGATTATGATTGCGCAACAATAATTTCCTTTGAATACCAAAAAAAAACAATCGGTCCCCGTTTCGAACCCGGCGAGTGGAAACAAAATTAAAATCACCAAAATAAAATGACACAAAAAATGGCGTGTGGAATGGAATTGATGTGATGAATGTCATCCACCTCAAATGCTTTGTCATTTTTTTATGGTTGGTCGCGATTGCATACTATATACAAAAAAATGTTGAACATTGCTCAAATATTAGTAATATAGAGGTGATTTTGTAAAGTTGATGGAAACTGACCAATATTTTGAAAATGACCTTTATGTATTTCTTACTTATATTAATGCGCGCCAGCCGAGAACAGACCAACCGGTAAGGTAGTTAAATGAGCTCAGTAAACGTGCTCAAATATAACTTTTTAGGAAGATATTAATGTCTTTAGATAGTTGAAGATAAGCCTAGTTAAATTGACATAAAAAATAATTTGTTAAAATTACGTAAAAGTTGTACGACACGCTTAAAAATTGCAAAATCGTTATTTCAATTTGGCGATCGGCCAACTGGTATGGTAATAAAATGAGCGCGGTAAACATGCTCAAATTTAAGTTTCTGAAAAGATATTTATATTGTTCGATTGTTTAAGACAAGCCGAGTTAAAATAATATAAAATTGTTTAGTTAAAAAACCCGTAAAAGCTTTCAGACACGCTGGAAAATCGGAAAATTGTTTGGCGTGCCTTTGGGGTGCCAACGGGTATGGTAATAAAATGAGCTCAGAAATCTTGGACAAATCAAACTTTTTAAAAAGGTATTAATATTTTTTGATAGTTTAAGACAAGCCTAGTTAAATTGACATAAAAAAGAATTTGTTAAAATTACGTAAAAGTTGTACGACACGCTTAAAAATTACAAAATCGTTATTTCAATTTGGCGATCGGCCAACTGGTATGGTAATAAAATGAGCGCGGTAAACATGCTCAAATTTAAGTTTCTGAAAAGATATTTATATTGTTCGATTGTTTAAGACAAGCCGAGTTAAAATAATATAAAATTGTTTAGTTAAAAAACCCGTAAAAGCTTTCAGACGCGCTGGAAAATCGGAAAATTGTTTGGCGTGCCTTTGGGGTGCCAACGGGTATGGTAATAAAATGAGCTCAGAAATCTTGGACAAATCAAACTTTTTAAAAAGGTATTAATATTTTTTGATAGTTTAAGACAAGCCTAGTTAAATTGACATAAAAAAGAATTTGTTAAAATTACGTAAAAGTTGTACGACACGCTTAAAAATTACAAAATCGTTATTTCAATTTGGCGGTCGGCCAACTGGTATGGTAATAAAATGAGCTCGGTAACCATAGTCATATCTAACTTATTAGGAAGATATTAATATTTTTCGATTGTTTAAGACAAGCCCAGTTAAACTAATATAAAATTGTTTTGTTAAAAACCCCGTAAAAGCTTTCAGACACGCTAGAAAATCGGAAAATTGTTTGACGTGCCTTTGGGGTGCCAACTGGTATGGTAATCAAATGAGCTCGGTAACCATAGTCATATCTAACTTATTAGGAAGATAAAAATATTTTTAGATAGTTGAAAACAAGCCTAGTTAAATAGCTATAAAATTTTTTTGTTAAAAACCCCGTAAAAGCTTTGAGACACGTTAGAAAATTATTTGGCAGGTCGGCCAACTGGTATGGTAATAAAATGAGTGTCGTAAATGAGCTCGGTAACTGTGAAGAAGATTAAACTACTTGGAATGAAATGTTGATTTTTTGCTGATTTAGAACGTGTATCTATTATTTGGATTCGTACGCTCGCATTCAACACAATTTTTACGGAAGCAAGAATACCAGAAGATTGGAGAATTGCCAAAGTGAGGCTCCTACGAAAGATAAAGGATGGTCTAGAAGATCATCGACAATATCCATTCTGTTCTACAACTCATTGAAAAATGTAGTGAATTCAAAATTCAAATTCCCACTGGAACTAGCTCTAATAGACATTTCGTCTGGTTTGTTTTCCAGAAATCAGAATCCATGGAACAATAGTCAATGTTTCTTTCAAGAGATTGGGGGAGAGTGTGGGAGAAGCTGAAAATATCTGTGTTGATGGAAAGTTTTTGAAACAATTAGAATTCGCTGACGACCTGGTGCTAATTGGAGTTCCTCAGAAGAAATAAGCCGGCGTCTAAATCAACCGCTAGAAATCACGGTCTAGAAATCAACCCAACAAAGACGATGATCTTACACAATGGCTATGCAACGAAAAACTCCATATTTAGCATTCTACAATTGCATTCTTGTATTTCCTCACATTCCAGCAAAAGAAAAAAGAGCTAATACATCAAGACATCGTTCCAGGCTGGCTCGAAACCAATTCTCCAACGTTGCGTGGTTTAACCATGTGAATGATTTATTTTGATTTGCACGCCAAATGGAAAAAAAAAACAAATTTATAATATTAACTCTGTGTTCAAAACTTTTACGTGTACTTTACACGATTACACGGTCAGCTTCTCCTTAAACTCTCAAAATCTTCACATAATATTAGATTTGAGCAGGTTTTGTGAGCTCATTAGCTTTTCAGTTGACGTGCAAATTCTTTAACATTGGGCCCAGAAATTCTGTTTACACCTAATATTTTGTAAAGAATTACAGATCATTGAATAGTTTATGACGATTTTGATCAACTGACATGCCAGGCAATACAAACCTGACTTACACGTAGGGCAAGATACATTGGAAGATTAATAAATTATCATTTTCATTTTGCGTGTATATAGCAACGAAATTAATATTTTTAATATTTAAACGTGTATTCCTAATTTACACGAATTATTTTTATATAACTTGACCCCTCATTGTTACTAGCCCGTTTTAAACTATCTATAAACATGCGCTTCTTACCGAAATTTTCAAAATGAGCATAATTTTTGAGCCCCCAAACTTAACCATTCAATTTGGTGTGTATATCGTTTTCAAAATAATTTTTCTTTTTTTTTCATTGAATTTTTGAAATTTTGATAATGTGCTAGAGTCATCCACGTGATTAAAACTATAAGACACTTTGTGGAGATTATGAAGGTATTAGGAGCTATCCAGTTCAACCAAAATATCGGTGGTATAATTAATCTTGGCGATCTTAAATGGCAGTTGGCTTTCGTTTCAATTGGAGTGTCCCTACACTCTTACACTTCATTTTGACACATTTTTGCTAAACTATGACAAAATCTTAAAATATTCTTGACAATAAAAAAAGAAAAAATACAAAAATTCCCGATGGCCTAGAAAATCGCCACAATGTAATTTCTAGGCCACGCCATAACTCTTCTATTTTCCTACAAAATCCGTTGAAATTTTTGTAAAATACGACAAATCATCCACGATACTAGATTCTAATGGAAAAAATACAAAAATTCCCGATGGCCTAGAAAATCGCCCCAATGTAATTTCTAGGCCACGCCATAACTCTTCTATTTTCCTACAAAATCCGTTGAAATTTTTGTAAAATACGACAAATCATCCACGATACTAGATTCTAATGGAAAAAATACAAAAATTCCCGATGGCCTAGAAAATCGCCACAATGTAATTTCTAGGCCACGCCATAACTCTTCTATTTTCCTATAGAATTATTTTAAAATTATGTAAAATACGACAAATGATCCACGCCACTAGATTCTAATGAAAAAAGTTCAAAAAAAAAAATGACCTAGAAAATTGTAAAAATTAACATTCTAGGCCATGTCACAACTCTGCGATTTTCTTACAGCACATCTTGAAAAAGTTTCCCACATTGTAATCATTCTCGAAACTAATAAAATCCGGTTTACCGAGTTGAAAAAAATTTGAACATTTTTCCCACCATTGGCATAGGATCATCAATTAACGCCATTTTGAATAAATATTGGATGAATTTCAATCGTGATGACCTTTGTTGTTGTGTTTGATAATTATTGATGATGATGATGATGATTCAAATTCGCTTTCGGCTCCTTCTCTTTCGGTTACCGATTGTTTCAACAATGATCCCTTCCATCATTTTTCGAATTGGAATTGTTTCCATATTCGCCGAAATTGGAATTATTATTTTAAAAGAGAGAGAAGGAGAAGGAGAAGGAGAAGGAGAAGGAGAAGGAGAAGGAGAAGGAGAAGGAGAAGGAGAAGGAGAAGGAGAAGGAGAAGGAGAAGGAGAAGGAGAAGGAGAAGGAGAAGGAGAAGGAGAAGGAGAAGGAGAAGGAGAAGGAGAAGGAGAAGGAGAAGGAGAAGGAGAAGGAGAAGGAGAAGGAGAAGGAGAAGGAGAAGGAGAAGGAGAAGGAGAAGGAGAAGGAGAAGGAGAAGGAGAAGGAGAAGGAGAAGGAGAAGGAGAAGGAGAAGGAGAAGGAGAAGGAGAAGGAGAAGGAGAAGGTCTCGGATCGTGCGCGAAATTTGTTCAAAATATTTAACGATATCGAGGACAAGACACATTCAGGCCGACCTACGACAGTGGATTCTGAAGCAATACGTGAAGCTGTGGTGACCAATCCATCAATAAGTACTCGCAGATTGTCGGCCGAGCTCGATATTCCTCAAACATCAGTTCTACGACATCTTCACGCCCATGGGAAAGTCCTGCCGAGAAGTACCTCGTGCAAGAGAAGTACCTCATCGAGACTTGCCGAAAACTGCTCGAAAATCCACAAGATTACCGTTTTATTCGTAGAATTGTAACTTGTGATGAAAAGTGGGTCTACTTCAGTAATCCGGACAGACAAAATCAATGGTCGGAACCCTGTCAAACGGCGGAACCAGTAGCAAAATGTGATCGTTTCTCAAAGAAGGCACTACTCTGTGTTTGGTGGAATTCCGAAGGCTTAATTTACTTCGAGCTAGTTCCAAATGATCGGACCATCGACGCAGACCTCTATTGCGCCCAACTTGATCGGGGGTAGAAATATCCAGCATTGATCAATCGGAAGCGGATACTCCTTCAACAAGACAATGCAAAGAAAAAAGTTTTGGTTCACCCTAATAATGAAAACAAGGATATGAAACGACTTTAAGAATCATCTCCAGAAGGGAAAAAAAGTTAATAATCATTTAATTGTTGTTGTTAATTTTTTGTGTTATTTCATGTTTGTTGTTATTTTACGTTCTTGTTTTATTTCGAAAAAGTAAAAAATAACAAAACTCTATATGGAACTCTCAAACAAGGAGCTCAGAAAAACTTCTAAGGTACCTCCCTGCTATGCATTTCAATCTTATGATTAGAAAATTAAACTAATTGAGAGATAAATTTCATAAAGTGATTTTGTAAAGGTTGTAATATTTCCTGTAAATTTTCAGCTCAAATGACGTAAAAATTGTTTGTATTAGGTTGTTTGTAGAGTATTAATATTATCTTTTGTCTTACAATAATTTTCTTGGAAAAGTGTTTATATTTATCTGATAGCGCTTTTTCTGCTCTACAAAACTGTTTGTTCTGAAATTTTAAATTTTCATCATTTTTCAGGCTTAGAAATGAACTAGCTTAGAGGCAAAAATCCTGGAGCATTCGCTTTTCATCGAAAGCAAAAAGCAGCCGAAGCCGCTCGAGAAATATGCAGTGTGTATGGAAAAGGTGTCTTAGTCGCGTCTATTGCACACAAATGGGCTTTAACCTTAAAGACGTAAAAGCATCCAAAAAACACCATGATCTGAGTTGGGTTGAGATGGGAGGGCGCATGCTGCACTGGAAAATGCTCGAAAGAAATCCCACGGTCCACAAGATCTCTGCTACCCAGCGGCACCGCGTAAATTAGGCTATTCGGCGGAAAAGACACGATCAACAAGGCTAAGTCATCTTGATTCACGACCACGCCAGGCCGCATGTTGCACAATCGTCAAAAACGCCCTCCAAGATCTCGAAAGATTCTTCAGCATCCACCGTACTTTTCAGACCTTGCGCCATCCGATTATCACGTTTTCCGCACAATATCCAAACCAAATGAGCATTCGATGGCGAAGAGGACCTCAAAAACTGGCTCAACAATTTCTTCGACACTAGATCGGGCGATTTTTGGCGGAACGGCATCAACAAATTGATCGAGAGGTGGGAGGAAGTCGTAAACAGTAACAGCCAAGACATAATTGATTAATTGACTATTATAATTATTGTTTTTTGTTCAAATAAATATTTGAGAAAAATATCTACGAACTTATTCCTCAATCCAATAGTTTACAGGTAAAAAAAAGACCCCTGAATAACTATAAGTGTTAAATTTCGATAATTGTTAATTGTTCATTCAAATTAATAAGATTTTATTGAAGACTTTGTCAATATTTTTTCTATAAAACCATTATTATCTTAATAGGTTTAATTTAAACAATTTGAATTATCGAATTGCTCAGCGTTTAGATGTCTTCTCTCCTCCAAATTTTTTTTATTATCACAACCTTATTTCAACAGACAATAGGAATATTTCTCTATACTTCAAACTCTAAATTGATGTATCCTAGACTATTTTTTGTTATCAAGAAAAAACTGAAGGAAAGAGCCAATTTTCAATGAACGTGGCTGGCAAGTTTTTAGCGAAATAAAACTTTAAAATTGAATGAAAAAAAAAACTGATAAATACGCAAGAACAAATTATTATCTTATCAATTGCGCTCTGCTGATAATAATATCCAGTTGAAAAACCATCGTGTGAAATGTGTGATTTTTTTTTGTTTGTTTTCGGGTGAACACCCTTGAAAACTTTTACTCTTTTCGTCACCTAATCGATGTGAATTTAACAGAGATCGCGAAAAATATGTTGGAAATTTTTGAATGTACAAGAAGTGAACTTGTGTTTGACCTAGAAATTGTTACTAAAAATGGGAGGGAATTTTTTAGTTGCGCGTGGAAGAAGATGGAAAGATTGATGGAGAGATTTGTATGAGGTAGAACTTAGCGGATTTTGATGGATGTTGCTAGAATATAATATCTATGGTGAGTATTAAGGTAACCTACAGAAATATAAAACTAACACCTAACATTAACCATCATGGCCTAGAAAAGTATAAAGATTTCTAGGCCACGTCATAACTCTGCCATTTTCTTACAGGATTCTATGAAAGTTAATAATTGTGCATTTAATAATGTGTTCTGCCAGATTCCTCAAGAAAAAATTAACAAAAATCAGCATGGCCTAGGAAATGATCAAAATTGAATTTCTAGGCCACGCCATAACTCTGCCATTTTCTTACGGAATGCTATGAGAGTTTATAATTTCACATTTGAAAATGTTTTCTATCAGATTCCTCAAGAAAAAATTAACAAAAATCAGCATGGCCTAGGAAATTGTCATAATTGAATTCCTAGGCTACGTCATAACTCTGCCATTTTCTAACAGAATGCTATAAAAGTTAATAATTGCCCATTTAAAAATGTGTTCTGCCAGATTCCTCAAGAAAAAATTAACAAAAACCATCATGGCCTAGAAAATGATCAAAATTGAATTTCTAGGCCACGTCATAGCTCTGCCATTTTCTTACCGAATGCTATGAAAGTTAATAATTGCCCATTTAAAAATGTGTTCTGCCAGATTCCTCAAGAAAAAATTAACAAAAACTATCATGGCCTAGAAAATTGTCAAAATTGAATTTCTAGGCCATGTCATAACTCTGCCATTTTCTTACAGAATACTATGAAAGTTTATAATTGCTCATTTAAAAATGTGTTCTGCCAGATTCTTGAAGAAAATTTAACAAAAATCAGCATGGCCTAGAAAATTGTCAAAATTGAATTTCTAGGCCACGTCATAACCCTGCTATTCTCTTACAGGATTTTATGAGAGTTTATAATTTCACATTTGAAAATGTTTTCTATCAGATTCCTCAAGAAAAAATTAACAAAAACCATCATGGCCTAGAAAATTGTCAAAAGTGAATTTCTAGGCCACGTCATAACTCTGCCATTCTCTTACAGAATGCTATGAAAGTTAATAATTGTACATTTGAAAATTTGTTCTATTAGATTACAGAAGATAAATTAACAAAAAACCATGACCTAGAAAATGGTCAAAATTGAATTCCTAGGCCACGACATAACTCTGCCGGAAACGCGTCAATTTTGTTACAGAATGTTATGAAAGTTAATACTTGTATGTTTTAGGGTGTGTTCTATAAGATTTCCCGAGAAACCTTCTCCTTTTCCTTCTCATGTTATACAACAACAACAACCAACAAAAGTAGTAACTCACAAATTTTATAATTTCTTATGAGTCCATCTGAAATCGTAAAAAATGGACTGCAAATAAGTAAATTTGGCGTGTTTGGCGTGCATTGGATTCACAGATACGCGCCAAATGTGAAAAAATTTGTTTTTCTGATTTTTAAGCCTGCCTGAATTTTTTAACAAAAACTGTATCTGTACAATTTAATAAGGCTTGACTTAAACTATCTAAAAATATGAATATCTTTCAAAAAAGTTGAACTTGAGCACGAGCTCATTACTGAGCTCATTTTACAACCATATGCACTCCAAATGAAAATGACTATTTTTTCGAATTTAAGCGTGTCTGTAATTCCTTGCGTATTTTTAACAGAAAAAGTTGTTATACAATTTAATAAGGCTTGTCTTAAACTATCTAAAAATATGAATATCTTTTCAAAAAATTTAATTTGAGCACGTTTACTGAGCTCATTTTATAACCATACGCACTTCATATGGAAATGACTATTTTTTCGATTTTTAAGAGTCTATGTAATTTTTTTCGTCAATTTAACCATAAATGTGTTAGTGTAATTCAATAAGGCTTCATTTAAACTACCTAAAAACATTAATATCTCTCCTAAAAGTTAAATTTGAGCAAGTGTACAGGTTTCATTTTATAACCATGTGCACGCCAAATGAAAATAAAAATTTTACCAATTTTACACGTATATTACTAATTTACACGTATTATGTCCATATAACTTGACATATCATTGTTATTAGCCTGTCTTAAATTGACTAAAAATATGAATACATCTCCAAAATATTTAATTTGAGCACACTTACTGAACTCATTTTATAATCATACGCACTTCAAATGGAAATAACTATTTTTTTCGATTTTTAAGCGTGCCTGCAATTTTATGCGTCTTTTAACGAAAAATCATTTAGTTGAATTTAATAAAGCTCGTCTTAAACTATCTAAAATAATTAATATCTCTCCAAAAAGTTCAATTTGAGCACTCTTACTGAGCTCATTTTATAACCATGTGCACTCCAATTGAAAATAACAATTTTAACAATTTTTACACGTGTATTACTAATTTACACGTATTATGTCCATATAACTTGACATATCATTGTTACTAGCCCGTCTTAAATTGTCTAAAAATATGGATACATCTCCAAAAAATTTAATTTGAGCGCGTTTACTGAACTCATTTTATAACCATGTGCACGCGAAATGTAAATAACCTTTTTTCGATTTTTAAGCGTGCCTGCAATTTTATGCGTCTTTTAACGAAAAATCATTTAGTTAAATTTAATAAAGCTCGTCATAAACTATCTAAACTAATTAATATCTTTCCAAAAAGTTCAATTTGAGCACTCTTACTGAACTCATTTTATAACCATGTGCACGCCAAATGAAAATAACAATTTTACCAATTTTACACGTATATTACTAATTTACACGTATTATGTTCATATAACTTGACATCTCATTGTTACAAGCCTGTCTTAAACTATCTAAAAATATGTGCTTCTTACCGAAATTTGTAACATGAGCATCTTTTCTGAGCAACTTAATCATTCAATGTGCACGCCAAATGACAATGAAAACTACTTTTTTCACATTTTAAGTATGAGTCTTCAGCTTCCAGGAACTTCTAGTAATGATAGACACATTTTTAATTTATGTTTAATAACATTTTGATGTAGATAAGGCAAAAGTTATGTTCATTATAATAAAGTAAGGAAACAACCTACGTAAAACTATTCACACAAATTTTCTCGGGAAAATTAATTTGTTGTTTAAATAGGGAATTACACATTTATCCATATATGGATTTTCTGACGTAAAATAGCAACAATACACATTTTCTTAAAAGTCGTAAAATCGACGTGGCGTGATTAAAAAGCTTTTAAATAAAAAAAATTGTTTTTTTCTTTTTTTTTAAATTTGCTATTCAATTTTCTCCAAAACCTAAAATAAAAGTTGTGCACAATTGAAACATCTGGGAATCTGGCATGTCGGCTCTGTCTCCGTTCGTTCAAACGTTTTCCGGCCGACCGGCCCACTCATACTATTTGGAGTGTCGAGGGAGGACTATGACGGTGACGATCACGATGAAGAAGAAGAAGAAGAAGAAGATGATGATGATGATGGTTATAGATGAGACAGCTCCGCCCACCCAACGACACACGGCTGTCCGATTGCCGGTCCACTCTTGCTTTTCGGCTGTCGGTTGGGTTGTCTCGTCGCTGCTAGTGTGTTGCTGCTAGGATCGTACTGCTAAAGCTGGTTAGGGGCTTGAATAAAACCAAAAAAACCAACCTACTTATTCATTCCATCGCCGATACCAACCGACTTGCCCTACCTAATCACTCACAAACACACACACAAACCAAAACACTCCTCCCGTTTTCATTTCTATTCTATTCTAATTCTTCAACTTCATTTTTAATTCGTTTCCATGAGGCGCTTCGTCGTCATTTCGCTGCTGCTCATCGGCTCCGCCATTGGCGCGCCGTTGACCGACCCGGATCAGCAACACCTTCGCAAGGACTTCCAATTCATTCGGGTACGTTCTTTCTTATACATTCTTGCGCAATCGTCTAGACGATCCAGTGACCTTGACCACCGTTGAAGCTCAAATCAAGTCACTTTTTGTTGTTATTGTTGTTTTTTTGTTGTCAATTGGTCTATGCTAGTGATTTTTTTTTTGTGTTAAAAAAAGACACATTAATGATGAAAAAACGAGAAAAAAAAGAACATTGGACGAGACATACACAAAAAATGAATGATGAGACGAATGTGGTTGATAGGTGGTTGTGCCCCGCGGCAGTATGTGCGGGTCGAAATCAATGGACAAGATGATGATCTGCATTCTTGCTGCTACAGGTCGCACCGAGTTTTATTTTACAACTTGCATAGCTAAAAAGGAAATTGAAATAATAATATTCTTTCGTCTTGTTTTTTGGGAAATACTGCACGCCAGTAGCACGCCAATGGTAATAAAATGAGCTCGGTAAACATGGTCAAATCTAGATTTTTAGAAAGTTATTTTAATTTTTAGATAGCTTAAGACAAGCCTAGTTAAATTGTAGTATAAACTTTTTTGTTTTGAAGACATACAAATTTCCACACGCGTTTAAAAATTGCAAAAATCGTTATTTCCAATTGGCGTTCTAACTGCTATGGTAACAAAATGAACTCAGCAAACCTGCTCAAATCTGGACTTTTTAAGTAGATATTAAAATTTTTAAATAGTTTAAGACAAGCCTAGTTAAATTGTTATATAATTGTTTCGTTAAAAACTCTGTAAAAGCTTTCAGAGTCGCTAGAAAATCAAAAAATCATTTGGCGTGCATTTGGCGTGCCAACTGGTATGGTAATAAAATGAGCTCAGTAAACATGGTCAAATTTAACTTTTCAGGAAGATATTAATATTTTTAGATAGTTTAAGACAGGCCTAGTTAAATTGTTATAAATTTGTTTTGTTAAAAGCTCCGTGAAAGCTTTCAGAGATGCTAGAAATTTGAAAAATTGTTTGGTTGCCACGCCAAATGCATTTGGCGTGCCAACTGGTATGGTAGTAATATGAGCTCGGTAAACATGGTCAAATTGAACTTTTTAGGAAGATATTAATATTTTTAGATAGCTCAAGACAAGCCTAGTTAAATGGTTGAATAATTGTTTTGTTAAAATTACGTAAAAGTTGTAAGACATACTCAAAAATTGCAAAATCGTTATTTCCACTATGCGTGCTAACTGGTATGGTTATAAAATGAGTTCAGTAAACCTGCTAAAATCTAACTTTTTGGCAAGTTATTAAAATTTTTAGATAGTTTAAGAAAAGCCTAGTTAAATGTACGTAATAAATGCTTTATTAGAATTACGTAAAAGTTCTACCGCACGCTAAAATATTGCAAATTCGAAATTTCCATTTGGCGGTTTTTATCATTTATAAAAAATGATTTCTCAGTTATAATGCAAGGAGCTTAAATTTCAAAAACGTTTTTCCTGTTTAGAAAGAATTTTACACAAATGAAGTTACTTTGCGTCAACGGAAATTAGAAATATTCACCTGAAGCTTCACTATAAATATTTTTAAAAATTATCTTTTTTCACTTGACGTGATACACTACCTGGGATTACAAGGTGTTCACTTGCTCCGTCGACATCCTTATTGAAATGATGAAAATGTGTATGCTCAGATAATCGCTAATATTTGAATTTTACACGCCTACTACAAATGGGGGGCTCATAAAGTCCGTGTAACCTAATATTTAGTAAAGATTTTAATGTTTATATATTCAGATGCGTTTTACAGATACGGACCATAGATTGATTCGGATGCGCTGATTCCAAATTCGTTTTCAAAATCGGCGCACTTTTTCTTTGAGTCGTGAAAAATTTTTTGATGATTTATTGACGTATATCTCGTCTCAGACTTCCCTTGTTAGAAAATAAATTTAACACAGATCTAGTAATTTTACATCTGTCCGTTAAATGAATGTTTCTATTCTTTTAGCACGCCAATTGAAAAACGTTTATAATGGAGCTACACGTACACGCCAAATAAAAATAAAAATTTATCGATTTTTACAAGTTTACCCCTGGTTAATCCTACAATATTTTTTTCACGCAATCTTGACACGCATATTTTAAACTAAATGGAAAACTGTTTTTTAAACAAATAATTTGGCGTGCACGTAAATATTCCAAATCTTTGAAGACGTGAAATTGCTAGATGAGTTTAAATTGCCTCCAAATTATATAAGAACTCTGTAATTTTAGCATCTAGTTAAATATATTTTTCTTCTAGAATGTGATGATATATGGATTCTTTGAATTAATATAACCATAATTAATTGGAAACTATTTAAGAGAAAGAGAGAGAACTCGTAAAATGTGATTAAACTTGGAAAAATCGTGGCTTTTGAGAAAAATTTTAAAAAAAGTATATATATACACTAGCTGACAAAAGTTTTGTCACAAATGTTTTTTCGGGTTTAACTTTTTTGTGACTTGACCAAATTGGCTGATTTTTTTATATTTTATGTGAATCAGTGTTTAAAATGTTATAGTAGCAAAATTTGGTTTAAATTACCATGGAAATTTAGGTACCACGCATTCCGTTTTCCCTCATATTGATAACAGCTTGCCGGGTGGAAATTGGAGTTTCTTTAGGTGGAGTTATCTCTAAAATGTTGCCAATTACTGCTATTTTCAATAAATTATGAAAAAAATATAATTGAACTTTAAAAATTATTAAAAAATGCAGTGAAAGAAAAGTGCGTAATATCTTTGCGCTACGCGTTTTACGATAAACGCTTGTCACTGTAAAACGGATCATCGTAATCACAAGCGGGATTTTGTAAAATAATCTACAACCATATGAATCTATCATATCAAAAAATCAGCCAATTTGGTCAAGTCACAAAAAAGTTAAACTCGAAAAAACATCCCAATTTTAATGGTTAAGTTGGTGGCTCAGAAAAGATGCTCAGATTTCGGTAAGGAGTGCATAGTTTTAGATCCAAAAAAGGTAAAGGATAAGGAGTGCATAGTTTTAGAGATTCGGTAAGGAGTGCATAGTTTCATTATTTTCGCTGTCTTGAATATCTGTTGAGCCTCTTTTTAAAAAGATTTTTTTCAATCTGCCCGAATTTGTACAAACAGAACCTTACTTATTGAAAACGGAAACTTTATTGGAAACGGAAACAACTGAAAACGGCTGAAATATTTCAAGACAGGAGAAAATCTTACAATTGAAATGATCATCTGAGTTCCTTTATGGCAATGTGTATTAACACAAAAGAGCTAGACAATTGTGGCTAACAAGAGTAGCTCAATGGTGAATACGACGCGCACGCCAAATGAAAAGTACATTTTTCGCATTTTTAAGCGTGATTTTTATTTTTTAAAGTAATAACAAAAAAGTTTCTACGTAAGCTCAATAAACTTGTCTTAGAGTATCTAAAAACCTTAAAATTCTCCTAGAAAAATTGCCTTGAAACCCTCAAATTAGCTTGTATTTCTAAGAGTGCATTTGGCGTGCGAACTGGTCGGTTGAGAACAAAACGCGCTTCGGCGACGGAAGAAAAAGCTTTTAATAAGAATTATTCAAATCTTGACAGTCCAGGCTTCCTCGCGACAATTGAAATAAAATATAGATCTAACTTAAAGTCTAATGACATGAAAACAAAACTTTCAAGCTCATCAGAGGGTCATACAATTAAATTGAAACTGAAATAAAACGATTTTTATATCAATTTTGGAAGTTTTAAAACACATTTACGGTATACTTAAATGTTTAAACTATTTTGTATACAGTAAACATATTTCTTCTCTTTTAGCCTGCTCTGATTACTTGAAATCGATGTTTTTAAGATTTCTCTCGTGAACGAAACGTGTTTAGTTCGCGGCGGACGCGTTCGGATTCACCACTGATGGCGGATAAATTTGTAGCAATGCGATCTAACATTGCTACAAATTAGTCCCGCCCCCAAGGAGGAACTTATAGAAGAGAATATTACATCCAATTATAAATTATTTTTATGTCTCTGGTCCTGGTATCCGTGTTGTGGCTAACAGACGTCCGCCACAGAGTATTAGTTCAGAGTAGAATAATGGATGGCACGCTTGTTCAAGATTCCTTACGGCTATAATTAAAACCCTCACAGCAGAGATGGGCGGGATGACAATTCTTGGAATTCGGAACCTTTTGAGGAAATTCGGAATAATAATAATAATACTCAAATGCCGCGAAACCGTCGTATTGCAAAAGAGTTCGCACCATTTGCACGGACTACCCTTTAGTTTATTATTCTTTGCAATATTTTATTTAATAATTATTGTTTAACAGATGAATTAGTTTAAATGTTTAAAAAAATATTATACAGTACCGGTCAAAAGGTTGTAAACGCTGGGTTTTCCGAGCATAACTCGTTTTCGAGAGCCGGCATTGAGCCGAAGTTTTTAACAATTGTTTCTGAAAGCGTTAGAAAGTATATGCACAAGTGCAATACAAAAATAAGAAAAAATAAAATCAATTATTCGTAGAGTTATGCTCGAAAAACCCCGTGTTTACAACATTTTGACCAGTACTGTATATATATATATACACAATAGTTTTGTTTATCCTCTTCCGTTAAACAATAATTAATAAATAAAATATTCGAAAACAAAAGGTAGTGCTCGTGCAATTGGTGCGACGTACTTTGCAAACGAGGCGCGGTTTTGTGACAGCTGAGTGTAATAGTTATAATAAATTTTAATTTATAAGTAAATTTATAAGAGAAATGAAATGGACGAATTTGGAGCGCGTTTTCACACATAATTACATATTTTGTTGTCTTTTCTTTCTCCACTTCGTATTGTTACCTAGTTTAATAATCGTAAGTTTACAAGGAAAAATAAATATATCAAATATCACAAATTGCCTAGCATGTCTAGTCATTTTCTCTCCCCAGTGTGACGATCAAAATGGAAGATCAGGAAAATGGTGTTATTCCATATGAGAGTTTTATCCTGTATAAATTAGGACAGGCTTGTCAAAATGACGTAAGAGTTTGCCTGTAAGTAAACCGTGAATAAGTGTAAGATTCATTTAAATATAGTCGGCGCCAAATGCGATTACCACCGCAAAATGTGGCGCACTTTTTTAATTATTATTTTTTAATTTAATTTTTATTCTTTTCCCCATTTATTCCTCGATTGAAACAACATCTAAAACTTATTCTTCAATTTATTGGAGCAAAAACTGTAGAGAACGAGCATAAACAAGAAAATAATCATAAAAATTAAATGAAGAAATAAAATTTAAAAAGTGCGCCACATTTTGCGGTGGTAATCGCATTTGGCGACGACTATATTTTAAAATGTTCAGTTGCATTTTAAATGTTGTATGCGTAAATTGCACGATACTTCTCACGTAATCTTAATAGCATCGCTTAAAACTATATCTGAAATTTTAACAAATTTTAAAAATATTATATTAGAGTGGCTTTTTTTGAACTCTTAAGCACTTGGCGTGAAAACATGAATTTAAAAAAACATTTTTTTTCTTCCACTCAGCAATCAATTAGTTACTTATTTTTCCTTATATATATATATATAATCGTTTTCAGAGATTGATGCATAGGGAAGAGAAAAACATTATTTTAAAATTTGTGCCAAAAATGGTGCCAATCTTTAAAAAATACAATATATATGTATCATTTGTGCAACGTAAAGCAATTGCACACCTTTCCTCGGGCTTTTCAGACGACACACCAAATGAAAATAATTATTTTCTTCTATTTACGCTTGTCTAACAACGTTCACGTGAACTTTACACAGATATTATCTACGTCAGTTTGTCAGATTTTCTTTAAACTCTCTAAAAATGTTTAGATCTCCACAAAATAATAGATTTGAGCACGTTTGGCGTGAGTACTGTAAAATGACTTTCACAAAATCGGCCTTACTAAATCATAATCATTAATATTTTCTATTTCAATGATATTCTACCCAATTATCCCTTTGCAAACGCCAATTGAAATGATACAATTGGATTTTCAATTAAGATACCAGAAGACCAGAAGCTTAAATTCTAGATTTTGAAGAAATTTAGGGCAATTATAGTCATTTTCGGCAACATAATTCGAAAATAATTACGTTGAAACATTCAAAAATCATCATTTTCATTTGACGTGCGCTTGAGCCTTTTAAATTGGGGAAGATGTGCATTATGTCGTCAAATGTGATATCTCATGCCATAAACGACGCTTTTTTGCACACTTTTTCTTTCTTCTCACTCTCTTCTAAAGAATTTGTCTGTCTATAACCATTTGTGTTCGTATTTATTGGGTAAAGTCAGAACATATTTCTCATTGCTATTTCAGAGAGGGTTTTCTCAGTTCACAGAAGTATGATATTTTTCGAAAACGGGAGTGTAGCTTGAAAATTGTTTTTTTTTTTTCAAATTGTTTTTTTAATATTGGCTAATATATACGTACAACTTTCATATAACTTGACACGTCATGTTTACTATACTGTCTCAAATTATAGAAAGATAGGTGCTTATTGCAGAAATTCGCAAAATGAGCATCTTTTCTGAGCCTACAACTTGATAATTACAATTGGCGTGCTACTAAATATTCTAGAAAGATTAGATTGTCTATTTTGTAATTTTTTTAAATTTTTGTAAGAATTTTATTCGGAATCAATCAAAAACATTCTTTAAATAAAAAAATTATGCATTCACTCTCGGATTTAGCTCGTCAAATGAAATAGTAAATGCAGAAGCTTATTACGGCTATTAAAATTAAACTTTTCAGGAATATTTTAGGATACTAACATAGGTTAACACCAAAGTTCTCATGTCACGTGAAAATTTGGTTAATATTTATACGTGGATTTTGAAAATACATGATTGAAATATAAAAATCATCATTTTCATTTGGCGTGCGCTTGAAATTGGGGAAGATGCGCAATACGTCGTCAAATGTGATGTCTCATGCTATAAACGACGCTTTTTTGCACAATTTTTCTTTCATCCGACTCTCTTATAAAGAATTTGTCTTTCTATAACCATTTGTGTCCGCATTTATTGGGTAAAGTCAGAACACATTTCTCATTTCTATTTCAGAGAGGGTTTTCTCAGCTCACAGAGCATTAAGTATGATATTTTTCGAAAACGGGAGTATAGCTTGAAATTTTTTTTTAAATTTTGTTCTTTTAATATGGGCTAATATAATGGCTAGTGGCTTTAGAATGTTGATCGTAAGTACTACTACACGCCAAGTGGAAATGAATATTTTCTCATATTTCAACTGGTCTTAATAAGTTATGCGTACCTTTCATATAACTTGACACGTCATTTTTACTAGACTGTCTCAAATTATATAAAAAAAGGCGCTTATTGCCGATATTTATAATATGAGCATCTTTTTTCTGGGTCTTAAACTTAATAATCCCGATTGGCGTGCTACTAAATATTCTAGAAAGATGTGCATTTTTGATGCTCCAGTTTAACGGAATGAGCTCATTTTGTGAAATTTCTTTTGCACTACTGTTCCATTAGGTTTTTGCTGAGTTTCTCGGCTCTAAGAGCACATAACTTAATAAAATGCCCTTAATTAATTTTAGAAAAAGTTTAATAAAAGTGGAATTGTTTTAGGGATTAATTGAAAAGCAAAATATTAAGATATTCGCTTTTTTTATTATACTTTATTCACTAATTGAGAAATGAAATTATGATCAGTCCGCAATAATATGTTGCAAGATTGTATACCGGCCGTACTTTCATGGACTGACGATTTTTTGGAAGAAATTAAAAATAAAATTTTGCGTTGTTTTTTGGTTATTGCGTAGAATAAAATCCATTATATGTTATCTGCGTACTTTGTGAATATATGCGCACTCCACTGCCACAATCACTGCGTATCTTGCAAAAAAATGTGAATAAATTGCCAAACCACGCCCTTCACATTTTATTTAAATTCTTCGTTTTTTTTTAAGAATTCTAAAATCGTTTTTGAACCTTAAAACAATTTAAACACTGTTAATCAATAATTCTAAACGATTCTAAGAACAAATTGAATCAAACTCAAAGAAGTTATGATTTTAAAAATATAAAGAATTTGAATAAAAATTGAAGGACGTGGCTTTTCAATTTGTCCGCAATTTTTCTGCAAGACACGCAGTGATCGTGGCAGTGAAGTGTATGCGGTTTATTAAATGCATTAATTTTAAGTGACATATGCTAAAATTGCGAAAATAACTTTATTAAAGTCGTGGCTTGAACTTTTATAAATTCTATTCACACTCCACTCTGCACTTTGCGCTTGCCGGTGGCGTGCCTGTGTTTTGCACGAAATTGTTATCAAAACACGTGCAAAACTGCCGCCAGAAGTTTCAATTCAAACCGAAAAAGTAACCAAGGCTTCATCAATATTACACGAAGCGTCCTCACTCCAAAAAACAACATCAAAAGATTGATGACGTGTTTACGCTATATAACAGGATGAGTCTGTTTTCATGCAAAAAGCACCTCGCGGTCCTAACAGGAGCACTTTCGTGCAAAACACAGTCAAGGAAGCGCCCAGCAGAAAGTGCAGAGCACGTCATTACCAGTCTGCCATGGCACGCCGAAGAAAATTATCGATTTCTAAATTTTTCACAACGTATTCTGGTATTCTACGTGAATATTCTGATTAAATTAAATCTTTATTATCAAAATCTAACAAGGGAAGTCACTTTAGCGTCCGCTTGAGATTTTGATGAGACTTGCACCATTGATAGATTCGGATGCGCTGATTCCAAATCCGTTTTCAAAAACGGCGCAATTTTTCTCTGAGCCGAGATATGAACCGCCAAAGTTTATTTTTGACAGATTATTTTTGACAGTTTGATGTGCATAAACCATAAAATGTCCGACATAAGGAATAACTTAATTAAATAAGAAAATTATTTTGCGTGAGAAATGTGGCAGCAGCGAGTGGATGGATCAAATGGAATGGAATATTTATTATGGGTGGTTATTTCGATGGGTTTTAAATATTGATAATGTTTATATCGATTTGCTTTGCAATTTGCAACTTTAATAACTTTAATCATTCCTTCAATTAATTATTGCAAGTTGGTGAAAAACATTTCATTCTTTTTTAAAAGTTAAGGATTAAATAGCCAACAAAATTAATTTTCATTGGTAAAGTTAAATTATGTCCAAGCAACATTTTTGAAAATCAACTACAAAATGTACCTTGAACTTATACATTGGAACGTGTCAATGGTGTCAGTGAAGATTGACAATGTGGAGTGTGGAGTTTGGGAACGTGGAGTTTTTGAATTTCTGAATTCGGAATTGCTTCGGAAAATCCGGAATATCTGGTGTTAAAGTTTATTTAAAAAAATTTTTGCTATGCTAGTTGCAAAATTATGAAATTTTTATTTCCAAAATTTATTTAATTATTGCATGTTGTTGAAAAACATTTTATTCTGTTTTAAAGATTAAAATTGCAGAAAATAAAATTTAACAAAATTTACTGTCAAAATGCTCGAAACAATTAAAAATTCTACAATACAGACATGAAATAGAAAAGGTTTGTTTGTACATGAAATCAGGAAGAAACAATAATAGTTTCGATGCTTTAAATTTTTCTTGGTCCTACAGCAGAGATAGGCGGAATTCCAGTTTCCGTATTTTTTAAATTTATTCCTAATTCTGCATTGCGAAAATTCACTTTTCATTTTAACTTTAACATCAAATACCAGAGGAATCCGAAATTCCGACCATTTTTCTATTTTCAATTTTCGGCTCACAATGTTCTGACTGATTGAATTGAACTTTTCGGGATCTACTGAATCATGAAAATTGTAGACTGTTTCACAACGCTGATACTACTTCCTTACACAAATTATCTCATCCAAGATTTTTTAGTTATATGTGTACCTTTTTCATCAGAATCACATATTTCCAAAAAAATTTCTGTTTTCAATTCAATAAATTTTTTCCGAAGCTTCAAATTTGATTCCGAATTCAGAAATTCAAAAACTCCACGTTCTCAAACTCCACACTCCACATTGTCAATCTTCACTGACACCATTGACACGTTCCAATGTATAAGTTCAAGGTACATTTTGTAGTTGATTTTCAAAAATGTTGCTTGGACATATTTTAACTTTACCAATGAAAATTAATTTTGTTGGCTGTTTAATCATTAACTTTTTAAAAAGAATGAAATGTTTTTCAACTACTTGCAATAATTAATTGAAGGAATGATTAAAGTTATTAAAGTTGAAAATTGCATAGCAAATCGAAATAAACATTATCAATATTTAACACTCGTTGAAATAACCACCCATAATAAATATTCCATTCCATTTGATCCATCCACTCGCTGCTGCCACATTCCTCACGCAAAATAATTTTCTTATTTAATTAAGTTATTCCTTATGTCGGACATTTTATGGTTTATGCACATCAAACTGTCAAAAATAATCTGTCAAAAATAAACTTTGGCGGCTCATATCTCGGCTCAGAGAAAAATTGCGCCGTTTTTGAAAACGGATTTGGAATCAGCGCATCCGAATCTATCAATGGTGCAAGTCTCATCAAAATCTCAAGCGGACGCTAAAGTGACTTCCCTTGTAAGAATATGAAAGGTTTGATTTGATCATTTTTGAATTATTTTCAATGGTCTCAATGAGAATGTGACGCAAATATTCAATTTATGTTAATAACTTCTCTGTTTTTCATTAGATTTCTTCAAAATTTCTAGATCACGTCAGATTTATTACTTTTATTTTTTATAAAAATAAAATTGGAATTGTCAATTTCTCCGATTTTGATAATATAATGAAAAATATATCAGAAACTATCAAGAAAATCGAAAACATCAGCCCTTTGACTTCTAGGGCACGCGCCAAATGGATCGTTTAAACGAAGAGCTCAGAAAGCTTCTCCACAGAAAGAAGCGGTATCCTTTAGAGTTTAGAATGTGCATTATAATATTGTTTTTAAAATATTTCGAAATCTATACATGTATGCTTGTAACACTATTTTAAATATTCAAAAAAACGTTTATTTCCAATTGGTGTGCTAGCACCTGCTTAAATGCACCTCGACTGAAACTTTGCAGTTGGCGTGCCATGGAACCACATTTATATAAGCAAATTAGATTGTTTTAAGATCAATTAATATTCAAATTAAATCATTGGTCGTGAAATTAAGACAAGATTTTGAGCTTACGCATTTTATTTTACGCAATAACCAAAAAACACGCAAAATTTGATTTTTAATTGCTTTCGACTTTTTTGATAAAAAAACGAACAAACCTATACTAATTGTTTGTTTACTTCCTGTTTTCTATTCTCCCCTTCCCATGCAATCTATCATTATTCTCAATTTCTCACATCAAATTACGCAACTCGTTGATTTTCCCTTCCTTTAAAACAATCCATCAGCTTCCACAAAGTCCATTCATCCTCGTCGATCATTTTAACCCAATAAAAAACACGAGTTGTGTTGCAATATTTTCCGTTAGGACACAACGAAAAAAAACACAAAACACGAATGATAAACTCGATTGATGATACTGAATAACAGAATTTACTAAATTCCATCTTATCATTCTACAATAATCGGATTTTAGGCGCCCAGATCGGTTACGTATCAAACATCCAAAATGAAAAAGTTTTTGAGAACATGTTTCATTGAAATGAACCGTGGTGGGTGGGAGGTAGGATTTGGGTGTGTGAACCTAAGGGATACGTTAGATGTGATGAAAGCATTTCATGAATTTCACGTAAATTTTGCAATACTTTCGAAATATCTCTTCAAATCTTCAACTCTTGCGATACGTCATTTGGCTTGACGTATAACAATCATTCAAATAAAATTGTTCGTTAGCACGCTGGGAGTTTATTAAGAATCTTCCATTAAAATGTAGACGAATACAACAAGATTGAAGAAACCTAGTAACAAGAGCGGAATATTTCATATATTAGGGTGAACCAAAATTTTTTTCCGATTTTTTATTACAAATTTAAACATAATTTTACAACACATGAAAAACAATTAGGTTTCAAAGTAAAGACCATTTGACTCTATGGCTTGAACCCATCTATCGGCAAGTTGTTCGATCCCGGTGCGGTACCACTCCTTGTTCTTAGAGGCGAAAAACTCGCGGCACCCGTTTTCGACATCGGCCAGGTCATTGAAGCTACGACCACGAAGAAAGTGTGCCATGAATCGATCACAATTTGCTACAGGTTCCGCCGTTTGACCGGGTTCCAACCATTGATTTTGTTTGTCCGGATTACTGAAGTAGACCCACTTTTCATCACAAGTTACAATTCTACGAATAAAACGGTAATCTTGTGGATTTTCGAGCAGTTTTCGGCAAGTCTCGACACGTTTTCTAGCTTGAATTTCAGTCAATGCATGAGGTACTTCTTGGCAGAGTCTATTAACTTTTCCAAGGGCGTGAAGATGTCGTACAACTGATGTTTGAGGAATATCGAGCTCGGCCGACAATCTGCGAGTACTTATTGATGGATTGGTCTCCACAGCTTCACGGATTGCTTCAGAATCCACTGTCGTAGGTCGGCCTGAATGTGTCTTGTCCTCGAGATCAGTGTCGCCGTCGTTAAATCTTTTGAACCAATTCCGCGCAGTACGATCCGAGACCATATTGTCGCCTTCAACTTCGCATATCTTTTTTGCTGCTGCAGTTGCGTTGAAGCCTTGTTTCCAGTAATGGCGTAAAAGAACACGAATTTCGGATTTTTCCATGTTTCTTCTACAAGTAAAAAAAATTTTAAATAAAAGACCAATTAAAAATTTTAATATATATTATGATAGAGCTGTTCAAGAGCTTTAAAAATATGTATAACACATGTATATAAAAATCTTTATTTGGTAAAAAAAAAACAATTAGAAAAAAAGACATAGGAAATCGAAAAAAATTTTGGTTCACCATAATAGTTTATTCAGAATAATAACCTAATAATAAATATAACATAATAAGTAGCGGGATAAAGGAATAACTAAGCCATTAACAATAACAAACATAAAGTTTAAAACACAGTTTGAAGTCAGATATGCTATATGTGGTCAAATGGTCAAAAAGCCATTAACAATAACGAACACGTATTTTATATAGTGATGCCCTTGAAGTCATACATGTTACATGTGACCAAATGTGCTCAAATTAGTTGTGCGACACCTAGAAAGTCTCGTCGTGGTCTTGTGAATATTAGAATGCAGCCAGACCAGACCAACCTCCAACTTGTTCTTTCTGCATTCAACGAAACTCTTTCTGATCAAGAATCTACGCTGGGGAAGATATTTAAATCAAATTTTAACAAAGATTGATGACGTGTTTACGCTTTATAACAGGATGAGTCTGTTTTCATGCAAAAAGCACCTCGCGTCCTAACAGGAGCACTTTTCGTGCAAAACACAGTCAAGCCACCGCCCAACACAAACTGCAGAGACTATTCATTTCCACTATCCACAATAGAGAATGCATAGAGGAAAGAGGGGGAAAGTGGAGAGCAAAAAACAGAATATTTTCAGATGGAATTTTCTCTACTTCTAGAAATTCGTGCAGAAAACCAAGTACACCACGAGAAAGCCCGTATTCGAAACTATAAATGAGCAAATTTAGAAAAAATTCTGAGATGATGCCTAGTTAGAATCATTAAAATTGAAAAAAAGCGGAAAAAATATCAAAAAGTTGAACCAAACAAAGGAAAACAAATGTTCAGTTTTCGAGTCAAACTGCATTTTGCGGAATAATCTTGTTATGTTTTCACATCGTTATGAATTAACGAGATTCCTACTGTCCCTAAATACTATCTAGCGAAACCACAGTGGAAAAATAGCGAGGAAAGAAGCAGATCTTTACTGGAATATTCTTTCCACATCATTCTTGCCACTTTTTAGCAAATAAACGATGTTTTGTTGTTCATCTGCTTAATTTCGGATGCAGCACCAAATTCTATTGGTGGATTAGGATTACTGTAATTTGACTTCAATTGAATGGATATCGAGGATTTCTGAGTATTTTACAACATTTAAATTCGTATTTAAATTATAGGCATAAAACTATTTCACTTTGATTTTTCTTTTTTCAGATCTTTCATAGAGATCTTTATTTTTTGGGAGCTATACCCAAAAAATAGCTTACCTTCATTGTTATTCGTCATTAGAAACTAAGTTTGCTTGTTTTTCTTATTATTGTGTTACTGCTTTACTATTATTCTTATTTAATCGATAAAATCAGTCAAAATGTTGAAGCGTGTCTCACTCAAGGCGCTAAAACTCCTTTAATTTCTTATGGAATAATACAATTCTTCTATTATAGTATAAAACAAGACTTTTTCTTTTATTTGGAACAGGATTTATCAATTTCCTGAATTTTCCTAAAATTTTTATTTCAAATTCATTATTGTTTGGAATAAAAGTCTTGAGGAAACCAAATGAAAAAATGACTACGTTAAAATGTTAAAAACCAGTTTTCACGTCAATTTTCTAAGAAATTCTAGATTTTAGTGAAACTATTAATACCTGCGTGTATGTTTTAAGGCTTTTCTTTAAAATCCTCTGGCGCTGTACATTTTTTTCCCAACTGCAAGGTCTTAGTGACTCTTCTGATGCCTTTGTTTGGCGGGCTTGAGTAGTTTAACTAAGCTTCTCTTTTCTCATTTGAATTGGCTGTCGACGGTAGTCGAGCAGAGTTGGACAGTTGCCAGTACAAGAGAGAGGTTTTCGGAGAAAAACAGCACTTTGCCATAGAGCTTCTAAATGCCAAGGACGTCTGCTTTTTGCCAATTGTTGTAAACAGAATTGTTATTGTTTCAGCCAATATAGTCTCTCTTGTACTGGCAACTGTCGAACTCTTCTCGACTACTGTCGACATTGGCTTGAATTTATATATTGCCACGTCAAATGAATTGATCGAAAGTGAAGCTCAGAAAAGCAATTTAAACCTAACAAATCGATAAAATTAAAATTTCAGGGGATAATTTAATAGAAGACTGTATGATTAAATTGAAAATTAATTTTTAATTTACACATGGCTTTGAATAAAAAAACGTTTAAAAATTGTAAATTCTTAATTTTTATTTGGCGTGCCATCTCAATTGAAGCATAGAAAAGATGCAAGAATATAATTAATCAGTAATGAAATCCGATTGCTTATACGCGCCAAATAGAAGAAATTATTTTCTTATTTTTACGCTTGTCTTACAAATTTCACGTGTATTTTGCACAAATATTGTCTCTGACAGTTTGTCAGCTTACTTACTTGCTTTGGATACTTTGGAGCCCGACTCATTCTCCAGCGGAGAAGCGGACTAACTCCTTCCATTCCGAACGGCTCTTCTTTGCCAACGTAGACCAAGCCGTTTTTTCTTCAATTCTTCTTCTTAGGGTCCGCGTAGTTGAGCAATGGTGAGTATAACGTGCAACCATGTCTTTGACTTGATCTGACCAGCGCGCTTTCGGTCTTCCCTTCGCTCTTGACCACCCCCTCGGATCCAATTCTGTTAGTCTTCGGCACCATCTTTCTGCCGGCACCCGGGCAACATGTCCTGCCCATTTCATCAACTTCTTCTTCATGACACGTTCCACATCGATTGTGTCGCGATCTCTGACAGTTTGTCAGCTATTATTTAAATTCTCTAAAAATTTTTAGATCTTCCCAAAATATTAGATTTCAGCACGATTTCGGAACCTGAGGCAAGAACGTATTTATATGTAAAATCATTGATAAATCACCTTTTTCCAGTCAATTAAATATATTTTCACTCAATTTGTCAATTTTAATATTATTTCTAGCATACACTTATTCACATTTTCTTATAAACCTGTTTCATTACTGTTTTTCGGATAAATTTTGTGAAGAAGTATTACTGATTTCCACGTAGATTCATCTGTATAGATATTGTAGGTATTAAAATTAATTAAACCCATATACGGTCATTTTTTTTTAGCTAAGTGAGGATTTAGCGTCTTAAATGAACAGACTATTTTGGTAGATTGGCGGCAGTGTTAAAAACCTGATCGAGAAGTGAATATTCCATCACCAAGCAAGATGCACAATAAACATAGTTCATCCCCCGTTTGTATGTTGAAAATTATGAATAAAATTTTAAAATCCACGTGTAGAATAAACTACTATTTTTACGACAGTATTACATTCTTCTCTCAAAATATGTTTAGAGCTTTAAATTTTAATTATATTCTAGGTAACATGACTCTTCTGAGTTTCTTTATTCATGAATTCATTTGGAGTGAAATATTTTTGTGCACGCCTCTTCTCTAATTTAACGTTGTTGGGAAAATAGTTGAACCACGGAGCGCCTGCAAAAACCTAAAATTCTACTATTTACGTTTTTGTCGAACGATCTCCATTTTTTGATCAAAATTTTGTATTTGAGTTCGCTCCATTCAAGTGTACCTACTATCATTATCAATAAGATTAATTCAAGACCTCTCAGACTAATAATTCCGGCTATCAATGTTGTTGTAATTTTGGTCATAGTTTCTGTTATACCATTAAGCTACGAATCAAATCTCATTAGTATAGGTTATTCATTTCTAGACCACCCTGATGAACAATACCGGCGATCGACATTTTTGTAGATTCTTATAGTTTCCGACACATCCTCGAGCTCTCTAGAAAATCCGAATAGAATAGTTTATTCACTACTAGACCACCCTGGTAAATAATACCGGCGACATTAATTTTGAAAACAATTATAGTTTGTAATATATCTACAAGATTTTCAAAATTTGTTTAATTAAAATCGTGACTAATGGACGAATAATACCGACGATCAATGTTTTTGTAAATCCGTCATAGTTTCTGTTATACCATTAAGCTGCAAATAAAATTCCCTTTACAATAGGCGATTCACGACTAGACCACCCTAGTGAATAATACCGGCGATCGAGATTTTTGTAGAGTATCCTAGATTTTGGTGAATCCTCCAGCTTTTCAAAAAACTTAATGAAAACCGTAATTCCTTTATCAACCACCCAGGTAGATAATACCGGTAATCTCTATTTTTGTAGATTGCTATAGTGACTGATATATCCTCGAGCTCTATAGAAAATCCGACTATAACAGTTTATTAATTTATAGACCACCCTGGTGAATAATACCGCAATATAAATTTTTTTAAACAATTATAGTTTCAAAAAAAATTAAATTAAAATCGTGGCTAATAGACGAATAATACCGATGATAAATGTATTCGTAAATCCGTCATAGATTCTGTTATACCATTTCCTCAAGCTTTTGAAAAATTTTATTAAAACCGTAATGCCTTTCTAGACCACCAAGGAGGATAATACCGGTGATCTATATGTCATATGCTCGCGTTCTATAAAAAATCCGACTATAACAGTTTATTCTTTGCTAGACCACCCAGGTGAATAATAACGGTGTTCCAAATTTTTCTAGAGTATCCTGGTTTTTGATGAATCCTCAAGCTTTTCACTACTAGACCAACCTGGTGAATAATACCGACGATCGACTTTAAAAAAAGAATTTCCTAGTTTTTGTTATGATTCGTCAAACTTCTCAAACAATTTAATTAAAACCGTAATTTATGTCTAGACCACCCAGCTGGATAATACCGGTGATCTATATTTTTGTAGATTCTTATGGTTTCTGACATATAATTAAGCTACTAATAAAATCCTATTGGAATAGATTAGTCGCTATTGGACCACCCTGGTGAATAATATAGGCTCTCCATATTTTTTGTAGATTCTTATAGTTTGTGGTACATCCTCGAGATCCATAGAAAATCCAACAAGAATATATTATTCATTTCTAGACCACCTAGGTAAATTATACTGACGAGTTTTAGTCATAGTTTCTGATATAACACAGACGGCCACCCCGGTGAATAATATCGGCGGTCGATAATTTCTAGATTATTTTAGTTTCTGATGTATCCACAAGCTTTTAAATTAATTTAATTAAAACTCTTGTTCATTTCTAGACCACCCAGTTAAACTGTGCCGGTAGTCGAGCATATTGTGGATTATCATAGTTTCTCATAAATCCTCCAACTCGATAGAAAATTCAATTAGAATACTTTATTCATTTTAAGCCCGCACTGGTGAACAACACCGGCGATATTTTATTAATCGCGCTAGATTCATAAACTTCGGCGTGCTGGAATACACTTTTTCTTAAAATCGACGAAGAACACCCGCGCTTTTATTCATTCTCTTCAAAATAATTGCAAAGCAATTTTTTTTTCAATTGCGCTCTATTGATAGATTTCTCTCCCGCCAAACATTAAAATAATACCGCAGACAGCAGTAAATCCCATTAATCAGCACATAATAATAGATTTCCGATGATTTCCAAACTTCCTTCTCTCATATCATCCAAAACCAAATCAAATCAAAATTAGATCAAAAACGAAAAAAAAAGACTGAACGATCATAAGAAATGTTCTCTTTTTTCCGAACATGTGCCTATAAAAATGAAATTATTACAATGTCAATTAATAATGTCCGTCGTCAGAAGTTGAACAAAAAAAAAACGGAACGAAAAAAAACATATTAAGGAAGAAGATTGAATATAAAAATAAGAAGAAAAAACAGTTGAGGGGAGAGAATGATTAAACATCGTTTTAATCTATTAATAGAATAAAGTAGAATATTATTTCAGAAACAATTGGAAAAGTATGGTTATTTACGCGGCAGTCCAACTCTTCATGAATTTAAAGCAGCACTCAAGTCATTTCAAGTCAGTTTTACCTTTTATAGCTTCTCTGTTTTTCCAATTATTGAGTGATCATATTGTTTTTAAATAGTAACAATTGATTTTAAGACTAATTAAAATAGCAATGGAAGTGCCCTAGAAGTGAGAATAGAAGTGTGAAATCTCAAATTGAGTAAAGCTTAGGAATTTTTTAAATAAATGAGTATTGCGTAATTCTGACGCTAATTTCGTAGGTAATGTTTTGGGTATGTGCACAACTCAAAAATATTCTAAACACATACTTTTAAAACTATAAAAAATAGTAACTAACTGCGCTGAAAACGCAAAATGAGCAAAGTTATGAGAAACAATGTAACAAGCGCAATTAAAAAAAAAGAATATTTCAGGTTTCGGACGTTATTACCTAGGTAAATTTTTAAATATCTGCAAAACGTTAACCACATTCTTAAAGCTCATTTTTCAAACTATAAAAAACAGTAACTAAGGGCGCTGTAATCGCAAAACGAGCAAAGATATGAGCAACAATATGAAATGCGCAAAAAAAATTTCAAAAACTAGTATTTCAGGTTTCACTCGCTATTACCTAGGTAAATTTTTTAATATTTGCACAGCTTTAAAAATATTTTTGAAGCGCAGTTTTCAAACTATAAAAATTAGTAACAAGCTGTGCTGAAACCGCAAAATGTGCAAAGTTTTAGAGCAAAAATATAAAATGCACAATTTCGGAAAAAAGGAGTATTTCAGGTTTCAGAGACTATTACCTACGTAAATTTATTAACCTGTGCCCAACTTTAAACATATTCTTCTACCTCATTTGTTAAAAATTGTAAAATAGTAACTAACTGCACTGAAAAGGCAATATGAGCAAAGTTATGAGCAAATTTGTAGAATGCGCAATTTTCCAAAAAATGAGTATTTCATGTTTTGTCCGTTATTACCTAGGTAAATTATTAAAAACCTCCAAAGCTTTTAACATACTCTTGAAGCTTATTTTTTTAACTATACAAAATAAAAACTAACTGCGCTGAAAACGCAAAATGAGCAAAGTTATGAGCAACAATGTAACACACGCAATTTTCCAAAAAAATGAGTATTTCAGGTTTTGCTCGTTATTACCTAGGTAAATTTTTAAAAATGTGCAAAGCGGTAGTTATATTTTTGAAGCTCATTTCTGAACTATACAAAATCATAACTAACTGCGCTGAAAACGCAAAATGAGCAAAGTTATGAGCAAATATATAAAATGCACAATTTTATAAAAAATGAGTATTTCAGTTTTGCTCGTTATTACCTAGGTAAATTGATGAATATCTGTACATCTTCAAACAAATTCTTAAAGTTCATTTTTAAAACTATAAAATTCAGTAACTAACTGCACTGAAATCGCAAAATGAGCAAAGTTTTTGGAGCTTCCAATTAATACATTCTATTTCTTGAATATTTTTCACTTCCGTGGAAACCCAAATTGTGGAAAAACAATATCTTCAAGATTTTTGTAAATATACTTTCCATATATTAATTTTTAGTTTCATTTAAGTTTAAAGGACTTTCTCTTCTAAACATGAATTGGGGAATTTTTAGCACGTAAATCGCGTTTTCTTTCATATATATATACACTAGCTGACAAAAGTTTTGTCACAAATGTTTTTTCGGGTTTAACTTTTTTGTGACTCGACCAAATTGGCTGATTTTTTGATATTTTTTGTGAATCAGTGTTTTAAATGTTACAGTAGCAAAATTTGGTTTAAATTACCATGGCAATTTCGGTAGCACTCATTCCGTTTTCCCTCATATTGATAACAGCTTGCCGGGTGGAAATTGGAGTTTCTTTACGTGGAGTCATCTCTAAAATGTTGCCAATTACTGCTATTTTCAATAAATTATGAAAAAAATATAATTGAACTTTAAAAATTATTAAAAAATGCAGTGCAAGAAAAGTGCGTAAGATCTTTGAGCTACGCGTTTTACGATAAACGCTTGTCACTGTAAAACGGAACATCGTAATCACAAGCGGGAAATTGTAAAATAATCTACAAGCATACGAATCTATCATATCAAAAAATCAGCCAAATTGGTCAAGTCACAAAAAAGTTAAACCCGAAAAAAACATTTGTGACAAAACTTTTGTCAGCTAGTGTATATTTTATTTGAGAGCTTAATGATTTCGTTTGGAGTTCAAATCGTGAAATAGTATAGCTTATAATGAAAACCTGACAAGTTTAGAATTTTGTTTGGCGTTGGTAATTGCTAATTTCTAAGTTGTTTCACGTAAATATTTATGGTTTTCTTGGATACGTTCCACTTGAAATTGGCAAAGCAGATTGAATATTTCAGCGAGAACGCCAATTGGAATGCTAAGAAAATGAGCTCAAAAAATGTGCTGAAATCTAATATTTTCTAAAGATGTTGATATTTTTCGAAAGTTGAAGAAAAGGATTAACAAGTGGCATAAACAAGGTTTATGTAGTATACACGTAAAAATTGTTTGACGTGCGTAAATATAAGAAAAACGCTATTTTAATTTGTCGCTGCAGCGAGATTTTTTTTTTATTTTTAGATATTATCAAAATCTAAGAATATGAAAGGTTTGATTTGATCATTTTTGAATTATTTTCAATGGTCTCATAGATAACATGAAACAAATATTCAATTTATGTTAATAACTTCTCTGTTTTCCATTATATTTCTTCAAAATTTCTAGATCACGTCAGATTTATTACTTTTATTTTTTATAAAAATAAAATTTGAATTGTCAATTTCTCAGATTTTGATAATAATATAAGATTAAAAGTAACAAATTGATGTAGCAATTAGCTTGGTATTCTTACGTGAAAGTTAGAAAAAATATTACAAAATTGCCAATTTTACTTAGTGTGCCCTCATCATTAAAATGTGCTCACTTTTTCTGTTTTATAGTTGTGCGCACGCCAATGGAAAATAGCAATAGCAGCTTGTTTAACCGTTTATAACAAATTTTCACGTAAAAATTCTTCAATTAGTTTTTCAACCTACTTAATCTTCTTAGATTTGTCCAAAATTATATGCAAATATAAAATGTTGATGAAATAATAGTCTTAAACCTCTTAACTGAGCTTCTCTTATTCTTATTTCAGTTGTGCGTATATCACGTGAAAGAAAATTTCTCTGACGTAGCTCGCTTTGATCTGAATAGACAGGAGATGCATCAAATCACTCCGAATAATTCTGTAGTCTGTTTATCGTTGGACACTCGCATAATCCCAGCATCCATCCACTCCTCTCTTACCATTGAATGATTCAATTTGTTTTACAGATCACGGTGCGGTCAGAATCGTCCAGCGATAAACAGACTATCTATCTCTAATTACCCATTTCCTCACCATTATCCCATTATTCTATATTTACTGCCAATTGGTGTGTCGTCTCATCAATGCTCTTCTTCAGATCGTACTGAACGTGGAGCCAACCGGCGAGATCGATGAGGCGACGCTGTCAGCCGCGTCGCGGCCGCGATGCGTTCACGAAGACGTTTACCATCGAGGCGCGGGAATGTCGCGCTCAAAGCGATTTTGTAAGACGTAACAGCTGCAACATATAACGAGCCGCGTTTTACAGCACTGTCGAAGCAGGCGAAATGGGACCGGAAGCACTTCACCGGCGCCAGCGAGCTGACACTCAAATGGTACATCTCGTCCTACACGGACGACATCGACCGCAACGTCGTCCGGTAACGAAACAGCGCGTCCGGACCGGATCAGCGTCCGTTATCCGAAGGCGTTTCGCTCGAGTGAATGCGTTTCAGAAGCATCACGAAGCAAGCGTTCGAGCTGTGGTCGACGCAGAGCAACATCAAGAATCAACGACGGGTTACGCTGCGCTTCGTCGAGGCCGCCAGTCAAGAAGACTCCGATATTAATATACTGTGGGCCGAAGGCGAACATGGTGATAACTATAGCGTAACTATTTCTTCATCTTGGCGCCCGTTCCACGCAAAAACTCCCCCTATTTTGTTATGAAAACTGTTAATCGCAGCATTATTGCAGTTCGACGGTCCCAACGGTGTGCCGGATTCGTCGATGCGCAAAGAAAACGTGCTGGCACACTCGTTTTTCCCCGGCTACGATTTTCCATTAAATGGTGACATTCATCTAGATGACTCGGAGAACTGGGTGGCCGATGTTAATTCCGTATCGCCGAGGTAAGCGGGATGGATTGGAATTAGTTCAAGAAGAGAGAGAGGGAGAGATTTTATAGTAAAAAGAAAGTTTGACGAATTTTCCTGAAGGTCTTGAAACAAACCTAATAAGATTGGAATGAAAGAAATAATTTTTTTTTCAAAAATATGCGAATTGTTCTTTCCAAAGAAGTGGCCACTACAGATGCTTCAGAAACATTAACCATATATCAGAATATTCAAACCATTACAAACAATTTTGCTTGATATTTACATTACTATGCTACCAACTTTTCTACCAACCAAAAGAAAACATTGATAATATTTAAAATACAGTATGCACGCAAGCCGTATTTCCTACATTTATCCTAACAAGAAATTTTGATTTGACTGAACGTTTTCCATTCGAAAAAACTAAATCAAATTATCATAAAATGAGAAAGATAGAGAGAGATAGAAAAAAAGAGGGAGAAGTGAGCAAAATAGAAAGAGGTAGGAAAATGTAGACAGAGAGACAGAAAGAAAAGGGAGAGAGAAAAGAGAGAAAGCAGAAAGTTTGCGAGACACAGTTATAAGAGATATAGAAAAGAGGGAAAAAAGTGCAGAGAGAGAGATAGAGAAAAAAGCGATAAGGAGAGAAAAAAGATAGGATGAGAAGAGAGAAATAGTGAGCGAGAAAAGAGAGAGAGAGAGATAGAGAGAGAAGAAAGATAAAAGAGAGGAAAAAAAAACAGTAGAGAGAGATATAGAGAAGAAAGCGATAGGGAGAAAAAAAGAGAAGAGAGAAATAGAGAGCAAGAAGAGAGATAGAGAGAGAGAGAGGTAAGAGAAAAGAAAGAAAAACGAGAAGAGAAGAGAGAGAGAGAAAGAGGTCAAAGCAAAAGGAAGAGAAGAGAGATAGAGCGAGTAGAGAGAAATAGAAAGCGAGAAGACAGAGATAGAGAGAGAAGAAAGTGATAGAGAGAAAAGAGATATATAGAAACAGATAGAAAAAGTACATTAAAACACGGAATTAGCCCGCGCAAAGAAATTGATGAATTCAGAGCGCGTTTTCCACTCATAACACGAAATAGCGGGAGATAAGAGAAAAATAAAGATATAGAGAGATAGAAAAGGTAGGCAGAGGTATAGGAAGATAGAGAGATTAAGGGCAGGGAGAGATAAGAGAAAAAATAAAGATATAGAGAGATAGAAAAGGTAGGCAGAGGTATAGGAAGATAGAGAGATTAAGGGCAGGGAGAGAGAAGAGTGATAAATCAGAAAGTTATAGAGAGAAAATGAGATATAAGTGAGATAGCAGAGAGAGAGAAGAGAGAGAGACGAAAGATATATAGAAATAGAAAAAAGAAACACAAAGAGATAGAAGAAAGAAAGGAGAGAGAAGAGTGAGAATAGTGAGATAGAGAGAGAGAGCACATTAAGACAATATCCCGCACAAGGAAATTGATTAATTCGGAGCACGTTTTCCACCATAGATAACCCTACATAGTGAGTGAGAAGGTATATAATAAAGAAGAGGCATAGATAGATAAAGAGAGATAGATAGAAACGACAGAGAGTGAAGATAGAAAGAGAGAGAGAGAGAGTGAAGTTAAAAAGAAAAAGAGAAGATAAATTGAGCATAAAGTAATAGAGACAGAGACAGAGACAGAGATATAAGAGATATAGATAGTGAAGAGAAGAGAGAGAAGACATAAGACAGAGGGAAGAGAGAGAAAATAGAGAAAAGTCAGAGAGTGAAAAGAAATAAGAGAAATAAGAGAAAGAAGCGTGAGACAGAAAGAGAAGAGAGAGAAGAGAGAGAAGAGTAGATAAGAGTGAGATAGATAGAAAAGACAAAGAGTGAAGATAGGAAGAGACAGAAAGAGAAGATAGATTGAACAGAAAGTTACAGAGAAAGTCAGAGTTATAGAAAGGGAAAAGAAGAGAGAGAAGAGCGAGAAGAAACATTTATAAAAATAGAAAAAAAGATACACAAAGAGATAGAGAAGAGAGAAAAGAGATAGAAAAAACAGAGAGGAGAGAGAAGAGAAAGAAGAGTAGAGAAGAGAGAGACGAGTGGAGAAGAAAACGATGTGGAGAAAAGATAGATAGAGACAGATAGAGAAGAGATATTGAACTGAAAGTTATTGAGATAGAGTTATAAGAGATATAGAAAGCGAAGGGAAGAGAGAGAAGAGAGAGAAGAACAAGAAGAGAAAAAAGATAAAGAAATGGGTTATAGAGAGATAGAAAAGGCCGAAAGAGCGGAGAGAAGAGAGAGAATAGTAAATAAGAGTGAGATAGAGAGAGAAGAGAGAGAATAGTAGAGAAAAGTAGGATAGAAAGAGAGAGAGAAGAGTGATATAGAGAGATAGAGAGAAATATAAAAACAGAAAAAGATGATAGAAGAAGGATAATAGTGGAGAAGAGTGAGATAAAGAGAGATAGAAAGAGACAAATAGAAAATGTAGTGAGTGAAGATAAACAGAGACTGAGATAAAGAGAGAAGAAAGATTGAACCAAAATTTATACATATGTTATGAGACATACAGGAAGAGATAGAGACGGCTAGAGAAGAAAGAAATAGAGATAGAGAGAGAAAGAAAAGAGATAGAGAAATCTAGAAAGATATAGAATGGAGATTGAGAAGAGAGGAAAGAGTGGAGAACAGAGATAGAGAGAGAAGAGAAAGAAGAGAAAGAAGAGTGAGATAGAGAGACGTAGAAAAGACAGAGAGGGAAGATACACAGAGATAGAGAAATATAGAAAGAGATAGTAGGGATATTGAGAGATATAGAGAAAGAAAAGTGAAATAAGGAGAACACAATAAGACACGGTATTAACCATAAGCAAGAAATTGATGAATTTGGAGCGCGTTTTCACAAATATGCTCATATTTTTTCATATTTTCTCATCCAAATTAATTGATTTGGGGTGCAAATTGTTAAAAAAAAAAACAGTTGTCAACATTACAATTTTTCAACGATATCCGACTATTCAGATCGAATAATAACCGATTCTTCCCATATGTGCTGGCTCATGAAATCGGTCACACACTGGGATTGCATCATTCCAAGAAATCGGACGCACTCATGTACCCATATTACAAGAATGTGCCGTTGGATGAGATTCGATTGGATGTAGATGATCAATGCGGTATCAATTGGAACTACGGTATTTTGGTTTTTCTTAGAGTTTTTGCGAATATTGTTCAAGTTACTCTTGCACATTTTTGAAAAAAACATACTTTATGCTCTGTGAGCCGAGAAAAACCCCTCTGAAAAAAAAAGAAAAAGAAGAACAAATTCGCTAGAAAAGAGTGAGAAGAAAGAAAAAGTGTGCAATATAGCGTCGTTTATGGCATTAAACACCACATTTGACGGAATATTGCACATTTACCCCAATTTCAAACGACAATGGGATAAAAATATCCTTTAAATAGAAAATATAAATAATGATAATTAAGTAATGCTGATTTTCACCGGTATAATTTGCCACGGTGGTCTAAAATGAACAAAACCTTCTCAATCAAATTTTGAAAAACAAAAGATTTCAGGTGGCTCGTCGCACTTCTGCCTATTCGTGTGGCTGATGTCGGAGATCGTCGAGTTCCACAATTCGGGAGCGGCCAACAATAACAGTTCGTGATTGGTGTTGTTGTTGTTGTGGTTGTCGTCATGTGTTGTTTGTGTGTCGTTTTGCGCATGAGCTTCATTCATCGTCAGCATTCAGCCAATCTATTTTATCCGCTTTTGTCGCTTTTTGTCTTTTTATTGTTGGTTTTTTTTTAAATCTCAAACGATATTTGATTTTCATTGCAGTCGGCGTGGTCAGTCCGATTACCACCTATCGGCCCGGCAAGCGAATGTTCAAAGGTTTGTTGTTTCTCTTTATTGAAAGTAGCATGTGAAATTGTGTAGAAAGCAGCACGTCGAAGGAAACGTTTAAACTAGAAAAACGTACTCTTATATAACTAGAAAAACTAAAAAAAACTAGAAAAACGTACTACTCTTATATCTCTTCTAAGTGAAGCGGTTTTCTATATAGTTTAGGATATGTTTATTATTATTATTACGTGAACATTATTCTGAAACTAAAACGTGTAACAAATTAATTCATTCATTCAAAACAACCTTCCCATAGAAAGAAGATCATCGAAATTGATTAGTTTTCGACAAATTTTCAACAACAAAAACTTTCAACCAATAAAATACCGTAACCACGTCATGTCGCATTTTTTAAAAATTTTACGAGGAACATATTGATGTGACCACTCATAAAAATCACTGGTTCTCTTAAAATATTCGCAACTAGAAGAGAATCTAGCCAAGAATATTGTTTCTTATCTTTCTTGCCAAGACGTTCTTCCTTATCTTCTTAAACGAGAATCCTCTTCCCCACCATCCTAGTAGAAACTCTTCTTTACGAGAATCCTAGAAGAGACTTACTGTCTTACCTAGACAAGAATCTTCTTTTTCATCTTAATAGCCGAGAAAATTCTTGCTGGCCTTCCTAGCCGAGAATCTCTTTCCCCTCCCGATGTCTTTCCTAGCCAAGAATCTTCTTCCTTATCTTCCTAGCCAAGATGTTCTTCCTTATCTTCTTAAACGAGAATCCTCTTCCCCACCATCCTAGTAGAAACTCTTCTTTACGAGAATCCTAGAAGAGACTTACTGTCTTACCTAGACAAGAATCTTCTTTTTCATCTTAATAGCCAAGAAAATTCTTGCTGGCGTTCCTAGCCGAGAATCTCTTTCCCCTCCCGATGTCTTTCCTAGCCAAGAATCTTCTTCCTTATCTTCCTAGCCAAGACGTTCTTCCTTATCTTCTTAAAAGAGAACCTTCTTATTGTCTTACCTAGTAGAGAATCTTCTTCCCGACCTACCTTGTAGAAACTCTACTCTCCAAGGATCCTAGAAGAGATCCTTCTTACTGTCTTACCTAGCCAAGAATCTTCTTCCTTATCTTCCTAGCCAAGATGTTCTTCCTTATCTTCTTAAACGAGAATCCTCTTCTCAACCATGTAGGAACTCTAGTAGGAACTCTTCTTTACGAGAATCCTAGAAGAGAACTTTCTTACTGTCTTACCTAAACAAGATCTTTTTTATCTTCCTAGCCAAGAAAATTCTTCCTTATCTTCTTAAACGAGAATCCTCTTCTCAACCAAGTAGGAACTCTAGTAGGAACTCTTCTTTACGAGAATCCTAGAAGAGAACTTTCTTACTGTCACATCTAGCCAAAAATCTTCTTCCTTATCTTCCTAGCCGAGAAGTTTCTTCCTGATCATTCAATAATCTATTATCTATAGTTTCAAGAAAAAAATCTTCGTCTGGAAGCTACTAGCTGTGAATCTTCTTCTATACCTAGTAGAAACTTTTTTTTCGAGGATCCTAGAAAGTAGTCTTCTAGCTGACATTCATATTTATATGGTTTCTAGAAGAAGTTATTTGCCTTTAAGTCGTCTTTAGTCGAGAATCTTCTTCCCGACCTTCCTTGTAGAAACTCTTCTCTCCAAGGATCATAGAAGATAATTTTCTTACTGTCTTACCTAGCCAAGATAATTCTTGCTGGCGTTCCTAGCCGAGAATCTCTTTCCCCTTCCTCTGTGTTTTCTAGACGAGAAGTTTCTTTCTAATCTTCCTATCCAAGAATCTTCTTGTTGACTTTCCTAGCAAAGAAGTTTCTTCCTGATCTGTCTATAATCTATTTTCTATATATTCTAGATGAAAATCTTCATCTGAAAGACCTTGTAGAAACTTTTCCTAGAAAGCAATCTTCTGGCTGACGTTCATTCATATTTCTATGGTTTCTAGAAGGATGTCTTTGTCGTAAAGTCGGCTTCTCTCTAACGTTTCCCGACTTTCCTAGTTTCCCGACTTCTCTTCTCTCCGAGAATGCGATAGGAGAATCTATCCAATAATCTTTTTGTTGACGTTCCTAGCTGAGAATCTCATATCTATGATTTTTATAAGAAAGTGTTCGCCTTGAAGTCGTCTTCTCTCTAGTCGAGAATCTTCTTCCCGAATTCCTAGTATAAACTCTTCTATTCAAGGATCTTACTAGGGAGGTAATTTTTGGATCCAAAAGGGGTGAGCTGAAAACATTTTATTAGTGGACACAAAAACTGCACTGGGGGATTAAGTAGCTTAAAAAACACCGATCCTTGTCGATGCTTTCATTATGTTTGATTAAGTTCTCGTTCACAAAATTTGATGGTTTTTAAACGGTTTTTTTATCCATGACGTTTTTAACCCATTTCCTCTGCTATCATGCTAAATTTCAGACCGAAACCTTTTGTACCAAAAAATGACCTACCTAGTTAGAAGAGAACCTTCTTTCTTACTTTCCTAGCCGAAGATTCTCGTATTTATAACATTTAGAAGAAAATATTAGCCATAAATCATATTCTTATCCGAGAGTCTTCTTTCCGACATTCCTCTGTAGAACCTCCTTTCTTGAGTTTTCTAGAAGGTAGTCTTCTTCCTGTCCTTCCTAGCCTCGAATCTTGTCCATCCCATCTATCAGCAAATCACTTCTCGTCAAGAATCTTCTTCCTTACCTTCCTGGCCAATAATCTTCTTGTTGACGTTCCTAGCTGGGAATCTAACATCTATGTCTATTCTATAAGAAAGTCTTCTTCTTGAAGCCCCTAGTCGAGAATCTTCTTCCCGACTTTCCTAGTGTAAAATCTTCTCTCCAAGGATCCTAGTAGGTAGTCTTCTTCCTGTCCTTCCAAGCCTCAAATCTCGTTCATCCCACCTATCAGCAAGTCACTTCTCATCAAGAATATTCTTCCTTTCCTTCGTCTTGAAGCCCCTAGCCGAGAATCTTTCTAGTATAAACTCTTCTCTCCAAGAATCTTAGAAGAGCATCTTCTTTCTTACCTTCCTAGCCGAGAATCTCATATCTATATAAGAAATCTTCGCCATGAATCCTATTCTTACCCGAGAATCTTCCTTCCGACATTCTTCGGTAGAACCTCCTTTCTTGAGTTTTCTAGAAGGTAGTCTTCTTCCTGTCCTTCCTAGACTCGAATCTCGTCCATCCCATCTAAGAGCACATCATTGCCAGCCAAGAATCTTCTTCCTTTCCTTCATGGCCAAGAATCTTCTTGTTGACGTTCCTAACTGAGAATCTCATATCTATGATTTCTATAATCTATGATTTCTATAATTTCTATATCTATATCTATGATTTCTATAGCCTTCGTCTTGAAGCCCCTACTCGAGAATCTTCTTCCCGACTTTCCTAGTATAAAATATTTTCTTCAAGGATCCTAGAAGAGCACCATCTTCCTACCTTCCTAGTCGAGATTCTCATATTTATACAAGGAAATCTTCACCATGAATCCTATTCTTATCCGAGAATCTTCTTTCCGACATTTCTAGGTAGAACCTCCTTTCTTGAATTTGCTAGAAGTAGTCTTCTTTCTGTCCTTCCTAGCCTCGAATCTCGTCCACCCCATCTAACTTAAGAGCAAATCACTTCCATCCAAGAATCTTCTTCCTTTCCTTCATGGCCAAGAATCTTTTTGTTGACGTTCCTAGCATAGAATCTAATATCTATGTCTATTCTATAAGAAAATCTTATATTTGAAGCCCCTAGTGGAGAATCTTCTTCCCGACTTTCCTAGTATAAAATATTCTCTCCACGAATTCTAAAAGAGTACCTTCTTTCTTACTTTCCTAGTCGAGAATCTTCTTTCCGTCTTTGCTAGCTAGCAAGAGCCCTTTTTGAGTTTTCTAGAAGGTAATCCTCTTCCTGTCCTAGCCATGAGTCTTCTTCTAGATACTTTTACGAATGTTTCAAAATCTTCTTGGCACACCAAATAAAATTTTTTCTAGTTTAAAAGCCTTTTTATTAATTTCTACTAATTTTTACATCAATTTTACTGTCTTCTTACTTTCCTAGCCGACTTTCATAGAAGACTGTTAAAGACTGTAAAATTTTACGAAATTGTATATTTAGGTCTTTTCTGACGTCCTGTTTTTAGTCTTTCATTTTGAGTGTTCTAGTATAATAAGTTTTTTTGATAATTTCAATGATATTTATCCCAACAAAACCTCAATTCATATCGTACCTTGTACCCTTAACTGTGTCACTTGGCGTAAAATAATTTTCAAAGATCACTACATTCAATGCTTCGAAATCGCTCTCCTACATGCTTAACATTTCTTGTCACTAAAAACAAAATCTCGAGAAACTTTCTACGAAAAATAATTTCCGTGTCATGCTGCGGTCTTTTACCCAAAACGGCCTTCAACGCCAATAAAAAAGTTTCAATTGGTGTTGGTTTTGTTCATCGTGATGGTTTAAATGATAATTATTATATTTGTATTATTATATAAACATTGTTAATAAGGATAAATTGTTAAGGGCGAAATCGATAGGTTTAAGATGATCTCGATTTAAGAGAATCAAGGACGAATAGTTCTCTTCGAGATATCTTTTTGTGTTTTCGTTTAATAAAATAATAAGATTGTTTGATATTAGGGATGCTTTTATATAAAACTGAGCATTTAAATAAATTTTTTGAATAAGTAGAATGAATAGTAAAAAGATATTATTGCTTCTCAAAGATTCCAACTTTTCAGCGAGCCGAATCCCAAAATGCTCCTCCAGCAACGACAAGGTCCGAAGTACGACCGAAGAGAGACTTATCAAGAATCTTCAATTCACATCGATCGAAGCCAAAAAATACAGTAACTTATTGAAATTGATGCCACAATTTAAATGCGATTGTTTCCAGCTGACGTTGTGTGCAATTTTCTGGCCGGATTGCACATGTACCGCGCAACTCCCGGCTATACGCCCGGTGAGCCTTCCGAGAAAGAGTACAATGGAGTTATGCAGGAAGTGAACACGTTTGCCGGCGCTAGTAGCGGCTCAGTTCGGCGAATGCTCAGGCATGCGCAGATTATGAGGGACCAACATCGGCCCAATGTTTTTGGTGAGTTTTTTTGGGATCAAAATTTGTGATTGAAATCATAAAAAAATTAGTAAAATACACTAGCTGACAAAAGTTTTGTCACAAATTTTTTTTCCGGGTTTAACTTTTTTGCGACTTGACCAAATTGGCTGATGTTTTTCTTATTTTATGTGAATCAGTGTTTAAAATGTTATAGTAGCAAAATTTGGTTTAAATTACCATGGCAATTTCGGTACCACGCATTCCGTTTTCCCTCATATTGATAACAGCTTGCCGGGTGGCAATTGGAGTTTCTTTACGTGGAGTCATCTCTAAAATGTTGCCAATTACTGCTATTTTCAATAAATTATGAAAAAAATATAATTGAACTTTAAAAATTATTAAAAAATGCAGTGCCAGAAAAGTGCGTAATATCTTTGAGCTACGCGTTTTACGATAAACGCTTGTCACTGTAAAACGGATCATCGTAATCACAAGCGGGAATTTGTAAAATAATATACAACCATATGAATCTATCATATCAAAAAATCAGCCAATTTGGTCAAGTCACAAAAAAGTTAAACCCGAAAAAACATTTGTGACAAAACTTTTGTCAGCTAGTGTAGATAATTTCAAGAAAAAATAATATTTAAAATCATTTTCAACTTAATTGAATGGTTAAATTGTAAATCATGAAAGTTTGTAATGTTATTTGAAAGTAAACTTAAAGCTATATAATAATTTTTTAAAAAAGGCAGTATTTTTAAAAAAATGTTCGCAAAAAATCAATAAAATCGTGAGATTTTGAATAATATGAAGTTTAAAACTCATTTTTCATAGAGTTTCAGATTAAAATATTGTAACATTAAATTAGTACCACAAAGTAAATTTATAACACTTCTAGAATTCAAAAAATATTGCATTTTTTTCTAGAAAAATGCTCGAAAAAATCTATAAAATCGAGATTTCAGGTTTTTTAAAGATTCAAACTCATTTTTTCGCGAAATTTTTCATAATATACTATAAGTTTTTAGTATGAAATCAAAGTCAATTTAATGTTCTATTAGAATTCAAGAAAATTCTGAATCTTTTACTAGAAAACTGCTCGGAAAAAATCAATAAATTCGAGATTTCAGATTTTTAAAGGGTTTTAGACTCATTTTTAAGAGAATTTTGTTTTAAAATACTGTAATTTTTTGCATTATTTTACAGAAATAGTTAATTTTCTCTTTTATATGAAAAGATATTAGAAGCTTTATAAGGAAAAACTGAAGAAATTTTTTTTTCAAAATTTTAATTTTTTTGTTTCTAACTATTTTTTCCGAAAAACTGTCTCTATAAGTTTTTTGCATTAAATTAAAGTGAATTTAATGTTCTATTAGAATTCAATAAAATTATGAATTGTTTACAAGAGAAATTTTGCAAAAAATCAATAAAATCCAGATTTCAGATTTTTAAGGTTTTGGACTCATTTTTAAGTGAATTTTGTTTTAAAATACTGTATTTTTTGCTTTATTTTACAGAAATAGTTAATTTTCTATTTTATATGTAAAAAATATTAGAAGCTTCCCCAGGAAAAACAACAGAAAAAAACGAAATGAGGGAAAAATAAGATGAACTGTTGACCCCTCACGACGGCACATGTTAGTACCCCAATTTGTATGGTAATTGAATAAGCTCAGAAAACGTGCTCAAATTTAACTTTCTGAGAAAATATTAATATTTTCAAATAGTTTAAAACGAGCTTAATTAAATTGTAGTAAACACTTTCATCTTATAAAGACGTAAAAGTTTCCACGCACGTTTAGAAATGACAAAACCTCTATGTCTATTTGGCATAAATATTCAAGTTTAGGTCCCAGTTCAAATCAATAAATTAGAAGTCTTATAGAACATTTTCAGATCCATCCTACTTTGACGCATCATTCTTCGATGAGTTCTTCTCAACCTATTCGCAAAATGACCAAGAGGCTGAAGAAAATCAAAATTAGAAGAATATGAACGAACCAAAAAAGAACAAAATAGCATGGAGCAAAGAGCAACTTTCAATCATAGGTACAAATCAACCCTAGAAGCCAAGCTAATTCAAAGCTTCTTCTTGTATCATATTGCTTCTTCTAATCATAATAACTAATAATACCACTGCATATGAATCTTAATAATTTCCGTAGAGAGATTAGAGTCACACTTCCTCGATTATTTACTCATTTTTCGTGTGTTTGTATTTTTCACGCCTCGTATAATCATGTTTAGTGTTTCTTTCTGGTACAAAACCTTTAATTGTGTGCAATAGCACTCTTAGTATTTTTTGCAGCAAATTAATAACTGTTTTAGTATTTATTTAAGTCATATTTAATCTTGTACATCTTTGTGTCTTCTTCAAAATCTTTTTAGGAAAGCTCATTGGACCCGCCGGTCGGTCGACTCAACTTTCTCGCCAACCAAAATAGAACTAATAAAGGCTAACGTATTTTTGCTAACTAACATTTATTTTTAAAATCCAAAAACTGATCTCGGATCAATGTGCGAACGCAATCTAACTGCAAAATTGTTATAGCCAAGCGTGCTTGTTTGTTTGTTTGTTTGTATTTGTTGTTTGTTTGTGTGTGTGTGTGTGTGTTTTGTGCAATTTTATCATTTTATCACATCTATTATTCTTTCATTTAACCAGTTTTCGGTTGGTTTTGTTTATTATTTATTGATTTTCTATTTATTTGGGTTTGAATTTCTCGGGAAACATTGAATTGTTGGAATATATCGTGTTAAAATTTGTTTCATTTTTTTAAAGTTGGATTAGATATTTTTTTTGCTCATTTTGTTGAAATTTTTATTGTTTATTCCCAATTGTATTTATTAATAAGAATAAGGTAATAAGAATAATACTAATAAAAAGGTGTAAACTATACATTTTGTGTTGTGAGTTTAATCAATTTCAGCCATTTTCTGGCAGTTTGTAAATAACATAAATGGATAAGGATCCATTTATGTTAAGAGAGAGGCATTTGTCTGACCATAGAATTTAAATGTGCCCGTCAGAACTATACGACATCCCCTTTAGTGGTTGATTATAGTAGTGTTGTGGCCCCGCAGGTCGCAGGTTACCCCGTTTTTTGGAATTCCGGGCGGGACCTTAAAAAAATTGAAAATTTCAATACTTCAATTTTTCACTATCCGGGACACTGGGCCGGGACCGGGACCCCTTTTTTTTTAGAAAAATACCCGGGTCGGGGGAGGGGGGGAGTCCCTCCGATCACTGCAATGTACCCAAGTCAACACCTCAAACTTGGGTATTTAAACTTTAATATAAATATATATCAGGGTTGCACGGAATTCCTTACTTACTTAGGATACTTAGGAGTCCATTGTCATTCTCTTATAGAGAAGCGGAAAATCACCAATCTTCTATCACCAATCTTCGCGACAGTGCCTCGCAATAGTGGGTCAGGCAACCTTCTTCTCCAGGAATCCGATTCGCCTTTTTGAGTTTCTGGATGTGGACTTCTCGTGCACATAATTTGAGACCCAGAGTTTAATTGGGTCTTGCCATCTTGCTTTCGGTCTTCCTTTTTGTCGTGTCCAACCTCGAAGAACCCATTGCGTCAATCTTTCCGTTCATCGGCCAACTGACAATCGAACACAGTGGCCAGCCCACTGTGTTCGATTGTCAGTATACTTATTTGGCAATTCGATCGTTTCCTGTGTGGTGACAAATTGTGTTCATACACTTCTGCAGTCTTTGTCAAGATGGGATCTCATTGAATGCATTCCACTCAGCCTTGATTCGTTTTGAAGTTTCCCCGCTCGCGCCTATCTTTTCGTCGTTTTTTGAGTTCAATTTCCGTTTTCCGTGGTCCGTTTCAAAAAATTATTTCCGTGCAACCCCGCTCGGTATGTAAAATGTGCAATGGCACGGTGCCGGCTTCGACAGGAACTAATCGGATGAGGAATCATCTTACAAACTTTCTTACTTTCCTAGCCGAGAATCTCATATCTCATAGCATCTAGAAGAAAATCTTAGCCATGAATCATATTCTCATCCGATAATCTTCTTTCCGGCATTCCTAGCAAGAACCCTTATTGAGTTTTCTAGAAGCTAATCTTATTCCTGTTCTTCATAGCTTCGAATCTCGATCTAACAGCAAATCACTTCGAGTCTCTTTAATTCGACCAAAATGGAAGTTTGTCTAATCGCGGGCATTCAAAAATTGTCATTGGAGCGCACTATCAAATTCGCTATTTTTTTTTAAATAAATTTTTTACTCGAATTTAATTCAAGTAACAAAGTTAAAATGTGCTCAATTTCATCTACAGTTTTTGAATGCCCTGAAAACTGTGGTTATTCTCAAATTCCAAAAAATTTGAGAAGTCATTTAAGAAGAATTCATGGCTATGGGTTCGAGGAGATGAGTAAGTTTGATAATGGTCTTCAGGAACTTCGCACTCGCAAGAACAATGAAACACATGTTCTATTGAATTGTCCACACTGCGATGTTCAATTGAAAAGTGTAAAAGGAATGAAATATCATTGTAAGAATATTCATGGGAAGGTATTCATGCTAATAATTTATATTAAATATAATATTAAAAATTTTAGATTTATTCTGATGGCGAACGAGTGGAATGTGGGATATGCTATGGTAAGTTTGCATCTATTTCAGGTTTGAGACAGCACATGACAAAAGAGCATAACGATAATGGAGCATTTGAAATGGAACACAAAGAATTTGATTGTTTTGAAGATTATATGGTTGTTTATATCTTATTATTAATTATTGGTTCATTTATTATAGATTTGGCGTTCAACAAGAGAGGAACATACGGGAACTTCATTTAGAATTTCATCGTCGACAGATATAAATGGAACACATGTGGAATATAACATATGCCATCGAGTGCGGAAGGGAAATTACAAGCAACAATCAGCGATAAGAGCAGGTCATGAAAATGATAAGATTGATGAGAGATGTACAGCGTATATGAAGGTATATTAATTATTAATATTAAAAATATAATATGTATTTATTCATTAAAGGTTAAAACAGCGGAAAATGGGAAGATTAGTGTTGAGGCGTGCTTCAGTCATTTGAACCATAATATAGATTACGAATCTCTAAAATATAGCTATCAGCAGAAAATAATTGTCGAAAAGTTTAAATTTGTTTTAGTGCTAAATAATTTTTAATTCAGATTACTTCGAGACGGTATGACCAACATGCAGATTATTTTGAAATTAAGGGAAAATTATCCACATACGAATAGGCTATTCTATGTCACTACTCAAGATTTGTGGTATTTTATACTAAGCCTAATAAGTTTAACAATAATATTATTTAAGGAATTTCCGCCATAAAATGAATTATATCCCAGGACGTCTACACGAGAATGATTTAAATTCATTATTAACTAGAATCGATAACGGAGACGTCAACGATGGCTTTCAACTTTATGTGCCACCGAAAGATACAACTGGCAGCGAATTTAAATTAGGTTACACATTTATCATTTGTTTATTTATTAATATATTATGAAAATCTAAGAAATTGACGATTCCAATTTTATTTTCATAAAAAAATAAAAGTAATAAATCTGATTTGATCTAGAAATTTTGTAGAAATATAATGAAAAAATGAGAAATTATTAACATAAATTGAATATTTGTTTCATGTTATATTTGAGACCATTGAAAATAATTCAAAAATGATCAAATCAAACCTTTCATATTCTTAGATTTTGATTATATATATATATATATTCCGTGGGATTTCAGTGATAATCACCCCACAGCAACTTCAATGGATGAAAGATTACTCTGGTCGTGGTATAACTATAGACGATACCCATAATATTACAAGGTATAATTTAAAGTTAACTACAGTTTTAGCAATGAACGAGTTCGACAAAGGCGTCCCTATAGGTAGTTAATTGTAAAAATCCATTAATTTAATAAACCTTAGCATTTCTTCTGTCCCACACATCTCGATCAAATGATATATCAACGCTTTTTGGATGTATAAAAAAATTAATGCCGACATTCTGCCCGAAAACATTTATGTCTGATGAAGCATCAGCGTTTTGGAATGGGTACATTCAGGTCAGTAAATAAATATTTCTTTTAAACAGATTTTTAAGGTATTCCCAGAAAACCAAAATATTACCAAAAAATTGTTATGCCGATGGCACGTTTTTAGGGCGTGGAAAAAAAAGGCTAAACAGCATTTAAAGGTTTGTATTGGTTATTAAATATTCTTATTTGTACTATATTTAGGGTGACTTACTGGACAACTGTTTGAAAGTCTTGAATGTTATACTAAAAGAACCATTACAGCAGGAAGTAGACAGGATGTGGCAAAGTATGTCTGACATGCTCATGGTAGAAAACAATGAGGATGCCAGCAAATTCATGGAGTATATGGAGACATATTATTTAAGTAATGATTTTTTAATTACTCTGTAGATTATAATTTATAGCCAAAATGCAGCAATGGAGCAACTCCCAGGATCATAGGTATTCGCCAGTACATACGAGTATGTTGGCGGAATCATGGCACTGCAGACTTAAGGTACCATGTGATATCATTGCATATGTACAATATATGCTAAATATATTATTTCGTGGTCCATAGTTTTGTTCTATATTTTCAGATTCGAATGCTGGCAAAGAAGGAAAATATCCGAATAGATACGCTTTTGCACACACTGTATACCGCGATAAGCGACATTGCTACGTCTAATTTAGTTTACGTAAGTGAAATACTTTACTGCGAGAATTTTTTTTCATTACAGAGGAAACGGAAGCTCGCAGCAGGTAGCAGTCGACGATCAAAGACTCATCAGACCCATCGCTCTGCAGTAGAATTTGCCGGAGACAGTCCGCCACCAATATCGAAGATTGATAACGAGTGGTTCGTTCCATCGACGTCCAATCGTGATATTCACCATACAATTACGGATAACGGACCATGCAGATGCGATGAAAATGTGAGTATATGAAGTTTATTTAGAGTGTTTTAGTGTTTTTAGAACAATGTGCATTGCCAAATTTGCCAAAGTTGTCCATATCGATTCAAATGCACATGCTTGGACCAACGATCTGGAGTTTGTTGTATACATATGCATTTAATATCGCTATATGGAGGTTCTTACAGATAAATATTTGATTTTATAATTATGTTTTACAGATTTGGACCCAAATAATAATGTCGAAGAATCGATATTGAACATTGAAAATGACGATGACGATAGCAACAATTGCGATATATCTGTGCGATCGTCATCAACTCAACCTCCAGATGAATTTATATTATCCAAAAATATTTCGAAACATAGAGTTGATGATGACCGTACAAACATTGATAATAGTTCTCATGACGATTGTTTAGGTTTTTCGGAACAAGGTTCTTCGAATGGCGGAATATCATCAGAGAGGGAAACAATATACGAAGAGTTTAATAATTTAAGAGCTGTTTGTTATATTATTTCAATAGAAGTTGTGATGTCTTGTATTCTAGATAGTGGATGCAGGCTTTGAAAGATCTCTGGTAGATGCAACCTTTAGAAATGAATTTATTAATGCAAGCATGCCGCTTCAACACTATGCACAAAATCACTTATCTCGTAATGTATGTTCACTGGCACCGCGAATGCTTGTCACAAGAAATTCCACTCACGCACCTGCTCGAGAATATGGCGTCCAAAAATTGTTATCGGTTAGGAAATATGCCTATGCATGCGCGCATGTAATGTTTTATTTACTTTCAGAAGTCCCAAGTTATAAAAAGAAGGAGACTAAATTAAATTGAAATTATTTATTATAAACTTATAATAAAGACTTTACTTGAAAATAATGTGTATAATCAAATTTTTACAAGATGGAAACTTTCGTTCTCGTTATTAAGAAAAAAATCTGAAGTTTTACTCAATGGAATGGAAATGATTTTTTCAAACGGACGACGGAAAACGGAAGATGGAAGATGTAATTCTGCGCAACCCTGATAGTTACCTCACAAATGACATTTGATTAATATAATATATTTTTTAATAAATTATATATATATATATATAATATTCTTTATTTACAAATTAAAAAATTATGTTTTATAATGAACAATTAGACCCATCCATTTTCGTATGCACACTGAAGTTAATTGTTTGAAAATCTGTTTGATAATAATGCTGAAATAAGGTATTTAATATTTGATAAAAATATACATTTACCTTTATCTAGTTATCTAATTTATTTGTCACCTTTAGAAGCCCGTTGTGAATTCAAAAATCAAGATTAAAAATATTCCATAAACTTGCAACCTTACATAATATTCTGAAAGAAAACACATTGTTGGCTCATTAAAAAACATTTTGATATATAAAACCGGTCTGTGGAATGGAAAAGACTAAAATAGCTAAAGAAAAATAATTTTCCTTACATGCTGGACAAACTCCTTAATCGCAAAAATAATTTAAGTTTATTATCTTCAACATGCTAGGAACCTTTCTTAAGCCATAAAATTTTTTAAGTATTGGTATAATTCATCTATATGAACAAATTCTTTTAACAAGACAAATATTTTATATTTTTATACAAACAATTTTTCTTTAATGTTAGACTCACAAAGATAATATCTAGAAAAATAACCACTTATTTTAACTTTAGGTTATTTTTAGTTTAAATATTGTCTAATGAGCCAATTGGTATAAAAATAATAACAAACGCTAAAAACATATACCTTCAGATATTAAATCTTCTCTATTAAACAAAGTCCATGCTTTGATATCATATAATGTTGTTTCTGTTATAACGACGATCGCCATAGATCTAAAAATATCAAATTTGAAACATAACGAAACAATTCTTACCATTAAGTATGAATTCATCACATTCACATCATTTCCGGATAAACTTAACCTCGGAAATAGTATAATCTGTGCTCACGGCAGTTACAATGCTATAAAAAATGTCAATATCCTCTGTAAATTCATTATATTTTAAAGAAAAAAAAATTAATTAAAAAAAAATAGCGAATTTGATAGTGCGCTCCAATGACAATTTTTGAATGCCCGCGATTAGACAAACTTCCATTTTGGTCGAATTAAAGAGACGTATATATATATAATCAAAATCTGAGAAATTGACAATTCCAATTTTCTTTTCATAAAAAATAAAAGTAATAAATCTGATTTGATCTAGAAATTTTGAAGAAATATAATGAAAAACAGAGAAGTTATTAACATAAATTGAATATTTGTTTCATGAGCTCTTTGAGACCATTGAAAATAATTCAAAAATGATCAAATCAAACCTTTCATATTCTTAGATTTTGATAATATATAATATTATATTCTTGACGAGGAGTTATTTATAGTAACAGTTTATTTAGACTCGGTCATCAAAGAATATACAACTCAAATATTATTGAGCCAGTTTAGTTGTTGAGCCAGTTTTTGAGATCCTTCGAAGGTAAAACCCCTCATTTGGTTTGACAGAGAGCGCAACAGGTGATAATCGGAGATTACGGTGGATGCTGAAGAACTTCCCATTCGGGCTCTTGGAGGGCGCTGCAACATGCAGTCTGCCGTTGTCGTGGAGCAAGATGACTAGGCCTTGTCGATCTGGTCTTTTCAGTCGAATAGCCGCATTTGCGCGGCGCAGCTGGGCAACATAGACCTTCTTGTTGACCGTGGTGTTTCTTTCGCGCATTTTCCAGCTTCACCAAACACATATCATGTTTTTTTTTGGTTGAAGATCTTTCATGACTCTCGGCTTTGGGGTATCTCCTGGAGCCACTCACTCCTTTCTTTGCTTCAGATTGACGTGCAGGCACTATCACTATTTTTCATCTCCCGTGACGATTCGGCACAAAAACTGCGACCGCGTGGATGGCGAGAGAGATTTTGAGCTGCGGCAATTTTCTTTGTTTTGTTCGTTGAGCTCATGAGGTATCCAGGCCCCGAGTTTTTCCGTAAATCCCATCGAATGAAGATGATTAAGGATTGTCTTTTGATCGTCTTTTGATTCTCTTCGTCTGATTCTGCAGGTCGTACGCTTCGAGGCGTGTCATCAAGATTAAAGTCGCCAATTTCAGAACAAACAGTTATGTAGAGCAGAAAACGCGCTATCAGATCAAATATATATAATTTTCCAAATGTTGTTAAACAAAAGATACTATAAAACGCCTCGAATAGTTATGACGCGGTATTTTTTTTATAAATTCTCCTAAAAAATGTTGGATTTCTGCCGATTCTGAAGAAATTTTGTGTTCATGGATTCGTCATGATTTTGTATTATTTGATCAACCGCACGCCAACTGGAAATTGCGTTTTTCGGGATTTTCAAGCGTGCCGGAAAATTTTTGCGTATTTTAACAAAAAAGTTTTTAATACAATCTGATTAGACTTGTCTTAAGCTATCTAAAAATATTAATATTTTTCCGAAAATTTCAATTTGAGCACGCTTACTTAGCTCATTCAATTACCATACCAGTTGGTGTGAAACCGTACCATATAGAAATCGTTGTTTTTTTTGGGAGACGGGGTGTCGTAGAGAGATGGGCGAAATTTTTTGAATCTCGGAATCCGGAATCGACAAATGGACTGAATCCGGAATTTCGAACGTATCCGGTATCCGGCGTTAACGTTTCTATAAAGATGGGAATTTCCGAAATTCTGAATTAAAATTTAAAATTGCGGAATCCAGGAAAGCGGAAACTCGGAATGAAAAATGAAACTCCGGAATACGGACTGCGGCATACGGAGTACAAATACGGAATCCACACCAAACTGAATAGTTAAGTTGGGGGCTCAAAAAAGATGCTCATATAGTAAATTTTGGGAAGAAGCGCATGTTCTTAGATAGTTTAAGACGGGCTAGTAACAATGACGTGTCAAATTATATGAAAATAATACGTGTAAATTAGCAATACACGTTTAAATATTGCCAAAATATTCATTTCGATTTGGCGTACGGAATCCGGAATAGGAATTCGGAATGGAAAAATGGACGGAATACGGTATCCGCAAGTCGCACATCTCTGGTTTCGTAAAGTTTGGACGCGCAGTGTATATTTCTACCAAAATCACCTCGATTACTTTGTTATTCAAAAAATCTGCATTTGTTACTTTACAACAAACCAATAAAACAAAATAATTATTAAAATTTATTCAAGAACAATCTATAATGAATACAATATCAAAAATTAAATGGCAGTGTTATTGAGATATGCAGTCCAAACAGACGACAACATTAAAAAAACATTTTTTTTTTCTTGAACAACATATTTTAAGAGAAATTGGCAGAATGAAAAGTGAAAACATATTGAGCAATCATTGAATAAAAATGAAATTAAACTGATTCGAATAAATTCCTATTTGTCTAGCACCATTTAAAGGTTGAAACTCAAAGGGAGGGAAAGAAACAAGAGACAAACAAGGCACTATTGATATGCTAGATATGATATTATATGTATATATGTATATAAATATGTATAAACAATTAATGTTCTCAAAAGCACCGAAATATATGGCATTTGTTCATAAATTCAACTCAGTTCATAAGCTCAACGTCCACTCGAGTGCTCTTCTTTATGGTATCGATGGTATTTTTCTTCGACGACTTCGCCTCCGTCGCTTCGTCCGCCATCTGTAATTTTTGGGCATCAATGAATGGGAATGTTGGGATTTGATACGTACCAACGTTGGTGGTTGATGTGGAATATTGCTTCATTCGCTCAATCGTGCGATCGAGTGGCTCCGAGACAATGTCGATTAGCTGGTCCGCCCATTTGGTAGATGAGTCGTCTGAAAATTCCGCTAAAATTATTGATTTTTGGCTTTTTCTAGTTTTTTTAAAGATTTAATATTTCATATCCCTCTGTTGTTTTTGGATTTTTTAAATCCTTCAAAAATGCACTTTGTGAGTAGCAAATTCGTCGGAAAAGGCGAATTTTCTCGCCAACAAACTTTTTATTTTCTCAAAACTTTGTCTCGAGCTGTTATAACAAACACATGCTCCAAAAACATTCACGTATCCTGGATCAATATTCAATAAAATCGATGAAAAGTTTTTATTATAATCGCGAGATAATTACAACACTTGTGGTCCTAAATGTATATTTTCTCTATTTTGCATGCTAACAGCTATAATTTAATAAAAATAACTACGCGGAAATCGCAAAATGACCAATATTATGAGCTCAAAAGTAAAAAAAAAAAGAAAATTTCAAAAATGAGTGTTCTCGGTTTGTGACGTCATTTTCTAGGTAAAAGTACAAATATATATAAAAGTGTTTTGTATTTTCTTATAGCTGATTTTTTGAACTATTTAAAAATCACTGAAAGTTTGCTTAAATCGCGAAATGAGCAAAGATATGAGCCACAATGTAGAACACGAAATTTTTCAAAAAATGGAAATTCTCGTTTTGTGACGAGATTAGCTAGGTAACTGGGTCAATATCTAAAAATCTGAGCATATATTCTTATAGCTGATTTTTTGAACTATAAAAAAAAAAAAAAAATCCCTGAAAGTTTGCTTAAATTCTCTCGGTTTGTGGCGTCATAATCTAGTTAAACGGGTTAAGATCTTAAAATCTGCATGTATACGCTTATAGCTCATTGTTTTAACTATTTAAAATGCACAAAAAGTTTGCTTAAATCGTGAAATGAGCAAAGTTATGAGCAATAATATAGAACACACAAATTTTCAAAAAAATGAGAGTTCTCGGTTTATGGCGTCATAATCTAGGTAAAAGTACAAACTTGTAACCAGCGTTATGTACCTTATTATAGTTGATTTTTGAAACATTTTTAAAGTATAACGTGTAACACTGAAATCACAAAATGTGCAAAGCTATGAGCAAGAATATAATCCACGAAAATTTTCACAAAAACGGGAATTCACGATGTTTGACGTCATTATTTGAAGTCATGAGGAAATGTGTGAAAAGCTGAAAATACTTTCTTGTAGCTGACTTTTGAAACTAATTTAAAGTCAATTGGGTTAACCTGTAATTACAAAATGAACAAAGTTATGAGCAATAATGTAAGTCTCGCAATTTTTCACATAAACGCGTATTTTCGATGTTTGACGTCATTATCTAGGCAAATGTGCAAACTTGTGAAAAGGCGCTGTGTGTTTTATTTTAGCTGACTTACAGAACTATCTTAAAAATAAACTCGCTTTGTTGAAATCACAAAATTGGCAAAGATATGAGCAAGAATATAAAACACGCAAATTTTCAAAAATGGGTATTCTCTGTTTGTGACGTCATTATTTATGTAAACGTGAATATAGCTGAAAATTTAAAGTTATGATCTTTTAGCAAATTTTATAGGATATTTTAAAGTAAAAAGCGTTACACTGTAATCGCAAAATGAGAAAAGTTATGAGCTATAATGTAGAACACGCAAATTTTTAAAAAATGGGTATTCTCTGTTTGTGACGTCATTATTTATGTAAACGTGAATATAGCTGAAAATTTAAAGTTATGATCTTTTAGCTAATTTTATAGGATATTTTAAAGTAAAAAGCGTTACACTGTAATCGCAAAATGAGAAAAGTTATGAGCTATAATGTAGAACACGCAAATTTTTAAAAAATGGGTATTCTCTGTTTGTGACGTCATTATTTATGTAAACGTGAATATAGCTGAAAATTTAAAGTTATGATCTTTTAGCAAATTTTATAGGATATTTTAAAGTAAAAAGCGTTACGCTGTAATCGCAAAATGAGAAAAGTTATGAGCTATAATGTAGGACACGAAAATTTTTAAAAAATCGGTATTCTCTGTTTGTGACGTCATTATTTATGTAAACGTGAATATAGCTGAAAATTTAAAGTTATGATCTTTTAGCAAATTTTATAGGATATTTTAAAGTAAAAAGCGTTACACTGTAATCGCAAAATGAGAAAAGTTATGAGCTATAATGTAGAACACGCAAATTTTTAAAAAATGGGTATTCTCGATTTGTGACGTCATTATTTATGTAAACGTGAATATAGCTGAAAATTTAAAGTTATGATCTTTTAGCTAATTTTATAGGATATTTTAAAGTAAAAAGCGTTACGCTGTAATCGCAAAATGAGAAAAGTTATGAGCTATAATGTAGAACACGAAAATTTTTAAAAAATGGGTATTCTCTGTTTGTAACGTCATTATTTATGTAAACGTGAATATAGCTGAAAATTTAAAGTTATGATCTTTTAGCAAATTTTATAGGATATTTTAAAGTAAAAAGCGTTACGCTGTAATCGCAAAATGAGCAAAGTTATGAGCTATAATGTAGAACACGCAAATTTTCAAAAAATGGGTATTCTCGATTTGTGACGTCATTAGCTTGGTAAATGTGCTAAAAAGCAAATTTTATGTTTATAGTGTCGTGACATAAACAAAATAAACATTTATATTCATTTTTTCTTTGTTAAAAAAATCCCAAAACTTTATAGTAATTATTTTGCTATGCGAACGAAATCGAGGTATACCAATATTAACAAAAATGAGGCTTTGAAAATTAAACGTTTTAAGATAGTTTTGCCATTTTTATATAGAACAGTTTAATAGCTGTAAAATAGTACTCACAGCTTTGCTCAATTGGTAGAATGAGCAAAGTTATGAGCAAAAAAAGAAATATACTCATTAATAATAACGCGCAAGTTTTCTTAAAGTACAATTAGTATATTAATCCAGGATACAACAATCTATGTCAATAATCAAAACAAAAACATGCTATTACCATTTCTAGTCGGGTAGGCGACTCGATGAGCCGATGAGGACGACGTGGTGGCGGCTGCTCCCGACTGCGACGCCGTCACATTTCTCGATTGGAACGTATCTAACCAAAACCATTCATGCGGGTGTTCTCCATCTCATGCACCTACCATAATCATAATTCGAGTATCCGCGAGCCTTCGACTTGACCGTGTCGTATACATTCGAGTCGGCGGCGGCAGCGGCCGACGGCGAGCCGCGGCTCAGCGTGTCGAGCTCTTTCTGCAGCGTGTGCAGTGCGTCTCGTCGCGCGTGCGGTGTCGACGGTCCCGGCCGCGAGCCGTCGAGAAGCGTCTGACTGGCGTACCGCCGTGGACTGCCGACGTCGCTTCGCGAGCGGTACGTGTACCGTTTCGACGACGCCACATCCCCGCCGGCCGCGTTCGCCGCCCGCGACAAGTACGACGATCCGAGTTGTTGTCGCGACCGACTCAGCGTGCCCGATTGCAAGTAAGATGACGACTGATGCGCTTCTGTCAAGGAAAAATCACGTTATTTCGGGTGCGGGGAAATTCAACGCATTCAGAACGCACAACAAAACAAGTTTTCAAGCGCTTACCACGGTTATGCGTGAGAGCAGACGCCGAAAGCGAGCGGCGGTTGCGACTCAAGGAATTGTATCCTTCCTCAGCATCGTATTTCAAGTAATCTCCAGGCTAAATAAGTGCTATTTAACAAAAAAGGATAACGATTGGTTAGAAATCAACCGTGTAGTGACGTCTTAAGGTGCTTCTTCTTGATGTGCTTCCAAGCTCCTCAAGTTCTTGTGCAAGTTGTTGTCCAGTAGAGCTGTACGTTGCACCATCAGCTTGTTGATTATCTAAACATTCTCATTTTGACAAGTTAAATGGAATTCGTAAAAGCTGGCCCTCAGAAATGTAATTTAAACCTTTTATCTAAACGTTAAGTTTTTGCATGGAACTCCACGGCCACGAAGTAAGCCGCATATTGCAAAAGATCGCGGGTCAATTGAAAGAAAAACACGCCCTTCACTTTTTATTATTCTTTATTTACATTTTTTATTAAAGTGTATCTTCATCGAATTGGACCAACTGATTGAGCTTGAGCTAAATAACAAGTGGGGGATGTTTTTCTTCCAATTTGTGCGCGGTCTTTTGCAATATGCGGCATGCTTCGTGGCAGTGGTGCGCAATTGATGATATTATTAATTTACACATTTTAGTTTCATTCAATTGTAAATTTAACCTTCAAAAAACTATCTAATAATATGAAAAAATAAACTCACAAACGTGATAAATCTTAGTCGAGTGTATCTCATCGCCCTTGGTCTTCTCCAGCGACGTCAATCGCTCGGTGAGCTCCGTCAGCGATTGCTGCAATTTGCGCGAGTCTTCGAAACGCTGTCGGTCGCCGACGCGGCTCGACGCGCCCTCCTTGAAGCCGTCGACGTAGCCTTGCTTGAACTCCTCCTGTCCCGGATATTGCTCATCGAGTCGAGAGATGAGCGACGGCGTCACGCGGTCGCCGAATATTCCCGAGTTGCCGTCTTTGTAGCCTTGCACGAAGCCGGATGAGTAGCCGGCGCTGCTCGAGCCCTTCTGCGCGAGGTTTCGCATCGATGTGGACATGCCGGTCATGCCGGCGTCCTTCAAGCCCTTCGCGTAGCCTTCGTGGAAACGATCGTCGCGCGAGCCGTAGTCGTCGTCGAGTCGGCGTCTTGCTGCCGATGCCGAGCCGAGCTTGTTCGCGTCCTTGTAGCCTTTCATGTAGCCGTCTTCGAAGTCGCCACGCGCTGAAAAGGGAGCATAATTTAATTGTCTCCCGTGAAAAACTTACTTCTTCCGTCTATCGCCGTTCTCATGTTGTCTAGCCTCTGTTCAAGATTCCTCAAGTTCTCATTCATGGCTGCTTTGTTCTAAACACCATATCAATCAATGCAAACAAGACTATTCCCATCAAACCTCTTCAAGAAGTGGAACATGTTGGCCATTTGTCACCAAGCGACGATGCTCCTTCCTCGTGCGGAAACGACTAAAAAACAAAATATTTCTTGTTGTCCATCCGCCGAATCGATTAATGAAGGAAACAAAGACATGTAAGTACTAAATCAACAAACAAACCGTTGGAGGCACCATAACAGGCAACAGCAAAGAAGAATGAGTAGGAGAAGTGCGAGAAGCGGCAATAGGAGCCACCACCATGGCCATCCGTACGAAATGAATGGTGATGCTGGAAACAATGGATTAGTTCATGCATTCGAATGTTAAAAGATTGCAGGAGGGGGAGGGGGAGGGGTAAGGGTTGGTAATGATGCACACACTGATGCACAACTAACTCTTTTCCACAATACCAAATGAGGCAAATCAATGGTAATATGATAAGCATGGCGGTGAGCGGGATTAGGATCCATTTCCAGAGTACGCGATCCGTCAGCCAGCTCCAGCCTCGAACATCTGAGTGATGGGTGAATTATATATCTTCTTCACTTAATGGCATTAAAATCCACCTCGTGCTTTTCCTTATTTACCTTATTCACCATTAAAAAGCTAATTTAAAGAGCTTTCGAATGATAACAACCTTCATTTAGCACACCAAATTTAAATTAGAATTTTTCAATATTTAAACGTGCTTTACTAATATAAAATTATAAATTTCATACAATTTGACACGTCATTTTTACTAACAAGTCTTAAACTATCTAAAAACCAGGGCTTTTTATCGAAACAAGCAATTTGAGCATAACTTCTGAGCCTCCAACTTAACATAGAATTTGACTAAATATAAGCTAGCTCACGAAAAAGAGGAGCTCAGCGCCTTACATCATTTTTCCAGAAAACTATTAAACTTATTTAAATATAATTTTGAATAGATCTAGGAGACTGACGTGAAAATCGTTCTGGAATTGGAAATTGGAAATTGGAAATTAGCCAGACACGATTAAATATGAAAATCTTGCTGTTTTCAATTGAAGTTCTAGCTCCGCCCATTTTACCTAATATATTATCATTAGTTTGATTTTATCATTTTTGAATTATTTTCAATGGTCTTAATGAGAACGTGAATAAATATTCAATTTATTTTAAAAATTTCTCTGTTTTTCATTATATTTCTTCAAAATTTCTAGATCACGTCAGATTTATTACTTTTATTTTTTATAAAACTAAAATTTGAACTGTCAATTTCTCAGATGATAATAGGTAAATGAACAAATTCATAATTAAAAAAGTTGGTGTTTATACTTTTAAAACCAACAAAACAACGTCAAACAAATATAAGGATTATATTGTAATTTAAAAAACTTTCATTTCAAATGCACGCCAACTGGTATGGTAATAAAATGAGCTCAGTAAACGTGCTCAAATGTAACTTTTTGTAAAGATATTTATGTTTTTAGATAGTTTAAGACAAGCCTAATTGAATTGTATTAACAACTTTTTGTTAAACAGACGCAAAAATTTAAAAGGTCCGCTCAAAAATTATGAAGTCCTTATTTCTATTTGGCGTGCCAACTAGTATGGTAATAAAATGAGCTCAGTAAACATGCTCAAATTTAATTTTTTGTAAAGATATTTATGCTTTTAGATAGTTTAAGAAATGCCTAATTAAATGGTAGTAAAAACATTATTGCTAAAAAGACGCAGAAATTTATAGACACGTTTGAAAATCGAAGTGGCGTGCAAACGGAAACAATGATTTTCTCATATTTACGCTTGGCTTACATATTTCACGTGAACCTTACAAAAAGATTCTCTACGCCAGTTTGTCAGTATTTCCTCAAACTCAAAAAAAAATTGTTTTTCATAAAATATTAGATTTTTTTTCACGTTTTCTGAGCACGTTTTATTTTAGCCGTCGTGTTTGAAAAAAAATACCTTAAATTTCTAGTCAAACTTTATTCTGCTGCAACTTTATTGATAAACTAAATTTATATTTGGATATTTTTCGTGACACCCATGTTCATATACACGCCAAATGAAAATGACTGATTTCCAATGCGTTTTATTCAAAACTACGTGTAAATTAAAAGTTAATTTTTACGTTAACATACCGGCTTCTACTAAAATAACATCTGGAATTTAAAGTTGAACTATATGTTAGGTTTAAAATGAGCTTCAGTTTTGACCAATTCATTTGGAGTGCATATATTTTATGATTTTAATCTAGCCCCGCCCATGTTTACCAAGAACCACGAAGTTTGTGTTGAATCTGACAGGGCAAATTGAAAGAGCGATTTTTGTATATCTCAGAGTGTTTAAGAGTATTTTACGGCCTTTATAGAATAAAGTGCACATCACAATTTAAACAAGTTATTCTTAATCTACTCAAAAATATTAATATCTAGCCGCGAATTTAGTTTTGAGCACGTTTACTGATCTCATTTTAATATCATATAAGTTGGCGTGCTGATGGATTCATAATCTTGTCTTAAACTATCCCAAAAGTAAAGAAAAAATCAAAAATATCAACATTCTAATTCATATAGAAGGCTTAAATGTATCGCAGTTGGCGTGTCCGAACAACGAATTCCGTAAAATTAGATTTCTCGAGGCAAAACTGGATTTTCCACAAAAATCAGGGGCGAGAACCTGAGAAATTTTCTATTTTACTGTATCAAAAACTCAAGGACGAAAAAGGCTCTCTTTTATAGTGGAGGAAGGCCTCTCTCCGAGTTCTGGAATTGTTCTTGAGATAAAAAAATTGCACGCCAAAGAAATTCGTAAAAACAATACCACAAAAAAGCCACGTAAATCTAAAATTTTGGATAAATCTTAATCGCCAGAGATATTTCAAGAAAATCCTGTAAGATTGTTATTAATTTAAACGTGGAACTAAATAAAATGCGTATTTAAATTGTCGTTTCCATTTGGCGTGCAACCAGGAAAAATGGGAACCGCTGTCGGTTTAGCGGTCAAAAACTAATTAAATATTTAAACGAGAGCAAATAAATTTTTAAATGTGAATTTCAGAGAAAACAACCTAAAAAAACACTCACGACGTTGGTTTCTAGTGAAACCAGCGTAAAGGCGGCTAAATGTCGGTTAACGGGTCGTCCCCGGTTTGACAAGATTCATTAAATTTTTACGAAACGAATCTATTCGACTTTCTTTCTTCTTCTCTTCTGACCGCCTGCTTTCACTAATTTATTTGGCGTGCGCTTTTCTTTCAGCTTTCACGTGTACATTACACAAATATTTTCAACGCCTGTTATATGCTTTGCGCATGTTTTCTGAGTCAGTTTTATTAGTCTTCCAGTTGGCGTGAAAGTAGATCATTCCTTTCATGACTCCTAAAACCTATTTACCCTTGATCTGCACGCTTATCTTTACTTCAAAACTAGTTTTAATTGAAACACCAATTGCTTATTTATTTATTTATTTATATGAGGCCTTATTATACATTCAGCGGGTCGAAATTATACGGAAAACCGGACTCACCATCAGCCGACGACGGCATTCTTGTTCAAACTAATATTTGGCAACTATAATTTGTTGTTGTTGTTGTTGTTGAAGAACAAAAAAAAAAGCAGAAAAAAGGCAAAGTAAGGTGACAAATGGAAGACAATCAATTGTATCAGGGGGAAAATGATTGCCAAAAACCCACTGATTATCAAATTCATGAGAGAAAACACACACACACATAATCAAATACCAACCATCATAAACAATAACGATGTGTAGGAGAGGAGGCGAATATCTAAAGCTTTGCCAGCCCCGAATTTGGACCACACCCATTTCTTCGATTACTACCTATATTGGTTTGAGTGGAATTTTGATTTTTGTTTTGTTTTTACTGGGTACATTCATCATGTCGATAACCGGAAAAGCGAATGATTGATAAGGAAATAATTGTGGCCAAGGTAAATATGGGAATAGTATTATGGGAATTTAGATTAAGCGTCGCGTCAAGGGAAATTTTTGATTCAACACGCCAACTGGAAATTACGATTTTTCGAGATTTAAGCACTCCAATTCGAAATAACGATTTAGCGATTTTTGAACGTGTGTTGAAATCTTTACGTCCTTATAACAAAAAATCTTTCACTGCAATTTAATTAAGTTTTTCTTAAATTATCTAAAAATATTAATATCTTTCTAAAAAGTTGTATTTGAGCATGCTTACTGAGCTCATTCTATTACCATACAAGTTGGGGTGTTTAAGCGTGTCTAAAAACTTTCACATCTTTTTTATAAAACATTGATTACCACAATTTGAAAGTTGAAAAAACATAATAAAACGAAAGTTTCTAATAAGATCCCTTAAAATATGAACCGGATTGATTAACATTAACTACATATCAAGAGATAACGAATCTATCTGCAAATTTTTATCAACATCTGAGAGCCCGACCTAAAACACTTCCCTTGTGAGATCCTGGTTCGCTCATTCCGATACGCTCAAATTTCGGGCTTATTTGAACTGCTCCAATTTAATATCTATCCACAACTTTTCAATTTTATATTTTTACCACAACGACAATACACTATGGTTTAAAATTTCCATGTGAAAGCTTACAACAGTCGTTTAAAAATTGGAAAATCGTCATTTTAGCTTGGAATATGACGCCAAATGGAGCGTTTAAACATAATCAAATAAAGTTATGCATTCAGTGAAGAAGTATGCTATATAGTTTAGAATATGCATGACAATTTTACGTGAAAAGTATTTTGCAGTTAATACGTGAAAGCTTATAATATGCATTAGACAATGTCCATTTCAATTGGGCGGGTATACGTATTACTCTCTTATAAAAAACTCTACGCACCCCAACTTGTATGGTAATAGAATGAGCTCAGTAAGCATGGTCAAATATAACTTTTCAGAAAGATATTAACATTTTTCGATAGTTTAAGACATGCTTGATTAAATTCCAGCATAAACTTTTTCCTTATAATGACGTGAAAATTTCCATACACGTTTAAATATTGCGTAATCGCAATTTCGATTCACTCGCGCCAAAAGATATCGAACAATTTTCCATATTTAAACGGTTATTATAATCGTAACACTTGTTAATTCTAGAATAACTTTCACGTAAAATTGACACACATATTTTAAACTACAAGAGAAATCGATTCTCTACTTGAATTAGGCGATTTGAGTAGCTTTGCTGAGCTTCATCTTTAAACGATTCATTTGGCGTGTTCACGATTTAAAACTTATGTTAATGATAGTTTGGCTTAACATTTAAATTGTTGAGTAATATGGTTAGATAAGAATAACAAGATTCTACCGTTTTTTACCGTTTTACCTAAAATTACCTAAAACATTTCATTTTTCTACCGAGTGTATCATAATGTAGATCAGATAAGGTTTAGTTCTAAGTATTATAGTTAGACGTGAAAAGTATTTTGCAGTTAATACGTGAAAGCTTATAATATGCATTAGACAATGTCCATTTCAATTTGGCGGGTATACTCTTATAAACTTACCTAGGTATAATATACTTACCTACACTTACCTACGGTAAGCTTACCGTCTACATTCATTCAGGCCAAAAGGTATGCACCATTTTTCCAGGTTTAGACGATGATTATAATGTAACACTTGTTAATTCTAGACTAACTTTCACGTAAAACTGACATGCATATTTTAAACTATAAGAGAAATCGATTCTCTTATTGAATAACACGATTTGACAAGCTTTGCTGATCTCCATCTTTAAATGATTCATTTGGCTTATAAATTTTGTTACTGATAGTTTGGCTTAACATGTAAATTGTTGAGTAATATGGTTAGATAAGAATAACAAGTTTGCTTCTACCGATTTTACCGTTTTACCTAAAGTTACCTAAAACATTTCATTTTTCTACCGAGTGTATCATAATGTAGATCAGATAAAAGTCCATTTAGTTCTAAGCATTATAGTTTTTCTTGACTTTTAAAATTTCCATTAATTTTACCGTTTTACCTAAAACTTTTCAATTCTCCACAAAGGGTAACATACTCAACAATTAAATATCTTCTAAAAATATTTGATTAGAGCACCATTCTCATGTCAGTACAGCCTTTCTAATTCTTTGCGCTTGCGCATTTGGCGCGAATTCAAACAATTAGAAAAGAATATAAAGTATTTTAAGCTTCTTCCAAAACTGGATCGTTTCCCCGTTTCCCTTCCATTAAAACGCAGTCGAAATAGCGAAACAAACCTCTCAAACGTCCAACCAATGGCGCGCCGGTCACATTCCAAATCGTATAAACCTCATAGTTATACTTTTTGCCCTTGACTAGCGGATAATTCAAATAACCGCCGATCACCTTTCCGTCACCAATTCGGACTCGTCTCGGTTCTGGCAGCGTTTCGAGATTGAACGACGCCGCCACATAATACGGAATGTTCATTCGGTTCGCCGTCACCTTGTCAGTGAGCTCTGTCCAGTTGGTGTCGCCTGGCGGGTCGCGCTCGTCCACCACCACGTAGTAGCGAGTGACGTTGTTGTCAGTGGCCGCCGGGTTCACGTCCACCTCCCAATAGGTGTTGGGGGCGCCGATGTTGTCCACAAAGTATGGCGGCGGCACGATGCAGCATGAGCGACGCACGTTCGCCGATTCTTGCGATGTCATCTTGCGGGGAGCTGAGCGCCAGTGGTTCCATTCGCCGTCGACCTTGGCGCGAACCTGAAATTAAGAACAATTGAATTGCACTTTTTCTTCATTCCCAACCTGGAACACGTATTCTGACGGATTGTGAGGCAAATTGAACACCAAATAGCACAATCTTCCGCAGCCGTCCTTGGGACATAACAATTCCTTCGCCTCTCTCGCTTCTTCTTCCACCCAAACCGCATCATGCTCTTCCAATCGCAGGTAGCGCACCTGGTAATCCGAGGCCATGTTCAGCTCGACCGGCTCCCACGACATCGACACGGCAAAGTTGGTCTTGTCGCACTGCTTCAAGTTCTTCACGGTGAACCATCCCGGCGGTAGTGTGGCGTAGGCGCCGCTCGCCGATTCTCCGCGTCGATCTTTCGGCGCAATCGTCACGTTGTAGGTGGTGCTCGGGTGAAGACCGCGAATGATGAACGAGTCGATGTCCGCATCAATATCATACGTCTTGATTTTTCCAATTCGCACGTCGCTGAACGCCGAGTGCAACGATCTGGCAGTGAGCGTGTATCCAGAATGAGCTCGTCCCCAGACCGCATCCCATGCGACGTGAAGTGTCGTCGGCGTGCGATTGATGAGTCGCAAGATGTGGCGCGCGTCAGGCGAGTCAAGAGTGCTGTAAACGCCCCACAACACGTGACCGTATCCGGAATTGGTTCCAGCTTGCACCGTGATATTGTAGATGGTCGATGGGGAAAGGCCATCGAATCGAATCGAGTTTCCAGGATAAGGTACAGTGTAGTTCTTGGATGGTCCAGTGGTGCCAGTAACAGGGTTGAATGGAGCAATGGTGACTCTAAAGTGAGTTTCAATTAATCCTAGAAAGTGCTTAAAACCTGTGATGTGTGATGAGCTCTCGTCTCTCCGCATCAAAGATCTCCGGAGGCACCCAGTCAACGTGCAGCATAGTGTCACTCTTCTCAATCAGATGCAAGTCGGTTGGAGCGCCAAGCCATGTTAATAATCCTTCAGCTGAAAATGTTAAAATTTACTTTTTTCTTTTTAAATAGTAAAACAAACCAAAGTCAGTGGTAGCAAAGACTGACGAGATGAACCACAACTTTGTATCATTTGCCTTGCCTTGGACCGTCACATTATACTGAGTTACCGCGTCGAGATCACGGAAATGATGCTCATTAACATTACCAGCCACCTCGAACTTCTTCGGGTTATCATCCAACGCCGACGCGACGCTAATCAGCACATCATACTTGTCAATCTTGTCGCCGATCACCGCCGGTGGCTGCCATTTCACCTTGAGATTGTCATGACCCGCCGATAAGAGCTTCAAGCTTCCTCCCAATGACTCATTATCATCAGCTCTGGTAGTTGTGAAGTAATCTGGCGACCAGTCTCCCCAGTTGCCTGACGCCGCTTGCGCCTGCACCGCAAACCGGTAGGTCGTCGATGGTTGAAGCGATTTGATCGTCGCGCACAAGTTGGCACTGCTGATCAATGGACTCTTGTATCCGGAGCATGACAGCTCATCGCCGGAGACTTCCACTTCAGTTGGGTTCGAGTCGTCGGCACGCGGGCTGTAGCGGATTCGATAAGCCGTAACGATGGCCGTCTCCGGGTATGGTGGCAACCATGTGAGCTGCACCTGGGTGGCCTTGGTATTGACGGCAGTGAGTTCTCGCGGCGCGCCCACTTCCGATCCGGTTGTTCGCGCCTCCACGCTGTCCGACCACGGTCCTGGTCCTTCGGCGGTGTACGCTCTGACACGAATTCGGTACAGACTTCCCGGCTGCAGTTGGTCGATAAGTGTCGTCGTTCGCGGCGTGACTCCTTCGCGTGTTCCCTCGTTCCACTCATCAAGCCCGACCAGTTCGAACTCATATTGCGTCACATTTCCATTCTGCTCGAGGCACTCCGGCGCTTCCCATTTGAACCCGAGCTCGGTGTCCTTTCTTGTCGTTGATTGCACGTTCTGCGGCGCGCCCGACGGCACGTCATCCCGGGTTCTGAACTGTCGCACCGTTTTCGGCGTGACGATCGATGATTTCAGCGATGGCGGTCGTCGCGGAGTCACCACGACTTCATACACACTTCCTGGCCGCAGTTGCTCTATTGGCACGCTCTTCTCAAGAACGTTGAGCATTGTCGTCGGCTCGTCGTTGCCGGTCTGCGCTTGTGTGCAGCCGCCGGCTCTTAGAAGCTTGTAGGTGATATCGACGCCATAGTTCCAGGTTTGGTCCTTGTCCGGAACATCCCAGGTGATGAGGGCCGATGTGGGTCCTTGTGGCTCGACATTGACGAAGATCTCTCCTGGCAGCGCGGAGGTGGTCAGCGTGACACGATCGCTCCATCGGCTCGTTGCTGGCGGCTTATCGCTGTCGTCGTCTCTTGTCTGCGTCTTCATCTTCACTTCCCATCGGGTTCCAGGCTGAGTTGGTACGAGAATGGTCGTGTCGTCGTCCGTGGATAACGTCCAGTTGCCCTTTGTCGTTGTGTTGACAAAGTCGACAATGTACTCGACGTCATCGCAGTGCCACGTGTCTTCCTCCGGCGGCGTGAATGTGATCTTCAACGTTTCAAAATCAACGCTCTCAAGTTTGACGTCATGTGGCGGTTGTTCTGGTCGGCCGCAAGCTGTGCGCTCCTTCGTCTCCGGTCCCGGCGCTCCTCGCTTATCATTCTTGCCGACAACACGAAGGCGGAAGAAGTAGAGCGTGGCTGTTTCCAATCCACGCACCACTTGCTTGTAGTCGCTGGCCGATTTTCTATGCTTGATCACTCCATTGTATTCCTGCCATTCTGCATTATCATCCTCCGATTTGTACTCGAGAACGTAGCCAACAACGTGCTGCGATTGGTCAGCAGGCAAGCCATCCCATCGAAGCGAGATCGACGACGAGGTCTTGTCGATGACTTGCAGCTCCTGCTCGAGCACCGGAATGTTCTGCTCGTGCGTTCGTGCCGATAGCTCGTCGGACCATGGCGACCATCCGCCGTTCTCGGTGTGCGCCGACACTTGTATCTCGTAGTCCTGCTCGGGTTCGAGATCGCTCAATCGATAGCACAATCGATCCTTCTTGTTGGCATCAGAGCACTCAAGACGATCAGCGTCCACACGCAGCTCGCGATAATTGGCCGAGCCGCTGGCCGTGTATCGCACCTTGTATTGGTCAATGATTCCATGTGGTGGCGATGGCGGCAGCCACGAGATTTCAATAGCGTGTGGGAATGTCGCTTCTTCTTGAAGATCACCAGGTGCTGGCGGGCTTGATGGTTGTGTGGTAAATGGCGTCCAGTCACTGAACGGTCCCTCGCCGACGTTATTGATGGCGCGTACGCGAATTCTGCAAGTATAAAGCTACAATTTATATAAAAAAAACCTAAACATACTGATATCTGGTGTGTGGCACGAGTCGATCCATGGTCAGCCTCTCGGTCGGATTCCTCTCGGTTACATTCTCGGCCCATTCATCTCCGCTGATCAACTCGTACTCATAATCCACAATCTTTCCATTCCTTTGCTCGCATTCAGGCGGAGCCCACGTCGCGTCGGCTCTCGTCGATGTCACCGAGCCCACCTTTACATTCAACGGCGGACCCGTTGGCGCGGCTTCTTCCGTTGTCACCGTCACCACTGTTGATTGCGGGCCGGCGTGCGAAGTGTGCGCGATCACATGCAAGTCATATGTCGCGTCTGGTCTCAATCCATCAATCGTGTGCGTTGTGTCCTTCACGTGCTTCTCGATCGGCGTCGCCGTTCGCGGACCACATTCGCCAATCGATCGCAATTTGTAGACAAGCGTGTAGCCAGTAATCACTCCATTCGTCTCGTCCGGTGGCGACCAGCTGACATCAACCGCTGTCGCATTGCGCGGGCTCGCCGAGAGGTCCTTCACCGCTCCCGGGGCGCCCTCCGCCGTCTTGATTTCCAATTCCTTGCTCCAGTCCGACGATCCGGCGTCGTTTTCAACCCGAACTCTCACACGCCACTCGGTGTTGGGCGTCGCGTCGAACTCGTGCTCGGTCGCCGATGTTTCCACGTCGTCTCGGTCGGCGTCGGTGCCGTTCTTGAACTCAACACGATACCTGATCGATGAGCATCTCCATGAGTTCTGACTTGGCGATTGCCACGCGACACGCACTTGAGCACTGCTCGGCGATGCCAATCGCACGTTCGTTGGTGGGGAAGTGGGTGGCGCGCAGCCGGTTCGTGCCTGCGCTTCCGGCGATGGATCGCCGACGCGTTGACGCGTGTCGACGACCTTGATTCGCACAAAGTAAAGCGTGTCCGCGTCCAATCCGTCAATCTTCTTATGATAGCTCGTCTTCAACGGCTCATGGGCAACAATGCCGCCAATTTCTTGCCAAACCGGCGTCTCTGAGTTGCGTACTTCTATGATGTATCCTTTGACCCTTTGCAATGGATCAACCACCGCATTCCACTCGACGTCAAGCGCATCAGCACCGTTGGCCTGCACTCTTGGCATTGTGCCAACAACCGGGATGTTGAAGGCATCCGTGGTGTACCTCGTCCAAATCTCTCTACCGAATCCTTGCTTCGTTCCAGCGGCAATGCTAATATTATAAGGCGTGTCTGGAGAAAGTCCGTCAAATAGATGGTCTAGCTTCGGATGGTCCACGGTGAACGTCTTCTTCTGGCCGTTGCTATCATCCAGCGGCATGATCGATACGCGATAATGGATGACGTGCCCCTTTGGATCGACCGGAGGCACCCAGCGGATGTGCAATGAGTGATCCGTCTTGTCAATAAGATGAATCGCTCTAGGCGCGTCGGGCAGAACTTGAAGCGTGTTAGCAATCACCAATGACGACCACGGTCCGTATGAACCGCCCTCAATCCTTGTCGACACTTGCACCTTGAACTGACGTCCCGATTCGAGTTGCGTCGCGTTGTAGCAGAAGCGAGGACTCTCCTCGCCTGGACATTTCAGCGCGGGGTCCTTGATGCCCTTCTCCATGACCGTCCAGTCGTCGCTGTCCTTCTCATCCAGCAACTGGTATCTGATCTTGTATGCGTCATGCGGTCCGTATGGCGGATACGGTGGAAGCCACGAGACCATAAAGAAGTCGGTGCCTTCTTGAGCCACGACGAGGTCCTGCGGCGGCAGCGGTGCGTTCGCTTTGGCAGTCATCACGACGAGGTTCTCCGTGTTCGGACCACCGCCGATCGAGTTGTAAGCCTTCACTCGCATCACATACTTGGTGTATGGTGTTAATCCATCGATGGTGACCTTGGTGTCGGTGGTGTTTGCAATCTGCCTCTCAAGTTTTGCCCAATCGTCCTGTCCCAAGATCTCATACTCGTAGTTGACAATGTGTCCATGTCTTTGCGAGCAATCGACGGGCTCCCATTGGAACGACAAAGCTCTTTCGAGCGCGTACGTCGATTGAAGGTTGAGCGGCGGCGATGACGGCGGTTGCTGCTCGGTGGACACCTCTTTCGTCTCTTCTGGTCCGAGCTCGGTGGTGCGGGCGCGCACCTTCACCTCATACAATGAATAGGGCAACAATCCGGTGATGGTGTAGTCCAGGTCCTTGTGATTGTAAACCGTGACAAAGTCGCGGCTCACATCGCGTGGCTCCTCTTCCGGACAAGCGAGTCGATGCTTCAATCGATAAGAGATGTCATAGCCGACAATGGTGCCGCGCTGGACGAGTGGGGAAAGCCACTGCACGTGCACTTCGTTCGGCGACAATGCCTTGACTCGCATGTCGCGAACGCTTCCAGGAGCGCCCTGCCTTGTGGTAATGGTTTGCTCGGGGGACCACGTGCTGGCGCCGACTTGATTCGTCGCGCGCAGCTTCACGATCCAACGCTGGTTCGGCTCGGCTGGGAACGTGTACTCGGTTTGGTCGCCGGGAACTGTTAGCACTTTGTCTTGACCGGTATTTGAGTTCCGATAGCTGATCTCCACGTTCATCTGATCGCACATCCAAGTGTTCTTGGCTGGACGAGCCCAGCTGACACGCACTTCGTTCGTTGATGGCGAATCAAGCCGAATTCCCTGAAAATTCGATTTTCAAAAAATTGTGTCGATGATTTTTTTTTTCATTTTTGGTACATATGTAGTTTAAATGTACATCTAGATAATTTCTAAATATCACCTCAATCTTATGAGTAGTTTTCTAAAAATTCAAGTTTTACCTAACACTGAGGAATTCGTTTTTGAGTAAAATTTGATTTTCAAAAAATTGTGTCGATGAATTTTTTTCATTTTTTGCATAATTGTAGTCAAAACTTGTGTTTAAAAACGTACCAAATATAATCTTAATCTTATGAGTAGTTTTCAAGAAACTGAAGTTTTACCTAAAACTAAAGAATGCGTTATTAGGTAAAATTAGATTTTCAAAAAAGTTTGTCAATGAATTTTTGTGATATTCGACATGAACACCGTACACATAATTTGTTAAAAACTAGCAAAAGCATATAATGATATAATGAGCGGTATTTGAGAAAATCCAATTTTACCTAAAAATTTACACACGCTTTTCGGTAAAATATGATTTTCAAAAAAGTTTGTCAATGAATTTTTGTGAAAATTTGCGAAAATTCAGAACACATGGTCAATTAGCAAATAGTTAAAGTAGATACTAATCTAACGAGCGGTATTTGAGAAAATCCAATTTTACCTAAAAATTTACACACGCTTTTCGGTAAAATATGATTTTCAAAAAAGTTTGTCGATGAATTTTTGTGAAAATTTGCGAAAATTCAGAACACATGGTCAATTAGCAAATAGTTAAAGTAGATACTAATCTAATGAGCGGTTTTTGAGAAAATCCAATTTTACCTAAAATTTACACTTTTTTCGGTAAAATTCGATCTTCAACAAATTTTGTCGATGAATACTTGTGAAATTTCGCGAAAATTCAGAACAGATGGTTATTCAGCAAATAATTAAAGCAGATACTGATCTAATGAACAGTTTTTGAGATAATCCAATTTTCCTAAAAATTACAGTCTTTTCGGTAAAATTCGATTTTCAAAAAAGTTTGTCCATGAATTTTTGTCATTTTTACATAAGCATAGTACAAATAATGTTCTAGCAAATAGAAAAAGAAAGTACTGATCTAACGGGACATTTTTTGAGAAAATCCAATTTTACCTAAAATTTACACTTTTATCGGTAAAATTCGATTTTCAACAAATTTTGTCGATGAATTTTTGTGAAAATTTGCGAAAATTCAGAACACATGGTCATTTAGCAAATAACTAAAGTAGATACTAATCTAATGAGCGATTTTTGAGAAAATCCAATTTTACCTAAAATTTACACTTTTATCGGTAAAATTCGATTTTCAAAAAAGTTTGTCGATGAATTTTTGTCATTTTTGACATAAGCATAGTACAAATAATGTTCTAGCAAATAGAAAAAGAAAATACTGATCTAATGAACAGTTTTTGAGATAATCCAATTTTCCTAAAAATTACAGTCTTTTCGGTAAAATTCGATTTTCAAAAAAGTTTGTCCATGAATTTTTGTCATTTTTACATAAGCATAGTACAAATAATGTTCTAGCAAATAGAAAAAGAAAGTACTGATCTAATGAGCGGTTTTTGAGAAAATCCAATTTTACCTAAAATTTACACTTTTATCGGTAAAATTCGATTTTCAACAAATTTTGTCGATGAATTTTTGTGAAAATTTGCGAAAATTCAGAACACATGGTCATTTAGCAAATAACTAAAGTAGATACTAATCTAATGAGCGATTTTTGAGAAAATCCAATTTTACCTAAAATTTACACTTTTATCGGTAAAATTCGATTTTCAAAAAAGTTTGTCGATGAATTTTTGTCATTTTTGACATAAGCATAGTACAAATAATGTTCTAGCAAATAGAAAAAGAAAATACTGATCTAACGGGACATTTTTTGAGAAAATCCAATTTTACCTAAAATTTACACTTTTATCGGTAAAATTCGATTTTCAACAAATTTTGTCGATGAATTTTTGTCATTTTTGACATAAGCATAGTACAAATAATGTTCTAGCAAATAGAAAAAGAAAATACTGATCTAATGAACAGTTTTTGAGATAATCCAATTTTCCTAAAAATTACAGTCTTTTCGGTAAAATTCGATTTTCAAAAAAGTTTGTCCATGAATTTTTGTCATTTTTACATAAGCATAGTACAAATAATGTTCTAGCAAATAGAAAAAGAAAGTACTGATCTAATGAGCGGTTTTTGAGAAAATCCAATTTTACCTAAAATTTACACTTTTATCGGTAAAATTCGATTTTCAAAAAAGTTTGTCGATGAATTTTTGTCATTTTTGACATAAGCATAGTACAAATAATGTTCTAGCAAATAGAAAAAGAAAATACTGATCTAACGGGACATTTTTTGAGAAAATCCAATTTTACCTAAAATTTACACTTTTATCGGTAAAATTCGATTTTCAAAAAAGTTTGTCGATGAATTTTTGTCATTTTTGACATAAGCATAGTACAAATAATGTTCTAGCAAATAGAAAAAGAAAATACTGATCTAATGAACAGTTTTTGAGATAATCCAATTTTCCTAAAAATTACAGTCTTTTCGGTAAAATTCGATTTTCAAAAAAGTTTGTCCATGAATTTTTGTCATTTTTACATAAGCATAGTACAAATAATGTTCTAGCAAATAGAAAAAGAAAGTACTGATCTAATGAGCGGTTTTTGAGAAAATCCAATTTTACCTAAAATTTACACTTTTATCGGTAAAATTCGATTTTCAACAAATTTTGTCGATGAATTTTTGTCATTTTTGACATAAGCATAGTACAAATAATTTGTTAAAAACTAGCAAAAGCATATAATGATATAATGAGCGGTATTTGAGAAAATCCAATTTTACCTAAAAATTTACACACGCTTTTCGGTAAAATATGATTTTCAAAAAAGTTTGTCAATGAATTTTTGTGAAAATTTGCGAAAATTCAGAACACATGGTCAATTAGCAAATAGTTAAAGTAGATACTAATCTAACGAGCGGTATTTGAGAAAATCCAATTTTACCTAAAAATTTACACACGCTTTTCGGTAAAATTCGATTTTCAACAAATTTTGTCGATGAATTTTTGTGAAAATTTGCGAAAATTCAGAACACATGGTCATTTAGCAAATAACTAAAGTAGATACTAATCTAATGAGCGATTTTTGAGAAAATTCAATTTTACCTAAAATTTACACTTTTATCGGTAAAATTCGATTTTCAAAAAAGTTTGTCGATGAATTTTTGTCATTTTTGACATAAGCATAGTACAAATAATGTTCTAGCAAATAGAAAAAGAAAATACTGATCTAACGGGACATTTTTTGAGAAAATCCAATTTTACCTAAAATTTACACTTTTATCGGTAAAATTCGATTTTCAACAAATTTTGTCGATGAATTTTTGTGAAAATTTGCGAAAATTCAGAACACATGGTCATTTAGCAAATAACTAAAGTAGATACTAATCTAATGAGCGATTTTTGAGAAAATCCAATTTTACCTAAAATTTACACTTTTATCGGTAAAATTCGATTTTCAAAAAAGTTTGTCGATGAATACTTGTGAAATTTTGCAAAACTTCAGAATACATGGTCATTTAGCAAATAACTAAAGTAGATACTAATCTAATGAGCGATTTTTGAGAAAATTCAATTTTACCTAAAATTTACACTTTTATCGGTAAAATTCGATTTTCAACAAATTTTGTCGATGAATTTTTGTGAAAATTTGCGAAAATTCAGAACACATGGTCAATTAGCAAATAGTTAAAGTAGATACTAATCTAATGAGCGGTTTTTGAGAAAATCCAATTTTACCTAAAATTTACACTTTTTTCGGTAAAATTCGATTTTAAAATAAATCGGTTAGGTATTGTTTTCTAATTTTTCTATAATATTCAAATGAATTGCGAGTTAAATAATATAGGTGCTTGGTATCGTTTCTCAGAATAATTTCCATTTAGAAAACCGCTTTAATTCATCTGGGGTGCCTAAATGTATCTCTTTCTAAACTTTTGTTGTTAGCGTGCCTTAGAATAGCTACTTTTTCTCACAACCTAATAATCCCGGTTTTTTTTTTTGAAAAAATTAATCCTAAATATTAGTTATTTTAGATTCCACACCGGCAAGAATCCAACTTTTACCCCAATTTAACTTTTATACTGAAAAAGTTACTTGGCGGCTGAGATTCAAAGCGAATTTAAAAATTTAACATCTTAAATTTGATGCGAAAAAAATCGCAAACCTGTGGTGGCGATGTCGGCGGCGAGCACTTTGTCCTGGCGCGCACTTCCGGCGACGGATTGCTCTGCTCATTTTGCGGCGAGACGACCCGCACTCTCAAATCCACCACCGCGTTCGTTGGAAGACCATCCACACGTGCCGTATACGTCGTCTGTGACGGATGCGCTTGCACTCGTCGCGAATGCTGCTGCCACGCTCCGCCTTCCAATCGGTACTCCACTATAAATCCGCCCGCTTCGCGATTCCTGCTCTCCCATTCGATCGTGATCGACGTTGGCTCTTCGGCAACCACTCTGGGCGCCAATGCGAGCGCCGTGAGTGCGGCGGCGTCGGTCGTCATCAGTGCCGTCGTGCCTCCGCACATTTCCTTGTGCGTGGCCGCAGACACAGTCACATTGTAGGTTGTGCGTGGCCGAAGGTTATCGATTCTGTATTGGAAGGTGGCACGGTCGAGATTGAATGTCTGCGCTCTTTGCGATCCATCGCGCGGTGCGACTATCAGACGGAACGCGGTGACGCGATTACGATCATCTGGCCGCACATCCCAGCTGACCACCAGCGTGTTCTCAGTACCGCCGATCTTGCGAACATCCGTCACTTGGACAGCGGTGTCGGTGATCTTGGTGCGCTCGGGCTGCGAGTATGGTCCCCATCCGGCGTCCTTGACGTGCGCTGACACTTGGAAGTCGTACGTCTGCTCCGGCTGCAGATTGTCAATGCGACCGCAGTGCAATCTCGCCCCAGGTGGTGTCGGCGGCAATCGTTGTCGTTCGATCTGTCGCTGTTGGCACGGCGAGACGGCCGGGAACTGTCTCTCCTCGAACCTCTGCGTTCCCGAAGGCGCATATCGGCACTTGTACTTGTCCACATATCCCGGATTCGGGTACGGCGACTGCCAAACCAGCTGCGCATTGTCGGCTCCGGTGTGCAAGACTTTGACGAATGGCGGCGACGCCTGATGCTGCTGTTGCGGCTGCTGTTGTGGCGGCGTCTGGAAATGAACGTCATGCGACCATGGTCCGGGTCCTCTGGCGGTATAAGCGCGCACGTGCACGGTATAGCGAGTAGCCGGCTGCAGGTTCTCAATGCGAGCGCGTGTTCCGCGCACATTATCCGTCGACTTTTGCACGTTGCGATCAGCGATCACTTCGTACTCGTACTCGGTGATTTCTCCGTTGGTTTGAAGGCAAGGCGGTGCGTGCCACGAGATGCCAGCTGATGTTGGCTGCGGGTCGTCAATGCGCACGTGAAGTGGGGCACCACTTGGAGCTGCTTGATCGGTCTGGATTTCAAGCGATACGCGTTCACCAGCGCCAACGTTTGATTTGGCGGCGACGCCGACTCTGCAATAATATAAATTTGAAAACTTGGATAGATCCACTAGATTACCTGTATCTTGAATGCGGATGAAGTCCAGTTATAGTGAAGTGTGGTCCATTTACCGTAATCGTTCTCGGCGCCTCTTGATTATTATCGCAATTTCCTCTGCAAACACAACTACCATTCTAATCAAAAGATCCCCTCACTTACCTCGAAATCAATTGATATGTCACTTCATACTGCGTCACGTGACTATTCGGGTTCGCCGGCGGTTGCCAGTTACACTGCAGCGAGTCCGGTCCGACCGGTGTGACGCGAAGATTCGCGACGGCTCCCGGCGCGACCGCTTGAGTTTGCGCGTGTTCAGCGCGCGACCATGCCGATTCGCCAGCCGGGTTCGCCGATTGCACCTCGAACTGCCATCGTTCGAATGGCTGCGCGTCAAACGTGGCCGAGTTCTCGCCGTTCGTCAGGTTCATGAATCCTTGATGTCTCGGCGTCGAGTATTTGACGACGTACCACACGCGGTCGCAGTTCCATTCGGTTTCGTGGATCGGCTGCCATTCGACGCGCACCTGCGTCGGTCCGACGGCTTGCGCGCGGATGTTTGCCGGCGGTCTGCGTGGTGCTTGACATGTGGCGCTCGTTTTCACGTGCACAACTCGCGACGTGTGCGCGTTGCCGCGATTCGCGTCCTTCGCTACCACACGCACCTCGTAGGTGGCGCCGCGGTCGCGTCCCAACTCGCCGAGGTCCACCGCATACGGTCGCTGCCATCCATTGTAAGGGATCGGATTGCGATGCTGTCTCCAGCGAGTCTCGCGTTGTTCTTTCCACTCGAGCACGAATGAATCAATGAGCTCGTTGGTGTTCTCCTTGCACCGCCATGAGACGATCGGCTGACCTTGTCGATAACTAACATCAGGCCCGATGATGAGTTCACCAGCGGGAGGAGTGCGCGTCTGCGCCGGCTGCGTCCACGGCGAATGACCGGCTTTGTTTACGGCGCGAAGTTTGATGGCGATCGCTTGATTTGGAGCAGCGTCGAATACGTGAGTGGTCTGATGGCCCGGAATAAGAACAGGAAGGTGTTGGGGGATTCCATCAGCCTGCAAATAAATTGTATCCTTCTGGAATTTAACAACAAAACCCAAACCTGAATCTCAAACTGAATATCCGCGCATCCCCACGTGGATTGCGGCGGCAACGTCCATGAGACCTGCACATGCCGAGCATCCGGCGATTGAACCTGCACATGCGATGGCGGATGCGATGGCGCGCGACACTGGCTCGTCGCCGTCGTCTCGGCCGACGTGTCCATGACGTAAGAGTTTCTATCCAAGACCTGCACGTGCACGTGGTACGTGTGTCCACGCTCGAGTCCAGTCAGCGCCTGCGTGTATTCGACATCATCGCCTCTATAAGGAACCAGTTGCCCATATGTCTTCCAGCCGGTTGATGGAGTCCTGAATTGCACGTGATAGCCGTAAACTCCACGTCCATCGCCAGTGCTCTTCCATTGAACGATGAGCTCATCATCGCGCACGTTCACGTTTGGCGTTGTCACGAGCGCTAAATTGAAGGATTTTTTTATTTGGAGGGAAGGAATGTTAGATCATCCCTGATGACTTTCAAAGACGCACAGATTTATAACCAAGCTTATGATGAGGCTTAACCAGTCTTCTTTGAAAGAAATCAGTATGACGATTAAATTCTTGTTAGATTAAATCCAAACTCAAGTGTTATGAAAACAATTTCGTCGTCAGAACAAAAAAAAAGAAATTCCAAAACAATTTTTATCTGACGACGATGTTCCGGTAAAGGAGGAAACTGAAAGTGTTTGTAAAACTAAATGCGGGCAAAGGTAGAAGTAGTAGAAGTAGAAGAGTAAATAATAATTGTATATAGTCTATAGTCATGCGTCGATTATTGCGAAAACTCAAAAGAACACCAAATGAGTCTGGTTTTGATACGAGCGTTTATTTCCATGTTTTGCAGGTTCTACAATAGATTCAAAGAATCACAGTCTTTCTTAATTAAAAGCCCCATCTACCTATTAATCCCGTTTTGCTATATTAATAGTTTACTCCTGCCGCTGGCACGCCAAATGAAAGTAACATTTTTCGTATTTTTAAGCGTGACTTTTTAAAATTTTCACGTATTATTTGAAAATGAGTCTCAACGCATAGTTTTGGCTACAAGAAAATTTTATGAGAAACCCCCAAACGGGCTATCATTTCTAACTTGGGAATGGTCTGCATAGTGTTTGGAGTTACAGGATGTGACATATATCATTAGAAAGAGAAAAAAATCTACTTTCTAAATATAAAAAGAGTTTCTGCAACGGCCACAGCTATCTCGAGAAAATTGCGTCTGAAAACCCAACTTGTGCGACACTTTCCATCTTAAAATCCAACTTTGGCTGGCCTTGAATCCTTTAATTTGCATCTCTTTCCTGTTGATATCTCTGGTAATCAATTGCAGAATTCGGGGACCGGTTCGTTACGAGAGAAGATGTCGAGAAGGCGCTCGAGTTCTACCGTGGGACAGCCAAGGGATCTCGTCCTCTCCAATGTATGAAGACCAGATTCCGTTGGATCACGGGGCGCCATCATTTGGAGAAGCTCCTTGATTGCCAGAGATATCAACAGGAAAGAGATGCAAATTGAAGGATTCAAGGCCAGCCAAAGTTGGATTTCAAGATGGAAAGTGTCGCACAAGTTGGGTTTTCAGACGCAATTTTCTCGAGATAGCTGTGGCCGTTGCAGAAACTCTTTTTATATTTAGAAAGTAGATTTTTTCTCTTTCTAATGATATATGTCACATCATGTAACTCCAACCACTATGCAGACCATTCCCTAGTAAGAGTGCAGTTAGAGTATTATGGAATTATACTGAATTCCAAATTACAACTTGAGTCTAACTAATTGTAAGCATAGTGAGTACTAAGTAATTCACTATACCAAAAAAATCGCAAAGCGCAAGTTTAAAATTTATACCGGTAAATTTACAAGAGTTTTGAATATAGCAAAATCCTCATTGCAAGAAAACGTCTTCCCTCAATCTTCTATGGTCACGCCAGGAAAATGACTGTCTACTTTCACGAAGCTGTTGTCTTGTATGCTCTACGGATTGTTTGATTTGAAATAACCTTAATACACTCAAAAAACATTCTAAATAACCTGTGACGGTATCAACATGAACACGACCACCCAGATTAATTTTAGCATGCATGCCACCCGCAAATGTCGATTTGACAGAGTTTACTCACGTATTACTAATTTCAGAATAAACTTTTCAGAGAATTATTAGTCCTATGTTGCGGCGGTGACCGCAATAATTTGAAATGGCGCCAACACACGCGTCATTGAAAAAGATTCGCAGGTCATCCACTGTGGGATACTAAATGTCCCTTTAAATCACGTTTTATTTTTGGGCTCATTCGATATATATATTCATATATATTTATTGTTATTGTTTATCGTGTTACACCATTGATTGTTTTTATGTTAATGAAATAAATGGTTTAATTACCCAAGTTTGGGGTCTACAACATCCTATTTTAACTATATTAAGTCAAAAACTTAATAACATAAAATTTTATGGATAAATGTGGAGTTTCATGAAAACGCCATTCCGGGTAGCATGTACCATTTGGAAAAAAATGTCTAATAGTTTAAATTTCGTGGTAAACTGTAGAATATTCGCCAACTTTCAAAAATCACAAATTTCAGTTGGCGTGATTAATTTTCTTAAAATCAACATTTGTTGCGTACTATGATCATTTTCATGCGTTTTTTCTTCCCAAAATTGTGCTTCAAAATCACACTCGTATCAAACTCGACCGCTTTTGGCGTTGTATTAAGCCGATTCAAATCGAATTCACACTCAAAACCTTTATTATCATCGATATCTCGAATAGGCGCGTTCGAGAAATGTTGCGTCTGACACCAGAAGTCGGTACGCGGATCGCATACGCTTCGCTTTTCTCTTCCTGATTTATTCAAAGATTATTATTATCAAAAAGAAAAAGTTTTAAATCGTTCAAATTGATCCTTAAAAAATAGAGATTCAAACCTTGTCGATGTTGCGGTTGCGCGTGCTGTTGCGTGTGCCGCTGTTGAGCCGCAAAATCGGCCGGCATTGATGGCGCACTAGTTCCGGCGATATTGATGGCTCTCACTTGAACCCTCCATCCGTTCGCATTTCCGCGCACGTCGAAAACTCGCTCGTCGCCACTCACTCGTTCGTCAATGCTCTGTCCTCGCTGCAAATCACACAACCTTTTCCAGAAAATGGAAAACCGTCAAATTACCTGCGAATTGCCTGTGATTCTGAAGAAGCGTTGACACGCCGCATCCTCGACATCCGCGTCCCAAACGATTCTCGCCGCATCTTCCGACACACTCTCCAATCGCACGTTTCTCGGCGTGCTCGGAGCTCGACAGGAAATCTCAAAACTTGCTGATGGTGAAGTAGCCACGGTGGATCGACGAGCCGCGTCGGTGGCGCGCACACGCACGAGATAGGTGGCAGATGGCGGCAGGCCATCCAAAGAGGCGCGGTAGTGAGTCTGAGATGGCTCGCTGTCAATGGGAGCTCCGTGCTCACGCCAGGCGTTGTCGTTGGCACTTCGCACATCAATGTGGAACTTGAGTGGAGTCTCACGATCACCAACAACCGACCAATAGGCGATGGTGCGAGTGCCCGATTGCTCAATTCGCGGCTGGGTCAGCGAAATTCCTTCACGACGGCGTTCCGTGCTTCCTAAAAATATCTTCACAATTAAACAACAAAATCATTCAGTTATTATAGTAAAACTATCTTCAAGAATACGCCAAAAAGAAAAAAATTAGAATTATTGCTGGTTAAAACTGATCATTTCGGCGTATCCTTACTTTAGTAAAAATAAATTCAAAAGAAACCAATTCGAACAAGCTTAAAATGAATGGGATTGCTTGCTGGCATCACAAGCCCATTGGTTAGTTCATACGAGACCTGTTAAATAAAACCATGTTAGTACCACAAACAACAAAACGAAAAAAGTGCTCATAATCATCACCAACACTGCTTTTATAATTCGTGTCCAGCGATAAATCATCCAGCGGATAGCAATAATCTTCAATGTCCACTTGCGTTTGGAGATCGCAGCCAAACTCTTGTGGTCCGCCGCTTATTGACGTCCAATAGCGGTCGTTATCGGTTTTGTAAGCGAGTCTGGAATTGTTAGTTGGTGCTTAAATGGAACTCGTCTCAGGGGGCAGCGCGCGCAATGGGGGATGTTGATCTCACGTAAATTTGCGTACAATTCCGCAGTGCTCCGCTAGTGGTGTCCAGACGAGAAATGAGTGCGATCCAGATAGGACTATTCGAACTTTGTAAACGTTGAGTTCGTCTAGAAATGTTGTTAGTAGTGTGTTTAGTGTTAAGATTAGGTGTGAGCTAATTGATAAGATCATTGGAGGATTCTGTCCAAAGAAATTAAAGGCCTCGTGGAACCACCCACAGCATGAATCGCAATATCATAAGAGTATCCAGAGAGGATACTAGGAGGAACTCATTTGGGCATCCAAAATCCAATCATATATTTCCAGCACTGTATAGTCTATTCTTGCCTCTGGCACGCCAAATGAAAGTTACATTTTTTCGCATTTTTAAGCTTTATTTTTTAATTTCCACGTAGTATTAGAAAATAAGTTTCAACGGGTGTTTAATAAATTTGCCTAATAATATCTGAAAACCTTAAAATTCAACAAGAAAACTTTATGAGAAACCCCCAAAAGAGCTTGTATTTCTTATAAGAGTTCAATGGAATTCACGTCTTATGGAATTCACGCCAAATGAGGCGATTAATTTCAGATATTATAAAACAGGCTCATTTACAGTTGTATTTTCTAATAGTGCAATTGGTTATGGAATCAGGCCCAAATTACAAATTAAATCTAACTAATTGTAAAAATAGTAAGTACTAAATAAACTTACTACACCAAAAGATCATATAGGAACTCAGTAATATGAGATTTAACAAAACATTCAAATACAGGGCGGACTAAAGTTCCGCTAAAGTCACTTTTCTTATTAGGAAAATGAATAATTTTTGGGAAAAAATTACATTTTACCTAAAAAAATAAAACAAATGTTTGAGTAATATTGGATTATCAAGAGATTAAAAGTTAAAATTATATTTTTGTATCAAACTGTGGACCTTATATTATTTACATTATCATTATATCTAAAGTTTGCATAAATTTAGTTCAAATACATATATAATAAGAAAAAATAGATTTTCAAAAACTTTTTTCGATAAATTAGATATTAAATCTAACTAATTGTAAAAATAGTAAGTACTAAATAAATTTACTACACCAAAAGATCATATAGGAACTCAGTAACACGATATATAACAAAACATTCAAATACAGGACGGAATAAAGTTCCGCTAAAGTCACTTTCCTTATTAGGAAAATGAATAATTTTTGGGAAAAAATTACATTTTACCTAAAAATATAAAACAAATGTTTGAGTAATATTGGATTATCAAGAGATTAAAAGTTAAGATTATATTTTTGTATCAAACTGTGGACCTTATATTATTTACATTATCATTATATCTAAAGTTTGCATAAATTTAGTTCAAATACATATATAATAAGAAAAAATAGATTTTCAAATACTTTTTTTCGATAAATTATTTTGATTTTTGGCAAAATTGTAGTATAAATGTATATTTACATAATATTTAAATATCATTTCAACCCTGTGACTAGTTTTCGAGAAAATCAACTTTTACCCATGTTAAGAAATTAATTTTAGGTAAAATTCGATTTTCCAGAAATTTCGCTGGTAAATTATTTAGTTTTTTTTTAAATAAATGTAGTCCAATTAGTTATTTACAATATAGCAAAATATGACCATTATTCTATGATCAGTTTTCGAAAAACTCACCCTTTACCTAAATAAAAAAACATTTTTGGTAAAAATTCAATTTTTACAAAAAATTGTGTTTAAGAATTATATTGAATTTTTGCGTAATTGTTGTTCAAACACTTATCTACAATATGTCTAAACATTTCACCGATGTTATGAGCAGTTTTCGAAAAAATCAACTTTTTACCCAAACCACGAAATTAATTTTTGGGTAAAATTCGATTTTCAAAAAAAATTTTTTTGTCGATGAATTATTTTTATTTACTGAGTTTACGTACCTTAAGTGTTAATGTACAAAATATCCAAATATGACGCCAATCCTATTAGCAGATTTCGAGAAACTTAACTTTTACAGAAATTAAGAAATGATTTTTTTGAGTAAAATTCAATTTTCCAAAAAATTGCTCAGGTAAATTATTTGGTTTTTAAAATTAATATTGTTCAAATTTTTATGTACAATATATCTAAACATGATACGAATCCTATGAGCAGTTTTCGAGAAACTCAAATTTTACCGAAATTAAGAAGTTAATTTTTCGGTAAAATTCGATTTTCAAGAAATTTTGCGGGTAAGTTAATTACATTTTTTCATAAATGTAGTTCAAATACTTATTTACAACATGTCCAAACATGTCACCGATTTTATGAGCAGTTTTCGAGAAAATCAACTTTTACCGAAATTAAGCAATGCATTTTTAGGTAAAACATAATTTTCAAGAAATTCCGTCGATAATTTATTTACATTTTTTAAATTAATGTAGTCTAACTAGGTATTTACAATATAGCAAAACCTGGCCATTCTATTATGATCAGTTTTCGAAAAACTCACCCTTTACCTAAATAAAAAACATTTTTGGTAAAAATTCAATTTTTACAAAAAATTGTGTTTAAGAATTATATTGAATTTTTGCGTAATTGTTGTTCAAACACTTATCTACAATATGTCTAAACATGTCACGGATGCTATGAGCAGTTTTCGAGAAACTCACGCTTTACCTAAAACTGAGAAATTCATTTTTTGGGTAAAATTCGATTAAAAAAAATTGTTTCGATGAATTAATTTAATTTTTGGCATAAATGTTGTTCAAATGTATATCTACATATCCTCTGAATATCAAATAAATCCTAGGAATAGTTTTCGAGAAACTTAACTTTTACCGAAATAAAAAAAAACATTTTTGGGTAAAATTCAATTTTTACAAAAATTCGTGTTTAAGAATTATATTGATTTTTGCATAATTGTAGTTCAAAAACTTATCTACAATATGTCTAAACATGTCACGGATGCTATGAGCAGTTTTCGAGAAACTCACGCTTTACCTAAAACTGAGAAATTCATTTTTTGGGTAAAATTCGATTAAAAAAAATTGTTTCGATGAATTAATTTAATTTTTGGCATAAATGTTGTTCAAATGTATATCTACATATCCTCTGAATATCAAATAAATCCTAGGAATAGTTTTCGAGAGACTTAACTTTTACCGAAATAAAAAAAAAACATTTTTGGGTAAAATTCAATTTTTACAAAAATTCGTGTTTAAGAATTATATTGATTTTTGCATAATTGTAGTTCAAAAACTTATCTACAATATGTCTAAACATGTCACGGATGCTATGAGCAGTTTTCGAGAAACTCACGCTTTACCTAAAACTGAGAAATTCATTTTTTGGGTAAAATTCGATAAAAAAAAATTGTTTCGATGAATTAATTTAATTTTTGGCATAAATGTTGTTCAAATGTATATCTACATATCCTCTGAATATCAAATAAATCCTAGGAATAGTTTTCGAGAAACTTAACTTTTACCGAAATAAAAAAAAAACATTTTTGGGTAAAATTCAATTTTTACAAAAATTCGTGTTTAAGAATTATATTGATTTTTGCATAATTGTAGTTCAAAAACTTATCTACAATATGTCTAAACATGTCACGGATGCTATGAGCAGTTTTCGAGAAACTCACGCTTTACCTAAAACTGAGAAATTCATTTTTTGGGTAAAATTCGATAAAAAAAAATTGTTTCGATGAATTAATTTAATTTTTGGCATAAATGTTGTTCAAATGTATATCTACATATCCTCTGAATATCAAATAAATCCTAGGAATAGTTTTCGAGAAACTTAACTTTTACCGAAATAAAAAAAGCATTTTTGGGTAAAATTCAATTTTTACAAAAATTCGTGTTTAAGAATTATATTGATTTTTGCATAATTGTAGTTCAAAAACTTATCTACAACATGCTTGAACATGATACCAATGCTATGAGAAGTTTTTGAGAAAATCAACTTTTACTTAAAACAGTAAACAATTGTTGGTAAATATGGGTTTTTGAAGAAAGTTTGTCTATAAATATAAATACTTTTTTCAAAATATTTTTAAAGGTACATTAAATATTTGTCCTTTCTATGAACTGTTTTCAAGAAACTTAAATTTAAGCCAAAAATGAGCACGTCAAACGAAACCTATTAATGGTGAGCTCAGAACGGATGCTCAGACAAGCATGTATTTGTACAGTTCAAGACCTTTCTATCACATTTACCTAAATGTTATTCTGAAATTAACACCCATAAACTTGTAAGACTCATACAAATATTAGATATTTATAATTTTCAATTGGCTTGAATGAGAAAAGCATTTTTTGGTAAAAAGTTAATTTTTAAAATTTGTACCTACGGGAAAACTTATTTGTTATTCAGTGCGTGGAAATTCTAGTTCAAGAATTTTTTAAGTGTAATATATAGTTATTATTAAGATTGTATGAGAAGTATCTTGAGGAGTAAATTTACACGTAGAGAATGATATTGTAAAATTGGCAATTGGATTTGGCTTACTGCATAATATTAAAACCTTAAGATTCCTTTTACAGCTGAGCTCCCAATACCAAAAATTATAAAGAAACAATTCTCTTTACAAGCTTAAATCTATCAATTAGCTCATGTTAGTTTGACAACAATGTTAGTACCTGTTATTTCATGTTTAGCTTGTCTTCGCACTCTTAAATGAGCACTCAATTCATCCATCAACATTCCACTCTTACCAGGATACTCTTTCGTTGATGAAGTCTCTATGATGACATCCTTCGACCATGGGGAGTGTCCATTCACACTTCTCGATCTGACTTTGAAGACGCTCGTCGAGTTTGTCTTCAGATCCTTCAGTAGAACTGACCGATCGCCCACATACGATGGAGCTCCGGCGACGGCTTGCGCCGCGTCGTACACCACGTACTCATAGCCGTCAATCGGCGCCACTGATTCATCGCATCTCGGCATTTCCCACTCGATTCGCACTGTTGATTCGTCGACGACATTGGCGACGATCTAAATATGAAAAAGCGTAAGAAGACACTTCTCTATCACTTACTCCGGACGGGATTCCAGCCCTGCCAATGCAGGAGCTATCGACCGACTCGCCGACGACCATCTCTTCCGTTCGGGCGACCACCTTGTCTTGTTTATCAATCGCCACCACACGAACCGTGTAATACGGCGATTGCATGTTCGTCAGCGCTACCGAGTAATCAACAGCCGCGTCGTTCGCCGTCACGCTGCTCGTCAAGTGAGCGTCGTCGTTCGCTGTTCGCCACGTCGTCTCATTTGGAAGACGATACTCGAGGATGAATTTGGCGATAGAGGCGCTCGTCGGCGGCACCTTCCAATGAACGGTAAAGTGCTTCGCGTTCGCATCATCCACCACCACCCGCGGCTTCTCTTCCCAGCTCTCCACACCGCCCGACGTCGTCCAAGCGTCAAGTCGATAGATGAGTTGCGGCTCGTGGTCGACAAACGCCACCACGCCTATCGTGTACTTGGTGTTGGGGCGCAGTCCCGACAGCGTGAACGCGTTGATGGACGGCCCAACGCGAGCCCGCTCAACGCGGCGCGAATCGTCACCAACCTCCACCGCCGCCACTTCATAATGCTGAAGGCGATCGTGCGAATGCGGCTGCCAGGTGACCCGCAGCTCCGAATCAGTGCGGTAAACCAACTGAATGTCATTAGACGACGGAAGAGCGTCGCCTTTCGTCTTCGTCTCCAGCACTTCCGAATTCCACGGTCCGACGTTGCGATTGCGGTCAGATGCGCGAACCCTGAAGAGATTAGAATAGAGAGGGTTGATTAGAAACCACTTACTTGACACTATAGAAGGTGCCGGGAAGTAAGTTGGTGACAGACACGTGCGGTTGGGTGACCGTCTGCCTATGAATGTCGAATGGCGCTGAAACACCGCTCAATTCCACTTGATACTCGCCGACAGAGCCGCAATCCGGAGCGTCCCATTTGATTGCCAATGAGTATTGCGCAGTTTCGGTGACTTTTGGGTAGCGCGGTGCCGTGAGTTCATCTGAAAATTTCGGCAATAGACAACTATTTTATCGCAGATGATTCCCAATGCCACGAAACAATTGCACTAACACTGTGAAAAAAAGAAACGCTACGAACTTATTCCCCAACCCAATAATATTTCAATAAAAAACCAACCATTTTCGCATTTAATCGATACAATTTCATTATGAGCGCGAATCTCTGGAGTTTCCACCAGCACCTCATTATTATCACCGATCACCTTTATCCGCACAAGATACGAGATACCGGTAGGAAGTTTTGGTATCTGTACCCGATATTGGTGATTCGGACCCTTGTAGGGAATAATGCCGGGGTGTAATTGCCACTCGCCGCTCTTTTCCGGTCGGAACTCCACTAAGAAGCCCTTGACTTCAGAATCAGCGTGATCTCCTGCAATATCTCCCTCATTCTAAGATAGGTATTTTTAACGAAAACCTGTCTGAATTCCTTCCCATTCCACTGTCAACAAACTATCCGTGCCAGTTTGTCGTTTCACACGAATTCCTGCAAAATACCGACTTTAATTTCACACGTTGTCTCTCTTTCTCTCTTACCAGAGCTTGATAATTGAATTGATGGCGCGCTAGTTGTCAGATGGCATATCTGTAGAAGCCATAGTCCGATAAAGAGGACGCCAATAGCGCCCCTCGAACGGAGACCCATCCTGAAACAAAACGAAACTATAATAAACTATAATATTTTATAATTATAATAAACAAGGTAAACAAAGATTGAAAACCGGCGCGATTATCCGACCGGGCTATGCGAGACACACAAAAAAAAGGAACATTGTTTATTTATGCTGAAATATTCATTTCATCGATCAATCAATTTAATTTTGGTGTCAAATTGGTTTTGACAAATATTATTGTTATGAAGCTTCTCCCATCCAAATGTATTTGCAAAAAAATGTTTCAATAGTATGGAATTGTGCCTTTTGTTTGTGAGTTTTGATGAGAAACGGAACTGTTATATAGTAAATGATTTGTCATCAATTTCAGAAGAATATTGGAATTGTTTGAAGAGCGATTGTATAAAAAAAAGAGTCAATAACCCTTTTCAGATAAATATTAAAGTATTCTACGTTTTGTGTGGATTAAAAATACGTCAGAAACTCGCCCTATCAATAAAAAATAACACTTCGGTATTATTCATATGGGTGGTCTGAAATAAATCCTATTTTAATAAATTTTATGTTTGTTGTTAAACAAAGAATTTGACATTTTTCTTGTGGATTCTCCAGTAAAATTATCTAATCGATAAATCACCCATATTAATTATATGGATGGTCTAGAATTAATCATGGGTTGAGCTCTTACAGTCGCAACTAAATACTTTATTAGGCATTCTGTAATTTTCCCGCAGATTTTCTCATCGAATTAAAACATCTCTTTTCGGTGTTATTCGTATGGGTGGTCTAAAATAAATCCCATTTTAATATATTTTATATTTGTTGTAAAACACAGAATTTGACATTTTTCTTGTGGATTCTCCGGTAAAATTATCTAATCGATAAATCACCTACATTAATTATATGGGTGGTCTAGAATTAATCATAGTTTGAGCTCTTATAGCCGCAACTAAATAAATAAGTGGGCATTCTCTAATATTCCCGCGGATTTTCTCATCGAATTGAAATATCTCCGATAATATTTATATGGGTGGTCTAACTAAAATCACAGTTTTATTTATTTTACATTTAGTGTTAAACACAGAATTAGACATTTTTCGAGGACTCTCCTATGAAATTATCTATCTAACAGAAATTTCCCTAATTAATAATATGGGTGGTCTATAATTAATCTCGATTGGAGCTCTTATGGAAGCAACAAAAAACATAATTGGAAGTTCTTTTTTTGTGGATTAATTTTTGAATTGTCTCATGAATAAACCGACAGTTTTATTTATATTGGTGATCTAAAATCAAAATCACATTTAAAGATTTTATATTTGGTTCTAAACTCCTATTTTAAACCTTTTTTCCGTAAAATTATAAAATGAATGAATTTCCCGTGTTAATTATATGGGTGGCCTAAAATTAATTACGGTTTGAGCTCTTATAGTCGCTACTAAACACGTAATTAGGCGTGTTTGTAATTTTCTCGTAGATCTTCTCGTAAAATCGTCCGTATATTTATATGGGTGGTCTTCGAATGATCATGTTTGAGCTCATATGACCACAAACTAATACGTAATTGGACATTTATTCAGAATATTTCTAATAATCTAATAAAAACCGATTTTCACATTTTTTTAAAGCTATCACCGGTATTATTTGACTGGATGGTCTGAAAATGGTTGTAAGATTTCTACATTTTGTGTCGGTTATTCAAACGATCTATTAAATAGTTAATATGGAAAGTATAAGTTTTTGCAGAAAAAACAAAATGTTTAATAAGAAACGTTTGAGTAAAGTTTTGTAAATTAAGCTAATATTTCTTGAAATCATACAATACTGATAGTGATGTAATTGAGCAATAGTGGTTCAAACAAAAATCAGCTGTTCCGGTAAATACGATTATCACAAAAAACGTTTAAATATAGGAAAATCTGTGATTTATATAGTTTCAAGATATTCAAAATTATTCAAATTATTAATAAAATTAAAATGCTTAAACCGTAAGCTCAGAAACAGTACACAATTTTGACAAGATGGAAAAAAGCCATAAAAATAGTTTAAAGTTAATGGAATTTCACGTGAAGTTGAACACTTTACTATTAAAATGTTACATGAAAATTAAGACAATTTTGGTTATAAATCACTTGAAAATGAATACTAATTAGCTAATAATTTATGTGAAAATGAAGACTAGAAGACTAGACAGCTGAAATTTTACGTGAAAATTAAGACAAAATCGCTTAAATTTCACGTGGAAACAAAGGCTAAGTAGATAATAAATTACGAGAAGATGGAGACTAAACAGCTAAAATTTTACGTGAAAATTAAGACTAGACAGCTAAAATTTTTACTTAAAAATTAAGAAAATTCTTCTTAAATTTCACGTGAAAATGAAAAATAAGTAGATAATAATTTACGTGAAAATGAAGACTAGAAAGATAAAATTTTACGTGAAAATTAAGACACAATTGCTTAAATTCCACGTGAACATGAAGAATTGTAAAAAATGTTTAAAAACAATTTACCTCAATTTTCTGTAAAATTGTCATTTTCCTTTATCATGAAATTCAAAATGTTCATAGAAAAGCATTCCACGTAAAAATTAAAAGTTTGATTAACATAAATTGAAAAAAAAACTTTGCATTAATATATGAAAAATCTTCAAATAAGGAATAAATTAATATTATATGGAAAATGAAAGGTAACAATTCAGAAATATAATATTTGTAATATTAAACACGGTAGTGGTTGGGTATTCTTGTTGTATTATCTGGAAGGATATTCTCATTCTTATAAAAATAATAAAAACTATATTAATCTGACATATATTAAAAGGGAATATGAAGAAAGATTGCAATATTGAAACAGAGTTTATTCAAGTCTAGATTAAATATTGATTTTCACGTCAATTTTACAGAATTTTTTTATTAATAATGTAAGATTCTACGAAATTCTAGGTAAAAAAGAATTTTTGAGCTTCACTTTGTCGGTTGAAATAGTTAGTGTTTTGTAATTTGAGCGTGGACTGGAAATTCCTAATTTCGCTGTGGGATTAAATTGAAGATTTTCCATATTTTAAGAGAAGACTTTTCAATGCACGATAAACTTACTTTTTACGTGTAAACTAACATTTCAGTTGACAAAATATTTTATCGAGTTTTTCTGAGCTTCAAGTAAATTTTAGAGCTTTAAGTAAGCTTTGTCATAACAGCGTTAATTAAATTTTACCTATTTTAAAGAAAAAAAGCCGCAAAACATAACTTTCTCTGAGTAATTTATGGTTAAATTAGACAGCAATTTCACTCTGGCTAATTATAAGCAAAATATTATAGACAAATCAAAGCAATAAGGCAAAGTAAAGAACAACAAATAATCAATAAATTGTCAAATTCCCAGAAACATTCTCATTATAACAGTAGTCGTAATAATAATAATAATAAAAAATAAAGAGGTAATGTATGATAAAGATGCGATAAAAGATTAATGACAATCCAGCAACCTTGCACGAACAAAACCCCTTTTATTAATATATTAACCTAATGCGGCGGATGGATGATTAACCTTGAGTATGATTAACCGGCTGGCCAATGTGGCGGCAATCCGGACCGGACCATCCGATAATAATCTCGACCGCAATCAATTATGTTGATCACCAAATATTCCATCCATTTTTTATTTATTTTGATTAGTGATAGCGATACCGAAATCAAGAAGCGAAAAAAAAATATGATAAGAAGCCATGCGAGGTCGTCGTCGTCGATTTTTTCGCCAATATCCCTTTGGTTCGTTATATTGGGTGTGGTTCAATTACAAATTCCTTTTCTCTAATAATCAGAAAGAAGGCGTGTTTTCTTGTTTTCCGGAATCGATTTCAAATGAACCAACAATCCGAATAAGAATGGAAAGGCGATGGGGGGAATGAATAACAACAACAATCACATTTGGAAATTACAACAACTACAACACCAATAATAATAATCTTGGGATAAAAAAGTGGTCATAAAAGACCGTTTTGTAAATTGATTTACGAGAAGTCGAAGCGAAGTGTCACGATGCAAAACTGGCAAAAGTTCATTCCTACGTTCACCAGCAGATATGGAGGACTCCTCCCATATTAGTAGGCACGCCGAATGAATTGGAATAAAGAGAAGCTCATAAAAGGAATTTTAACCTAGTATCCCACGGTTTTTGTTAAAGAGAAACCTGCACGCCAAATCAAACTTGCGATCTCTGTTCTGAAAGCACCCCAAATTAATTCGTAAAAATAGAACATTAAAAGCTATCTAACCACCCTAAGTATCTTAAGTATCCTAATTAAGAACTTTAAAAGAAGAAATCAATGTGATACTTAAGCGAGAAGTTCGTCAAGGCTGCAATACATTTTAGATAAAGTTGATAAAGTTGCTTCACGAACAGCCCGCGGATTTAGGGATACTGATCGATGGAAAGCAGCTCACACAATTCGATTTGGTGTTGATTGGCGGAAGTTCAAAGGAAATTGAAAGAACATTGACGGCTCTGGAATTATTGGCCGGGCAACACGGTCTAGAAAACCATCGTTCTGCGAAACAAGTTTGCGTCGTCAGAATCGGTATCAAGCGGAGGTCGAAGAAGGAGTCAAATATTTGGGCAGGTATGGAACGAGGAACCTTCAAGACACATTAAGGCTGCGTGGAATGCATTCACTGAGATCCCATCTTGACAAAGAGAAAACTAAGGACCTTCACTCCCAGAATGTGCTCCCGGCTCCACTGTACGGCGCGGAAACATGGGCGTTGACGACAGAAAATTCTAGCCGACTGCAGAGGTGTATGAAAACAATTTGTCACCACGCAGGTCGCGATCGAATAGACGTCCATCGTCAAATAACACGAAGGATACAAAAGTGGGCTGGCCACTGTGCTCGATTGCCAGGTGACCGATGGACGAAACGATTGACGGAATGGGTTCCTTCCTCGAAGTTGGACACGACAAAAAGAAAGGCCAAAAGCAAGATGTTAAGACCCAATTAAACTCTGAGTCTCAAATTATGTGCACGAGAAGAACACCTCCAGAAACTCAAGAAGGCGAATCGAAAACCTGGAGAAGAAGGTTGCCTGGCCCACTATTGCGAGGCCGCGAAGATTGGAGAGAGCTGGTCCGTTTCTCTATAAGACGATGACAACGGACTCCTAAGTATCCTAAGTAAGTATACAAAATAAATGGGGATGAGCTATAAGAATAAAATCCATCTCGACTCAGCGACTACGTAGAAGCCACCGCAACCATGCTAACATCGCATTCTTGCTAAATATCTTAAGTATCCTAAGTATGCTAAGTAAGAACTTTAAAAGTGTAATTTTAACAAAAAGCGTCACATGTATTAATAAGAAAAACCTGTAAAATTGGCGTAAAAAGTAGTTTTAAAAAACACGTGGAAAAACACGTGGAAAATGCTGTTAATTTTTACATTTATAGCAAAGGCACTGAAGAATTTTAAAGCTAAACTCATTTTAGACCACCCAGTTGAAACATACCGTCGAAATTTTTGTGAATTTTAATATTGTCCTTTTCAGAGATCGGCGCCTAATGGAAGAGTAATAAAAGAAGAGAAAATGATGGGGCCACAAAAAACATTTTTCTCATATACTCTTAAATATGTGCTGCCCATGATTTCGTAAAAAAGAATGGCCGTCTAAAAAGAGAGGCCGTCCAAACGTGGGGTACTGTTATGTAATCCCAAAATTTCATAAATCGAGAATTTTTGTTGGCGTGCAAAGGTTTCTAGACAAACGGCCAGTTTATTGTAGACCACCCTTACAAAATATAGCGGCGATATTTTACATTTAGAGTAAAGGAATATCCCCTGGAGAATATATTCCTATCGGTTTATAGTCAATCTACAAATATATTATAGACCACCCAAATAAACTATACCGGCGATATTTTGAGCTCTTACAGTGTATCTTTCTGGGGAATATATTCTTAGCGCTATAAAGTCAAACGAGAAATATATTATAGACCAACCAAAAGAACTATATTATATTTATTATAAATTTGTGCACCAAACAAAATCCCTTAGTTTCTGGCAAGATTCCAACACGCGCCGCAAATAAATTTGCAAAACACTTACACTAGCTGACAAAAGTTTTGTTTTTTCGGGTTTAACTTTTTTGTGACTTGACCAAATTGGCTGATTTTTTGATATGATGGATTCATATAGTTGTAGATTATTTTACAAATTCCCGCTTGTGATTACGATGATCCGTTTTACAGTGACAAGCGTTTATCGTAAAACGCGTAGCTCAAAGATATTACGCACTTTTCTTGCACTGCATTTTTTAATAATTTTTAAAGTTCAATTATATTTTTTTCATAATTTATTGAAAATAGCAGTAATTGGCAACATTTTAGAGATGACTCCACGTAAAGAAACTCCAATTGCCACCCGGCAAGCTGTTATCAATATGAGGGAAAACGGAATGCGTGGTACCGAAATTGCCATGGTAATTTAAGCCAAATTTTGCTACTATAACATTTTAAACACTGATTCACATAAAATACCAAAAAAATCAGCCAATTTGGTAAAGTCACAAAAAAGTTAAACCCCAAAAAAAAATTTTGACAAAACTTTTGTCAGCTAGTGTATATTATAGACCACCTAAATAAACTACACCGGCGATATTTTAAGCTCTTACAGTGTACCTTTCTGTGGAATATATTCTTAGCGCTTTAAAGTCAAATGAGAAATATATTATAGACCAACCAAAAGGACTATATTATATTTATTATAAATTGGTGCACCAAACAAAATCCCTTAGTTTCTGGCAGGATTCCAACAAATTACAAAAACGCGCCCCAAATAAATTAGCAAAACAGGTTCTCGGAAGAATCACTTAAATATAACATTTTGTAAAACCCAAGGGGTTAAAGTTATTTTAAGGAAATCCTATAAAATAGACCAAAAATGTTTCCACGAAGAAGTTTATAAAATGCTTGTCCTTTTCCATTTGGAGTGCAAACAATTAGTCATAATCAACCCACTTACAAATTTGATAATACACATTTCACTGGATTAATTAGCGACACTTCCGGTCTGAACCGTCAAGTAATTCAAGTCAAATCAAAACTTTTATTTATTACACTTGTCATCAGATTCATAAGAAGCATCCTAATCAAAATCGGGTTTATTTCAAAGGTGTTTGATCATTCATTATCAAGAGGGAAACAATATTTTCGTGGTCAAATGCCTTTTTGATGTTTTACCGATTTGTGAGAATATTGATATTAAAATTTATTTTAATGCTATTAATTTGTGCGCTTATCTTGCTATTTTTGCAAAAATTTTGATACTATTTAATAGTACTATTGCAATAACATTAATGAATGGTTCGCTCTAGTAGCTACACCTGTCTCAAGTGAGACCATTTTATTATTCCGAATGCTCCTTTAAATCGGCAATAACCTACACCAACAAAAATCGTTAAAGAATAAAATTTCAGAACGTTCTCTCATCAAGCTTAGTTTGCCAACAAGTCGAGTTTCTTCCATATCATTGTCATTAAACAATGATACATTCCATTACAATAAAAAACAGAGATGAGTAATATATTTAGCAGTAAAAGAAAGATAAATGACGAAACATTCCAAAACTAATAACGCATTTCAAATTGAACATACCTTACCACACCCAAAAAATACACACAAATACACACAAAACGAATGCAACTCTTTAATCAATTCAAGTACAAAATCAACAACACCACAATTGAATGTTTAAATGAACCAATCGGTAAGATGAAGAAGCGCCAAATGTCTTGACACGCCTGATTGACGGCCAGGATTCCATTCAAAATTCCATTTTAATGTTTATGCAATTAATATAATACGTTTCTATAATGATTAGAACTAGTGGATTGGATGGGATTGGAGAGGGGCATGGAATTGGGGGAGGGATTCGATTGGAAATGTCAATATTAGGTTATACCAGTTGCTTTCTATGGCATGTCTTTTGTAAATGTATTATGAACAAAATCCCAATGTTTCTAAGTTATGTGTGATTAACAATTAAATAGTAAGTATGCTCTAACGAGAAAATAATAAAAACATGTTTAACTGTTGAATTCCTCGATGAAATTTTATGAAGCGAGAGGTATAGAATACCAACAACCATAAAAAAATACCAGAAAATTTGCATAAAGAAATTACGTGAAAATTACGGTTTTTGGAAAATGCGCTCTATGGAAAAAGGCTAAAAATGAGTGGTGCTTGAAAATTCTTCGATTGATTTTGTTTAAATGTAGAATGTATAATTAAAACAACATTAGAAGACTGCTTAGAAATTTTCAGAGAGATCTTACGTGATGATCGGATAAATTTAGAAATTTCGCTCAATTGATAAAATGTAAAAATTATTTTTTCTTGAAAGTCCTTCGAGGAATTTTGTTTAAACTAGCAGGTCAATTTTATAACAATATCGGAAATAGGTCTAGAAATTTTTAAAGAAATCCTACGTAAAAATCGAGCAATTTAGAAACTGCGCTCTATAGTTAAAATGTAAAAAATGAGTTTTACTTGAAAGTCCTTCGAGGAATTTAGTTTAAACTTGCAGGTCAAAATTAAAACAATATTAGAGTTAAGTCTTGAAATTTTCAAAGAGATCCTACGTAAAAGTCAATAACATTGAGGAAATGCGCTCTAATGATAATAGCTATGAATTTTTCTACTAGAAAATTATTATTTAAAGTTTTTTAAATAAAAAAAAAACATACAATAAAATAAAAACACTCTCAAAGACATTCACCATGATAACTTCAAAAAATGAGAAAATGCGCTCTATTGATAAAATGTAAAAAATATTAGAAAAACGTTATTAAAACCAAAAAAAATTTTTTTTGATCAAACTTTTTATATAACTTTTTTTTTTAAATATTTTATATTTATATAATTTTTATATTAAATAAATTATATAGAAAATACTTGCTGATGATTATTAATATTAACAAGATCCTACGTGGAAAATTGAGAAAAATTGCTCTATTGATAAACTATAAACATTTGCCGAATAACCGAATGCTTCGATTAAATTTAAAATATGGAGTAATTATAGAAATGTGTTAATTAGAAGTATTTGAAAAAATTGAAATAAAAATAACGAAAATTTGAAAAAAAAATGGATAAAATATAAATTATTGTTATGTATTAATTGTTATGTATAAAACGTACAGTTAAACACCACAACAATTATATAGTAAAATAGAATTACCAAACAAATTAGGAACATTTGAAGAAATAGTACGTCAAAGTCATGAAAATGCGCGCTAATGACAAAATGTAAAAATGAGTGTAGCTTGGGAATTCTTCGATGAAATCTTATAAAACTTGGAGAGTATCACTAAAATAATAACCTAATTATAATTTTAGTCTTAGGTGCAAAAAAGGATTTTCAGAAAATTCGCTCTATTGTTAATATTCTAAAAATGAATTTATCTGAAGAATTCTTCGATGAAATTTGTTGTGATTTGAGTAATAAAATACCAAAATCATTGAAAAAATACGGAATAATTTTCAAGTATAGCTTGCGTGAAAATAACGCATTTGGTGAAAATACGCTCTATTGACAAAATATAAAAATGAGTGTAACTTGGGAATGCTTCAATGAAATCGCATGAATCCGAGAATGTATCTTAAAAATGATAACTGAATTATAGCCAGAAAATCTCAAAGAAATCCTACGTGTTAAATTTTGAGAATATTCGCTCTAATGATAACAATTTTAATTAATTGCGGTTGTTAGAAAATTCTTCGATGAAATTTGTTGTGGCTTGAAGAATAAAATACCAAAATCATTAAAAACATATGGAATAATTTTCAAGTATAGCTTATATAAAATTATAAAATTTATAAAAATGCGCTCTATTGATAAATTTAAAAAATGCGTGTAACTTGGAAATGCTTCGATGAAATCGTATGAAACTGAGATTATATCTTAAAAATGATAACTGTATTATAACCAGAAAATCTCAAAGAAATCCTACGTGAAAAGTTAAATTTTGAGAAAATTCGCTCTAATGATAACAATTTTAAATAATTGCAGTTGTTAAAGAATTAATTTTATTAAATTTCATATACAAAGTAAAAATAGGAAAACAAAACATATTGTTAATTTTGGAAGAAATCCTACGTGGAAATTATAATAATTTCGAATATGCGCTCTATTGATAAGATGTGTTTTTGTATTTAAACGGGGGTTTCCTGAAAAGTTTGACACACAGAAAGTTTACGTGAGATTAACAAGAGCCAAGAAGAGTTATTTAAATTTATATTTTTGATATTTTCACGCAATCCTTCGAGATTCATATGTAAGCACGATTTTCCTACATTTGAACCCGTTAAAAAAACTAATTTCTAGGTATATTTTACAGGTTTCTCTTTAAATAACTCTAACACTTAGAAGTTTAAAGAAATTTTGTGTTAAAGTGGCGATTTTGAATGTCTGTATTTACAAATTAACTTGGCGTGCACATGCAAGCATGTCACGTGAAAATTGATACAATTTTTGAAATATCTCAAAATGGTCTGTTGATGCACGCGTTGGAAACGGTCCAGCTAATCCAGAGTTTTCAGGATAATTGCTCTAAAGAACACTTAGGAAGGGGAAGAGTAATGAACTTCGACGACGGAAAATTCTAGTCGACTCCACAGGGAGCGATCGAGTTAATGTTCATGGACAAATAAAACAAAGGATAATGACGTGGACATGGCCCACGTTAAAACTATAATTAATCACGACTAAATCCTTTGCTCTACCTAGACGACAATTAACCACCTCACTCTGGAACGTAAAAGCCCCATGTAACTCCCTCATGAGCGGTCTCTCCCAGGGATCTATCCGTGAGGTCTCCATAAAGCCATTAAACATATATTCGTGCTATTCAGGATAATCTACACATATATAATTTCATTGTTGTTGTAATAAAGATAATATTATAGCAGCCAAATTTGGTGCATCGGCCAATTTTCAATTGGTTTATTTTTTTAAAGATGTCTTTTGAACTAAAAAAAAACCCAAAAGAGAAAGAGAGAGATTTACTGAGAACCAATTTTCCGTCACTAACGTGAAAACAAAATCAATAAAAAATCGTACAAGTGAAAACATTATGAACTCCAAGTTATATTACTTTTTCCACCACCTAGACAATTTAAAAAAAAAACAATCAATCGTGATAAACAAAAAAATAATTTTCCACCAAAAAAAGTGATAAGAAAACGATGAAGCTAAAAATGGAATGTTTAGGATTATTCTACACTTGATTGCATAAAATTATGATTGATTAATTAATTGATAAATGATAAAGAAGATGAAGCAAATGGGGGGGGGGGGGGGGGTGGGATAACCGGATTCAAAAGGAAGCGAGGAGAGGATTCACTACAAAAATGATAAAAACATCATAGCTTCTTGGTGTCGCTCTTAAAATAAACAACAAAATGTGATAAAACATCAAAGTGGACACATGAATATATTGGAGTTCAATTTGGTGACGCATACCTACCTAATGGGTGGGGATCGGGTGTTTGAAAAGAAATGAAACAAAATGAAAATGGGCAGGTACATATCTCGCGGGCGGGTGTAATTGAATTGATATGGATGGGAACGACGGGTGGGCATCATCCACCAATTTTGTTTTAATGGCTGTTCAAGTGGCTTCGAGTCGGTTTGGGAATTATCTTCATTTTTGGGGTCGAATATTCTCATATTCAAATGCACGCCAAATTAATATTACAATTATCCGATATTTAAATGTATTTTGTTATAATCCGCGTATTAGATGAAAACTATTTCTTACGTAAAATTTACAATCTTCCGTTAAAATAACTCTTCCACTTTACATTTTTACAAAATTTAAGATTCCAGTTAATTTTCTGAGCTCCTGTTTTTAAGAATTCATTTGGAGTGCAAACAAAATGTACAAGTCTTTAGATAAATTAAGATTTTGAACCTTAAATATACAAAATCACGGGTGGGGTGCCCGCCAAATGAAAGTAACGATTATTCAAATTTTAAGCGCATTTAGGTAAAACCCAGGTGCAACTATAAAATTAATTTTTACGTTAAAATCACAAGTTTCTCATAAAACATTTCCTAGATTTAACATTTGTAAATTATGTTAGATTTAAATTACTCTTCTGGGATCCCATTTTTACAAACTCATGTGGTGTGGGCGAGCATAACACCAATTCCTAAAGGCGCCCTATTGAAAAAGTATACAAATTTTTCTAACTCGAAAATAGCTCTATTAAATATATTTTATGAAAATTCCAAATAAATGGAAATTACGCTCTATTGATAATATCTTAAATGATTCTAACTACCAATTTCTTCGATGAAATTTGTTTAAACTTAAAATATTAATTGAAAACAAGACTACACGTTTAAATTAAATGTTTGATAAGTGATTGTACGTGAAAATAAAAAGCTTTTTGAAAATGTGCTCTATTGATAAACCTCTAAAATTTGGCCGAATGGTTCGATGAAATTTTTTAAATTGTGGTATATATATCTAGACAAATATTTTGAAAAACGTTTTCGGAGAAATTCTAGGTAAAATTCAACGATTTTTTTTAGAAAACTCGCTCTAATGAGAAATTTTTACACTCTCTGTATTTAGAAAATTCTTCGATAAAATTTTATAAAAATTGTAGGTAATAATTAAAGCAAAAATGGGAAAGTACCTTAAAATTTTCGAAGAAATCCTACGTGGTAATCAGCTAATTTTGGAAAATGCGCTCTAATGAGAAATTATTAAACTTCTTGTATTTAGAGAATTCTTCGATAAAATTTGATAAAACTTGAAAATAATAGTTAAAGAAAACATTGGAAAATACCTCAAACCCTTCAAAGATATTTTAGGTAAAATTAAACGATTTTTAGAAAATTCGCTCTAATGAGAAAATATTAAACTTCCTGTATTTAGAGAGTTCTTCGATAACATTTTATGAAAATTGAAGTAATTAATGAAATAAAAAATCGGAAAGTACCTTAAACTTTTCAAAAAATATCATACGTGGGAATCAGATAATTTTTGAAAATTCGCTCTAATGATAAAATTAAAAAAAGTTCATTTAAGTACAGAATTCTTCGATAAATTTTGAGAAGAACTGAATTATAAAAACAAAGAAACAATAGAATAATAACTACAAAATTAAAATAGATTTTAAGTGAAAATCAAGGATTTTGAGAAAACGCGCTCTAATGATAAAATTCCTGTATTTCAAGAATTCTTCGATAAATTTTGATGTAACTTTGAAGAAATAATTAACGAAAACTGATTGAAAAATAGCAAACAATTTTCAAAGTGATCCTACATGAAAATCACGAAATTTGAGAAAATACGCTCCAATGATAAAACATATAAAATCACATAAATAACGAATGCTCCAATAAACTTTAATAAAAATTGAATAATAAAGTAGGAGGCTCAATAGAATAATAAATACAAAAACGAAAATTAAAGATATTGCGAAAATGCGCTCTAATGATAAAATTCAGGTATTTGAAGAAATCTTCGATGAAATTTGATAAAACCTTGAGAAAATAAACAACGGGAAAATTGAAAATTAGCTGCAAGTTTTTAAAAAGATCCTACATGAATATCCCCGAAATGATGAAAGTGCGCTCTAATGATAAAAAATAAAAATGAGAGAAATAGGCGAATTCTTTAATAGAATTTAATGTAACGTGGGGAATAGTATACCAATATCAATAGGAAAACATAAAAGTTTTCAAATATTTTATTTGAGAAAAACAAAAAATGTGAGAAAATACGCTCTAATGACAACATTTGAAAGAGCATGTAACTAGAGAATTCTTTAAATGATATTTTATAAAATTTAGATGTTTTGTTAACCAGAATTACACACAGAAATTTTCAAGAAGATCGTACCTGAAAATGACGCAAATAATGAAAATGCGCTCCAGTGATAAATCGTGAAAATGCGAGTAATAGCCGAATTCTTCGATAGAATTTGACGTAACTTGGGGAATAGAATTTCAACATCAATAGAGGTTTTCAAAGATTGTATTTGAGAAAACACACAATTTGAGAAAATACGCTCTAATGACAAAATTTGAAAGAGCATGTAACTAGTGAATTCTTTGATGAAATTTGATAAAATTTAGATTTTGCATTTACGGTAACATTATAATTACACACAAAAATTATTAAAGAATTCCTACGTGAAAATCACACAATACAAGAAAATGCGCTCCATTGATAAAATTGGAATTTTTTTCCATAACTAGAGATATTCTTTGATGAAAACAAACAATGGGGCTCCAAGGTTCCTATTTAATCATAGTTTCAGTTTTAGACCACCCAGTTAAGTTCTACCGGTGCATGCCAACTGCAGTCTTTGAAATTCAAGCTCGTTTGAGGGTTTCAAAGAAAATTTTCTGATACAATTTTTAGGTTTTTAGATATTTTAAGACTAGTTTATTAAACTTGCATAGAAACTTATTTGTTATTACTACGTGGAAATAGAAAAATAAAAAATGCGAAAAATGTACTTTTCATTTGGCGTGCCGGTGCTATATAATGGAAATGCGCTCTAATGATAAAACATACATTTTCCTATAATTAGATATTTCTTCGATGAGATTTGATGAAAATTATTGAATTGCAACAACAATAGAAGTGAAAATATTCAAAGATATTTTACGTGAAAATAACGTGATTTGAGAAGATTTACTCTCCACCAATGTTAGTTTGTCAATAGTATATTGAAACCAACGAAGAGAAAAAATGGTTTTGAATCTATGCTATCAAACGATGTTCAGATTCACCAACAATTATTTGCTGTTTCTAATATAAACGTGGGAACCCGTTTATCGTTCCTGGTTCTCAATATATATCAACACACAGAGGAAAAAAAACAGAATTTTGATTGATAACTATAGTACCATATTGTTATAATTCTTATTTATTTTGAATGAATCATCGTTGCCGGTCTATTCCATATCAACAACATCATCCGGTAAATGTTTGAAGCGGATATGATTCGATGCAACGGCGCGTGAATAAAAATGTATCCGCAGAAAAATCTGCATAATATAATCTGCATCTTCAAGCCATAATAATAATGGTGTGTGCGGTGTAAAAATAAACAACAATAACAATAAATAACATTAAGCAAGGCTGACTGTGGGGGTGCACGATAATTCGATGCGTAAACACTTGTAAACATTCAGCGCCCGTCTTCCGATCGGCTTTTATCGCGCGCCGCGTGCCATTCTTGTGTGGAAATTGGCAATTTTGTGTGTTTGACATTGGCTATTTGTCGGACGGGAGGATTCTATCTTGTCAGGTTGCAAGTTTTCGTGATTAGCCATTTTACAAATAATTATTCGAAATTTTAATAATTCAGATTTCAAATAATGGAAACACTATAAACACACCAACTTGTAGGCTAATAAAACGAGTTCGGAAAACTTGCTCAAATCTAATATTTTGTGAAGACTTTAATAATTTTAGACAGTGTAATAAAAAAGCTGACAAAGTACCGTAGATAATATTTGCGTAAAGTACACGTGAAAGATTTAAGACAACCGTAAAAATTAGAAAATCCATGTCTCAATTTGGTGTGCTACAAATAGTTAGTGATATTTCACATACGTGAATATGTTATTTCTATAAAACGCTTACTTTAATTAATATTCTGGTAAAAAAAAAACAAAAATATGAACTCTTCGAATATTCGCTCTATTGATAATATTGAAAATCCACTAATTAGACAATTGCTCGATAAAATTTTATGTTAAACAGAGTAATAAAGATCAATCATTGTCACAAATATATGTCAAAATATTCAAATAAAATAAAACAAGGAAACTGCGCCCTATTGATAGTATTTTAAATGATTATAACTAGCAAATGCTTCGATGAAATGTTTTAAAAATTTAAAAATAGATTAAAAATAATGCTAGAAAAATAATAAGAAAATTTCGTCGAAATACCACGTGAAATTTATAAAATTTTTGAAAATGCGCTCTATTGACAATATTAGTATTTCTCTAATTAGAGAATCATTAGATTAATTTTTATGTATATTAGAGTAAGAAATGATAACCACAGTTACAAAAATTCAAATAAATTAAAATAAGGAAACTGCGCCCTATTGATAACATTTTAAATGATTGTAACTATAAATTGTTTCGATGAAATTTGACGAAATTTTAAAAATAGATTAAAAATAATGCTAGAAACATAATAAGACAATTTCGTCGAAATTCCACGTGAAATATAAAAAGTTTTTAAAAATTCGCTCTATTGATAATATTTTAAATGATTGTAACTAGCAATTGCTTCGATGAAATTTGATGAAATTTTTAAATTGTATTAAAAATTACACTAGAAAAATAATAAGACAATTTCGTCGAAATACCACGTGAAATTTATGAAATGTTTGAAAATGCGCTCTATTGATCACATTAGGTTTCCTCTAATTAGAGAATCTTTCGATTAAGTTTAATGTAAATTAGAGTAAGAAATGAAAATCACAGTCACAAAAAATTCAAATATATTAAAATAAGGAAACTGCGCCCTATTGATAATATTTCAAATGTTTTTAACTAGCAATTGCTTCGATGAAATTTCATTAAATTTAAAAGATACACTAAAAATAATACTAGAAAAATAATAAGAGAATTTCCTCGAAATCCCACGTGAAATTTATAAAATTTTTGAAAAAGCGCTCTATTGACAATATTAGTATTCCTCTAATTGGACCATCTTCCGATTAATTTTATGTAAATGGGAGTAAGAAAGGACAATTATTGTCACAGATATAAGTCAAAATGTCTAAATAAATTAAAAAAGGAAACTGCGCCCTATTGATAATATTTAAAATGCTTGTAACTAGAAATTTTTTCGATGAAATTTGATGAAATTTAAAAGATACATTAGAATTATTACTAGAAACATTAAAAGACAATTTCGTCGATATCCCACGTGAAATATATAAAATTTTTGAAAGTTCGCCCTATTGATAATTTTTTTAATTATTCTAACTAGCAATTTCTTCGATAAAATTTGATGAAATTTTAAAAATACATTAAAAATAATACTAAGAAAATAATAAGACAAGTTCGTAGAAATCCCACGTAAAAATAATACATTTTTGGAAATGCGCGCTATTGACAATATTATATTCCTCTAATTAGACCATATTTCGATTCATTTTTATGTAAACTACAATAAGAAATGACGATCACCGTTCCAAAAAATTCAAATAAATTATAATAAGGAAACTGCGCCCTATTGATAATATTTTAAATGATTCTCAATAGCAATGGTTTCGAAGAAATTTGATGAAATTTAAAAGATACATTAGAATTATTACTAGAAAAATAAAAAGACAATTTCGTAGAAATCCCACGTAAAATTATAAAAATTTTGAAAATGCTTTGGTAATATTTCAAATGATTGTAACTATCAGTTACTTCGAAGAAATTTGATGAAATTTAAAAGATACATTAGAATTATTACTAGAAAAATAAAAAGACAATTTCGTAGAAATCCCACGTAAAAATAATACATTTTTGGAAAATGCGCTCTAGTGATAAATCTCTAAAATTTAGTTGAATGCTTCTGTTAAACTTTATAAACCTTGGTGTATATGTTTAGAAAAGTTATAGAAATACAATTATAACTCTTTAAAGACGTTCTAGGTAAATAAGGAAATTCGCTCTATTGATAAAATCTAAAAGTTAGTGTATCTAGTGAATTCTTCGTCAAATTTTGATGAAAATTGAAGCATGAATTACAAAAATAAATATGAAGAAATAACAATAAAGGGATCCTACGTAGGCCAGCTGGTATTCTATTCAAATGAGCTCTCTAAACGTGCTCAAATCTTACTTTTTGAATTTTTTAAAAATGTTTTTAGATAGTTTAAGGCAAGCATAGTTAAATTGTCGTGTTAAAAGGCCGTTCAAATTTTTAGGTACACTCAAAAATTGAAAAATCGTAATTTCCAGTTCAGTTGCAAAAAAATCACGCCGTTTTCATATTTCCAAGCCCTTTTCAGTTCCTTCAAATATTTTGTGCATACTTTTAGAACCAAATCGAATCTTTTTTACAAAGTTTCATCGCTGTTGACCTAACATACCTCCCTTGTTAGATCTATTTTCTATGATAATAATCACACCGCTTTAAATGAAAAAGAAAAAAACAACAACAAAAAAAGAAAATCAAAAACGTGGATCCAAAAATTACAAGAACAAAGAAAAAAAAGAGTTTCAAGAATGTATGTGAATGTACAAGAGTGTCTTCTCGCCCACTTTATCGTTTTGATTGGAGTCGCAAAACGACATTCGCCGCGCTTGCGCACTTTGGGTAAAGATTGTGGGAGGCTGGCATAAGTATGCTGGTGGATGATGATGATTATTGAGCTCCACAAGCACACACACACACACACATACACACAGTTTGAGAAAATAATAAGCAAGCAAGCACACGATTCGCGAGCAAAAACGATTTGGAGAGCCAAAGTGCTTCGTTTTGCAATTTTTGTGCAAATATTGCCAAAAAGCTTGAGACTCCAAAGCCGATGAATGAAATTTTAATTTTAATTATTTCGGGGAGCTCATTGTTTTTCGAAGCTTTTGATAATTTATAAAAGCGATTTGTTTTTTTTTTTGAAAAAAAATAGGCAATTAAGAAAGAATAAAACTTTGCTAAAAGAGTTTAAGTAAATAGAGAAAAACGTGGTAAATGTGATAAAACAAAGATAATCTTATGTTTAGTTTTTTTTGTTTGGAAAAGCTTCAGAGAAGAAAATAAATAGCAAAGGGAAAATTGGCGGTTTTTAATCAAAGCGGGGGTTGCGGGGTTCCTAAATATTAGATTGATTTCACTCGTAAACACCAATTCGTATGGTTATAGAATGAGCTCTCAAATCCAACTTTGCGGCAAGATAATAAGGTTTTTAGGTAGTTTAAGAATAACTTGTCTAAATTGTCGCGAACATTGCTTTCAAGAAAAGCCGTAAAAACTTTAACACACTCTTAAATATCGGAAAATTGGCGTGCTCGTAGAAATTTTTAAAAATCTTCATTTAATGTTTTTTTCTAAAGAAACAAGAGTTATGACAACTAAAGTGCACTTCGATAAATAGACTGTGAGAATGTTGTATTTTTAAAAAAACACTTAAATTATGGTTCTACACAGTGACATTGCCAACATCACAACCCCGGTTCGGTTTCTGGGTAAAAAATGAATATATAGGCAGTAAAAAAAAATATTGTATAACATTACATTTTAATGGACGCCAAATTAAAATAACATTTTTTTAAACTTACGTGTTTTTCTAATTTTTACGTGTAACCGTGTTACGTGTAATTAATTATTGTTTTTTTACCTGTTAACTAGTTTACTTTGTTCCTTCTTTAGATTTTTATTTAGTTTTAATTTATGAGTCAGTTATTCATTTGCATTATATTTTAATTTAATTTAAATTTTAATCACGTGTCTAGCACACCTAGTGTAAATAAATAAATAAAGAAATAACCTTTACACTTAATTTTCAATGAATTTTATAACGAAACATCTAAAAATCGCTTTAAAATATTGTGATGGTGTAGGTTAATGAAAAATCAGGGTTAAAGGAGCATTCCGAATAATAAAATGGTCTCGCTTGGACAGGTGTGTGACCAAATTGGCTGATTTTTTGATATGATAGATTCATATGGTTGTAGATTATTTTACAAATTCCCGCTTGTGATTACGATGATCCGTTTTACAGTGACAAGCGTTTATCGTAAAACGCGTAGCTCAAAGATATTACGCACTTTTCTTGCACTGCATTTTTAAATAATTTTTAAAGTTCAATTATATTTTTTTCATAATTTATTGAAAATAGCAGTAATTGGCAACATTTTAGAGATGACTCCACGTAAAGAAACTCCAATTGCCACCCGGCACGCTGTTATCAATATGAGGGAAAACGGAATGCGTGGTACCGAAATTGTCATGGTAATTTAAACCAAACTTTGCTACTATAACATTTTAAACACTGATTCACATAAAATATCAAAAAATCAGCCAATTTGGTTAAGTCACAAAAAAGTTAAACCCGAAAAAACATTTGTGACAAAACTTTTGTCAGCTAGTGTACCTAACGCTATAAATTTTAAAGAAATTTTAGATTTATTTAAGGTGTTTTTACGAATTCATAGAAGATTTTGACCAATTAACCTGACATTTCAAACAAGATAGATATTAGCAAGATTATAAATCATAGGCTTGTTGTATGTAATGTTGTATGCACGAGAAAATTGAAGAAATATAATGAAACGATGGTTTTTATAAACGACAAATGAAAATCATGACTTTCTCATGTTTACGCTCGTCTTAAAACTTTCACGTGTATTTTGCATAAATATTATCTACGCCATTTTGTAAGCTTTTTCTTAAACTCTCTAAAAATATTTACATCTTCACAAAAATATTAGATTTGATCACATTTTCTGAGCCAGTTTTATTATACTTCCAATTGACTGTGTTTGAAACTCGCGGTTTTAACATAAACAAAAAGCTTTAACATAATTTGAATTTCAAAATATGCTTATTAAAATTGCAAAAACGTAATTTTCAATTTTTCTTCTCTTTCTCTATTTCTCATCATTCGCGTTATCTCTAACTACAATTAAATTGGAAAACAACTTTCGCAGGATTACAGTGAGTTATGACTAACTAATCTTTGTTTGTATTTGTTTGTAATCTGTCCTATATTTTCTACAAGATTATTTTGACAAAAAAAAACAATCGAAAAATTTTGACAAAAAAAGGGCTAGTCACAATCCACCGTAATCTACCCAAAATCATCGTCACCCCACCCAAAATGAGTCATTGAAATAACACAAAATAATAATAATTAAGTACTCAAATTCCTTGATATGTTTCCAATTTGTCCACTCACACATATTTCAGTACAGAATTGATGAATTATTTTGATGCTATCAACAACACACAAGGCCACTAGTCACTTTTATGGTTTCAGCCACACCCAATTATAATTTTCGATCATTTATTTGAAAATTATGATTTCAATATTACCTAAATTTCGAGTGGGGGGATGGGGGAATGTGTGAAAAACACAATGATAATCAGTTTATTAATGAAGCTTATAAATCAATTAAAGTAATGTACTCTAATTTATCATTTCAATGTTACAATGTGTGGAGAATTTGGAAACAAGTTTGGATCCAATTATGTTGAATGATTTATATTCTGATTTATGTGTTGGCTAGATAAATAGTTTGAGTATTTATTTCTTAAAATATTCTCTCATGCAAATAGTTTTAGTCTAACCGAAGGAATATATGAAGTTTTATTGAGATGGTGGGAAGTTTCCAGTACAAGTTGGCACTCCACGGACAAGAAACCGCGCCGCATTGCAAAAGACTTCGGACCAATTGCAAACACTGTCTTTTAATTTATTATTTTTATTTTCAATGTTTTATTTATCATTTAACGTTTCATTCTGCAGAAATCCTGATGAATTAAGGAAAATAAATTCTTAGTACCTCAATTAATGGAAAAGAAGAGTCTTCATCGTCAATATAAAAGACATTTAATTATTGAAAATATTAAAAATATTAAAATTAAAAGGTAGTGTTTGCAATTGGTGCGAAGTCTTTTGCAATGCAGTGGCAGTGGAGTGCGTCGGCCCTTATTTTTTTGGGTTTTTTCTTCGTTTATTTCTATTTGAAATACAAAAATGAGACATTTTATAATATCCTATCACACCAAATAAGTATGAACATTTTCCAATTTTTAAGTGAGTATTATAATCTTTCACGTGGAAATTCCAGAATTCGCTTAGACGCCGCAACATTTTTTTAGTCGTATTCTAAACTATAGAGAATACCGTTTGTCAAAACTCATTACTCAATCTGAGTATGTTTTCTGAGCCCTCAGTTTGAACGATTTATTTGGTGTTTTCAGAGATCGGTACCTAATGGAAGAGAAAAAATATGTGTAGTCTCGTTCGGTCGGTCGGCGATGTGTGTTTTCTAAAAAAAAAGTGGATAACACACATTGAAGATGAAACTATAACTTTTTCTTATTTTGTTTTGCTATTCCGTGTGCACCGATCCTCTAAAAACTCTGGCAAGTGCAATAAATGTAAATTACCAAAACGTGAGAGAGCTGCGGAACCCCAAGTTGAATGGTTAAGTTGGTGGCTCAGAAAAGATGCTCATTTTGCAAGTTTAGACAAGAATCGCGTGTTTTTAGATAGTTTAATGCTTTTATTATCAAAATCTGAGAAATTGACAATTCCAATTTTATTAAAAAAAAATATAGTCGTCGCCAAATGCGATTACCGCCGCAAAGTGTGGCGCACTTTTTCTAAATATTATTTTTCATTTAATTTTCATGATTACTTTCTTGTTTAGGCTCGTTATATACTATTTTGCTTAAATAAATTGAAGAATGTGTTTTAGATGTTGTTTCAATCGTGGAATAAACGTGGAAAATAATAAAAATCATAAAAATTAGATGAAAAAATAATATTTAAAAAAGTGCGCCACACTTTGCGGCGGTAATCGCATTTGACGACGACTATAAAAGTAATAAATCTGACGTGATCTAGAAATTTTGAAGAAATATAATGAAAAACAGAGAAATTATTAACATAAATTGAATATTTGTTTCATTTTATATATGAGACCATTGCAAATAATTCAAAAATGATCAAATCAAACCTTTCATATTCTTAGATTTTGATAATAGATAGTTTATAAATTTGAAAATAATACGTGTAAGTTAGTAATACGGATTTAAATATTGACAACAATATTCATTTCCATTTGGCACCCCAAATGGAAATAATGATTTCGAGCTTGCCTGAAGACTTTTGCGCTTTTTTAACAAAATAATTTTTAAGCCAATTTAACAAGGTTTGTCTTAAACTATTTAAAAATATAAATATCTTTCCAAAAAGTTAAATTTGAGCATGTTTACTGAGCTCATTTTATTACCATGTGCATTCCCAATGGAAATGAGTATTTTTTCGATTTTCAAGCGTGTCTAACATTTTTTCGTATTTTTAACACGGTATTGTCCACGACAAATTAATTAAGCTTGTCTTGAACTATCTGAAAACATTAATATCTTTCCAAAAACATAGGATTGAGCCCGATTACTGAGCTGTTTTTATTACCACCCAAATTGGCGTGGCATTTGGCGTACTGCGGGAAATAAAAATTGACAATTTGAGTGTTTCTCCTGAACTTCCACAAAAAACCACAAAAATATAATGTTCAATTTAGAGAATTTTTGATACTAACTCGCAAAGAAACTTCAAAATCTTACTAGGATCTCAAATTCTCACGTATTAAGAACGGCAAATTCACTGAACTCATAGAAAAAACGCGTTTTGACTTTCTAACAAAATTTTCTAGTTCAATTTCAAAGTTTTTCTATATTTTAAGACAGGTTTTATTAAACTTGCGTAAAAACTTATTTGTTATTGGTACAAGGAAATACGAAAATCAGGCTTAAAAGTTTGAAAAAATGCACGCCAACTTGTATGGTAATAAAATGAGCTCCGTAAACGTGCTCAGATCCAACTTTTTAGAAAGATATTAATATTGTTGATAGTTTAAGATATCCTTAATTAAATTGTAGTAAAAAAATGTTTGTCGAAAAGACGCAAAAACTTTTCGACATTCTGAAATATCGGAAAATCGTAATTTCCATTTGGCGTGTCAATCGCATTTTTAAGCGCCAATGTGTTAATTAACTTTCTAATCTCCTAATAATTTTATATTTAGCCTTTGGCTTAAATATATACCAGTAAAAATTATTTAACATATTTGTGATTTCAATTCGACATGCTTAATTTTCTTTAGGATTTTTGTTATAGTCCGTTTTGTTTTGGGTTCTTTTTTGTGCTAAGTATTTTTCACCGTAGTTAGATAGTATTTAGGATAGTTATTATAGTAGTTTATTCTATTGGAGTCCCTCCCATAACATCGCTGGAAATTGTGCGCGAGCATGTGACAATTAAAGTGAAAAATCCGCCAAAATCTCTTAATTGTGAGGTTTAACTAGGAAAACTTGTTTCCAGTTATTTGGAAAACTCTAAATTTTAATAAAATCTATAGCTCTAATAAGCTACCACATGTGTAGCTACCGTAAGTTTCTACAATTTCGATTATCTTACCCAAATTACTAATTTTTCAAACCATATATATAAGCTCGCGTCAATTATTGAAGCAGAGAAATTACGGATTTATTGCGAATCCCAGAACTAGAAAACCGTCAGTTTTCCAATAAAATTATTTGTTACAATTCTTTATAGATTTCTAAATTTACAAACCACACTATGATGATGCTCAATTTAGAGAACTTGTTTCAAACTATCTAGAAAATTTCAAAATCTTACTAGAATCTAAACCTCTAACGTATTAAATAAGCTACCGAAAACTAAGTGCACTTTTAGAAATGCAATCTCATTGGAGTAAATATTTTCTAGTTCAATTTTAAAGTTTTTAAATATGTAAGACAGTTTTATGGAACTTGCGTAAAAACTTGTTTGTAATAACTACGTTGACAATTCAAATTGAAATAGTAATTTTTCGCATTTTTAAGAGTTTCTTAAAGTTCTTACGGCTTTCTCGGCACTTTAGACAACTTATTCTTAAACTATCTGAAAAAAATTTAAAAGTTAGATTTCAGCGCGTTCACTGATACCAGTTGGCGTGCGTGAAAATCCAAAAAATCACGCTTTAAAAAGCCAACTTGATGCTAACAAAAGGAGCTCAGAAAACGTGCTCAAAACTAATATTTTGAGAAGATTTTAATATTCTTAGAAGTTAATTTGCATTTGGCGTGCAGATTCTTTTCTATAGTATTCCAGATTCTGTATTTAAAAAAAAACAGTTAAGTCAACATTTATCTATTCCATCAAAGAAGTCATTAAAATAAAACCCTAAAAAGGTCATCAAAGTTTACCCTTTCGCAACATTAATTAATTAATTAATTAAACAAACAATCAAATATAGATAAAATCAACTTATGTTAGATTATAATATAAATAAGCCAAACGTTTTATGAAAAAAAAAACAACAACAACAAAATTGTTGCACACAACATGGTTTCTCATAAAAATAGAACATAACCACACCCAAATAAAGGCTTGTGTTTATTTGTTTATCAACAAACAACAATAACAGTAACACGGAATACAAAAACTTATTAATCTTGCTGACTCATTATTGATTATTTGCAATAAAAAAGTTTTTATTGAAATGTATTGATACCTTATACTTAATTGACCTTAATTAGTTATTAAACCATTCGTTTTGGTTTGATTTCTCCTTTGGTTCGTTTCATGATAATGATTTATGTACGTTCATAATTTAGAAAATGTCAGTTTTGTTGTATTTGTCGACCATTTGAAGGAGAAGATGATGATTAGGAATAAGAAGAAGAAGAAGAAGAAGAAGAAGAATTTAATTGATAATTAATGGAATTCAATAATAATAATGTTGAAGAAGAAATTTAATCGATCAAAAGGTTTTTAAGAGATAAATTGATTGGAAAACTTTTAATATAGCTTTTTAGAATTCTGGGGAGAGGGTACAGGCCACAATTGTAATCTCACGTCAAAGGAATTGCTAAAAGCAACACGCCACCCGGAATAGTTAAATTGATGGTCTCATTTAGCTATGCAAACCTCTGCACTCCAGGACGAAACAATAAGAAATTATGTCCCAAATTTGAAAAAGATGGAGCCAAGAAGGCTTGTGTTTTGGCAAAAAGGGCGCCTTGATTTTAGCAAATGTAACATTCTTTTATCCTTCTTTGATCTGCCTCCAAATGGGTTCTTGGACACACTTTGTCTCCTGGCGTGCCTCTGTTTACCGATACACGCCAGGCGAAAATGTCACTTTCACGTATTACTCATTTCAGCATGTACTTTTTTTAAAGAAAATTTTGAATTCTACTTTTACTATTTTAGGGCAAACAACTTACACTAGCTGACAAAAGTTTTGTCACAAATGTTTTTTCGGGTTTAACTTTTTTGTGACTTGACCAAATTGGCTGATTTTTTGATATGATAGATTCATACGGTTGTAGATTATTTTACAAATTCCCGCGTGTGATTACGATGATCCGTTTTACAGTGACACGCGTTTATCGTAAAACGCGTAGCTCAAAGATATTACGCACTTTTCTTGCACTGCATTTTTTAATAATTTTTAAAGTTCAATTATATTTTTTCATAATTTATTGAAAATAGCAGTAATTGGCAACATTTTAGAGATGACTCCACGTAAAGAAACTCCAATTGCCACCCGGCAAGCTGTTATCAATATGAGGGAAAATGGAATGCGTGGTACCGAAATTGTCATGGTAATTTAAACCAAATTTTGCTAGTATAACATTTTAAACACTGATTCACATAAAATATCAAAAAATCAGCCAATTTGGTCAAGTCACAAAAAAGTTAAACCCCAAAAAAAAACAATTTTTGACAAAACTTTTGTCAGCTAGTGTATATTATAGACCACCTAAATAAACTACACCGGCGATATTTTAAGCTCTTACAGTGGACTTTTGTCAGTATCTCAGCTTTCGTAAAGTCATGACAAAACATTGTAGCCCATCATTTCACTAAAGTCAGGTCTTAAATTATTTTAAATTGTTCTGAAATGTTGAAGTATTGAACCTTTCCAGCGTTCTCATTAATCTAGTCTCTAGTTCTCGAGAAATTAAAAAACTAAAATTAACATTCACAAGCTTCATGCCAACAGCACTCTTAGAAATGCAAGCTCGTTTGAGGGTTCAAAGAAAATTTTTTCGTACAATTTTAAGGTTTTTAGATATCTTAAGCTCGCGTAATTACTTATTTGTTCTTAACTACGTGGAAATTCATAAATCATGCTTAAAAATGCGATATATTTACTTTTCACTTGGCGTGCAGCTTGCTAGCTTTTCAAAATTAAAATCGAATATAAAATAAACCATCTGACAATCATTAGACCTTATATACAAAATTCAAATATTCGAAACTGTAATCAAACAAACAAACAAAAAATTGTTAACCGCCATCCAAGCCTACTAAAAGCCGATATGATTTTATGATAAATGAATTGTTTGACTTAAAATAACCGAAATACAATCAACAAAATTCTGAACATTTTCCCGCAGAAATTAGTAATACCTGTTTAAACACACCCCAAATTGAAATAATGATTTTCCGACTTTTAAGAGTGTCCTGAACATTTTATGGAGTTTCTAGAAAACACTCTTGTAGACATTTTAGGGGAGCACTTTGAGATTACAGCGATTACTTCTTATATTCTACTTACAAATAACTTTTTAATTATAGAATATATTAAACAATCATTCTACATTCTACAGTATACTTCTAACCATTCTCAATTCTACAATATGATTGTCAACCTTCTATTAAGTTCAATGAGCTCTTTTTTTGTAAAATCTTGTTAGGTCTGTATTGAGAAGTTTAAAATGGGAAAATATTATGCTCCTTTTTCAACTCAACAAGAAAGCTACCAAATGCTTACCCCAGCTTACGAAAGATTAAAGAAAAAAGAAGAAAAATGGAAACTCGAGCAAAATCCAAAAGCGCCAAGATATAAATACGGTCAATAAAATAGTTAATTAATATCACCGCCTACATCCATGACTAATTTCGAACCAGGCAATTAAGAAAACAAAACAAAAACAAACAATAGCCTAATGCAAATACTAACACCCACCGGTTATGGTCAGAACAAATATTATCTGAAAATAATCAATAATGGCGGGAGGAGAAATTGCTAATGTCGGCGCACTTTTGTGTATGTGCTTCATCTTATTATCATTAAAAGACAAACAAAACAATTTGGAAACATTTTTGTGTGTGTGTGTGTTGGCATTGAGGCACAATGTGCACGCTCATTATCAATTGATTGTCTCCTGGCGTGTATTGGGATCAAGCAGGCGATTTGTTTTGGAAATTGTATTTTGATGTCCGTCTCAATTTGAGCTTTGAATTCTGCGGTGAAAATTTATATTTTGCGTGCAAAAAGGGGAAAATCTAAAAATAAAGACACGCCAAATTGAAAAACCTTATTTTTTTAATTTTCAAGCGCACCTGACAATTTTTACGTTATTATACCAAAAAAGTTCTTACTGTAATTCAACTTAGCATGTCTTAAACTATCTAAAATATAAACTACGTTTGCGAAAATTTAAATTTGAGCAGACTTACTGAGCTCATGTTATTACCGAGCACGCCAAAGGGTAAAAACAAGTTGTTTCAATTTTCAAGCGTGCCTGACAATTTTTACGTCTTTATAACAAAAACGTTCTTACTACAATTTAATTAAGCATGTCTTAAACTGTCTAAAAATGTAAATATCTGTCTAAAAATTTCTGTTTGAGCATGCTTACTGAGTTCATTTAACTACTATACATTATCCAGCACGCCAAAGGGTAATAACAAGCTTTTTTCAATTTTCAAGCGTGCCTGACAATTTTACGTCGTTATAACCAAAAAGGACTCACTACAATTTAATTAAGCAAGTCTTAAACTATCTAAAAATCTGATAATCTCCCAAAAATTTCTATTTGAGCATGCTTACTGAGCTCATTTAACTACTATACATTATCCAGCATGCCAAATTGAAATAACATTTTTTTTCAATTTTCAAGCGTGCCTGACAATTTTTACGTCTTTATAACAAAACCGTTCTTACTACAATTTAATTAAGCATGTTTTAAACTGTCTAAAAATATAAATATCTGTCTAAAAATTCCTGATTGAGCATGCTTACTGAGCTCATTTAACTACCATACATTATCCAGCATGCCAAATTGAAATAACAAGTTTTTTTCAATTTTCACGCGTGACGACTTTTACGTCTTTAGAACCCAAAAGTACTTACTGAAATTTAATTAAGCATGTCTTAAACTATCTAAAAATCTGATAATCTCCCAAAAATTTCTATTTGAGCATGCTTACTGAGCTCATTTAACTACTATACATTATCCAGCATGCCAAATTGAAATAACAAGTTTTTTTTCAATTTTCACGCGTGACGACTTTTACGTCTTCAGAACCCAAAAGTACTTACTGAAATTTAATTAAGCATGTCTTAAACTATCTAAAAATATGAAATTCTTTTCAAAAAGTTCTATCTGAGCATGCTTACTGAGCTCATTCTATTACCGAGCACGCCAAATTGAAAAACAATTTTTCTTCGATTTTCAAGCGTGCCTGAGAAGATTTCTACGCCGTTATAACCAAAAAGGACACACTACAATTTAATTAAGCAAGTCTTAAACTATCTAAAAATCTGATAATCTCTCAAAAATTTCTATTTGAGCATGCTTGCTGAGCTCATTTAACTACTATACATTATCCAGCACGCCAAAGGGTAATAACAAGCTTTTTTCAATTTTCAAGCGTGCCTGACAATTTTACGTCTTTATAAACAAAAAGTACTCACTACAATTTAATTAAGCATGTCTTAAATTATCTAAAAACTCTAATAAGTTTCCGAAAATTTATATTTGAGCCTGCTTACTAAGCTCATTTTATTACCGAACACTCCAAATAGAAATAACATATTTTTTAAATCTTCAAGCGTGCCCGTCAATTTTTACGTCTTTATACCGAAAAGTTCTTACTGTAGTTCAACTAAGCATGTCTTAAACTATCTAAAAACATCAATATGTTCTCAAAAAATAAATTTGAGCATGTTTACTGAGCTTATTTTATTACCATGCTAATTTTAACGCACACGAAATGAATTATTAAAATCAAGATTTCAAAATAGCCACTTTAAAAAAAAATTCGTCAAATTCAAAGCGTTGGAGATGTTTTAATGAAATCCTGTGAAATTAGGGTAAAAGTTAGTGTTCAACTTCCACGTGGAAATTAATAAAACATGTCTACATATGACAAAATCGTAATATTCATTTGGCGTGTTTATGTTTTATAACAAAAAATTTCATTTTACAATTTAACCAGGCTTGTCTTAAACTATCTAAAAATATTAATATCTTTCTAAAAAGTTATATTTGAGTATCTTTACTGAGCTCATTTTATTACCATACCAGTACGCCGAACGCCGAATTAAAATATCAATTTTAGCTGGTCTTAAACTATCTAAAATATTAATATCTTTCAAAAAAAAGTTGAATTTAAGCACGTTTTTTTTGAGAAATATATTTTCGGATGTCATATTTTTCTCTATTTTGAACCAAGCTTTTAAGCAAAACACACTATCAATTCATTTATTTTTGATTGAAAATAGTAAAATAGCTTTCTCATTTGAGGAAATCAACACGTTCCCATATATTATCAAAATATAAGAAATTGACGATTCCAATTTTATTTTCTTAAAAACTAAAAGTAATCAATATGAGCACGTGTGCAAGAACGTTCTTACTCGATAAACGGTGATGGAAAATCATTGAGAAATTGTATTTTCCAGTAAATTATGTATTTTTTCAATCATTTTTTTAAAATTAAAATATTACCTCCTGAATAAAGTTACTTGTATTTTCTCAGTAACGTAATTTATCTATTATTTAGCATCATGGTTTAACAGATAAATACGTTCTTGCATACCGCCTCTGATTTGATCTAGAAATTTTGATGAAATATAATGAAAAACAGAGAAATTATTAAAATAAATTGAATCTCTTTGAGACCATTAAAAATAATTCAAAAAGGTTGAAATTTAATTTTCAATTTCTTATATTTTGATAATATATCAATATTATACTTCTAATTCGACTTGAAGAACACAAAAATCAGTATTATTAAAGCACGCCAAATGAATTTGTAAAAACAGAATTTTCAAAAGTGTAATTTTAGCATAAAATTGGGCAAAAATTTAAAGCGTCACAGACATTGCCCGGAAAAGTGACGTAAAAATTACTTACACGTGGAAAATATAAAAAAAGAGGAGGTTAAATCTGGAAAAATCATCACTTTCATTTGGCATTTGGAAGTATCAGGAATATGTTCATAGAGTTTTTATATTTGTTTCACAACAATTTTCTTGTTGTTTGGCAAAGTGTTGATATTTATCTGATAGCGCTTTTTCTGCTCTACAAAACTGTGTTTTTAGTTTGTAGTGAAATTTTAAATTTTCATCATTTTTCAGGACTGGGTGGCTCCAGTGGGTGTGGGTGCTCTATATTGCCCAGCTCCGCCACGCAAATGAGGCTATTCAACTGAAAAGACCCAAAACCGCCCTCCAAGAACTCGAATGGGAGGTTTCACCGTTCTCTCCAGGCATTGCTCTATCCGATTCTCCCCTTTTGCGCTCTCTGTCAAACCAAATGAGGAGGAGGACCTCAAAAACAGTCTCAACAACTTCTTCGAAACCAGACCGGGCACCAGATCAGCAAATTGATCGAGAGATGGGAGGAAGTCGTAAACAGTAACGGCGAATACATAATTAATTAATTTATTAGTATAATTATTATTATTTGTTCAAATAAATCTTTGTGGAAATATTCTACCAACTTTTTCCCCTTGAAAAACCCAAAAACCACTATTCTGAAAGCACGCCAAAAAGTGCACTTTTAACATAAAATTGCGCAAAAAATTAAAGCGTCACAGACATTTCAAGGAAAGCCTGTAAAATTGACTCAACAATTTTTTATTAAGGAATTTAAATCTGGAAAAATCATAATACTTATTTCACCCCAACTTGTATTGTAATAGAATGAGCTCAGTAAGCATGCTGAAATATAACTTTTTAGGAAGATATTAATATTTTTAGATCGTTTTTAAGATCGAAGACACGCTTAATTTAATTGCAATAAAACTTTATTGTAATAACGACGTAAAAATTATCGCATTTTCGATTTGGTGTGCTTATTTGGCGTTTGAAAGTAATTAGAAAAACGTGTATTCAGCAAAACCTCCACTCGCTTAAGAAATATACTATTGATGAGTTCCCTGCAACAAGATGCCTATTTCCATACTAATCTAAATATTAAAATGTTCCCTTAACCAATTTGATGTAAATGAATATCCATGCACCACTTGAAATGATCAAAAATCGTCGAAACTCCCGGTGCTTGCTCATATTTACTTATTTATTTGTTGACTAATCAGCTTATTAATTGTGCAATTCATTCCATGTTATGACTATCTATTATTGCTGACAGGGATTCAGATTAATTGATTCTGATTGATGTCATTGGGAAATGAGACGCTGCGCGAAGTGTTTTTTTGCTGAGAAGCTTGCTTGCTTTTTTTGATTATTGACAACTACTCAAAAGTTTGCTCGTCGGAGTTTGTGTTCTTTTCTATCATCAATTCAATTCAAGACCAAGTGTATTAAGTCAATTTCGTTTTCTTGTTATGTATCTCGATTCATATAATAAAGTGGTTGGCATTAGAATGTGTTTTTTTATTTGTTGGTGAATGAATTGTTAATTAAAATTGATTCAATAAATTAATTAATATCTTTTGTTTTTTTTTAATTTATTATCTTAAAATCTGTCATTTATAATTTATATGTGTTTTTTGTCTTTAATTATTTTAAATTTTTAACAATCTTTCGCCAAATGAAAATAGAGTCTTCCCCTTTTTAAAAAGGTCGTATGAACTGCCACGTAAATGTTTAATTATGCACGCCGAATGAAAATGATGATTTTGAAAATTTTAAACGTGGAAGAAAACAAATTATTTTAACGGTAACATTACAGGCTTTCCTAAATTTATATCATAGACTTTAGATTTGCAGGTTTTGATGGGTTTGAATAACTTTTTGCGCTCCAGTTATGACAAATTCATTTGGCGTACTTATATTGAATAGAGCACATTTGAATTAAACTATTTTAAAATGGTCAAATTTTACTGGAACACTCCAAATGAAAACTAAATGTTTCGAATTTTTAAGTGTGTTTTTCAAACTTCCACGTAGTAATAACAAATACATTTTTACGCAAGTTCAGTAAACTTGTCTTAAATATTTGAAAACCTTAAAATTTACCTGGAAAATCTTCTTAGGAAGCTTGAATTTCTAATAGTGCAGCTTTGTTTGAGCATACATTTTGATGATTTTATTTAGTCGAAGATTGATAGCCATGTCAAACAAAAATAATTTAATTGAAATATTAGAAAACGTTCATTTTCATTTGGTGAAAGCGTGAAAGCCGTGAAAGCGACTTACAGAATTATCGAACAAACTAAAACAAGTTTAAGATTTGCAGATTTTCAGAGAAGATTTTTTTCTTTTTTTTGCTTTTACTTTTAAATAATAAATCGAGTAAAATTACACGCGTAAATAAGGAAATAAGAGTCAATTCAGGTTAAACGAAAAATGTTTTGTTTACGTGAATGATTCCTATCAAACTTTGCCAAACGTGTGAGGTGAATAACATCTGCGATCGATATTTTATAGATCGTAATAATCTCTAATATATCATCAAACTCTATAGAAAATCAGAGATGGACTGTTATTCATTTCTAAACCACCCAGAAGAATAATACCGGGGCCACAATTATTTTCCACGTCAGTATAGTTTCTGATCAATAATCAAGCTCTATAGAAAATACCATTTTAACTGTTTTAATTTCTAGGCCCCACAGGCGAATAACAGCAGCGATCGATATTTTAGTAGATTCTCATAGTTTCGATGTATCCTCAAGCTCTTCTACCATTTTTAAATTAAAACCGTTAATCCTTTTTTCTAGACCACCCAGTTAAGCTGTACCAGCGGTCGATTATCATAGTCTCCAATATATAATCCAGCTCTCTCGAAAATCTGTTTTGGACTGTTATTAATTTCCAGAAAATCAAATTAGAATAGTTTATTCATTTCTAGACCACCCAGAAGAATAATACCAGGGCCAAAATTATTTTTCAGGTCAGTATAGTTTCTGATCAATCATCAAGCTCTAAAGAAATTCCAATTTTTACTGTTTTAATTTCTAGGCCACCCAGGTGAATAACATCTGCGATCGATATTTTAGTAGATTGTTATAGTTTCGATGTATCCTCAAGCTCTTCTACCATTTTTAAATTAAAACCGTTAATCCTTTTTCTAGACCACCCAGTTAAACTGTACCTGAGGTCGATTATAATAGTGTGTGGTAATCAAGCTCCATAGAAAATCCGTGTTGGATATTTGTAAAAAGTAAACTTTGAATTTAATGCTTGAATTCAAGTGCAATAATCTTATTTAAATGTATCATATTTATTATTATTCTATATATTTTCTTTATATCAAACATTCCCATCCATCCATTGAAAACTTTGCTTAAATATAACAGAATATCTTCCCTTTTTTATTTCCAGAATTTTAAATTATAATCCCATCCATTTGAAAGCAAAACAATAATAATTATTATTATTTGCTCACTAAATGATTGAAGAGAAGAAACGAAAAACCATTCTATTTTCTTGCTCTCCCCGTAATTGTTTTGAACTTTTCTGCTGTTTCCGGACAAATTATCCCATTTTTGGACTGAATAGTACACATATATTCCAATGCACATTCTTGTGTTAGCTTATTATTCATAAAGCTGAAAAGCAGTGACACCTAAAAAAATATTGGTTGTGTTTATAAAAATGTGCACGAACCGGCTATTGTTTTATTTATTTTTATTTATTTCAATTGTTTTGAGAATATGGCGTTGTGCGGAAATTATAATGATGACGTCTTTTTTTGGTTTGAATCGTTGTTTTTTTTTATTTATGTTTTTATTACGAAAACACACCAACTGTATTAGTTTCAATCGAAGTTTCCTACACAAAATCCCATTAAAACTGTTCAATTTCTAGACCACCCAGGTGAATAACATTTTTTTAATTTGTCAGGACAGTAGAGTTTCTTATAAATCCCTAAACTCCATAGAAAATCCAATGAGAGTAGTTTATTTAGTTCTAGACCTCCCAGGTGAATAATCCGAAAGGTCGATACTTTGTATCATCAAGCTATATAATCAAGTTCGATAGAAAATCCATATTGGACTTTTATTAATTTCTAGACCACCCAATTTAATAATACCGAAGATGCATTATGTTCCAGGTCAGTATAGTTTCTGATCAATAATCAAGCTCTATAGAAAATCCCATTTCAACTCTTTTAATTTCTAGACCACACATTTATTTTGTAGACCATCCTGGTGGTATAATACTGGATATCCATTATTTTCCATGTCAGTATAGTTTCTGATAAATCCCTAAACTGCAAAGAAAATCCAATCATAGTAGTTTCATTCATTTCTAGACCACCCAGCTGAATAATACCGGAGGTCTATGATTTTTAAAGATTATTTTGATTTTAAAAAATATATATAATCAAGCTCTATAGAGAGTCCAATTTTAACTGTTTTCATTTCTAGACCGCACAGGTAAATAACAGCTGCGATGGATATTTTAGTAGATTGCCATAGTTTCGATGTATCCTCAAGCTCTCCTTCCATTTTTAAATTAAAACTGTTATTTCTTATTAGACCACCCAGTTAAACTATACCAGTGGTCGATTAAAGTTTCTGATATATAATCAAGCTCTATAGAAAATTCGGGTTGAACTGTTATTAATTTCTAGAGCACACAGGTAATAATACCGTTGATTCATTATTTTCCCGGCTGGTATAGATTCTGATAAATCCCTAATCTGCACAGAAAATTCAATGAGCCTAATTATTCATTTCTAGACATCCCAGGTGAATAATCTGGAAGGCCGGTGTTGTTGTAGATCGTAATAATCTCTAATATATCATCAATCTTTATAGAAAATTCGTATTAAACTGTTATTAATTTCTAGACCACCCAAGTTAATAATACCGAAGATGCATTATTATCCATGTCAGTATAATTTCTGATCAATCATCAAGCTCTATAGAAAATCCCATTTTAACTGTATTAATTTCTAGACCACACAGGTGAATAACAGCTGCGATCGATATTTTAGTAGATTGTCATAATTTCGATGTATCCTCAAGCTCTTCTACCATGTTTAAATTAAAATTGTTATTCCTTTCTCGACCACCCAGTTAAACTGTACCAGCGATCGATTAAAGTGTCTGAGATATAATTAAGCCCTATAGAAAATTCGTGTTGAACAGTCATTATGTTCTAGACCATCCAAGTGAATAATACCGGGGATCCATTATTTTCCAGGTCAGTATAGTTTCTGATAAATCCCTCAACTGCAAAGGAAATCCAATAATAGTAGTTGTATTGATTTCTAGACCACCCAGGTGAATAATACCGGAGGTCGCTATTTTTTAAAGATTTTTTGATCTCTAATATATCATCAACCTTGATAGAAAGTCCAATTTTAACTGTATTAGTTTCTAGACCACACAGGTGAATAACAGCTGCGATCGATATTTATAATGGCGGCTTATGGGCGTTACCGTTATCGTACACCCCTAGTTCAGGCTCCCACCTTTCAAGGAACCAAAGGGGGAAAATCGTCGTAACAGTGCCTGCGCCCGGGGGTTGACCTATCAGCAGAGGGTAAGCAGCAACTTGTTGTGACAACTCAATTCCATTTCCTCATCATTCTCTCCTAACTCGGATAGTCGGTCATCGGCAGAGGTGATTGGACTAATCTTTGAGTATGCAGGCTCGCCGCAAAAGATTGTCATAGTTTCGATGTGGCCTCCAGCTCTTCTCACATGTTAAAATTAAAAGCGTTTTTCCTTTTCTAGACCAGCCAGTTAAACTTTACCAGAGGTCGATTATCATAGTCTCCGATATATAATCAAGCTCTATAGAAATTTGCGTTGGACTGTTATTAATTTCCAGAAAATCCAATGAGAGTAGATTATTGACCACCCAGGTGAATGTAACAACACGAATGATATAATCGTATTTATTCGGTCCAGTGGTAGAATATATGAAATGGAAAACCAAAGAATAGTAGTTTAGTTGGGGTATTTATAGTGCACAACATATGGTACATATGGTGAATGTCAAAACTTGGTACAATAGAAACAATACAGCTAATGAGCATCGGTATCCCTGGTCGCGACCATATTCTAGGAACAATACAGCCAACTAGTGATGGGGTCGCGACAGTGAATAATCTGAAAGGTCGATATTTTTTAGATCGTAATAATCTCTAACATATCACCAAGCTCTCTAGAAAGTCCGTGTTGGACTGTTATTCATTTCTAGACCACCCAGGTGAATAATAACGACGATCCATTATTTTCCAGTTTAATATAGTTTCTGATATATCCTAACTGCACAGAAAATCCAATGAGAGTAGGTTATTCATTTCTAGACCGCCCAGGCGAATAATACCGGAGGTTGATTTTTTTCAAATATTGTTTTCATCTCTAATAAATCATCAAGCTCTATAGAAAGTTCCATTTTAACTGTTTTAATTTCTAGACCACACAGGCGAATAACAGCTGCGATCGTTATTTTAGTCCGTGTTGGACTGTTATTCATTTCTAGACCACCCAGGGGAATAATACCGCTGGTCCATTATTTTGTAGATAATCCGTTTCTGATAAAACCTTCAGCTTAACAGAAAATTAATGATTTTTCGACCACCGCGGTGAATAATACGGTAGGTCGATATTTATATTTAATTTGTTTAATTCATAGAACATTGTTAGAGTACTGTTAGGTGATCGAAACATTTATCTATCAATTTTAAATCTATCATTTCTGTATTTTTATCTACAAGCATTTCATTTACTCATGTACCGTATACTCGATATTACTACGAACTCCGGTAGTACACTCGTTGCTAGACTCGTTCAAATAATGAAATGTCGTTAAATTTCTACAGTATTCTTCATATGAATTAATTTATTTATTGCTGTCCAGATGGGTTGATATAGTAAAACGTTTTTGTTAAAATGCCTTAGAAAGACACGTTTAAAATTCGAAAAAAAACGGTTTTTATTCTGTAAAAAAATTAATTGTCATTATCAGAATAATCCTTTCCTCTATCATAAATGCCAAGATCTTTAATTAATTTTTTTAAATTTTAAATGCTCTCAAAACCTTTCATGAAACTGCGCAGCCATAATCATTCACGTGTAATATAATATTTTTAGGTTGATTTTTGTAAATTTCCAATACTTTTAATTGCAAAAACCACTGCTATTCTTTTTACCAACTCAATTGACGAAAATTATTTCCCACAGAAACCAGATTCTCATAGAAACCTTAGCTTTAACAATTCATTGATGGCAGCAAAAACAAATCGAAGCCTCGACCGACGTCTCAATTTGTCAACCACTGTCATACATGTGCAAATCTATCAACTAAAAGAAGATTAATGAGTGTGAAAGCAGCGAAAACAAAAGGCTGAAATTGTGGTGCGGGTCACACAAAAGTTGCTTGCTGGTGTCAATCCTTGGGGACGCAATATTGTCAAACCAATGAGGAGTAGCAGCATTTTTCATGTGCTCTTCCTTTAATTGATCGTTTAAGTCGTTTTGTCGGAGAGGCCACCGAGATTGGAGCAAATGATAATGGCAAATTGAAGGCTTGAAGTTTAAATTCTTTTTTTTTACTCCCATTAATGTGTTTTTTGTTTTTTTGTTTGTTTTGGAACGCGTATGAAAGAGGTATCAGTTTTCTTACTTTAATACTAACACGCCAAATAAATTGTTTCAGCAGTAAATATTGAAGTACTGTAAGATAAACCAAAACTTTCAAGGCTTTTAAGCGTGAAAACTTTTATTGAAACTGTCACTTTATTAATATGGGTGGCAAGAAAATAGGACGCCTTTACTATTTTTAAGCGTGTTTTTTTCTAAATTCCCCATGTAAGTTTAAAATATTTTCTAAGTACTCTAAGTACGCACCCCAAATGGAATGATTTGGGAGCACCGAAATTATTCACTTTTGACCGCGTCACAGCCGCGACGCAGCTGTCCGATTTAGACAAATCTGATTTATGTCATAGGAAATTTTGTCAAAATTATAAGATATAAAATTTATTAAAAACTTATGGAGATAAAAGGAGTTTTATAGCCAAGAAACCAAACAAATGCTCAGAAACCGCACGCCCTGGCCGGTTTGACCGCGTCTCATCCGCGACGCAGCTGTCTGATTTAGACAAATCTGATTTATGTTATAGGAAATTTTATATAAATTATAAAATATATAATTTCCTTAAAAATATGGAGATAAAATGTGTTTTATAGCCAAGAAACCGAACAAATGCTCAGAAATCGCCCGCCCTTGCCGGGGTTTTACCGCGTCACAGCCGCGACGCAGCTGTCTGATTTAGACAAATCTGATTTATGTCATAGGAAATCTTGTCAAAATTATAAAATATAAAATTTATTAATTACTTATGGAGATGAAAGGAGTTTTATAGCCAAGAAACCAAACAAATGCTCAGAAATCGCACGCCCTGGCCGGTTTGACCGCGTCTCAGCCGCGACGCAGCTCTCTGATTTAGACAAATCTTATTTATGTTATAGGAAATTTTGTCAAAATTATAAAATATAAAATTTATTAAAAACTTGTAGAGATAAAAATAGTTTTACAGCCAAGAAACCAAACCGGGGTATGACCGCGTCTCAGCCGCGACGCAGCTGTCTGGTTTCGACAAATCTGATTTATGTTATAGGAAATTTTGTCAAAATTATAAGATATAAAATTTATTAAAAACTTGTAGAGATAAAAGAAGTTTTACAGCCAAGAAACCAAACCGGGGTTTGACCGCGTCTCGGCCGTGACGCAGCTATTATCGCATTGTTCAAATTTCTCCAAGAAGCGCATATTATTAGATAGTTTAAGAAATACTAGTAAAAATGACGTGTCAAGTTGTTTGAAAATAATACGTGTAAATTAGTAATACACAGTAAAATATGGAAAAATGTTAATTAGCATTTGACGTGCCTAACTACTCTAAGTAAGCACCCTTTGGGGCTCAGAAAACATGCTCATTTTGTAAATTTCGGTAAGAAGCTCATGTTTTTCGATAGCTTAAGATTGGCTAGTAAAAATGACGTGTTAAGTTGTTTGAAAATAATACATGTAAATTTGTAATACACATTTAAATATTGACAAAAAATCAAATTTTTCCTGTCTCTGGCATGTTTATTATTATAATTTCCTTAGGTTTCTACTTAAACGGGTAATTGAATGTTTTTAAGATTTCCCTGATCCCCGTTTTTATTTCCTTATGTTTTCCCAAAACTTGTCCCTTTTTTGAACAATTTAATTTAATTTTATCTGTTTTATTTAATTTCTGCTAACTTTTTTTGGTTTTTGTTAGTTTTTTTTTTAAACAACCCCTACGGTTTTTTTTTAAATATTTTGTGTGTATGTCTAAGTTTTTTGTGGTATTTTAACTTTACTTTTCTTCACATATGTGTGTAATATGTATGTAATATTTCACTCATTAAATGTCGCCAACTATTGAATAGCTTTAATTCATCCAACCCTCGTTTATATGTTGAATTATTTAATTGTTATATCAGACCCATTTTAGAATATGGATGCGAAATTTTCCATCCACAATCCCCAAAAATCTCTGAAATGCTTGAAAAACCACTCGGATTCTACTCTCGCAAGTTTTGAAAAAAAATTTAACATTAAGCTGAGTAAACTAGACTGCGAATCTATTAAAATAAGGTTTAAGTTAATAATTAAAACGTATTATAAAATAATTGTCAATCATTATCATTGTCCTTCATTTAAAGGGTATGTCCGTTTCTGTCATTCTCCCCGTAACCCGCTATTACTTAAAACAAACAAATCTTATAAATTCTGCAATAACTTCTTTATAGCTAACTTGCCTCTATGGAATCGTGTTTCAATCTATTTTCTGCACGTAAATGTCCCAATCCATAAAATTGTAAATATTATTGATGATATTCCGAAATCTTTACTGTACTAATATGCATTTTTTATACCAATGGTATGTATGCATTTCCTAATTTATTGATTTGAACTTGGATCTCTTGCGGGATCAGTTGTTCATCTTAATTATTTGTTCTCCTGTTTGTTTAATGTATTCTGATATGGTGAATGAATAAATTATTATTCACTTGTGTGGTACACGTATTTTAAATAAATAAATAAATATTAATTTACATTTGTTGTGAGTAAGTAAGTATTACAGCTTTAGCACGCCAACTGGATATAACGATTTTCCGATTTTTAGGCGTATCGGAAAATTTTTACGTCTTTATAACAAAACATAATTCATCAAAATTTAACTAGGCTTGTTCTAAACTATTCGAAAATAGTAATATTTTACCAAAAAGTTATATTTTAGCACGTTTACTGAGCTCATTTTATGATCATGCCAATTGGCGTGCTTCAGGGTCGCCCATAAGTAGTGAATTAGGCTTGAAAGATTCCTAATATTCTTCCAATATGGTTATACCTATAAGGATTTTTAAAAATTTTGCCATAAAAACAATATTATTGTCATGCAAATAACAGCACTCACAGCCAATTCCTATAAAATCCTATGATATGGGATTCATTATTCATTAGTATACGTTCGAAATATTTCCAATTGCTAGATCCAAGATCTTATCCAGTATGGCTATTATAAATGGTGGAGATGACGGAAGAAACATTAAAAGCGGTTCGACTAACTATATAATTATTTGTAGCGACGGACATTTCCAATATACAATAAAAATCGTATACAATAAAAGTTTTGGTCCCATCGGTTTGCGAATATCATACACAATATCAATGGATTGTTGCTTAAAACCGTTTGTTTCAGAAAATTAACGATATTGCAACTTTGACAACTGCAAACAATTAGTGTTTAGTATCAATAGAATCAGAAAAATGTGCTCTATCGATTGATATAAAAATGGAAAAGATCTGTAGAGAATTTTAAAAGATATAAGGAATTTTTATTTTGCTTATTTTTTTAATCGTCAAAATAAAGGTATTATTCTCATTTTACATATTCATTTTTATTTTCATATACAATATCGATACGGGTATTTATTATATAATAAAGGAATTTTACCATTTTTTACTTTAAGCGCTCAAAAACGTTGTTTTTTATTTAATGTGTAATAAAAAATTATGACGGTCACGCAGCATTTGCATTCACGCGCAGATTTTTGACCGTGGCGTGCAAATAATTAAATCTTTCCCACACCAAATGGTAAGGTTATAAAATGAGAAAAAACTGATATTGGTTATATAGAAAATTAGCAATTGTGACAATTGACTTTCCCCTTTGTTTTGAGCTTTACTATATCTTTAACTCCACTCCACTCCATTTTCATTTCCAAATTCTTTATCTTGTTTTTATTTTTATTTCCACAAGCTACCGTATAACTAAAAACTTTACTATCAATTTCGTTCATCTTAAAGACATGAATTGGGCGTGTCTTCATAGGCGGTACTTACTTTATATCAAAAACGTGTCATTTGACGAGTAATTGGTTTTTTTTTCATTTTGGTTTCCATTCTTTATTAGTTAAAACTTATTTATAGTCATTTTTCATAAATATTAAATTAACATTGAGAATAATAAGCTCACAATACAATTACTAATATATTTTCATAATCACAACCTATAATTTTTTGGGAAAACAAATAACAAATAATTATTTATAGACGATATAAAATTAGGAATAACAGCCAATGAATATAATTATAAGTTACACTATTTCGAATGATGCCATTGTAGGGGAACGTTATATTGTGTTTTCGATTCCATTTGAGCTTCAATTATTTGTTTTATACATTTGTTTAATTGTCTTTAAAAAAACCTCTCCAGGCAGCGGTGTAGCCCATGATGTATATTGATGGCTCATAAGGACTTCATAATATTGAACTGAGAAATTGGCATTGCACAGGTCATTCGAGCAGCAATCATCGCAGTTTACCTGAAAGTGTCAGTTGTTCAGATAAAGAAAATAGAAATCAATAATAGATGAGAGGAAGATATATTATTTTTAACATTTCACATGATTTTTTTTGTTAAATACGCCGACCAAATAAAAATGATCATTTCTTAATCTTCTAATGAATCTAACTTATGTAAATAAGACGCTAATTAGAGAGAAAGAGAGAGAGAGAGAGAATAAGACGATAATTGTGCTACGTTAGTTGGTTCAATTCGTTGTACACTATCCAATCATCTAAAATTATTTTCAAAATATTAAACGTAAGCATAATTTCTAGGCTCAATGTTAAAGTATTCCACTTGACGTGAATATATCTTACACGTATTAAGTTCATTTTTTGATTTCACGTGTTATCAAAGTCTTGCCAATCTTGCTTTCGGCTATAACTTTACATTCTATCTGGTATTCTTAATTGTTTCTTCTAATATTTTGAAAATCTGCCTATGGTTTAATCGTTTTATTTCTGAAGTCTCTTATATAATGAGAGATTTCAGCATTACCCGAGATCTCTCATATATCACTACATTCCCATTAAGGAAGGAGAGTCTGTTTTAATCACGTATTACTATAAAATGAGCTCAGTAATCGTGCTCAAATTTAAATTTTCCGAATGGTATTAATATTTTTTGATAGTTTAAGACAAGCCTAGTTAAATTACCGTAATGAGTATTTTCTTGAAAAGACGTTACAATTTTCAGACACCCTTAAATATCCAAAAATCGTTATTGGTGTGCCCCTGTCGTTTTCTTAGTAGATTTATTTGCTTCTCAATAGCCTCATGGAACCTAGTGAAACCTGGTGTTGAACTAACTTTTTGGTAAATAATTTATCTTGTGGAATAAAATTTGTTAATTGTAATATGGGTAATATTAATTATATTATGGAAATAACCTATTGTACTAAACATTATTTATTTTTTCTTAAACTATTACTGTTTATTGGAGCTATCGACCTCTTACATTTATTTACCTCTTGATATACACTAGCTGACAAAAGTTTTGTCACAAATGTTTTTTCGGGTTAAACTTTTTTGTGACTTGACCAAATTGGCTGATTTTTTGATATTTTATGTGAATCAGTGTTTAAAATGTTATAGCAGCAAAATTTGGTTTAAATTACCATGGCAATTTCGGTACCACGCATTCCGTTTTCCCTCATATTGATAACAGCTTGCCGGGTGGCTTTGGAGTTTCTTTACGCGGAGTCATCTCTAAAATGTTGCCAATTACTGCTATTTTCAATAAATTATGAAAAAATATAATTGAACTTTAAAAATTATTAAAAAATGCAGTGCAAGAAAAGTGCGTAATATCTTTGAGCTACGTGTTTTACGATAAACGCTTGTCACTGTAAAACGAATCATCGTAATCACAAGCGTGAATTTGTAAGATAATCTACAACCATATGAATCTATCATATCAAAAAATCAGCCAATTTGGTCAAGTCACAAAAAAGTTAAACCCGAAAAAAAATTTGTGACAAAACTTTTGTCAGCTAGTGTATGTGAACAATACTATCTAAATAAGACCAAGTTCTCCTGGAATATTAATATAGATAACATTATTTGAGTTTTCTTTTTTGATGATTTCAATATAGTGCGTTTAAATAAATGTGTGGTTTTAAATTTAGGGACTAAAATCTCAATGAACATGACGCCCGCAAATGTCCTTTCATGTTTTATTTATTTCTGGGTGCACTTTTTCGAACAATTGTAGGTATTTTAATGCAGATAACCCGTATAACATTAAGTTTTCACGCAAACGCCCTCACGCCAACTGAAATGCTCGATTTTTGAAAGATTTAGTTAATGCCACAGTACTCCACGTGGCGGATTTTTGGCGCAAATTAAAGTTGTATCAGAAACTACTCCATTTATCAATAAAATCGCCTGTAAAATTAATATGGTTGGTCCAAAATAAGTCATCAGGGTTGTAGCTGTTAGAATAGGTTTGAACCAGAAATGGGCGGAATAGCAGTTTTTGAATATCAGAATTCGGAAAGGAAAAATGGCCGGAATACGAAATCCAGAGTTCCGCCCATTTCTGGTTTTACCCTACTATTAAAGAAACTCGAAAAATACATGAGTTTTCTATATTCTTTCGTCGTTAATTTGGAAACTAGAATTTTAAAAGAATCAAGAATCTTATTTTGAAAACAAAAAAGTCTTCAGCCATCAACCTTTTCGCTTAATTACCTTTTAGTAGAGCATTATGGAAACAAACTAACTGAAACCACACAAAAGAAATTCGTTTTGATGCTTCATCGAACAATTCAAACGTAAACATTCGGAGCTCACTCAGCCGTCTAAAATGCTCGAGTCTTGGTCTCATTAAAACAGCATTTTTATTGTTTTTGTTTTTGTTCGCTCTGATCAAATTATTGGAGTTTGGTACTCTTTGACTTGTTTTTTTAAAACTTTGTTCGGGGCTCATTTTTATTTTACTTACATTATTAGTAGCTGTTCTTCGACAATAATAAGCATGTGGGGAGTAATAGAGGAACTGGCTTCCAGGTTAATTTTACAAGGAATCTTTTAAAGTATCTTCAGCGTTTTACATGTTCCCGGAAATGTTCACGCACATTTGACAGAAATTATAGTTTACTTATATTCACGTGGTATTGTTAAAAGCCAAGTTGTCAGCTTTTCCTTAAACTCTCTAAATCACAAAATATACAAAAAAATTAATTTTTTTTTGTTCCTTTTTCGTGCTAAATTGGAACTCTAATGAAGCGAGCTCAGAAAAATTAATCAAATCGAATATTTTTGTGAAGATTTTAGTATTTTTAGAGAGAACTGACAAACTGGTGTGAAGAATATTTGTATAAAGTATGATATACGAAAGTTTTAAGGCAAGAAAGCGTAAAAATAGGAAAATGTGGTTTTCTTAGTACCTTCGCATTCATTTGGCGTACGCCAACTGGAAATTACGATTTTAAACGTCTCCGAAAATTGTCTTGAATTTTCAATAAAACATTGATTTTGACAATTTAACAAGGCTTGTCTTAAACTAGCGAAAAATATTAATAACTTTCTAAAAAATTTGATTTGAGCACGTTTACTGAGCTCATTTTATTACCATATCAGTTGGCACGCGAAATGCACGCCAAACGATTTTTTGTTTTTCTAGGGACTCTGATAGCTTTTACAGAGTTCTTAACAAAACAATTTTATAACAATTTAACTAAGCTTGTCTTAAACTATCGGAAAACATTAATATCTTTCTAAAAAGTTCGATTTTAGCACGTTTACTGAGCTCATTTTATTACCATAGCAGTTGGCACGCCAAATGCACGCCAAACGATTTGTTGCTTTTCTAGCGACTCTCAAAGCTTTTACAGAACTTTTAACAAAACAATTTTAAAACAATTTAACTAGGCTTGTCTTAAACTATCTAAAAATATTAATAACTTTCTAAAAAATTTGATTTGAGCAGGTTTACTGAGCTCATTTTATTACCATAGCAGTTGGCACGCCAAATGCACGCCAAACGATTTGTTGCTTTTCTAGCGACTCTCAAAGCTTTTACAGAACTTTTAACAAAACAATTTTAAAACAATTTAACTAGGCTTGTCTTAAACTATCTAAAAATATTAATAACTTTCTAAAAAATTTGATTTGAGCAGGTTTACTGAGCTCATTTTATTACCATACAATTTGATGTGTTTAGCATATTTAATTCAATTAATTCAAATATTACCTGATCATGACCATATCCGATTGATTCACAAAGAGCCGAGCATTTCTCACCGCATCCGCGTGTAACTGACGTGAACGCTTTATTGATCGTGCTCACTGCTGTCTGAAATATTTATTTAAAAGAAAACGCTCATTTTAAATTCAACGCCTTTGTTTATTTTTTGAAAGATAAACAAAAACAGAATACATGCACTTTTTGGTTAATAATTAATCTCACGTGCTCTTTTTGTTTACTAGATTTTAAGCTTCCTCGATTTGTGGTGGATTTATTAATATTGTACTTTTTTGATTTAAATTGTTCTTCACGCCAAAAAATCGAACAAAAAATTTTGGGGAAAGTTTTAGAGCGGATTACAGTACTCCACGTGCGTTTACCGGCTGTAATTTTTGTCAAACTGATGGGTTTATCCGAGACTACATTATTAACCCAAAATATCGCCGGTATAAATCGTTGGGTGACCTATAATGAAAGCGCTCTTACAGTCGGCGTGTGATGAGTTTGATTACCTAAAATGAAGGTTCACGCAAACTGTACTAAAATGAATCTCTCATTTAACTTATCAGATCTAAAATTTTTGATAGAATTTGATGTCATATGGACCTAAATTTGGCGTTAAATATTAATAATTCACTTGAAACTATATATAAAGTGGAAAATTATCGACTTTAAAGTAACCATTTTGGCAAGGAAGAAAGCCAAGGCCCTTTTACAGTGGTGAAAATCAAGTAATTTGCGGCGAAACTCCAATTTCGTCTCTAGAAATTGTCTCTGAAAATGGGTTCCTTTTCCAAATCACCAGCTACGTTGTCTTGACTTTGCTGGTCAAAATAGGGGTATATTAGATAAATACAGTTTGCATCATTTAAAAAACGTGAAAATTTCAAAAAGTGACATTCAAATTGCTCTAATTACCACACAAAACTTTTCCCATGGAGCGCAGATTTTCGATGTTTCATCGGCGGCGAATTGAACAAGCGATTCGTTGGCACACCAGGCATCTCTGAAAAATTGCAACATTTTTGGGGAATTAAAATATGTTGAGTCACGTGACGCGAGAATTCCTAAAGTTTAGTTTAAACAAGAGGGAATTTAAACATATTTTAATACTGTTCTATGACATGTATATGCCAAACCAATAATTGAATCTTCTTTTTCAATGTTTTGCAAAAAAAACTTTAGCAAAATGAATGAAACTTGGCATCCGCAGCAAAACACCTGATTTGACGACATTTCATATATATTCTGTAAATATTCTCCTTCTTTTTAACGAACCATCAAAGGTATTTATATCAACAGAATGAGAATTAAATGCTCTACCAAAAGAATTAAAATTTGTGCTTTGTGTAATTGGACTAAAACACCTAATTTGACGACATATTACATATCTTCGGTAATTATGAAAAGCTTATTAAGATATGTATATTATTAGAACAATAATGAGAAACAAAATGTATTGAAAATTTTTAGATATTTGTGCTTGCACACTAAAACACCTAATTTGACATTCAAATGAGAATATTCAAATGAGAATTTAATGATCTACCAAAATAATTAAATTTTGAACTTTGTGTAACTACACTAAAACACTTAATTTGACGACATCTTTATATATATATATACACACTCCGGTCAAAAATCCACGAAAAACGCTATCTCTCTTCATTTTATGTATCGTTGTCTGCGCGTTAAATTATTTTAAATTATATTTTTTGAAATAAATTATCGTTTATTGTAGAAGAGGAATATAGAAAAACGCAACACATCACAAAAGGCAACGCGCAGAGAAAAATACAACCTCTGAGGGTGGATTTTCGTTTTGACCGAAGTGTATACATATAGTGCAAAATTATCATTAAAATATGTATATTATTTGAATTAGAATTATACTCTTTACTAGATAAATTAAAATTTTGTGTATTTGCAGTAACACACCTAATTTGACGACATATTACATATCTTCGCTAGTTTTGCATTGGTTATTAAGATATGTATATTATTAGAGCGAGAATGTAATTCAAGACCAAAAAAATTGACATTTTTAAATTTTTCTGCTTGCACACTAAAACACCTAATTTGACGACATTTGACAAATATTCGGCAATTATAAAAAATGTAATTAAGATATGTATATTATTTGAATGAAAATTTGACTCTCTACAAGATGAATATCGACTATTGTTCTTGCACAATAAAACACCTAATTTGACGACATATTACATATCTTGAAATTTTAATTAAGATGCTCATGTAATTCGATGAGAAATTGGCTCTTTACATGATGAATTAGTTTTTGAACTTTTTGCTTGCACATTAAAACACCTAATTTGACGACATATTACGTATCTTCGGTAATTATGCAAATATCATTAATATTTGTATATTTTTCAAAATAGAATTTGACTCTCTGAAAGACGCATCAATATTTGTCACTAAAACACCTAATTTGACGATATATTACGTATCTTCGCTAATGTTGTAATTTTAGTTATGATTCGATGAGAAATTGACTCTTTACATTATGAATTAGTTGTTGAACTTTTTTCTTGCACATTTAAACAGCTAGTTTGACGACTTATTGCGTATCTTCGGTAACGTTAAAATTTTAATTATGTTATTTATATGATTATATGAGAAATTGACTCTCTACAAAATGAAGTAACTTTTAAACTTTTTGCTTGCGCCCTAAAACACCTAATACGACGACATATTACGTATCTTCAGTAATGTTGAAATTTTAATTATGTTACTTATGTAATTGAATGAGAAATTTACTCTCTACATGTGGAATTAGTTTTTGAACTTTTTGATTGCACATCTAAACAGCTAATTTGACGACATATTACGTAATTATGAAAATATCATTAATATATGTATATTTTTCAAAATAGAATTTTACTCTCTGTAAGATGCAACAATATTTCCCACTAACACACTTAATTAGACAACATCTTACAGACCTAATGCAATTATGAAGTTGGTTTCCTCGCTTTTAAAGAGAATTATATCATTGGAAGACTTCTTTATTCGATAACAAGTCTTGAAAACCTTGTGCACGAAAACACTTAAAATGACGAACTTGTTTTCCTATTCTGTACTGTTTGTGTCTTTTTCTATGTTTAATTTGCTTTTTTTTTGTTTCTTTTTTATTCGCCTATCACTCTGAAATTCACGTAAAATCTGAATATCCTAGAACTGACTGTATATTTAAACATCAGAAAAAATCAAGTTTCAATAAAATATTTTACTCAAAATGTTACTATTTGTGCGGCTGAAGAGCATTTGCATCTTCTTCAGTCGTCTAGCCTGGATTTGATCTCACATGAGCTCAGTCAAAATATACGTGAATTTACACTTTATTAGAAAAACGATTATTTTAGCCATTTGCAATCTTTCAAAACAAAATCAACTTCAAATTTGAGACTTTAAAATAGAAGTTATCTATATCATTCAAAATGAAGTAGTATAAATACCTTAATTTCAAGAAATCCACAAAATATACCTATAAATGCATTTTTTCAGAAGCCGCGTGCTTTAACATGCTTTAACTTTACTTTAACATTTAACATAAACTTTAACATATAAAGAGAAAATAGAGCACTAGTGAAACCTACCCTAACCATTTATGTTGTTTCTCTCTAAAGATTATTTAGATTTATATCCACAAATGATCTAGAACATGATGTTAAATTAATCCGAATAAATCCGTTATTTATTATTTATATCACCCATTCTTGGAAAAATATTGTGTTTATTAATATCATCTAATAACACCTATTTAAAATTGTCAAACCACAATATCTCAATAATTTGCCATTTTGTTTTGATTTATATCATCTTTTTTAATCCTTGCCAATCGCAACACTTTCAAATAAAAACATTTCAGACAAACCTTCTGTCGGGATCATACATTTCATTAAACGAGAACGTGCAGCTATAACATCTCAGAGCAATTGTAGTTGGAATAAATAACATCAAAATGACATCAAGACGAGTCATTAATCGCGAGCAACGACAATGCTCCCAGATTCGTCCCTATTTGTATGTGTCCGGATTGGCTGCGCTATCACCAAGAGTTCTTTGTGAGTTTTATTGATTTTGGAATAATAATAATGGAGGAAATATTCAAGTAGAAACTAATATTGACAACCCAAACCAAATATATAATAGGCCTGAACATCCGGAACCAGGCGAGTGGAAATGAGATGAAAAATGTAATAAAATTGAGAGGAGAGCGAATGAGATATTTAATCGTTGGGAATTGGCGTTATTTATGTTTAATTTTGTTTTATTAAACCTGGTAATTATATTAGATGTGGCAATTTTGTATAAGAATTGGAAGGAAACTGGTTAATTTGAATTGATCATTTGCGAGGTGCGAAAGAATTTTTTGGGAGGTTATCATAGATTCTGATATACACTAGCTGACAAAAGTTTTGTCACAAATGTTTTTTCGGGTGTAACTTTTTTGTGACTTGACCAAATTGGCTAATTTTTTGATATGATAGATTCATATGTTTTTAGATTATTTTACATATTCCCGCTTGTGATTACGATGATCCGTTTTACAGTGACAAGCGTTCATCCTAAAACGCGTAGCTCAAAGATATTATGCACTTTTCTTGCACTGCATTTTTTAATAATTTTTTAAAGTTCAATTATATTTTTTTCATAATTTATTGAAAATATCAGTAATTGGCAACATTTTAGAGATGACTCCACGTAAAGAAACTCCAATTGCCACCCGACAAGCTGTTATCAATATGAGGGAAAACAGAATGCGTGGTATCGAAATTGCTATGGTAATTTAAACCAAATTTTGCAACTATAACATTTTAAACACTCATTCACATAAAATATCAAAAAATCAGCCAATTCGGTCAAGTCACAAAAAAGTTAAACCCGAAAAAACATTTGTGACAAAACTTTTGTCAGCTAGTGTATCATTAAGCTGACCAAAAATACTGTGCTAACTGTTATTCATTTCTAGACCACCCAGGTTAATAAATGTTATTCATTTCTCGACCACCCAGATGAATAACTGTTATTCATTTCTAGGCCACCCAGGTTAATATAACCGAAAATCTTTTTTAAGTGCATCATGCTTTCTGATTAACCCATATAAAACACATGAAATCTGTATTAGAATACTTTATTCATTTCTAGACCACCCAGATGAATAATGCCTGCTATGGATATTTTTCTAGTTCATCATCGTTCCTGATAAACCAATATAATGCAGAGAAAATTCAATCAGAATGGATTATTCATTTCTAGATCAACCTCTGATTAATATCGGTGGTCCATCATTTTGTAAATAATAATAGATTCTGATTGATCCTCAGACTTTATATAAAATCGAATGTATTCTCATTTTTTTTTAATTTTAGGACCACCCAGGTTAATAATACGGAAGAGAGCTTTTTTTAGATAGGCATAGTTTCTGATAAATCCATTAAGCTGCACAGAAAATACAATTATACAACAATCGGCCCGATTGGAATCGGGCCGGCCCTAAAATAAAACAACTTAAAAAAAATAATTTTGTTAAAGTTTTTTTTCCTTTTTTTTTTAATTATTGATTTTTTTAATAATGAGTGATTTTCAATTTAGTAAAAATATTTATTGTAATATAAAATATCAGCAAATAAACCAAGAATTGTATATTATTTTATACTTTTTTCTTAAAACACATTATGTTGCCAACTTTACCGGGCCGGAGGGCCGGGCCAGGGCCGAGGGATCACGGGCCGGCCCGGCCCGCGGGCCGATAAAATTAAAAATTTCTGGCCCGGGGCCGGGCCGGGCCGGCCCCAAAATTCCCAAGTATGATTGTGACTTGACCAAATTGGCTGATTTTTTGATATTTTATGTGAATCAGTGTTTAAAATGTTATAGTAGCAAAATTTGGTTTAGATTACCATGGCAATTTCGGTACCACGCATTCCGTTTTCCCTCACATTGATAACAGCTTGCCGGGTGGCAATTGGAGTTTCTTTACGTGGAGTCATCTCTAAAATGTTGCCAATTACTGCTATTTTCAATAAATTATGAAAAAAATAAATAATTATTAAAAATGCAGTGCAAGTAAAGTGCGTAATATCATTGAGCTACGCGTTTTACGATAAACTCTTGTCACTGTAAAACGGATCATCGTAATTACAACCAGGAATTTGTAAAATAATCTACAACCATATGAATCTATCATATCAAAAAATCAGCCAAAAAAAAAAAAAAAAAAAAAAAAAAAAAAAAAAAAAAAAATTAAACGCGAAAAAACATTTGTGACAAAACTTTTGTCAGCTAGTGTTTATGCAATTAGTTGAAAGTGAATTCTAAATATTTCAAGCGACATACCAAATTAAATGAAACACCACGCCCGCCAACTGAAATCTTAAAATTGGGTGCTCCTAAATCCGCTCTAAACTTAACATTTCGAACAGATTTTAAAGTTTCCTGATACTTTAATTAAAACCTGCTAAAGTTACGGAAAAAAGAATTCTAATTTACACGTAGAAATTAATAATACACGTTTAAATAATGGAAAATCGCCATTTTTATCTGGTGTGCACCCTTGATCCAATTTTTGAAATCCCAAGTGGATTTCTAGAATACGGCGGCTTTCAGCGAAACATTCGGAAAATCATAAAACAATTAAAAATACATTAAAAGCTGACACATTTCAATATCACATGAATAAACAACGAAGATCTCCTACCACCAACCTCTCTATCCTTCTCTTTCTCTTTATATTGAGGGACCATTTTTACAGCTCGTTTCTGTGTATGCATCAACTTGATCCCGGGATTCCGACTATCAGCTCCAAGCCACATGAAGGTTGTCCATTTGCCACTGCAAGATGTCGAAACAACTGATTTGTCCCCTCATTGGACTAATGTATACAAGGTACAAGGATTGAACACTTCTGTTGACTAATGACGATTTCTGCAGGAGATTGAAGAGGCTCGGAAAGGTGCAGGAAGGGCGCTGTTGTTGTGTGCTATGGGGATTTCGAGATCAGCGACGTTTGCTGTAGCTTATATCATGCAGCAAGAAAAGTTTGCAATTGGGAAGATTGGTTTTATCATAGGGAGGATTTAGGAAATCTCTACATGATGCTTATAAGGCAGTGCAGTTGGCAAGAAATATCATTTGTCCGAATGTGGGATTCTTTCAGCAGTTGATTGATCTGGAGAAGAAGGTGCTGTTGGAATTCATGTTGTAGGGGCATAATTATACAAAAATCACACTCTATACAAATATATTTTTATTTAAAACTCTACATTCTAGTTGCGAGGAAAGACGAGCTGCTCGATCATTGAGCCACTTCCAGGCTGCAAGGTGCCGGACGTCATCTGGCAGGAATTGTACGATGAGATGATCCAAACCATGAGCCAGGATGACCGTTATTCTCTAGCCTCTTGCAATCTTTCGGTAACAATACTTCCCCAAACTCTCAATCATTTCTATTTCAGGCTCGCAGCGATACCACCTCGCTACGGTCGCTGAATGAATGCTCCCGCTCGTTGGCTTCATTCCACTTGACTCATCGACCGATTGGAGCATCGCCGACATTAATTGGCCTATCGGGAATCAGCGAGCAACCGAGCTCGTCGAAAAGAAGCGACACGCCGACGGCTCTACAGCGATCGCGAACCGAACCGGCGAATGGCGTGGTTTTGCCGAAAAGCGCGCTCAAAGACAAATCGACGAGTGGCAAGAAGAAGAAGTGGAGGTTGAGCTTTCACAAGGATGTTGTTTGAGCAATGAGAGACTGCATTGCACGGGTCTTTGCTTTACTCCAATTCGATTAATTGGGAAGCTACAGTAATTTTTTTGTTTGATTGTCTTTCAAATTTTATTTTTTATATGTACAAATATTATTTATTACTGGTTGGATTATTGATAGATAATAGTGATTACTTTGATAAATGGTTTTTTGAAGTTTTGATTTGAAATGTTGTTGAGAAAGGAAAGAAGAAGAGAAATAAGATTAATAAGAGGAAAAAGCAAAAGACGAAGAAGACGAGAAAGAAGAGAAAGAAAAGAATAAAGTAAAGGGGGAAGAGGAAGATGAGGAAAAAGAAAAATAATAGGAAAAATACAAGTATAGGAAGAAAAGAAAAATAAATTAAGAAAGCAAAGGTAAAAGTAGAGGTGAAAGAGGAACCAGGACTCTAAACCGCCTGGAAGGCCTCGTGGAACAACCCACAGCATGGATAGAAATATCGTAAGAGCATCCAAAGAAGACTCTAGGAGAAACTTTTTGTGTTTTGCGAATAAATTGTCATCTTTTCATCAATTTTTAAATAGATAGTCTAATTTTTTGTCAAAATAATTACAATTACTGTTAAAACAATGTGACAAAATTTCAGACTGATCGGATGAATATGAAAAAAGTTATGCTCAAAAAACCATTTGTTCATATCTGTTGTGACGGAAGGTTAAGCTGAGAGCCAAAGCGCACACATCCTAGTCACTCTTGACTTTCCTGTCAACGTTAATTATATATTTAATTATATTTATTAATATTTGTTGTCACGTTACTTGTGCCCTAGTTTTGTTATCAACTTATATAATCGTGTTGTCATATTATTGTTTATTCCTAATATCTGAGCCAATAAAGGTTAGCCGCGAATCCACCAGTCCTCTTGGATCACAATAGTGGCGATCAGGATGAGATTCGAACTCACGCGGGAAAATAATATGACAACACGATTATATAAGTTGATAACAAAACTAGGGCACAAGTAACGTGACAACAGTGATGTTAATTTCACGGCGACAGATGAGGAAGCCCCAAACAAGGAAAATTTTGCGGACAATAAGGAAAACGAAAAGGAAATCTTGGATGCCGGGAAACCGTCTGTAACCAAAGAAGAAGCCGACGTTGTAGCAGAGGAAGTTCGAGAAGAGCAGTTAGTTCCATTAAATGTTGTTTGTAACCTCTATTTGTGTCATTTGCCTGTTAACATTAGTCTCCCTGTTTTTTGTGCCCCCCCCCCCCCCCCCCGTCTTGAATCTGATAATTATTCCTTGAATTCCAATGTAAACTTGGACCGGGAAGTGTGTGTGGAGGCAGGAGGTGAGACCGGAAGGAGCAATGGTGAACGTGGCACAGTCAACGACACAAGAGAAGAGGAGAATGTGCAGCTAAGAAGAAGCACACGAGTTAGGAAGCCAGTTGTTAGATACCCGGCGATACAGCTTATAAGTCATCGATGCTGTGGAAACTCGAATATTCCCTATCAGGAAGAGCCGCTGAGTACGAGTAACTTTAATTGCTGCGGAGACACGCGTTATCAGGAAGAGCAGCCAAGTACATGTAACTATATACGCTGTGGAAATAAGTGTTACCAAGAAGAGCCACAGAAGTGCGTACACAGAAGACATTCGTGTTGCGGAGCCACAATTTGTTACGAGGCGCCGCGAATAATGAGGCATCAAGTTGGACGTGAAGACTCTATTCACCACGGGAGGTGTTGTGACGGAAGGTTAAGCTGAGAGCCAAAGCGCACACTTATTAATATTTGTTGTCACGTTACTTGTGCCCTAGTTTTGTTATCAACTTATATAATTGTGTTGTCATATTATTGTTTATTCCTAATATCCAAGCCAATAAAGGTTAGCCGCGAATCCACCAGTCCTCTTGGATCACAACAATATCTTTATGGCCAAAACTGAGATGAGCGGAATTCAGGATTCCGGATTCCGTATTTTCAAATTTTATTCCGTATTCCGCATTCCGAATTCCGCATTCCGAAATTTTATATTGCATTTCCGAAGTTCGAAAATTCAATGTTCATAAAAACGTCAACAAAGGATACGTTCGAAATTGCGGATTATATTCATTTTTCGATACCGGATTTAGGATTCCGAAACTATCCCACGGCTCCAAAGGACTCTGCTTTCAAGCCAAGGTTGAAGGCTCCCTTTTTTTAAGATAAATGGCAGATCAATTCGCATGCAACTCGACACTGGAGCCGACGTGACACTCATCAACGTCAAGGATTGGATATCATTGAAGCGCTCACAACTGCAGCCAGCCACCTTGAATCTCCGCTCGGCCAACGACAAGCCGATCGATGTCAAGGGACAGTTTACCTGCCGCTTCATGTTCAATGGTCAAGAGGGATCGGGAGTCGCTTACGTCACCAATACCAACTCTCTGCTTGGTATCGACTGGATCTCGCAGGACCATGACCTCTTCAACCGCCTCACTCAAGACACCGTCAACGCCGTCACGCTACACAATGCCGAAAGTTCCAGAAGCCGTGGACGATGTGTAAAATTCAAAGCATCGCTCAAACTCAAGCCGGATGCAACACCGACCTTCCGCAAATATCGCCCGGTGACATATGCCGTTCTTCCGAAGATCACCGAAGAACCAGATCGATTGGTACAACAAGCAGTTATCAAGCCGACCAACCTGCCAGCACAACCTCCATACTACCAACGAGAACGACCAGCAAAGAAGCCGCGACTACCAGCAGTTACAAGAGACTCGCCGCCAACGCCGCAGCAGATTCCACGACAACCAACGAGAAAACGACGACCAGTGCACCGTCTTCAAGTGGACTCAAGAAAGAAGTCTTATGCTTAAATGTTGTAACTGTTTTTCTTTTTATTATTGGGGGAGGTTTTACGTATCACGTGAGATCACCACGTTGTTATCACAACCCACATCGGCGAACATCGTCGGCGAACTCGAGACGTTCCGTCGATCATTATTCCATCTTCGATACATGATTCGTTCGATCTCCTTTTCCTGTCGACATTTTCAAGAATTCTTTGCAGGCTGTAGGCAAAGAGCGTCGGTGAGGCTGAGTCGCCACCCCTCGTTCCAGTGGCACATCGATAAGTTCTCCATGAACCTCAAATTGGGCAAGTCCGCCGTTTGTAGTCTCCATTATTGCGTCTTTGAGCTCGTTTGGAATTCCAGCTTCGATCAGGGTGGGAAATCTTGTCGAATGCGCTCGAGTAATCGATGAAAGCAAGGACCAACGGAAGTTTGAATTCGTTGCACTTTGTCTGACGCATTGGATGTTGTAGATGCACGAATGACCGGCCCGAAAACCGTTTTGAGTCTCTTGCAGGTATACCTTCGAGTAGGAGTCTAAACGTGTCGTCAAAGGCACAGCAAAGCTGAACTCTCTGGAGAGAATGCTCAGTCGGAATGAAGGCGGATACTTTTGGATACTTTGGAGTTCGAATCAACCGCATAAGCGGTTGCGAACTATCTCCCTTCATCTCGAACGACTGCATCTCGCCAATTTAAACCACGTCGTTTTCTTCTGGAGCATTCCCAATCTTCCTCTTCCGAATGTGCATGTCCTTCATTCATGGTCCACAAATTCGGCAACCCGCTCCTTGACCCGCTTGTCCCGCCTGTCTTTGGGTCGGCCTGACTACCCCTTGGAGTCCATTCCATGACAGTCCTCGTCCATCGCTTGGGCGGCAGTCGAGAGACGGGACCGGCCCACTGTAATTTCCTGTTATCAACAATCGTGGCGATATTGATCGGAACAGTCGGAATGAAGGCGGACAATGAAGTAATCAAGAAAGCAAGTAAATATTAACAAGAAAAAAATAAAAATTAATAAATTTATTGGTGACTTCTTTACACACCACTCGAATGAAATTATTCCATATAACAAAAAGAAAATAAACATCATCAATCATTTCAGATTAAATTTGAATCATAGAAACTAATTCGAATTGGATTACAATTAACATTTCCAGACACAAAACCACATACATTTATACATGACTACATATACAAGACAATAAGTTGAAAGATTGAGATATGTTCTGTCACACAAAAAGAAGAAAATCATATCAAATCAAAAAATAAAATTAGTTGAAGCGGTTGTTCTCGTCCGTTGCGGTCTTAATTGTAAATATGACATAAAAGTAGGCAAGTAATTGGTTGAATTAATTGATCTAAGTTAAAGGCACCTACTTCTCACGGGACAAGCTGTTGGTTTCGAGACAAAACTATTTTGTGGGGGGCAACAAAAAGTGGTTAGAATATGGGTAACTGACTAGAATCGACACCATTTTTTTTTGGTTGAGTTTCGAATAAAGAGATGGATTCTTCTCAACAATTTTGTACAAGGCAATCAATCAATTCGGAATGTTGTACAGACGAGGATCTTTTTCATATACATCTTTGAAAAATGGTGGCACCCGTTGCAAATACAATGGAAGTAAAATAATAGTAGAAATAATTATAATAAACACCAACAAACAAACAAACAATCAAACAAACAAAGTCAAAACATCAATTATCCGACCGACGCCTCGGCGAGGAACATGCACCGACGCACGTCGATGACATCGTCTCGATGTAATGCCGCGCTCGTCTCCAGATACGACGCGGCGTCGATGACGACGACGCCTCTCCGCTTTGATTATCATCGCTGCTGTCGCTGCTCGCCTCATACCGCTGGTTCTTTCTCGCCTGTACGCTGAAATTACGTTCATCGGACCAATATGAAACAAGGCGCACCTTTCGTCGTTGCTCCTGTTGCTGTTGCTGCTGCTGTTGGTTACTCGTCAACTGCAACGATGTCACCGACTGATCCTGGTTGTTATTATCGAGACGATGCTTCTTCGGCATCAACAGCGCGTCGTTCTCCTGATCCTGCGCAACATAGCCATCGTAGATGTTGTACGGATCATCATCGTCCTCGTCGTCGTTCTCTTCGACCGCCAAATTGGCGCGGCCCTCTTCCGGGTGTCGCGACGCAATCTCGGCTATTCGCGGGTCCATCTGCCGCACACGTTGATACACGCGCTGCTCGACCTGCTCGTCGCGCAGGTAATCCACGCCGCGTCGTTGCTGGTTGTCATTGCTCATTTCTTCTTTAAGCGCTTTCCAGCACACGTGATTCGCCGTGATCGCTTCGTAGGTGGTCTTGCTTTCAGGGATGATATCGGCCAGCATTCTGGAACAATGTTATTTTAGATTCTATTTTATATTTTGTAAACTCCCTCCCTCTACAAACGGTAATTTAAATTAGGAATGACAGTCTTGAATCTTATTTTATTGAATTATTTATTTATTGACACCCCAAGTTCAACTGTAATTGTTCAAGCGCATTTAGTCTAATATTTAGACAATACAAAGCAATTTTGAGATATTTAGCTAAATAAAGTGAAAATCGATTTTTCTTTACACGTAAAAGATAGTCAATTTTTTTCATTTGGGGTTTATTGAATTGTTTTGCTTAAAATATTCAGAATTAGCTAGCAATTATATATTTATACGTGAAAATTAACGCCGCAATATGTTGTATCCTACTAAATTGTTCGATTTGTATAAGTTTTAGTCAAAAAAGCAGCGCCACGCTTTAGAATTTAATAGAAACGACAAAAATATTCATCGCCGGAGTTCTTCACATGGGTGGTCTAACAATTTATTCTAATTGGAATTTCTGCGCAGCTTAAGGACATATAAAGTCATAAACTATCATAATCTCAAAAATATATCTACCACCTGTATTATTCACCTGGGTGGTCTAGAAATGAAACAATTATCCTGATGGTATTTTCTCTGAAGCTTCAGAAACTACGATAATCTTTTTAAAAATTATATTTACCTACCGTATAATTCACCTGGGTGGTCTCGAAAATGAATAACTGGTAGTTATTAGAATTTTGTACAGCTTGAGGAAATATCAAAACGATCTTCTTCTCAAGAATCATAAAAGCGGTAACTATTTCTCAAAATATTTACGGTATTATTCACGTGGGTGGTCTTGAAATAAATCTATAATTAAGTAAATCTATAATTAAACTGGATCCTTTGCGACGATATTCTTTAAGATATATCAGAAACTAAAATAATCTTTTAAAAAATTTATTTCAATCACCGGTATTATTTATCTGGGTGGTCTAGAAACTAATTAGTGGTATTCATTAAAATTTTTAACAGAATGTGGAAATATCAAAGTTTCTTCATCTTAATAATCACAAAAGAGGAAGAAAAGAAAATCTCCGGTATTATTAACCTGTGTGGTCTAGAAATAAATCTATAATCTAATTGGATTCATTGTAAAGCTTCGGAATATATCAGAAACTATGATTATCTAGAAAAAATATCGATCGCCCGTAAAATATCGCTAAAAGAAAATATCTCAGGTTTTATTAATCTGGGAGGTCTAGAAATTTAAATGTTTAATTGGATTTCTGTGTAGCTTCTTTTTGTGATAGACCATAAACTATGATAATCTTTGAAAATATATCAATCGCCGGTGTTATTCACATGGGTGGTCTAGAAATTAAAAACTATCCTTATGTTATTTTCTGTGTAGCTTAGACATATATCGGGAACTATGAAAATACTTTTAATTATATTGACCACCCGTATAATTCATCTGGGTGGTCTGGAAATGAATCATTGTTGCGATTTTTAGTGCATCTGAGAAAATATTAAAGAATCTTCTTCTCAAGAATCATAAAGCGGTAACTATTTCTCAAAATATCTCCAATATTATTCACGTGGGTGGTCTTGCAATTAATCTATTATTAAATTGGATATCTCAACCTATAAAAAAATTTTAAAAGAATATATCGACCACCCGTAATATCTCTAAAAATGATTATATCTGCTATTATTAATCGGGGTGGTCTAATAATGAGTAATCCGTTCTAATTGGATTTTCTGTGCATCTAATGAATTTATAACAAACTATGACGATATAAAAACAAATTGATCACCGGTATTATTCGTCTGTGTGGTCTAGTAATGAAAAAGGGCTTTAATTGGAATTTTTAAGCAGCTTACGAACATATCAAAAGATGTCGTAAAACGAAAAATATTGCTAGATCAAAATATAGTCGGTATAATTCATCAGGGTGGTGTAATAATGATTCTAAACCATTTGCGTGCACTATTTGTAAAGTACGCAATTTTACACTTAAAAACTTGTATAGAAAAAATAGAAATCAAATTTTTGGCGTCATAACTTGGCCAAGTTTTTATTATTTTGTAATTAGAAAACGTGAGCTATATTTTTGTTTGATAAATTTCTATTATCAAAATCTAAGAATATGAATAGTTTGATTTTATCATTTTTGAATTATTTTCAATGGTCTTAATGAGAAAGTGAATAAATATTCAATTTATTTTAAAAATTTCTCCGTTTTTCATTATATTTCTTCAAAATTTCTAGATCACGTCAGATTTATTACTTTTATTTTTTATAAAAATAAAATTTGAATTGTCAATTTCTCAGATTTTGATAATAAAAGGATAAAGAATAGGATAAAATAACGAAAAAAATATAGAAGAATAAAATCTTTCACTTATAATACTTCATTATATTTATTGAGTTTCCACGCCAATCTGAGGCCGTACGCAAGAACGTATTTATCCGTAAAACGGTAATGGAAAATAATTGATAATTTAACTTTTCCAGTAAATTATATAAATGTCTAATTAATATTGTGATTTCAATACTAATTCTTACATACACTTAGTTACAATTAACTAGAAACGTAGTTTATCAATAATTTTCCATTAACGTTTAACGGATAAATAATTTCTCTGAATCGAAATCAAGTAAGTTTATTAATTCCGTTAAACATAGATTACTTGAAAGGACTGTTAGTATATTTTTAAGGAATTTGGACTTAAGTTTAAGGAATTTGGACTTAATTACTGTAATAACGATCTCGAACGAATCACGTGGAATCGAGATATACATGCTTCAAGTAGGAAAATTGATCGATTAAAATTTTGCTCTTATAAATCTTTTTCCTTCCTCTTCCACGGAAATGACTATTTTCATTATTTAAACGTGGCTTACTAATTTATACGTATTATTTCCACATAATTTAACACGTCATTGTTAAAAGCCCGTCTTAAACTATCTAAAAACATGGATTTCTTGTCGAAATTTTCAAAACGAGCATGTTTTCCAAAGCCCCAACTTAACCATTTTATTTGGCGTGGTCTTCTGAAGTATTGTAAGCCCCCTTCAATTAATCTACTAATATCCATTGGCGATAACTCTCACAAAAAAATCCCACATACCTAAACACTGGCAACCCAATCGATTCAAGAAAATCGAGCTGCACCTGCGGCACAAACGCTTTCTCGCGATCCATCATTTCCAGCGGTTTGACGCCGAGCTCCGTCTCCAGGTCTCCCTGCGCGAAAAACTCCTTGTAAATGCTCTCCGCTATCAACTTGGCGTTGTGAAAGTTCTTCGACTGATCCGACAAATCGGACGCCGTCATTATGAGGCACGTCAGCAGATATCGATGATTCAGCGACGTTGGCGAATAGCCATCTGTAAAAAAAATCCCATTGGAACAATGTGCCAGCACGCACGACAAACCTTGCACCATTTCCTGAATTCGGGGCGCTTTCTTCAAATGCGCCGCAATATCGGTGGCAAGGATGACTTCGCGAATGTGCGACATGACCGTTCGGTATTGGCCGCCGTTTAGAGACGACAGAATGTCGCATTCAGCCATCTGCGCGGTATTGGATAAGTGGATTTGGAAATGGATTGAGATTACCCCTAATATGGCGACGGTTTGAGCATAGTGGTGTCTCTCAAGGACGCTTCCCTCGGAGCTGTAAAGTTGTGCAAGTGGTGTCTTCTGAAGAAAGGAATTTTATATTCGATTTGATTGAATTTTGAAGACTCACCGACTGCAACTGAAATGAGTTGGTCGTGCCGCGATGGTCAATATCATGGCATAGGCAGGCAATGAGCAGCGACAGACGCTCGAGCTCATTCAGCGCCGTTCGTCCTACTTGTGTCCTCAGCACGAGCCAGCAAAAGTGCGCCACCGCGAACGCGTGCGACCAATTGTGATACGGCACGCGGCGGTAGCCGGCGGAAACTCGCAGTACAAAGCAAGCGAGTCGCCGCTTGCTCATCCGAAAGCGGCTCGTGAAATCGAGGTCTTCAAAGAACATCATCGACGCCTTGTGAAAGTGATTGACGCCTATGGCGCGCGGCGCAAAGTAGAATTCGCCGAATGAGTCGCTGAAATAGCGCCAATCCCTTCGTGGATCATTCACTAGTCGCAGCACGTCATCGCAGGCGATCTAAAAACAAGAATTGTTAAAGTTACTCAAATCCATTTTGTTACATTTGTCTCAGCACCCTGGACGATCATTTCACAAGCCATATGACTCCGCGTTGTAATCTCCTGGATTTTCTTATAAAAAAGACTCTGAACAAAATAGGTTAAAATAACTTTTTATCAACATCACTCACGTGTGATATCGAATTGGCGCAATACAACGCAAAACTCTTCGCATAGCGCTCATCTTTGCGCGTGAATCCAGCCTCGCCGTGTTTATTGCACAACTCGGCGACGGCCACCAAGACTCCTGCAAACTTGCGAATATTTAATTTGATGACAATTCAATGGCATTCTACCTGAATTGTCAATGATTGGAAAACAGAGAATGTTCTTGGTGCGGTAGCCGGTAAGCTCGTCGACATGCGCGTAGAAGAAGGGGCACTTGTGGGCGTCGCGGATGTTCATGAGAGTGCGCGTTTCGGCGACACGACCGACGACGCCGTCGCCGAACGGCACGCACAGCTCGTTCACGTTGTCGCCGGCGTTGTCGAAGACTTTGGCCACGAGCTCGCGCTTCTCCTCATTGATGAGGAATAGCGAGCATCTGCAAAATAATTGTATTGGAGACTTTCGGACAAGCTTGCGGAGATACATCCAATTATTATTCATTTTTTCAAAGTTATATAATTCACGCCAAATGGAAATTGCAATTTTTAAACGAATTGTAGTGGTTGAGGCGCTAGAATCAAGCCACGCCCCTTTGAGAAAAATCATAAAAGCAATTCATATGCACGCCAAATGAAAATGAAGAAATTCCAATTTTGAAGAGTGTCGGAAGCAATTAAAAATCAAAACTATATTTAAATATGGTGTGATGGCCGAGTGGTAGTGATATGGAATCGGGATTGAATCTATGGAAGTTCTACCCCCGACAGATGCTCCCATTTTTTTGTTTTTTTCTAATTATTTTCCTTATTAAAAATTTTAGCTTTAAATTATGCTCTCCACTACTTATGTTGTAGTGTTATCTTATTTGATAATTAAAGTCCTTTTTACCATTTTATCATATTCCATTTAAAAGTAATACAATTAATAATCCGCATATATGCACAGAGTACGCAGATAACAACTAATGCATTTTATTTTACGCAATAACCAAAAAACGCAAAGTTTGATTTTTAATTGCTTCCAGAGTGTCTAACAGTTTTATTTTTTCACCAATTTAGAAATATTTTTCTTGAACTATATAAAAATCAAAATATATTTTCAAAAAATTAGATTCTATCACGTTTATTAAGCACGTCTTAGTATCATATTATACCAGTTGGCGTACATATGTATCAAAAAACGATCAACCTATGTTTGGTACTCAATGTGGCGACCCTGCATATTATAATTTTTCATTTGGCGCTTGAATTTACGCAGCTTTTCTTTTTCTGAAAATCTATTTTCACCAATGCACGCCAAAAATATGGTAAAAAGGAAAAATAAGGAAAGCGTCTTAAATTTACATTTAAGAATTATATTGCGGTTTGGATATAATTGAAGACTGGATAAAATGGCGTAAAAGAGAATTTGTAATTACCACGTAAGAATTAGATTTATAAACATGTTGTCCTCTTCATCAACCTAACTAATTTCTAACAAACAACCAGGGAGGTCATTTTTGGATCCAAAAGGTTTCGGGCTGACACATTGCAGGGTGATAGTTGAGGACATTTTATTAGCGAACACAAAAAACTGTCCTATTCTTGACGGTTTAAGTGGGTTAAATACTCAAATTTAAGCATTAATTTCAATTTTGGAAAATACAAAAATAAAAACCCTCTTTTTCTTTCAAAAAATCTCTGCACTTTGCGCTTGACGGTGGCGTGACTGTGTTTTGCACGAAAAGTGCTCCGTTTAGGACGCGAGGTGCTTTTTGCATGAAAACAGACTCATCCTGTTATATAGCGTAAACACGTCATCAATCTTTGTTTAAATTTTATGTTGTTTTTTGGAGTGAGGACGCTTCGTGTAATTTTGATGAAACTTTGGTTACTTTTTCGGTTTGAATTGAATGTACTGGCGGCAGTTTTGCACGTGTTTTGATAACAATTTCGTGCAAAACACAATCACGCCACCGTCAAGCGCAAAGTGCAGAGTTTAAAATAAACCAAAAAAATGAAAAATTCAAAATTTGTAAATTTGCATTTCAGAATTTAAATCTTGCATGACGATTATATAATTAGAAGCTTGCCTGTGTCGGACATTTGATGGTTAATGCAATCAAACAACGCGACTACAGCTTATTTGTCAAATGTTCCGGCTAATGCTTCAAATTAATTAAAAAAATTTATTAATAACATGATAAGATTCTAAATTTGGCACATAAACCTTCTTTTTCTTTCAAAAAATCAAAATAAACTAAATTTTCAAAATTTGTAAATTTGCATTTCCAAAGAATAATCTTTCATAACGATTATATAATTAAGCGCTTGCCTGTGTCGGACATTTGATGGTTAATGCAATCAAACAACGCGACAACAGCTTATTTGTCAAATGTTCCAGCTAATGCTTCAAATTAATTTAAAAAATTTATTAATAACATGATAAGGTTCTAAATTTGGCACATAAACCTTCTTTTTCTTTCAAAAAATCAAAATAAACTAAATTTTAAAAATTTGTAAATTTGCATTTCAAAAGAATAATCTTGTATGACGATTATATAGTTAAACACCTGCCTGTGTCGGACATTTGATGGTTAATGCTTTTCAAAAACTATAGCTTATTTGTCAAATGTTGAGTATTATGCCGATTCTTACACAAAAAATTTAAATGATTCCGTGGATACCGTAACATTGAAAATGAATACGTGAAATCAAATTCTTGAACAACTTTAATAAAGGGATGTTATTAAATCTAGGAAAAGCGGAAATTGCTCCCGTCGGAAAATAAAATGCATTTCTGCAAAAATCACGGATTATTACACCATCTCATTTTAAATTTCGATTATTTTTTTCATTTTTATAAAAAAAGACTAAAAAATCAAAGATCTCAAAGGAATCGAACCAACATAGATTTTTCGTGAATCAAATCCTCTACCAGGTATGCTACGCATCCTCTTTTGTTTTAATAAATTAATCCGTTGAAGTTTCAAGAAGTATGTTAATGTCTATGGTGTAATAATCCGTGATTTCTTTTGCGGAAATGGATTTTATTTTCCGACGGGAGCAATTTCCGATTTTCCTAGATTTAATAACATCCTAATAAAGTCCTTTTTCTCTAGTTTGCTATTAGTTTTATGTGCCCTTCGTGGTAAATATTATTTCACATATTTCATTCATTTTGCATTCAAGTTGGCGTGCTAATATATAATCTTCTATATAAATAATTGATTCAAAATTGATTAATTATTAATTAGTTCTTAAATGTTTCGAAGCCATCCAAACAACAAAACAATTATAAAATAATGAATGATAATTGATTTGATCTTTGAGAGAGAGAGAGAGAGCTCTTGTTTTGTATTAACCAAAACATTTGAAAATAAAAAACTAACGATTCGGCATCGGTATTCCTCTTTGCCTCATCCATGATGGCACGCATCAACGACGTCAAATTATTCGACAGCATCATGAATCGTTCATAAACCGACGGCGAGACAGCGGGCGGCGCGGCATGATCCGCCACCAGCGGCGGTGTGAGTTTCGGCGCCACCGTATCCTCGCAATCATAGCGGATCGACGCGCCCCAGTCGTCCTTGGTTCCGCGGTTCTTCAATTGAAGTTGAAGATTCCTGCAATAATTCCTATTTTCTCTGAACTTGCGGCGCCTCGCCTACTTGTTGCGCGTCTCGCTGTTGTTGGTGTGCAGCGGCGGATGCGATGTCTTGCGCCACACCGACGGGCTCGCCGACACGGCATCTGGCGTCGATTGGACAGCGCCAAGGCCTGAAATTGCTATGGTTTGTTGGTTGAACCCGTGGAGACGAACCTGTCATTTTTAGATCTATTAGCGATTTGGTGTCAGCAACAGATCTTCGAAATTGCCCGCCAACACCTAGAAAATTGTCTAATTAATTGATTTGTTTAAAAGCTTAGTGAGTGTAAAAAGACTTTTCCTTTAAAATTGTTTATTTATACAATACAACAGGGCTCCGGAAAAGACTCTTAAATCCAAAATTTCGTAAAACTTCAAAGCACTAAAGTTACTTCAAGCAAAAACTTGACAAATAAACGTGAAAAATTGCATTTTAACTTGCATGTGGACATGAATAGAATGCGTTGGAAAACTGATAAATCGTAATTTTCATTTAGCGTGCAATATTTATACCGTTAAATCTAATTATTACTTATTAGCCCCCGCTATAAATTGTCAATTTTGCAAATTTTAATTATACAATAGCTGACAAAAGTTTTGTCACAAATGTTTTTTCGGGTTTAACTTTTTTGTGACTTGACCAAATTGACTGATTTTTTGATATGATAGATTCATATGGTTGTAGATTATTTTACAAATTCCCGCTTGTGATTACGATGATCCGTTTTACAGTGACAAGCGTTTATCGTAAAACGCGTATCTCAAAGATATTACGCACTTTTCTTGCACTGTATTTTTTAATAATTTTTAAAGTTCAATTATATTTTTTTCATAATTTATTGAAAATAGCAGTAATTGGCAACATTTTAGAGATGACTCCACGTAAAGAAACTCCAATTGCCACCCGGCAAGCTGTTATCAATATGAGGGAAAACGGAGTGCGTGGTACCGAAATTGCCATGGTAATTTAAACCAAATTTTGCTACTATAACATTTTAAACACTGATTCACATAAAATATCAAAAAATCAGCCAATTTGGTCAAGTCACAATAAAGTTAAACCCGAAAAAACATCTGTGACAAAACTTTTGTCAGCTAGTGTATATGACAGATTTTCTACAGTTTAAATCTAGTTTTGACGGCACACCAAATGGAAAGGAAAAACTTGTCTAAAAGCTTTTACGTATTTTTTTTAAAAAACACCTTTCTCGACAGTTTAAGACAAGAATCTGTCTAATACTAACACACTTCATTGCCACGAAACCGCGCCGCATTGCAAAAGATTTCGCAACAATTGCACGAACACTACATTTTAATTTATTATTTTTTTAATATTTTATTTATTAATTATTGTATAACAGAAGATTATAAACATAACTATTATATATATATATATAATCAAAATCTGAGAAATTGACAATTCCAATTTTATTTACATAAAAAATAAAAGTAATAAATCTGATTTTATCTAGAAATTTTGAAGAAATATAATGAAAAACAGAGAAATTATTCAAGTAAATTGAATATTTTTTTTTCATTATCTCTTTGAGACCATTGAAAATAATTCAAAAATGATCAAATAAACCTTTCATATTCTTACATTTTGCTAATATATATATATATATAGTCAAGTTGTGAGAAATTGATAATTCTAACTTTAACTTCATAAAAAATAAAAATAACCAATTGGACGTGAACTAAAAACACACGGGCATATTTGTGACCCTAGTGGCCGTGTGGCTGTCTAAACAAGACCTTTTCTCCGCCCCTAATTTTTTGCTCTTCCAATAGGCATCGATCTCTGAAATGAATCTCAAAAAATGTAATAAAGCGAAATTTGGTTCACGTTCTCATTGAGACCATTAATTCAAAAATATTGAAAATGAATTATCAATTTCTTACACGTGGAATTTAAATTTACACGTTTAAAAATAGCAAAATCATCATTTTCGTTTGGCGAAGCTTCTGTTTTACAAATCCATTAAATGTATCAAATCCAACGATTGATCTTGGTGAATATATTCATGGCGTTTCTGCACTCCAGGACAAAACAATAGAAAACTATGTCCAAAAAAGCACAATTTTAAGGTGGAGCCAAGAATTGCTTTCGTTTTGGCAAAATAAAAGAGAGGCTTGATTTTATCAATTGTATCCTTCTAGAATGTTTCTTGGCTCCGCCTCCAAATGGGTATTGGGGCACGTTTTGTCCTGGGGTGCTTCTGTTTTACAAATCCATTACATGTTTTACATCTGATATTAAAGTAGAATATTAAGGTATAACGGTACATTGAGAGTAATGTTGGGGAATATATTCATAGCGATTGTTTTCAAGTCCAATAAATGTTGTAAAAAAGAAAAAATAATCTGGAATAATCATCAAGGGAATGTTCAAAAATGACATCGTCGTTTTCAAAGATCGGTGCCAAATGGAAGAGGAAAAAAATTAGAACAAAATAAGATTCTCGTTTGGATGGCCATCTTCTCATCTCTCATCAATGTGTCTTGTCTCTATAAAAATGGGCAGCACACATTGAAGAGGAATAGACAAAAAAGTCGTTTGTGGCCAATATAACAGAATATTTTTACGTATTTTTACGTGGAAATTTATATGATAAATTTAAGAAAGAATTTATAATAAGCTCATATGTATTAAAGATCAACAATTTTCTATAAATTAGGAGCAAATTCACTGGAATTGTTTCTTAAAGCTTTCAATCAAATTGTTGGTGAATATTTGCATGGCGTTTCTTCTTGTTGTGTTTGGAATGAACGATTTGTGAAAGGTTCCGTTCACGCCAAATGCGATTTGTTTAAGTCTTCATAACGAAAACGCAAACAAAATTTGTCTCCACGCAGGAAGCGATCGAATCGACGTCCACCGTAAAATAACACGAAGGATACTGAAGTGGGCTGGCCACTGTGGACAAAACGATTGACGGAATGGGTTCCTCGAGGAAGACCGAAAGCAAGATGGCAAGACCCATATAAATTGAAGTTTGGGTCTCAAATTATGTGCACGAAAGCTCCACCTACAGAAACTCAAGAAGGCGAATCGGAATCCTGGAGAAGAAGGTTGCCTGGCCCACTATTGCGAGGTGCAGCCGCTATGATTGGAGAGAGTTGGTCCGCTTCTCTATAAGAGAATGACAACGGACTCCTAAGTATCCTAAGTAAGTAAGGAATTCTGTGCAACTCTGTTATATATTTCTAATAAAGTTTAAATACCCAAGTTTGAGGTGTCGACTTAAGTTCATTGACCTACGGGGCCACAACACTACTATTATCAAAACATTTAAATTCTATGGTCAGTCAAATGCTTCTCTCTTAATATAAATGGATCCGATCCTTATCCATTTATGGAAAATTTTGAACGTGTTTATAATAAAACAGTTTTTATTACAATTCAATTAAGCTTGTCTTAAACTATCTAAAAATTTTAATATCTTCCTAAAATGTTAGATTTGAGCACCTATACTGAGCTCATTCTATTATCATACAAGTTGCGGTACACGTGAATATACTGATTGCAATTTTTTGCCCACTATGCTTTCAATCGAAGTGCTGGTGAATATTTGCATAGCGTTAATGGTTGGTGTGTTTTGCATAGAAGATAATTAAGAAATACATCTCTGCTTAGAACTCACAATCGAATTTTGTAAACTACTGTAACACGCGCCAATTGCAAATTACGATACAGCAAAATTTTAACTTAACACATTTTTTAAACTAATTTTACGTGTAAGTAGAAAGATATTTAAACGTAAATTTGATAGAATTTCATTAAAATATGGCTTTGAATTTTAAAGCAATTTATGAATTCATTTGGCGTGCTGTAAATAATCTAACAAGGGAAGTGTTTTAGGTCGGGCTCTCAGATTTTGATAAAACTTTGCAGATAGATTCCTTATGATCCAAATAGTATACTTACAAAATATTAGGACCCACAAAACGGTTTAAGTAGGTAAAAAATGGGTTTGAAGTCTTATGGTCAATTTTCGAGGCTCAGAGAAGATGCTCTTGTTAGATAAAAGAATGAAATTTTGGAAAATGTTGGAAAAATTGTTAAAATTATAAGATAACGTTTAAATATTGAAAATTATTCATTTTCGTGTTCTCACAACAAAATTCTAAAACTATCATTAGGTTCAATTAATAGAGGAAACAACGAATAGAAAAACAAATCAATAACTGTGTAAATTAAATGAACAAGTGCCAACAAAATAAAAAAAATTGAAAAACAATAATTGAGCAATATAAAAAAGTAAATTAAAAAGCCTATCGTCACGGCAGCTCATCATAAATAGAATCGTCTAAACAACAACAAACGGGGGGCAGAAAAATTGAAGAAGAAGAAGAAGAAGAAGAAGAATGAAAAGAAAGAGATTGGCGAGACATTTCTCATCCATTCTTTTTTCCAGTTTGAGAACAAATATTTCCAACACGACTCTTTCTCTTATAATTGTCAGCGGGTTTTTTTTTTGTATTTCTCCTCGTCCTGAACACAACATCTCCACAATTCACAGAGTATTTTTTGTTGTTTTGTTGATTGTTGTTTCAGCACAAGATTTCTCAAAACATTTTCAACTTTTTTTCCGCCTCGATTTTGTTCCCGCTGCTTGGAATATTTCAAATTGATCTGATTTGAAAACATTTTCCATTTGAATGACATTCAATGAGTAATTATTTTAATTTTTGTTGAAGAGAAGGAGCGTTTAATTTAATAATATTCATTATTGGTGCGAATATTTTGGCACACCAAATGAAAACTACATTGTTCGGTTTTTTAGCCATGCTTTTTGAATTTTCACATAGCGCAAGTTGAATAAACTTATCTTAAATTAAATGAAAACGGTACAATTGAATTTGAAAAGTTTCTTAGAAATCCTCCAAAGAACTTGCATTCGTGTTTTGGTTACATTTTAAACTTCTTGCACGCCAAATTTAAATGAGAATTTTCTAAAATTTTAACGCATATTAAAAGCTTTCACGTGTTAACTTTGGAATACTTTTCACGTAAACTTGTCACGCACATTCTAAACTATATAGAAATCTTCTTCTCTGAACGCTAAACTATATTTCAGTCTGTTTTCTGAGCTTTCAGTTTAATCGCTCAATTTGGCGTGCTTCTTGCATACTTTTAAATAAAATTCTCATGTATAACAATCTTGGATTTACACGCAGGAGTTAGGAAAACACGTAAAAATGTAGTAAAATCGCCAGTAGTACGTCGAAATGCACACCAACTGATAATTGACGATATCATGCCAACTGGTATAGTTTAAAATGAGCTCAGTAAACGTGCTCAAATATAACTTTTTAAAAAGATATTAACATTTTTAGAGAGTTTAAGAGTGGCTTGTCTAAATTGTCAAGAACAGTGTTGTCTAGAAAAGCGGTAAAAACTTTAAAAATCTCTTGGAAAATCACTATTTCAATTTGTCTTGCGATATTGCAATATTTAAACGAATTTTATTTAAAATAACCAATTTTACAGGATTCTCTTAACATATCTTTAGAACTCTAAATTCTTACGAAATGAAAGGATTGGATGACTTTTCTGAGCTTCTGTTGTCCCTCATTAATTCATTTGAAGGGTATATGTCGGCAAATAAAAAAATGAATATTTTTCAATTTTTTAGACGTGTATTACTAATTTACACGTATTATTTTGATAAAACTTAACACGTTATTTTTACTATCCCGTTTTATACTATCTAAAAATATTAATACCTTTCTAAAAAAGTTAATTTGAGCACGTTTACCGAGCTCATTTTATAACCATATGCACCTCAAATGAAAATGAATATTTTTCAATATTTAAACGTGTGTTATTTATTTACACGTATTATTTTGATAGAACTTGACACGATACTATTACTAGCCCGTCATAAACTATCTAAAAATATGCGCTTCTTACCAAAATTTGCAACATGAACAACTTTTCTGAGCCATTGAATTCGGCGTGAAACCATAGATTAACCATTGAATTTGGCGTGCAAAATACCTTAGCGCGCCAAATGATATCTTACAAACAAGCCTTCAACAGTGGCACATTAAGACCTAATTTCGTAAAACCTTCAAGCATGAAAAATATTTTAAATATATCCTGAAAATTTGACGTAAAAAGTGAATAATAGGTTTATTAACAAAAGGTACAGAATTGACTGATAAGGTTACATATTTATAGTAAAATAGCATTAACAATTTTGCCACAACAACATGGAAATTAAGATGAACGCGTTTAAATCTAGAAAATTGTAATTTTCATCTGCCCCTATTAATTTATAAATTAATAGTAAATTTCCGTCTTTTTCTGTTTTGAATAACACAAATTGCACAAAAATCCACCGAGAGAATCTTTCGAAAAACGTCTTAAACCGTTTTCGAAAACATGGGCGGTCCAAAATAAATTTTAAAAGAAACTCCGTGAAACTCAAACAATATGGGTATGTATCGAAAGAAATTGATGAACTGATTACAAATATGATAGCGATTTGTTCGAGTTTTTATAATTTAGAGCAATAAAAATAGAAATTTAATAATAAATGACACAAATGTTAGATAAGTTGGCTCAACACTAGAATTCTTCTTCTCTGAACGCAAAACTATTTCAGTCTGTTTTCTGAGCTTTCAGTTTAATCGCTCAATTTGGCGTGCTTCTTGCATACTTTTAAATAAAATTCTCATGTATAACAATCTTGGATTTACACGCAGGAATTAGGAAAACACGTAAAAATGTAGTAAAATCGTAAAATCTGTCGAACTGCACGCCAATGGAAAAATGACGAAATCATGCTGGTATAGTTAAAATGAGCTCGGTAAACGTGCTCAAATATAACTTTTTGAAAAGATATTAACATTTTTAGATAGTTTAAGAGTGCCTTGTCTGAATTGTCAAGAACAGTGTTGTCTAGAAAAGCGGTAAAAACTTTAAAAATCTCTTAAAAACCTTGAATTCAATTGGAAATGTTCCACTCGATGTCGAACTAAGGGATGAGCCGGGCACGTTTCTCGATTTCTAAAGGATTTCCTCGGAATGTACTGGGGAGCCTGCCGACCCAATGACAGATGGGACAAGTGGGGCGTCGAATCTGTGGAATTTGACACATCAGGAAAATGGTAACCTCATTTTACAGTGGAACCCTCCACCCCTATCATCGAGAGATTTATCGATTTTTTGACTTAAAATTACGATATAAATTTGCAAGATCTGGTTAAAATTCCCAAAATCTACTCTTCCTCTTTCATTAAAAATTAGCTGGGAGATAATAGAATGAGCTCAATTGGCGTGAAGCACTTTTCAATGATTTTTTCCAGAGTCGTAAACAAAACCGTCTAGAAAATGAGAAAACGAAAGGATTTTTGATGATAAAATAAAGTGCACATAGAGTGCTCGAAACGTTACGAAATATCTGCAAAATTAAGAATGTTGTTGGAATATTTTGCAAAAGATGTTGAAAACATGGGAAAATAATACATTTCTGGTGACAATATTTTCTCTCTCTTTCTCGGTCTGAAGAGATCGCTTTCACGTGAATTCTATAACCGACAAGAGACGCCAAATACAAGCAAAATTTTTAGGAGATTTTGACAAAAATATAGAATCCTTATGGATTGAATAATATCCTGAGTAAAACATAGAAGCCAAAAAAACAGTTTAAGTGGGTAAAATGATTTTTAAATAAAAAAAAAAACATCGACTATTTTCACGTAGAAATTTTATATAGATAATACTACTCAATCCAGTTTATATTTTAACTGCTATAATATCATATAGAAACCTATAGTTCTATTATATTTTTCCAACTTTGAGTTCATAATTCTAAGCATCTACTAACCCCAAAATAACCTCCACTGGCTGTGAGATGATAATAAAATTTAATAATTTATCTTTAATTCGTTGTCTTAAATTTGACGAATATTTATATGATAATCATTCTAATTGTTGATGTAATAAATAATAACATTAAAGATTTTTAGATAAAATCTTGAAAAATAATAATCGACATAATCCTAATTTCAATAGCTCCTCTAATAGCAATATTTCACCCCCAAAAAGGAATATTTAAGTGATGATGGGCCGTACGCTAGTCGGACTCTAAACGAATTCTAGCCGGTCTCTAGACGGACGCTAGCCGGGATCTAGACGGACACTATCCGGTCTCCAGTCGGTCTATGGCCGGATGCTAGCCGGACTCTAAACGAATTCTAACCGATCTCTAGACGGACGCTATCCGGGATCTAGACGGACGCTAGCCGGTCTCTAGACGGAAGCTATCCGGTCTCCAGTCGGTCTATGGCCGGATGCTAGCCGGACTCTAAACGAATTCTAACCGATCTCTAGACGGACGCTATCCGGGATCTAGACGGACGCTAGCCGGTCTCTAGACGGAAGCTATCCGGTCTCCAGTCGGTCTATGGCCGGATGCTAGCCGGACTCTAAACGAATTCTAACCGATCTCTAGACGGACGCTATCCGGGATCTAGACGGACGCTAGCCGGTCTCTAGACGGAAGCTATCCGGTCTCCAGTCGGTCTATGGCCGGATGCTAGCCGGACTCTAAACGAATTCTAACCGATCTCTAGACGGACGCTATCCGGGATCTAGACGGACGCTAGCCGGTCTCTAGACGGAAGCTATCCGGTCTCCAGTCGGTCTATGGCCGGATGCTAGCCGGACTCTAAACGAATTCTAACCGATCTCTAGACGGACGCTATCCGGGATCTAGACGGACGCTAGTCGTACGCTAGCCGGACTCTAGAAGGAAGCTATCCGGACTCTAGACGGGCATTAGCCGGACTCTAGATGAACGCTGGAAGGTCTCTAGCCGGACGTTAGGCGGACTCCAGAGGAACTCTAGCCGTACGCTAGCCGGACTCTAGAAGGAAGCTAGCCGGACTCTAGAAGGAAGCTATCCGGACTCTAGACGGACATTAGCCGGACTCTAGATGAACGCTGGAAGGTCTCTAGCCGGACGTTAGGCGGACTCCAGAGGAACTCTAGCCGTACGCTAGCCGGACTCTAGAAGGAAGCTATCCGGACTCTAGACGGACATTAGCCGGACTCTAGACGGACGTTAGCCCGACTCTAGATGAACGCTGGAAGGTCTCTAGCCGGACGTTAGGCGGACTCCAGAGGAACTCTAGCCGGATTCTAGAAGGAAGCTATCCGGACTCTAGACGGACGTTAGGCGGACTCCAGAGGAACTCTAGCCGTACGCTAGCCGGACTCTAGAAGGAAGCTATCCGGACTCTAGACGGACGTTAGCCCGACTCTAGATGAACGCTGGAAGGTCTCTAGCCGGACGTTAGGCGGATTCCAGAGGAATGCTCGCCGAACGCTAGACGAACTCTAGTCGGTCTATAGCCGGATGCTAGCCGGTCTCCTGACGGACATTAGCCGGACTCTAAACAAATGCTAGCCGGACTCTAGACGAACGTTAGAGGTACTCTAGACGGAATTTGAGTGAGTATAGACAACAAAACTTGAGTTTTTCTTTTTCATGTTGAGAACAAATCGACAGAATAATGTATTCTTTGTCATATTCTCGTGTCTCTTGTTTTGAGATCGATTGAAGGTTTTCAGGGCCTCGGTGTTGGTGGGCCGGACGCTAGCGGACTCTAGACGAGCGCTTGCGGGACTCTAGCCAGATGGTGGGGGAGTATAAATACCAACAACGGTAAAAAGTGTGTTTCTTTGTCATCTTCTCTCGCTTCTCTTGTTGTGATAACGATTGTGGGTTTTCCAAGCCTCTGTGTTGGTGAGCTGGCGCTAGTCGTATGCTAGCTGGACGCTAGACGGACGTTGCGGTAGTATGGATATCAACAAGCGAGAAAATGTCTGTTAATCATCTTATCTTGTTTTGACAGCGATTGTGGGCTTTAAACGCCCCGGCGTGGGTGGGCCGGATGCTAGCCGGACGCTAAACGGATGCTAGCCGAATGTTGCGATAGTATAGATACCAACAATCGAGAAAGTGTTTGTATGTCATTTTCTCTTATTTTGAGAGTAATTGTGGGATTTAAACGCCTCGGTATTGGTGGGACGGGCACTAGTTGGGCGCTATCCGGACGCTAGACGGACGTTGCGGTATTCTAGATACCAACAAGAGCCTAAGTTAAATTGTCATTTGAGAGATTGTCATGTTCTCGTCTACTGAACCTGCATCGGACTCTACAGTCGATTCCGCAGCGACCCCCACCTTGCTTGCGCCAGGCATCGGGCCCACCAACACTGAGCCCCTGTTATTCTGCGTCTCGTTGTTTCTACGGACGTTAGTCGAACGCTAGACGGATGCTATACGGATTCTAGTCGAATGTTGCGGAATATAGAGTCCAACAACCGACAAAATGTTTGTTTGTCATCGTTTCTTGTTTTACGATTGATTTTTGGTTTTCAACGCCTTAGTGTTGGTGGGCCGGACGCTAGTCGAACGCTGGACGGATGTTGCGGGATTATAGATACCAACAACCGAGAGAGAATGTTTTTTGTCATGTTCTTGTCTATTGAACCTGCAGCGGACGCTACAGTCGATCCGAAGCGACCCTCGCCTTGCTTCCGCCTAGCGTCCGGCCCACCAACACTGAGCGTCGTCCTGTTATTCCGCGTTCCGTCGTTTTTGCGCTTGATGTTTCGGTAATTGTGAAATCACTAATTAAGGAAAAGCACAGTTTCCCATGAAATTCACTAACTATTTTAATTTTTGTGTTTATAATCGTCATATTTTAGTGTTTCAAACTCAATTTTTCAGCCAGTTAAACTACGAAGTGGCTCCTAGTTTTATGTTTCAGCATTCATAAGGAATTTATGTTACCAAATCTGAGATAGCGACCTAAAACACGTTTCTTGATTTTATTCTATACAGATAAAGCCAAAAATTTCTGAAATAATTCATTCAATGCGAACTTGCTAAAGTTAAATGAAAAGATTTTCTGATTTACACGTAAAAAATAGAGAAATTTTCATATTCCTTTAGCGTGCCCTTTTGTCAGAATAAAAATTAAGAAGAATCTAATCAAATTCTATGAAGATAATTGAAATTGTAAGAAATAATTAGTCATTGGATAAATAATACAAAATAAAAATTTAAAGAAGAATAAAATTAAGATATTTTTAGAGTAAACAAACGTAAAATTAGAAAATTGACAATTTCAAATGGTTGCTCAGTTTATTGTGAACTAGATTTTCCCAAAACTGTAACAGTTTTAGACCACCCGGTTAAATTATATCGGTAAGATCTTTTTTTGATAAACGCTATAGTGATTTGCAGAAAAACAAATTAGCTTTCCGGCCTAATTAGGAACGCTTAATGATCTTAATCTATGCAAAAAAACACGGCTTCATTTGAATTTTCTAAAACATTAGCACTTTCCCGAAGTCTACAAAGTCTTCAAACTCTAATTTGGCACGAATCAATAAACACACCTGGTATCTCGGCGGCAGACGTCGTATTGTCGGCGGTGGCGGCGTTGGTGGCGCGACGCACACCTACCATAGAAGAAGCGCACTGATGGCGTGCCTCCACATCAACACCATCCAAACGGTCACCGGCGAGCAAGTGTGCTGATATCGTTGTTGGCACGCTGATGATTAGTGTGCTGCGAGAATCCTAATCGACCACCTTCGTTGCCGGCTAGCCAATCGACAATGTTTTCACGCACGTGCTTATCGTAAATGGCGATCGTCTGCAAATTTACAAATGTTGACGGGCTCGAATAGAAAATTGAACAAAATGAATGCACGAATGCGGAATATTTCATTAATATTTATTATTTTTTGTCGACCATTTGTGGTTAATCCGTTGTTGTGTAATCAAATTGATTTTATTTTGAACAAAAAAAAAAGACAAAAACAATAACAAATATGCATAGAGTTTTGATAATTTCAATTGCTGTTTCTTGCAAATTAATACAATTAGAAACACATTAATTTTCGGTAAACTCTCTCTAAAAACTCTTAGAAAGTCTCTTTTTAACAAATTCAAGAAGAGCGTGCAAAGGAAAGTTTTCAATTCATACGTGGAAAAAGACAAAAAGTTTCATTTTCTATAGTCGTGATCTTATAGCTTATATATCAATTTAACATCAAGTTTTGCTTATTATAATTTTACAAATGAAAATGATATCGTTATCAGTTTAAACTGAAATAAAACAAGAAATGACTCATCCGGTCCCAGCAGGAGATATTGCTTCCCAGGCTGGCACCGAGATTGTCTGCAATATCAAGCTGTCGGGTGCGAGCCGGACTCTAGCCGGATGCTAGCCGGACACTAGCCGAACTCTAGCCGGACTCTAGCCGGATGCTAGCCGGACACTAGCCGAACTCTAGCCGGACTCTAGCCGGATGCTAGCCGGACACTAGCCGGACACTAGCCGGACTCTAGCCGCATGCTAGCAGGACTCTAGCCGGATGCTAGCCGGACACTAGCCGGACTCTAGCCGGACACTAGCCGGACTCTAGCCGGACACTAGCCGGATGCTAGCCGGACACTAGCCGGACACTAGCCGGACTCTAGCCGGATGCTAGCCGGACACTAGCCGGAAACTAGCCGGACTCTAGCCGGATGCTAGCCGGACACTAGCCGGACACTAGCAGGACTCTAGACGGATGCTAGCCGGACACTAGCCGGACTCTAGCCGGACACTAGCCGGACTCTAGCCGGATGATAGCAGGACTCTCGATGAACATTAACCGAACTCTATAGGAACTCTAGCCGGATGCTAGCCGGACACTAGCCGGAAACTAGCCGGACTCTAGCCGCATGCTAGCAGGACTCTAGCCGGATGCTAGCCGGACACTAGCCGGACTCTAGCCGGACACTAGCCGGACTCTAGCCGGATGATAGCAGGACTCTCGATGAACATTAACCGAACTCTATAGGAACTCTAGCCGGATGCTAGCCGGACACTAGTCGAACTCCAGCCAGATTCTAGCAGGACTCTAGCCGGATGCTAGCAGGACACTAGCCGAAGACTAGCAGGACTCTAACCGACCTTTAGCCAGATGCTAGCCGGACTCTAGCCGGATGCTAGCCGGACACTATCCGAACTCTAGCCGGACTCTAGCCGGATGATAGCAGGACTCTCGATGAACATTAACCGAACTCTATAGGAACTCTAGCCGGATGCTAGCCGGACACTAGTCGAACTCCAGCCAGATTCTAGCAGGACTCTAGCCGGATGCTAGCAGGACACTAGCCGAAGACTAGCAGGACTCTAACCGACCTTTAGCCAGATGCTAGCCGGACTCTAGCCGGACACTAGCCGAACTCTAGCCGAACTCTAGCCGGACTCTAGCCGGATGATAGCAGGACTCTAGCCGGATGCTAGCCGGACACTAGCCGAACTCTAGCGCGACTCTAGCCGGATGCTAGCAGGAGACTCTAGTCGATTATAACAAAGGTGGTCTCCTCATCTGCCCGTCGTATTGGAATCAATACAAAGAACATGAAGAGACTCGGAGTTGTGATGTGCTCGACCCAGAAAGAAGCTCTCTTGATGGCTGTCTCGTGCGATGATTCATACCATCAATGATCGCATCACCATTGACTGGACCAACAACCCGGATGGACTTGCCAAACAGTTCAGAAGGGAATGGTTCCAAGGAGATGAAATAGTCTGTCGCCCCAGCGACAACAAAGATCGGTTGAACGGTCAAACGACCACAAACGACTTTTTCATCTATTCCTCTTCAATGTCTGTTGTCTATTTTATTGAAACAACAAACATTGATGAGAGATTAGAAGATGGCCGTCCAAACGAGAAAGTCATTTCATTCTAATCTTTTTCTCTTCCATTACGTTTCAACATTTACGCGTTGTTCCGTAAACTTATCTCAAGTCTTCTTGAATTTTAAGAAATACAAATATTCTATTTGAACTGGTGATTTGAATGTACCTGCACTCCAGAGATTTTCTGTATTCCGAAATGGAAGTACTCCCATTCCGCCCATCTCTACTGAATCCCAAATTTGATGGAAAAGTTAAGGGCTCCGAAAAGAAACTATTTTTGAATATTTCAATAAGAAGCATAGGTTTTGGATAGTTTTAAGGATAGTTTTTTTTAAAACAAAAACGCTATGAACATATTCACCAAATAGATTGCTTACCAGGGAGGACATTTTTGGATCCAAAAGGTAGGTTTCGGGCTGAAACTTTGCAGAAACTTTGATAGAGGAAATTTTATTAGTGCACACAAAAAATTGTCCTGCACTGGGGGGGGGGGGGGCTTTTGGATCCAAAAATGACCTCCCTAGTTAGTTAGAGGCGACGTCAATAAGGAGAAACAAAGAAGCAGACAAGCGAGAAACTCCCTTTCAAACCAACTGACAAGACTTTCTTTAAGAACGGAACGTCAAATTGTATGGTTATAAAGTGAGTTCCGAAACCGTGTTCAAATCTAATTTTGCAGAATGGTATTAATATTATGAGTTTGTTAAAGAATAACTTGTCTAAATTGTCGATAACAGCATTTTCAAGAATCTCCATAAAAACTTTAACACACTCTTTAAAAAATTGGAAAATCACTATTTTATGTAATTATTTTGTTCTAAAATCACAAATAAATAACAGACAGTTTTGATTTAAAATCAAACTGACAATGCAGAAATATCAGAGGCACAAATATATTCTCAATAACAAGTATAATATTATTGAAAACTTTACAAAAAAAAAAAGAAATATATGATTTGCATATCTTGTTCGTATCGCAATAACAACAAAAATTAGTAGGATTGAGTGGAGCAATAAACAAATAAATAAATAACAAGAGCATCAAAATAATTCGCACATATCTATAATTAATGTTATTGATTGAGTTTTATTATTTAAATATTATATACGATATCCGTAAACAGGTAAGACAGAGAGACAATTTATTGATTATTCCGTATAATCCGGAGCGGATCATTTGACACGACAAGCGAACAACAACAAGGTGAATTGACGAGCATATTATTTTGACTGAAAATATTCCCTTCTCGCTCAATACATGACATACATAATATCCATGTGCTGTGTCTCTGGTGCTCGTCCGTTCACTAGGCGACGGCGCTCTTCCAGGCAGGCACATATTGGCTGTGCAAAAAGGAGCACCATGTGTGTGTGTGCGTGTGTGTTTGGTTCTCTCATTCGCGCACGACAACAACTATCGATGCCAATTCGTGTCAGGAATAAATATTTCACCACTCGGCACGCCGACACCAAAATAACATTTGTTATTGTTTTTGTTGTTGTTGTTGATTTCAATTCTAAATATGCGTTTGTTCCCCCCCCCCCTTTGGCTTCTAATAAGGAATAATACCTATTGCGGATATAAAACAAAGAAAGAATTGCTTGCTTAGGGGCACGCCAACATTATTCGGAATACGGACAGTGCATGTCCTGAGTATCTCTCAAATGAAGATCCTTTTAGAATTTTTAAACTTACAAGGGAACTGCAAATCAGAGAGATTCCAAATCCTATACTGACAAAATATTAGGAGCCACAAAATGGTTTAAATCGGTAAAAAATTGGTCTAAAACGCGATTTTCCAACCCAAATTTTATATAACTAATTTTTAATCCATCTCGTTTATATTTTAAGGGCTATACTAACTAATTGAAAACTACTAACTAATTGAAAAACGTGATTTACGTGAAAACCATGTATCGATAAATACTGGTTTAAAAACCGATGGCGAAGTCATCGGGACCGTAGCGCAGTGGCAAAACAACAGGACAGGAAACGAAATAGTGTTGGTTCGATTCTTCGAGAAGGTGGAGAGCTTTTATTAGCAATTCTATTCGAAATATCACAATTTTTTTATTTCCTAATGAATCGGATATTTTTAGAGTAGACTATTCAAGCCATAAGGAATCTATCTGCAAATTTTTAACAAAATCTGAGAGGCCGACCTAATAAACTTCCCTTGTTAGAATATTTGCCTGGGAAGGGTACACGTACATTGAAGAACGTTATTTTCAATAAAATCATAGTGGATTTCATTTAACTTTTTAGCCTCACAGCAATTCGTCGACAGTTTCACGTCGAATGGAAATTAGAATTTTGTCAATATTTAAACACGCATTTTATTAATTGCCACGTGCAAACCAATATCTAATTTCAAGATCAATCATACACGCTTTCTATCGTTAAGGTGACGACAATGCTTGAATAATAGGTTTATTAGCAACAGGTACAATATAAGGAATGGATTGGGTATTTACTGGTTGGGCTACATATTTACAGTAAACTATCTGGGTCATGCGTGACGTGGCATACGTAACTTAAAATGTTAAAAGATCACTCATGGCAAAACCTATTATCGTTTTTCCACAACACTTTCCTTAAAATATCTCTGTCGGTTTAATTAAAGCTTTGATATTTATGATGGTCTAGATAATTTCTGATGTAAATTTCATATTGATTATTTAATTCCATAAAATTATTCACGTGGGAAATAAGATTACTCTGTCAAAAATTTTGGAAATCTAACATTTCATTTGGCGTACTGCAACTGATCAGCTTTAAATAGTAGCGAGATAAAGCCTCTATAATCTAATATATATCGAACAAATTAATACGCTGTGGTACTTTATTATGAGTCTGGTAAGATCACGTGAAAAACAGCTTATAATTTACACGTAGAATTTTAAAAGACACTCTAGTAAAATTGCTATTTGAATTTGGCGTGACCAGGCAATGTAACCTGACCCGGGATAATCACGATAGCATGCTGACACATTACTTTAAAGTATATTTGAACCCTATTTTGTTTTTTGGCATTACTTACTGTGCACTGATTTCATAGAAAAATCGGCGAAGGGCAATTTCTAATCCATGACGTTCAAAAATGAGAAAAAAGAATAAAATAGCTCCTATTGCACGCCAAATCGAAATGAATATTTTTCAATATTTAAACGTGTATTACTAATTTACACGTATTATCATTGTTACTAGCCCGTCTTAAACTATTTAAGAACATGCACTTCTTGCCGAAATTTGCAAAATAAGCATCTTTTCTGAGCCCCCAAACTTAACCATTCAATTTGGTGTGCTATTGTATAAAAACAGATTGTGTGTAAGTTCACGTCAACGTAACATTGCGGACAAATAAATCATTTTATTGTTTTATTTACTTTTTGTCCTTATTTAAATTTAGCGGTTAGAAAGGCTCTGAAAATATGCTCGTTGCAATTTTTTATACAGGCAAACCGGGGACGACCCGCTAACCGGCGTATGGCTGGTTTCAGATCGGTTTTGCACCCGTTTGTCATAGATTTCACTAGAAACCGAAGCGCATGTTTATATTTCCTGATCATTGTCGTCTTTTAAATGCGAGACAGTAGGCACGGTTACAAGACGTCTTTGGACAAAAATCCTGTTTGGTTAACGGTTTTCCTCTGGTAAAAAGCGCATGTAGACGAGAATGACGTGTCAAATTATTTGAAAATGAAGTGTAGTGGCAAGCATATTTTTGTCACAAATGGACACAACAGACCATCTAGACAACGCTAATAATGAGATATAGAGTAGCAGAGAGGTGAGTAATGTTATCTTAAAAATGAAACACGCCAATTGAATTTGTAAAATCAGGCATTTCAGAAAAGAAAAGAAAAAAACACAAAATTTCAAAAAAATATTTAATTTCAAAGCCTACGAAATTGACGTGAAAATGTGTTTATTGGAATTGGAAGGAGTGAAATAAAAATTCGGATGTAAAAATGTCAAACCGTGAAAGTGCGGTCGGTGTACAAGCGCGTTATTGCAGGTTGAGTATATAAATATATATACACTAGCTGACAAAAGTTTTGTCACAAATGTTTTTTTCGGGTTTAACTTTTTTGTGACTTGACCAAATTGGCTGATTTTATGATATGATAGATTCATATGGTTGTAGATTATTTTACAAATCCCCGCTTGTGATTACGATGATCCGTTTTACGATGACAAGCGTTTATCGTAAAACGCGTAGCTCAAAGATATTACGCACTTTTCTTGCACTGTATTTTTTAATAATTTTTTAAAGTTCAATTATATTTTTTTCATAATTTATTGAAAATAGCAGTAATTGGAAACATTTTAGAGATGACTCCACGTAAAGAAACCCCAATTGCCACTCGGCAAGCTGTTATCAATATGAGTGAAAACGTAATGCGTGGTACCGAAATTGCCATGGTAATTTAAACCAAATTTTGCTACTATAACATTTTAAACACTGATTCACATAAAATATCAAAAAATCAGCCAATTTGGTCAAGTCACAAAAAAGTTAAACCCGAAAAAACATTTGTGACAAAACTTTTGTCAGCTAGTGTATATCTTTCCTTAATATAAGGCCCAAATGCCCCTTAAGCCTAAATTAATTTCAGTAAAAGTCAGAAAAGTCAGAATCAGAAAAGTTGTATTGTTTTTTTTTTAAATTTTTGGTATTTCCAGTCAAAAAATTCACAGAATATGAAGATTAATGGGTAGGTTAAGATTGAAGATATTTAATTAAACGTAATTTTACTATAGAGGATGGCGTGCTAACTAAAAAAAATAAAATAGTGTGAAAGAATCAATATGAAGATATTCGCATTATTTTATTTCATTAACTGTTAAAAAGAAACAATAATTTAAGTAATGAATATCAGTCCGAAATAATATGTTGGGCGCCCTTTCACGGCCTGACATTTTTTACATCCGAATTTTAATTTCAATTGGAAGCAATTGAAAATCAAAATTTTCGTTTTTTTTTTGTTTGTGCGTAAAATAAAATCCATTAGATTATATTTGAGTACTTTGTGCATATATGCGGATTATTAATTGTATTACTTTTAAATGGAATATGATAAAATGGTAAAAATAACTTTATTAATCAATTATGGTTACTCTACAAAATAAGCACACCAAATGAAATCAAATAAAAACAAGTTTAGAAAAGCTTCACAATTGTATTATTTCGTTGAGGTTTTTCAATTTTTTACCTAGTTTAAGATCTATCGTTTAAATTAACGTATTAATTAAATTGTAGTTTTTACATGAAAGATATATTCACTTTAGAAAAACAGAATTTTCATTTGGCGTGCATAACTAATGGTAATAGATTTTAAGAGCTTAATTTAAAGAGAAAATTTTTAATTCAGGAAAACAATTTAAAAAAACAAAATGGCTAGAGGTTAGAACATTCATAGATCTATTCAAAAAGAATTGAAGAAATGGCACTTGAGGAACGCACAAGTAAACTGTATGGAATAAATATTGACGGGAAACGGCTGAAGATGCTCGAGTTCGCTGACGACGTCATTACCATTGCGAATGATACGGAAGAAAAGGAATTAAGAATATCGATTTTTACACGACTGGCGAAGGAACACGGACTCGAAATTAATCCTACGAAAACAATTATCATGAAAAACCATTTCGCTTCGGGTTCACAAATCGAGATCGATGGGGTTGTCAGTCCTTTCCAAGAAGGTGATCGATATCTAGGAAGCCATATCAGAATTGGTGGAGGTTAGGAGAAGAAATTTCAAAGCGAACGAAAGCTGCGTGGACATCATACGGGAAATGTCAAACTCCTCTTCATGCACATCGACCATAAGGAAACGAGGAAGCTCATGATACAAAATGTTATTTTTGCCCTCCTATATGGCTCCGAGACATGGCCACTCCTTTCTGAGCACATCACGCGTCTGCAAAGAGCAATCGACATCATTTGCTTCTACGCCAATTGTGAGACTATCAACATTGAAAGGATTGTTCGCGGTAAGATCTTACAATGGGCAGGTCATATTTCCAGAATGCCGGTGGACCGTTGGTGCAAACGCCTAACAGATTGGGACCCTAGAGGAGCAACTAGACCAATGAGACGACCTAAAGCGCGCTGGTCTGATGCCGTCAAACTTTGGATCTCAAACTTCACCCACGAACGGTGCACGACAAGATCCACCAGAGCGCGGATAGGAATCCTGGAGAAGAGAGCTGCATGGTCGACAGTGGCACGGCGAGAATGATTCGGACTCCAAAGTATCCAAATAAGTAAAGTACAAGACCACTACCACACGGCCACAGACCATCATTTTAACAAGGGAATTCACTTTAGCGTCCGCTTGAGAATTTGACTTGCACCATTGATAGATTCGAATTCTCTGATTCCAAATTCGTTTTCAAAATCGGCGCAATATTTCTCTGAGCCGTGATATGAGCCGCCAAAGTTTATTAGATGTGCATGAACCACAAAATGTCCTACACAATCAATTGTTGTTTTTTAAAAAGTAACATGCAAATTGGATATATTGGATCAATTAATATTCACATTTTATCATTGGTCGTGCTATTACGACAAGATCTTTAAACTTACGCATTTTATTTTACGCAATAACCAAAATACGAAAAGTTTAATTTTTTAATTTCGTCCGTGGAATTTCATGAAATTCGTTTAAATATTGAAAAAATCGTTTTCAAGAAGAACTAGTCAATAAAGTGCAGAACTACAATGTCATCTAGAAGCTTCAAATAGTCACGTGGCAGTAGAATTTAATGAATCATTTTATCGTCCAATTATCGCCCTGAAAGCACAATGAAGAACTGAACTATATCTCCTAACGATATTAGCTGCTATCAGAAAAGGTAAAACTTTACGAAGGTGGTGAAAAATAGAATAAAGATAATAATCCAAATATGTGAGATGAAAATCGGAAAGACAACAACCAAAGACTAATGAGGTTTACTCGACAATCATGTCAAACAATTGTTCACCTAGGTGGGTGATGATAAATTGAGCCCACGCAATGTCACACATCAAATGTAATCAAATAAATACTATAATAATAATAACAATAATAATAATAATAATAATAATAATAATAATAATAATAATAATAATAATAATAATAATAATAATAATAATAATAACAATAATAATAATAATAATAATAATAATAATAATAATAATAATAATAATAATAATAATAATAATAATAATAATAATAATAATAATAATAATAATAATAATAATAATAATAATAATAATAATAATAATAATAATAATAATAATAATAATAATAATAATAATAATAATAATAATAATAATAATAATAATAAGCACAGCCAATAAAAATTAAAATTTTTCTAGAAAGATTAAAATGCGTTTTTTATTAATTTCCACTTGGAACTTTAAAACTAATTTCTACGTCAATTTTTCCTTCTTTCCTTAAAATATCTCTAATGCTTCAAGTTTTAACAAAATCTTATCATAATGTAGCTTTTTGGAAGGCGTGTTTCTCAGGTATTCTTTGGGGTGCAAATGAAAATTAACATTTCTAAACAATACCTTCAATTTCTACGTGTAAATAATGTTTGAATTGTCCTGCCAGTTGGTCAATCTTGTCGTAAACTATCGTAATAATGTTGAATTATTATTTTAATATTCAACCCACTGGAAGGCTAATAAAACGAGCTCAGAAAATGTGCCCAAATTTTATATTTTGTGGGGATTTCGACAGTTTAAGAAAAAGGTGACATAATGGAATAGCGCATATTTATGCAAAGTGCACGTGAAAGTTGTAAGACAAGTGTAAAAATTGGGAAAGCCTTGTTTTATGTATTGGAAATGTTACAGTAACAAAGTTTCTCTCCACTTCCAAGAAACCGCGCCGCATTTTATTTATCAGTTAACATTTCATTCTCCAGAAATCGTGATGAATTAATGAAAACAAAATTTTAGTACCTCAGTTAATGGACCAGAAGAGTCTTCATCGTCAATATAAGCGACTTGTATTGAAAATAAAAATAATAAATTAAAAGATTGAGTTTGCAATCGGTGCAAAGTCTTTTGCAATGCGGCGCGGTTCCGTGACAGTGGAGTGAAGTTGGATTTCAAAATGACAACGTTTATAACCTCAACTTTATTATTATTATTAATTTCAACGTGTAAATTACTGAGAAATATGGCTTAAGGTACCATAAGCGCGCCAGATGGAAATTACGATTTTCTCATCTTTACGCTTTTCTTACAATTTTCACGTATTCTTTATACAAATATTGTCTACGTCAAAGATTAAAATCGTTACAAACTATTAGATTTGAGCACATGTTCTGAGCTCATTTTATAACGATACAGATATCATGTACTACGAATTCAATTGACGCAGTGTGTGATAACTTTAAAGTAACTTTTATGACCATCTATTTTTCCCAATTATTTATATGTGCTTATGCGCTGGCGTATTCCGCCTGCGCTATACTTGGGTTGAGGCTGAAACGACGAATTTTAGAGTTGAGAGCCGAAATTTGGTTTATGGGGTAACCAAACACGAGCGATTCAGATCCTGAAATATCAGCTTCGTACGATTTCAGCATCATGCTGAAAAAGAGGGCTGAAAATCGACCATTTTTTGAACGGGACATTTTGGTGCCATGTGACCTATATGAGAGGAATCAGCAGGAAAAGGTATTTCAAATAAGCTATCGAAAATGATTTTTGGCTGAAACACAAAAAAGCTGAAATTTTCAGATTTGTCTGAAATTCGTCATTTATCACCAAAAAATTTTTTGAAAACAGAATATTAATCAGCAGAACGAGTAGATTCGAATGGTATAGGTCTTGAAATGCGCTGCAAACAAAATTCGGGTTTTAAGAAGGGCTAAAAGATTTTCAGACAAACTGAAAAAAATTTTAGCCAAATCACCCGATCAACATAAAAGTGGTATCATTCGACGTAGAATTTTTTTCTGAATCGATACATATTGGTCTCGTTGACGTAAATTGAAAACTTAATTTTTCACGTGACGTTATTACTTCTTCTTAGCTGCTAATATTTTAAAAGCAGATGCTCTTTTTTAGACAAGTGAAGGATTAAAAGATAATATATAATCATTTTATCAAATTAAAAGTGGTTTTGCGTTAGATATGCGCCGTAAGATGAGCAAAGAACAATTAGGGGATAAGCTTCGATTTTTTTTTTATTTTTTTAAATTCTTTTGCACTCCAACTTTTATGGTTATAGAATGGGCTCAGTAAGCATGCTCAAATAAAACTTTTTAGAAAGATATTTATATTTTTAGATAGTTTAAGACACGCTTAATTAAATGGTATTAAAAAGTTTTTTCTTATAAAGACGTAAAAATTTCCACGTACTTGTAAAATTCCCAAAATTGTTATTTCGATTTGGTGTGCAGCGGGTGGCGTGAATTGTGGGATGTTATTAAATCTAGAAAAATCTATGTTGGTTCGATTCTTTGAGATCTTTGATTTTTTTTTGACAAATTTTTCATTTCATGAAATTCCACGGAAGCAATTTAAAAATCAGACTTTTCGTTTTTCTTGGCTATTACGTAATATGAACTGAGTAAGTTCCAAAATCTATTTGGCGTGTCGTTGTATAACCGTTGAATTCATAAGAACACTCTACTACCACAATCACTGCGTATCTTGCAAGAAAGTGTGGACAAATTTCAAAACCACGCCCTCACGTCGAATGAAATAGCAAAAGCAGAACTTCAAATGAGTCACTAAATCTGAAATTACGTAAAAACTTAAAGTTCCAGGGATAATTTAGGGAAGGCCTGTAAAACTGACGTAAAAATTAGTTTTTAAATTTCACGCAAAAACTAATAAAATTCTTTTAAATATTGAAAAATCGTCATTTTCATTTGGCGTGCGCCCTTAAAATCGTTTTTCAAACTTTAAACAAACTAATCACTGTTAACCAACAATTCTAAACGATTCTATAAACAAATTAAATCAAGTTGCGCTTTTAAAAATATAAAGAATTAAATAAAAAGTGAGGGGCGTGGCTTTTGCAATTTGCCCACACCTTTTTTGCAAAATTCGCAATAGTCGTGGGTAAGGGGTAAATGAGGAAAATTGAGATTTCACGTAAACTTTTCAAGACAAAAATCATTTAAATCTTGCAAGTTAAATAGAGAAAGTCTTATATTTACCAAAACGAAAAAGAAATGAAAATGAGCTAAAACATTATTCTCACGATGAAACACGAACAATTTAAATGTTAAAATATAAAACGAGCTATTAAAAAAAGAGCACAAATAAACAAAACATATATAACTGATCTCTTTTCGATTGAATCATTGTGCTCGATGTTTGTTTGTTTGTGAAAATGTTTTATAAACAACCACACGCGAGGGAGAAAGGGAGAGCGCGGCCCGAATTTCGAATTTCTGGTTAGTGAACAACATGATGATTAGGAAATGTTTTTTTTTTGGTGGTTCTCTTGTCAAATATCGCGCACAGGCTTATTACAATCGATAATAGAGAGGTCGGACGCAAATAATTATTAGTGGGTGTTTTGTTTTTTTGTTAAATTGATTTGCAGCCTAATTTAATTCCAAGAGGGGTTTAATTTCATTAGTATTTGGTTGGATGCTTTTAACCTAAATTGGACTTGTTTTTGCTGCGGACGTTTTTTTTTTTAGTGGGAACGATTCGTTATAGGATAATGAGGATAATAATAATTTATTGGAAAAGGATACTGGACTAGGAAAGAGTTCTTTCCCCTTAAACCAGAGGTGGGAATGGAATGGAATGGAATGGAAGTTTTTCAATCTTGGAATCCGGATTTCCGCCCGTATCTGGTGTTAATGTTTCAATGAAAAGTGAATTTTTTTCAAAGGCGCACCTATTATGACTCTAAAAAATCTACCAGTTTTTAGTGAAAACACTTTTCACGCCAATTTGTACTCTATTTTTCACGCTTTCCCGTAGACTCATAAGAGTTCTAATGATACATTTTGTGAATTGATACCTTAAACTAAATCCAGACTGTGGTATTCGAATTGACGTGTTTTTTTGGAAATGGAATCGCCAACTTAAGAAGGACACTGTCGCCTATTCTTGGCCCATCCCTTGGTATGGCCAAGGCACAAAGAAGAAACGGAATACATGCGTCGTCCTGTATTAAATAAATAGCGAGTGCCGTGACACATTAATCGACGTGTCGGAACACTTAATAACTATTTAAGTGATTGAACTTCCGATCACTTCATCTTTCTCTACACCAGTGATGGGAGGGGCCCCGTTTTTTGGAATTCCGGGCGGGCGGGACCTTAAAAAAATTGAAAATTTCAAAACCCGGGTCCCGGGACCGAGACTTGCCCGTGTCTCCGCATCACTTAACGGTAATACTGACAATTAAAGAGGAGGAATAGCGAGAACAACCGACGAGCGAACCTTTCTCTTTTTAAATTATGTAACAATATGTATCAAAAAACACCACTATGTCAATATAAACAGACTTCCCTTTCTCCCTACCCGGGACCGGGACTTCCCTTTTTCCCTACCCGGGACCGGGACCGGGATCCACTTTTTTTAGAAAAATACCCGGGTCGGGGGGGGGGCGGGGAGAGTCTCCGGAATCCGCAATCCGCTCAACAAGACCAGGGACACTACACACGGCAAAGCAACGAGCCGAAGAAGCCGAAGAACTAAATCGCTGTGCTTGTTAATAAATATTATTTTATACCATTGAACCACCAACTAAAGGAGGAAGCCAAGGCGACCTCCTTACAGACATGAAAACAACAGTCAGTCTACTTTTACGTATAGCGTATGTCAAAATAGTTGACGACGCAATCACGCTGCAAATGCGGCATACTAATTCAAATTCATTTTCAAATCGATTATTTTAAAAATTTTTAATTATAGTGTATGTCAAAATAGTTGACGACGCAATCACACTGCAAATACGGCATACTCATTAAAATTCATTTTCAAATCGATTATTTTATTTTATTTTTGACATTTTTTAATTGTTATTGCTTATATTTCACGTTTATTAATTAAAAATTATTAAAATAATCGATTTGAAAATGAATTTTAATTAATATGCCGCATTTGCAGCGTGATTGTGTCGTCAACTATTTTGAAATATGCTATACTAAATCTTTCCATACCAATTTCCATTGATATTTTATGGATTTTTTTTGGGCCATAACTAACAAAAACTATCTAAAACAATCGCAAGAAGAACGTTATCAGTTTTCTAAAAATCCGGGTGGCGTGCCGGGACCTCCTCGATTTAATAATCACGTTATGTCTTTGATATATAGTTTTAAGATTTACAGCAAAGCTTGGGATTTTCACGTGAAATGCTAGTTTATGGTGTATTTACGTGGAGTACTCATTTTTGGTGTATTCACGTGAATTGATCTTTTTATTGTGTATTCTGAGGTTTCAAAATCGAATATTTTAGCTGGATTACATCTGCACCAGTGGTGGGAGGGACCACGTTTTTTGGAATTCCGGGCGAGCGGGACCTTAAAAAAATTGAAAATTTCAAAGACCGGGACCAGGACTTCCCTTTTCCAATACCCGGGACCCGGGTCGGGGGTACCAGGGGTGGAGTCCCTCCCATCACTTAACGGTAATAGTGACAATTAAAGAGAAGGAAGAACGAGAACAAGCGACGAGCGAACCTTTCTCTTTTAAATTATGTAAGAATACGTATAAAAAACACCATTATGTATAATACACCGACTACAATATACACCGACTACAATATACACCGACTACAGGAGTCGGGACCGGGACTCGGGACCGGGACTTTCCTTTTTCCCGACCCGGGGACCGGAGTCCCTTCCATCACTGATCTGTCCACTAAATGACAATTATGACGATTTCAAAATTTTTAACGTCCATGAACGGTCGTCCCCGGATTGCCTGTGACAACGTCAATAATGAGAAATAGAGGAGCAGAAGAGGAAGTTCGCGAAAATTCACTATTCCAGGGAATTAACAAGAATATGTTAAATTAAATCAACAAAAACGTGCAATGTAATCTACGAGATTTTTCTTTATTTACTATTTTTAAAGGTAACACGCTACAAATTTTATATTTTCGACTAGACGATATTAACACAATTAGGTACCTAAATCATCGTTTAGACAATAAAACACGTTCTATTTGATCACACATCAAAAATGCCTATTGATTTGTGTCAAAAGGCAACATTTTTGTAAATTGTTTTTTTACAAGTTTTTTCGTCGCATATGATGCTTACTAATATGGGAGTCATTGGACTCTGAAAATAGTCACAAATAAAATAAATACAAAAAGTGTGCAATATAATTCATATAATTTTTTTTCTTAACATCGTGTTTTTTTTTTTTTTTTAGAGTTTTGAAATAATTTTTATCACATTTTAATGACTTGTTTGACACCCATATTGTTTATAAAACTTCGATATTCAGCAATGTTTTATTTTTACGTGAAAATAACAAAAACACTGAATTTCATCAAAGATAGGCTAATATGGGTGTCATTCGACTCAGAAAATAGTCATAAATAAATTAAAATTAAAAAGGTCTACAACGAAATCCTAAAAATCAAGGACCCTGAAAAATCAAAATGTTAGATTTTCTGAACGTCGTGTTTTTTTTATATTGTCTGATTTAAAATGGATTTGACTAGTTTTGTCACAATGTGCGGACTTGTTAGACACCCATATTGCTTATAAAATCTTGATATTCAGCAATTTTACATTTTTACGTGAAAATAACAAAAACTCTACATTTTACCAAAGATAGGCTAAAATGGGTGTCATTCGACTTAGAAAATAGTCACAAATGAGTTAAAATTAGAAACGTGTAAATTAAAATTCTCAAAATCATGTTGCCTGCAAAATTAAAATTTAAGATTTTCTGAACTTCGTTTTTTTTATTAATTTTCTTATTTGAAAGTCATTTCATTAGTTTTGTCACATTATGCTGAGTTGTTTGAGACCCATATTGATTATAAAATCTTGATATTCAGCAATTTTACATTTTTACGTGAAAATAACAAAAACTCTACATTTTACCAAAGATAGGCTAAAATTGGTATCATTCGACTCAGAAAATAGTAATAAATAAGTTAAAATTAAAAACGTGTCAAATAAAATTCTAACAAGCATGTTTGAAAATTTAACATTTTCTGAACATCATGTTTTTTTTTTATTTTCAGAGATTTTTGTTAGTTTTTTATTACATTGTGTTAAGTCAGCCATATTGCTCATAAAATCCAATACTATCCTATTTTAGGAAATAAAATTTTATAAAATATGAGTTGCAATTTCAGATTTCGTGGAGCATAAACACCAGAAAAATGTGAGATTAAAATTCAAACAAATAAATAAATCTTATCAAAGAATAAGACAAATAAATAAACAAACAAATCCACTGGTTCCTCAAAATATATTGATTCGGGTATCACAAGACACATGGCAATTTATAATTAGTGTGATAAATGATTATCGGCCACAAAAAAATGGCCAATAGATACAACAGATTATATAACATAATATTAATATAATAATAATAACAATATTATTATTATTACCTAATAATAAAATAGTAAGATGAACGGGAAAGATGATACGATTGAGTAATGTTGGAAGACAGGAAAGACGGCAATAATCGGAAGAGAAGCAAACAAAATGTTGACACTGATGGCTGACAGCCAGCTGACATACACACAGGACAACATAATCAAACCAGGCAATCCAGCCGAAAATGAGTTGATTCGGCATCCTCTTCCTCTCTCGCTGGTTCTTTTCCTTTTCAGTGGAAATATATCAATCTTGTTATCAGTTGATGATTAAGAAGAAGAAGAAGAATAAGAAGAAGGTGTTTGACGAATAATTATTGATCGGTCCACGGACGAGAAATGTTTCGAAATGTATATTAAGGTCGGTTGCACTTGGAACGAACACAATGGGAATTGATTCGAACATAATGGCTCGAGTGAAAACAAGAGTTCTTGGAATATTTCGAAATTGTGTGAATAAGGGCAGACAATATTTATTTCTCTGTAGGGAAGCTACGGGTATATTTGTAATACTTGATAGCACGCCAACTAAAATGTTCAATTTTTGAAATTTTTACGGCATATTACAGTGCTTTGTTGACGAGCTTAAATGTATTTCACAAACTCTCCCAGTCTACAAAGAACTATAATGAACCTGGGTGGTCTGAAATGAGTCGTTCTTTAATCTTCTTCAGTTGGCGTGTGATAGAAATGTTGGTGTTTATCAGGTTGAAGCTATGCATCCGCCATATGAAGCGATTAAACTGAGAGCTCAGAAAACATACTCTCAGATCGAGTTATGACGGCACGCCAAATCTAAATGACGATTTTACTAATTTAAAACGAGTTTTTCTAAATTCTACCTGTAAATTTTAAAAATGTTTTCACCGTTTATTAATCAGCTTTTTTAGGAATCTATCAGCGAATCTTAAAATTTATCGGAAATGTTATTATTAGGGTGAACCAAAATTTTTTTCCGATTTCCTATGTCTTTTTGTCTAATTGTTTTTTTTACCAAATAAAGATTTTTATATACATGTGTTATACATATTTTTAAATCTCTTGAACAGCTCTATCATAATATATATTAAAATTTTTAATTGGTCTTTTATTTAAAATTTTTTTTACTTGTAGAAGAAACATGGAAAAATCCGAAATTCGTGTTCTTTTACGCCATTACTGGAAACAAGGCTTCAACGCAACTGCAGCAGCAAAAAAGATATGCGAAGTTGAAGGCGACAATATGGTCTCGGATCGTACTGCGCGAAATTGGTTCAAAAGATTTAACGACGGCGACACTGATCTCGAGGACAAGACACATTCAGGCCGACCTACGACAGTGGATTCTGAAGCAATCCGTGAAGCTGTTGAGACCAATCCATCAATAAGTACTCGCAGATTGTCGGCCGAGCTCGATATTCCTCAAAAATCAGTTGTACGACATCTTCACGCCCTTGGGAAGGTCAATAGACGCTGCCGAGAAGTACCTCATGCATTGACTGAAATTCAAGCTAGAAAACGTGTCGAGACTTGCCGAAAACTGCTTGAAAATCCACAAGATTACCGTTTTATTCGTAGAATTGTAACTTGTGATGAAAAGTGGGTCTACTTCAGTAATCCGGACAAACAAAATCAATGGTTGGAACCCGGTCAAACGGCGGAACCGGTAGCAAAACGTGATCGTTTCTCAAAGAAGGCACTTTACGACAAAGACCGATCAGGACAGCCAAAAAATTTGAAGGCGAAGAACTTCAGGCTTTGTTGGATGATGATTCGGCTCAAACACAGGAGCAACTCGCGGCATCTCTCGGCGTCACGCAAAAATCAATTCCTTATCGAATGCAAGCAATGGGGAAGATTAAAAATGAAGGAAAAAGCCCTATGAGCTCTCAGAACGCAACAAAGAGCAGAGAAAAACAACTTCACAAATCTTGTTGGACAGATTTCAAAGAAAGCCTTTTTTACACGGCATCATAACTGGCGATGAAAAGTGGGTGTACTACGACAATCCGAAGCGAAGAAAGTCGTGGGTTAGTCCCGGTGAACCGACAACTTCGACCGCAAAACCCAACATCCACGGGAAGAAGTTCTTACTATGCATTTGGTGGAACCAACAAGGAATTCTGTACTCTGAACTGCTCCAACAATCACTGCAAATCGCTATCAACATCAACTAGTGCATTTGCGGCATGAAATCGCAGTAGAAAGACCAGAATGGGCGGGTCGACACGAAAAGGTCACAGTGCTTCATGACAACGCAAGGCTACATGTTGCTCAAGCGGTGAAGGATACGCTGAAAGAGTTCAAATGGGAAGTCTTACCGCACCAGCCGTACGCTCCGGACATTGCCCCGTCGGATTATCATCTTTTCCGGTCAATGGCTCATGGTCTGGCGGAGCAGCGCTTTCGAGATCATCAAGACGTTTCAAAAATGGCTAGATGAATGGACTGCGGCCAAACCAGAAAAATTAAATTATGATGGAATCCATAAGTTGCCCAAACTCTGCGAAAATGTTGTTATTAATGACGGAAATTATTTTGAATAAAAGTTTTTTTTTAGTTTGTCCAGTTTTTTAAAGTTTATTATGTGTAAAAAACGCGGAAATTAATTTCTAGACCTAATTATTATAATAGTGTTACCGAGCTCTTGATTCTACGAATTCAGTGGGCGCGCAAACGTTTTTATATAGTTTAGAATGTGCTTAAAACATTTTAGTTAATGTTGTGATGAGTGAAGCGTTCGCAGTCGAGTCTCGAACCATGTGAAACAACAAAACACAATCATCCAAGCACGAGTGGTCACTCTCCTCTAAATTTTCTCGTTGTCTCGTTTCTCCCTTCCCCCATTGTCCCTATATGGTTTACGTGCTGAGAGGCGGCACAGTCAAAACAGTGATATCGTAATTAATTATTTTTGTCCTAAAATATTTATCCTTATTTTACCAGTGGTTATTATCAAGTTTTTCTCTCGATAGTTGTTCCTAGATTTTATGTCCTTATTTATATAATTTCCGTTGATATTAGTTTGTGCTGCTAGATATTCATAGTTATCTTATTATTATCTCTTATCCATTGTTTATTATATATTGTTGATCTCGTAATAAAGTTCCAAAGTATCTATCTTCCTCATATTCCCATATCCTGCATCAGATCACAAAAGTAGTGATCATAACAGTGGCGATCAGGATGAGATCTTTCGTTGGTTTTAATAAGGAGAGCTTTGTCTTTAGACTTCGTCCTAAAAACAATTCAGCTGGAGATTTATAATTCAACGTTTCAGATGGTGTTGAACGATATGAGAACAAAAAATTGTCAACGATGTCTTGTGAAATACTTAAACTTCCCTTTAGTTTGCGAAGACCTCTTTTTAGTGTATCCACAAATCTCTCGGCTTGTCCATTGGACTGTGGATGGTATGCAGGTGTTCGGATATGCTCAATTCCAAATTCGGAGCATAGCATCTTAAACTGGTGCGATACGAACTGGGTGCCATTATCGCTTACAATTGTTTCTGGAATTCCAAAATGATATATAAGCTTCCTTACCGCATCACATGTAAAGCTCGTTGTGATTGATTTAGTCATGATGACTTCCGGCCATTTGGTTGTCGCATCTACAATTACCATGAACCATCTTCCTTCAATTGGTCCTGCAAAATCTATATGGACTCTTGTCCATGGTTTTGATGGTGTTGGCCACGGGTTCAATGGTACTTTAGCCATTGATTTTCTGTTCAACTGACAAACTTATAATACCCACTTAAATATAGGCTATTTCAATTTAAAAAAATTTTTTTTTTTTTTTTAAATTTTTTTTCGGATGGCGAAAGGTCTGAAGAACGTCCCATTCGAGGTCTTGGAAGGCGGTTTTGACGACTTGTGCAACATGCGGCCTGGCGTGGTCGTGAAGCAAGACGAATTGGCCTTGTAGATCGGGTCTTTTCAGTCGAATAGCCTCTTTTACTCTGTGCCGTTAGGTCATAGGGCTCCTTGTTGACCGAGGCGTTTCTTTCGAGAATTTCCTCCTAGTTCCACCAAACGTAGATCATGGTCTTTTTTGGGTGAAGATCTTGCTTGACTCTCGACTTCGGCGTATCTCCTGGAGCCACCGATTCCTTTCTTTGCTTCAGATTGACGTACAGGCACCATTTTTCATTTCCCTTGACAGCGAGGTACAAAAATCGCTGTTTATGACCGCGTATTGCTCGATGGCGAGCTGCGATTTGAAGACGATTTTCTTTGTTCTGTTCGTTGAGCTCATGAGGTATCTAGGCCCGAGTTTTTTTGGAAAATCCCATCTAATGAAGATGATTAAAGATCGAATTTTGATCACAGTTCATTTTTTTCGGCAAATTCACGACTTCTTCCTTCAGTAGTGCCTTCAGATGCTCTTCCTCTAATTCTGCAGGTTGTCCGCTTTTCTTCAAGATTCAAGTCGCCATTTTTTAACTTTGCCAACCATTTCTGTGCAGTAAACACGCCTAAGACACCTTCTCCATACACACGAGCTGCTTCGGCTGCTTTTTGCTTTCGAAGAAGCGCAGATGTCGAAAATGCTGATTTTTGCCTCCTGGATAGTTCATTTCCAAGCCAAAGTTTTGCAATTTTTGAGAGTCCCTATCAAATTTGACGTATTTTTAACAAAATAATTTCTGAAACCATTTAACTAAGCTTGTCTTAAAATATATTAAAGTATTGATATTTTTCCAAAAACTGAAATTTGAGCACGTTTACTGCGCTCATTCAATATTAGAAAATATTCCTTTTCATTCAGCGTGAGCTTTAAAGAAAATTGATATTTTTAAGCAATATGTTTCCAATTATTAAAAAGCAAATGTCAATCGATATATTCACTCATTCTTAAAATGAAACTGAAAGACAAATAAACAATAAATAAAAACGGCGTCGATTTGATTATTTAAATGCCCTTTAACAGATGTTAAGAATACGAAATGTGTTCTTGCTAAATTAAAGATTTAAAGTGCTATTTTGACAAAATAATTAAGGCGAGACGATGAGGAAGGTGAGAAAATAAAATAAATTTTTGCGAGATAACATGTTGACTGACTGCACACCAATTTAATTCGTAAAAACAAGACCTCAGAAAAGCCGCGTAAATAAAATATTCTGAATAGTTTTAAATCGCCAGATAAAGCTGTAAGGTTGAATTTGAAATTAGCTATTAGTTTACACGTGGAAATTAATAAAATGCTTTCAAATAGAGTAAAATTAAAATTCGGAGGTAACAATGTGAGACCGTGAAAGTGCGGTCGATGTACAACCGCATTATTGCGGATCGAGTACACTAGCTGACAAAAGTTTTGTCACAAATGTTTTTTTCGGGTTTAACTTTTTTGTGACTTGACCAAATTGGCTGATTTTTTGATATGATAGATTCATATGGTTGTAGATTATTTTACAAATTCCCGCTTGTTATTACGATGATCCGTTTTACAGTGACAAGCGTTTATCGTAAAACGCGTAGCTCAAAGATATTACGCACTTTTCTTGCACTGCATTTTTTAATATTTTTTTAAAGTTAAGTTATATTTTTTCATAATTTATTGAAAATAGCAGTAATTGGCAACATTTTAGAGATGACTCCACGTAAAGAAACTCTAATTGCCACCCGGCAAGCTGGTATCAATATGAGGGAAAACGGAATGCGTGGTACCGAAATTCCCATGGTAATTTAAACCAAATTTTGCTACTATAACATTTTAAACACTGATTCACAGAAAATATCAAAAAATCAGCCAATTTGGTCAAGTCACAAAAAAGTTAAATCCGAAAAAACATTTGTGACGTATATTGTGCATATATTTTTCTTTTCTTTTCTTAATAAAAGGCCCTAATTGCCTTAATAAAATGTCCTTTAAGCCTAAATTAATTTCAGTAAATTTTTAACAGAACTAAAATAATAATAGAATTTTTCCTGTCATTTACATGAGTAAATAAACAAATGTAACTAAAACTAAACTAAGACTACCCTCAAACGTCGATTTTCCGCATGTTTAAATATTGATTATGGAATATACTCGATTGGAAGGTTCTTTCTTCTAACCATTCCATCTCCTTGGAACCATTCTCTTCTGAATTGCTTGGCAGCTCCATCTGCGCGCCAACTGGAAATAACGAATTACTGATTTTAAGCGTGTCTGACAACTTTTGGGTCTTTTTAACGAGAAATGCTTTATTACAACTTAACTAGGCTTATCTTAAATTATCTAAAAATATCAATATTTTGCGAAAAAATTATATTTAAGCACGTTTACTGAGCACATTCTATTATCATACCAGTTGACGTGCATCTGGAGTGTTGGTCCATTCGATAGTGATAAGATCATTGCTGGTGTCTTCTTGTCCGAAAGCGAAAGTATCGCAAGAGAAAGCCATGAGAAGAGCTTCCTTTGGGTCGAGAACTCCGCATGGTGGGTCGACGCCATGTCTCTTCATGTTCGTCGTCTTGATGCCGAAGCCAATACGACGGGCAGATGAGTTGATCACCTTCATGTGGTTGGTATGCTTGTCATCATAAGGAGCATTGAAGACAATCTTGGCATTTGGTTGAATGGCGATGTCACCTGGTGGAACTGATTGAGCCATTTTAGTTTTAATGAATATCAGACCGAAATAATATGTTGGACGCTCTTGTACACCGACCGCACTTTCACGTCCTGATATTTTTACATTCGAATTTAAATTTCACTCATTTAAAAATTTCAAAATTTTACCTTTCCATTTGGCATGCTGACTGAAACAAAACCTAGCTCAAATTGGGTGAAATTTGTTGTTTTTATTTGCAAGAAAGGGAATTAATTGGAATTCGGTTTTGCACTTTTTACGCCAAATGGAAAATAACATTTTGTAATATGCAAACTGGTCATACTTATTTACACGCACGCCAAAGGGAGAAGGCCGAATTCACATCGACTGACAGGGATGTGCGATGGAGGTTCGTATATATATACAATTGTTCATTAATGATGTGTTTTTAGGAAATTATTTTTTAAATGGTTATAATTTTTGATATAGGGGCTTAGAGTCTTTTTACTAGAGCCCTTCTACGCTTATATTGCTCTTTGGGTCATTCTCTATCGATAGAGTCCATGTCGCTTCATGCGACCATCGTGACCAAGGATGCCACCACGCCATGATGTTGATCTACACCTCCACCGATCTACTTCCTGGAATTCTGGATGATTCAACAGCCAATGATCAGCCAACAACATCAAGCCACGCCCACCTTGCATAAAAGAAGCGGATTTGGTCAAATTCACATCACCACTGAACCACCTGATACAGAGGAAAAGGCGAGCAGAAGACGAATAATAAGTATTGAGTATTGACATTACTATTGCAATAAAGTACTTGATTATATCTTCCTTACCACTCAGAACCTCAACAGTCCATAAAATAAAAACTTTCACAGACAAATGCACTCCAGTGCCACGACTACTGTTCATTTTGCAAAAAAGCTATGGACAAATTGCAGAGCCACTTCCTTTATTTAATTCTTTATATTTTCTTCGAATTTGATTTAATTTGTTTATAGAATAGTTTAGAATTATTGATTAATAGTGTTTACTTTGTTTTAAGGCTCCAAAACGATTTTCGAATTCTTAAAAACCAAAGAATTTAAATAAAATGTGAAGAGCGTGGTTTTGTAACTTTTCCACACTTTGTTAAAAGATACGCAGTGATTGTGGCAGTGGAGTGCAAATGTTTTGCCATAGCTCTTCTACTAGGATGAGCCCTAATTTATACTTTTTCCTTTTATACGAACGTTTTTATATTTATTCAAAAATGTTTTTAGTTCAGATGTACAAAAAGGATCAAATAAAGAAATACAAACTTCACATCAAATTGAATTAGTTGATTTTTGTCCGATTCAATTAAAATAATGCGGCATAGTTTTTATTGGAATGACCAAACTCTCACGCGTGAGCTCACGAAATATTTGTCGTCCATCATTTTTTTTTAATAAAACGGTTTTTATTGTTTTTTTAATAAACAGTTCATTTTTTAAATTTTTATTGCTATAGCAATATGGAGAAAAATATGGGAAATCTTTTAATATATGACACAATACATGTTTTTATTTTCAAGGACTTTATATTCTTCATAAACAATTTACGTAAAAATGCAAGATTTTTCTGCCTTAACGTGTCATACTTCTTGTGAAACACATATCAAATTCTCTATCGATAGATACCTTTCACGAAAACTATTATGTTGTGTTGCTTTGTTGCTAACAGCATTAATTAAAAATTAAAATTATTGGTTTAATCGTTAGCGCGCTCCATCGAACATCTCTGTCAGTCAATGTGAAAGGTAATTTTCAACTGAGCGCCTTCGGCGTTTACACGTATTATTTCCATATAAATTAACACGTCATTGTTTCTAGCACGTCTTAAACTAGCTAAAATTATTGGCGTCTTATTAAAGTATGCAATATGAACATCTTTTCTGAGCCTCGGACGTAACCAATCTATTTGAGCTGCACTTTTCAGCTTATTGGAGTAGAAATGATTTTGAATTCTTTTGTTTATGCAAGCGTTTAAGCCGAAACGACGAATTTTAGAGTTTGAAGGTATATGGGGTAATCGTCCTAAAATTTTGGTCGATTTCTTATAACTTGGAAGCACGCCAAATGTAACATCTAAACAGGGAAAATGGTGTTATTCAGTAAGACAAGCGGTTTACTATATAATCACCCCAACTTGTATGGTAATAAAATGAGCTCAGTAAACCAGCTCAAATCTATCTTTCCGGAAAGGTATTCGTATTTTAGATAGTTTAAAACAAACTTAATCAAATTCTAGCAAAAATTTTTTGTTAAAACGACGCAAAAATTTATAAACACGTTTGAACAGCCAAACATCGTAATTTCCAGATGGGAAAAACTATTTAAATTTCGTTCATGGAAATGGGAAGCAATTAAAAATCAAACATTGCGTTTTTTGGTTATTGCGTATAATAAAATCCATTAGGTGTTATCTGCGTACTTTGTGCATATATGCGGATTATTAATTGTATTACTTTTAAATGGAATATGATAAAATGGTAAAAAGGACTTTCAAATAAGGACTTTCAACTCAAATAAGATAACACTACAACATAAGTAGTGGTTATAGATTTTAAGAGCTTAATTTAAAGCTAAAATTTTTTAATCAGGAAAATAATTAGAAAAAAATAAAAATGTGAAGAACTGTTGAGGGTAGAACTTCAAAGCTTCGATTCAGAAACTACATCCCTACCACTCGGCCATCTCACCACATTTAAATATGTAAATTAGATTGATGATTAGATGAGAACAACTAATATTCAAATTAAATCATTGGTCGTGATATTAGGACAAGATTTTGAACTTTCGCATTTTATTTTACGCAATAACCAAAAAACGCAAAGTTTGATTTTTAATTGCTTCCATGGAAATGACGTAAAAAATAAATAATTTAGATTCATCATTACACATATTTTCATCGAAATGCGTTAAAGAATGAAAACCAAGAATCAACAAAACTAAACACAAAAATTAAAAATAATAATAGGCATTTTTTTGAAATATTGATCTTTTATTTTTCAACGAACACGCGCCGAGATTCCTGAGAATGTGGCTGATAAGACGCATTATCAGGTAGAAATTGGTCATTCTGAGTGATGCCATCATTCCGGTTATCGACGACAATTGTTCGCTTATCGATGGTTCTTCTGGAATGAATGTGATGATGATGCAAGAGGGATTCATGTGTTTTATTGATTGATTGGCGAGAAGAAGATAATAGTAATAACAACAATAAACACTTAATTATGTTTATTATAATGGTTTCTATATATTTTTTGTGGTTTTATTTTTCTGCTCAACTGATAGTGGTGATTTCGTAATGCATATTTTACCGGTTGTTTTAAAAAAAAGTGATTTTGTTAAAATGTTAGTGATATTGTTGGCCGTTGAAAAAAGCGAAGTCGCTCTGGTTTCGTTTAAGGAAAGAGGGTGAGGTGGTAATTTAGTTTAACTTTCTTACTGTGATCTCTGTATTTTCACAGAAATCCCAATAAATCTAACGACCAACAATAAGCTCTATAACCATGAAACAAATGCCACTATTCATACAGTAATTTTCTACGCCAATTGGTATGGTAACATAATGAGCCCTAGTAAACGTCCTCAAATCTAATTTTTTAGAAATTTATTAATACTTTTAGATAGTTTAAGGAAAGCCTAGTTCAATTGTCGTAATGAATATTTTATTAAAAAGGCATAACAATTTTCAGACACTCTTAAAAATGTGAAAATATTTAATTCCAGTTGGCGTGCTACCGCAACATGTCTACCGTAATAATGTGTATATTACAATATATCTACAATAATCTATATCTTCAGGAGTACAGTAATCCCTCTATCCTTGCAAAGCTACCTATATTCCTACGTTAATTACTATCATTCTACAGTAATCTCTGTAATCTTAAAGTGTTCCCGATACTATTACAGTTCTCTCTATATTTCTACAATAATCTATATTTTCTAACCTTAATAATTTTTTTATTCTTTCAGGGCATCCCATATTGTTACAGTAATTCTTATGTTTCTACCGTAATCTTTATATTACTACAGTAAAAACTTCCTATAATCTTAAAGTGATTCCAATACTATTACAGTAATCTTTATAATGCTACAATCACACGCCAATTGAAATGATAAAAATGGATGCTCAGTTATGATGTAAGGAGCTTAAATATCAAAGACGTTTTAAAGTTTAAAGAGAATTTAATACAAATTAAATCATTTTTTGTCAACAGAAATCAGAAATATTCACGTGAAGCTTCATTATACACGTTTAAATATTCAAAAATCATCATTTTCAATTGGCGTGCAATAATCTATGTCTTCTTACCGTCATTCTTTTATCCCTTCAGGGCTTCCCATATTCTTACAGTAAATCCTATGTTTCTACCGTAATCTTTTTATTTTCCTATTTCCTCAGTAAAAACCTCCTACAATCTTAAAGTGATTCCAATACTTTTACAGTTATTTCTATATACTTGTAGGGATTCGTATATTCTTGCAGCACTTTCTATAATCCTACAGTAATCGCTGTAATCTTAAAGTGATCCCGATACTATTACAGTAATCTCAATAATTCTACAATAATCTATCTAAATCTTTTTACTGTAATTCTTCTAGCCTTACAAGCCTACCTATGGTCTTACTTTAATTACTATCATCCTACAGTAATCTCTAGAATCTGGAAGTGATCACAATACTATTGCAGTAATCTCTTCCTTATAATTCTACAATAATCTATTTATATCTACCGTAATTTCTTTATCTTTTCGGGGCTTCCCATATTCTTACAGTAATTCCAATGTTTCTACCGTAATCTTTTTATATTCCTACAGTATAAACTTCCCATAATCTTAAAGTGATTCCAATAAAAAAGTGATTTTTACAGTAATTTCTATGTACGTGTAGGGATATTATTGCAGTACTTCCTATAATCTTACAGTAATCGCTTTAACCATAAAGTGAACCCGATAATATTAGAGTAATCTCTATATTTCTACAATAATCTAAATTTTCTAACCGTAATAATTCTTTCATCCTTTCAGGGCTTTCCATATTCTTACAGTAATTTCTATGTTCCTATCGTAATCTTTATATTCCTACAGTAATTTCTAAAATCTTGAAGTGATTCCAATACTCGTACGGTAAACATTTGCAGGGGCTCATATATTCTTACAGTAATCGCTGTAATCTGAAAGTGATCCTAATACTATTACAGTAATCTCAATAATTCTACAATAATCTATTTATATTTTCTTACTGTAATTCTTCTAGCCTTGAAAGTCTACCTATATTCTTACGTTAATTACTATAACACGCCAAATGAGCTCGTAAAAAAGAAGCTCTGAAAGGTCATTGAAACTTAAAATATCGTGGAAATCCACAGTCCTGAAGCTAATTTAAGAGAAGCTTGTAATTTTCTCATAAATGTTATCTTTTACTTTACACGTGGATTTTAATAAAATTCGTTTAAAAATTTGCAAAATCTTTATTTTTTTCATTATTTTCATTTAGCGTGTTTTCATCCTACAGTAATCGCTGTAATCTTAATGTGATCCCAATACTATTACAGTAATATCTATATTTCCGCAATAATTAATATCTTCTTACAGTAATTCCTCTATCCTTGCAAAGCTACCTATATTCCTACGTTAATTACTATCATCCTACAGTAATCTCTAGAATCTTGAAGTGATCCCAATACTATTACAGTAATCTCTATAATTCTACAATAATCACGCCAACTGGAACAGTTTAAACCGTGATTTTTTTTAGACCGCCCAGATGAATTATACTGAAGATAATTGTGTTTATCACGTTATTTTCTGATATATCTTTAGCCTGATCACAAAATGCAATGGGTAAATTTATGTGGAGTACTACAATATGTTCTGAAAATTTTTAAAATCAAATATTCCAGTTGGAGTGCAATAATCTATATTTTTCTAACCGTAATAATTCCTTTATCCTTTCAGGGCATCCCATATTCTTACAGTAATTCTTATGTTTATACCGTGATCTTTGTATTTCTACAGAATTACAGTTACCTCTATAATTCTACAAAAATCTATACCTTCTTACCGGAATTCCACTAACCTTGCAGGTCTACCTATATTCTTACGTTAATTACTATAATCCTACAGTAATCTCTAGAATCTTGAAGTGATCCCAATGCTATTACAGTAATCTCAATAATTCTACAATAATCTATATTTTCTAACCGTAATAATTCTTTTATCCTTTCAGGGCAACCCATATTGTTACAGTACTTCTTATGTTTCTACCGTAATTTTTGTATTACTACAGTTATATACTCGTAGGATCGTATATTCTTGCAGTACTTCATATAATCTTACAGTAATAGTAGTAGTCTTAAAGCGATCCCGATACTATTACAGTAATACCTACAATAACACTTTCTACCAATTGAAATGATAAAAATGGATGCTCAGTTATGATGTAAGGAGATTTTTTTCAAATACTTTTTAAAGTTTAGAGAGAATTTAATACAAATTAAATAATTTTGCGTCAAATGAAATCAGAAATATTCACGTGAAGCTTCATTATACACGTTTAAATATTCAAAAATCATAATTTTCAATTGGCGTGCAATAATCTATGTCTTCTTACCGTAATTCTTTTATACTTTGAGGGCTTCCCATATTCTTACAGTAAATCCTATTTTTCTACCGTAATCTTTTTTATTTTCCTATTTCCTCAGTAAAAACCTCCTATAATCTTAAAGGGATTCCAATACTTTTACAGTTATTTCTATATAATTGTAGGGATTCATATATTCTTGCAGCACTTTCTATAATCCTGTAATCTTAAAGTGATCCCAATACTATTACAGTAATATCTATATTTCTGCAATAATTAATATCTTCTTACAGTAATTCCTCTATCCTTGCAAAGCTACCTATATTCTTACGTTAATTACTATCATCCTACAGTAATCTCTAGATTCTTAAAGTGATCGCGATACTATTATACTATTACAGTTCTCTCTATATTTCTACAATTTCCTATATGTTCTTACAGTAATTCCTTTGTACTTTCAGGGCTTTCCATATTCTTACAGTTATTCCTATGTTTCAACAGTAATTTTTATATTCCGACAGTATAAACTTCCTATAATCTTAAAGTGATTCCAATACTTTTACAGTTATTTCTATATACTTGTAGGGATTCGTATATTCTTGCAGCACTTTCTGCAATCCCTATCACTGTAATCTTCCGTTTTCCTCGCCCCTTTGAACAAAATATTTCCATTTAACGCAAATGCGCAACCTTCTCTTCTACTCTTTAGGAGGTAGAAGAATATTTTAATAAATTTTTTAAACCCGAGGCTTCGTTTAATTCATTTAAAATTTTGGCATGAATGTAAAAGATTGAAATTGTCCAAAGATTCATTGTAATTATTTTTTATAAATTGTCCTTTACGTTATTCTTGATTATTTAAAATTCCATCTTCCGTTTTCCGAGTTCCGTTTGAAAAAATCTATTATTATTATTTTATTTTTTTTTGTATTATTATTTTTTTCAGATGAGCTACCTTGGATTGGACTTGAGCACACAACAGGTTTGTCAAATATTTATAAATTACCTACTTCATTCAAAGAAAAACAATCTACATTGCAGTTGAAATGTGTTCTCATTGATGACAACGGAGCAATCGTTCACATCGATTCGGTATCATTTTCGAGTTTGAAACACTACGAGTAAGTTTTTAAATTAGAGACACAAAATGAGCACAATGAAATTGGCTCGGTGAGCTTGTTTACGTTTGAGTAAAGTGCAGGAATAACGAACAAATAAATCCGTGTGTTTTCAAAAAATGTGATTCTGCATTTTGCCGTCAAATAAAATGTTTTTGTATTATTCTACGTTTTTCCGTATAATGTCGTCAAATACGATGTATCTGCATTATATGATAAAATACGTTTTCTGCATTTTGTCGCCAATTACAATTAACTTTTATTATTTCAACCAAAACTGTGATTCTGCATTTAGTCGTCAGATAAAATTCTTTTGCATTGTTTCGTCATTTAACATTTTTTCATTATTTCGTAAAATACAATGCTTATTCATTAGATGATCAAAAACAACTTTCTTCATCATGTCGTCGATTACAATGTTTGTTACTTATCAGATCGAATGTAATTCTTCTGCATTTTGTCGTCAGATATAATGCTTTTGCATTATGTTACTAAATAAAATGTTTTTTTCATTATGTAGCCATATGAAGTTTTTCTGTCTTATGTCGTCAAATGCCATGTATCGACAATATATCGCCAATTCGATTTCTTCTGCATTATTACGTCAAATCTCATGCTTCTGCATTATGTCGTCAAATAAAATGTTCATCATTATCTGGCCGAAGAGAATTATTCTGCAATATGTCGTCAAATACCATGCATCGGAATTATATCGACAATTCGAATTCTTCTGCATTATTACGTCACATTTCATGCTTCTGCATTATGTCGTCAAATGCCATATATCGGAATTATATCGCCAATTCGAATTCTTCTGCATTATTACGTCACATCTCATGCTTCTGCATTATGTCGTCAAATGCCATGTATCGGAATTATATCCCCAATTTGAATTCCTGTGCATTATTACGTCAAGTACAATGTTCTTCATTATTCGGTCGAATAGAATTATTCTGCATTAAGTCGTCAAATATCATATATCGGAATTATATCGCCAATTCGAATTCCTCTGCATTATTACGTTAAATTTCATGTTTCTGCATTATGTCGTCAAATGCCATGTATCGGAATTATATCCCCAATTCGAATTCCTGTGCATTTTTACGTCAAGTACAATGTTCTTCATTATCCGGTCGAATAGAATTATTCTGCATTAAGTCGTCAAATATCATGTATCCGAATTATATCGACAATTTGAATTCCTCTGCATTATTACGTTAAATTTCATGTTTCTTCGTTATCTGATTGAATATAATTCTTTAACATTTTTTGTTAGACTCGCAGTTAATTTTTTGAAGAATGTATTATCAAAATCTGAGAAATTGACAATTCCAATTTTATTTTTATAAAAAATAAAAGTAATAAATCTGACGTGATCTAGAAATTTTGAAGAAATATAATGAAAAACAGAGAAATTATTCACGTAAATTGAATATTTGTTTCATTTTATCTATGAGACCATTGAAAATAATTCAAAAATTATCAAATCAAACCTTTCATATTCTTAGATTTTGATAATAAATTAATATATAATAACGATAGATTGTTTATGGGAAAAACTGATAAATAGTTACATTTTTGACTCATTAATTTATTATTTTTTGAATGAACAAGTTTTTATTAATAAAATTTAATTTTTGAAGTGTAATTCTCCAACATTGTCATTATTTACAACAAGAAATTTACAGTGCTCCAAATGGATTTCATATGGACAAGGTGAATGGAACCGTCACTTCGCCGGTCTTGATGTGGATTGAAGCCATCGATATCTTATTTGAAAGACTACGAAATGAGGGATGGCTAGGGAATGTTAAAGCGATTTCTGGTTGCGGGCAGGTAATTGAATTGTATTATTATTATTATTATTAGTAGTACAAGTGTTTATTGTTTCTAGACAATTAAGGATTTAACAAAAGTGTTTGTTTTAAATTGTAATAATAATAAGTTTCTAGCAACACGGATGTGTCTATTGGAAGACTGGAAGCATTCAAATATTACAAAATCTTGATGAGGAGAAAAGCTTGAAAGAGCAGTTGAAGGTTTCTTTAATCCGTACCAAAGTAGATTTTAAACTTTGCAGAACGCATTTTCACTAGAGGACTCGCCTATATGGATGGATTCGAGCACAGAAGAGCAATGCAATTATGTGGAAGAATGTGTTGGTGGTGCAGAGGTTAATATTTTGGAATTTATCATTTCTAAATGAAGCCTCTGAATATTATTCTTTTTTCCAGAAACTATGCGAGATAACAGGCTCACGAGCTCATCATCGATTCAGTGCAGCTCACATTAAAAAGATCATTGATAATAATTATTCGGATGTTTATGAGAATACAGAGGTACTTTATAATTTAAAAAAATGGAAAATCAGTGCGAATTGGCAGTAGGCATACAATAAACTAAAAGCAAAAAATTATATTTATTAGGTCTAGAAATTAATTTCCACGTTTTTTACGCGTATTGAACTATAAAAACTGGTCAAAATAAAACAAAACTTTTATTCAAAATAATTTCAGTCATTAATAACAACATTTTCCCAGAGTTTGGGCAACTTATGGATTCAATCATAATAGAATTTTTCTGGTTTGGTCGCAGTCCATTCATCTAGCCATTTTTTGACGTCTTAATGATCTCGAAAGCGCTGCTCCGCCAGACCATGAGCCATTGACCGGAAAAGATGATAATCCGACGGGGCAATGTCCGGAGAGTACGGCGGGTGCGCTAAGACTTCCCATTTGAACTCTTTCAGCGTATCCTTCACCGCTTGAACATGCGGGTTATGAAGCAATATGACCTTTTCTTGTCGACCCGCCCATTCTGGTCTTTTTACTGCGATTTCATGCCGCAACTGCACTAGTTGATATGATTGTTTCGATTGGCAATGACACGCCAACTGGAAATAACGATTTTCTGATTTTTAAGCGTGTCTGAAAAGTTTCACGCCTTTTTAACATAAAAGTTTTTACTAAAATTTAATTAGAATTCCCTTATACTATATAAAAACAAGAATATATTTCTAAAAGGTTAGATTTGAGCACGTTTTTTGAGCTCATTTTATAACCATACCGGTTGGCGTGCAATGATTGTTTCGCCAGGTTGGAGCAGCTCAGAGTACAGAATTCCTTGTTGGTCCCACCATAGGCACAGTAACACCTTCTTCCCCTGGGTTTTGGGATCGAAATTGGCGGTTCACCAGGATTAACCCACGATTTTATTCGCTTCAGATTGTCGTAGTACATCCAATTTTCATTGCAAGTTATGATGCCATGTAAAAAAACTTTTCTTTGTCCAACAAGATTTGTGAAGTTGCTCTTTGTTGCGTTCTGAGAGCTCTTAGGGCATCCATTTTCCTTCCTTTTGAATCTTTTTTTAATTACCCAAGTTTGAGGATGTACGATATTAAGACAGCTGAGCAAGCCGCATATGCCCCATTCTTCGGATACATGGGAGCTGCATCCGCTCAAATCTTCACCGTCTTGGGATCTGCCTATGGAACGGCCAAATCAGCTGTTGGTATCTGCTCAATGGGAGTAATGAGACCAGAACTTATCATGAAATCCGTCATTCCAGTTATTATGGCTGGTATCATCGGTATCTACGGTTTGGTCGTTGCTATGGTCTTGAAGGGAAAAGTTAGCGCCGCTTCTGCTGGATACGATCTTAACAAGGGATTCGCTCACTTGGCCGCCGGTCTTACATGTGGTCTCTGTGGTTTGGGTGCTGGTTACGCTATTGGAATTGTTAGTGATGCTGGAGTTCGTGGAACTACTCAACAACCAAGACTCTTCGTCGGGATGATCCTCATCCTCATTTTCTCTGAGGTACTCGGACTTTACGGTATGATTGTTGCCCTTATCCTTGGAACATCATAAGAAAGAGAAACATTTGTTAATTTTCACTTATTGCGTTATTCTATGCTGTTTAGATCCCATATTATTTTATTTTTGAACCATTCCCAAATTGCCCCATAACCATGTATTAAATTGTATTTTTGAAAAACAAACATATTTGCCAGATGTTGTTCGTAGTCAACAGGAGTCAGTTGACTATGCGCTATTTCATAAAATCTCCTTAGATATTGCGATTACAGAGACTGTATTAACGAAAATAGATATATTATTAACGTATCCAATTGTTTAGAGATAGAGATAATTTACTCATCTTTCCCATTGCTTTCAATCGATGAGAAATTGCTTTTTGCGTGACGCCGAGAGATGCGGCGAGTTGGTCCTGTGTTTGAGCCGAATCTTCATCCAACAAAGCCTGAAGTTCTTCGTCTTCAAATTTTTTGCTGTCCTGATCGTTCTTTGTCGTTGACGTCAAAATCTCCTGAAACCATTCTTGGCAGGTTCTTATGGATGGTGCAGCATCGCCGTAAGCTTGGGCAAGCATTTGGTGCGCGTCAGTGGCATTCTTCTTGAGTTGGAAAAGGAAAGAAGAGCTTCCCGCAAATGACGTTTTCCTGGCACAAAGGTGGACATATTCTGAACCCAAAATAATGATTTTTATAAAGTACGTGAAGAAAGTTATATATAAGTAGAAAGGTGATAATACAGAGAAAATTATAAAATAAAATTCGTTATATAAAAATAATTTTATTTTGACAAAATATCAACAACAATAAAACGCGGATATTAATTTCTAGACCTAATACAAGCTCGACACCAGGTTTCACTAGGTTTCGTGAGGCTATTGAAAAGCAAATAAATCTACTAAAAGAACGACATTGGCACACCAATAACGATTTTCGATTTTTAAGAGTCTCTTAAAAATGTTACGTCTTTTCAAGAAAAACGTTGATTACGGTAATTTAACTAGGATTTTCTTAAATTATCGAAAAATATTAATATCTTTCTAAAAAGTTAATTATGAGCACGATTACTGAGCTCATTTTATAGTAATACGTGATTAAAACAAACGTATCCTTATGGGGCACATTAGAGCTTTCAGATATAAACGACCACAGGCAGATTTTCAAAATATTAGAAGAAAGAATTAAGAATACCAGATAGAATATAAAGTTATAGCCGAAAGCAAGAAAGAAAGATTGGCAAGACAGATGCGGAAATTAATTTCTAGACCTAATATTTCATGGGAAGTGTAGTAGTTAGATTGCCTACATCTTCCTTTCCTTCACGCACCTCAATAGAGCCCGTAAAATATAACTTTCTGTGAAGACAGAAAGACTTCTTGATATTTTAAAATGAGTATAATAAAATTACCTAAACAGTTTATGCAGTTACATGTGGAAATTTAACAAGCGCATTCAAATATTATTAAAAAACATTTTCATTCAGCTTCCTTACGCTTACTAAAGCACTTCACTGCCACGAACAATGCGTATGTTGCACAAAAAGTGTGGACAACTTGCAAGACCACGCCCTTCACTTTTCTTTATATTTTTAGAATCACAACTTCTTCGAATTCGATTTAATTTGTTTTAGAATCGTTTAGAATTATTGATTAATGATTTATTAATTTGTTTTAAGGTTAAAAAACGATTTTAAAATCCTTAAAAAAACAAAGAATTTAAATAAAAATTGAAGGGCGTGGTTTGGCAATTTGTCCACACTTTTTTGCAAAATACGCATTGATCGTGGCAGTTGAGTGCTAAAGCATTCGCACATTTGTTTTACATTATATATAATTTTTGAAGAGAATATCAGTGATATCTTCATTTCTGGCATCAATATTTATTTCAAATTACGCGCCGATTGATTATACAGACGCCAGTGGAATGAATTTGATGAATATTCGGGTAATATTTTATGACAAAAAAAAACAATAATAATAAAATTGCTATAGACAAACGAGTGGATGAAACAAGTTGTTGACAAATTGGACTCGAAGTTGGTGCAAAAACTTGGAGAGGAGCCTGTAAATCCGATGAAGGCGATTGTGAGTTTTGGTGTCTTGTGAGCACGCCAAATGAAAAATTATGTTTTTGTGATTTTTAAGCAAACGTGTCTTGTTAAACTCTACCAGGAAAATAGAAATTATTTCGAATTGAGTGTAGAAAATTGGTCTTCTTATACTATCTTTAAATCTTTGAAAAAAATATTATTGTTATTCACGCCAATTGGAAATGACGATTTTACAATATTTGAGCGTGACTAACAAGTTTTACGTGATTTCTACAAAAAATTTAATACAACAACCTAACTAGGCTTTTCTTAAGTCATCTAAAAATATTCAAATCTTTCTAAAACGTTCTATTTGAGCATTCTTACTGAGCTCATTTTATTACCATACAAGTTGGCGTGTGTTATGTATTGTCCTATTCAGAGATTGGTGCCTAATGGAAGAGGAAGAAAATTAGGATGGAATGAGGTTCTCGTTTGGACGGTCATCTTCTCATCTCTCATCAATGTGTGTTGGACAGCCCATATTGAAGAGGTATAGAAGTAAAAGTCGCCTGTGGCCGTCTGACCGTCCATCCTAGACTATCATTTTTTTTCTTTTTTTTTGTTCTCTAGCTAGCCGCCAAACTCTGAAAAGGACAATATCAAAAATTATTTCCTTATAATAGAGATACATTCCTGCCCTTCGTGTTTTATGCGAAAATTATAAATTCGCTCGAAGGAATTTCATGGTCCTTTTCAGTTTTTATTTAGCAGACTCATTTTTTCCATAAATTTCGTTTTTTTTAATCACAATTTTATTGTTTTTATTTGAATTTAATTTAATTCAAAAAGCAATTTTCTCACCATTTAGAGTCAAATATCATCATATATTCAAAAACGATTTGGAATCCCATCTGATTGTATCATTCTACCGTTTGTTGGCGATAACCCAGGTAGGAATTAGTTGATTGCGCTAAATCGATGAGTATTTATTTAGCATCACTAGCTGGATTGAATCTCGGAGAGCATGACATGGCTATATCATTAGGAACAAGTGATACCGTGTTCTTCGTCACTCATGATTACCGACCATGTGTGGATGCGCACGTGTTCGCGCATTTTGATACAACTCTTCCGTCGCAACACTTCATGCCGCTTGTTTGGTTTGTTTACTCTTGTTTTTGAAGAATTATTTAATTTGGTGGCTTTAATATCTGTCTAATGCCCCATTTTAAAAGAAGAATTTTCGTTGAAGATAATTCAAAAAATACGGCACAATAAACTAAAATACTCCACTGCAACAATGACTACGTATTTTGCAAAAAAAAGTGTGGACAAATTGCAAAAACCTGGTCCTTCACTTTTTATTTTGTAGTGGCTGAGACACTAGTATCAAGCCACGCCCCCTTGAGAAAGGGTATATACACTAGCTGACAAAAGTTTTGTCACGAATGTTTTTTCGGGTTTAACTTTTTTGTGAAAGACCAAATTGGCTGATTTTTTGATATTTTATGTGAATCAGTGTTTAAAATGTTATAGTAGCAAAATTTGGTTTAAATTACCATGGCAATTTCGGTACCACGCATTCCGTTTTCCCTCATATTGATAACAGCTTGCCGGGTGGCAATTGGAGTTTCTTTACGTGGAGTCATCTCTAAAATGTTGTCAATTACTGCTATTTTCAATAAATTATGAAAAAAATATAATTGAACTTTAAAAATTATTAAAAAATGCAGTGCAAGAAAAGTGCGTAATATCTTTGAGCTACGCGTTTTACGATAAACGCTTGTCACTGTAAAACGGATCATCGTAATCACAAGCGGAAATTTTTAAAATAATCTACAACCATATGAATCTATCATATCAAAAAATCAGACAATTTGGTCAAGTCACAAAAAAGTTAAACCCGAAAAAACATTTGTGACAAAACTTTTGTCAGCTAGTGTACGTCCACGTCGCATTTACTTAATTACGGTAGAACCTAATTAATCAATAATAACAAATTTGGTCTGAAATCTAAAATTTGTAACGACCTACATATTCGCATCGTTAGCTGTGTATCAAACTGTTTATTAAAATATAAACGCTTTCAAAAGGAGCCCTAGCTTGATCTAGTGCTTCATCCACTACAAATCTAAAATTACTCAGAAATGTTCATAATATTAAGAAGTTTTTTGATTTTACTTCATACAACTTTCCGCCAAAATCTTGTCAATAATTGAACCCATTCAGCTTCAAAAATGGATCATTGACACGAGAGAGGGCTCGACGATTACAAGCAACGGAAGAGCTACTAGAATGGCAACAGGTTGAATCAATATTGGCAGAAACTCCCGTTGGCAACAATTCGCGAATCGGTGATCCGACCTTCTTTTCATATGTGTCATTTATGTGTGTCATTTAGGATTCTTTTTAACTTGTGATGAGATTGCTCCACGCGTCAACCACGGCGATTATTTATTTGAACATGGGAAACGTGTTGAACGGTTTGACGCGGAAACAATGTGTCGAGCCATTTTTGAGTCGCAGTGCTTTTTAAAGCTTTATTATGCGAAGAGAATGGGATTCCATTTGAATCAAGGTTTATTCGGTTCGATGAATATGTTGAATATGAATTGCAGACACGCGAATATTTGTGACTGGCGGAGCATCATGCAATGAGCGGATGAATCAGATGTTAGCGGATATGTTTGGATGCAACGTCTATGGGATCAACGTGCAAGAATCGGCAGCATTGGGCGGCGCGTTTAGAGCTAGATTTGGTGGGTCGGAAACTTTTAGAGAGAACCAAGAGACATTCCAAATACTTTCACGTAAAACATTTTTCGACGCATTATAACTTTCTCTCACTGTTCTTCATTTGAAATCTATTGGGTTTCTTTGAAAATATTGTTTCCTCCCTCGACTATCCCAATCTCACAATACTTATAGAAATATTTTGAAATTGTTACATAATATGTCGAAGCTCCTACTCTCCCAACTGTACAGTGATCCGAAGGCGATGAGACGATGTAAACGACTTAAACAACACCTTGAAATGACTAGACACCATCCGATATAATAATTACATTTAATAAGTAGAATCTATTAAAATACAAAATAACTGGGGATGGGCTATAAGAATAAGAAACATCGCGACTCTGCGACTACGTGATATAGCCAAGTGGAAGCAAAATATCATTAAGGAGACAGCTACAAAACTTCCCACAAAGAAACTTCGAAAACTAGCTCCACTCGAAACACCCTTGCGCAAGTTGAAATCCGACTATGGAGAAGTAACATACAATTCAAAGGAAATTGTTTCCTTAGTGAAGATTCACTTCGAAACTCTATTCACTGGCATTGACAACCACGCAGCAGTGTTTCCTGAAATGGATATTGACTTCCCAGAATTTCTCGAAAGCGAAATTGATCATGGAATACGGAAAATGAGAAAAGATGCAGCGCCAGGAAACGATGTAATTACTCCTGAACTCCTCAAGTATGGGCAAGATTATATTAGTCCTTGTCTCACAGGAATCTTTAATGGCCTGGATCGGATCCCATCGGAGTGGAAGATAGCCCCCCCCCCTTTACTAAAAAGAGAGATGTCGAAAAAACAAAGGACTATCAACCAATATCAATGCTATCAACGGTTTCAAAGCTCTACACAAGGCTTCTGACAACAACGTTAAACCCATATGTGGAATCACACATTGAACATACTCAGCACGGATTCCGAGCTGGTCGATCATGTGTTGATAATATCCACTCTTACTTTGGATACTTTGGAGTCCGAATCATTCTCGCAGTGAGAAGCGGACTAACTCTCTCCAATTTGAGCGGCTGCGCCGTGCCACTGTCGACCATGCAGATCTCGTCTCCAGGATTTCTATCCGTCTTCTGGTGGATCTTGTCGTGGACCGTTCGTGGGTGAAGTTTGAGATCCAGAGTTTGACGGCATCAGACCAGCGTGCTTTAGGTCGTCCTTTTGGTCTAGTTGATCCTCTGGGGTTTCATTCTGTTACGCGTTTGCACCAACGGTCCACCGGCATTCTGGAAATATGACCTGCCCATTGTAAGATCTTACCACGGACAATCCTCTCAATGTTGATGGTCTCACAGTTGGCATAGAAGCAAATGGTGTCGATTGCTCTTTCCAGACGTGTGATGTGCTCCGAAAGGAGTGGCCACGTCTCGGAGCCATATAGAAGGGCAGGAATAACATTTTGCATCATGAGCTTCCTCTTTTCCTTATGGTAAATGTGCATGAAGAGGAGTTTGCATTTCCCGTCTGATGTCTTTCATCTGCTAAACCTCCATCAATCCTGATATGGCTTCCTAGATATCGAGCACCTTCTTGGAAAGGACTGACAACCCCGTCGATCTCGATTTCTGAGCCCGAAGCGAAATGGTTTTTCATGATAATTGTTTTCGCGGGATTAATTTCGAGTCCGTGTTCCTTCGCCAGTCGTGCCAAAATCGATATTCTTCGTTCCATTTCTTCCGTAAAACTTATCGAAAAAACGAACGAATACCACATCCCGTTGGTGTTAGCGTTCATAGACTTTCCCAATGCGTTCGACAAAATACATCAGAAGACTATACAGCCTTATTCGCCTTCGGACTGCAATACATTTTGGATAAAGTTGATGAAATACTTCACGGACAGCTCGGGGATTTAGGGATACTGATCGATGGAAAGCGGCTCACACGATTGGAATTCGCGGACGATTTGGTGTTGATTGGCGGAAGTTAAACGGAAATTGAAAGAAGATTGTCGGCTCTGAAATTAGTAGCCGACCAACACGGTGTAGCTATTAACCCGACAAAAACCATCGTGCTGCGAAATAAGTTTGCGTCGTCAGAATCGGTATCATGTGGAGGAATTTCGTGTAAAGTCGAAGAAGAATTCAAATATTTGGGCAGCTATGTTAGATCCGACGGCTGTTTGAGCGAGGGAACTTCGAGACGAATAAACGCTGCGTGGAGTGCTTTCACCAAGATCAAACCACTTCTCGCCCACCTTGACAAATAGAAGACTAACTAGACCTTTCCTCACCTTTCCTGCGAGACATAGTCACATGTATCGTCACGAAGGATGTGCAGAGTCACATGGACAATTTAAATCGCTTACTATAGTGCTGACAATGCTATTCAGACTCTTAAAATGAAATTTAAAAATTAAAAAAAATTTTGGGTTGTCAAAGTCCAAGTCAATGTCAGGTCCAAGGGTTAGGGTTGATGTTTGGACGGTGTGTGAGTTTTCGAAAAGTTGCTGAAAATTGTTAGGAATCTGTTCGATAGCTGTGCCGATATGTGACCGTATCGATAACTGCACTGATTTTGTACGAAATTGTTATGAAAACACATGGGAACCCGCCTCCAGGCCATTCCAGCCATCAAACAGCGGAAAGTCCAGAGGGCCAAAAAAATGTAATTTTTTGGTAAATACACTATTCAGTCTCTTAAAATGAAATTTTAAAAAATTTTAACTTTTTTTGGATGTTAACATCATAAGTCCAAAAGACCGGAAAAAAATTGTAAATTTTTTCAATAAATTTGTGAATCGAAATGAACAAATTAAATAAATTAAATGCCGACGTGAGGAATTGAACTTGCTACCTTTTTGTTGAATGACGAACCGCTTAACCACTTGACCACCGATGCTGCTGCCGCTGCCTTCGTTATAATTGAATAAATTGTCGACAGCAAAATTTGATGATTTTTTACTGTTTTCTACAGGAATTTTGAGGTTGGTAACTTTGAACCTTTTTTTAACCTACTTAAACCCCCCAGTGCAGGACAATTTTTTGTGTGCACTAATAAAATTTTCTCAGCTATCACCCTGCAAAATTTCAGCCCGAAACCTTTTGGATCCAAAAATGACCTCCCTAGTAAGGACCTTCTCTATCAGAATGTGCTCCCGGCTCTACTGTACGGCGCGGAAACATGGACGTTGACGACATTAAAATTCTAGCCGACTTTAGAGGTGTATGAACACAATTTGTCACAACGCAGGTAGCGATCGAATAGACGTCCATCGTCAAATAACACGAAGGATACTGAAGTGGGCTGGCCACTGTGTTCGACCGATGAACGGAACGATTCACGGAATGGGTTCTTCTATGTTGGACACGACAAAAAGGAAGACCGAAAGCAAGATGGCAAGACCCAATTAAACTTTGGGTCTCAAATTATGTGCACGAGAAATCCACCTCCAGAAACTCCAAAAGGCAAATCGGACTCCTGGAGAAGAAGGTTGCCCACTATTGCGAGGCGCAGCCGCGAAGATTGGAGAGAGCTGGTCCGCTTCTCTATAAGAGAATGACAACGGACTCCTAAGTATCCTAACAAGTAAGTAATTATACAAAATAAATGGGGATGAGCTATAAGAATAAGATCCATCTCGACTCGGCGACTACGTGGTAGCCACCGCAACCTTGCTAACATCGCATTCTTGCATATTTTCGCTTCTCCGTCTCTTCATAGTTCTACCTCTGCGTGAAGAAGAGTCGTAACTGCTCATTATTCCTATTCCATCTGGACGGGCGTAAGAAGCGAATGCATAATCGGGCATGGAAGCAACGCATTGGTCCGTTACAATACGTCTCCCCCACCTACTCCCCTTCTTCTTAGCGGCCCGAAGAGTAGTAGTTGGTGTGAGGACCGATGTAATATTAATACTAAACGCCCAATAAATGGCTTACCTGGCGGACGAACACCTAGCTACTTAATAAATCTTTATTCGGCTCCACATAGTAATACAATAGATGAATATAGTTATTTACGCAGCTAGAATAGGAGCTAACATCTCACCCACGGTCGGGGCACTTCTCCCAAAATAGAAGAGACCTTCCCGTAGCCCTGTCGAGTGAGCGACTGACTCTCCTTATAATCCGTGGAGGCGGAGTCGTGTCTTTATGTTCCGTACTTCATGGTGTTGTGGTGTCCCGCTAGCTCGACGGCATAGCGGTCCACACATGTGCCATCTAGGGTATGTAACAGGTCCTTGAAGCCCTGGTAAGCCAGCCCGAAGAATACCAGAGATTATACTATAACTAGAAAAAATTCCAAAAAACCGTTGGATTAAGAACCGGGAACTACCCCCATCGCCGCCAAGGTCCCCGCGGAGGAGGGGGCCGGGTGCAGTGAAAAAAGGATCACAGGAACGGAACCACGATTGCCGACTGAAAGGTGGTGCCGACGGAATGGGATCCGAAAAAAGGATGAATTGGAATTCTCAAAGGAAAAACGACACCATCGAGAAATTCCGATTTTAAAAGATTCAATAACGTTTTACTAAACTTTTCCTGAATTTCTATTGATTTTTCAAAATCAAATTTTTGACGTAGATTTTTCCTATGACAAAATCAAGCGAAAAGATTTGGAAAAAGTTAATATGAACTATTTTACTTAACATTATTAGAATTTATTATTACATCATATAATCATAAATCTATCAAATCTTTAAACAAAATTAATTTCAGCTCATCAATTCAGCGACACTTCCTCTTCATATTCATGTAACGGACCACGATCTCAAATCAATCTTCTTGCGTCTCCAATCGAATCAAATCATAAGATATATTCCAGCCTATTTCCACTTTTCGAAAAATGTTTACAGCAAATCCAATAAATCGTAAAACCGTTCATTCAAAATTCACAAAATACCATTTCCACAATTTTAAGCTCTAATACAATTTGACTAGAACTTCATATACAAAAAATACATGCGTTAGAGGAAAAAACGAGAATAAATAAATAATCAACAACAATGAGGTTATTATAATTGACATAGTCTATCCCATGAAACATTATGTCGCATCAATGCACTTTAAATTTAAAAATTTAAAGCTTTAAAATTTTTAATGGACATCGAACAAGAACGTACACAACTCCCCATACTCAAACGTGCATGGTAAACTCGTGGTAGAATTGTCTAATATTTTTTAAGGAATGGGGCACGTGCCTGCGACTTAATGCCTCATTGGATAGCTACTAATAATAATAATACAATTAATTAATCATCATCACAATAAATATACAATCCGTCTTGTTATTTAAAAATCATCGGGCTGGGAAAACGAATCAATGATCGCGTTCACATTCGTATAAACACCGGCAATAATCGCAAAGCACCCAATCATCATTACGACGCAATTTAAGGCTATTTTTGATATCCTTTGTCGATATGTAAGTAAACTCTGCAAAAATGGTTTTTAAATAAATCAACGCTCCACAAAAAACCTTCCAATCTGTCCAAAACGTGATCATCTCAAATGCAGGCGGATAGATTAATGCACAAAGAGTTCCACTAGTTACACCAACCAATGGAATCATTATTTCGAGTTTTGGAATAAGCACAGCCATTAAATAAGTAACGAGCACCCAGAATACGCGAAATCCCTAAACATGTGGGGTGCATTATATGACAAAAACCATGCCTACTTTATCAGACAGCCACTTGGGACAGTTTGGGAACCGAGCTCCAAACTTCCTTCGGAATCCATTGAAGAACATATCATATACAACATACATGGCTATCGAGTTACCCAACAACGATTGGAGCATCAAGAAGACATTGATCGTAGAATAAAGTCTAAATATAAGCAATAATATAATCTAGTGTCATCGGTCGTTACCCCTCTTTCGGAACATTCGTGGTAATCGTCGGCGCAATATCATCGCCAAATGAAGTGTAGCCAAAGAATCCAAGAGCCGTCATAAACGCCGTGCACAGGAGCATCGTTGTCGACAAGACTCCAGCCGGCGCCAAAAATGCAGACGGATCGTCGAGCTTATTTTCAATCGGAAGGATCATCGTCTGCCCTTCGAATGAATACATGCTCATTCCAATCATGGTTATCGTGCCGCTAAAGTTTGTATATGACGGCAGCTTGTCCCAATGATTCGGCTGTCTAGAAAAATACAAAAAACAAATGCGTCGACGCCTGATAAACTCACTGAATTGTAAACTGCATTATAACTGAAGCTCCAATAACGAAGAAAACTGATGAAACGAGAGCAAAGAATGAGACAATCTTCATTTCTGTGAACATGTTGGCGATGAGAATAAATATTAGCGAGATTGAAGCCATCATCACAACTTGTTGGTGCCGAGTTCCGCCAAGGTAGTCGCCGACAAGATTCACCAAGTTGTCCGAAATAAAGAGAATCGCAACGCTGCACATTCCGAGCTGGTAGAATAATATTGTCACATTGACGGCGTACCTAACAGCAATCAAGTTGAGATAAATTTATAAAATGCGGTTTCTTACATGACTGTTTTACTATTGTTCCGTAATATCCGGATATCGCTGTAATCACACACCTTCTTCGCAAAATGGCCATAATCCAGAGCAGAACGATCCGATCTAACAAAATGATTATTTTTGTTTTGGTTAAAATTGTATTTGTGATTAAAAATTTGTTATTCGTAGCTATTGTAATTTTCAGAGTTCTGTGCCTAATGGAAGAGGAAAAAATGATGGTCTCGTTTGGACGGCCGCACGACCACAAAGGACGTTTCCATCTCTTCCCTTTCAATGTGTTTCCTATTTTTTGAGACGAGTTGACGACAAAACGAGACCTTTTTTCTTATTTTTTTCCTCTTCCATCAGGCACCGATCTCTGAAAAGGAAAATATCTTAGAAATATTCGATTTTTAAATTTAGAACAAATTTACATTGTCTTGATATGCGTCACAGTTAATCAATAAAAATTTTTTATTTGAAAATATATTGCCCTTTTCAGAGATCGGTGCGTAATGGAAGAGGAAAAAAATTAGAACAAAATGAGGTTCTCGTTTGGACGGCCACTCAAATATACAATCAAATATTTAAAGAATGTGCAAAACTTTTTAAATAGCGGAATAAATGAATGGCTAGGCCATTAACAATAACAAATATACAATGATCTTAAAGTCACATATGCTACATTTGATCAGAAGGGCTCAAATGATTTCTTTTTTGTCGCAAGGGCATCGAAATAATTATTTAAATTTTAATTGCGTAATATTCCGTCATTTTATTTTCCGATGGAAGAAAATCTTCTTGCTCCTTCGGAAAGGAAAATTTCTCGTAACGAATGAAATAAATAAATTTGCGTTTTCTGCCTTATTTCGTAAAAGACTGGATAGTTCAAAAGCTTGTCGAAATAAAACGTTCAATGATAGATTTTGAATAATTTATTCTCTTAAAATATTGTCCTTTTCAGAGGACAATATTCCGTGCCTAATGGAAAAGGAAAAATAGGATGGAATGAGGTTCTCGTTTGGACGGCCATCTTCTCATCTCTCATCAATGTGTTTTGTCACAAAAAATGGGCAACCCACATTGAAGAGGAATAGACGAAAAATTTGTTTGTGGCCGTGTGGCCGTCCATCCAAAACTTTCATTTTTTCTTATTTTTTTGCTCTTCCATTCGGCACAGATCTCTGAAAAGGACAACATATAACCATTATTTCATTTCTAGGCTAAATATGCGAATAGGAATATAGACTATTTCAAAATTTTTGACGGCTGCGTTGCGAACCGCTGCGCAGTAAAACCATTATAAATTGAGAGACACAAAGACAACTCTCTATTTTTATAATTTTCGCAACGCGCAGCGGTTCGCAACGCAGCCGTCAAAAACTTTGAACTTTTGTCTATAGAAAAAATTATTTCAAAATGTATGCCTCGTTATTGCTATAATTCAGAGTAATAGAACGCGTATATGCACCAAATACGCAAACACCGTTTTATGGATATCATATAACGAAATAATCATAAAACTTTGAATCTTCCCATTTTTATATATAGCTGTTTGTCGTTATTATTAGAATCTCTCTTTAAAACTTTTTCGATTTCATTATTATATTCGTCAGCACTTCGGTCAAAACGAAATTCCACCATCAGAGTTTGTATTTTTCTCTGCGCGTTGCCTTTTGTGATGTGTTTCGTTTTTCTATATTCCTCTTCTACAATACACGATCATTTATTTCAACAAATATAATTTAAAATAATTTAACGCGCAGACAACAATACATAAAATGAAGAGTGATAGCATTTTTCGTGGTTTTTTGACCGGAGTGCGTCAGGCTATTATTGCGTAAAATAAAATCCATTAGTTGTTATCTGTGTACTTTGTGCATTAATATTCAAAGCAAATCATTGGTCGTGATATTACGACAAGATTTTTAACTTACGCATTTTATTTTACGCAATGTTTGATTTTTAATTGGTTCCATAAAAATCTATTAACTATTTCAATTTTTGACGGCGCGTTGCGAACCGCTGCGCAGAAGGGTAATTATAAATAGAGAGATGAGACTCTTTTTATCATTGTCGCAACGTGCAGATTTTTGAAAGTTATTAAAAGTCGATTTAAAGGAGCATTCCGAATAATGAAATGGTTTCGCTTGAGAGAGGTGTAGATTTAATTAGCAATTTGTTGTGTAATTTATTATATTTAGGATCGATATTCAAAGAAAAACGAAATAATATAGTCGTCGTCAAATTCGATTACCACCGCAAAATGTGACGCACTTTTCAAATATTATTTTGACTATAAAATAATTGAAAATTAAATCTACACCTGTCTCAAGCGAAACCATTTTATTATTCGGAATACTACTTTAAATCGACTTTCAATAATGTACACCACGACAATATATGAGATGGAAGAGAAAATTTGGCAACTTTCCATATTATGGCAAGTCGAGTAAAACATTTTGGCATAGCTTTTCTTTTCCAAATACATATAATATCCTGACAAATCTAATTTAATCATAACAAATTGACCAACTTTTTCGCTAAATGTTGGCTCGATTTGACGAGCACATAGTTTCCGTACCAATTCAGCGCTGCAATGACAAACGACATGACAAAAGATACCTTAACGAAATTAGATTGCTTGCGTTCATATCATACCCATGCACTGTTTCATACCCATAGACCTCCCAATTTCCAAGCATACGGAAGCGAGAAGCATCCCGCATTGAACATTGACTTCGACAATGTCAAGACTGCGCGAGTCGGGCTGGAGTTGGAAAATGTGTTATTTGAATAAGTGAATCTTCAAGGTAACCTGATGACATCGCCACTTCTCGTGCGCACAGGCTCTACTAACGCTCTGCCATCATTCATTGATTCGATGTCGCCATCAATGGTATTGGTTCTATCCCTGTTCTCTTCATCATCATTCATCTAAAAGTGCGTTGCATTACACTTGATGAATAACGAGTTAAATAATTTATAATGAGGTAAAAACTCTAATGGGTTTTGCGTAATGAACAATTGCAATAAAATGTTTATTCAAAATATAATTATTATTCTTTAAGATAGACCCTGGATCCGGAACAGAACGTAGCCTTAACATTGATTTCTTCATCAATAAGGACAAAGTCGGCAATTGTTCCCACATCGAGCACACCTTTCTCCTTATTGATTCCTAATGCTTTAGCGGGTCGGTGCGTCGCACAGGCAAGAGCATATTCAATGGAGCAGTTTGTTGCTTTAATGAGGTGACGAATGCAGTATGCCATATTTGCAACACTAAAATACGAAAATCTAGAGCTTTTTAAAATATGGCATGAATTACCTTCCAGCAGTTGTGGTGGATCCATCCAGCACTGCATGCAAACCCTTGACGTGAATCGTTTGAGCGCCTAGCTTATGGACGCCATCTGCCATACCAAGGGCCGCAATTGCGTCAGTCACAAGAACCATTCCCTCTGGGAATGTTCTTAATGAATTAAATAAAGTTATAAGGATTATAAATTTAATAACATACCGATAAGCAATGCGAAGAGCTGAATCGTGAGTATGAATGCCATCAGAGATGATTCCATAGAAGATATTTTTGTTATTCTTGCTCGTTAGAAGACCAATTATCCCTGGATCTCTATGATGATACTGAAAAGGGTGATTTCCGGATCATTGTGTTACGAATAAAATTTACAGATTGCATCGCATTAAAGAGATGTGTTATCATAGTTGAGCCAGACTTTACCGCCAATTCAGCATGTAGAAAGTTTGCCGATGAATGACCGACGGATACAACAATTCCTTCCTTTGTTAAATAGCTAAATTATTATTCAAAGATATCACAATAGAAATTTAAATACCTTATAGCTTCATCAGCCCCTGTTAGTTCCGGAGCAAGAGTGACAATCGAAATATTGTTCAGACATCCATATACCTGAACAAGAGAAGTTCTTAGTAAAAATTGTGAATGTTTCTTTGATTGCGACACGAACCTTATCGATTATATCATTTGGTTTATCAGTAAATGATGATTGCACAAATTGCTCAGGATGGCATCCACGCTTATTGATAGAAATGAATGGTCCTTCAAGATGTGCTCCTAAATATTTTGTTTTTAAACGACTATTGGTTTAGGGTGAATATACCCAAGATTCCGGCGCCATCCTTACTTCCATTTGATTTCTTAAGGAAGGGCAAAGCCTGAAGTTCAATAAATTGTTAAAATTTTCGTTTATTTTTCAAAAATAATTTATTCATTTCGTTTTAAAGAAATTATTCATGATCAAATTCACACATTTTATTTTTATTAAGAAAATGTTCGCAATTTTTATTATTGGTGGATGGATGGGTTTCCTTGAAGCGAAAAAAAAAAGATTTAATGATTTTTCACTAGAAATAGTTCAGGGTAATACTTTTTGACCTTTCTTGATTCGTTGGAAAATGAACTTTAACTGTTTTCTGATAATATATAGTTTGCTTCGAGAGAGAGAGAGAGAGAGAGAGAGAGAGAGAGGTGTCGGGTGCACACCAAATTATTCTGAGCTGTGTTGTGGCCTTGTAAATTTTAGTCCACGTTTTTGTTTCGAATTTTCTACGTGATCATGTGCTATTTCTTGGCTTAATAATATTTATTCACGGATGAATTAACCTCAGTGCTCACCAATATTTAACTATCATCCTTTTCAGAAATCGGTGAGTAATGGAAGAAAAAAGGGGGAAGGCCACACGGCCACAAACGACTTTTTCGTCAATTCCTCGTCAATGTGTGCTGCCCATTATATCGAAAAGAGTGCCCGTCCAAACGAGAACCTCATTCCATCCTAATTTTTTCCTCTTCCATTAGGCACCGATCTCTGAAAAGGAAAATATCAAAAATACATTATAAATAGCTGAAAATAAAGACGTGGTCTTAAATTTATGGACCAACTTTAATTTTGTGTGTGCTTGTTTGTTAACGTTTTAAGCAGAATAAAAGATGATATATAACATTTACCAAATTTTGGCGCACAGCAAGACAAATATAAACACCGAAAAAATTCAAATTTCTTGCCGCGGAACGGACAGCATCAACTTTGATACAGAATAGGATCTATTTAAATTTCCTGTCACTTTAGCAGATTTTCCTCTAATTGTTTGGGAATCTTAAAATCTGTGGAAAGTGTCAGATAATAGAGAATTTTCCGAAGTTCTGCCTTTACGAATTCATTTGAATTTGCTCTACTTTCGTAGGATATTCGAGGAAACTATTCTGAAAAAATGTCGTGGCCTTGTAAATTTTAGTCCACGTTTTGGTATCGAATTTTCAGCGTTCTCATGTGTTTCTTCTTGATTTAATAATATTGAACCGTTCATAAATTAATGTCAGAATACTTGCCAATATATTATTAACAAAAATACATTTGAATTCTCTTTAAATAAATGCGTGGACTAACACCTCAAAACAACTTTAAAGCTATTTGGAATATTAAGAGCAACATTACAATTATAAAGTCTCTTGGAAACATTTTGTAACTAATAGGTAACGCCATGAAATAATTAAAATGTTTAATAAAATAAAAAAATTTTTTTTTAATAAAAAAAAACAAGTTACAAGCCAGAATTTATGTGCAATGGTCTAAAAATGGGATCTTATTTCAGTAACATTTTAGTATGGTTCAAGACAAGATGGGGAAACGTATAGAGAAAAATATAGATGGAAATAAGTCACAAAATTTACGTGAAAATGCCGCAAATGGCGTTTTTATAGATGTTTTACGAGTTGCCGCATAGACTATTTAAAATTTTCTGAAGCGGATTATGGAGATAATAAGTTCAAAGATCCATATAGAATCCAATTCTATGGGTAAATAATAATATTTAACTTAAATTAAACTCTTTTTTATTACTGCGCCTGACGTGGAAACTTGGAAATCCAAGTGAGCACACCAGACACAATAGTAGACGAGAAACCATATAACCAAACGAATTGTTCAAAGCAAGAGCTCAGAAAAGTAACTTAAATATGAAATCACAGATACTTTAAGGATAACTTGCAAAAGTGACGTGAAAATAGTTTTAATGTACATGTGTACGTGAAGATAAATTAAACCGAGCAGGTGCGTTTAATATTGCAAAACCGTCATTTTCATTTGGCGTGCATATTCCTTTAGCATAGAACTTTATGTTTTAGGGATTTTAAGGCTAAAAATATGGCAAGCGTAAAAATAATAAAATCAATGTTTAAAATTTGCAAAATGCATTTGGCATACTTGCAAGCGCTTTAAAACATTCAAATAAGTAAAACGTGATTACTGAATTTCCTCGACATTTGCGGGTGATATGTAAGAGCTCTTATAAGAGTGAATATAATTAAAGATTATTTCATTTAAAAGTGGTAAAGTCCAGAGGTCGTATGCAAGAACGTATTCATCCGTTAAATGGCGATGGAAAACCATTGATAAATTACCTTTTCCAGTAAATTAAATATATTTTTAATACAATTGCACACCAAAAGAATGAGTAAAAACAAGACCTGAGAAAATCCACTTAAATCTAATATTTTTCAAAATTTTAAGTACCAGAGAATATTTAAGGAAAGCCTGTAAGATTGACGTTGAAATTACTTTTTTAACGTTCACGTAGAAATTAATAAAATGCGTTTAAATATTACAAAAATGTCTATTCCATGTGCAATTGAAATATTATTTCTAGCATACACTTATTCAGATTTTCTTCTAATCGTAATTTATAAACGTAAATCTTATAAACGTAAGTAAGTAAGTATTCCACCGCCGTTTTCAGGATAAATACGTTCTTGGCTTCAGGTGAAGATGTATTTAATAGAGAAAGAAATAGGTTCAATTATAAATGAGTAACCAATCGATATTTGTGAACATATAGGGAACAGTAAATAGCAATCAATAATAATGAAATAAGGCTTAAAGTGTGTAGTTTTATTTAAACAGATTCAACAAAGAATATTTCATAATAAAATCATTATTTGAAGGGATATATTGAAATAAATGTTTAAAATGGGAGGAAAATAATGGGAGAACATGTATAAGCCGAGGAATGAAAACAAAAATAACAAACAAATAAACAAAAAAAGGCGAATGACCACATGATGGAAGGAACAGACGATGGTCATTTGAAGAGAAGAAAAGTGTTCTTGTTAGGAAAACAATAAACAATTGTCTGTTTATTGATCAATGAGAAGATGGGAGAGAATCTGTCTAGGAATTTAAGGGGGAATGTTTCAAGGGAACGTTTTAGGTGCGTACTTACCTAATTAAATAATAAAGTATCCATCAACATAATTAATAAGATCCGTTTAAATATTGGTAATTTAACATTTTAATTTGGCGTGCAATAGGTAATTCGTACTCCGTTGAAGAGTATGGCTCGTAAAGAAAACAGAATACACAAATATACAGGTACGATCACTTCAAATTCCGGAGAGCACATCAGATATTCCACTGACGCAACTTTTGAAAGCTGTTCATAGAAGGATGAACCTAACGACGGATGCACAAGCACGGCAACCAGAAAATGTCGACTTTGCAGAATTCAAGACCATTTCATTTTGCGCGCAAATATCATAAATTTGTATAGACATACGTGGATTTAAATAGTTTAATGAGACCGTCATTTTACGATTTCGGGTGGTATGGTAATAAAATGATCCCAATAAACATGCTCAAATATAACTTTTCGGGAAGATATTAATGTTTTTAGATAGTTTAAGACAAGCCTAGTTGATTGGCCGTGAAAAATGCGGTGTTAATAATACGCAAAAATTTTTAGACACGCTTGAAAATCGAAAAAATAGTCATTTCCATGGGGAATGCAAATGGTAATAAAATGAGCCCAATAAACATGCTCAAATCTAAGTTTTTGGAAAGATATTAATGTTTTTAGATAGTTTAAGACAAGCCTAGTTAATTTGTCGTAAAAAATGTGGTGTTAAAAATACGTAAAAATTGTTAGACACGCTTGAAAATCGAAAAAATTGTCATTTCCATTTGGCATGCACCTCAAATGGTATGGTAATAAAATGAGCCTAGTAAACATGCTCAAATCGAACTTTTTAGAAAGATATGAATGTTTTTAGATAGTTTAAGACAACCCTAGTTGATTGGACGTGAAAAATGTGGTGTTAAAAATACGTAAAAATTGTTAGACACGCTTGAAAATCGAAAGAAGTAGTCATTTCCATTTGGAGTGCATCAACATCAAAACAAACCTTTTTATACACATCTGATTGACTAGTAATAATAGTTGGTGCATAACTGGTTACACCATAAGCTAGAAGCTTCTTCGAAACCAGTTTTATCCCACTTTGATAGTCTTCGTCGCTAGAGTGCGTCGAAAAATCAATTCCAAATCCACCTTCATAACAAAATAACAAATTAAAAAATCTTGCATCGTTGTAATACCATTCAGTTGTAAATCAATGAACCCCGGCGCCATTATCAATCCATCACAGTCGATTTGAATATCAGCTTTGATTTTTTCACAATAAAATACACGCATTTCATCAACTATTCGACCATCTTTTACCTATTTTTAGTAAATATTGGTTAAATGAGCAAGTTTTTTTCAAAAAAGCAAACCCATAAATGAGCTGGCTGTATTTTATCGCCAATTAGAATTGAGCAATTAATAAACTGTAGCAACTTTCCATTTGTGTCAAGAGAATCAAGTTCGCCGGAATTGTAGGATAAACGGAGCACCATTTACCTAAAAATTGAAGAAACAATTGTATATTGATGTATGTAAAGGTATGCATCTTATCAATTAAGTTATATTTATTATCAATAATTGTGTGAACGCAATAATGTATTGATGCTTGGTTTATAATTATTTTTTGGTTGATTATGGAAACCGGCAAGACTTCAGTGGCTCAAGAATAATTTAAAGAAAACCGATGGAAACAGATTTTTCCTTCGTTTGTCTGGCAGTGTGTGGTTTTGCATTATCTTGTTGAAGGAGTATCCGCTTCCGATTGATTAATGATGGATATTTCTCGCCAAATTGGCCGCGATAGAGTTCTGCGTCGATGGTCCGACCATTTGGAACTAGCTCGAAGTAAATTATGCCTTCGAAATTCCATCAAACATACAGATGTGTCTTCTTTGAGAAACGATCACATTTTGCTACCGGTTGACCGGGTTCCAACCCTTGATTTTGTCTGTCCGGATTACTGAAGTAGACCCACTTTTCATCACAAGTTACAATGCTACCAATAAAACGGTAATCTTGTGGATTTTTGAGCAGATTTCGGCATGTCTCGACAAGTTTTTGAGCTTGAATTTCAGTCAATGCATGAGGTACTTCTCGGCAGGACTTTCTCAAGGGCGTAAAGATGTCGTACAACTGATGTTTGAGGAATATCGAGTTCGACCGTCAATCTGCGAGTACTTATTGATGGATTTTTCTCAACAGCTTCACGGATTGCTTCAGAGTCCACTGTCATAGGTCGGCCTGAATGTGTCTTGTCCTCGAGATCAGTGTCGCCGTCGTTAAGTATTTTGAACCAATTTCGCGCAGTACGATCCGAGACCATATTGTCGCGACCCCATCACTAATATATATTGTTTCTAAAATTTGGTCGCGACCAAGGACACCGATGCTCATTAGCTGTATTGTTTCTATTGTATCAAGTTTTGACATTTACCATATGTACCATATGTTGTTCACTATAAATACCCCAGCGACAATTGTAATATTGAGATTCTACCACTGGGACGAATAAAGACAATTCTATTAACCGCGTTGTTACAATATTGTCGTCTTCAACCACGCATATCTTTTTTGCAAATCGCAAAATTGACATTTCCCATTGGCGTGCAAGAGAGGGTGGTCGGACACGGTCAAGCTGTGGGTCGCGATATTCGTACACGAGAAACCTATCCCCAGGGCAACACGAAGAAAAACGACATTCTCGAGGAGAATATGGCTTGGTCAACATTGGCAAGGCTCAGCCGCACACTCTGGAGTGAGTTGGTCCGCATCTCGACGCAGTCGGAATGACGTCGGACAATCAAGTAATCAAGTAATCAAGCAAGTAGTAACCGACTAGACTTCAGTGGCTCAGCGTAAAATCAGTTCGTCATATTGTATAATTTATACCTAACTGATTTTACCTAACTGATTTTTTTAACTGATTTAACACTGCTTCGCCACTCCGAGCCCCATTCCATACGAGCTCAAGATCCGCCAAACTCTTGTATCTTAATCCAATACCTTAATCAATTCGGTCTGCTTGACACCAGTGAAAAGAAAATAATCCCGCTTCTCTTTCCTGCATTCTTCCTTGCACTTCATCACCTCGTTCTTATCACTAATCTTCCTCCACGGCAGTCCTGAGAGAAGCTCAAAAATTGATTTCAAATATAGGCGAGTCTACCTGCAGAGACAATCAGATCTAGTAGGAGATAGAACCAACTTTCGCAGTCATCTTTCGGTCCGAGCTCGATTCCCTTGTGGCATGCTAATGGCGCGAAACGAATCGTTCCCTAAAGCAAATGTACAACTGATATATAGTTTCGCAACAAACCTTAAAGCCAACACTTTCTCGAGGTGTTTTCAGTTCATTCTTGTCGTTCAAAAACTTCCGCGCAATTCCAAAATCGAGAATATAAATGAGGTGTTTTTTATTTTCTAATCCACACGCATAGTTCTGCGGCTTCAAGAATGAATTCGTGCTTGTGCAAATCCTCACAAGCTTCGAGACACTGCTTCGCCACTCCGAGCCCCGTTCCATACGAAAACACTTTATTGTCGCGTTCCAGCTTAAGATCCGCCAAACTCTTGCCAACCAGCTCCATGACAAGGAAGAAGTACCCTTCTTTGTCTTTCTTTCCCCGATCCACAATTGCCGTAAAATGGCGTCCATTTGAGACCAATTTCAGAATGGCAATTTCCATTTTAAGTTTAGAATGCTTACGCTTTTCCATCTTCCTCTCCACTTTCATCGCGTATATTTTATCCGTTTTACTTTCCTTCGATTCAAGTGAGACACAAGATTGCAAGAAACATCAAAACCTACAAACCGCCCTCACCAAGAAGTTTACTTACCATGTAGGTCGTCTTGCTGCTTGAAATTTCTGTTCCCTGAAATTAGATTCACTTTATTAATCTTTGATTGAGCACCGCACCGGTTTGCAGTTAAGATCATCATCTTCCTTAGCACAAAATCAGTTAGGTATTCCCCATAATTAAATACACAAAAGAAAATTAATTCGAAAATAAAAATTATACAATATGACAAACGTGATGATAATTGATATCAATTTAAGCATTCGAAAGCATTCTTCATTCATTTCAGGATAGTTCGCTGATAGAATGTCAGACGAGGAAGATGATGATCTTAACTTCAAACCGGTGCGGTGCTCATCCAATAATTAATAAAATGAATCCAATTTTAGGGAACAGAAATTTCAAGCAGCAAGGCGACCTACATTGTTAGTAAACTTCTTGGTGAGGGCGGTTTCGGCGCCGTTTATCGGTTTTAATGTTTCTTGCAATCTTGTGTCTCACTTGAATCGTTTTTAGAGTGAAGGACAGTAAAACGGATAAAATATACGCGATGAAAGTGGAGAGGAAGATGGAAAAGCGTAAGCATTCGAAACTTAAAATGGAAATTGCCATTCTGAAATTGGTCTCAAATGGACGCCATTTTACGGCAATTGTGGATCGGGGAAAGAAAGACAAAGAAGGATACTTCTTCCTTGTCATGGAGCTGGTTGGCAAGAGTTTGGCGGATCTTAAGCTGGAACGCGACAATAAAGTGTTTTCGTATGGAACGGGGCTCGGAGTGGCGAAGCAGTGTCTCGAAGCTTGTGAGGATTTGCACAAGCACGGATTCATTCATCGCGACTTGAAGCCGCAGAACTATGCGTGTGGATTAGAAAACAAAAAACACCTCATTTATATTCTCGATTTTGGAATTGCGCGGAAGTTTTTGAACGACAAGAATGAGCTGAAAACACCTCGAGAAAGTGTTGGCTTTAAGGTTTGTTGCGAAACTTTATATATCAGTTGTACATTTTCTTTAGGGAACAATTCGTTTCGCGCCATTAGCATGCCACAAAGGAATCGAGCTGGGACCGAAAGATGACTGCGAAAGTTGGTTCTATCTCCTACTAGATCTGATTGTCTCTGCAGGTAGACTCGCCTATAATTGAAATCAATTTTTGAGCTTCTCTCAGGACTGCCGTGGAGGAAGATTAGTGATAAGAACGAGGTGATGAAGTGCAAGGAAGAATGCAGGAAAGAGAAGCGAGATTTTCTTTTCACTGGTGTCAAGCAGACGGCCGAATTGATTAAGATATTGGAATACATTGATCGGCTCAAATACCACGACCACGTTGATTACGAATACATTTACAAGACATTAGAAGAAGCGTGTTCACAAGCCGGATGCAAAATTGATGCGCCGTATGATTGGGAATATGATACTAATAATAATTGAATAAATTTTCTATCTTATAAATTCTATCTTGAGCGAAATACCTTTTCCTATTCGAATTTTATGGTTTTTTTTTTGTTTTTGCTAGGAGGAGTTTTATTCCACAACACACCACCACACACCTAAAAGTAGTGACTTATTTAACGCCACACAGGGAATTATTTGTTTTAATTGTATCACTAAAAAAAACAGGAAATCACAGCAAAGATGTCACAGTGGCAAATGGATGGGATGCAAAGCAAAACGACTCAGACAGTCAGAGAAGTAAAATAATGAGTTTTGGATGGTGTACGGTTGGTGCACTCGTGTCTCCGCTGTGGCAGCAACTATTTCCACCATCCTAGCACCTGCAGACACTGGGTATGGCACTAGTCGTCCCCTGACTTGAATCCAATTGAGAATTTGTGGGAAAAGCTGGAGAGACGATTGGCAGGAAAAAAGCGAAAAAAAAGAGAAGTACCAGCAACTGGTAGACGAATGGAAGAAGATGCCACTGTCAGTAATCGACACTTTTCTCGACTCCATGAAGCGCAGATGCCAGGCTGTCAATGACTCTCGTGGCTTCGCAACAAAATATTAGACCCAATTTGTTAGTTTTTATATGTTATGTGTTGAATAAACGTGTTATTTTTTGAAGAATTAAGGTCGAAATTTGATTTTTTTCATTTTTTCCCCTAAAAATTTTATTTTTTCTTATTTTTGCATGACACTTGTCTACAAACTTTCTAACGCTTCCAAAAACAACTGGTAAAAATTTCGGCTCAATACCGGATCTCGAAAACAAGTTATGCTCGAAAAACCCACCCGGTATTGTATATATAGTAAAAATTAAAATATAATTAATTGGCATTGAACTCGTTGTATTGATTTCCACTATTTCGTCTCGAACTTTCTTGGCACGACGTATTCATCCATGTATCACCAGCATTTGAAGGCTTCTAGATATTTTCAAATTATATTTTTAGATTTGTAAAGTCAGTTTAAAATTAAAACTATACTCTTCATTTTTCTTTACACATGTATACTTATTGATATTACCCTATTTATCCGTTTTATTGGATTTCGTTCGTACACGATAGGTTTCTAGAGATAGGTTTCTCTCATTTCGTGTCTAATGTCTCCACACACTCGTCTGTCATCAGAATATTTAATGAAAACAATTCTACTCAACATAAAAATTGAAATTGTTTATTGACTAATTAATAGATAACAAATTTTTGGATACATTAACTATCAAAACAATCAAAACCTATAACAATAAAAAGCATATATATCTAACAAGGTTAGCACATTAAAGACATTTGAATCTATCACATAAAAATTCCATAACACTATCATAATCTTGGCTTAAAGCTCTTCTAAATCCGTTAAAAATAACATCATCCGAAATTCTATAAAAACTGTTGGATACCCAATTTGTCACTGTTGCGTACGACAGTCTCTTTCGGTTCCCATTTCTAGTGAAAGTTGCTTGGCTCAAATCGGTCATCCAAGATTCCCAGCAGCTCCTTAATCTATCCTTAAACGGTTTGTTCACAGCACGCCAACTGGTGTTAGTTGAAAATGGTTCGATTCAGTCATTGTATGCCGGTATATTGCGCGTTACCGTGCGGCAACTGCAAAAGGGCACCACACCCTATTTGCTTATTTTTCTGATATTTCAATAGAATTTGTTATTATTTGATGACTAATTCGCGATTATATTGTTTTATTCCGTACCAATGGTAATGGATGGATACATGGATAAATGAGAAGAGCTGGAAAGGACAAATTCGAAGGTATGAATTCATATATTAATAATTATAATAAGATGATTAAAGATTTAGATATATCCAGCACTTAAGGAACAGAAGAGCAGAAATGTCGAAGAAGTCGCGAAGAAAGAAACACAGAAATCGGGATATAAACGGAAGAGTATGTTTCGATGTCTATAAATTAATATATATACTTGTTAATTCAGGCTGTTCAAAACTGAAACAGATTATAAAGCAATTAACAGGATTATCGAAATCATGTACCACCACTAGTCAATATAATCAAACTTTTAATAAATAACGGTCAGAAGATCGAAGAAGTATCGAAGAAAGAAGCAGGAAAATTCTCTTATAAGAGCAATACCCGATCAAATAATTAGTTTCCTACATCTTTAGATTCGTCTGTTCTTGGTCTTTCTATTTATGAACAGAAACATAGCAGTTACCGCTAGAGCAACGAGCCAGAAGAGGCCGAAGAAAATAAATCTGTTACGAATAAATTCTATAAAATACCACTGACCCACCACAGAAAAAGGAGGAAGAAACAGCGACCTCCTTATAAATACCTTAAAATATTTTTGGCGAGCTGAAATTTTTTGTGCATACGTTTTTGCAAAGTTTCATCAAAATCTGAGATGTTGACCTTTTATACTCCCCTTGTGAGTCCTTCGTCGTTGTGCATTTTCCGGTCTATTTGTGCCAACTTATTGTTTTTATAGGCAATTTTATAGAGTGTTTATTTAGATAGAATTTTATCCGAATTTAGTCACTTTTAGTCTATGGAAATCAGATATATTCACGTGAAGATTCATTATATCAGTTTAAATAATCAATAATCATAATTTTAAATTGGTGGACAGGAGATTCATTGGTTAATGCTCAGTGATCAGGAATGCATCGAAGAATCATGCGTAGATGTAACCATATTCTTCTTCAACTCTGATTTACCTACAAGCTCATTTCGCTACAAGATTAAACAAGACTTGCACTTACATAATATAAAATTGCGAAACTCTTTGATCATAAACATCGCGACAAGAGCATCAATGGCAGGATATGTGCCGGCGTACAAGCAAGCCGCGTTGGCAATGCTCTTTAATTCAACACCAAACATTGGCACCACGATTGCACCTCCGATTGGCGTGAACATCATGAGCAACGGAATAATTGTTTGAATGATAAGCACGCGGAATAATTGCCGATTTAGATCTTTTGTGCGCTGACTCATCCCGCTGTTCTGGCACATTTTATTGTACGTCTTGACTCCGCAGAAAATTATGAATGCGATGATAATCATCTGAAAATATATTGATGTATAACTTCCGTACAGGCAAACCAATTGAATAACAATAGTGGAAACAACGATGATGTCGTGCCATCCGACGCGGAATATCCCCTCTTCATCAATATACTAAATGAAATGTTTGTTATTTATTAAATCACACATTTACGTAGTAAATTGCAGAAATGTAGGATACACGATAAACATCCTCATTGTAATATTGTTTAAGATCAATTCTGTAAGAAGAAGAAGAAGAAGGGGGTTAATGAGTGATTGTTTGTAAGTTACGCCATATTGTCGGATTTCGCCTCCGAAGGACCTAGAAGCATGCATAAGCTTGTATAAATTGAACCATATATTAATGGTGGAATAAATAACCGATATGTGTTCTCATTTTCAATTTGGTACATTTTATGAGGCCTTTGATTGAATGAATTAGTAAGGATATTATGGGGAATGAAGATTACCTGCAAATGGCGATGTAGCGATAGTAGAAGTGACTGCCGAGTAAGCATAAACAAATGCAGAATGAGCCGCAATAGATACCTATAATTTAATGATTAGTTTGGGGATAATATTCTCGTAATCAATGGGGACAGTATGATTTTGATATTAAAACATAAGAAATAGTACGAAATATGAAATTATTCAGTTTTGCGTTTAAATTGCGTTGAGGAATAAGTTCGTAGAGTTTTTTCCACAAAGATTTATTTGAAAACAAAGAATAATTATAAAAATAAATTAATCAGTTATGTATTCGCCGTTACTGTTTACGACTTCCTCCCACTTCTCGATAAATTTCTTGATGCCCGGTCTTGTGCCGAAGAAGTTGTTGAGACAGTTTTGAGGTCCTCGAAGGTAACACCCCTCATTGGGTTGGACAGATTGGAGGGCGCGAGGTGTCGCCGCGACATCTGGCACGACCAAATTGACTGTATTATTCCTATTATACTAGTTGCACGCCAACTGGTATGGTAACAAAGTAAACGTGCTCAAATTTAATTTTTTTCGAAGATATTAATATTTTTTAGATAGTTTAAGACAAGCATAGTTAAATTCTAGTACAAAATATTTTATTGAAAATACGTAACAATCTTCCAACGCGTTTAAGAATCGGAAAATCGTTATTTCCAGTTGGCGTGCTAGTTGTATACCTGTCAGTCTCCTACCATATGTACCATATACTATATTAGAATCCAAACTACTATTGTAATCATTCCTTGTTCATATAATCTACCACTGAATAAACTTTTATACTATTAAACTGTTACACAAGGTCTGGCGCGGAAAGATCTTACAATGGGCAGGTCCCTAACAGAATGCCTAACAGAATGGGACCCCAGAGGATCAACTAGACCAAAAGGACGACCTAAAGCGCGCTGGTCTGATGCCGTCAAACTCTGGATCTCAAACTTCACCCACGAACGGTCCACGACAAGATCCACCAGAAGATGGATAGGAATCCTGGCGACCAGAGCTGCATGGTCGACATTGGCTCGAATTGGAGAGAATTAGTCCGCTTCTCATTGCGAGAACGATTCGGACTCCAAAGTATCCAAAGTAAGTAAGAGTTCGGTGGATGCTGAACAACGAGCTCCTGGAGGGCGTTTTTTACGAAACATGCGGCCTGGCGTTGTGACACAAGATGACTTAGCCTTGTTGATTGGATATTTTCCGTCGTATAGCCTCGGGCTCAGCTGGGCAACATAGGGCTCCTTGTTTATCGTGGCGTTTCTTTCAAGCATTCCCTTCCAGTTCCACCAAACGCAGATCATGGTCTTTTTTGGGTGAAGACTCTCGGCTTTGGCGTATCTCCTGGAGCCACCCAATTCCTTTCTTTGTTTCAGATTGGCGTACAGGCACCATTCTTCATTTCCCGTAACGCTTCGGTACAAAAATCGCTGTTTATGACCGCGTGTTGCTCGATGGCGAACGAGATTTTGAGCTGCGATTTGAAGGCGATTTTCTTTGTTTTGTTCGTTGAGCTCATGAGGTACACAGGCCCCGAGTTTTTCGGCAAATCCCATCGAAAGAAGATGATTTGTTTTTTGATCACAGTTCATTTTTTCGGCCAATTCACGACTTGTTTGACGACCAACTTCCTTAAATAGTGCCTTCAGATGCTCTTCATCTAATTCTGCAGGTCGTCCATTTCGTGTCTTCAAGATTAAAGTCGCCATTTTTGAACTTTGCGAACCATTTTTGTGCAGTAAACACGCCTAAGACGCCATACAAACTGCACTTATTTCCCGAGCGGCTTCGGCTGCTTTTTGCTTTCGAAGAAGAGCAGATGTCGAAAATGCTGATTTTTGCCTCCTGGATAGTTCATTTCTAAGCCTGAAAAATTATGAAAATTTAAAATTTCAGAACAAACTAAAAACACAGTATTGTAGAGCAGAAAAAGCGCTATCAGATAAATATACACTTTGCCAAACAACAAGAAAAGTGTTGTGAAACAAAAGATAATATTAAAACTCTACGAACTTATTCCTCAATCCAATATATATATATATATATATCAGCACTCCAATGCCACGAAACCGCGCCGCATTGCAAAAGACCTCGCACCAATTGCGCAAACACTATCTTTACATTTAAGGATTATTTTTAAATTTTTGAATTGAACGTGCACGTTTAAGAAAATGCAGAGTATAAACAAAATTATTATATTTACTATAACTTTCGAAACAACATATAACTAACGATTCGCTTAAAGAATAATTGATAAATTACACATTAAACAAAAAATAAATTAAAAGGTAGTGTTCGCGCAATTGGTGCGAAGTCTTTTGCAATGCGGCGCGGTTTCGTGGCATTGGAGTGTATCAGGGTTGCACGAAATTCCATTCTTCTAATCAATATTTTGTTTACACCCTTCTAACGAGGGAAGTCACTTTAGCGTCCGATTGAGATTTTGATGAGACCTGCACCATTGATAGATTCGAATGCGCTGTTTCTAAATCCGTTTTTTCGTTGAGACGAGATATGAGCCGTCGAATCATAGATATGAATAAACCACAACACTGATTACAAATCCGTTTTCAAAATACATTCCAAAAAGTCAAAATTTGTGGTTTATGCACACCCATTAATCGATCTTTGGCGGTTCATATCTCGGATCAACGAAAAAACAGATTTAGAATCAGCGCATTCGAATCGATCAACGGTGCAAGTTTCAACAAATTCTCAAAGGGACGCTAAAATGACTTGTGATATCAAATATAAAAAAATCTGATTCGATATTGTTAGACTGGCCGGTTTAACATTTATTGGGTAAAAGACATATTCTTTAATGCACACCAAATGGAAAGTTTGACTTAACAGCTATGAAATTCCACAGATGACTATTTTTTAGCCAATCTTTTTTAATTATTGTCCTTTTCAGAGATCGGTGCCTAATGGAAGAGGAAAAAAATAGGATGGAATGAGGTTCTCGTTTGGACGGCCCTTTTTTTTGAAATTATGGGCAGCACACATTTAAGAGGAATTGACGAAAAATGTTGTTTGTGGCCGTGTGGTCGCCCATTATTTTCTCTTCTTTTATTGCTCTTCCATTAGGCACCGATCTCTGAAAAGGACGATAATTATTTTAATTATTTAAGGTACTTCAGCATTGTTTGTTATACTTTATACACAGATGTACCTCTACCTTCAGGTACTATCTATTTATGAGAAATTGATGATCCCAATTTTATTTTTATATAGTCGTCGCCAAATTCGATTACCACCGCAAAATGTGGCGCACTTTTTAAATATTATTTTTTCATTTAATTTTTATGATTATTTTCTTGTTTATTCTCATTCTATACCGTTTTTTCTAAAATAAATTGAAGAATATGTTTTAGATGTTGTTCAATCGTGGAATAAATTTGGGAAATAATAATAATCATAAAAATTAAATGAAAAATAATATTTAAAAAAGTGCGCCACATTTTGCGGTGGTAATCGCATTTGGCGAAGACTATAAAAAATAAAAGTTATCAATCTGATTTGATCTAGAAATTTTGAAGAAATATAATGAAAAACAGAGAATATTTGTTTTGTTACAACCATGGATACGACGTGCGCAAAGATGACATAGATCGGAGACACGCGAGCATACATTATAGAACAGGACCTCTTGGGGTCCCGCCTCCTTCCCTTGATGCTTTAGTCAGTCGTCTACTCAGCAGGGTTACGGGTCGGTTACATCGGATCATCACACCAACTACTACTCTTTGGGTCGCTAAGAAGAAGGGGAGTAGGTGGGGGAGCTGTATTGTACCGGTAGTTTACATGCGTCACAACTCCTAACAATACTCTTCGGGTCGCCAAAGTATAAGGAGAGTAGGGGTTAAGTAGTAGAATGTAACGGTTTCATGTTCTCATTGAGACCATTTGAAAATAATTTATGAACGTTGAAAATGAATTATCAATTTCTTATATTTTGATAATAGCTAACAGTAGTCTGTTATTTATAAAACAAGAAAACACAAAACTGGTTGATCACATATTTGCTCCAAAAATTACTCCAAGCCAAAATACCCGAATAATTTATTCTTTGGATGTGTTGTAGAGGAAGGTAAGCTTTATCTATTAATACAAAAAAAAATTAAAAATCGAACTTACTTGCCAATGGAACTCCAAACCATCGCTCGTACTTTAACAAGAAATTAACGAAGAATATACACGAATATTTCTTACCGTGCATTACCTGCAAACATGTACTATTAATTAATATCCGCAAAAAAATGTAAAATCGCTGTTATTTAGTATATCAACACTTCTATCGCAGTTGCGATCATTTTTTATTTATCTTAATAACATACAGTACTGGGCAAAAAGGTATACCCCGATTATTTTTTGAGTGTAACTGGGTTTAACCTATAAATCCGACATTTTTAATAGAGCTGCGAAAGGGTTAAAAGAAGTTTTTAAATGACATATTACTCAGAAGCATAGACCTCTTCAGTATAAATAATAACATTTATTGAATTAAGCAAAATTCGGAAAATGACACTATATTGTTGGAATGATTAGAAAACCCGGAAACATAAAAGACAAGTGTAAACCCCGGTTTTAACTTAATTAATACTTTGTTGCGTGTGCCTTAGCGTCAATAAATACCTGACATCTGCGCGGCTTCGAGTCCAAAAGAGTGTGAATAACAGACAACGGAATGGCTTTCTAGGCGCCCTCAAGTTGAGCGAAGTTTTCATCCGCATGTTTGGCTTGGAGTCTTGTAACTCGTCTTTTGAGCTTCTCCCAGAGGTGTTCAATCGGTTTCAATTCCGGAATCTGCGATGGCTACTTAAGAACGACCACCCGGCGACGTTGAAACCTGTGCGCCGACGTATGCTTGGGGTCGTTATCCTTCTGAAAAACGTACTCCCGGGCCACGTTTGTCAATGCCCACGGTCGCATCGTGTTCTCCAAGATATCCTCGTATTGAAACCTATCCATGATTACATTTACACGCCGGAGTGGTCTCATGGCGGCGTCGGAGAAACATCCCCAAATCCTACACGAACCACCACCATGCTTAACCGTTGGGAGCTGGTACTTAGGAAGGCATCTGGTACCAACAGGCTGTTTTCCTCTAAACGACGTCGAATGGATCTTCCAGATGGCATTGGATCGTTTGGAGTCGACAAAATCATCTGGATATCGGTGGATGGCCGTACTTCTCGGTTGGACGCTCGACAAATGTTCCTATATTCGAGTCGTGTTGTTAGACGAGGTCTGCCCGCCGATTTCTTGGCAACAATGTGACCCTAAGTGGATCAGGGGAGTTTAAAAAATTGTACTTGAAGTTTAAATCCCATGGCGGCGTCGGAGAAACATCCCCCAAATCGTACGCGAACCACCACCATGCTTAACCGTTGGAAGCTGGTACTTAGGAAAGCATCTGGTTTCAATCAATCTCATCAATCTCATCCTTCATTTTTGTGCTCATTTCACACAAATATTCTCAAGGTGTAGGTTTTAATGAGAATTTTTTAAAGGAGCAGGATCAGGTCGGGGAAAAGATTTTTCAATTTGTTTATTATTTCGTTTACATTCTTCACGTTGTTGCTTGTTTTAGTTTTTTTAATAAATCGGTTTAAATATATACAATAATACCATATAAAGGCTATTTCAATTTTTTTGACAATGCATTGCGAACCGCTGCGCAACAAGACTATTATAAACAGAGAGACACATGAGACAACTCTCTCTCTCTGTATAGATGTCTCGACGCGCAGAGGTTTGCAATGCGTCGACAAAATTGATACAGTCTATAATTATATAATTTTCTATTTAATTTATTTGTTTTTAGTTTAGCCGTTGTCTCTTTACCCCAAACGCACGCCAACTGGATCAGCTTGACCGCAACACGTTTAAGACCACCCATATTAATTATACCAGTGATATTTTTGTTATAATGAATAGTCCCTGGTATAGCCATATTCTAGATAAATCGTATAATGGTTACAATCACGTGGAGTACTGTAACATATTCTAAAACTTTCAAAAATCACACATTTCAGTTGACGTGCACCCCAAATTGAATGGTTAAATTAGGGGCTCCGAAAAGATGCTCATGTTGCAAATTTCGGTTAGATTCGCATGTTTTTTGATAGTTTAAAACGGGTTTTAAAAAATTGGCGCGTCTATTTAAATGAAAATAATACGTTTAAACTTGAAAGACACGTTTAAATAAGGAAAAATAGTAATTTCCATTTGGCGTGGGCGTGCAAACGAGACCACAACTTTATATTTATGCTCCTTTAAGTCACGTCAACTGAAATCTTAAATATTGGTGCTCGTCAGAGATGGGCGGAATGACAGTTTTTGACATTCAGAATGCGGAGTTGAAAATGGTCGCTATCGGAATTCCTCACATCTCTGGTGCTCGTGAAAGCCGCTATAATCTATCATTTTGTACAAATTTGAATGTTTCTTGCTTATTTTAATTACATTCTGCTACAGTGACGTAAAAAGAGGATTCTAGTTTACACGTAGACTAAATTTGTTGCATTTTATGCGCGATTTTTGTAAAGATTTTAATATTTCCTGATACTCTAATTAATACCTAATAAAATAAAGTAAAAAGGGATTCAATTTACACGTAATAGACGCTTAAATATTGAAAAGTTCCATTTACATTTGGAGTTGTCATAAACTTGAAGAGTACGCTTTAAAATATATACACTAGCTGACAAAAGTTTTGTCACAAATGCACTGCACTGCCACGAAGTATGCAGCATGTTGCAAAAGTTCACGCACCAATTGAATTTTTAAAAAATGAAAACACGCCCTTCATTTATTAATTTCCAGTATTTAAACTTTTTTAATTACAGCGTATCTTTATAAAATTTGATGTACTTTCTTGCTTAGAATCGTTTATAATAATTTATTAATTGTATTAAGTTTGTTTTAGGCTCCTCAAAATGTTTTAGAACCAAAAAAAAAAATAAGTAAAAAAAAGGGCGTGTTTTCATTTTTTAAAAATTCAATTGGTGCGTGAACTTTTGCAACATGCTGCATACTTCGTGGCAGTGCAGTGCAAATGTTTTTTCGGGTTTAACTTTTTTGTGACTTGACCAAATTGGCTGATTTTTTGATATGATAGATTCATATGGTTTTAGATTATTTTACAAATTCCTGCTTGTGATTACGATGATCCGTTTTTCAGTGACAAGCGTTTATCGTAAACCGCGTAGCTCAAAGATATTACGCACTTTTCCTGCACTGCATTTTTTAATAATTTTTAAAGTTCAATTATATTTTTTTCATAATTTATTGAAATTAGCAGTAATTGGCAACATTTTAGAGATGACTCCACGTAAAGAAACTCCAATTGCCACCCGGCAAGCTGTTATCAATATGAGGGAAAACGCAATGCGTGGTACCGAAATTGCCATGGTAATTTAAACCAAATTTTGCTACTATAACATTTTAAACACTGATTTACATAAAATATCAAAAAATCAGCCAATTTGGTCAGTCACAAAAAAGTTAAACCCGAAAAAACATTTGTGACAGAACTTTTGTCAGCTAGTGTAAGAAATCGATAAAATTGCTAGGTGATATCTTACCGGTTGAGTCAAAATCTCGATGGACGTATATATTAACTCATAAATAGCATATGACAACATCACATATTTATACGACCCAAACCTCTTTGTTGTCTTATTTACAATTAAATATAAAAGAACCCAATTGGTAACTTGTGAGAATATAAATCGGCTGCATTGAATCACTTTAATATAGAGTACCATCATAAAATTGATTTCGAGCTGGCTGAAAACGAGCTCTTTTATAGTATGTCTTGTTTTTATTTCGAGAAATTAGCACGAATTGTTATTTTGATGAACTTGACTCAATTTAGTTCTTTTGAGATTATTGTTAATAATTCCATTTTTATGAAAAATATTGACAATTAAGGAAAGAAAATAAACAAATTGAATAATATGGATCAATAAGATTGATACATTAATGATGAAAGATTAATTAAGTTTGAATGGTAGATGATTTCGAAAAGTGCCGAAGATACAAATTGAATTAATTGTGTTACAAATAATTGTAGGCGCTACGTAAAATTTCAATTTTCGATTAAAGTTTAAAGCGTCTCGAATGAAATGGTTATGTTAGTGGCTCAGAAAAGGGGTTCATGCCAAAATGCCAAAATCGCTATTTCGAATTGGAATGCTGCATTATTTATTATATTATGACAAAAGTTTTGTCACAAATGTTTTTTCGGGTTTAACTTTTTTGTGACTTGACCAAATTGGCTGATTTTTTGATATTTTATGTGAATCAGTGTTTAAAATGTTATAGTAGCAAAATTTGGGTTAAATTACCATGGCAATTTCGGTACCACGCATTCCGTTTTCCCTCATATTGATAACAGCTTGCCGGGTGGCAATTGGAGTTTCTTTACGTGGAGTCATCTCTAAAATGTTGCCAATTACTGCTATTTTCAATAAATTATGAAAAAAATATAATTGAACTTTAAAAATTATTAAAAAATGCAGTGCAATAAAAGTGCGTTATATCTTTGAGCTACGCGTTTTACGATAAACGCTTGTCACTGTAAAACGGATCATCGTAATCACAAGCGGGAATTTGTAAAATAATCTATAACCATATGAATCTATCATATCAAAAAATCAGCCAATTTGGTCAAGTCACAAAAAAGTTGAACCCGAAAAAACATTTGTGACAAAACTTTTGTCAGCTAGTTTAGTTTAAGACGGTCCAGTAAAAATGACGTGTCACATTATATGAAGATAATATTGTCCTTTTCAGAGATCTGTGCTTAACGGAAGAGCAAAAAATAAGAAAAAATGATAGTCTCGGATGGACGGCCCCACGGCCACAAACGACTTTTTTGTCTATTCCTCTCCAATGTGAGCTGCCCATTGATACAACCCACATTGATGAGAGACAAAAGAGTGGCCGTCCAAACGAGGACCTTATTTTATCCTAATTCTTTTCCTCTTCCATTAGGCACCAATCTTTGAAAAGAACAATAAATTTATCATATAATATTATCGTGGTGTAGGTTAATGAAAAATCATGGTTAAAGGAGCATTCCGAATAATAAAATGGTCTCGCTTGGATTCATGTAGATTTAATTTCCAAATTGTTTATTATTTCGCTTTTTTCATATTATTATAATTATATTAATGTAACAACCAATTTATTAAGATAAAACAATATAAAACAAAAAATGCAAAATAATTTTTTTTTAATTGGAAATTAAATCGACATGAATCCAAGCGAGACCAGTTTATAATTTGGAATGCTCCTTTAACCGTGATTTTTCATTAACCTACACCACGACAATAGTTATATTTTATATAAACAGTTTTACATTGAAAATGATAATCATTTAATGAAAATATAAAATATTTGGTTATAAACTACAGTAACGTGACAACATTGCATCTCCACCTTTAATGTGTTACGATATATTAGTTCTAGAAATTAATTTTTCAAGTTTTTTTTGACGCATATTGAACTATAAAAAACTGGACAAACTTAAACAAAACTTTTATTCAAAATAATTTCCGTCATTAATAACAACATTTTCCAAGAGTTTGGGCAACTTATGGATTCCATCATAATTGAATTTTTCTGGTTTGGCCGCAGTCCATTCATCTAGCCATTTTTTGACGTCTTGATCTCGAAAGCGCTGCTCCGCCAGACCATTGACCGGAAAAGATGATGGGGCAATGTCCGGAAAGTACGGCGGGTGCGGTAAGACTTCCCATTTGAACTCTTCCAGCGTATCCTTCAACCTATACTTAATTTTTGAGATTAATACAATATTGATAGAGGGCACAACAACGAGCAATAATGTACTTGACTACAAATTTAATTCGTCTTCTAACTTCTAACAAAGTTATGATATTTTAAAGTTTAAAATTTCAATCAACTATAAAATACACGTCGATTACCGTAACCATGTCGTATTGCATTTCAAAAAATCAGAATTTCACGAGGAACAAAATGATGTAAGTCACGTTTCATAAAAATCAGAAGTTCTCTTAAAATTGTCTAAATCATGTTTTACAAAAAAGAACAAAAAATAATAAATTTTTTGGTACACCCACTTTTCTTCGCCAGTTATGATGCGGTGAAAAAATACTTTCTTTGAAATCTGTCCAACAAGATTTGTGAAGTTGTTTTTCTCTGCTCTTTGATGCGCTCATAGGGCATCCATTTTCTTTCCTTTTGAATCTTCCTCATTGCTTTCAATCGATGAGAAATTGCTTTTAGCGTGACGCCGAGAGATGCCGCGTGTTGCTCCTGTGTTTGAGCCGAATCTTCATCCAACAAAGCCTGAAGTTCTTCGTCTTCAATTTTTTTGGCTGTCCTGATCGGTCTTTGTCGTTGACGTAAAAATCTCCCGATTTGAAACGCTGAAACCATTCTTGGCAGGTTCTTACGTATGTTGCAGCATCGGCGTAAGCTTGGACAAGAATTTGGTGCGCGTCAGTGGCTTTCTTCTCGAGTTGGAAAAGGAAAAGAAGAGCTTCTCGCAAATGACGTTTTCCTGGCACAAAAGTGAACATATTCTGAACCCAAAATAATGATTTTTTATAAAGTACGTGAAGAAAGTTATATATAAGTAGAAAGGTGATAATACAGAGAAAATTATAAAATAAAATTCGTTATATAAAAATAATTTTATTTTGACAAAATATCAAGAACAAAAAAGAAACGCGGAAATTAATTTCTAGACCTAATACATTAACGTTCGTCATATGATGGATAGTTAGGATCATTAAAAAAATATGATCTTACGATTGATCCTTGAATACAATTTTCGCGTGAATCTTCTCTGCACATTTTCAATCATAGTTGCATCACGAACTTTTGTTGGAAACGATACCTGAGTACCGTATTCAAGCAAAGATCGAACATGCGATTTATAAAGCATTAGATAGAATTTTGGTTTTACTGAGGAGAATCATTTGAAAATCAAGAAAACAATACGGTTAGAACAATTGACAAAGCTCTTCCCATGAGCTGAAAAGTCAAGATTTGCAGACACAATAAACCCTAAATCTCTAACCTCTGAAACCCGACTCAATATTGCTAGCGTAATAATTATGTATTATTGGATGTTTGCCTATTGAAATAACTATATTCTTGGAACAATTATAAAGTAATTCATTAGCTTCGGCCCAGTTCAAAACATCACAAATGGACTGCAATTCTAAATGATTGGAATTTATTAATTTCGTACACTGAGAAATTGCTACATGAGGAGAAGCGGTTGCCGACGGCAAATCGTTGACATAAATACTGAATAAAATAGGACTAAGTATTCCACCTTGCGGAACACCTGAGGATATCAGGTGCAATTCCGAGAAAGAGCCCTGAATTTAAAAAAAAATTGTGATCACTACAAAAATTTTAAAGCCAAACAAGAAAATATTTATTTAATTTTAATTTTTAGAATTTTATGATTTAGTTTGTCAAATGCTTTTGAGAAATCAAAATAAACAATATCGGTTTGAGTTTTTTCATCCAAAGCTGACGTCCAATCACCTGAACAGTCTATTTGAAGAGCAACATGTTTCGAAACCGTAGAGCAAGGCCGGAACGATGTTCTGGTGAACTAGCTCTCTTTTTCCCTTTTCTGGAATGTGAGGAAATAGAGGCTTGCATTTGTAGAAAGCCGCCCAAGATGCCTTGATTCTTCGGGAAACCTCCTCATTCAACGAACCGTCGATCGCGATGAAACTACTCAAGTATTTAGCACCAACTACTGATGAGTCAACAGAACCACCGGAAAATATGGGGTCTTTGGTAGCGTAGTCGTTGTGTAGGATCATCGTCTTCGTTGGGTTGACTTTTAGACCATGGCCTTTTCTTCGAGTTGATTCAGACGCCGGCTTATTTCGTCTAAAAAGGGAACCATTTTTAGGCATCATCTCAGAATTTTTTCTAAATTTGCTCATTTATAGTTTCGAATACGGGCTTTCTCGTGGTGTACTTGGTTTTCTGCACAAATTTCTAGAAGTCGACAAAATTCTATCTGAAAATATGCTGTTTTTTGGTCTCCTCCTTCCCTTCCACTTTCCTATGCATTAAGCAAGCAGCAGTGGCCGAGTGGATAGTGGGGACGAATAGTAATCACAAGCTTGGGGTTCGATTCTGTCTTTGTCACTTTTTTTTCCCTTTTTTTTTGATGTTGGAAGAATACTTCGAATTCTTCGAAAAGCATAATTATTTTTGGATCATTCAAAAAAATGTATTTTTCTAAAAAAAAGGGGATCCCGGTCCCGGTTCCGTGTCCCGGGTAGGGAAAAATTGAAGTCCCGTCCCGGGTTGGGAGAAAGGGAAGTAGGTTCATATTGACATAGTGGTGTTTTTTGATACATATTGTTACATAAATCCCGGTCCCGGTCGCGGGTCCCGCGTAGGGAAACGGGCAAGTCCCGGTCCCGGGACCCGGGTTTTGAAATTTTCTATTTTTTTAAGGTTCCATCCGCCCGGAATTTCAAAAAACGTGGCCCCTCCCATCACTGCTATGCACGAGACTAGACATTAAAGGTAAGTTTTTTTCATAAAATATTGTGAAAATTTTCAAATAATAGCTCTTGTCACTCGTTTGGTGTCACTTGAGCATTTATTGTGAGGAATATTTTTGTTTCCAACACTTTGTACTTGTTCACCATAGATGCTGTTGATTTCCTGTTTTCGGGTTTTTTTGTAATAATAAATATAGATAGTAAAAAAAAAACAAATTCTTCCAACATCAAAGAAAAAAGAAAAGTGAAAAAGACTGAATCGAACCCCAAACTTGCGATTACTATTCATCCCAATATCCACTCGGCCACTGCTGCTTGCCTTCCCACAGTAGAAAATGCATGGAGGAAAGGGGGGGGGGGGAAGTGGCATATTTTCAGATGAAATTTTCTGGACTTCTAGAAACTTGTGCAGAAAACCAAGTACACCACGAGAAAGCCCGTATTCGAAACTATAAATGAGCAAATTTAGAAAAATTCTGAGATGATGCCTAAACATGGTTCCCTTGTAAGGAACTTCCGATTAGCACCAGGTTGTCAGCGAATTCGAATTGATTCAAAATCTTCCCATCAACACAGATATCTTCAGCTTCTTCAACACTCTCCTTGACGGTTTCATTTAGAATCATTTGGGATCAAATGCGAACAGAGATGGTGATTCTGAGTCGCCTTGACCCACCCCTCTTTTCGATTGTATTTCGATCAACTTCCCATGGATTCTCATTTCTGCAGTACCACCTGACAACATTCTCTTTACTGAATTGATAGGGTAATGCGGAACGCCAACGATGTTAGAGAAAGAGCTATCGATTCATGGGAGATTCTGTCGAAAGCGGCCGAAAAGTCTATTGAAGCAAGCACCACAGGGATTTTGAATTCATGCGTTTTTTCAATGTGTTGCCGGACAGAATGGATATTGTCGATGCATGATCGTCCAGACCTGAAGCCTTGTTGAGATTCTTCCAGGTAATTTTCGCTGAACGGAATGAGACGATTGCTTCGTGTACATCTTGGAAACGACTGATATCAGTGATATTGAAAGGTATTGTGATACACGCCAACTTGTATGGTTTTAAAATAAACTCATTAAACGTGTTTAAACATAATTTTCCATAAAGATATTATTATTTTTAGATAATTTAAGAATGTCTTTTCTGAATAGTCGAGAATTGTGTTTTCTAGAAAGACAATAAAACATTTAACGCACTCTTAAAAATCGGAAAAGCACTATTTCAATTTGGCGTGGTGATATGTTGTCCGCGTCCTTCTTTTTTGGAAGGAGGGTCATTTTAGAGATTTTCTAATATTCTGGTATTATTCCTACAGTCACAATTTTCCTTCTGGTATTATTCCTCCTGTTCTGACTTACTCACCACTACGTAACAACCAATAAATCATTAATAAGACTTTCACCGTGACGGTAAATGCAACTTTAATTTGATGTGCAAGTCGGAATTTAAATCCTAGCGAGACCAGAATTGCCCTCCTTTCTGTTGCCGTTTCCAGACATGCAATAAAACCGTTTAAACAGTATATACATAATTTATATATAATTTTACTAATTTTTCACGAAAGATTTCAATGCCTTTCCTAAACTAGTTAAGGCTTAAAATATATATATATATAATATCTAGTTGCACGCCAAATCGAAATAGCGATTTTGCGATTTTTAAACGTGTGTGGAATTTTTTACGTGTTTATAATAAATAAGTTTTTACTACAATCTAACTAGGCTTGTCTTAAACTATCTAAAATTATGAATATCTTCCCAAAAAGTTAGATTTGAGCACGTTTACTTAGCTCATTTTATTACCATACAAGTTGGGGTGCTAGTTGTCTGCTATTGTATCTAATTTCATTTTTTAAAAATGGTTTATTTGAGCTCTTTATCTCCTCTTTCTTTGCTTGTATCATTTCCACAAAATCAATGAACCCAATTAACCACAACAATATATCAATTATGAATTGATGAATCATACGTCGTTGTTACCATGTTTCCCTTTGACTTTGATTTACCTAAACAAGTGTCATCAAACAATGCAATCATGAGCATTACTTACACAACAGATGACTTCTAAACTCGTTTATCATACAAATTGCAACGAGAGCATCGATGGCAGGATACATTCCCGCGTACAAGCAAGGAGCATTTGAAATGCTGCCCAATTCGACGCCAAACATTGGCATTGAGAGAACAGCTCCAACTGGCGTGAACATCATAATGACGGGCACGATGGTTTGGATGAGAAGAACGCGGAAGAGTTGGCGGTTGAGGTCGCGTGTTCGCTCGCTTATTCCAGTGTGCTCGCTCATTTTCTTGTAGGTTTTGATGCCACAGAATATAATGAAGATGGCAATGGTCCACTGAAATTATTATGATACTCTGTGAAAAGCTACGTCACAACGATTGTTTCTAGAAAATATTTCGAGAATTAAGAGATTTCGAGAATCATTTTTCATGAAATTATTTTGTCAATATAGTCGCCGTCCTGGAGTGGACGACGACTTGGTCAACTATGTCAAAACAAAGTCGCAGCGTCTGATGGTCTCCAATATTCATGATAACCAAGTCATCTCTTTGAGTAGAGAAGTGTTTCTAGAAAGACCATAAAAACTTTAATACATTCTTAATAATCAGAAAATCACTATTTCATATTTGGCGTGTTTTTCTTATTTTATGTACAATAGGAAGACCTACCAGCTCACAGACGATTCCGCCAATAACGAGAAAATCGTGCCATCCGACGCTGAATATCCCCTCATCATCAATATACTAAATGACATTTTTTTTATTTATTAAATCACACGTTTACGTAGTAAATTGCAGAAATGTAGGATACACGATAAACATCCTCATTGTAAAATTCTTTGAGATCAATTCTGTAAGAAGAAGAAGGGTTAAGGAGTGATAATTTGTAAGTTACGCCATATTATCGGATTTAACCTTCGAAGGACCTAGAAGCATGCAGAATGTTGTCCAGATGGTGCCGAATATTATTGGTGGAATGAATAAGCGATATGTGTTTTCGTTCTCAATTTTGTATAGGTTGTGTGGTCTTAATGAGGGTAATTGTAGCATAAACATTTAAATATTTCAGGCCTAACTGTTACATGAAAGTGATAAGCGGAATTCATGTTTTCATTGATGATAGAAAATGTTTTAATACGTTAAAACTGCACAGTTTTATATATATATATATACTAGCTGCAGACAAAACTTTTGTCAGCTAGCTAGCTGACAAAAGTTTTGTCACAAATGTTTTTTCGGGTTTAACTTTTTTGTGACTTGACCAAATTGGCTGATTTTTTGATATGATAGATTCATATGGTTGTAGATTATTTTACCAATTCCCGCTTGTGATTACGATGATCCGTTTTACAGTGACAAGCGTTTATCGTAAAACGCGTAGCTCAATGATATTACGCACTTTTCTTGCACTGCATTTTTTAATATTTTTTAAAGTTCAATTATATTTTTTTCATAATTTATTGAAAATAGCAGTAATTGGCAAAATTTTAGAGATGACTCCACGTAAAGAAACTCCAATTGCCACCCGGCAAGCTGTTATGAATATGAGGGAAAACGGAATGCGTGGTACCGAAATTGCCATGATAATTTAAACCAAATTTTGCTACTATAACATTTTAAACACTGATTCACATAAAATATCAAAAAATCAGCCAATTTGGTCAAGTCACAAAAAAGTTAAACCCGAAAAAATATTTGTGACAAAACTTTTGTCAGCTAGTGTATATTTTTTAAATTTTTAGACGTACACGCTAAATGAAAATGTTTTAAGGGCTAGGTGGTTTAATGGTAAATTATAGAACTTTATTCGTACAAGGAAAATTAGTCTTACAGGATGTTTAAAAGGGAATTTTACAAACAAATCGCAATCGGTAGAGCTAACAAATAAGCTCATTGATCACTCTAGTGTTGATAAAAAATTATTTTGCCCGGTGAGCCGAGGCAAGTGCATCTAAAATTATTCCAAATAATTTTTTGGTGTCATTTTGACAAGCAAACCTTAAACTAAAAAAACAAAAAAGTTTTTTTTACTGACCAACAATATTTGAGCACATTTTCTGGGATCCCGTTTTAAACGTTTCATTTGGCGTGCGCGCACGTCAGCACAAATTGAATGATTAAGTTGTGTGCTCAAAAAATATGCTCATATTCCAAATTTCGGCAAGAAGCGCATATTTGTTGATAGTTTAAGACCGAATCGAAAAAATGACGTATCCAGTAAAATGAAAATAAAACGTGTAAATTGGTGAGACACATTTAAATAGTGAAAAATATTCATTTCCATTTGGAGTGTAACATCGTGTCTTTTTCAGAGGTTCCCGTTTGGACGGCAATTCTTTTTTACGAAATTATGGGAAGCACACATTGAAGAGGAATTGACGAAAAAGTTGTTTCTGGCCGTATGGCCGCTCATCATTTTCTCTTCTTTTATTGCTCTTCCATTAGGCAGCGAAAAGGACAATAATATTAAATAATAGGAAAATTTAACTGAGGTTTTTATTAGACTTAAAAGATTCTTAATATTCTTTCAATTAGCTGCAATTAGCATTTTTCAGTTTAAACTGGCGTGACGAACAAAAATTTGGTGAAATTCCTCGCTTATGACTTAATTTATTTTTTTATTACAAGATAGATTATTTCAACAAACTTGCAAATAGCGATGTATCGATAATAAAAATGACTGCCGAGCAAGCATGTGCACACGCAAAATGAGCCACAATAGATGCCTGAAATTCGATAGAATAGTCGACAGTCCGGTTGATTTGAGCTAACTTGCCAAGGGAACACCAAACCATCGCTCGTATTTCATTAGGTAGCTTACAAAGAATATGCACGAATACTTTTTGCCGTGCATTACCTGAACAAGTTCTTATTATACATTTCTTGAGGGTCTGTTATCGGAAAATCATATTGTTTATAGTATGAAATCTACTGCACTCCATTCCACCTAGTGGTCACGACGTGAATTTGTGAAATACTCTACGGTCTTTTTTAAGATTTGGAAAAACGACTTCCAACTATTGAAACGTCAATTTGAATTGTCGAATTTAACGATTTTAAACAGGTGTCACGTCTTTGTTGTGCACAATTACTCGGTTAATTACTTAAATTGCATTAACCAATTTTCTTTTTATCTGTAGTTTATATTGTCTTCCCAACTTTAGCACGCCAAATGAAAATTGAGATTTTCCCATTTTTTAACAAGTCCTATGAACTTTCACGTAAATATTTATTTATGAGTCATACGCAATAAAACTATCTGAAAATGGTCAAGTTTTACCAGAATGTGCACGCCAAATGAAAATGACGAATTTACAATTTTAAACGGTTTCATTCAAAGCCACGTGTAAATTCTTATGTTAATCATAGAGGCTTCTATTAAAATATCCCATTTAATTTAAATTTTAACGATATGTTAGGTTTATATTACTCTTCTAAGCTTCAGTTTTGATCAATTCATTTGGCGTGAATGTGAATAAAGATTGCACTATTTGAGCTTCCATTTTGATGATTTCAATTGGCGTGCTACTGGCCATAAAGAATGTCGCATTTGGTTTTTCTGGCCATAACATTTTATTTAGTGGACCGATTGATTTAAAATAATTATAGAATGTGGTAAAAAACAAATTCAAATTTAACATAAAACGTATTTTGTGGACAACCGGGATAAAATTTAGCGTATCATCGTATCCATTTCCTCTCTCTTCCCACTCTAACTGAGCACGTGTATTTTTTACATTTTAAAATTAGAAGTTCCGTGCCAAAGATAAGAAAACTGGCTTAAATCTACGATTTTTGTGAAGATTTGAATATTTTTTAGAGAGTTTAAGGAAAAGCTGACAAACTGGCGTTGACAATATTTGTGCAAAGTACATGTTCATTTTGACGGCCATTCCCCATTTTCATTCACGCGTAGATTTTTGACCGTGGCGTGCTTTTCTATTAGGGTGAGCCAAATTTTTTTTCCGATTTCCTCAATATTTTTGTCTAATTGGTTTTTTTTAACAAATAAAGATTTTTATATACATGTGTTATATATTTTTTTAAAGCTCTTGAACAGCTCTATCATAATATATATATTACAATTTTTAATTGGTCTTTTATTTAACATTTTTTAACTTGTAGAAGAAATATGGAAAAATCCGAAATTCGTGTTCTTTTAAGCCATTACTGGAAACAAGGCTTCAACGCAACTGCAGCAGCAAAAAAGATATGCCAAGTTGAAGGCGACAATATGGTCTCGGATCGTACTGCGCGAAATTGGTTCAAAAGATTTAACGACGGCGACACTGATCTCGAGGACAAGACACATTCAGGCAATGGATTCTGAAGCAATCCGTGAAGCTGTGAAGACCAATCCATCAATAAGTACTCGCAGATTGTCGGCCGAGCTCGATATTCCTCAAACATCAGTTGTACGACATCTTCACGTCCTTGGGAAAGTCCTGCCGAGAAGTACCTCATGCATTGACTGAAATTCAAGTTCAGAAACGTGTCGAGACTTGCCGAAAACTGCTCGAAAATCCAAAAGATTACCGTTTTATTCGTAGAATTGTAACTTTTGATGAAAAGTGGGTCTACTTCAGTTATCCGGACAGACAAAATCAATGGTTGCAACCCGGTCAAACGGCGGAACCGGTAGCAAAATGTGATCGTTTCTCAAAGAAGGCACTTCTGTGCGTTTGGTGGAATTTCGAAGGCGTAATTTACTTCGATCTAGTTCCAAATAGTCGGACCATCGACGCAGACCTTTATTGCGCCCAACTTGATCGAATGTATGCGGCATTTATCAATCGGAAGCGGATACTCCTTCAACAAGACAATGCACCGCCAGAAAGATAAAAAATCTCGACGCAATTGACATCTAGCTTATAGTCCGTACCTTGCGCCATCTGATTATCACCATTTCTGATCCATGGCACACTTTCTTCGGTCGTAGCTTCAATGACCTGGCCGAAGTCGAAAACGGGTGCCGCGAGTTTTTCGCCTCTAAGAACAAGGAATGGTACCGCAGCGGGATCGAACAACTTGCCGATAGATGGATTCAAGCCATAGAGTGAAATGTTCTTTAGTTTGAAACCTAATTGTTTTTCATGTGTTTTTAAAAATCATGTTTAAATTTTTAATAAAAAAAATTTTTGGTTCACCCTAACACGCCAAATCGAAATAGCGAATTTGTGATTTTAAAACGTGTGTGAAATTTTTACATCTTTATTACAAATAAGTTTTTACAACAGTTTAATTAAGCATGTCTTAAGCTATTAAAAATATTAATATCTTTCTAAAAAGTTAAATTTGAGCATGCTTTCTGAGATCATTCTTTTACCACACAATTTGGGATGCCCTAATATATATATATAGGCCTAGTCTTTGTTTTTCATAAGGTAAATGATCCAAAGAACACATTCCTCCATGTGCACAATTGGTTACATCGCCGTTTTGGATTGCCCCGCCAATTCCCCGACTTTAACCCAATCGAAAACTTGTGGGAGAAACTGGAAAATCGTCTGAAAGGCGTCACAGGCACAAATCATGATGAGAAATATGTAGCATTGATCAATCGGAAGCGGATACTCCTTCAACAAGACAATGCAAAACCGCACACCGCCAGACAAACAAAGGAAAAGATCATAAATCTCGACGCCATTGAACTTCTTCCACATCCAGCTTATATTCCGGACCTTGCACCATCTGATTATCACCTTTTCCGATCCATGGCACACTTTCTTCGTGGTCGTAGCTTCAATGACCTGGCCGATGTTGAAAACGGGTGCCAGCCGCGAGTTTTTCGCCTCTAACAAGAGAATTGTTTTAGGTCGGGCTCTCAGATTTTGATAAAACTTTGCAGATAGATTCCTTATGATCCAAATAGTATACTGACAAAATATTAGGACCCACAAAACGGTTTAAGTAGGTAAAAATGGGTTTGAAATCCAAAAAATCGTAAGAACAAGGATTGGCTCGAGTGGTCGGATCGATTGACCATATTGTTGACGCTTGCTCGGCGTCGTTCTGTTTCCTAGTTGTCCCTCGTGGATGGCTGGCGGGCTAGTGACGATGCTGACTTGTGGATGCTTTGCGGTGTGTGCTTTGACTTCGTTCTTAGTATCCTGATCGGTCACATTAACGGCCAAACTGGAACCGGTACTTACCAGTGATGGGAGGGGCCCCGTTTTTTGGAATTCCGGGCGGGCGGGACCTTAAAAAAATTGAAAATTTCAAAACCCGGGTCCCGGGACCGGGAATTCTCTTTTTCCCTACCCGGGCTTGGGACAGGAACTTGCCCTTTTCAATACCCGGGGCCCGGGACCGGGATCCCTTGTTTTTATAAAAATACCCGGGTCGGGGGGGGGGGGGGGGCGCGGGGAGTCCCTCCCATCACTGGTACGTACTCAGGGAATCCGACTGTCTAATTAAACCAGAGGTGACAGATGGTCCTTGCGGACGTTGACTGTCACTGATTTCTGCTCAGTGCTCTGAATGTTAAATCGTAGTAATTGGAGTAAGCGCGGGTAAACGGCGGGAGTAACTCTCTTAAGGTAGCCAAATGCCTCGTCATTTAATTGGTGACGCGCATGAATGGATTAACGCGATTCCTACTGTCCCTAACTACTATCTAGCGAAACCACAGCCAAGGGAACGGCCTTGGAAAAAATAGCGGGGAAAGAAGACCCTGCTGAGCTTGACTCTAGTTTGACATTGTGAAGAGTCATGAGAGGTCCTTGTACAGGGAGTGGTCGGGATCGAGCAACGATGGGTTCAAGCCATAGAGTCAAATGGTATTCATGAGTTGTAAAATTTTGTTTAGATTTTTAATTTTAAAAAATCGGAAAAAAATTTGGTTCACCCTAATATATATAGGGCGAGTCTTTGTTTTTCAGCAGGTAAATGATCCAAAACACACATTTCTCCATGTGCGCAATTGGTTCCATCGTCGTTTTGGATTGACCCCAATCGAAAACTTGTGAGAGAAACTGGAAAATTGTTTGAAAGGAGTCCGAGGCACAAATGAGGGCAATAATATTCCGTGAAATTTTCCGACTGGAGCAATTTCCGCTTTTCCTAGATTTAATAAAATCACATTATTCGAATAAAGATGGAGCCGCATTACGCTACCCAAAGAGAAGCCGATTAGATAGAGCAATTTCCTGTCGTTAAACGTTTTTTGATATTTTTTTTACAAAATGTTGGTATTTAATTTGCCGCGCACTCAAAATAGTGACAGTAATTCAGAGCCATACAAATAACACTACACTGCCACGAAGTATGCAGCATGTTGCAAAAGTTCACGCACCAATTGAATTTAAAAAAATGAAAACACACCCTTCATTTATTATTTTCCATTATTTAAACTTTTTTTTTAATTACAGCGTATCTTTATAAAATTTGATGTACTTTCTTGCTTAGAATCGTTTATAATAATTTATTAATTGTATTAAGTTTGTTTTAGATGTGAATGTGAATATCTTTTTTGTGAATGTGAATAAATGTGAATATCTTACATACACTGCTCGCCACGAATAAATGTAAATATCTTTGTGAATGTGAATATCTTACAAATGTGAATATCTTTTTTGAAACATTAAATGTGGTTTTAAAACCATTACCAACACCTAGTGGAGTATGAGAGGAACATTTTGATCTATAATTTATAACAAATTATCCAAGATGTTTTTAGTAGTTAATCAATCAATTGATGCGTGAACTTTTGCAACATGCTGCATACTTCGTGGCAGTGTAGTGCAAATATGAATATTTAAATTATACACGATTTTTAAAATAATTATAGAATCATACCGGCTGAGCAATAATCTCAATACACGTGAAAATTAGAGCATATATGGTATAGGAGAGCATCACATACTTATACGATCCAAATCTCTTTGTCGACTGTTGAACAATCAAATACAGTAATAACCAATTGGTTAATTGAGATGAGATGAATCCAGTGTACTGTATTAACTTGATATACAGTACCATGTTAAGGACAGTAGTCAATAAGAATGTTGTTGTCGGGTTTTCGGGTTCTCTTTTTATACAAATTAATATTTTTTTGGCTTTAATTAGCGGTATTGTTGGTAATTTGGGTTATTTCATGAAATTGTTATTATTATGTGTTATCAATTATACACATTATTATGCAATTACTTGTTATTGTAAACTTGTAAATAAATAAATAAATATGTCCATTAGATGATTGGTGGAAGGTTAGTTGGTGGTGGTGGCGGGATGAGCTCGGATTTCATCTTCCTGCAAGTCCCTATTCGAATTGGGCATTCGGTCTTGATCGAGTTCATAAAATGGCATTTGACGTGTAATCGCACTTGAATGAAATATTCCACGCATATCAATTGGCTATCAAATGATTGGGTGCAGTCAGGCACTGGCAAACGGAAGAATAGGCTGTCTTGCTGCGATCTCGCCCCGATGTCGACGTCCATTGAAGAGGCAGCTAGTCGAGCCTCGTAGTTCTTTCTGCTCACGTCGTGGTGGTCGCTCATTACCCCGTAACGGTAGGCAACACAGCGACACCGGCGGATGAGGCAATAGTCAACTTTGACGACTTTCTTGGAAGACTCGTTTGCCACGCAAGCCTCGATGTTTATCGTGTCGCCCGGGATGTAACTGGTGCGGCTTACTTTTATCTAAACCTTGGCGTATTGTTAAGAAGAGGTTGGCTATTTACCTTTAGACCGATTCTTCCGTAGCGAAAGAGGAAGAAACCGATCCGTTTCGACTTTGAGCATATTCGTTCATCGTCACTTTCAGGAATTTGTTTTATTGGGAGCACTTGAGTTGCAAATGAGAACTAAGGTTCCGAACAATGATAGCTTACCATTGAATACAGCTGTAGACGTGCGATTTGTCTTCCACGGCCTCTCAACGACGGCTTTTATCGAATATTGTATATTCACATTGTCATCATCAACACTGAACGTCGGAGGAACGCGTGTCGGAATGCGAAACTCGAAGGGAAAGCGATGCTCGCCGGCGCAAATCGACGACTTTGCGTGGCCAGCGAATGGCGTCCACGCGTTGATCACTTCTTGCATGTGAACGTGGCGAGCAGTGTATGAGATTTCGCGGCTCCGACCATGGGAACTGCAAAAGAGTGGATTGGGTGAATTTGAGGGGGAAGGCACGCCACCAGAAATGGTGCAATAATTGTCTAGGTTTTATATATTGGGGTGAGGAACAAGTTCGTAGAGTTTTTATATTATAGTCGTCGCCAAATGCGATTACCACCGCAAAATCTGGCGCACTTTTTTAAATATTATTTTTTAATTTTATTTTTAGGATTATTATTATTTTCCACAATTATTTCACTATGTAAACAATATCTATAACATATTATTCAGTTTATTTAAGCTATAACAGTATAGAACGAGCCTAAACAAGAAAATAATCATAAAACTTAAATGAAAAAATGATGTTTAAAAAGTGCGCCACATTTTGCGGTGGTAATCGCATTTGGCGACGACTATATCTTTTATTTCACAGCAATTTTCTTGGCAAAGTTTATATGTATAGTATAGGAGTATAGCGTATAGCGTATAGTATAGCGTATAGTATAGGAGTATAGTGTATAGGAGTATAGCACGCCACTTAAAAGTTTCCACGTAAAAGTCAAAAACTAATTTTCACGTCAATTTTCCAGATTTTTCTTAAAATACACTAGCTGACAAAAGTTTTGTCACAAATGTTTTTTCGGGTTTAACTTTTTTGTGACTTGACCAAATTGTCTGATTTTTTGATATGATAGATTCATATGGTTGTAGATTATTTTACCAATTCCCGCTTGTGATTACGATGATCCGTTTTACAGTGACAAGCGTTTATCGTAAAACGCGTAGCTCAAAGATATTACGCACTTTTCTTGCACTGCATTTTTTAATAATTTTTAAAGTTCAATTATATTTTTTTCATAATTTATTGAAAATAGCAGTAATTGGCAACATTTTAGAGATGACTCCACGTAAAGAAACTCCAATTGCCACCCGGCAAGCTGTTATCAATATGAGGGAAAACGGAATGCGTGGTACCGAAATTTCCATGGTAATTTAAACCAAATTTTGCTACTTTAACATTTTAAACACTGATTCACATAAAATATCAAAAAATCAGCCAATTTGGTCAAGTCACAAAAAAGTTAAACCCGAAAAAACATTTGTGACAAAACTTTTGTCAGCTAGTGTATACTTATCTGATAGCGCTTTTTCTGCTCTACAAAACTTTGTTTTTGAGTGTGTTTTCAAATTTTAATTTTCCTCATTTTTCAGCCTTAGAAATGAACTATCCAGGTGTTGCGGCTGTGACCGCAATAATTTGAACTGGCGCCAAACACACGCGCCGTTGAAGGGATTCGCAGGTCGTCCACAGTGGGATACTACATGTCCCTTTAAATTAAGTTCTATTTGGGCCCATTCTATTATGTATTTTCATATGTGATTATTGTTATTTGTTATCGATTATATACTTTGTTGCTTTATGTTAATTTTTATATTAAATTAATAAATCGGTTTAATTACCCAAGTTTGAGGTCTACAACACCAGGAGGCAACATTCAGCATTCGCTTTTCATCGAAAGCAAAAAGCCGCCGAAGCCGCGCGGGAAATATGCAGTGAGTATAGAGAAGGTGTCTGAGGCTTAATCTTTTCTTTAAGCATATCGCGCTGACAGAATCAATCAGGTATACTGATTTTTAAACGACATCAACCGTAAAACAGCCGAACATCGTTAAAGCTAACTAACCGACTAACTAACTACCGAAATAGTAACAGTGGCCGTAGCTTAAACTGTTAACTCTCGTTAAAATCCGAAGAATCTAAACGAAACCAGGTGATAATGAATGAAATGATCGCTAGCAGTAGACTGCACAGAAATGCACAGAAATGGTTGGCAAAGTTCAAAAATTGGGACTTTAATATTGAAGACACGCCTTGAAGCGGACAACCTGCAAAATTAGACGAAAATCATCTGAAGGCACTATTGAAGAAGAAGTCGTGAATTGGCCGAAAAAATGAACTGTGATCGAAAGACAAGCTTTAGTCATTTTTATCCGATATGATTCTCGGGGCATGCATACCTCATGAGCTCAACGGACACAACAAAGAAAATCGCCTTCAAATTGCAGCTCAGCATACGCCAAAGCCGAGAGTCAAGCAAGATCTTCACCCAAAAAGGTCCATGATCTGCGTTTGATAGAACTGCGAGGGCATGCTGCACTGGGAAAGAAACACCACGGTTAGCAAGGAGCTCTATGTAGACCAGTCGCATCGCGTAAATGAGGCTATTCGACTGAGAAGACCCGATCGACAAGGCCAACTCATCTTGCTCCACGACCACGCCAGGCCGCATGTTGCAGAAGTCGTCAAAACCGTCATCCAACAGCTCGAAGGGGAGGTTATTTCAGCATCCACCGTACTCTCCAGACCTTGCGCCATCCGATAATCACCTTTTCCGCTCTCTGTCAAACCAAATGAGGGGTGTTACCTTCGAAGGACCTCAAAAACTGGCTCAATAACTTCTTCCACACCAGACCGGGTATCAACAAATTCTTTGAGTCGTAAACAGGTACATAATTGATTAATTGATTATTATAATTATTGTTTTTCTTTCAAATAAATTTTTGTGAAAAACTTATTCCTCAACCCAATAATTTTAAATTAATGGGGACTCTATTTTGAAAATCTAGCTGGAAAATAAAATAAGCGACATTTCTAGATGGCATGAAATAGGAAATAATTACGTCTTGGTCCCGACGGACTCGGACCATTTGGTAGAAGCTATTCCCTCGGCGATTATTCGGATCGACTTTGCCTGCAATTTAGTTTGATTCTTTCTTGAACATAAAATTTATTGATAGTTTGTTTCAAAGACTAAATTTCGCGTTTCTCCTTCTCTATTTCTCATTATTGACGTTGGCGGTAAGTTTTGTTGGCAAAAAACACTGAAATTCTAAAAAAAGGAACTCGGTAACGATGTACGCATTCACTATATTAAGTAGGCTATTGATTATTTACTTTATTATGTTGTGATTTAAGCTCCATCGGTTAGACATTGTCCGTTAAAGAGCTGCTTACACTCTGCTGGCTGGTCAGCCCCGGGCGCAGGCACTGTTACTACGATTATCCCCCTTTGGTTTCCTGAACGGTGGGAACCTGAACTAGGAGTGTAAGATAACGGTAACGCCCAAAAGCCGCCATTCCATATGCTATGCGGCACTCAGGGATATGTCCAGACACGCATAGCGGAGTTTCCCGCCACAACCTCGCGGCCGCCGCCTTCCTATCTGCGGCAAGCAGGCACAGGGCGCCAGAGGCTCGTGTGTGCCACCAAATGGGGGAGCGTCGTGCGTGCATATTAGCTAGCACTAGGGGGTTTTGACTGTGTAAGGCTTTGGGGACCACAGGTCAGTTGGTGAGTACTGCCTGTGTTCATATCCGCCCACGTCGCCATCGCTAGGCATCGCTAACACGATTACTGTTCACTGGGTCGCCGAAGCAAGCCAGTGCCGGTGGAAGGGAGGCTAGGCCTCAGCTTCCGATTGGCTCGGGGGACAATGATCATATCAATAAGTGTGCTGACGCACGCATATTAATTAAATGTGTAACGTGAACTATATTTTATTGGTATGCGACGTATAAATAGTAGACGTGCCAAAGATATTTCATTCTATGTATTTTTTGTTTCTACCTTTGTTGTTTTGTGTTTCTTATTGTTATATCTTAATAAAAGGTTTAATTACCCAAGTTTGAGGTAATTACAAGAAAAGCGCCGGCCTTTTCAATAAGAAACAATTGAAAACAATAAGTAAATGCAACATATGATTTTAGGCCAGAGCACAAAGAACGCACGTTCGCGTTGTGCCTGCACATCTAAGCGCATTTGATGTGGCCACATCAGATTTTGACGTAAAATTATAAGACTCTCTGCACTTTGTGCTGGGCGGTGGCTTGATTGTGTTTTGCACGAAATTGTTATCAAAACACGTGCAAAACTGCCGCCAGAACATTCAATTCAAACCGAAAAAGTAACCAAAGTTTCATCAAAATTACACGAAGCGTCCTCACTCCAAAAAACAACATCAAAAGATTGATGACGTGTTTACGCTATATAACAGGATGAGTCTGTTTTCATGCAAAACTGTTCGTGCAAAACACAGTCACGCCACCGTCAAGCGCAAAGTGCAGAGTCCTTCAAAAAAATAATCTTAAAAATATAAAAAAGTGTCTGGAATTTTAGCTTCTGACACCATTTTTGTATTTTAGCACACATTTTTACAATTTCAACATAATTATTCAATGCATGATTCTTTTGAATATTTAAATTATATGCTTTTTGTCTGTTTTCCGATGTAATTAAGTTCTTGAAGAAAATAAGATTTTTAAAAAAACTGTATCGATGAATATGTGTTATATTTTGATATGATATAGAGCAAATTATGACGAATCGAATGGTGTATAGCTTCTGTCTGTGGTAATAAAACTTTTCAAGTAATAAAACTTTTCACAACATACTTTATAAGCCCTAATCGCTCAAAATTATTTGAATTTGTGATTTCCTTTTTTGTTTTCAAATAGGAACTATACCAGAAATATAGTCCTGGACAGATATGTAATTTCAAGAATATTTAAATGTATATATGGGCATACAGGACTCTGATATGCGCCTTATAAAAACAGGAATTTCTCGAAAAGTTTTATTACTACAGACAGAAGCTATACACCATTCGATTCGTCATAATTTGTTCTATAACAAAAAATATTCATCGATACAGTTTTTTTTAATCTTATTTTCTTCAAGAACTTAATTACATCGGAAAACAGTCAAAAAGCATATATGGTATATAGCTTTTGTCTGTATTAAAAAAAAACTTTTCGATAAATTCCTGTTTTTATAAGGTGCATATAAGAGTCCTCTATGCGCCATATATACATTTAAATATTCTTGAAATGACATATCTGACCAGGACTATATTTCTGGTATAGCTCCTATTCGAAAACAAAAAGGAAATCACCAATTCAAATAATAATCATTTTCAACGCGTCGGTTGATAACTAAACGCGCTTCGGCCACGAGAGAAATCTTGAAAACATCGATTTTAAGTATTCAGAAGAACTAAGAGAGAAGAAATATGTTTACGGTATACAAAATAGTTGAAAAATTTAATCCTACCGAAATTTTTTTTAAAAATACCAAAATAAACTTTAAAATCTGACCTTGGTGAGCATGAAAATAGTTTCGTTTTTATATCCTTAGACTTTAATTTTGTTCTATCTTTGGCGAGCCTGCACACTCAAAGATTAGTCCAATCACCTCTGACGATGACCGACTATCCGAGTCAGGAGAGAATGATGAGGAAAAGCTGCTTACTCGCTGCTGACAGCCCCCGTAGCTGTCGTAGCTATAAAAGCCTGAAGCGATTTCAATTTTCGCGAGAAGGCCTGGGCTGCCAAGATTCGAATAATTCTTATTAAAAAGTTTTTCGTCCGTCGCCGAAGTGCGTTTTGTTCTCAACCGACGCGTTCGGATTCACCAGTGATTTTTATGGCAACGCGTCAATTAAAAATGATCGTTTTTTAATATTTAAACGTATAGACTATTTCAAATTTTTTGACGGCGCATGTCTAAACTGTAGAGAAGAGTGTTTTCTAGACACGAGGCCTTAAATTTATGGACTAACAATAAAAACAACTTTAATTTGGTGAGCATGAGGATCATTTCAATCTAAGGAAGGTTTCCACTCAAAATGAAAAAAAGAACAAACCAAACCAAACCTTAATAGTATCTTTCAGATCGAATACAACCACACCATCAACCGTATCACCAGGCCGATAAGTCGGCTCCGGCTCAGCTGTTGAGTTGAGAGCAACACTCAATCGGAACGGCATCACACCAATACTCAAATAACAACAATACTAATCCGAATATATTGGCCCTATTTGGTATCGAGCACACACGCACCGGAAATGGTGTCAAACGAGGCAAACTACGATGTTTGATTGGCGAAGGTGATGCTGGAATGTATGCATCAATGAGCACGTCCATTTAAAGTTTTCTCTCGTCCATTCATTTTTTGTTGCTGAAACAAATGGATTTGAGTTGAATTGGAAACAAAAAGCCATCGGTTAGAGGTTAATCATAACAATAAAAATTTAATGTTTTATTAACGAAACAAGGAAAAACAATGGAAAAATGATAGAATTGATATAGTTGTGTGAGGAATAAAACCCGTTGGAAAGAATTATTTACAGAAATGATGTCAACTTGAGTTGTTGGTTAAGCTTAGTAGCCGGTTTTCTCGTGAGAGGCGTGTGTTCTCCGATTGCAGTTTGTCGACGCTTGACTGAAATTTTTAAAGTTATTAGTTGGTTCTTGAAAATGCGCAGCTGTGCACAATTGGTAATAAAATTGCTTTTAAGAGATTTTTTATTTTGGAATGAATGAATGAATGCATTTGAAAATAAATAGGTACAAATGTATTTTCAGCAATTTTGTATTGTTTGAATCACCTTTAATGACCTTCTTTGCTTGGAATTCTCATTAAAACAAACACAAAGAAAAAAACGTGCTCAAATCTACGATTTTTGTAAAGATTTTAATATGTTTAGAGAGTTTCAGGAAATCCTGGAAAACTGACGTAGAGAATATTTGTGTAAAGTACACGTGAATGATGTAAAACAAGCGTAAAATTAAAAAGATCATTATTTCCATTATGGAAAATTTCAAATCCGTATTTTTTCAAAAAATTGAATTTTAAAAACGATATAGAAGAGAATTCGGAATTCTAATCACTGGTTGAAACCAGAAATGGACGAAATTCTGGATTCACTACTTCTAAATACACGTCAAATGAATTCGTTTCGCCCTTCAAAAGCATTCACTTTAACTCAACATTTTGTAAAAATTTAAAGAGTCAGATATACACTAGCTGACAAAAGTTTTGTCACAAATGTTTTTTCGGGTTTAACTTTTTTGTGACTTGACCAAATTGGCTGATTTTTTGATATTTTATGTGAATCAGTGTTTAAAATGTTATAGTAGCAAAATTTGGTTTAAATTACCATGGCAATTTCGGTACCACGCATTCCGTTTTCCCTCATATTGATAACAGCTTGCCTGGTGGCAATTGGAGTTTCTTTACGTGGAGTCATCTCTAAAATGTTGCCAATTACTGCTATTTTCAATAAATTATGAAAAAAATATAATTGAACTTTAAAAATTATTAAAAAATGCAGTGCAAGAAAAGTGCGTAATATCTTTGAGCTACGCGTTTTAGGATAAACGCTTGTCACTGTAAAACGGATCATCGTAATCACAAGCGAGAATTTGTAAAATAATCTACAATCATATGAATCTATCATATCAAAAAATCAGCCAATTTGGTCGAGTCACAAAAAAGTTAAACCCGAAGAAACATTTGTGACAAAACTTTTGTCAGCTAGTGTATTTTAAGAAAAATCTGGAAAATTGACGTGAAAATTAGTTTTTAACTTTTACGTAAAACTTTTAAGTGGCGTGCAAACGTTATTCCCAACTTCGGATTATTCCACGTAACACAATAAACAACGTTTTTCAGTGGTAAAGTAAAAAAAAATGATAAAATTCCTATATTTTCTAATCTATATAATCTAATTATAAGTTTACATTTTTAATCACCTTTATAATTTTTTTATCATATTAATATCAGTATAAGTACATTGTTGTGGAATCATATAATGTTTATCTTCTCATTTAAGCTTATTATTGAATGGATTTTTGCAAAAAACGTTTTATTTCAGAAAATTAACGACTCTGCAACTTTGACAATTTCAAACAATTATTGTTTAGTATCAACCGAACCAGAAAAATGTGCTCTATCGATTGATATAAAAATGGAAAATATGTGTAGAGTATTTCAAAAGATATAAGAGATTTTTATATTGCTTATTTTTTTATTATCAAAATAAAGGCACTACACTGCCACGAAGTATGCGGCGTGTTGCAGAAGTTCACGCACCAATTGAATTTAAAAAAATGAAAACACACCCTTCATTTATTAATTTCCATTATTTAAACTTTTTTTTTAATTACAGCGTATCTTTATAAAATTTGATGTACTTTCTTGCTTAGAATCGTTTATTTTATTTTGCTTATTATCAAAATAAAACTATTATTCTTAATTTATTTATTGATTTTTATTCTCATATACAATATTGATACGGGTATTAATTATATAATAAAGGAATTTTACTATTTTTTACTTTAAGTACTGAAAAACGTTGTTTATTGTGTTATGTGTGGAATAAAAATTTTAGCGACCATGCAGCATTTGCATTGCCGCACAGAATTCGGGATCCCGCATTCTGGACAGCCTTCAATTCCGAACTCCGTCTCTTTTGGCCTGAAATGGTATCACGCCAAATGAAAGGTTCGATGTCAAAACTTTTGAAAGCTTATTCTATTATTTCATGTAAACATTCAGATGAAATTAAATATTCAATCTAAAATGCATAGCGGAAACTATCTAGCAATTGGCGTTTAATAGTCTATAATTTTTGGTGTAAATTGGTAAGCACGACATTCGGAATTCCGGATTTCGCACTCCCTATTGTGAAAAAATAATTTGTTGTGCTTTCCGTGGAAAATTATAAAATTCGTTTAAAGCTAGAAAATAAGTAATTTTCATTTGGAGTGAAAATGTGATTCCGAATTTCGGATTATAAAATTCACTTGCGAAATTCACTTTTCATATATACGCTAATCCCAGACACGGGTGCAATTCAGGATCCCGCGTTCAGGCCAGTGTTCGATTCCAAATTCCGCACGCCAAAATCGAAGATTTGCCGATATTTAAACGTGTGTGGAATTTTTCACGTCTTTACAGCAACAAAGATTTTACTACAACATAATTAAGCTTGTCTTAAAATATCTAACAAGGGAAGTCACTTTAGCGTCCGCTTGAGATTTTGATGAGACTTGCACCATTGATAGATTCGGATGCGCTGATTCCAAATCCGTTTTCAAAAACGGCGCAATTTTTCTCTGAGCCGAGATATGAGCCGCCAAAGTTTATTTTTGACAGCTTATTTTTGATAGTTTGATGTGCATAAACCATAAAATGTCCGACATAAGGAATAACTTAATTAAATAAGAAAATTATTTTGCGTGAGAAATGTGGAAGCAGCGAGTCGATGGATCAAATGGAATGGTATAGTTATTATGGGTGGTTATTTCGATGGGTTTTAAATATTGATAATGTTTGTTTCGATTTTCTATGCGATTTACAACTTTAATAACTTTAATCATTTCTTCAATTAATTATTGCAAGTTGTTGAAAAATATTTCATTCTTTTTTAAAAAGTTAATGGTTAAATAGCAAACAAAATTAACTTTCATTGGTAAAGTTAAATTATATTTTATCAACATTTATGAAAAGAAACAATAATTACACCGGTGGTTTAAATTTTTCTGGTCGTTGTATATTGAACCGGGACCATGGTACCAGCGAGTATGAAAAAAGTTGCCACCATGTCTGTGAAAGCGTTTGGCATGATGATAATCGCCAAAATTTTTTTCATAAATTACTTTTGAAATATTGTTCCATGAATTTATCGACATAGAACTGACAAACAATAGAACTGACGATTTTCCGTATTTTTTTTTAATTGGTGGAATATTCATAGGCCACAATGTGCTGGCTGACTGCCCGGAACTTTTTAGGAACTACTGAATTATAAATCTTGGTATAGTCTTTCACAACGTTTATGCTACCTTATCTTAACCTACTTCGTATAAAAATGTTTGCTATGTTTCCCGCTTTACCCTTATACACAGAATATGTCAGCCATATCTTCTCACTCATATTTGTGATAGAAGATGTACCATGATTTCTATCAGAAATTTTATGGAACTGAATACCTACAATGTTTTTGGAAACAAGTGATTCAGTTAAAAAAGTTTATTATCAAAAGAATTTACGGCTCACTTTGTGTATAAGGGTAGAGGCAACACCATAGGAAGGAATGAAAATATGCTTATACAAGGTATTGGGTTGAAAAATATGTTCATAGAGTTTTCACAAAGATTAATTTGAACAAAAAAATTTTTTTCGTCTGTTGAAGAAGTTGTTGAGACAGTTTTTGAGATCCTCTTCGCCATTGAAGAAAACACCCCTCATTTGGTTTGACAGAGGGCAGGAAAGGTGATAATCGGGGTAGCATCACCGTTATGAAAGACTACCAAGATTTATGATTCGGTAGTTCCTGAAAAGTTCAGGGGAGTCAGACAGCACATCGCGACGTATGAATATTCCACTAATTAAAAAAAAATTACGGAAAATCGTCAGTTCTATTATTTGTCAGTTCCATGTCGACAAACTCATGAAATAAAATTTCAAAAGTATTTTATGAAAAAATGTGGTCCCGGTTCATGGTCCCGGTTCAATATACAACGACCAGAAAAATTTAAACCACCGGCATAATTATTGTTTCTTTTCATAAATGTTGATAAAATATAATTTAACTTTACCAATGAAAGTTAATTTTGTTTGCTATTTAACCATTAACTTTTTAAAAAAGAATGAAATATTTTTCAACAACTTGCAATAATTAATTGAAGAAATGATTAAAGTTATTAAAGTTGTAAATTGCATAGAAAATCGAAACAAACATTATCAATATTTAAAACCCATCGAAATAACCACCCATAATAACTATACCATTCCATTTGATCCATCGACTCGCTGCTTCCACATTTCTCACGCAAAATAATTTTCTTATTTAATTAAGTTATTCCTTATGTCGGACATTTTATGGTTTATGCACATCAAACTATCAAAAATAAGCTGTCAAAAATAAACTTTGGCGGCTCATATCTCGGCTCAGAGAAAAATTGCGCCGTTTTTGAAAACGGATTTGGAATCAGCGCATCCGAATCTATCAATGGTGCAAGTCTCATCAAAATCTCAAGCGGACGCTAAAGTGACTTCCCTTGTAATAATATTAATATCTTTCTAAAAAGTTAAATTTGAGCAGGCTTTCTAAGCTCATTCTATTATCATACAAGTTGGGTGCTATATGGGAAATCGCATTTCTTACCGAATAACACCATTTGAGTAGCTTATCTGAGCTCGCTTTTTAAATTTTACATTTGGCGTGCCTTTGATGTTGTTATTTTTGTGAAAACTGTTGTAAAAAAATTCACCCGCACGCCAAATGAAAACTTCATTTTTTCGCATTTTTAAGCGTGATTTTCAAAATTCCACGTAGTAATAGCTGATTTGTTTCTACGCAAGTCTATTAAACATATTTTTAGATATCTAAAAACCTTAAAATTGAACTAGAAAATTTTTCTAGAGACCATCAGACAAGCTTCAGTGGAGTTGACGAACAATTGGAATTAAATTTAATAAAATAAAAATTTTCCCGCGGAATAATTTCCAATGACCAGTTGGCGTGGAATGTGCCTTACCCTCATCGTAACCTAATCAGCGAAAATATCGTCTGTATTATTAACCTAGGTGGTCTAAATCGAATCACAAGTTACTCTGTTCACGTTACGCTTGCAGTATTATAAATGAAGTTCCTATAAGAACGAGGGATAATTATTTTTTAAAAGCATGGTTTACTGTAACCAAACTATCTGAAGAACGCCACCCGCAAATTTCGATGAGATTCAAATATGCTTTTAGCATACTTGGGAATTGCCGGCCCGCATTTTCGATTTTGCGGCCGTGGCCCGGCTCTAAAATAAAACAACATTTTAGCATTTTTTCCTTATTTGTTAATTATTGATATGTATCTTAAAATATTGTGTGTACGTTTGTTCTTCAATTGGATTAGTAGAGATTTGAGAAATTATCGTCAACGGTTAAGTAAATTATTTACCCGCATGCCAAATGAAAACTTAATTTTTTCGCATTTTTAAGCATGATTTTTGAAATTCCACGTAGTAAAAGCAAATAAGTTTCTACACAAGTCTATTAAATATATTTTTAGATATCTAAAAACCTTAAAATAGAACTAGAAAATTTCCCCCGAAACCATCCAACGAGCTTGAGCGCAGTTGACGAACAATTGGAATTAAATTTAACGAAATCAACGAGTGCTATATTTCCGCGGAATAATTTCCAATGACCAGTTGGCGTGGAATGTGCCTTACCCTCATCGTAATATTCTTCTGAATCGAATCTTCCAAAACAGCATGCAACTTGGAATTGATTTCCGTCATCAGCTTCATTTGCTTCTTCTCACTTCCAGCCGTGAACATTCCACCCATTAGAGCGTACATTGACTTGTTGCGTACAATTGGCACCTGATTTGGAATTATTATCACAAACGTTTCAAAATTACTCTTCATTTAGAAGAAAATAAACTTACTTGCACAAATTCGAAATTATCGAAAAGCTGAATAAATTAATAAATATTAAGACGAATGAGGCAATCTACCTTATCCAAGGAAGCGTCGTTGGGCATTAAGAGTGAAGCTTCTTCCCGCAATGCGAAATGTTGAATGATCTTCGATTTCTTCTTAAGCTCATCGAGACATTGGCGAGCGTGCTCTTCAAGCAGCTCAATTTTGTCGTTTCTTCTGGCTAGCTTCTTTTGTAAATCGATTATCTTGTCGATCATGGTTTGTTGCACGCGATTTCGTTCTTCTGAGCATTCGTCGTCCTTGGATGTTGTCTGAGCAATGATTGTTACAAGATGTTTCTTGTTTTGGAGGGGATGCGTTAGGACACGCCAAATGGAAAATTGACGAATAATTAAATGTATTGAGTTGAGGAAGAGTACACATGAATATATATGTGGAACCATCGGAAAATTGACATTTTCATTTGGCGTGAAACAATATCACACCAAAGGAAACGTTCGATTTCAAATGTTTTGAAAGCTTATTCTAATATTTCAAGTAACAATTCTGATGAATTTAAATATTCAACAGAAAATGCATATCAGAAACTATCTAGTTCATCAAAAATATCAACACTTTAATTCATATGGGCGGTCTAATTCTATTAATCTCGCTGCCATAATTTCTAGAAAGATTAATATGTATCATTTTCAATGATTATTAGAATATTTCTTATGTTGAACTAAATAATAGTAATTCTAATGATATCGTCCTAAATATTTACGTGAAACTTCGATAGTTTTTTTTTGCCAAAATCTCTTACAATCGCTCATTAAAGATTGTCAAATGAACGCTCCTCCCCCGCTATAGCAAAATTACTGGCTAATGTAAGGTCTTAAACCTTAACTCTTAATATTATGGTGATTCTTTGACTGGAAACATCAAAAATGCACACCAAATTCTTTTTATTTCATTTCTCCTGCACTTAAATTGCATAACTGCATGCGCCAGTTTGCCGGCCCATTGTCGTATTTGGCAAACTTTAAGCATTTTTAACGGCTCGAATAAAATTATTTTTTACATTTTTCTATCATATCCACAAAGAACAGATTCTTAAATACTATATAATGTTAACATGTGTTGATAAATATTATGTTGTACGCCAAATTGAAATAGCGATTTTTTGTATATTTCAGAGTGTTTTAGAGTATTTTACGGCCTTTATAGAAAACAGTGGTCATCACAATTGAAACAAGTTTTTCTTAATCTACTCAAAAATATTAATATCTAGCCGCGAATTTAGTTTTGAGCACGTTTACTGATCTCATTTTGTTGTCATAGAATTTGGCGTGGGGTTGAGGAATAAGTTCGCATAGTTTTTATATTATCTTTTTTTTCACAACAATTTTCTTGTTGTTTGGCAAAGGATATATATCAGTGATGAGAGGGACCCCGTTTTTTGGAATTCCGGGCGGAAGGGACTTTTAAAGAAATTAAAAATTTCAATACCCTGGATCCCTTTTTTAAAGGAAAATACCCGGGTCGGGGGGGGACCGGGGGGAGTCCCTCCCATCAGAGATGTCGTTTTCGTTTTTCGTTTTCGTTTTTGGACCCCTCGTTTTCGTTTTTTCGATACCGTTTTCGTTTTCGTTTTCGTTTTCGTTTTCGTTTACACGAAAGCAGAAAACGAAAACGAAACGAAAAACGGAATGACCTTTAAAGTGTCCTAAAGATACGGTAGCCACTTCTGTCACTGCAGTTTTCCCGCGAAATTTTCTTCGTTGTTTTGCCGTTTTACCCTATTTTACCGTTTCATTGGATTTCGTTCGTACACTATTTCGAATATGGTGCGGGAGATAGGTTTCTCTCATTTCGTGTCTAATGTCTCCACACACTCGTCTGTCATCAGAATATTTAATGAAAACTGTTCTACTCAACATAAAAGTTGGAATTGTTTATTGACTAATCGATAACAAATTTTAGGATGCATTAACTATCAAAACAATCAAAATCTATAACAATAAAAAACATATATATCTAACAAGGTTAGCACATTAGACATTTGAATCTATGAAATAAAAATTCCATAACACTATCATAATATTGGCTTAAAGCTCTTCTAAATCCGTTAAAAATAACATCATCCGAAATGCTATAAAACCTGTTGGATACCCAATTTGTTGTTGCGTACGACGGTCTCTTTCGGTTCCCATTTCTAGTGAAAGTTGCTTGGCTCAAATTGGCCATCCAAGATTCCCAGCAGCTCCTCAATCTATCCTTAAATGGTTTGTTCACAGCAACGTCCAATGGTTGAAGATACTTAGTCAGTCCACCCGGTATAACTGCTAACGGATTTTTAGAAAAAATTGGTCTCCAAATGTTATCGATGCAATCCCTTAGGCAAAGTAGAGTGTTGTCAAATAAGCATGCTCCATATTTGTCATCTTTCTGTTTTCCTAACACATTTTATGGGCCCGGCAATTGTTACGTGTTATTAGTTATGTCATAGTATAATAAACAAAAAATTTCGTTTTCGTTTTCGTTTTTGTCGTTTCGTTTTTCGTTTCGTTTACACGAAACTTTCGTTTTCGTTTTCGTTTTTCGTTTCGTTTAAACGAAACTTTCGTTTTCGTTTTCGTTTTTCGTTTCGTTTACACGAAGATTTCGTTCGTTTCCCATCTCTGCCTCCCATCACTGGTATATATTTATCTGATAGCGCTTTTTCTGCTCTACAAAACTGTCTTTTTAGTTTGTTCAGAAATTTTATATTTTCATCATTTTTCAGGCTTAGAAATGAACTATCCAGGAGGCTCCAGGAAATCAACATTTTCGACATCTGCTTTTCTTCGAAAGCGAAAAGCAGACAAAGCCGTTCATGCAGTGTGTATGGAAAAGGTGTCTTAAGCGTGTCTACTGCACAAAATGACAAAGTTGAAAATGGCGACTTTAATCTTGAAGACACGCCTCGAAGCGGACGACCTGCAGAATTAGACGAAGAGCATCTATTTAAGGAAGATGTTCGCCAAGCAAGTCGTGAATTGGACGAATAAATGAACTGTGATCAAAAGGCGACCCTTACTCATCTTTATTCGATGGCACTCCACGGCCAAGAAACCGCGCCGCATTGGAAATTATTTTATTTTCAATATTTTATTTATCAGTTAACGTTTCATTCTGCAGAAATCCTGATGAATGAATGAAAAGAAATTCTTTGTACCTCAATTAATGGACCAGAAGAGTCTTCATCGTCAATATAAGTGACTTGTAAATATTGAAAGTATTGAAAATAAAATTATAAATTAAAAGGTTGAGTTTGCAATTGGTGCGAAGTGTTTTGCAATGCGGCACGGTTTCGTGGCAGTGGAGTGCGATGGGATTTGCCGAAAAACTCGGGGCCTGGATATCTCAACTGAATTAGTTGAAATGTGTTCTATTCAATAAATGAAGAAACATTTGTTAATTTATTTGGTCAAAAAATCGTTAAATTTCATCAGATTTTCTGTTATTAATTAAAAGATTACCTTACCCCGTTTTAAATTTATCTTGTCACCATTATATAGAGTAAAAACGGGGCATTTTTTTGATATATGAGTTAAAAAATAAAATTATCTGTAAGACTTGTTATTCGTCATGAAAAAAAATTATATAAAAATCCAAATATTTCTTGACAGGGGTTTTGATTTGTTATGAAACTTGACTGGCCTCAGGAGATACGCCGAAGCCGAGAGTCAAGCAAGATCTTCACCCAAAAAAGACCATGATCTGTGTTTGGTTTGACACTGGGAGGGCATGCTGCACTGGGAAAGAAACGCCAAGTTCAACAAGGAGCTCTATGTTGCCCAGCTGCGCCGGGTATATGAGGCTATTTGACTGAAAAACCAGATTGACAAGGCCAAGTCATTTTGCTCCACGACTTGTTGCACAATTCATCAAAACCGCCCTCCAAGAGCTCGAATGGGAGTTTCTTCAGCATTAACCGTACTCTCCAGACCTTGCGCCATTATTCCTCCACCGAATATATGATTCAATTGTGTTGAACTTTTATGATAAATTTTAAGCTAATTGTGATTATTTGAAGAGAAACAAGATATCAAATTTTTAAGATTTTGATTATGATAGGATATTGGTAGCGCGCGTGAAAATTTTTGGCATTTTGAGCCCATTTTAAGAGATAAGATCCAGCATACAGCACGTAAAATTGTCAGGCTCATTCTAAACTACACTAGCTGACAAAAGTTTTGTCACAAATGTTTTATCGGGTTTAACTTTTTTGTGACTTCACTTTTCTTGCACTGCATTTTTTAATAATTTTTAAAGTTCAATTATATTTTTTTCATAATTTATTGAAAATATCAGTAATTGGCAACATTTTAGAGATGACTCCACGTAAAGAAACTCCAATTGCCACCCGGCAAGCTGTTATCAATATGAGGCAAAACGGAATGCTTGGTACCGAAATTGTCATGGTAATTTAAACCAAATTTTGCTACTCTAACATTTGAAACACTGATTCACATAAAATATCAAAAAATCAGCCAATTTGGTCAAGTCACAAAAAAGTTAAACCCGAAAAAACATCTGTGACAAAACTTTTGTCAGCTAGTGTATATAACATAAGAAAAAAAATTTAATTTTTTGTTGAGAGCAGCAGTATTCTATACTTTAGAATGTTCATGGCAAGTGTACGTGGAAATTACTCTGAAGATAATACGTGAAAGGTTATAATATACATTTAAATATTAGAAAATGGGCATTTCCATTTGGCGTGAAATAACAGATTCCCATGAAACTTACCGTAACCTGGTCAATACTAGAAGGCGAGCTGGCGCGAGACCTCAGCGACGACGAATTCGAGCCATTGTTGTCGACGAGCCCATTAGGGGACGAATTGCTCGCAGACGCTTTCAATTTGCTCAACTCTTGTCGTAGTTCTTTGATATTCGCGTGGCTCTTCTTTCGATAAGCCGAGTAATCGTTCTGCAGCTCAGAGAGCTTGCGCGATGTCTCTGTTACTGAAAATCTAAATTTTACAGAGAATTCGAAAGGGAACTAACGTGTTTTAGCGTTTTCGTCACAGCTGGCGCAGAACTGAACGCTCTCGGTGATCGTCGGCGATGATGGCTCGGAGGGAGTTGGAGCTATTGCAGTCGCGTTTTGCTCTTTTAGCTCAGCAATGATTGATTCTTGTTGGGCGTGTTTTTCTTTGTATTCGTCGATGGTGGTGTGCATATTTTGGAGCTGAAAACGACGAGGTGGTTTTTATGAACAAATAAAGGATCCAAATAAAGGGGATTTATTCTTCTTGTGGATCTTCTGATATAAAATACCTCAGTTCGACTTATTCAAACAGTATAATAGCAAATATTCACCTCATACTTGCATTTATCCAAATCGGCTATCAAACAACTATTCCGCTCGGTCAATTCCTGCGTTAATCGAAGAGCTCTTTCTGCGTGCTTCTGACATTCTTCGGCCTCTCGTTCCGCGTCGATTTTCTCATCCATCGCCGCTTCAAGTTTCTTACGCATTTCCTCTACCTTTTCCTCGGCTCTACAATCTCAAATAACTTAGAAGATCCTCGATGATTACCCATTCACACAGTCTTCAAACTTCTTCAAATACTGAATGCGCTCATCGGAAATCGAGGCCCTTTCACGTTCGACTCGCAGTTGCTCCTCGAGCAGCTCAAGTCGCGCTGTCATTGCCGTGTTGTTCTCGCTGGAGTCGGTGAGTTTGCCAGCCAGGTCGATCTGAGTCGTCTTGAGACGATCAATTGTGTTCTCGGCATCGGTGAGTTTCTTCTGCAGTTGGCTCGTCTCAGCGCTCACTCGCATCTCGATTTGCTATAATGAAGGTTTATTGAGATTTTCTAGTGTTGGGAACCTGCGAGATTGATTTCTCATCTTTTGCCTGAATGAGCTGTTTTCGAAGGATTTCTGCTTGATGCTTAACGTCGGTTAGCTGGTTATTGATCGTCTAAAGGATTATTTGCAATTCAATTTTATTAATTATTGGAATAAGGATTAAAATATAAAATATTTTAAAACCTGATTAGCCGAGGGTTTTTTTAATTTTAAAAATTTAAAATATATAAGAAAGAGTGTTCATTTAACCGGCACATAATCATGCCAAATGAATTTTTTTTAAATTTTCCAATGTCTATGTGTCAATCAGATTTGAATTCAGTTAATCAAACTCATCGTAAACTATTAGGTCTAGAATTTAATTTCCGCGTTTTTTTGTTGTTGTCACATATATGGTAGTAACTTTCAATGAACAAGATTAAAGTGACAATTGATTTATTCTTCTGGGTTGTAGTATAACGACAAAGTACAAGAATATAAACGACAAAGTACAGGAAGAGAATAGTATAATGGGTTAATGAAGACCAATGGAGAACCAATGTGGACCAAACCGAGACCTTTTGTCTCCTTAGCGGCTTTTATTGCCGTTTCAATTTTAACTTCAGCAAGCAACATGTTCTGCTGCCACGTGGGACTTTCTGAAAGTTTGAATTGTCCGATACCGCGAGGGTAAGGAGACAGCTGTTGATATTTTCTCAAAATAAAATTATTTTTTATATAACGAATTTGATTTTATAATGTTCTCTGTATTATCAGCTTTCTACTTACACTAGCTGACAAAAGTTTTGTCACAAATGTTTTTTCGGGTTTAACTTTTTTTGTGACGAGACCAAATTGGCTGATTTTTTGATATTTTATGTGAATCAGTGTTTAAAATGTTATAGTAGCAAAATTTGGTTTAAATTACCATGGCAATTTCGGTATCACGCATTCCGTTTTCCCTCATATTGATAACAGCTTGCCGGGTGGCAATTGGAGATTCATATTGTTGTAGATTATTTTACAAATTCCCGCTTGTGATTACGATGATCCGTTTTACAGTGACAAGCGTTTATCTTAAAACGCATAGCTCAAAGATATAACGCACTTTTCTTGCACTGCATTTTTTAATAATTTTTAAAGTTCAATTATATTTTTTTCATAATTTATTGAAAATAGCAGTAATTGGCAACATTTTACGTAAAGACTCCACGTAAAGAAACTCCAATTGCCACCCGGCAAGCTGTTATCAATATGAGGGAAAACGGAATACGTGGTACCGAAATTGCCATGCTAATTTAAACCAAATTTTGCTACTATAACATTTTAAACACTGATTCACATAAAATATCAAAAAATCAGCCAATTTGGTCAAGTCACAAAAAAGTTAAACCCGAAAAAACATTTGTGACAAAACTTTTGTCAGCTAGTGTATATAACTTGCTTCACGTACTTTATAAAAAATCATTATTTTGGTTCAGAATATGTCCACCTTTGTGCCAGGAAAACGTCATTTGAGGTCCTTTTCCAACTCAAGAAGAAAGCCACTGAATGCTTGCCCAAGCTTGCGGCGATGCTGCACCATCCATAAGAATCTGCCAAGAATGGTTTCAGCGTTTCAAATCGGGAGATTTTGACGTCAACGACAAAGACTGATCAGGACAGCCAAAAAATTTGAAGACGAAGAACTTCAGGCTTTTTTGGATGAAGATTCGGCTCAAACACAGGAGCAACTCCCAGCACCACGCAAAGAGCAATTTCTCATCGATTGATAGGCGAATTTTCAAAAGAATGAGCTCTCAGAACGCAACAAAGAGCAGAGAAAAACAACTTCAGAAATCTTGTTGGACAGATTTCAAAGAAACTCTTTTTACACCTCATCATAACTGGCGATGAAAAGTGGGTGTTCTACGACAATCCGAAGCGAAGAAAATCGTGGCTTAGTCCCGGTGAACCGACAACTTCGAGCGCCACGGGAAGAAGGTTTTACTGTGCCTATGGTGGGACCAACAAGGAAACGCAACAAAGAGCCAGATAAGCCATATATCGGGTGTTCATTATTAAGATTACATCGCATCCTCATACCAACTAAGACTTTTCGGGTCACCAAGAAGAACGGGAGTAGATAAGTGGATACGAGGTTGTAACGAAGTAAAAATGTTGGCATACTACATTCTGTTTCAATATCTTAATCACCATCACTTTCTATTATATATCCAAAATATGCACGCCAAAAAACACCAAAAAGTTGTAAGAAACTTTCTTCCACCATGAAAGAGAAGCTTTTTCAATCAATTCGCGGAAGTCTCGAAATTTCGTCTAATTAATATCTAATTAATATTAATTAGCTATTTATTATTTCCTTAGGCTCCCACTTAAACGGGTAATTGAATGTTTTAAAATTTCCCCTGATCGTCTTATTTTTACGCTGCCGAGAAGTACCTCATGGATTGACTGGAATTCAAGCTCAAAAACGTGTCTAGACTGCCGAAAACTGCATGAAAATTCAAAAGACTACCGTTTTATTCGTAGAATTTTAACTTTTGATGAAAAGTGGGTGTACTTCAGTAATCCGGACAGACAAAGTCAATGGTTGGAATCCGGGAGCCAAATGTGATCGTTTCTCAAAGAAGGCACTTCTGTGTGTTTGGTGGAATTTCGAAGCTGTAATTTACTTCGAGCTAGTTCCAAATGGTCGGACTATCGACGCAGACCTCTATTGTGCCCAACTTGATAGAATATTTTCGGCACTTGACGAGAAATATCCAGCATTGTTCAATCAGAAGTGGATACTCCTTCAACAAAACAATGCACCGCCAGAAAAACGAATAAAAATATCAAAAATCTCGACGCCATTGAACTTCTTCCACATCCAGCTTATAGTCCGGACCTTGCGCCATCTGATTATCACCTTTTCCGATCCATGGCACACTTTCTTCGTGGTCGTAGATTCAATGACCTGGCCGATGTCGAAAACGGGTGCCAGCCGCGAGTTTTTCGCCTCTAAGAACAAGGAGTGGTACCGCAGCAGGATCGAACAACTTGCCGATAGATGGGTTCAAGCCATAGAGTCAAATGATCTTTACTTTCAAACCTAATTTTGTTGTAAAATTATGATTAAATTTTTAATAAAAATCGAAAAAAAATTGGTTTACCCTTATAGCATTTAAAGCTCCTCTTAAACTACTAGAAAGTCACTATTATTATCGAACTCTGCACGCCAAATTGAATATTTAAAACTGGAGTTCGAAAAATGTGCTCAAAGATTTCGGCTCTAATATATTATTTAATTTCTATTTTAGACAAAGTTTTTATGGTTATAGAATAAGCTCAGTAAGCATGTATAAATAAAACTTTGTAGAAAGATATTATTTTTATATTTTTAGATAGTTTAAGACAAGCTTAGTTAAGTTATTGTAAAAACTTTTTCTTATGATCGGACTCGGGACCGGGATCCCTGTTTTTTAGAAAATAACCTGGTCGGGTGGACCGGGAGGAGTCCCTTCCATCACGTTCCGCCACATACGCTTAGAAATCTCTATTTCGATATGGCGTGCAAGTTATTCTTAAAAAATCTAAAAATAAGTAATTCTTGTCGCAAACATAGATTTGAGCACGTTTACTGAGCTAATTTTGAACTATACCAGTTGGCAAGTGTGAAAATTATCCTAACATTTAGGAGACAAATTGAAAAATTGAAAAAAAACATTTTTTTAATGTGGCATGATTTACTCGAGAAATATTATTCATTTCAGAGATCGATGCCTAATGGAAGAGCAAAAATTAGGGGCGGAGAAAAGGTCTTGTTTAGACAGCCACGCGGCCACTAAGGCCATCGAATCTCTTCCTCTTTTGTTTCTCATCAATATTTTTATTTCATCCATTTTCATTTCTTGTCATCAAATAATAAACAATAAATAGATAACAAGAATTGATGAGAAACAAAAGAGGAAGAGATTCGATGGCCTTAGTGGCTGTGTGGCTGTCTAAACAAGACCTTTTCTCCGCCCCTAATTTTTTGCTCTTCCATTAGGCATCGATCTCTGAAAAGGACAATAATGTGGCATGATTTACTCGAGAAATAGGATTTCTTATAAAGCAAACGCACCTCGCATCTCTTCTCGGCAGCTTTTGCGCGATTCTCGAATTCAAACTTTTCGTGCTTGACGCCATCCATCTCCACGCGAAGCTTGACTAGTGTCGCCTCGAGTTCTTCAATTTTCGCTTGCTGTTTGTCAACATTCTCCTCTTGAAGTCTCCGCATGAGCTCGTTGATCTTATCGTCCCTTTTTTTCAAATCATCCCTCAATTGCATAATTTCTTTTTCCTTAATTGCATATCGAACAACGGCTTCGTTTTTCGCCTTTGCATTCTCTTCGCATTTTTGGTTTAACTGTTTTATAGTCGCTTCATATTTTGTATTTGTCTCTTTTAACGTTGTTGAAATAAGCTTCTCCTGGTGTTGGCTCTTTTCCTGAAAGAATTTAATTCAATAACATCAATATTCTCTCTCATTTGCTTGCCAATTGAGATTTTAATTGATATTCAACGTCTTTCCACTTTTTCTCAACTTGCTCGAGTTCTTTATTATGCGTTTCAATCGTCTTTTTTAATGTTTCATCAACCAAGTCCTTTTCGCGAATCGTTTTGAGCAACTTCTCGCGATACTCATTATTCTGGATTTCCAATCTATAATTTATTATAATGACAAACAACGAAAAAAAAAAAAAAAATGTGGAAACCTTTCAATTTCATTCGCTTGAACGAGGTTCTTCTCATAGAGGTTATTCTCGAATGTGCAGTTCGAGACACTTTTCACTGGAGTTCCATAGACTGAGCATATCTGCAATTATAATTCTGATGGTTGATAGAAGAAGGTTTTGAAAACTGTTTCAGGTGTGGACGCTCGGCTCGATGCCAGATCATCGTTATTGTCGGCTCGAGGCTCTTCATCATCTCGTTGCGCCATTCCACATACTGTAATAAATTATACAATAATATTGGTTGAAATCTCGAATATTTGCGAATGAAGAATGGAAAAATATATTGATTTCTTGGTTTGAAACTCATAGACGGTATCTGATCATCCAGATCAGTGATAGGTAGGGACTCCCCCCGCTCGGGATATTTTAAAGGACTCGATTATTGAAAAAGTGAAGTTCAGTCCCTGTCCCGAGATCGGGGGAGTGATGGGAGATTTTTGGAATTTAATGGTGGGGAGATTTTGATTATGGTTGGGAAAAATTTGTTTTCTTTTTTTAATTGTAAAAAATTTTTAAACAAATTAAAAATTGGGACCGGGGACCCGGGTGGAGAAAACTAAAGTCCCGGGCACGCCAACTGGAAATAAGGATTTTCAGAATTTAAGCATTTCTGAAAACTGTTACGTCTTTTCAATAAAAATGACCAATAAAAAGATGACAATAATTTAACTCGCCTTGTCTTAAACTATCTGAAAATACTAATATCACGCCAAAAGGAAATGGCTATTTTTCAATATTAAAATGTGTCTTACTAATTTAATTTTTGAATAAATTGACACGTCATTACTACTAGCCCGTCTTAAACTATCTAAATATATGCGCTTCATGCCGAAATTTTCAAAATGAGCATCTTTTCTGAGCCGCCAACTTCAACATACAATTTCGTGTGCTAACATCTTTCAACAAAATTCGATTTGAGCACGTTTATTGAGCTCCTTTTATTACCATACCAGTTGGCGTGCCTGGGTAATGAAAATGGAATTCCGCCCTACTCGGAACCCGGGACTTCCTCTCTCTGATTCTCACTATTATTGTTGTCCTGACGATTATATGTGTTGTTGAGCTTTGAATTAGAATTCCATTTTCATTTCAAACTCATATACAGTATCTGCTCATCCACACCAGTGATGTGAGGGACTCCCCCGCACGGGGTATTTTCCTAAAAAAAAAAGGGCTCCGGTCCCCGTCCCGTGTCCGTATCCCTGTCCCGAGATCGGGGGAGTAATGGGAGATTTTTGGAATTCAGTGGTGGGGAGATTTTAATTATAGTGGGAAAAATTTGTTGGAAATAAGGATTTTCGGATTTTAAGCGCTTCTGAAAACTGTTACGTCTTTTCAATAAAAATGACCAATAAAAAGATGACAATAATTTAACTCGACCTGTCTTAAACTATCTGAAAATACTAATATCTTTCAACAAAATTCGATTTGAGCACGTTTATTGAGCTCCTTTTATTACCATATACAGTATCTGTTCATCCAGATCAGTGATTCCCCCCATACGGGGTATTTTCCTAAAAAAAAAAAGGGCTCCGGTCCGTGTCCCGAGTCCGGATCCCTGTCCCGATTACCCGGGTAGGGGGAAAATTCCATTTTCATTTCAAACTCATATACAGCATCTGCTTATCCACACCAGTGATGTGAGGGACTCCCCCCGCACGGGGTATTTTCCTAAAAAAAATGTGGCCCAGTCCCTGTCCCGAGATCCGGGCAGTGATGGGAGAGACCCCGATTTGAGCTTGGAATTCGATAATTTTTTCATTGCTTTTTTTCGGAAGCAATTAAAATTCGTTTTTTTGTTTGTGCGTAAAATAAAATCCATTTGTTGTTATCTGCGTACCAATGATGGGAGGGACCCCGTTTTGTGGAATTACGGCGGGCTGGCGAGACCTTGAAAATTTCAAAACACGGGGCCCGAGAGCGGTACTTCCCTTTTTCCCTTCCCGGGACTCGGGCCGGGACTTACCTTTGTCAATACCCGAGACCCGGGGTTATGAGTTCCTCGCATCACTGAACGGTAATAGTAACAGTTAGAGAGGAGGAAGAGAGAGAACTCGAGACGCGGAAACCTTTCTCTTTTAAGTTATTTAACAAAAAACAGCACACTGTCAATAGACACAGATTTCACTTTTTTCCTACCCGGGAGCAGAGATGGGAAACGAACGAAATCTTCGTGTAAACGAAACGAAAAACGAAAACGAACACGAAAGTTTCGTGTAAACGAAACGAAAAACGAAACGACAAAAACGAAAACGAAAACGAAAATTTTTGTTTATTATACTATGACATAACTAATAACACGTAACAGTTGCCGGGCCCATAAAATGTGTTAGGAAAACAGAAAGATGACAAATATGGAGCATGCTTATTTGACAACACTCTACTTTGCCTATGGGATGGGATCGATAACATTTGGAGACCATTTTTTTCTAAAAATCCGTTAGCAGTTATACCGAGTGGACTGACTAAGTATCTTCAACCATTGGAAGTTGCTGTGACCAAACCATTTAAGGATAGATTAAATTTGGGAAATTTGGATGGCCGATTTCAGCCAGCAACTTTCACTAGGAATGGGAACCGAAAGAGGCCGTTTTATGGAATTTTTAGTTTTATGGAATTTTTATTTCATAGATTCAAATGTCTTTAATGTGCTAACCTTGTTAGATATATATGATTTTTATTGTTATAGATTTTGATTGTTGTGATAGTTAATGTATCCAAAAATTTGTTATCGATTAGTCGAACGAAATCCAATGAAACGGTAAAATAGGGTAAAACGGCAAAACAACGAAGAAAATTTCGCGGGAAAACTGCGGTGACAGAAGAGGCTACCGTATCTTTAGGACACTTTAAAGGTCATTCCGATTTTCGTTTCGTTTTCGTTTTCTGCTTTCGTGTAAACGAAAACGAAAACGAAAACGAACACGAAAATTTCGTGTAAACGAAAACGAACACGAACACGAACACGAAAATTTCGTGTAAACGAAACGAAAAAACGAAAACGGTATCGAAAAAACGAAAACGAGGGGTCCAAAAACGAAAACGAAAAACGAAAACGACATCTCTGCCCGGGAGTCCCTCCTATCACTGCTGTGTACTTTGTGCATATATGCGGATTATTAATTGTATTAGTTTTAAATGGAATATGATACAATTGTAAAAAGACCTTTATTTATCAATTAAGATAACTCTACAACATAAGTAGTGGTTATAGATTTTAAGAGCTTAATTTAAAGCTAAAATGTTTTTTAAGAATATAGTCGGTATAATTTATCTGGGTGGTATTCACTAAACTTCTGTTTTGGAATCTTTATTTTAATTTTAAGAAATATGGCAACTGTACTTTGCGATACGCAACGCATTTGAGACATACTTAGGAATTTTAGGGCCGGCCTTTCCCAAGTATGATTAGAGAATATTTCAATTTTATGTTTCAAGAGACGGGTTCGTGGCAACTTGAGGCATTTTTAGTCGTTCGCATTTTGTAATATGAAAAATAAACTTCCAATTACTTAGAAAAAATTTTCTTTTGTTTATTTCGTATCCCTAAATACCAACCTAGTTTCCTAACTAACCCACTAACCATTATTAAAATAGTGGAGTGGAGGGGTGACTACAGAAAATATAACAACAACAACAAATATATGAAAACGCGCTCCGAATTCCTCAATTTCTTTGCGCTCGCACGTCAATAGTGCGACAACCAAATTTATACTACTTGAACATCATAAACGACCACTTATTTCCTACAAGCAATAGCTGACATGCGCACGTCAACTAGTATGATAATAAAACGAGCTCAGAAAACTGGCTCAAATCTAATCTTTTGTGAAGATTTTCGTATTTTTAGTGAGCTTAAGGAATATCCGACAAACTGGGGTAGGCAATATTTGTGTAAAGTACACGAGAAAGTTTTACGAAAAACGTAAAATATAGTTTTTTTTCCATTTGGCGTGTGCTGGTTAATTTATTCATCTGTGTGGTCTAAAAATGAAACGTTTTTTAAATTGTCTCAGTTGGCTTGTTACACGAACTCTACTACCGAGAAGTATGCCGAATGTTCCATAAGACCACGCCCTTCATCATTATTTAAACTTTTTTTTATTAAAGCGTTTTTCAACTTGGATCATTCGTTATAAATTTTATAGCAAAATGTTCCTATCATACTCCTCTGGATGTTGGTAAGGATTTTAACACAACATTAACTTTTTTTTAGAAAGATATTATCAAAATCTAAGAAATTGAAAGGTCTATTTGATCATTTTTGAATTATTTTCAATGGTCTCAAAGAGATCATGAAACAAATATTTAATTTACTTGAATAATTTCTCTGTTTTTCATTATATTTCTTCAAAATTTCTAGATCAAATCAGATGTATTACTTTTATTTTTTATGAAAAGAAAATTGGAATTGACAATTTCTTAGATTTTGATAATTTAAACATTTATTATTATTATTTTGTCGGTTCTAAAACAGTTTGTGGAGCCTACAACAAATAAAACACAATTAATCAAGAATTAAATCAAGAAGTTACGATTTAATTTTTTAAAAAAGTTGATAAAAAATGAAAGGCGTGTTTTTTTTTCAATTAGTGCGTTGTCTTTTGCAATATGCGGCATGCAGTGGAGTGTTACACGATTTTTCTATATTTAAGCATGTCGGAAAAATTTTGCAATGCGATCTGACATTAACTGGACAGAGGTGCGTTTGCTCGCCATATTTTAAGACAAATTACTTATAAATACAATCGAATAGTGGTCTAGCTAAGGGATTAAATAATAACTAACTTCGCTGGGGTTCATAAGCGTCTTCTGTTCATCGCTAATACACCCCAAACTGGTATGGTAATAGAATGAGCTCAGTAAGCATGCTCAAATATAACTTTTTAGAAAAGATTTTAGCATTTTAGATAGTTCAAGACACGTTTAATTAAAGTTTAATAAAGACTTTGTTGTTATAATGACGGAAAAATTTCCACACACGTTTAAAAATCGCAGAATTTATTATTTAGATTGCTAGTTGCTTCGATTTCGATTTTGCTTCGATTTCGGTTTTGAGGGAACCCAATAATTTCTCATTAAATGAAAGAGATTTAAAAATGATTAACATAGAAGAATGCAGATTCAAAAAACTCGGCCAAACTTGAACACACCAAATTGAATGGTCAAGTTGGGGGCTCAGAAAAGTAGTTCATTTTGCAAATTTCGGCAAGAAAGTCATGTTTGTAGATAGCTTTTTAATAAAATTTCTTTTACTATAATTTAACTAATCATGTCTTACACTATTCAAAGATAATAATAAAGAAAAGCTAAATTTGAGCACGCTTCCTTAGCTCATTTTATTACCATACAAGTCGGCGTTCTTGTTATTAAGAAACAAAAAATTCTACAATTGTTCTACTCAATTTCTTGATATTCAAGTCTATGCCTTACGTGAATACTTAAACAAATCCATGCAAATTGTATTTGTAGAATAGTAAATATTCTATTGGCGGGAATTTAAAATTGACAGAAACTAGTTGGAAGTTAAATCAAGGTACCAGCTAGAGCATGGTCACTTTGAATCCAAATTTAGACTCATTAAAGATAGTAATTAACACTAATTCAACTATTTAAATATAGAGGAAGACTTTCTCTATAAAATTATATGCGTGAAATATTTAAAAATATATATGCGGCAATTTAAAATTAACACTAGTTGGAAGAATTATCAAGGTACCAGATGGAACATGGTCACTCAAGCTATCAGTTTCAGCTGATATTCAATGTGGACCGCCCATATAATTAATACCGATATTATATATAACACGCCAAATCGAAATAACGATTTTGTGATTTTTAAACGCGCGTGGAAATTTTCACGTCTTTATAACAAAAAAGTTTTTGTTACAATTTAATTCAGCATGTCTTAAACTATCTAAAAATATTAATATCTTTCTAAAAGGTTATACTTAAGCATGCTTACTGAGCTCATTCTATTACCATACAAGTTGGCGCGTATATAATGTCATATAGCTTAAAAAGGAATAAAGACAATGAAATAGGTGGTAACGTTGTGATAAAGAAAGCAAAACACTTTTCAAAGGATCTAAGGTGTTCTTATAAAAGTTCAAAAAAATGGAAAAAGAATGCAGACTCAATGACGTCACAATGTAACCATAGAGAATAGAGAATAGAGAAACCAGAGAGAAACCAGAACCAGAGAGAAAAGAAAATAGAGAAAAATAGAGAAACCACTAACATATACAGGTTTGACCGATTCTTCTGTCAGAGCTGATTTCAGTTAATCAACGAAACCTGTAATCTCGGCTTCAAGATCTTTTATTTCCTCGTCGGTGAGACAAGCCGCCTTCCTAAACTTTTGTATACGTTCCAAGGACAAGGCTGCGTTTTTTAGTGATTGCAATGAAGGCGAAGATGGTAAAAGAGAAAAGTACTTTTCAATAGATTCTGGCGTGAGCAATAGTTTTACATGATTTCTGGTGAAGTTTTGCATCCACGCGCTCCTATCCGCTCCAACTGCTTGCCAACAGTTATCCAGTTTTTGACGAGTTGGGCCGTTGTTATTGGATAAAATGCCTTCATTATCCTCGCATCAGGTCTTCAACTTCCTTTTCTTTCAACACTACTACGGCTTTTGCTTCTTTAATTTCTCTATCGATCTTATGCTGTACTCCAATCGGGGAATGTTTTGGCAATTAACGCATTTAACAGAAACTTCTGGATCTCCTATTAGAGTTCGAGTGTCGGTAGACCATAACCCCATGCATATGACATGAAAAGTATAAGCACACGAATGAAACAGGTAAATAATGTTAGACAATGAGAAACAATGCTCATAATTGAAAAGAATGAAAACTCTGAAAAGAATCTTTTAATAGTTTTAATTATTCTTAATACAGTGAATGCTTAATGCTGTCATGACACAGAAATAAATCTTTAAATAACATAAAAAAGTACTATGTAAACTGAGGAAAACGGCGATCTGATTCAGTTTTGACGCTGTTAATGCCTTAAAATAAACTCATTAGTTTAATTTCCTATCAGAAATACATTTTGAACATAATCTCAATAGATTCATCAGACCGAAGTTTAAAATAATTTACTTTAACGACCAAAAACTAAGAAATTAACAAAAAAGTAATTGTTTTTTTCTGATTGCACTTTTCAAACAACCGCGACAACGTGTTATTGATTAACTTGCCAAAAAAACAATAACAATGGAGAAAATTTATTTTGTGACACCGTGCCCATGTCTGAAAATCAATTTCTAACTATTCTGGTAACTATGAAAAATGTTGGAAAAAAATTAAACACCAAACTCCGAAAATGGCCAAAAACTTAATTTTTGAAAAAAAAACGAAAAAGTTCAAAAATTAAAAAATAAATAATGATGATGCAGTTTGTTTTTTTGCATTATTGCGTAACAATGTTAAGCATTTACCGTGAACATTTCAGGGTGATCGGATGAATATGAAAAAAGTTATGCTCAAAAAACCATTTGTTCATATCTTTATGGCCAGCACTGTACATCGTGGCAGTGGAGTGTTACACGTCAATAACGATTTTTCGATTTTGCGGCTTTTTAATAAAATTTCTTTTATTATAATTTAACAAAGCTTGACTTAAACTATTCAAAGATAATTATACCCATAAAATAAATTTTAAGAAAAGTAAAATTTGAGCACGCTACCTTAGCTCATTTTAATACAATACCAGTTGGCGTGTTTGTTATTAATATACAAAAAATTTTGCAATGATTGTGCTCAATTTCTTGAAATTCAATCCTATGGCTACGCGAATATTTAAACAAATCCATGCAAATTGTAACAGTTTAAGCTGATATTCAATATGGACCACCCATATGATTAATACCTATATTATATGAAATCTCATATGGCTTAAAAAGGAATAAAGACTATTAAATAGGTGGTAACGTTGTGATAAAGAAAGCAAAACACTTTTCAAAGGATCTAAGGTGTTCTTATAAAAGTTCAAAAAAATGGAAAAAGAATGCAGGCTCAATGACGTCACAATGTCTCAATGACATAGAGAATAGAGCTGGATGACATCATTAAATTCAAACATATTAATTCAAAATTCCAATTTCCGAAAGAGGTTAACGACAAAATAAAAAAAAAACAAACAAAATAACAAAAAACAACAACAACAATAATAATAACAAATAATCGAAAAAATGGCACATATTTCAGTATGTAAATTCTTTTCCGATGAACAACACCAACCAAAATGAGCCAAAAATGAGCAACAATATCGATTCGCTCGTGTGCTCTCCGCCTGCCTCCGCTTCTTCCTATTCTGCTCTGCTTCTCTTCACATTGCACATTTTAAGCATTCAAAACTCTTCATTCACATCTATCACAAAAGAAAACAATTATACAAAAAAAATAAATATTAATCAATTGGTATTCCCGTAATTCACTTATATTCGTCCGCAAAAAAAAATGGCATAAATGGTACAGATAATAAACAAAATAAGAAGAAAAAAATCCTATGTAAACAAATAATCTTTAAACAAGAAAAGGAATGTTGAAATATAATAATAGTCGTCATCATAATCTTAATCATCATCATCTTCTTCAATCATCGCCCTGTTGGTTTTTCTCTCGTTGAATCAACGTTCCGAATGAGATCCGTTTGAGTGACTCCTCCAGACTCATCTTGTGAGAATGCAAATCCATCTAAAAATAACGTATATTATTATTAATTATTTTCCATAATATAAAATTATTCAATTACACGATTTATAAGTTTCATTAAAACTGGTTACTAGTCGAACGCCAACTGTAACTTTCAATTTGTGTAAGTGTTTAGTTAAAACCAGAGATGCACGGAATTCCGGATTCTGGTTTCCGAATTTTCAACTGTGATTCCGCCGTCCGCATCCCGTATTCCGGCCATTTTTCGAATTCCAAATTCCAGTTTTCAAATTTTCAAATTTGATTCCAAATTCCGGATTCCGGATTCCGGCCATTTTTCGAATTCCGGATTCTGGCTTCCGAAATTTCAAATGTGATTCCGACGCCCGGATTCCGGATTCCGGTTTTCAAATTTTCAAATTTGATTCCGACGTCTGGATTCCGGATACCGGCCATTTTTCGAATTCCGGATTCTGGTTTCCGAACTTTCAAATGTGATTCCGACGTCCGGATTCTGGATTCCGGCCATTTTTCGAATTCCGGATTCCGGTTTTCAAATTTTTAAATGTGATTCCGACGTCTGGATTCCAGATGCCGGCCATTTTTCGAATTCCGGATTCTGGTTTGCGAATTTTCAAATGTGATTCCGACGTCCGGATTCCGGATTCCGGCCATTTTTCGAAATCCAAATTCCGAATTCCGAAATTCAAAAACTCCCATTCCTACGTGAATATACCGATTATATTTTTTGTTAATCTTAAATGTGTATTCAAAAAATCCAATTTATACATATATCTCCGGTATAATTCAACGTGGGTGGTCTAAACTAAATCACAATTCAAGCTTTTGCAGTTGGCGTGCTAGTCGATTAAAATTTCATTTTTATGGATTCCATTTATTCCTAATGAACTCCCTAGTTAGAACAGGCAAACTAATCAACTATTTCAGTAAGATATTAAAGCTCTGATAGTTTTATAAAGCGATTTAAATTGCGGTAAAAGATAATCACAAATGTTTACGTGAAAACTTTTAAAGCACGTTTAATATAAGAGCAAATTCACATGTTAATTCAGAATTTCAGAATGAAAACAAATTATGAGCCCTATTCAAAATGTAACTGACATTTCCTATTTATCCGAAATTCCAGAAAAAACTTATTTACGTGCTCTTACAATTTTATAAATAAATAAAAAAATAATCAAACTCACATCGAGTTGACTCGGCAAGTGCCAGTGACGCTTCCGACGGCTCTCGCCTCATTCCAATCGATGACGTCAGCAATCGCATATTCTCAAGTACATTCGACGAGTAACTGAAAATCAATCACATTTAAACGCACTCGCAATCCATTTTTGATTATTGTTTCTAGCAAAATCGAGTTCAGAGCCACACCAAAAGCATTCCGAAAAATCAAAATCAACCAAGTTAAATTAAATATCAAACTCATTTGAAAAAAAAGAATATAAACAAACGTACACAAAAAGAAACAACACCGACGACGATTGAAGACGATGAATTATCAAAAACACACATTCTATGCATCATCCTCCATTCCCCATCACAATCTCGTATCTTGCACCTCATCATCATTCACCACAATCCTTGTCACATTGTCATCCATCTGAAACGCTTCGTTCGCGTACTGCGCCTTGTCGGCGCCTCCCGACGTTCGCTCCACCTTCTCCATGCTGCCATATTCTCGGCTCGTTTGGCTGTGATCTTTCGCGCTCTTTGTCGACTCCATGTCACTCTCCCTTCTCTTCTCCTGACTCATCTGCGTCGTCGTCGCCGACGACGACGGATGGTGTTGATGGTTCGGATCGAACAAGCTCGTGTAAATGCTCGGCGCCACCTTCTTCCGCGTCTTCAGGCTAAACTTGTTCGCAAACACGTTCATCGTCGATTCCGGTGGAGATTTGTGCGCCGCAAATTGGCTAAAAACATGACAATCTTCATTCAAGTCGACGCTTCCCCCCTTTTTGCGAAAAGCGTTTCAAGCAAAAACATACAAACACAATACGGTACAAAGCGTTAGATTATGTAAAGTAAAAAAAGGAGATAGGGACCGCCCAAAATACATTCAACAATTCACATCACAATAGGAAAAATAAAGGATAGGTAGTACAGTTAATAATAAACCAAACAAACGGCTAATTAGATAATTTTCTATTCATTTTCGTGTTTGTTTGAAGTGGCTCGGAACGTATTCAAGCACAATTAACTAACAGGAAGCTAATACTAATTTTTATATTTTTCTAACTATAATTTTAGCACATTTGTGAGAGAAATGGCGTACAGAGAGCCTGCTTCTAACGCGATTATATGGCGAAATTTTATATTTTCCTCTCTAAACTATGAACGAGATGCGGTAATTATTGGTATAAAACAATATATATTATATTTATTCTACTCTCCATTTCTGAATGCAAAATGTTGTTCGAGTTTTCCACGTTTTATCTTGTAAATTTGAACGTTTAAACTACAACATTTAAGTAAAATAATTTAATGCATCTAAAACTTATATTCATTCTAGAATATTACAATAGACCACCTTTACTTTGCCTACATTTTTACAAATTCGGTTGGCATGCATAGACTATATAGGAGCGTTGGCCGAATTTCTGCATCCCCATTCCGAATGATGATTCAAAACTCTTTTTTTAAGGATTATTAAATTGTCTATCAAACTTTGGGTTATTTTTCTCTTGAAATTCAAAAAATTCCATTTTCAGCATTGTAAAATAATTGACGGGTTTTAGAATTTTAGATTCCAGATTCATTCCAAAATCTACCTTTGCTACAAAAAACAAAGTTACATAATAAATATACAACCCGATATCAAGTGAAAATGATAGAAATTATAGTCGTCGCCAAATGCGATTACCACCGCAAAATGTGGCGCACTTTTTAAATATTATTTTTTCATTTAATTTTTATGATTATTTTCTTGTTTTTGCTCGTTCTATACCGTTTTTGCTTAAATAAATTGAAAAATATGTTTTAGATATTGTTACAATAGTGGAATAAGTGTGGAAAATAATAATAATCCTAAAAGTTAGATGAAAAAATAATATTTAAAAAGTGCGCCACATTTTGCGGTGGTAATCGCATTTGGCGACGACTATACATAAATTAAATTTTAAAAAAACTGAGAAACTAGATTAATCAATAAACTTCAGATATTTAAAAATTTCTCGTTCTCGCGGAAAAAATATTTATCATTTCACCTTTCGTGCGAAATGGTTTGAAAAAAATAAAGAAAGCAAATAATATTTTAGCTGCATTAAGATCCCAGCTCAATACTTATTACCCTTTTACACCACCCGAAAAAGTCCATTTTACGCAAATTAATTATTAACTCACGCCAAATGATAGTCTAAATCGTAAATCATGTCCAAATCTAACAAGGGGAGTGACTTTGGCGTCCCTTTGCGACCATTGATAGATTCGGATGCGCTGATTCCAAATCCGCTTTCAAAATCGGCGCAATTTTTCTCTGAGCCAAGATATGAGCCGCCAAAGATCGAATCATATATGTCAATAAACTTTACATATGCACCCCAGGACAAAGCGTGTACAAAAACCCATTTGGAGGCAGAGCAAAGAAAGATAATAGAAAGATACAATTGATAAAATCAAGGCAGCCTATTTTGCCAAAACGCAAGTCTGCTTGGCTCCATCTTGAAATTGTGTTTTTTCAAATTTGGGACATGTGTAGATATAAGGGTAGAGCAGGCAACCCTTTACAATGTTTTATGATTGAGTAGATGCTGATAAGTTCCAGTAAGTTAGTAAGACGACGTTGACGGACATTTTGTGGTTTCATGCACATCTATTATTCGATCTTTGGTGACTCATATCTCAGCTCAGAGAAAAATTGCACCGATTTTGAAAACAGTATCATCAAAATCTCAAGCGGACGATAAAGTGACTTCTTTGAATTATATTAATCTGTTAGATAGCTTAACGAAAATCTAACTAAAAAACGCACCAACTGGAAACATGGATTTTATTCTTTTTACGCTTGTCTTACGACATTCTCGTGTACCTTACAAAAATATTGTCTACGCCAGTTTGTCTGCTCTTTCTTAAACTATCTAAAAAATATTAAAATCTTCGCAAAATAGTAGAGTTGAGCACGTTTTCTGAACTCGTTGTTTTAGCGTTCAAGTTGGCGTGATACAGTCATAAACAATATTTTATAAAGTAGACGAAAAATTTTCAGACGCGATTAAAAATCCGAATATCACTATTTTCATTTGTTGTGCTAATTTCTGTTTTAAAGATTAATTCCAAAAACTGTTATTCTACAATTTCGAGTGGCGTTCCCGTTAAAGACAAAGTAAATACCTACCCGAAAAGAAAACTCAATTTTAAAGGTACAAAGCAATAATAAATAATGAACAATAAATAGCCACAATTCAAGACACAATATTCATGTCGACTATACCTACACCTACTGATGCCTGATTGAACAAGGGAATAAACCCGTCATACTACACCCATGTCACACCGCGTTCGAAGCATCCGTTTCTGAAACGCGTCGGGGTCACCCACAAATAAAAACCAATCAAAAAAACCCAAGATATTAACCAAAAACCAGCAGCTAAAAGCGAACCTGGCTAACCGTTCAAATCCGTGGAACGACGAGTTCCGCTTCGAGTGCATCACCGCCAATTCCCTCGGCGTTGGTCGCGCAATCGTGAATAAGCTAAAATCGTCACAATGTACCTTCCTCCGCTTCACCTCTTCACTCGTACCTTTTGATCACAATGTCGGCAAGTAATGTTGCAAATGGTATCAGAATGAATGCCAGCCAAAATGACGGCGATGACATCATAATATATGCCATACCAGCCATATCAGCACCAAATGATCCCAAAGTCGGGAAAATCAGCGAATACACTATAACCGCGCCGAGCCACAACAATATCGAGCCAACACTCGACACCACCATCGGCAAGTTCCACGTGTCACTTTCGAGGATCGCTTTCAGACAAACGGTGACAACCACAAACTAAACGTGCGGTATGTTTGCGCTCTCTTCAGTTACAACAAACCGTGTACGCGCAATTGCCAAGCATCAGCCAGCCGCCAGCTCGTCCGTTCTCCCAGACGATGCCATCTCGCAAGAACTCAAACGTGAGGAAAAACAGCAAAATTGAGTGAACGATTCCGAGGCCAAGCCACAGACAAAAGTTCTGCAATCATTTATTAATTATTACACATAAGATATACGAATCTATAATTATACAAAATTATCATACATATTTTATAGTGTCGTTGATAGAAACTAGTGGTTGCTTTAAAGGCCCACGGCAACAATGCCAAATGAAACTATTTGTTAAACGATTAAAAATATTGACTTCATAGTAGTTTCTCAAAATATTGACTTCATAGTAGTTTTCGTGTAATTTTGTTATTCTTTAAATATTAAAGAAAACCTTTTCTTCTTGAAATACCATATTTTACTATATTTTATTTTTCAATTTCGGAATTGAAAAATAAGCAGAATTCGTAATTCCGCCCATCTCCGTCTTATATGTAGATTCCTCACTAGGACTCCCAGTTTAAAAATCTCATGGGGAGTAGCAAAAATACAATCTCTCATTTCATGACAAATTCTGGCGACTTAAGCTTATCTTCCAAGATTAAATAAATTTTCCAAATGTAAGATGTCTGCCTCCGTATATAAAGAGCAAACTAACATGTTTCCCAATAATTTTTACCTGAGTCAATGCGTTTCTATTTCACATTAAAGCGCGGAAGATTTTTGCATTTTCCATATTCAAAATTTTAAAATCGCGCTAATTTCTCAAACATGAATTATCTTAAAATGTTAATGTCCCTATTAAAGTAAAGAGCCAAATGTTTAAAAATAGTTTCATCTTAAAAACTACGATTACGACTACACGTCAACTGGAAAAGATTTTCATATTTATGCGTGCCTAAAAACTTTTGTATATTTTTAACGAAAAAACTACAATTTAACTAGGCGTATCTTAATCTTTATAAAAATACTATTATCATCCGAAAAAATTAGATGTGAGCACGTTTACTGAGCTCATGTTATTATCATACCAGGTGTCGTGCGACTAAAAGATTTGATATTAACTTTATTCTGCCTCCGAGATGATATATAGCAGGGATGGACGGAATAGAAATTTTCAATGTCAAAATAAAAAAATTTTAAACACGGAACAAAATAAAAAATTTCCGGAATGGGAATACGGAAGAGAAAAAACCGCCGAATACGGAACGCGGAACACGGAATATTCCGTCCATCACTGATACGTTTGCACACAAAATGAAAATTAACGCTTCCTATTATTTAAATGACGTTTACAAGTTTATAAATATTAATTACGTATGACTTTATGCTCTCCAGGACAAAACGAAAGAAAACTATCTCCGAAATTTGAAAAATGAAATTTTCAGGAGGAGCCAAGAAGGCTTGCGTTTTGGAAAAAAAATGCCTTGATTTTATCAACTGTATTCTTCCAGCATCCTTCTTGGCTCCACCTCCAAATTGCTATTTGGACACGTTTTGTCCTGGGGTGCTTTATGTGTATTTTTAACAGGCTTTTCTTTCTTTTTTTTTCAATCCGTTTTCCATAACGAGAAACTAAGTTTTCGCACTTCTTCTGAGCTCCTGCTTTAAGCATTACATTTGGCGTGCGCTCGTGCGGCACACAAAAAAGAAAATTTTACGAAATTGAACCGCGTCCTTTCTTGAATATTTTAAGTTGCATTTTGACTACTTGAAGTCAAATAATTCATAAAACATCACATCCTCTTGGTTAACAGGTATCTCTATTGCGAAATAAGACCATTATTTTAAAATTCTGGGTAGCGTTCGTTTGCAAATTCATTCAGTGTGGATATTAAAAACAGAGAAGGTCTGAAATAAATATAATGACTTGACATTCGTTCAGAATAACAAAATTATAGCATTTTATACAAAAAATTTTAAAAAATATGATATTTTTCTTTAAGAAAACTTGCAGATTGGTTTCTTACGAATCGAATAGCATCACGACTGTTTCAACATGTAATTTAATAAATTATCAACTATTTTTATTCTAGATAAGCTAGTCATCCCCGTTATAAGAGTGTGAGTTTAAATAATTCGCTGTCACACAAGTTTCTTTCAATTCCAAAAGTTTTGATACAAACTGTTTCCTTATAATCCACCCTTTAACTATTCATTAAAAACCAACAACAACTTACTGGTATGCTGAACGACTTATTCTGAAGACTCGAGTACAATGCTGGATACTTCATCATCGTTTCCGGTGGAACCGGCCGATCGAATAATCCAATAATTAATGGTGGCCACGCCGTGAATACAACATTGAACAGTCCTGCAAATCAACTTTCAACACCTTCCTCGAAACCCTTCTAACCAATCGTCCATCGGTCAAAAATCGTCTGTCCAGACCATGCGGAAAATATGGCGAACCATAATTCAATAATATACAAGCAAATATTCTTGTAAAACGAATACAGAATGCATTTGACAGATCTATCATGATTCCAAGCGCCATGGATAAAAAGCAACCTTCGCAGATAGTGGAATCTCGGAATGGCGTAATCCGACGAACCAGCAGCCTGCAATCCCTCCTCTCCGCAGATTCCAATACCAACATTTGACGCCTAAACCCATACTATTCGAAGAAAAACGAAAGGATGAAACCTGAATCATTGCAACATCATTGGCGCCATCTCCAATAGCCAGAACCACCATATTAGTAATCTGTCGCACCATTTCCACCACTTCCGCCTTTTGCATTGGACTCATTCGACAACAAACCACCGAATGGCAACGAAGAGCCAGCTGACCAAACGGCTTTCGGCATTCTCCAATCAAAGCATGCACCAACGATTTGCCATCAATGACCATTGCAAAGTTTTTACCCTCATGCTCAAACTGTTCAGCTCTCTCTACCAACTGGGTCAACTTATTGAACGTTTCTTCAAAAGTCGACTTGTCAACTATCAACAATTCGGTTTGCGAGTCGCACAGTGAGCAAGAATGCGCTAAAACCAAAAACATTCAATATCAATCAAAAATTTCCTCACCAATGTTGATGGCCGTCTCTCTTTTGTCTCCAGTTAACATCCACACTCGAATTCCCGCCGCAAGTAGTGCGTGTATCGTTTCGGGAACCCACTGAAATCCCATAATATCTATCGAAAATAGCATCCAAACGCTTCAAAACCTCTTGCAGCTTATCTTCAATCGCCGTGGCGCCAATAAGAGTCATTTCCTTCTCAATCCTCTCGGCAACTTCGGCGATCATCGTCGCTCTATTATCAATCGCCAGTGTCGCTTTCTTGTACGCCGGCGCCCATTGATCATACTCTTCCTTTGGAATGTCCTTCATCGCAAAACACAACGTCCGATATCCAAACGACGCATAATTCTCCAAGTGCTTCGAGCAATTATCCACCGACCGCTCGCTGCCCTCTTTGAGCCGTTCGAATATCGCCGTTTCAGCGCCTTTCATGTACAATTTAATATTGCCTTTCGAGTTCTTCACAATCACGCTCATTCGCTTTCGGTCCGATGTAAAATCAATCACATCAAGGATTTCAAATGTTTCATCCTTTCCAAACTGAAAATTCATAAAACATGAATATATTTGAAAACCAAACAACGATGCTGACCATTTTACACGTAACTTTCTGCGGCTGACGAGTATGAAAAACCACATCTTGTGAAGCTGCTCCTTTGACAAGCGCTCCCTCATCTGGTGATGACGCTTGATAGTTGATCTATAAAATCTTGATAGAAACGTGTCAAAATTGTAAAAAGTATGGAAATATTAATACGGCGACATTAATATAATCCCGCCAACAAAATAAATCTTCGCTATAAAAACTTTTAGATACAGAAGTTGTCAATATGAAAAGTCGAAAAACTAAAACACACCAAATTGAATGGTTAAGTTCCGGGATCAGAAAAGATGCTCATATTGCAAGTTTCGGTAAGAAGCACATGTTTTTAGATAGTTTAAGACGGTCTAGTTAAAATAGCGTATCACGTTATATGAAAATAATACGTGTAAATTAGCAATACACGTTTAAATATTGACAAAATATTCATTTCGATTTGGCGTGCTAAAAAATTAAGTGACAATCAGTCCATCGCGTTGGAAGTTAAACCCTGTTTTTTGTATCGAAGGAATATATTTTGAACTGGAAATGATAAAGAAAAGAAGAAAATATTTGGAAATTTGGAATTAAATGGAAATAAGTTCTTCAGTTAAATCGTTAACATTTATAGCCTATTTCAAAATAGTTGACGACGCAATCACGCTGCAAATGCGGCATACTAATTCAAATTCATTTTCAAAACGATTATTTTATTTTATTTCTGTGACATTTTTTAGTTTTTATTGCTTATATGGAATAAAATAATCGTTTTGAAAATGAATTTGAATTAGTATGCCGCATTTGCAGCGTGATTGCGTCGTCAACTATTTTGAAATAGGCTATACACGGTGTGTCAATCACTCAGTTGAAGGCGAGCCCGAACTGTTTGGTGAGGTGTCGCGGGGCAAACTGAGAATGATAAAAAGGGCGAGAGGCAGCGGCGCGTTATACAATTTGCCGTTGACTCAAAAATAGTGAGAGGGCGCTGCGCGTTATACAATATGCCGTGGCCTACAACGGTTTGGCCATGCATTAAAGTGCATCACTATTTTATATTTTATTGATTAATGGTGATTATGCTATTTTATTGGGATAATTCGAAATTTTTCTAAAATCCGTTTCAATAAAAGTATGGAGAATATCAAAATCTATAATAGATATAAGTTTCATAACGATTGGACGTTATATAAGTTATCTGTTTGCAATAATAAAGTTACTTTACATATTTGATTAAATACCTTAAAAAATGATAAAATTACAATCTGGTCATTACAAGAGCTTTAAACCTTCTTTGACCATATTGTAAGACTTAACTGAACTTTTTTCACATTGATTCAAACAATTATATTAATTTCTTTAGAAATCCTTTAAAAATCAATAACAACGATTTGAATTAGGCGCCTGCGCCATCAGCTGGCGAAAAAAGGGGAGTGGAAGTGGGAGCGACTCGATTGCGTGTTAGTGATCGAGACTATTGATCGAAATGGCATCTTCACTTTTTGTGTGGGAAGGGTGAGTGATTGACACACCGTGCTATATTAACTTTTACACGCCAATTTGAAATTGCACGCCAACTTGAATACTAATAAAACGTGCTCGGAAAACGGGATCTAATATAAAAATTCGTTAATATTTTAATAATTTTCGATAGTTTAGGGAAATACTGGCCAACTGGCGTGAATTTGGTATTTGTGCAATAAACTTAAAAATTGTAAGACGCGCGTAAACTTCAGTAAATAATTATTTCAAATTGGCGTGGAAATTGTGATTTTCTTATTTTTACGCTTGTCTTACAACTTTCACGTGTAATTTACAGATATATTATCTAGACCATTTTGTTATGTTTTCATTAAACTCTTAAAAAATATTAAAATCTTCAGAAAATATATAGATTTGAGCACGTTTTATGAGTTCGTTTTATTATTATTCTTCCAATTTCTATGCTTTTAATTACAATCTTGTATCTTGACAGGACAGTTTTAAGCGAGTTGCTGATATTTTAAATCAAATAATCGGTATAAAACCAAATCATATGGTTAATTGAAGAGTAACAAGACACTCATTGTACTAATACGAGGGCTAATAAAAATAGGTAATCAAAGCAACCCACCTTTCCATCCTTTTTCTCGGGTACAACCGTATGACAAACTGCCATCATTGTGAGCATTTCCAATATAGCTTTACTATGACTTGAATTCTAATATAAAAACAATCGATTCCATTTTAACAAAACTTATTCCAACCTTATCCTTATTGTAGTCCTCGAGCAATTTCGGATCTTGAAACTGGTCATCCTCATTATTACCATAATTAACATCATTAATAGATAGCCGTTTGAACAACATCACATTTCTTGTCAATGTACCCGTTTTGTCGCTCATCACAAATTTTACCAATCCCAATTCTTCATTCAAATTTGACGTTTTCGCAATCGCACACGAATCCGAGTTCACATCATACATTTCAATATCATTATTTATATAAATCGCCTATAATTAATATTAAATATTACCAAGAATAATACAAATCCCAAATGTACCTGAAAGAATCGAACCATTTCAAGTGTTATTTGAAGTGAAATTGGTATCAAATTATTGTAAAGGATAAAAAATGTCAAAACATTCCACATAAATGAGCCCATCGATTGATTAGCTAAAATTATTCTTTAAATTATAATTTTTATGCTTAAAAAAACCTAATGGCTCCAAATACCAAGCATTCGGCAAATTTGCTGCCATCCACCATTGCGATCCGAGCGCCGAAATGGCAGCAAGTGATAACAGAACGATGAACAAAAAAATTATCCTAATATTCGTTTTCTTATCAATAGTAGCTCTAAATAAAATACAACTTGATTGAAATCAATATTAAGCTGTACAAACGTTTTCAATGGGGCCAAAGTTGAGTTCATTAGAAGTTTCGAGTCATGTCCGGTGTAAATAACGAGACCGAAGATCCATTCAGTATTTTTCAAGCGTGCTCCACGTAATAGCAATTCATCAATGCCTGAATGCAAAAATTATTATGATTATGCATTTAATTGGAATAGGGAAGTTCCTTATTGTTTTAAGACGTCGTCTTTCTAATTTTATTAAATTATTGTAAAACTGTAGTCCTTTTCAGAGAACGGTGCCTAATGGAAGAAATTAGGATGGAATGAGGTTCTCGTTTAGACGGCTTGTCTCAAAAAAATGAATAACACACATTGAAGAGAAAATTGGTGCCCGTACGGCCGTCCATCATTTTTCTTCTTTTTTGCTTTCCCATTAGGCACCGATCTCCGAAAAGGTCAGTAATTTATTGAAACTTTTTTTAAATTTAAAGGCACATGTATTAATGTTGTTTTGGTCTCGCTTGGACAGAGAGACGGTGCAGATTTAATATTGTTTTCAAATATTGATGCATATCAGAGGTAGGCGAAATGGCAGTTTTTAAATTTCGGAATTAGATTTGAAAATTCGGAAACCAGAAAAATGGAAAAATGGCCGGAATACGGAATTCCGCCCATCTCTGATGCATATAGAAGAGAATTAAATTATTTCAAAAATTGTGCCACGATGGAGAACATAAATTGATGAGGTTAAAAGGAAAATTTGTGGTCATCCAACCGTCCGAATGACATGCACAGTAATTCTACACAAACAGAAAAATTTTCTTGTTTCTCATTGCAAAAAAAAAACCTCTAATTATTTCTATTTCGAGTAATACTTTTAGCTAAAAACAGTTAAAACTTATACGCAATTCAATGTGGGTTTGAAATTGTAGTCGATTATTGCAATCTATTTTGATAGTTTAGAAGAAAATCACAACTTTAAAATCAAATTTCAGACAAGTATGTCATATTCACGTAAAAAATCATGTGTACAGAATTACGGGACAATTCACAAGGTACGTTTAAAAATGGGAAGATCTAGATTGTCACTTTCCGTGTTTGGTATTCATATTTTTTTCTTATTTTAACGCGGCAATACGTACTTAACAAAAACATAACGCAGATAGATTAATTTTTAAATTTAACAAAGCCATATAATATAAATATCATCAATTAAAAAACCCTTACCAAAATGCCTCTCATCGCTGCCAATTTTGAGATTCCCATTAAACTCATTCACATGTCTTGATGGCTGCTCACACGTGATCTCTGCTTTAAAATCCGCCAACAATTCCGGTGACGTCAAATGAGCTGTATTTGATGGCGCCTGTTTGATTTTAAGATTCGTTTCTCCATCGAGATTCGATGTCTCGATATAGGCCATTCCTTGCTGCTCGCTCGACGATAGCAGAAGCAAATCGGCTGGGAATATCCCTTCGCTGTTCACGCGAACAATATCACCCACTTTTACCTATAATACAGTTACAATCAAACTATTTTTTGATTTAATTCAATTACATGTTTCCACTGGCATTCTTCCCAGCTGCCGTTGACGAGAACTTCAATTGGGTAGGAGTTCACCTTATGATCAGATCTTCGTCGTTTCTATGATACACGATTCTTATAAAATTTAATAGAAGAATGAAATTGCTACCACGTCTTCGAATATTTCCTTGAATGCCGACATTGTTAAAATAATAATTAATGGTACAAGAGAATTATATCTACCAGTTGGACTAACATCCGGAATTTGCTGTAATTGATAATTTTAATTGTTATATGGACCATTTATATATTTTTCATGGTTTTATTTTCCCTGCGCACGCCAACTGGCAAGCATGCTAAAATTTAATTTTTTGAGAAGATATTAATATTTTTAAACAGTTTAAGAAAAACCTTTTTAAATTTTCGTGAACATTGTTTTATTGAAAACACGTCAAAAATTTTCAGACACGCTTAAAAAATCAAATATTCGTTATCTCCAGTTGCCGTTCCTGCGTAGAAATATTTATGCATGGTTCAAATCACGTCAATTTTGGCAAAATAATGTGAAAAGAAAAACAGGTAATAATTGAAATTTTAAAAAATTTCTAAGGCTCCTATGAGGAATATACGTACCAGGGTTGCACGGAAATCGATTTTTTTTCAAACGGAAGATGAAAATGAAAAAAATGATTTTTTTCAAATGCAGAACGGAAATGGAACTCAAAACACGACGGAAAATGGAAGATGGAATTCCGTGCAACCCTGATATGTACCAGTGATGGGAGGGACTCCACCCCCCCCCCCCCCCGGGTGCCCCTCAACCCGGGAAGGGAAAAAGGGAAATCCCGGTCCCGGGCCCCGGGTTTTGAAATGTTCAATTTTTTAAGGTCCCGCCCGGAATTCCAAAAAAAGGCGTCCCTCCCATCAATGGTACGTACCACTAAACAAAATCTATATAAAAAAGAAAAAAGCTATCCAAAGCCACGCCAAATGAAATTATAAAAATAAAGACTCTAACAAGGTGCTCAATATTAATATTCTCAGAATATATGATGATTTTAAGATGGATTCAGATAAATCATTAATGATGGCGTAAAAAATAGTTAACTTATTTACGTAAAATACGCAGAATCCTTCTAAATTTTGGGAAATTGTCATTTTCAATTGGCGTGCCAAAGATCGGTTCCAACGCAAAGTTTAAAGCAGCTATTGCCGTGGTGTAGGTCGATGAAAAATTAGGAGTAAAGGAGCATACCGAAAAAAAGATGGAAAGAATGGTTCATTTTGTTTTCTCTTACTAAATTGGTTGTTAAATCAACATAATAATTATTATAATAAAAATTTTAGGTATAACTTATTATATTTAGGATCGAAATAATAAACAAATTGCAAATTAAATCTACACCAGCCCAAGCGAGACAATCTTTTTTTTCGGTATGCTCCTTTACCCCTAATTTTTCATTAATTTACACCACGACAATAGCTCATTTATATTCTTGCCGATTTCATATTTAATTCGTGTGGTTACTTTCTTAGAATTCCGCAAGAATATCAGCAATAATACTCATTTAAACACAACAGAAAATAAAAATAATAAAACTTACTTGTAACAACGAAATAACTAAAAAGAATATATTATTATATCTCCGGAACTGCTCATATAAAAACCGTGGTAGGAAAGAAAATGCATTATATTTACAAGTGCTGATTTTATTACTGCAAAACTTTTTCGGGGTTGAATGATCGCCGACACGAATGTAGCGATTCCCCGGATCAACCGGCATGCCTGAAATTTCAAAATTTGTACTATATTGATTGGCGAGAAAGAAGAGTATCAATTTTAGAGCAAATAGTTAAAGTAAATATAAATCTGATAAAAAAAGATGTGATCGGTGTTAATAGTAAACACAAACAAAACCAGATTGGAAAAAAATAGAAAAACAAACAATAAACAAATTTGTTAACAAACTTTGTTATTGTATTGATTCAAGCTGCAATAAATGGCATGGAAATATTCATAAATAAAAATAAAACAAATAAATTATTATAAACATAAATTTGACGTAACAACTTCGCCAATTTGACTGAGCAATAATAATAAGTTAAAATAATTCAAAACAAATTATGAAGCAAAATCATTCGCGTAGCTATTCAATTTTCAAATGCGGATATTTAAGTTGAGAATTATACATAATCTAACACGGAAATTACCACGAGTTATATAATCGATAAATAACTATTTTTGATTAATTGTTTATATAATCGAAAATACAAACTCTATTTTAATTGTTATCAACAAAAAGGAATCACGTACAAATATAAAATTTAAATTTAGAGGTATATCAACAGGCAATATACATATAATATAGTTTATATTATATATATATATATATTATATATTATACATGTAATCCACCCACACCCACAGATTTTGATTTCACGCAATTTAATCGTTTTTCTTATTTCCATGCGGCTTTTTTAAAAATATTTTTAACTGAACTTTGGATTTGTTAAATCAAACCATACACAGAATATCAAATTAAATAGCCAAATTAAAATTAACACGTTAAATAAGACTATAATCCGGGTTTCTTGGCTATCAAGTATAAAATTAAGCATATTCCATTAATAAATACGAGAAGAAAATAGCCGAAATTGATGAATATAATTATACAGATAATATATATGCTAAATATTATTCAAAAAATAGTAAAATCCAGAAAATGGAATAGATATTTACAAAATAAATAAATTTACATTCAGATTTTTTTGTAGTAGAAGTGTTATTAGAATTATTTGGAGCGAACGCGAACAGACCATGATCTAGAATATAGATTCTAGATAACTTCGGATGAGTTTCCTCATTTTTTTTTATATGAAATCATCATACAAAATTAAAAACAAATATTGATGTGAAAGTTTAAATCTTTTCATATTATGACAAACCTTTTTGGCCATCATTTTTTCTTTTCCAGCAGGAAGAAAGGCAGCTTTTCCTGACAACTATAATAGAAACAAATTAGTGAATGGAAAATAAATGGAAAATAATGATTAAAATATCCTAAAACTCTTCCGAAACAAACTACAAATAATGTCTCCAGCTATCGAGTGGCACGTTCTCGCTTCACACAATTCTGATATCCCCTTATATCATATAAAACCTTATTAAAGTAGCATGAGTGTAAAATTTAAGAATTAAAAATAAATAAAATATTAATGGCTGTGAAATTAAAAGTCAAAAACACGGCCACGGTCACGTATTTTTATTTTTATTTTGTTGGATTGAAACTTTCGCAAGAAAAACCTAAATTAAACAATTTTCAGATACTTTCACGCGTATACGTTAACTGATTTTAATGAATGCCCATCTATAATTTATCCGAATATATCTTCGAAAATTGCTATGGTATTATTTTAAACATTGTCTGAAATAATTTGTAAAAATATTATGCTTATAGTTTTAGAATAGACGATTTTTGAAACAACTTATGAAAAACCATGAAATTAAACAATAAAATTGGCCGAATATTATATGCGTGGGAGGAGTGCTAGCATCACATTGTGTCAGTTTTCATGGTAAATGATCGATTTTTCAGGTCACATCAGTGCAAAATTTAAACAATGAAATGTAGGATCATTAAGTTAGTTAAAGTTAAATCTTTGTAACAAACATATGACAAATATTTCTATAATTGTACTTATATAGGCACATAAAACAATAATTAGTCATATTCGGCTAATTAGTGGGATATGAAAACAATGTTTAATAAATCTAATTTGAATTCAATTCAATTTTGTTTACACATAATCAAGTGTTAGTAATAATTTATATTTTTATAAGAAAGAATAGAAATTAGCGACACCAATTTTTTTGTTTTTTAATTCTTCCTTTGTCATTAAAATGTTATTGTCATGGTGTGATTGTGTTATCAGAAACAAGATGGTATTGGTTTTAAAAGATGCTATGGTCAATATGGGAATAAAGCATCTATTCTTATAGTTTTAGCAATTTCGCAAATACACATTTCCATAGAGCACGCCAAAAGCACTCTTAGAACTGCAAGCCTGTTTTAGAATTTCTAATAAAATTTTTAGTTCAATTTTACAGTTTTTAGATATTTTAAGACACGTTTATTAAGCTTTCGTATAAATTTATTGTCCTTTTCAAAGATCGATGCCTAATGGAACAAAAAATGAAGAAAAAATGATAGTTTCGGATGGACGGTCAGACGCCCACGGGCGACGTTTTCGTCTATTCCTCTTCAATGTTCGTTATCCATTTTTTGAGACAACACACATTGCTGAGAGATGAGAAGATGGCCGTCCAAACGAGAGCATAATTCCATCCAAATTTTTTCCTCTTCCATTAGGCACCGATCTTTGAAAAGGACAATATATTTTAGAACTGCATGGAAATTCAAAAATTACGTTTAAAAATTCGCAAAAATTATTTTTATTTTGCCTGCATAGAATTATTAAATAAAATCTCTAATAACTCTCAATGATTTTAAGCATTTTTATTTTTGAAATTTAGAAATGTAAGAAATTTGTTAATTTTGATTGAAGCTCTATCCTACCAGTAATCCATTATATATAATTACATCATCGAGGAAAATCGATAAGAAAAAAACAGATGTTTTGGTACGAAATCGACCAATATTTTCTTTATTATTTCAGAAATATAGGTAAATATGCGTTATTTGCCTACTTTATGAAATGAGTAAACATCATGATCAAATTTTTGACGATACTAGGTAATTTTTAGGTCAATATGAATTGAACGAATTGAATAGGACGACTTTAAAAAATTTTATTCATGTTCTCAAATTGAGAGCACGGTGATTTTGTGTTTATAAAAACGGAATACATGTAGGGGAGATATTAAAAATATTGTAAGATCTTCATTTCCATATATATATATATATATATAAATATGCATATTAAGTTCTAAATTGATGTAATTTTTACGTGAACAAGTATGAACGTGAATTATTTATAAATTTCGACAGAACGCATATTAAAAAGTTATGGTGAAAGTTGATTTTTTGTGTATTCTTCCAAAATATTTATCGGTACACTAAATTTAATGTTTTAACCGAACGCCTATGAAAATGACGTGAAAAGTGTCCTAAATTAATTCGCTTAATGTTATAAGATTAAATTTAAAAAAGAGTACAACTACATATGGAAGAAGAAGACTGGGAATGCTCCAGATTAAAAAAAAAAGATTCATCTCACCGTTCGTGATGATAGTTTGCGAACGCTTGGACGGTTGATTCGAACTCCTAAGCATTCTAAGTAAGTAAAAAAGTTATAAGATTGAATTAATATTTTTCATTTAAAGTGGACCTGTACTTGGAGGTAGAGATGTATCGCAACATGAGACCGGTTTAATTTTTCTAGTATGGTAATATTTGTCAGACGACGATAATATATGTTTAAAAACTCGAATATTTCAGTATGTATGTCCACAGAACTCATCCTAGTTCATTTCCTTACTTAATGGAAGATATATTATGTATCCTAGGCCATCGAGGAAAAGAGAAATGATTTTATTTCGGAAAGAATTAAAAACAGTACTGAAAATAACAATAATAACTCAAATAAATAATAATAAATAAAACATTTCAGATATTAATTGTCATAAAAACACGCTTAAAATAAAAAAGTCAAACAAAAAACATGTAAAAATCGAAAGAACTGACTGCCTGCTTGTTATTGTTTAGATTGGCATCCTGGGTATATAAAAGTGAAGAAGGAAAAAAAACATATAAAAGGCTAAAGATGTGAGGAGAAGGATGGAGAGAATTTGTATCCAACTATGTCAGTGTTTTTATTATTATTTATGTTATTAGTATGATGATGGCAATGATTATCCTTTATTAATATTAAAGGTTGTGAAAAGTAAAAGTAATCGATAAATATTGTGACTTGTGATAAGACGAGGAAATTATCAATAAACAGATAAACAAAAAAACTGATGATTTTTTTATTAAGTGTATATTTAATGATAATAATAACACTTTTAAAATTTTTGAATACGATATGCGGTAAAAAAAACAGGTAAATTAGTAATAATGATATTTCAATAAATGAACTTGCACGAACTAGTGTTTGAGCAAGTAAAAGAACGTGATGAAAATAATTCGTCACTCGCAACGGTCTGGTGTCTGTCTGTGGTATCGTTTGGTCTTTTTTTGTAAGATTTTGAATGCGCAGACTTTGAGGACACAAATAAATACAAGTGTAGATAAATAACACTCAAAAAAGGTTACAGTTTATGTGGAAAAAAAACACAAACAAGATTTGAATAAAGGTTAATTTGGTTTTTTCAAGGTTCTCTGATTGTTGTTTGACTGGGAAACAATGAGAAATGAAATGATTTCAACCGTAAGTTTGGAATGTTTCCAATTAGTAGAAGAAAATGATTCGGAATAAATTGCGTTATGCAATCGAATTAATGCGTATTGAGCCAATTTCTTGATATTCATGGGAAAACATTTTTCACACAAAAGACATATATAACAAGTTTGGTTTATAAGTTTTAAGAAATACCGGTAATTTAAGAAACAGAAACAGACCACGAGAAACGCTGAAATTAATTTTTCACGCGATCCAGACATGATACCGAAAATGATAAATACGAAAGAACTCTCGCGAGAGCTTTGCAAGAGAAAAAGCTCGTTTTAGTTTACGAAAATACACACTTTCTTTTGGCTCCTTTGGCATGTCTTGCGTTTTAATAAGATTTAGCTTATCTCTAATTTTTCCAATATTGTTTTCTATATCAAATAGCTAGTTAGTTACTACTGGAGCAATTTTGATACAAATATAATTGAATATATCATGTTGTCAAAATTAAATTGTGGTTTAGATTAGAAAATATCGGGAAATTTATATAAAAGAAAGCGTTTCTTCTTCAACGCAAGAAAAATGATCCGTCTATTCGACGAAAATCGGTGCCATTCAGCGCAATGCGATGAAGTCTCAACAAGAAGATGTTTATTGTAACCCGGTGGTGATCCTCCGCTGCTGTTATCCACCTAAATTCCTCAATTCTCACAAAACTGAAAGATAAATAGTCTCTTTAAAAATAGAAGGCATCTCTCCGATGCAGATGGGACCACGACAATCTTCGGCCGACTGTGGCTAACTTCTCGAAAACTTCCATAGAACGACAAATGAATTAGAAAAAACAATTTAGAATCATATCTAAATTTTGATACAAATTATTTTAACAATAAAGATATTTTCAGGGAAGCTTGTAAAAGTAGTTTTCAGTTGCACGTGGAAATTAATAGCATGTCCTTAAATATTTAAAGTCGTAATTGGCGTCCCTTAGAGGAAAACGCATCGAAGATTACTTTAAAACTGCCTTTATCGCCGTTGGGGCTCCGACCACCCTGTAGCACGTCAAATCGAAATAACGATTTTGCGATTTTTAAACTTGTGTTGAAATTTGTACGTGTTTGTAAGGAAAAAAATATTGCAATTTTTTATTAAGATTATTATGAGTTTCGTAAAAATATCTTTCTAAAAAGTTTCATTTGAGCTAGCTTACTGAACTCATTTTTTTACCATACAAATTGATGTGCTATTGAAAGAGCTAAGGATCCACACAACCACCAAAAAATCCCCACTATCATATCGAATGAAGCTTATTAACTATAATATCGGTTCGTCCAGGCAAAATTGGAATTATTTTTCCATCAATATCAGCTCTTAACGATTTATCATTGTTCTTTTATTTATCTTTATCATTATAATTAAAATCTATTGATATCTACCTAATTAACAACAAGATAAAATAAATATAACAAGTTTAGCATGACGAATAAATAAAGCGAAAACTATAAATGAAAGGTAACAATTCTATTATGTGTCAATACTCTCTCTGAATCGTTTTTTTTTTGTGTTAACCGCCATCTCTATTATTACAAAACCAGTTGAGATGATTGCAAATAGTTTTTTATAGTTGTTACAGTCGATCGATTTATTCCCTTTTGTGTGGAATCATTGCGAAATATCAATTCAATTGCTAGCTAGCTAGATTTGGTGTATTTTGAAGATTTCTGAGGACTTCAACTGCAGTTGAACGCATGAAATTGTTTTTATATTTTTGTGGGTACTTCAAATTGTATTTTAATATTTTCAATCTGAAAGGAGAAGAAAATTAGATTAGATTGTTTCTGGACACGTCTCTCTTTAGCTCCACAAGATCACAACCGCCTCATTTTATGATCCTTTAAGCAATTTTTCTCATTAATTTTTACCTTATTTGAAGCGAGATTTGTTTTATTTACTAAAAATACGTTTAAAACATTAAAAAATATAATAAAAATAATAAAAATAATAAAAATAATTGCAAGCTAAAAAAACCATTAGAGAATATTAATTTAATAAGATTCACGTATAGAATTGAGTAGAAGGGAGGGGACATGTGAGAAGATCTACTAATTACAATTACATGAAAACTGTCTAAACGCCAAATGTGAAAGTTTGCACTGTAGACCTACTGGGTTAATTATACGGGCGATTTGTCCTTTAATTTTGTACTGTATAGTTAAACAGATTTTGATTCTAAATAAAACTGGTCAAAATTAAATCATTTTTAAATGAAAATGTTATTCTAGCAATAAAACCCAAACTTCCCATTTCTGCAGCCGAATTCATCGAGTTTGCGGCATTGACAATCAAGCTGTCTTTTCAATAAAATCAGTACTCTTTCCAAATTTGCACAAGTAACTCTATAGCCACGATTACACTGTGATGGTTTTATCACCGGTTTAAATGGTATCATTCCGATTAAAGAAAACCAATAATCGTGTTATTCTTAATTAAATCAACACAATTAGTCATTTGTTTGTTCTCTTTACTGCTCATTTTGTTTCAAATTACTCCAATGCCGGGAAATGTACAAAGTGAAAGACAAAAACAAATACCGATGTCTTTCAAAACGAGCTCCGAATTCATAAATCTCAAGGGGCTGGTCAATGCCGTGTCGGTGTTCGTTAATAAAAAAGATTCCATCAAAAGTATGCGAATCCTAATTTTCATATATTGTACATACAGTTCATAGATTTTCCTAAATGGAAGAGCAAACAATGAGAAAAAATAGTCTCGTTTGGACGGCCACACGGTCACAAACGACTTTTTCGTCTAGTCCTCTTCAATGTGTGTTATCCATTTTTTGAGTCAAACATTAATGAGAGATGAGAAGATGGCCGTCCAAACAAGAACCTTATTTTGTTGAGTGAGAGTAGACTCACACGAACGACGAGGATCGAACTTTGGCGTAGACGTGACTGTGTTTACGTATTGCCGTAAAATACAATGCTCACTTATTTTGTATTGTTTCGAACTATTTTTCTTATTTCTAATTTTTAGCGATTAATTGTCCAGTCGATCATCAGATAAATTAATATTATGAATATTTACGATATCTCATTAAAAATTTTTAAAAAATTAAGAAAAAAAAAGAAAAATATTATAAATTGTTTATTTATTATGATTTAGGAATGATAAATGCCAATATCATATAATTTATATACATTTCAATGTTCATTTACGATGATGCATCGCGTCTCTTCAAATGGCACTTCTTGCATAAAAGGTGCTCCTCCATTGGATAGCAAGCTTCATCTTCTACCTGAAAAAAAGAAGAAGACATTACTGGAATTATTATTAAGGGCGCAACAAGTTTATAAATGGATGTTTTCTATATTCTGGCAGGCTTTTCGAGATTTTAATTTTTTTCTAAATTTTATAATAATCCCTATGTGCACTCCACTCCCACAATATTGCAAAAAAGCGTGGGCAACTTGCAAAAACCAGGCCCTTCACTTTTTTATTAAAAATATTAATTTTTTGAAACCGTATCTTCTTCGATTTGATTTACTTTTTTGTTTAGAACCATTTATAATTATTAATTAACCTTGTTGAATTTGTTTCGAGGTACAAAAACGGTTCTAGAATTCTTTAAAAAATAAAAATTTTAAATAAAAAGAGAAGGGCGTAGTTTTATGCAATTTGTCAACACTTTTTTGCAAGATGCGCAGCAGTCATGGCTGAACGCAAGATTAGTGGGATAAATCTCTGGTATATATTAGCGATTGGCTAAATTTCAAAACTCTTCTGAGGTCCTGTTTTTTTTAATCGATTCATTAGGATTTCTCTGTTTATTGTCGAATGGTCGTTTTTTGATAGACTATGCAAAAACATATTTTTATCAAAAGGGACACAACACTTTCTCGAGACATCGCTAAAAATGAGAATTAGAGAAGAAGAAGAACAGCGTGAATATTAGAAGCGCGAAAATATTGTCACAACGACTATATACATAGACTGAATTGATGTTATATTATATTTCAGTTCCTCACTATATTCAATCTGTCAATTCTGAAACACCAACTGAAACAAGTTTTGAATCCACTACGACGCAATTAAATATATATTGGGTTGAGAAGTTCGGAGAGTTTTTATATTACACAACAATTTTCTCTTGTTCTTTGGCAAAGTGTTGATATTTATCTGATAGCGCTATTTCTGCACTACAAAACTGTGTTTTTAGTTTGTTCTGAAACTTTAAATTTTCATCATTTTTCAGGCTTAGAAATGAACTATCCAGGAGGCAGAAATCAGCATTTTCGACATCTGCTTTTCTTCGAAAGCAAAAAGCAGCCGAAGCAGCTTGGGAAATTTGTAGTGTGTATGGAGATGAGGTCTTAGTCGTGTCTACTGCACAAAAATGATTCACAAAGTTCAAAAATAGCGACTTTAATCTTGAAGATGCGGACGTCCTGCAGAATTAGAGGAAGAGCATCTGAAGGCACTGGGGAATGCTCGGTCAACAAGGAGCTCTATGTTGTCCAGCTGCGCCGCGTAAATGAGGTTATTCGACTGAAAAGAGGCGATCGACAAGGCCAAGTCATCTTGCTCCACGACCACGCCAGGCCGCATGTTGCACAAGTAGTCAAACCGACCTCCAATAGCTCGAATGGGTGGTTCTTCCGCATCCACCGTACTCTACATTCTAAGGACCTCAAAAACTGGCTCAACAACTTCTTCGACGCCAGACCGGGCATCAACCAATTGATCGAGAGGTGGGAGGAAGTCGTAAACAGTAATGGCGAATACATAATTGATTAATTGATTATTATAATGATTGTTTTTCGTTCAAATAAATCTTTTTAACTCTACGAACTTATTCCTCAACCTAATATTTTTATCAAAGGGACACAACACTCCTTCGAGACAATGCTAATAATGAGAATCTGAGAAGCGGAGCGAAATGTTCTAATTTAAATGAGATAGCTAATTTTTTAACAACGACTATATATCCCTTAATTGATGTCATATTCTATTTCATTTCTTCACTATATTTTATCTGTCAATGAGCCACCAACAAGTTAAAAAAGTACAAAATATGAATCCACTGCGACACAATTCAGGCCAACTGGATATGACGATTTTCTCATTTTTAAGCTTATATGAAAATTGTTACCTCTTTTCCATAACGCATTGATTACTATAATTTGATTAGGCTTGTCTTAAACTATTTAAAAACATTAATATATTTCTAAAAAGTTAAACTTGAGCATGTTTACTGAGCTCATTTTATAACCATACCATTTAGCCCGCTTAATGGAAATAACGATTTTTTCAATTTTTAAGCGTGTCTGTAATTTTTTCTGTCTTTTTAACAGAAAATTATGTAGTTCAATTTAATTAAGTATGTCTTAAATTATATAAAAATATTAAAATCTTGACAAAAAGTTAGATTTGAGCACGTTTACTGAACTCATTTTATAACCATGTGCACGCCAAATATAAATAACGATTTTTTCAATTTTTAAGCGTGTCTGTAATTTTTTCTGTCTTTTTAACAAAAAATGTTTTGGTACAATTTAATTAAGTATGTCTTAAACTATTTAAAAACATTAATATCTTTCTAAATAGTTCAATTTAAGCACGTTTACTGAGCTCATTTTATTACCATAAGAGTTGGTGTGCACAATTGAAAACTTTAATAAAAAAATTTCAACAATAAAACCCACCTCCGAGTTGAATTTCATTGAACAATCCTCGCACTTATAGCAATCCACGTGGAACGACTTATCCATGGCTATGACCTGATATGATTCCTTCTCATTGTCCTTTGGAATAATCTTCTCTTTGCAGGCGGCACACTTTGGCGCGAATTTCCTACAAATAGAATCCGAATTATTATTTCAAGCAAAATCACAAACTCATGGTAACATGGAACACAATGAACGTTGCTCTGATCATCCATGGTAAATGCGGTGCCCTCGAGGCTCTTCTTACACGATTCACATACAAAGCAATTCACGTGGAACTTTCCTCCACACGCCTTGAGAACCTTTTCGGTAATCGGCTTTTGGCATGCCGTGCATGTATTATCCTGGAAAATGTATTGTGGATGCGATAATTAGGATAATGGGATACCTCTGGCTCCTTCTTTTGAGCATCGCCACCATCGAATGGCTTTTGCGTTGTGTTGGGGAGAATATCAGCCGACATTTGCCTTGTCTAACTAGAACATCTATTGTTACTGCATTCTTATAAATGTGCACATGGGCGGTGTTTAGTGACAACCTGTTTTTGTTAAAATAAAAAACAATAATAATAAAAAGAACAATAATAAACAAATTACGGGATTGTTGTTGTCGAGATGATTTGTTCTATGATTGACATACAACTCATTGATATAATCAACTTAATTCGAATGTTTATTTGTTATTTTATCACCTTGTTTTATTATTAAGTTTTTAATGTTATTTTTTGAGTATGTGTTTGTTGTTAAAAATAATAACAAGGCGACGAAAAACAAAGGTCAAAGCATTTTTAGTTAGGAACATGATAGTGTTCAGGGAAAATGAATCGCATTGGATAAACAAAGTGATTAGAATCGGTTAAAGATAAAAGATACGTTGAAAAGTTCGTGATTGCAAAAATGATATTGTATTAAAGGGTTCCAAATTGGAGAGATGTGCTATATTGAAAACATCAAAACTCTTTTCTAAAGTGCTAGCTAGCGTATTTCACCGGCACGGATAGATTTACAGCGTCAGAAACATTTTAAGATAAGCCGGTAAAATTGATGGGAAAATTTATTTTTAGCTTGCACGTGGAAAATAATAAACTGCGTTTAAATATTGCAAAATCGTAATTTTCAATTGGATTCAGAGATAATTTAAGACAAACATTCCACTCGCAAGTTAATTTGTTTCTATTTCAAAAGATACAAAAGATATTCCTCCTTATAATAATTGATACAACTTCAGCTGTCAGGCAGTGCTCGTCAGTATTTATTGGATTGGTCGGTTTTCCGGTAAAAAACTAATCGACAGAAAATATATTGTTTAACAGCACTTAGTACAACTTTAAATGTTAATGATAAGTTTCCGATAAATTTAAGTTTAAAAAATTTTTTGCTCCCGTTTTCGACATCGGCCAGGTCATTGAAGCTACGAGCACGAAGAAAGTGTGCCATGGATCGGAAAAGGTGATAATCAGATGGCGCAAGGTCCTGACTATAAGCTGGATGTGGTAGAAGTTCAATTTTTGATCTTTTCCTTCGTTTGTCCCGCGGTGTGCGGTTTTCCATTGTCTTGTTGAAGGAGTATCCGCTACCGATTGATCAATGCTGCATATTTCTCGCCAAGTGCCGCATACATTCGATCAAGTTGGGCGCAATAGAGGTCTGCGTCCATTTGGAACTAGCTCGAAGTAAATTACGCTTTCGAAATTCTACCAAACACGCAGAAGATCCTTCTTTGAGAAACGATCACATTTTTCTACCGATTCCGCGCGTTTGACCGGGTTCCAACCATTGATTTTGTCTGTCCGGATTACTGAATAGACCCACTTTTCATGAAAAGTTACAATTCTACGAATAAAACGGTAATCTTGAGGATTTTCGAACAGTTTTCGGCAAGTCTCGACACGTTGTTGAGCTTCAATTTCAGTCATGCTACTTCTCGTCAGCGTCTATTGACTTTCCCAAGGACGTGAAGATGTCGTACAACTGATGTTTGAGGAATATCGAGCTCAGCTGACAATCTTCGAGTACTTATTGATGGATTGGTCTCCGCAGCTTCATTGCTTCAGAAAAACGGAAAAAACGTCGGTTGACGGGTCGTTTCCGGTTTTCCTGTGTTTGTCCTTCTAGCGTTTCTTTGTCAAGACATCACCAGACTGATTGCCAAACTTGGAACGAAGGAAGTTCGCTTCCTGGGTGAGCAGACAATACCATTGTATAAATTGAGCAGAGCAGAACAGCGACGACACAGAGCTGAGAGTCGCTCACGGGATACATATCTCACTTCCACCACACGCAGATCATGGTCTTTTTGAGTGAAGATCTTGCTTGACTCTCGGCTTTGGCGTATCTCCTGGAGCCATCCATTCCTTTATTTGCTTCAGATTGGCGTACAGGCACCATTTTTTCATTTTCCGTGACGATTTTTATTACAATCGGTGTTTATGACCGCGTTTTGCTCGATGGCGAGAATCGAATTGAAGGAGATTTTTTTGCCTCGTGAATAGTTCATTTCGAAGACTGAAAAATGATGAAAATTTATAATTTCAGAATTATTATAATTTCAGAAATTTATAATTTCTTGTATGGAATCTTGAGCAAGCTTTTGATTCGAAGGCACACAAAGCAGAAGGTTGCTAGCATTAAAAGGTTTAAGGTAGTTCATCAAAGATATAAGCCCTTACTATTATCAAACAAATCGCGGATACAAAATACTTGGGAAGCTTCATCACGGATCATTGAAGGAGTAGACGAATCAAGGGCAAGCCTGTCTTCCAGAGTTGCACGGAAATCTATTTTTTCAAACAGAAGATGGAATTCCGTTCAACCCTGCTCTCTTACCAACTCTGTCGATGGATATTTGATCAATCAACACATTATATGCTCTACGGAGCAGAAACCCCTACGAGAGATCATCTTCCAAGTCTTCAGCGCACTCATCTGCTTCCAATCGACATACAATGGAACTCTTCCTGGCTAGATGATCGAGAATGAACTGGACATGTCCCACGGTTTCCGGAAGAGCGATGGGGAAAGTCTCATTTCAGAATGGATGAAGTAGAGACCGAAGTTAGACACTGGGTGGCTTCCCATGTGAAGTAGACTAACTCGAAGAAGAATCGGCATTCTTGAGAAGAAATTTTTTGTTAAAAATGAACAGACGAAGCCGCACGCTCTGGAGATAGCTGATCCTCAGCATTTCGGCTCAGAAATGGGGTATATATATATATATAAGCATATCAACATGATTAAGCGCCGATCGGTAAAGAAATCTGATGATTTAGGAAGAACCGGCTTTGACTGGACAAACGTCAAAACTGTTTTTTTGATGTTACTGATGGTATAAAGCACCATCACAACATGGTCGAGAAAATATCATAATGTGAGTTTATTTAATCACGGAATATGTCTATTAGGTTCCTCGGATATTAAGCAAAGAAGTATATAGGTACCTTTACACATGAAGAAGTTTTAGACGTGGATGGTTCTTCCAGCAAGATTACGATTGCACCTCTTCTCATCATGGATGAAGTCATTTTGAGTTCCTCTTACACATCAGGATAAAACAATAGAAAATAATATCCAATTTTTCGAAAAAAATTTAACCAAAAAAAGGATATAAAAATTTATTATAGAAGATCATCTTCATTCTCATCAGCGACAGACAAGCAGCTAACTTAAACACCATTATTCTTTTTCATCCACCGTTTTTCCTTTCCTTTCAATGACCTTACGCGTTTTTTGTACAAAACAACCCTTTTAAGCAGACGTTCTATCTTCTTCCCATTTGCTAGTGATTCTTTCTTCCTTTCCCGAACAACATTTTCCAGGTCTGTAATATTCTGTAAATAGTTATGTTTAAGATGATGAAAATACCTTCTTTAACTCTATTAATATCTATGACGAGGTTCTCGTTTGAATTCTTTAAACTACTTATTTCCGTCTTTAAACGGCTATGGACTTCCTCCATTCTTTTCCGACACTTTCTTGTCTCATCTTCATAAAAATTCTTGTACCATTTTAAAGATTCTTCAAAATCCATCCTCATTTTATCTTTGTCTTCTTCAATTTCCTTCTCATAAGTTTCGATTTTCTTTTGGTATATTTTATATACCTCGTCCTCAAAATTCTCCATTCTCTTCTCATATTCCTGTCTCATTTTGGACTCTGCCCTTTCTATTTTTTGAACAATGTCCGATTCCGTTTGGCTCGAACTTAATTGCTCACCAAAATCACTTCCGAATGGCTCGGTTTCATGGCATATTATCTTTTCTTTACAATTTCTTGCTAATTTCATCCGTTCCAACCTTTTTCTTCTTCTTATACTGTTTGATTCAATGGCCTCAACGGGCCGATGGCTAGGTTTCTGCAATAAATGAATAAGTATGACGATTTTACTCGTAGTTACTATCAATGGGCCGCTTTCTGATGTTGAAGGATGAAACTGTTCGTCCATCTGAATCATAAAAAGTTGAAGATTGTTTAATGTTATAATTGTATTAATTTTATTTATATTGTCTGTGCTTAAATTTTGCATAATGAAACCGAAACCATGATTGTTTTATGAAGTAAAATAAATGTTTATGAACATATGCAAAATTTTATACTGTTTCCCAGGATTTATTGAAATATTCAGGCTAATGTTCCTGTTTGGTCTTCTTAACTTTTCATAATTGGAAAGTTGTCAATTTCTTATTTTCCATCTCATAGACTTTTTGAAAGCGTTTTTGTCATAATTTTCTAAAAAATGAATGAAATAATTATTAAACAAATTGATAACATAAATTGACGAGAAGCTTCTCGCGAAAAGAGCTTAATTTTGCTCTCCACCTATTCTCATATTTTTTTTAACATTTTTGATGCAAAAAACTTACCTTAATTCACTCGCATTGATTTTATTAAATATTATTCCGAAAAAAATAATAAAATAAAAATGTGAAAAGGTATGCGAAGTTGGCATGAATAGTATGCATCCATTGCTTAACGTGCCACGTCTTTCTTTTTTTCCAAAAAATGGGACCTTTTCTTTTTATTTTGTCCAAAGCACGTATGCAAGATAGCTTAAGATAGTATCAATTCGGTAAATTGATTTTTTCCGTTTATGGAATTGATTGCATTCAAGAATTTTATATACTAAATAAAAGAATGAATTTAATAGTATTTACAATTTACTTGACAATGTAATTCACTGAATCACTGATTTATTTTTCCATCGCCGTTTAACGGATAAATACGTTTTTCCATACGGCCTCTGATATGTAAGAGACACTCAATATGTCTTCATTCATGACAAGATGAAGTGGAATCGTATCCTGTTGGAAGAATCATCCACGGCATTTTCTTAATATTAATGGAAGAATATGAGTCGTGAATTTTCATATATCGTTCTTTGCTTAGTATCCTATAAACGCAGGGAAACCGCGGCCATGTGCGTGGGGATACTGGCCGCCGCAAATATTTATATCATCCGTAGAGAACAAACAATTTGGGATTCAAATTCTACACTGAATCTTCGACTTGTTTTACGGAGTCCAGTCAAGCAGACGACGCTTATCAGTGTGCTTAGAAATATATAAATTAAAATATCCATTAATTCCCAAGTTACGACCGAATAACTCCATGGTTTTTACATTTATCCATCCTGCCACCTTTGGTCGCCTATATGGGAAACATCTGCAGAGTGGTTTCCACCCATTCGAATAGAAATTCAAAAAACAATATGAAATTTCAAAATTGCAATCCTGAAAAAAAGACAGAATCTGTAATTGAATGTACAAAATTTAGAGCGTAGAATCTTGAATCAATTCTAAAATTATAAAAGCGTTTTTAAGGAAAAGTTACGTAAAATGTGATCCATGGATTGAGAAAATTTTAAAGTAACTCAGAACAGAATTAACATTCAAAATGCCGAATAAGAAACCGGAATTAAAATTTCAAACATCAGGTACTGGTAGTGAAAAGAATCTTTAAATAAAAATACCCGAAAATCAGTCCGAAGAGCCTAAATAAATGTGATTTTACATTCCCACGCCAAATGAGTTCCTAAATGCAGGAACACAGAAGAGTTCATTAAACCGATCATGACGTAAAAATTTAAAGCGCTAGAGATATTTTTCAAGAATATCATAATATTGACCTAAAAATTAGTTTTAAAATGACACGTGGTTTTTAATAAAATGCATTAAAAATTGCAGAACCGTCATTTTCATTTGGCATGCATTGCTTCTCATTTAGAGCACTCAAAGAAAAAAATTGAAGAATGTTCAATATTTAAACGTTTCTTTAATTGTAACATCTCACGTGCACGTGAAATTTAAGCGCCAACTTTTTAGGATTCGTCTTCAGCTCCCCATTATAAAAGTCTTACGGATACTTTGGAGTTAGTATCGTCAGCAGCAGCCAACGCGAACTATCCCTCGCCATTTGAGTCGACATGGCCGTGCCATTGTTGACCAGAAGATCTCTTCTTCCGCAAGATCTCGATGCGCCTTCTTCCGGTTTCGGAGTTTCTTGAGTCCAAGTCTACGAATTTAACCACCGTCTCCTTAACGGCTGGCTGTTGATCATCTTTCTTTCGGCCGTCCTCTTCGTCTTCTAAAGCACCTTGGATCCCATTCTGTCACGATCCTTGTCCATCTTGTGGGTGGTAGACGAGCGACATGACCTGCCCATCTTAGCTTCTTCATTTTCGCAATTATGCGGATGTGGATATGAGTTGAACATGCTGTCCGTGACAATATGGCGCTGATCAAATATTTTTGTTTAGTTTACTGTATTTATGAATTAAATTAGTTTCCAAAAATATTATTTCGAATACCAATGATTTGTATATAAACATTTTTATCTATTAACGTAATTATCTAATAGATACAACAAATTCATAAATTCATCCGGATGGATGCATCCTCGGTAGTAGGAGTGATCGCACGGCGGCAAATTCATGGAAATTGAAACTGCAGAATTTTGATTTGTTGAACATGGCTAGCAAATTTTCACGTGTTTTCCAAGATTGGAAGACGTTAAAATGGATCAATGGTGGCTATTAAATTATCTAAAGAAAACGCTAATAAAATATTTTAAAAAATCATCTCTAAAATGAGTTGACATGCAAGATCAATTGGTGTAAGCATTATAAACACGTGGCATAATTTGATAAATATTTGAATCCTAACGCTTCGGTCCCGTATTAAACGCGCGTCAGAAATCGTGATAAATTAGATCCAATGAAATTATGGTCGCGATAATTAAAATACCCCTAGTTCAGGTTCGCGCCGTTAAAGGAGATAGAGGGGATAATCAAGAGCTTCCCTAATAGCAGAGCGAAAGAAGCTTTACCATGATTCTAGCCGATCATAGTCACCTTTGATGCAGGATCGCCAAAAATAGAACTAAAATAAAGTTTAATAACATATTAACGACTCTTTCATGAACTCGTATGAGATGTTCAGATTCGAATAGTGTTATTGGACTCCTAGATTCAGACATCTTTAACACGTACGCGTACGACTTTATTTTCAGAGAGTTTGCAAAATTGGATATCATCCTTTCACGCCAAATTAAAATGAAAATTTCCCAATTTTTAATGCATGGAGGCCCTATTTCTACAAATCCATTCGGAGTGTCATTTTACGCACCATATCAGGGAAATGAATCGCGTCACAATTAAATATATTTCATGAACATTTTGATCATTCCAGTGAGGCGCTAAACTTCAATCACTTCAAAATATAAAAACAAATGATTTTCCCCACAAATATTACCAATTCGATCTTCGCCATATTCACAACTATTAAAAGGTTAGCAAATTTTCAATACATTCATCGCGAAAATGGGCGAATGTCTAAACAATCTTGCCAATCAGATGGCGCGTTTCGACTGGAACAACGAAACAAACTTCTCCAATTCAAACTCCATTCTCGATACATCTACGATGAATCAGACCTGCCCCGCAGCGATTTCAGTGCCGTCTCCAAAAGACTCAACAGATACCGAGCAAAAGAATACGTGGAATGAAGTTGATTTTGCTATTTGAACTTTAGCTCAAACGAATATTTAGATGTACAATGCTGATCCTTTCCAAGAGCAAGACCGAGTATTCCGCGAACAATTACGAACAATCGTTCAATCCGCCGTTGTCAATCAAGATTCAAATATGATTCCAGATGGCATCCGTGAATTGATCATGAGACAAAAGAGAAAGGTAATATATTCGATTAATTATTCAAATTAGTCAAAATACAGGATGAAGCGTACAAAACAGCTCTATGTGATTCATATCGAAGAACTCAAACTTGTGCATATGGAAGTAATTGCCGATTTGCTCATGGTGTAGATGAACTTAGGCTTGCTCAGGTATTCCTGTTACAACCTTTTTCGTTTAGTTTTCCTATTTATATTTAAGCCACGCGGTAGAAACCATCCAAAGTATAAAACAGTCCTCTGTGAAAATTTTTCAAAATCCGGTTATTGTAAATATGGACAGAGGTAAGACACCCAATAGAACTTTGGAATGGATTTCTAATTTATAGATGTCAATTTATTCATAAATTCGTAAACCCACAGCAAGAGTCCGCTGGACAACGAAGCTTCATTCAGCCACGAGCACCGGTTAACAGCAACAACCACAATCAAACATTCTCAGTTGACGCCAATTTAAGGTAATTTACTTATTTTTGAACACACATTTCTCTAACTTGTTAAAGGAATGTAAGACATGTTCGTTTCAACGATCAATCGATGATTCATTACTAGATCTTCAATCTAAAATAATTTGTTAAATGTTTTAAAGCACTAAACCAAATTGCGTTGTAAAATAGTCGTCCAATACTCATTTAAATTAACAATAAACCATTCTAATTGTCTTACTTTTTATTATCTTTTAAATACAAATAAATTAAAACTTGGAAAAATTTTAAAACGAACAAAACAAATTGTAATTCAAAACAAGATCATTCAAATAACAACAAACACATCATGCTTCTTGCTGTGCCGCGTGAATCAGTGTTATATTATCTCCCTTTAAAAGAATTCTACCGATCTTGTTGCGTCCTTTTGTCTTAAGATTTACTTCCTCGGCTTCGTCAAACACAATATTCATGAACTCGTCGAAACCTTCAATTTTTATTTTTAATTAGTGCTGGGGAAAGAATATTACCAATGATGTATCCCTCAATTCTATGGCTAACGTTCTCGTACAGCCATACTTGAACGCGAGTCCTGTGCTGAAGGTACCTGAAGCATTTTTACTTTCAAATGAATTTGTGATTATAACAATACCTGAAGATCAGGTTAACAGGCTGAACAATAATCTTTTGAAGTTTTCTTGCAGACATGATAAACCTGTAATATTATATTGTGGACAATTGATATACAAATATTTGCTACAAAAATTCAATTGTCTAGAATTACAATAACACATCAACCGCTAAAATAAAAATTACTGGCTCAATCAACACTTAATATATTAATTTAGTTATTTTCCTTAACGTTATATGGGTTGTCTCCCTTAAAACATACATATCACTTTAAAAAAAGAAAAGTTTGCATTAAAATGAGTATTGCGTTATTAAATTTAATCTTAAAATCTAAAATTGCGGGTGACGTGCAATCATATTAGAGAAAATTAGGTAAGATCCATAAAAGTCTGAAATAAAGAAGATTCAAAAATTTTTCGAAAGAAAAAAGACGCAGAATGCCGAATTGACACTTAATATGACGACATCTTACACAATTTAAAATCAACCGTACGGAACAAAATTTTAATTTTTTAGATTATTCAATATCTCAAATTGGATTAAATTAATTTAATGAATTCGGATATAATTATTATTAATAAGTTTGATTTTAAAATCAAACTAGATTTTTACAGAATTATTTTGGGGACTAGTCGGTTTGAAACACTCTCCGGACGCGTGTTTTTTATTATTTTATTATCAAGTTGTGAGAAATTTTTGTAAAAATGAAGACTTAAAACAAATATTCACTTTATTTTAAAAATTTCTCTTCATTCCATTATTTGTGTTATATTTCTTCAAATTTCCAGTTCACGTCGGTTATATTTATTATTTAAAGAAATTGAAATTGAAATTATCAATTTCATATACTTTAAGATAATTAGCGCGGTTTGGATTTTCTTACTTTTTTGCTACCACACACTAAACGGTAAAATAATAAAAATTGTTATTTCGTTTTTTCTTGTAAGTTTGGCAGTGTTTCTCAAATTTAAATTCAATCAAATCTCAATATTTTATCACTCGTCTTTTCGAATGTTTTTGACTAGCGCATCGGCCCGGAGGACAGTTGGTGAAGACGTCTTACGGGATGGGAAACAAAAGGATCAATGAGACCAGAAGAGCTCTGGTCTGGGTAAGCTCAAAATTCACATAATAACAGTCCACAAAAGATCCAATAGAAGAAGGATCGGCTATATTTAAAAAACAAAACTTCAAATAATCCATAATACTGTGGAATGCAAATCATCTGATGTGAAATATGTAATCATATTGGATTAACAAATAGAAGCTAAATAACCGCACTATATTTGACTCGACAATATATAATACGCATCAAACATTAATTACATTTCATAATATTTTATTAAATCCATAACCGCATATAATTTATTTCATAAAATCGTCATTCCGTATAAATAAGCACACCTTGGGGTATTTCTTTTTACAAATTAATCATTAAAAACAAATAAAATAAATAATTGCTTAAACAAATCTATCGGGATTAACACGAGAGTGGTAAAAATCGAGAGCAGTTCTCGATATGTTCCATCTAGCAGTTAATGTAGCCACGAAGAACATGAAGATGAACGAAATCGGGTACAAAAAGTACTGCGTTTTGTGAAGTATTGGTAGAGCTAAAATTTAGTTTTATTATTAAAATTGCATAGTAAATAAAGAGAAGAAAAAAGAACAGCCTTTAGGCGTGAGAAAATTAGAGCAGAAAATGATAAAATAGTTCTAGTTACTCTTCGAGATAAATGATTTTGAAATTCGCTCAAGTCAAATACACTTTATAAACTATTTTCATTATAAATTTCAGGAAAACCTAAATGAAAAATTAGAAGTTCGGCAGAATGACATTTAAAAAGAAATTGATTAAGAGTTCATTTTATTTGAAACTCGATATTCCCTTTTTGAAAATTTTGGATAATCTTAAATGTCAAAATTTTTAGAATATATCGATTTCACTAATAACATTCTTTACAATTTTTAATTTTTTTTAAAAATCACTGTTTCCTACTTGTGCTTTGAACTTTTAATTAAGATTTTATTCTACACATGGGAAAATTCCATTTCTAGTTTTACATTTAAGATAATCCTAATCTCTAATTTTGCTAAATACAGATGTTTAGAAAATTATTACAGCAACAAATGTTTTCCAACTTTAAAAAATGAACCTGTATATCCCAAAAACGTAATATACACATAATATACAACTGCAATAAACCATATAGAGTTCCCAACCAGCATTGAAAAGAAACCAGTCGAATCGATAAATGCTGAAAATCAGTACTATTGAAACTTTTAAGGTCGAAACAAACTTGGATAAATTAAAGGAAGTAAAACATGCAATAAAATCAACATCGGGAAGAATGCGTTAAGATGAACATCAAAGCAATAACCCCACTCGACATCCTGATCCTTAACTTTACGTAAAAATCTGTTTGAGAACCACCTAAAGTAAAAATTAATATAAAAACATTAATGAGTTTTTAGGATTTACCATAAACAAGAGGCTATCACAATTCCAACACCAATGCAATCAATAAATACAGACCACATGAAAAATTTGAAAAAGTGCCACACAGACAATTCCAATGCGTATGCATAAAAAAGTGAAGAAAATATTAAGGAAAATCTGTAATTTTCTTAATTTCATTTTATAGTTTGATATGGACATACGATAAAAGAACAAGAAAAGCAGGATCATCCCTGGCAAACTGATCCTTAGTCCTTTTACGATAGATAAAATTACGATAAACATGGGATGGCTGTATAAGTAGGTAAAGCATCTGCCAGGCGGCATATTCGAAATCCATTTGACTTATGTGCACCAGTCTCCTAGCGAATCGTGATAGTTTTGCAAAGGCAGACATTCTGACGGCGGTTAAACAGCCAACTCGGTCAGTTGGACTGGAATATAAATATTATAACGGACAACTGTGGATGGAAACGAGCTATGGTGAAAAAATTAACTTCAAGTTAGTGAAAATTAACAATTATTATTTTTTTAATATTAATGACAATTCTTAACGTCTCTACTCGTTATAAAATAATTTATAAACCTTGAAGAATACGTAGAAAATGCCCCGGGAGACGTATAGCCACTTTTCGCTGGCTCGTACCGATGACTTCTCAGATTATTGGGAGAAGAGACACCAGAATACGAGGATGGTCCCGGCTGTGCACCTAAAACACACAGTTTAAAATAAAACCACAGTGTAAAGTGTACCAGTTCCCCTGTATTCAGCACTCATAACACTCACAATGCGCTTAACAAATATCAAAATCAACACCTTTATAATTTAAAAAAATAATATGCAAATTGGAATAGTATACCAATTAATTAATTATAAAACAGTTATGGCAAATAATTTATTAATTTAAAGGCAATGACCCAACATATAGGAAGAATTTAATATCACATATGATGTTAATTTTAGTAACAATAGAAATTTGACGAGCCAATTGAATTATCTACATTCTAAAAAGGGATATTGATGATTTTGTTAAATTTAAATCAACTCACGACTTTGCTTTCTGGTTTGCAATTATATAATGATAAAGAACGACCAATAATAGCATGGCAATTCCAAGGATATTAGCGGCCACTCCTAATTGAACATCGGTAATCATGATTATCTAAACAATTGATGAAGTTAATGACAGTAAACAAGTAAACAAGCAAACAAATTCAAGATTTCCCTGGTTCAATTTTGTTTCTTCGTGTCTTCGACGTCGTCCTGAACTGCAACGGAGCGCACTTTCAACTGCCATGTTGGATGAACATTTTCTTTCTTCTCTCTCGTCTCTCTTATAGTTGAGCATATCGATTAGCGGGAGACGTTCGAGGATTCTCCAAAAGAGCATATTGCTGCTCTTTAGACATTTTAGTTTATTTATAATAAATTATTGCCTCCGTTCCTTCCTTCTGTTAAACTATGACGGAGAAAACCCAATCAGACGACATACCGCTAGCTGATGATGGTAAGTTGTTTTACAAATCCTTAGATTGCTGATTTATCGTCAAATTAGTGAAAGTTGCCAAATAAGAATTAATCTTTGTAAATCTGGGAATATATATATATACATACAGACCTTGATCATGATTAAAGTTTTTTTCTATATGGAAGTAGACATGCACGTGTAAGAAAATTTACTTTATAATGGCATCCTTAAGAAAAATACCCTAAGCTAGGGCCTAAGCAAACATGCACGCCAAATTGAAATAACGATTTTTTGATTTTTACTCGTGTCACTGTATACGTGTACTTTACAAAAACATAGTTAACGCTAATTTGTCAGATTTTTCTTAAACTCGCTAAAGAGAGCAATATCTTCCCAAAATTTTAAAGCTCAGCAGGTTATCTAAGCTCGTTGTATTAGCATTCCATTTGGATTGAACATGCATTTTTAATAATTAGGGAGCTTCTATTTTATTTTTAATGTATTATCAAAATCTAAGAATTTGACAATTCCAATTTTCTTTTCATATATTGTCGTGGTGTAGGTTGATGAAAAATTAGGGGTAAAGGAGCAAGGATCCTAAATATAATAAATTATAGCCTATTTCAAAATATTTGACGACGCAATCACGCTGCAAATGCGGCATACTAATTCAAATTCATTTTTAAATCGATTATTTTATTTTATTTTAGTGACATTTTTAATTGTTATTGCTTGTATTGAACGTTTATTAATTAAAAATTATTAAAATAATCGATTTGAAAATGAATTTTAATTAGTATGCCGCATTTGCAGCGTGATTGCGTCGTCAACTATTTTGACATACGCTATAAAAAATAAAAGTAATAAAACTGTGCCCATATGCAAGAAGGCATTTATCTGTTAAATGGCGATGGAAAATTATTGTTAAACTACTCTTATAAGAATATTTAAATAAGGGTATGTAAGAAATAATATTTTAATACAAAACGGATTGTAAAATATCTAAAATTTACTGTAAAGGGAAATTAATCAATCATTTTCCATTACCATTTAACGGATAAATATATTCTTGCATATCGCCTCTGATTTGATCTAGAAATTTTGAAGAAATATAATGAAAAACAGAGAAGTTATTAACATAAATTGAATATTTGTTTCATGTTATCTTTGAGGCCATTGAAAATAATTCAAATATGATCAAATAGATCTTTCAATTTCTTAGATTTTGATAATAGCTTTTAATGTAAAATTATACAGAACTAATGGGGGTTATAGCGGATTTCGATACTTACTTACTTTGGAGTCCGAATCATTCTCGCAGTGAGAAGCGGACTAACTCTCTCCAATTTGAGCGGCTGCGCCGTGCCACTGTCGACCATGCAGCTCTCGTCTCCAGGATTCCTATCCGTCTTCTAGTGGATCTTGTCGTGGACCGTTCGTGGGTGAAGTTCGAGATCCAGAGTTTGACGGCATCAGACCAGCGTGCTTTAGGTCGTCCTTTTGGTCTAGTTGATCCTCTGGGGTCCCATTCTGTTACGCGTTTGCACCAACGGCCCACCGGCATTCTGGAAATATGACCTGCCCATTGTAAGATCTTACCGCGGACAATCCTCTCAATGTTGATGGTTTCACAGTTGGCATAGAAGCAAATGGTGTCGATTGCTCTTTGCAGACGTGTGATGTGCTCAGAAAGGAGTGGCCATGACTCGGAGCCATATAGGAGAGCAGGAATAACATTTTGCATCATGAGCTTCCTCTTTTCCTTATGGTCAATGTGCATGAAGAGGAGTTTGCATTTCCCGTATGATGCCCACGCCGCTTTCGTTCGCTTTGAGATTTCATCTGCTAAACCTCCATCAATCCTGATATGGCTTCCTAGATATCGAGCACCTTCTTGGAAAGGACTGACAACCCCGTCGATCTTGATTTCTGAGCCCGAAGCGAAATCGTTTTTCATGATTATCGTTTTCGCAGGATTGATTTCGAGTCCGTGTTCCTTCGCCAGTCGTGCCAAAATCGATATTCTTCGTTCCATTTCTTCCGTATCATTCGCAATGATAACAACGTCGTCAGCGAACTCGAGCCTCTTCAGCTGTTTCCCGTCAATAGTTATTCCATACAGTTTGCCTGTGCGTTCCTCAAGTGTCATTTCTTCAATTTCTACCTTGTTGAGGATGGATTGTAAGGCAAATGCAAACAACGTGGGTGACGCGGAGTCACCTTGTCGAACACCTCGCTGCAATGGAATTGAGATGGTTTCATCGTGGATAACAAGCTGTGCTTCTCCTCCTTCGATTGCGCGACGAACAGTTTCCACGAGACTACGAGGAACTCCAGCTTCTGATAGCGAATTCACAATCGTGGATTGCTTGACTTTATCAAATGCGCTCGAAAAATCCACAAACCCTAATACCAATGGTCGTTGAAATTCATTAGACTTCTCAATCAATTGGCGTATTGTTTGGATGTTGTCCGCGCACGAGCGTGTTTTCCGAAAACCTTGTTGTGTTTCATCCAGGAATAGTTCGGAGAATTGCTGTAGTCTTGATGTTATGATTCTCGTGTAACATTTACCAATCACAGATAGTAGTGCTATTGGACGGTAATGGCTTATTGTTTCCGGATCTTTCTTCTTTGGCAACAAGTGAATTTTGGATATTTTCCACGAGTCAGGAAACATTCCATCGAGTTGTATTTCATTGAAAAATTTTGTGAGATATGGTGCAATCAGATCACAGCCACATTTCAACATCGATGGAGTTATTTGATCAATCCCAGGTGCTGCGTCGTTTCTTAGACACATAATAACGTGCTTTACTTCTTCTTCAAGGATTGGAGGGAATGGGAGTTTATCATCGATGGATTCCCGATATCCTTCTCTATTGTCATCTTTGTACAAACTTGTAAAGTAATTCTGGATCATCAGTCGGATCTCTCCTCTGTCGTAAGTGAATTCTCCATTTTCCTTTATTAGCTTGTTAAGCGGAATAGTATCCTCGTCGAATTTGAGCAACCGTGTTCTCAATCGTTTTGCTTCTGCGGAAATTTGTTGTGACCTCCACCGTTCTATGTCATTTTTTAGAGCTATTCGAATCTTTCGATTTATATCGGCGAATTCCTGCGCGTTGCCATCGGTTCGAAGTTTGTGACGCTCTTTCATTAGTTGTTTAGTGGCTTCCGATATCCTGGTTTCGTCCTTTTTCGACTTGACGCTTGCTGAACTGGCTGATTTCAGAATATTTTCCGTAAGTTGCGAGTAATTCTTCGTGTGTTCAATAACTTTTGCCAAGTTGACCATGTACATGCCCTTGTCATAATTAACAACTTTCTTTACTCGATCCTGTTCATTTTTGTTTTTTGACATCCATGGTTTCGTTATCTTCTTTGGAAACGACCATCTCGAACGCACCAAAGTGTGGTCACTGATATTTTCCCAGTGGATGAAAGTGTCGACATCCTGAATGTACCTCAGACCACGAGCTAGAATAAAATCTATTTCGGTTTGTCCATTCGAACAATGGAAAGTACTCTTTCGGTGGGCTGGCTTAGGGAAGAACGAGTTCAACAATTTCAGATTAGTGGCTTCGAGGAAGGATAGTAGTATGTCACCGTGCGCATTTCTGCTTCCTGTTGAGTGTTTGCCAATATGTGGTAAAAGCTCTCCGCCAACATTTTTTCCGATATTTGCGTTGTAATCACCAATTAAAATCACTTCGTCGTTTTCTTTGTTTGCACTTCGATAGAACTTGGAGAGTGATTTGAAGTATCGATCAGATTTTGTAACATCTCTGGAGGTCCCTGCTGCAGGAGCGTACGAGTTTATGATTGCAATCCTGTGATTTTTAATCGTAACCTTTAGTAGTGCCGTTCGTTCATCCAGTTTTTGAAAATCCATGACATACTTGTTGAAATCACGCTTCACAAAAAATCCAACACCTTTATCCTTTGAATTCCTTTTTGCAAAATAGAATTTGTGTCCATAAAGCATTGCTGTCTCTTGATCCAAGTCATGCGAAGTCTCCTGCAAACCGACGACATCACATTTAGATTTTAATAGATAGGTTAAAGCTGGTCCCATTCTTTCTTGGTGTATCGATCGGCAGTTCCATGTTCCAACTTTAAGTTGTTTCTCTCTTTTAGCTTTTCTTAGTTTTCCGTTGGTCCTAATTCGTAATTCATCCGGTCCTATGATCCTCTCATAACTACACTCAGGCCTCCATCTTCGTGGGGATCGTGGCGAAGATGTGGTTGCTACCCGAGCTGAATCCATCGGTTTTTTATCTTTTTTATTTTTGAGGGTTTTAGTAATTTAAAATTTAAAACCTTGCTAGGAATTTTTCTGTGAACAGATTTAGTTATCTTGGGGTGCAGTATTTTACAGTTGCAACAGAATCGACGATGATATAGACCAGATATGGGCGGAATGGGAGTTTTTGAATTACGGAATAGACAAGTTATCGTTGTTCCGCTATCTGGTGTTAAAGTTTATATGAAAAATAATTTTCGAAATTCTGAATTAAAATATAAAATTAGGGGATTCCGGAACTTGGAATCACACTTGAAAATAAGAAATCGGAATCGAAAAATGGCCGGAATCAGAAATTCCGCACATCTCTGATACAGGAAATATGATAATTTTCGATTAAGTAACAATACTATGATTAATTATTTTCTTACAACAATAATTATTGTTCTTTTGAGAGTGCCTAATGGAAGAGGAAAAGAATTAGAACAAAATGATAGTCTCGTTTGAACGGACATCTTCTCATCTCATCAATGTGTGTTGTCTCAAAAAATGGGCAACACACATTGAAGAGGAATAGATGACAAGGTCTTTTGTAGCTGTGTGGCCGTCCAAACGAGACTATCATTTTCTCTTATTTTGTTGCTCTTCCATTAGGCACCGATCTCTGAAATTTACAATATTATATTATTAATTTTCAGACGACACTGTAACTATAATCAGCGGTGGAAAAACCCCAAGAGCTGCTCAGCCTTTACCGAAGGAAGAGCCGCCTGAGGATCCTGAAGAGAAGGCCCGCCTCATCACCCATGTACTGGAACTACAAAACACCCTCGATGGTACTCTTACATTAATTCACATTTATTATCTTCCACACTTTAGATTTATCACAACGAGTCGATTCTGTGAAAGAAGAAAGTCTGAAACTTTTATCAGAGAACCAAGTACTCGGCCAATATATTCAAAACTTGATGGAATCATCTGCAGTTTTTCAGTCTTCACAGCCAACCCGGCAGAAACAGTAGGTGTCCACGATAATTTAAATACTTAAATACATTTTAACCCTTAATGCTGAGAAAAACAGCCGAAACACCATGAGACTAACTTTGATCAGATTCTCAGAAAATTATTTTTATTTGATTTTTGTCAATTTTGTTGCATAACTTATGTCAACGAGTAAACGCATGTCAATTTACATAATATTTATAATGCTTGCCAGCTTTAATGTATTAAACAAATTGTTTAGGTCCAACCTAGTCTTTCCCTTCTTGTCTGTTTTGATAATAATTTATTGATTATAATAATAATAAATAAAGTCTTTAAAATTTTATCAATGCATGAGCACGATATAATGATGAAAATAACAAAAACTATATGTAAACAAATAAAATGATATCAATAGAGATATCAACGAAAACCAAAATTTTAATTATTTCCAGTGAAACGCCGGATGACTTTGGAGAATATGAATATTAGGGGAAGAGATACGTGAAGACAAGTGCCTTAAATATCCATTTCACTTAAATCGATATTGACTTTATATGTAATCGAATTGTTATTTATGTACCGAATATTTATTATGTATATATTGTGAGAGTGAGGGTATTCAACCCTCTTGATAATGAACGGACATTTGCATTTCATAGTTTGAAATAGAAATATATACCTCAAAAGAACCGCTCAATTTCTAGTATACTTTAAAAATTGTTGTCCAGTTGTCAATAAATAAATTATATATAAATGAAAGAGTATTTGTTTGCAATCTCTCCATCAAAATGTCGTATTTTTATCGTTAAATTCAGATTGTGCTGTTTTTTGATAGATTGTTGTTTTGGGAAAAGCTTTACACATTCTTTTTTTTTACTTTCACATGTACAAAGTTTATTTTTTGCGCAATTTATTTTGTTATGAGGCTACAAAGAAGGAATCAATATTTATATATTCGTTGCATAATTTGCAACAGGAAACACTTTAAATTTTCAGCACTCCAAATGAAAATTATGCTTCCGAATATTTAAACTTACAAGCTTCATGTGAACATTTTTTTAATTTTCCTCTATGAAACATCACAAGATGATAGATGCTAGATGTGTCTAAAACTGTCTCTAGATTATAAAAAATCTGAAATTGAAGCAACTTGTGTCATTATTTTGCGGTTCATGCACATAAATAAGCCTATCAAAAAATAAACTTTGGCGGCTTATATATCGGCTCAGAGAAATATTGCGCCAATTTGGTTTGGAATTTGGAATCAAATTCTCTAAAGTGTGAGAATCCATTTAATAATTTCAATTTGAGCGTTTTCAGTGTTTTATTGATTAGAAATTGTGCGCCAAAGGTTCTTATTCTGATTTAGCTATCATGCGCTATCATAGATTATCAAGGTCAGAATAAAGTTTAAACTGCGTACTTACTTACTTTGGATACTTTGGAGTTCGTATCGTCAGCAGTAGCAGCAGCCAACGCGAACTATCTTACAAGGGAAGTGTTTTAGGTCTCTCAACTTTTATGACGATTTTTTACCTACTTAAACCGTTTTGTGGGTGCTAATATTTTGTCAGTATACTAATAAAGCCATGACGAATCTACCTGCAAATTTTTATCAAAATCTGAGATGGAGACCTAAAACACTTCCCTTGTTAGAGTCCATTTGAGTCGACAAGACCGCGCCATTGTTGACCAGACCGTCTTCTTCCGCTAGATCTCGATGCGCCTTCTTCCGGTTTCAGAGTTTCTTGATTCCAAGTCTACGAATTTCACTACCGCCTCGTTTACTGCTGTTGACCATATTTCTCTCGGCCATCTGGGTAATTTGGGGGCTCAGATCATACGCTCATGTTGCCAATTTTCATAAGAATTGCAAGTTTTAAGATAGTTTACGAAGGGCTAGTAAAAATTACGTGCCAAGTTGTAGGAAATTTATACGTGCGAATTAGCAAAATAGGTTTAAATATTTAAAATTTTATTTTAAATTTGGCCTGTTGTCGTATTTCAGCGCATATATTTTTGGACGTGATTAAACTATTTTAAATAACATTCCAACAAAAGGCATTCTCTATAGGAGCACTTCAACTGAAGAGAGCGTATAAAGACGTTTATAGAATTAGAGATCTAGCTAGACACGTCTAGCTAGATCTCTAATTTGGTTTAGACTCGTCTAGTTAATTCTAAAGAAATATAATTTTTTAAAGAAGTTTTTTTTAAATTTAAATTTTGATCAAATTAACTAGACGTCTCACTGAAGCCGTATTCTACATTTTTTGACTTTAAGGTTCCCTGAGCTTAAGAAACACTTTCTAAGGTGACGTGGAAAGTGTTCCGCATGTAGAGAAAATATTTAAATGGCGATTGAACAGTTTTTAATAGCGCTGCGCAATTTTTAAAAAATATTTCATTCAATTTTTATGATTATTTTCTTGTTTATGCTCTTTCTCTATCTAATCTTGAATACGTAATGCATTTTTATAAAAAATAGATTCTGAAACGTTAAAGAAATTATTAAAAACGTGCAGGATCATCTCATTTTTATAAAATTAATTGTTTATACAACGTTAATCGATTAACTTAAGCATAAAAAGAACTTTAACGTCAAAATCCTACCAATTAAACTTTAATCTGCATCTGACAGGTTATGAATAAGAAATGTTTCACATCAAAACTCGTTTCTCAGCCCTTTTACAGGAATACGCAATGTTTCGTTTTGAATACTCAAAGAAATAAATTTTGTTTTTGTTTATGCTTTTACTATGAATGCATTCTTAAGTTTACACAATTTTCTCATTAAATTAAACATTTTAAATTGTTTTAAAATAAGTTTATTTAAGCATAAGAACAACATCAGATAAATAAGAAATCAGGACAGCTGTGCACCTGTCAGGTAAGGTGTGCAATATTGCGTTGCTTTTGCGCGCTAATTTGAAAATAATATATATCGCTTGCTCTCATTAACTCCGTTTTCCAATATTCGGTAAAGGAATCTAGCGCAGAGTTACTCAATACAATACTTTAAATGGAGACTGCGGATCACCCGGCTCCGGACAGCGGATATCCAACACCGCGGGATGATAACATTGTTGCGACAACGGTAAGATAATTTAAAGCAGAAAATATTATTTAAACTCTTTTATAGAGTCGCTCATCGTCTCCTGATGATATAAGCGTTTTTGATCCACATTTAACATCAACTCCGAGTCGGGCAGGAGTCGTGCAGAACCAAAGAGGCCTGTGCGCTTATTTCTCGTAAACTTCTGTAATAATTAATTAAAAGGAATTTATAATTTACAGCTCAATTAAAGAAGAATCTGAATCAAACATTCACAATACTAGCATTTTTCATCCTGGGGATGATCTATCCGGTTTGACAAGGTATTCAATGTTGTCAACCGTGTTTCGGTTTCCAGACATGATTAATGAATTTGCCAAGTTACACAGACAGAAGAAATCAATGAAAAATGAAATATTATCATTGGAAGAAAAAGCTAGAGAGCTAGAACAACAAAATAAACTATTAATTGAACAAATTGTTAGTTTATCTTAACGAAGTATGTAATTATGAATAATTTAAGAAAAACCAAAATAATCCTTCAATCCCTGCACTGGATTTGAAAAAATTGAACGATGATGAAGAATTAGATAGAATTATAAAAAATGAATCAGTTGATAAACACGGCGTATGTTGTATTATTGCTTATCTTTTGTATTATTATTATTATTTTAATTTCATTAGAAGATGCAAGACAAACAAATTGGTGCAAAGGTTATTACCGCAACAGCAGTGATTCCATTGGATTCTCAGAAAACGGTAAGAAATTTAGAATTGTATTCTTTTTATTTATTTGGTAATCAAGGATGCTGATGTTCAAACAGAACAGCTTTACGATGACGAGGAATTGAAAAATGTGAGCATCATTTTTTTGTTATGTTATATTCATAATGTTTCTAGAAATTAGGGGAATTAACAACGACATTGCAAAAGTATGAAACAGAGAAAAATGAATTGGAAAATCGATTATTTGAATATGATAAGCTTAAAGCACAATTTGAGAAGAATGAAGATAAACTCAAAAGAGATCTCGAATTACTTAGTATGAAAAAGGACGATAGACGAAAATTTATCGAGGAGTTAAACTTGCGGATTGAAAATCTGAGGAAACAAAATGAAAAAATAGAAAATGAGAAAGCTCAATTGATCGAGGACTCGAAGGTGCATGAATTTGAATACGAAGAAATGAAAGTTCAATTGAAATCTGCCGACGAGGAGTTGGCTGAATTCCAAAATAGGATAACAGCCCTTAACCAACAGCTGGAGGATGAAAAGCAAAGAAATAAGCAACTAGAAGATGACATGAAACAAAAAATAAATTATTACAATGATAAAATCAATGATTTAATGAAAGAAATGGAATCATTGCGGAAAGAAAGTGTCAGCCTGAGAAAAGAGACAGAAGAATGTGAGAAGAAATTGAAAGAGGAATTTGAGAATAGGGAAAAACTAAACAAGGAGCGAGAATATTTGAAATCGGCTGAAACCGATCTGATCGAGAAGAATATTGCATTACAAGATGAATTATCCGGTTAGCTGAGGAAACTAAACTTGAGTTATAATTATTCTTTTAGAAGTCAAAGGTCAACGAAAGGAATCTGAAGAACTAAGTAATTATTATAAGAAAGAAAATGAAAAGCTCTCTGAAGAAAAAATGAAATTGGAAGCAGATATTGCACAAATGGTCAAATATCTCGAAGAAAGCGATAAGGAGAAGCAACAATCAAATGAACTCTTAGTTGACTTTAGGAACGCCAAGGAAGAAATTGATTTTCTCAGAAAGGTTGGATAACGTCTAGTTTAAATTCATACGAGTTTTGCAGGAATTGGAATCTAAAACCAAAGAAAATGAACAAATAGAACATTTCAATACTCTACTAATCGCAAAGGATGAGGAGATAAAATCTCTTTTGGAAAAATTAGGATCGAATCAATCTACAGAGGTGCTCAAAATATCAGCACAAGAAACTAATTTTGAATGAAATTTAGGAAGAAAGGGTTTCGAAGCATGAGAGTTTGATAAGAGAAAACGCGGCGATGAAGGTGGAGCTTGAGAACACGAAAGGGAGCCTGGATGAGAAGGTTCAAGAATTGAGTGAATTGTTGGAAAAGTTCAACGAGGCTCAATCAGAACTGAACCATGTTCGACAGGAACATCAACGGCTGGGAATAGAGTTTGAAGATTATAAAAATAATGCTCTGTTGCAATTTTACGATGAAGTTGGAAAACGCGACCGAATGATTGAGGATTTGAACACCAGGTTGATACAGCTGGAAACATACCCAGGTGAATATTTGTTTGAATAGAAGTTTTTTTTGTTAAATTTTAATTTAAAATTGTTTAGATATCCATTTTTAGATGGAAAATAATTAAAATTTTATGATTTTTAAAGTTTCTGAAGCACGCCAATTGAAATGATCGAGAAAAATGAATTAAACTTATACTTAAATCACTATAAATGTATTGTTCTCATAAAATGTAGAAAAGAAATCCTAGATTCGAGTTAACATCAACGAACCGCCAACTATTGGCGTGTAATTTGTAATAATAGTTAGATATTCTCGGAAAATCTAATATTTCCATAAAAGAAAGCTAAAATTGACGTGAAAATTAATGTTTAAATATTGCAAAATCGTCATTTTCATTTGGATTCACAGATAATTTAAGGCAAACATTTCAAACTCGCCAGTTAATTTGTTTCTATTTCAAACGATAAATTTTGCAATAAAATCTTCTAAAATGGTCAATTTACATTGAAAACAAGTTAATTGAAACTAAATCGATATAAATTTATTATTGTCATAAAAGGTAGAAAAGAAATCCAAGATTCTAGTTAACATCAACCAACCGTTGGCGTGAAATTTGTTAATTAATAGTAACATATTCTCGGAAACTTACTTACTTTGCATACTTTGGAGTCCGAATCATTATCGCAGAGAGAAGCGGACTAACTCTCTACAATTCGGGCGACTGCGCCGTGCCACTGTCGACCATGCAGCTCTCGTATCCAGGATTCCTATCCGTCTTCTGGTGGATCTTGTCGTGGACCATTCGTGGGTGAAGTTTGAGATCCAGAGTTTGACGGCATCAGACCAGCGCGCTTTAGGTCGTTTCATTGGTCTAGTTGATACTCTGGGGTCCCATTCTGTCAGGCGTTTGCACCAACGGTCCACCGGCATTCTGGAAATATGACCTGCCCATTGTAAGATCTTACCGCGGAAAGTCCTTTCAATGTTGATGGTCTCAAAATCGGCATAGAAGCAAATGGTGTCGATTGCTCTTTGCAGACGCGTGATGGGCTCAGAAAGGAGTGGCCATGTCTCGGAGCCATATAGGAGGGCAGAAATAACATTTTGCATTATGAGCTTCCTCTTTTCCTTATGGTAAATGTGCATGAAGAGGAGTTTGCATTTCCCGTATGATGCCCACGCAGCTTTTCCTCGCTTTGAAATGTCTTCTGCTAAACCTCCATCAATCCTGATTTTTTACGTTAGTTCTACCGGCTTATATTAAAATGTTACTGGCGCTTAAAATATATAAAGAACGTTAGATTTAAGGTATCTTTCTGAGCTCACGTTTTTTCGCAATCATTTGGTGTTTATTTTAGGGAAATATTAGATTAAAGTACATTTCCTGTATGCTATAATTTATGATTTCATTGGTTGTGTCTATTTGTTAAGCCGATTTTTCCCACCAAAACCCATCACACCCCAACTTGTATGGTAATAAAATGAGTAAGCATCCTCAATTATAGCTTTTTAGAAAGATATTAATATTTTTAGATAGTTTAAGACATGGTTAATTAAATTGTATAGTCGTCGCCAAATTCGATTACCGCTGCAAATTGTGGCGCACTTTTTAAATATTATTTTTTCATTTAATTTTCATGATTATTTTCTTGTTTAGGCTCGTTCTATACTGTTTTTGCTTAATAAATTGAAGAATATGTTTTAGATGTTGTTTCAATCGTAGAATAAATGTGGAAAATAATAAATAATCATGAAAATTAAATGAAAAAATAATATTTAAAAAAGTGCGCCACACTTTGCGGCGGTAATCGCATTTGGCGACGACTATAGTAAAAACATTTTTGTTATAAAGAAGTAAAATTTTCCACACACGTTTAAAAGTCGCAGTTTCGATTTGGCGTGCCCATCATCATTCTCTTAATTTCAATTAATTCTTGTATTATTTCAGGTCAAAACATATCGATTTCGAGAAAGAACACTGAATCACAAACAGATTCAATCGAACAACACGATGAAAGCGTTCAAGCTGACTTAAACGACTCGTTGTCAGTTAAATTGATAAATGAATCAGAAATCCGAAACAGAGAAGATGAAGATGCTAATTCGAGCTATAATCGGTCGCAACTACACTCGCCGGATCAGAGCTGTGTGGGATCGCTCGTTTCATCGGCATCGAGTCGGCAAGGAAATGTTGAAATGAAGTTGGAACGGATAATTGAAAAACTTTCGGAGTATTTATCAGTGAGCTTATGAATTGTGTACCATTTTGGCATTTATAATAAATTTAGAAGGAGACGAGTGGTTCTGAGACGTCGGCACAGACCATATGCAGAAATGTTCTCGAGCTGATAAATAATTTGCACTCGAACTTGAGCTCACCGATCGCGCAGACGAGTCGATTTTGGATGGCTATTAACGATAGTGTGAGAAAGATTGAAAAGCAATGGAACGACGAGCTTATCAAAAATGAAGACGAGCTGTATGAAGCTAAGAAAAGATTGGAGAAGATGGATGAGGAGTTGCGCACATTGAGATCGGAATTGGATGGAAAAGAGAATCAATTGCAAGAAGAGATATCTGGACACAGAGCGGTTTTAGAGGAGTACCGATTGTTTGAGTAATTTAAAATGATCATGTTACCGTGAATAGAATTGCTTTTAGACAAAAGTTTGATGAGATTCAGCCCCTCATAGAAGAGAAAGATGCGGAAATATTAAAATTGAATGAGATTGCCGAAGGATTCAAATCAGAATACGAGGTAATTTATCCAGATTTCAATAATGTAATGTAATTTTGTTAAAGTATCACTTGAGGATGCATCAAGAAATGACAGAATCGCTAAAGGAACTGGAAGCAGCGAGAAATGAAGAGAGAATCGAATGGGAAAAGTCGGCTGAAGCTTTGAGACAGCGTTTGGAGCAAGCTGAAGCGAATATTCAAGAGTTTTTGCTGGCTTTGGGATTTTTAATGTGAACTTTGTTTTTAGAAGAATTCGACAAGGATTGAAAGATGAGGATGCAGCGGATGAAGAGGCTCAACAATTCAAACAAGCTTTAGAACGGAGCACAGAAGAAGTTGGAAGATTAAAGAAGGCACTGGAAAAAACGGAAGAGAAGAGGGTTTATCCACATGTTAACATGATCAAATAATGAATTTTATTTATAGAAATTTGATAAGAAAACTGCACTATTGACAAAGAATTGGTTTGATGAAGCGGTGAAGATGAACAAAGAGCTGGAGCAGCAAATTGATGAAATGCAAGTGAGAATAGTTTTATAAAAGAAAAGTTAAAAATATGTTGATTAGAAAGCACTGGATTTCTCACTAAGCTCACTCAAGGAGTTGAAACGAAAGGTTTCGGAGAATATTGGAAGTCCAAAAGCGGCCAAGACATTGAGCGATTATATCGAAAAGGTTCTTCACAAAGGAAATGTAAGTGAATTTTTGTTTGGCTTCGACAAAGTTTGATATTTTAGTCGAGTGTTTCTTCATTCAACACCAGGCGAAGGTCGTCACTGAAAAGTGTGTTAAGGAATGTGAACGCAAATTAGAGGAATAACTTGATATGGGTATTTTTGTATATTGTTTATTTATATTGTCAAATAACTTTATATTGTGTGAATATTTTGAACATTATGATGTTTTTTTGATGATTGTGATTATATGTATACTAAAAGTTAATTTACGTGTTGCTGCTTTTCAATGGGCAGTCCTTTGTCGTATTCATTTATAGGCGCCTAATGGAAGAGCAAAAAAATAATGAAAACTGATACTCTCAGATGGACGGTCACACAGCAACAAACGACTTTTTCGTCTATTCCCCTTTAATGTGGGCTGCCCAACACACATTGATGAGAGATGAGAAGATGGTCCAAACGAGATTAATTCTTTTCCTCTTTCATTAGGCATCGATCTCTGAAAAGGACAAAACCATTATGGAAGTAACATTAATCATTACACCTCGATGATTTATCTTTGGGAATAATTAAAATTATAATTATATATTGTCCTTTTCAGAGATCTGTGCCTAATGGAAGAGTAATAAAAGAAGAGAAAATGATGGGGCCACAAAAAACATTTTTCTCAATTCCTCTTAAATATGTGCTGCCCATAATTTCGTAAAAAAGAATGGCCGTCTAAAAAGAGAGGCCGTCCAAACGAGAACCTCATTCCGTTCTAATTTTTTTCCTCTTCCATTAGGCACCGATCTCTGAAAAGGACAATATAAGGGTATTGTTGTGAAGGTGACGACAGTGGATGAATGATAGGTTTATTAACAACAGGTACAAATTTTGCCACATCAGGTATAATATTAATAGGTTATCTCTGCCACTTGTAAAGATTCAGACTGAGATGATGATGTAATTGTTTGCCACAACATATATGGTATGAGCAAACTACCGAGCCCAATATTTGTGACTAGTTCGTCATCTGACGGCCTGTAAAAATGCTAGTTGTAGAAAAGGCTCGAAGCCATTTTGTACTAACCAACCTGCAATTTATATCCGCGTCCTGTGTATATTGCTCTAAACACTTAGATATTTACTCCATCAATGCAAGTCCTGTTGTACGAATCCTATTGAAGTGTTACATTGTTGTTATTATTTGTGCTAGAGGATGTCGGTCGTCCATTTGAGGATGGAGCCTTCACTTCGTGTGCCGCAACGCGGATCCTCTGAAATAATTCTGCACCATCGTTCTCATGGCATTCGCGCAATGTGTCTGGTCCATTTCAGCTTCTTTTTGTCCGCAATGATCCCTGCATTAATGTCTTGGGAACTGGAATAGAAACATATTGTGTTTGCACAATAAATTCAAACAAATACCTTTAAAATATGCATCCTTTTAGAAGGAATGTTTGCTCTATTTGAAAACTACTCCATTTGGCATTATTCTATAGTATCAATAATCTTTATTCTGTTGTATTCAATAAACCATGTCTGTTGTTGGGCTGCTAAGTGTTAAATCCATTGAGATTTTCCCCCGCGAGTTCGAATCTCATCCTGATCGCCAGTGTTGCGAAGGCGACGACAGTAGATGAATGATAGGTTTATTAACAACAGTTACAAATTTTGCCACATCAGGTATAATTTTAATAGGTTATCTCTGCCACTTGTGAAGATTCAGACTGAGATGATGATGTCATTCTTTGCCACAACATAAATGATATGAGCAAACTACCGAGCCCAATATTTGTGACTAGTTCGTCATCTGACGGCCTGTAAAAATGTTTGTTGTAGAAAAGGCTCGAAGCACACCCAAGACAATAACATTGAAATAGAGGAAACACATTTTTGTTGGCTATTTGCCAAAGGAGGGGGGACGAGAAAAATTTTAGGCACTAAAAGTTCGTCTTTTATTTTTAGCTATTTTTCGAAGCGTTAGTATTCGGATTCTAAATAAGGTAAGTTAATTATTTGTATATAAAACAACTGGGAAAAATTATCTGAATGTATTAAAATAATTTTAAAACAAATAATAATAATTTTTAATGTTTTTTGCAATATCGAAATTTTTAGTTAAATATGAATATAAAAAATTATTGTGCACGGATTTAAAAAAAAAAGCGTTTCATCTGATTCAGCATTAAATTCTGTATAAGATGATATGTTACTTGTCGCTGAACTTTCCAATAAAAATTTTTTATTCTCTAAAACCCGTGTATTTTTATTAACAGAACAATTTTTGTTTGAAATTGAATATTACAAATAATTTTACAAGTATTTTGTTTTAAGATTCATTTCATCGGAATCAGCATTAAATTCTCTATAAGATAATATGTTACTTGTCGCTTAAGTTCCAATAAAAACATTTGCACTATCACGCCAGATATTTTTACATCCAAATCATGTATAAAAACGGTTATAAAAAATTTTTACTGGAAAGTTCAGCGACAAGTAACATATCATCTTATAGAGAATTTAATGCTGATTCAGATGAAATGCTTTTTAAAAAAAATTCGTGCACATTAATTATTTATAATCAAATTAATGACAGAGCAAAAAATAAAACTATAGAGAATCATTATTTTTTGTCACCAATACGTTCAGATAATTATTCTAATTATTCTAATACAAATAAAAACTTTATTAATCATGTATTCACCATGAAATCAAAGTATTTTACATAATAAAAAAATATGACAACAATTGTGCCCGCATTGAAAAAAAAGGGTCAATACTTATGCTGTTGACGCCGGTTTCGAAGCGGTCCCGTTTTTCGTCCGGGTGTGCTCGAAGCCATTTTGTCGTAACCAACCTGCAATTTATATCCGCGTCCTGTGTATATTGCTCTAAACACTTAGATATTTACTCCATCAATGCAAGTCCTGTTGTACGAATCCTATTGAAGTGTTACATTGTTGTTATTATTTGTACTAGAGTAGGTCGGTCGTCCATTTGCCGATGAAGCCTTCACTTCGTGTGCCGCAACGCGGATCCTCTGAAATAATTCTGCACCATCGTTCTCATGGCATTCGCGCAATGTGTCCGGTCCATTTCAGCTTCTTTTTGTCCGCAATGATCCCTGCATTAATGTCTTGTGAACTGGAATGGAAAAATACTGTGTTTGCACAATAAATTGAAACAAATACCTTTCAAATATGCATTAATGTCTGATTTCACAGCTTGCGCTCATGATTTATATGCGTGAAACACGCTTCATCATGCCTGTTAATATGCAAATTTGTAAAATATTTCGAAAATTATTTTCACCTTTTTCTGGGTTTTACAGCTTAAGGCTATTTTTGCAATTTGCCCAGCAATCGCTTAACAGATATTTTCATGCAAGATTGTTTAGCATTATCCTGACATTGTCAAGTCCCAATCCCAAGGAGAACCGCACAACATAATTTGTTAGTTCTCTATTCCTTTTATCCATTCAGTGGATGGCAGATATCCGCCACAGTAATAGTTCAGCGTACAATACTGGGCATATCTGTTACATTTTAAAAAAAATGGATGTATTACATCCGCAGTGATCTGGAAACATATTGGACTTGCACTTCTTCTTTGTACGTGTGTTTCTTCTTCACGTTTACTTTATCTTTTCTGTGAATCTAAAAATTGCTAAAATGTTTTGAAAACTAGTTTCTCACCTATACATGGATTCTACAGCCGGGAGCTTTTTTGGCTATTTAGCAATACCCCCTGTGACATCCTCTGCACTCCGAACCGTATCAGGTTTGGGTTTCTTTGTAATCATTGAAAACGACGTGTCTTCAAACCTTGATTATAAAGATAAAAACCGTTTATGATAATTGTTGTAGTTATTTTAAGGAATATCTTTATTGAGACTGAATAATCATCAATAGACAAATAGACTGACGAAGCATGTAGAGTTCTAGTCAAATAAAATGTATTATAGTCAGAGATATGCTGTGAGTCATTTTGTTCTTATTCGTTCCAATTTTTTCAAAATCCATTCAATGGTAGTAATTATTGTTATTATTTCAAATACGTGTACCAGACAAGTGAAGAAGAGAATAAAAATATCTGCTAAACTTTTTTTGTTTTTGTTAATGGGATCCACGAGGCTGGTCAAGAGCAAGAGGGAGACCCAAGGGAAAGTGGACGGACACAGTCAAGCTTTGGGTCGCGAAATTCGTCCACGAGAAGTCTACCACCAGAGCAACTTGATGAAGAATTGGTATTCTCGTGGAGAAGATGGTTTGGTCAACATTCGCAATACGAAGACGAACACTCTGGAGAGTTGGTCCGCATCTCGACGCCGTAGGAATGACTGCGGAAAATCAAGCAAACAAGCAAGCAATGTTTAACCAACCCCTTTTTTGTATGCCCAAGTTTTTGTGGTATTTTAACTATACCCTAAAATTCCATAGATAAGAGCGGTTTAATTTCACCGATAAAAGTAAACAACACATTTTTTGTTTTGATTTTTTTTTGATTTTTGTTTTTATTGAACAATAACAAGGGTTCCAACATAAACATAACATTAGACTTTTTCCATTTCTACTTCGTCATCACGTCTCTTTAATTCGACCAAAATGGAACTTTGTCTAATCGCGGGCATTCAAAAATTGTCAGTGGAGCGCACTATCAAATTCGCTATTTTTTTTTAATTAATTTTTTTTTCTTTAAAATATAATGAATTTACAGAGGATATTGACATTTTTTATAGCATTGTAACTGCCGTGAGCACAGATTATACTATTTCCGAGGTTAAGTTTATCCGGAAATGATGTGAATGTGATGAATTCATACTTAATGGTAAGAATTGTTTCGTTATGTTTCAAATTTGATATTTTTAGATCTATGGCGATCGTCGTTATAACAGAAACAACATTATATGATATCAAAGCATGGACTTTGCTTAATAGAGAAGATTTAATATCTGAAGGTATATGTTTTTAGCGTTTGTTATTATTTTTATACCAATTGGCTCATTAGACAATATTTAAACTAAAAATAACCTAAAGTTAAAATAAGTGGTTTTTTTTCTAGATATTATCTTTGTGAGTCTAACATTAAAGAAAAATTGTTTGTATAAAAATATAAAATATTTGTCTTGTTAAAAGAATTTGTTCATATAGATGAATTATACCAATACTTAAAAAATTTTATGGCTTAAGAAAGGTTGCTAGCATGTTGAAGATAATAAACTTAAATTATTTTTGCGATTAAGGAGTTTGTCCAGCATGTAAGGAAAATTATTTTTCTTTAGCTATTTTAGTCTTTTCCATTCCACCGACCGGTTTTATATATCAAAATGTTTTTTAATGAGCCAACAATGTGTTTTCTTTCAGAATATTATGTAAGGTTGCAAGTTTATGGAATATTTTTAATCTTGATTTTTGAATTCACAACGGGCTTCTAAAGGTGACAAATAAATTAGATAACTAGATAAAGGTAAATGTATATTTTTATCAAATATTAAATACCTTATTTCAGCATTATTATCAAACAGATTTTCAAACAAGTAACTGTCAGTGTGGATACGAAAATGGATGGGTCTAATTGTTCATTATAAAACATTTTTTTTAATTTGTAAATAAAGAATATTATATATATAATTTATTAAAAAATATATTATATTAATCAAATGTCATTTGTGAGGTAACTATCAGGGTTGCGTAGAATTACATCTTCCATCTTCCGTTTTCCGTCGTCCGTTTGAAAAAATCATTTCCATTCCATTGAGTAAAACTTCAGATTTTTTTCTTAATAACGAGAACGAAAGTTTCCATCTTGTAAAAATTTGATTATACACATTATTTTCAAGTAAAGTCTTTATTATAAGTTTATAATAAATAATTTCAATTTAATTTAGTCTCCTTCTTTTTATAACTTGGGACTTCTGAAAGTAAATAAAACATTACATGCGCGCATGCATAGGCATATTTCCTAACCGATAACAATTTTTGGACGCCATATTCTCGAGCAGGTGCGTGAGTGATCGTCATTTTCAATGTTCAATATCGATTCTTCGACATTATTATTTGGGTCCAAATCTGTAAAACATAATTATAAAATCAAATATTTATCTGTAAGAACCTCCATATAGCGATATTAAATGCATATGTATACAACAAACTCCAGATCGTTGGTCCAAGCATGTGCATTTGAATCGATATGGACAACTTTGGCAAATTTGGCAATGCACATTGTTCTAAAAACACTAAAACACTCTAAATAAACTTCATATACTCACATTTTCATCGCATCTGCATGGTCCGTTATCCGTAATTGTATGGTGAATATCACGATTGGACGTCGATGGAACGAACCACTCGTTATCAATCTTCGATATTGGTGGCGGACTGTCTCCGGCAAATTCTACTGCAGAGCGATGGGTCTGATGAGTCTTTGATCGTCGACTGCTACCTGCTGCGAGCTTCCGTTTCCTCTGTAATGAAAAAAATTCTCGCAGTAAAGTATTTCACTTACGTAAACTAAGTTAGACGTAGCAATGTCGCTTATCGCGGTATACAGTGTGTGCAAAAGCGTATCTATTCGGATATATTTAGCATATATTTTACATATGCAATGATATCACATGGTACCTTAAGTCTGCAGTGCCATGATTCCGCCAACATACTCGTATGTACTGGCGAATACCTATGATCCTGGGAGTTGCTCCATTGCTGCATTTTGGCTATAAATTATAATCTACAGAGTAATTAAAAAATCATTACTTAAATAATATGTCTCCATATACTCCATGAATTTGCTGGCATCCTCATTGTTTTCTACCATGAGCATGTCAGACATACTTTGCCACATCCTGTCTACTTCCTGCTGTAATGGTTCTTTTAGTATAACATTCAAGACTTTCAAACAGTTGTCCAGTAAGTCACCCTAAATATAGTACAAATAAGAATATTTAATAACCAATACAAACCTTTAAATGTTGTTTAGCCTTTTTTTTCCACGCCCTAAAAACGTGCCATCGGCATAACAATTTTTTGGTAATATTTTGGTTTTCTGGGAATACCTTAAAAATCTGTTTAAAAGAAATATTTATTTACTGACCTTTTTTTTATACATCCAAAAAGCGTTGATATATCATTTGATCGAGATGTGTGGGACAGAAGAAATGCTAAGGTTTATTAAATTAATGGATTTTTACAATTAACTACCTATAGGGACGCCTTTGTCGAACTCGTTCATTGCTAAAACTGTAGTTAACTTTAAATTATACCTTGTAATATTATGGGTATCGTCTATAGTAATACCACGACCAGAGTAATCTTTCATCCATTGAAGTTGCTGTGGGGTGATTATCACTGAAATCCCACGGAATATATATATATATATATAATCAAAATCTAAGAATATGAAAGGTTTGATTTGATCATTTTTGAATTATTTTCAATGGTCTCAAATATAAAATGAAACAAATATTCAATTTATGTTAATAATTTCTCATTTTTTCATTATATTTCTTCAAAATTTCTAGATCAAATCAGATTTATTACTTTTATTTTTTATGAAAATAAAATTGGAAATGTCAATTTCTTAGATTTTCATAATATATCAATAAATAAACAAATGATAAATGTATAACCTAATTTAAATTCGCTGCCAGTTGTATCTTTCGGTGGCACATAAAGTTGAAAGCCATCGTTGACGTCTCCGTTATCGATTCTAGTTAATAATGAATTTAAATCATTCTCGTGTAGACGTCCTGGGATATAATTCATTTTATGGCGGAAATTCCTTAAATAATATTTTTGTTAAACTTATTAGGCTTAGTATAAAATACCACAAATCTTGAGTAGTGACATAGAATAGCCTATTCGTATGTGGATAATTTTCCCTTAATTTCAAAATAATCTGCATGTTGGTCATGCCGTCTCGAAGTAATCTGAATTAAAAATTTTAACTTTGTTACTTGAATTAAATTCGAGTAAAAAATTTATTAAAAAAAAAAATAGCGAATTTGATAGTGCGCTCCAATGACAATTTTTGAATGCCCGCGATTAGACAAAGTTCCATTTTGGTCGAATTAAAGAGACGTTTCGTCATCATCGTTTATATTCATCATAGCAAAATCGTTTTTGAGATTTTCAACATCACACAATGCTTTTTCAAAGCCATGTTGTATAACATCAGATGAAATGGTTCGGAAACTTTCGCTAACCAAAAATGTAGCTTCTTCGTAGCTCATTCTTCTCGTTATTCCATTTTGGTGTAAGTTGCTTTGGCTTCATTTCTCGTCCATTTTTCCCAGCCATGTTCCAAGTTGTCTTCAAAAGGTTTGTTGATTCCGACGTCTAAGGGTTGCAATATTTTAGTCAATCCTCCTGGTATTATGGCAATTTTGCTATTCTGTTGACAAAATTGTTTCACTTCATCAGTTATGTGGCAACAAGCATAATCAAATATCAACAAAGAGCGATCAGGGTCAGAATTGTAATTTTCTCTTTTGTTCCATACTTCGACGATCCATGGTTTCATCAATTCCTGATTCATCCAACCTTTTTCATTTGTCTTCACAATGACATCGGGAGGAAATTGTCCTTTTGGCATCAACTTCTTCTTAAAAATTAGCATTGGTTTAAGTTTCTCTCCAGCAGCAGTCACTCCCAACACAACAGTAAAGTTAGATTTCTCATGTCCGGTAGAATCAATTTTAATGTTTTCTCGTCCCTTCACAGCAACAATCCGTTCATACACGATATCAAAGGGGACTGGAACTTCATCAATATTTCCCAAGTTGAAAGGGGATACATACAAGGCTTCAGCTGCAACGAACTTCCAAAAATCCGAGCATTTCTGTAGATAGTCAGGCGGTAATGGCTGACCAACACTTGTTCTTCTTCGTAAAGAGAGCTTTTAACTTCAAAATTTTTTCGGTAATTTATCATTTTTGGCCTTTGGAGTAAATAATTTATGCAATTACCTAATAAACATGCATTTCTATAAAAAATCCGAAAAAAATTGTGTTTGAAAAAAGTTGTCTTTAGAAAGCTTTTACACTTTTGATACGTATTTTTCAGTTATAAAAAAGGATTATTATCATAGACAACATATAATTCTAAAGATCCATTAGACCCGTTTTCAAAAATCCTCTTAAAATTATTACAATTGAAAAAATGTGCAAAAAAAGCAAAAAAAAAAAGATCAAAAGTTGAAGAATTGTTTTGAACAACAAAGAACAACCAAGAAAAACAAATGTTTTGTTTTCGAGTAAAAGTGCAAACCGCTCTTATCTATGGAATTTTAGGGTACTTTTCTTCATGTGTCTGGCACACGTATTTTAAATAAATAATTAAATATAACACACAAAAAAGTATAGATGGTGAAACTGAGAAATTATAATAAGGTCGGGTTAAAAAAATAAAAAAAAACAACAAAACAAATACAAACTTGTAATGAAATATTTGTGTTGCGAAGTCAACAGGTACGGAATGGATTGAATATTGACTGGTTGGCCACCTATTTATAGTAAATATCTGGGTCACGCGTGACGTTATATTATTTTAATTGAAAACATGGAAGTTCTACCCTCGGCAGCGTTCAACAGTTATTCACTTATTTTATTTTTTCTAATTATTTTCCTGATTAAAAAAAAAACTTTAAATTAAGCTCTTAAAATCTATAACAATTACTTATTTTGTAAAGTGTTTATAATTGATAAATAAAGTTATTTTTACCATTTTATCATATTCCTTGTAAAAAGTAATACAATTCATAATCCGCATATATGCAGAAAGTAGATAACAACTCATTTTACAACTCAACTCAACTCATTGATTTTATTTTACGCAATAACCAGAAAACGCAAAGTTTGATTTTTAATTGCTTCCAGATCATTTTATTATTCGGAATGCTCATTTTTAAACCTGCTTTTTCAATAACTTGCACCATGACAATACAATTAATCGACGGGATATATGCACAAATACGCAAGAACTGTCTGGTGGATTTTACTTTAAGAAAACCGCAAAAAACTCAATTCTTTTATTTTTAATTTCCTACAAGAATCCAAAATAACTCAAGGAGTCTCCATTAGTTTGAAAATGACAAGATATATATATATATATATATATATCGTTAACTAAAACATTAATGGATTATTTATATTGTCCTTTTCAGAGATCGAAGGCGGTATGCAAGATTTATTTGTTAAACGATGATGAAAAATCATTGATAAATTACTTTTCGAAGAGAATTGTCGTAGACCTCAATCTTGGGTAATTAAATCTGATTATTATATTAACATAAATAAATAATATCAAACCAATAATAATCAAAAGTAATTAACAATAATTATAAATATCGGGGGGCCTAACACTCAACATTTCATTTAAAGGGACAATTAGTATCCCACTATGGATAACCTGCGAATCCATGCAATGGGTTGGCGCCATTTCAAATTATTGCGGTCACGGCCGCAACAAAAATATAAAAAGTTTATACAAGAAACAATATTTTAATGAAAAAAATACATATTTTACTGGAAAATGCAATCTCTCAATGATTTTCCATCACCGTTTAACAAGGAAATACGTTTTTTCATACGTCCTCGGTAAAAAAGAGAAACAAAGGATAAAAAATTAAAATTGTCATTAAACTACAGTAACACAAATTGGGAACATTAACATTTTTATTTGTTCTGATAAAAGGAATGATGAGATAGATAAAGAGTGACCGATCTCTAAAAAAGACTATACACACCCGGACAATAACATTGAAATATTGTCGTGGTGTAGGTTGATGAAAAATTAGGGGTAAAGGAGCATACCCCAAAAAAAGATGGTCTCGCTTGGGCCGGTGTAGATTTAATTAGCAATTTGTTTATTATTTCGCTTTTTTCATCACAATTTTGTTTTCTCTTACTAAATTGGTTGTTAAATCAACATAATAATTATTATAATAAAAATTTTAGGTATAATTTATTACATTTAGGATCGAAATAATAAACAAATTGCAAATTAAATCTACACCAGCCCAAGCGAGACCATCTTTTTTTTCGGTATGCTCCTTTACCCGTAATTTTTCATTAACCTACACCACGACAATAGAGGAAACACATTTTTGTTGGCTATTTGCCAAAGGAGGGGGGACGAGAAAAATTTTTGGCACTAAAAGTTCGTCTTTTATTTTTAGCTAATTTTCGAAGCTTTAGTATTCGGATTCTAAATAAGGTAAGTTAATTATTTGTATATAAAACAACTGGGAAAAATTATCTGAATGTATTAAAATAATTTTAAAACAAATAATAATCATTTTTAATGTTTTTTTGCAATATCGAAATTTTTAGTTAAATCTGAATATAAAAAATTATTGTATTGTTCATTCTTTTTAAAAAAGCATATCATCTGAATCAGCATTAAATTCTCTATAAGATGATATTTTGCTTGTCGCTGTAATTCAGCTTTCAAATTTTTTATTCACTAAAAACCATGTATTTGTATTAACAGAACAATTTTTGCTTTAAATTTAATATTACAAATAATTTTACAAGTATTTTATTTTAAGATGCATTTAATCTGGATCAGCATTAAATTCTCTATAATATGATATTTTAGTTGTAGCTTAAGTTCCAATAAAAGTGTTTTATTCACTGAAAAAAATGTATTTTTCTTTATCGAAGAGCAATTTTTTATGTTTAGATGGACAACCAACCGTCGTGCAGTAGCGATTCAACAAAGGAAAAGGTATATATATATATATAATTTGTTCATTCAAAAGTATTATAATATTGATGCACTAGTTCACCGACTGACTGCACTATCACGCCTGATATTTTTACATCCAAATCATGTATAAAAACAGTTATAAAAAATTTGAAAGCTGAATTACAGCGAAAAGTGAAACATCATCTTATAGAGAATTTTATGCTGATTCAGATGAAATGCTTCTTTAAAAAAATGAACAATACAATTTTTTTTAATAATCAAATTAATGACAGAGCAAAAAATAAAACAATAGAGAATCATTATTTTTTGTCACCAATACGTTCAGATAATTATTCTAATTATTCTAATACAAATAAAAACTTTATTAAGTATGTATTCACCGTGAAATCAGTATATTTTACAAAATAAAATAGAGATGACAACAATTGTGCCCGCATTGAAAAAAAAGCGTCAATACTTATGCTGTTGACGCCGGTTTCGAAGCGGTCCCGTTTTTCGTCCGGGTGTGGACTATATTTAATAATTGGCGACATTTAATGATCGACGTATTACATACATAATTGGTATGGTAATAAAATGAACCGAATTAAATAGTTGTAAAAATGTTTCATTGAAAAGACGTAACAATTTTCAGACACGCTTAAATATGCAAAAATCGTAATTCCGTGCATAAGAAATGTTTAGCAAATGTTAGTTTAGAATAAACATAAATACCGAGGTAAAGGTACTTTTTATTAATAATAAGATTATTGATATAGTTTTTGGTAGAAGGATATTGTATAATAATGTATAAACTTCCTTTGGATACTTTAGTTTTTGTTTTCAGTTTTAATTTAACAACCTTTTCTTCTACCTTTTAGGAGGTAGAAGAATACTTAAAATTTAAAAAAAGTCGAAATTTATATTAATCCATATTCATGTCGACATGAGCGTAAAAGATTTCCGAATTTGCGCAAATTGGCAATTTTGTCTCTTTTGATACCATCAACGTCATGTGAATCTGAACGGATTTTCGTTGTTTCTGGTAATTATTTTGTTTTTTTTTAAATAAATTTTTCCTTTAACGTTATTTTTAAACAATAAAAATTCCATCTTCTATTTTCCGTTTGAAAAAAAACTGATTTCCGCCCAACCCTGATATATATAAATATATATTCTGTATAAATATAGTTTCCAACGCAGCGGAGAACTTCTCTGCGGCCAGAGAAACCAAGCGAAGCGCAGTCTAACAAAACGAGCTCAGAAAACGTGCTCAAATTTAATATTTTTAAAACATTTTAATATTTTTAGAGAGATGATGAAAAACGGAGCAAACTGGCGTCAACAATATTGTTACAGCCATGGATATGACATGCGCAAAGAAGACACAGACCGGAGACATGCGAGCATACATTATGGAACAGGACCTCTTGTGGTCCCACCCTTCTTCCCTTGATGCTTTAGTCAGTCGTCTACTCAGCAGGGTTACGGGTCGGTGGCTACCCTCGGTGGTCATCGAGCCGAGTCGAGATGTGAGCAATTCCTATTCCCCTAGTTCATCTATTCTGTATTATGTATTCTATTATATTGTACTAATAAATATTATTTATAGATTGAGTGCTATCGAACCAGTCATGGTAAGCTTGCTGGTTCCAAGTAGTTTACATGCGTCTTATCTCCTAACACACTCTTCGGGTCGCTATAATATAACGAGAGTAGGGGGTAAGCCATAAAATGTAACGCACTGCACTGCCACGAAGTATGCAGCATGTTGCAAAAGTTCACGCACCAATTGAATTTTTAAAAAATGAAAACACGCCCTTTTTTTACTTAATTTTTTTGGTTCTAAAACATTTTGAGGAGCCTAAAACAAACTTAATACAATTAATAAATTATTATAAACGATTCTAAGCAAGAAAGTACTGGAAACTGGAAATACTGGAAATTAATAAATGAAGGGCGTGTTTTCATTTTTTAAAAATTAAATTGGTGCGTGAACTTTTGCAACATGCTGCATACTTCGTGGCAGTGCAGTGTGTAACGATATATGTGTATATTACACGTGAAAATTTTGGATGTTATTAAATCTAGGAAAAGCGGAAATTGCTCCCGTCGGAAAATAAAATGCATATCTGCAAAAATCACGGATTATTACACCATCTCATTTTAAATTTCGATTTTTTTCATTTTTATAAAAAAAACTAAAAAAATCAAAGATTTCAAAGGAATCGAACCAACATAGATTTTTCGTGAATCGAATCCTCTACCAGGTATGCTACGCATCCTCTTTTGTTTTAATTAATTAAGAAGTATTTTAAATTCTATGGTGTAATAATCCGTGATTTCTTTTGCGGAAATGTATTTTATTTTCCGACGGGAGCAATTTCAGATTTTCCTAGATTTAATAACATCCAAAATTTTAAGGCAAGCGGAAAGATAAGAAAATCATTGTTACCATTTGGGGTGCTCTCTGTTTATCATTTTCCCACTATTTTGATACTGGTTATACATATTTTTATTCATAAAATATGAATTTCTCAGAACAAACTTAATTAACAAAATGTTTCGTAAGTGAATCAGATGCGCAATTATGTGATGATCAATATTGATTGATGACTCATAAAACTTGGTGGGCGGCGATTGGTGAATGAGAGAGCACTTGAGACAATAAAACAATCACACTAGTCGAAATGGATATAAACAGATTTGTGGACGATATTTTCCACCGAACAGGCTTGTTAAGCGACAATTTGATTTGTTGTTTAATTGTGCACGTTTTTTCTATGTTTTATTAGCAAAACGATACAATTTTCTGTCCTATTGAAGTCTGAATACAATTTCCTATATTACCTATAATCTCGCGCATTAAATCAACCAACTTTCGTTGTTCAATCGATATCTTGTTCTCACCATATTGCCGACATAAACATTTATTATTTATATTCTCTTTCTCATTGTCAATTCTACCACGTGCTGAAACAATTAAACATATTGCAGTTAATAAAATGTCACTGAAGAAGTTTGTCATGTCCGGCATTCAGGATGTGCTGGTGAGTTCGAACGCTTATCAAACAAAAAACACGAGAGAAACAAAGATTCAAAAGCAAACAAAAAAACGTTGTCTTTCTCTCGCCCTCTTCTAATTTCATATCAATTCATTTTCTTTTTGAAGGAAAATAAACTAGGCGCTTCAAAACAGCCACAACAATCAGAGCCAGCTCCAACCGAACCGGAAATGAATCAAGGTAAGAGTTATGCAACATAAATCTTATCTCATAGTCCAACTAACAAGGTTATTCGCCATACGGGAACGCCGGCTACACGCAACCACCTGGCGGCAATCAGCCACCATACGGGAATGCTGGATATGCTCCGGCACCGCAACAACCCGGCTATGGGTTCAATTCGCCAGCGGGTTATCCTCAACCGCCTCCGCCTGGATTCCAACAACCAATGCCGCCGCAGGGCTCCAATTATCCACCACAGCCGGCATATCCGCCGCAGCCACAGGGTTATCCTCCACAGCCTCAGGGATATCCGCCGCAGCCTCAGGGATATCCGCCACAGCCGCAGCATCACCAACCGCCACCGCAGCAACAGCCGCCTGCAAACTTTTACCCGAATCAAGGGTTTGGACAGCAAAGTATGTTTTATTTTGGCCTAGTTTTACGCCCTGGCACGCCAACTGGTATGCTAACAAAAGAATCTCAGCAAGCGTGTTCGAATCTAACTTTCGGGAAAGATATTAGTATTTTTAGATAGTTTAAGACAAGTCTAGTTGAATTGCCGTAAAAATTTTCAGGCAAGCTTAAAAATCGTTATTTCCCGTTGGTGGGTTCTGGGCTTTCTTCATTGAATTTTGAAAAGTGAGAAGATGTAAACATTGTATCAAATTATAAGAAATTGATAATTCATTTAAAAATTTTAAGAGTGATATTACAAATCGGATGTAAATTTACATTTTTATTTGACGTGTGTTTTTCTTTTAAATATAGCGTATGTCAAAATAGTTGACGACGCAATCACGCTGCAAATGCGGCATACTAATTCAAATTCATTTTCAAATCGATTATTTTAATAATTTTTAATTTAATAAACATTCAATATAAGCAATAACAATTAAAAAATTTCACAGAAATAAAATAAAATAATCGATTTGAAAATGAATTTGAATTAGTATGCCGCATTTGCAGCGTGATTGCGTCGTCAACTATTTTGAAATACGCTATAAACATCAACACTCCATCGAAGTACGTGTAACGAAGCACGTGTAAATTACAAATGATCGATTGATTTTTAAATTCGGATGTAAAAAACGTCAGACCGTGAAAGTGCGGTCGGTGTACAAGCGCATAATCCAACATATTATTGCGGACTGATATTCATTTTAATATAATGAAATAAAATAATACGAATTCATATGTTGCTTTCAAATTAATTGCTTATTAGCTTTAGGTAGTATATTTATTTATTTCTATATGTAAATGATAGGAAACATTGTTTTCATGAAAAAATTGTTGTGGAAAGCGGCATTGGAAAACCAAATTATTGACGAGCCGTCGCATATTTCATCCGGTATTACTAAAACAATTTAAGTTCCATTAATCTTTTTCTGGAAGTAAATATTTAATTTATTGCGAATCAATGAGAACGTGAAACAAAAGAAACAATATTTGCTCGTTAATAATTTGGTTTTGCAATGCCGCTTTCTAAAAATTTTTTTTCATGAAAACAATGTTTCCTATCATTTACATATACACTAGCTGACAAAAGTTTTGTCACAAATGTTTTTTCGGGTTTAACTTTTTTGCGACTTGACCAAATTGGCTGATTTTTTGATATTTTATGTGAATCAGTGTTTAAGATGTTATAGTAGCAAAATTTGGTTTAAATTACCATGGCAATTTCGGTACCACGCATGCCGTTTTCCCTCATATTGATAACATCTTGCCGGGTGGCAATTGGAGTTTCTTTACGTGGAGTCATCTCTAAAATGTTGCCAATTACTGCTATTTTCAATAAATTATGAAAAAAATATAATTGAACTTTAAAAATTATTAAAAAATGCAGTGCAAGAAAAGTGCGTAATATCTTTGAGCTACGCGTTTTACGATAAACGCTTGTCACTGTAAAACGGATCATCGTAATCACAAGCGGGATTTTGTAAAATAATCTACAACCATATGAATCTATCATAACAAAAAATCAGACAATTTGGTCAAGTCACAAAAAAGTTAAACCCGAAAAAACATTTGTGACAAAACTTTTGTCAGCTAGTGTATATGAAGATATTCATATTATTTTAATTCATTCTATTGTAATCACAAATGATTGAAGCTATGAATATCAGTACGCAATAATATGTTGGATGATGTGCTTGTAAAGGACAATAATACTTTATTCGTTGAATAAAATATGACGTAGACAAACAAACAAATATATCTTCACAATAGATCAACAATAGGCACGCCAAATTAAATATAATAAGTACGTAAACACCTGTAACTATTTAAACCATTAAAAAAAATTTAAACCACCCACATGAATTATACCGTCAACCTTGCCACGAAGTACGCGGGCACACACCAAATGTAATTATAAAAATAGAAGCTCATAGAGCCGCTGTAATAGAATATTTAGTATAGATATTAATTTTCTCGGATAGTTTAGAGAAAATCGTAAAAATTATCTCCTAATTTAGACGTGCGAGAGAATGAGACGCGCTTAAATAATGTCAAATGTACCTTTTCATTTGTGGGGTGAGGGCACGTCGACTGAAATCGACTTAGAATGAGCTCAGTGAGGACTGTCACTAGTAATATTTAATTAAAACTTTTAGACTTTTAGATAGTATAAGAAAAATATTTCAAATTGACATACAAATCATTTCAAAGCTCATATGTGGAAGTTTACGTGCCAAACTTTAGAAAAACATAGTTTCCATTTTGGGTATGCGGGGAATTGCAAAAGACTGCGTACCAATTGCGCACAAATCCACCCTTATAAATTTTTTAAATCAACCAATTTTTATTAACAATATTTAATAAATAAAAGATTTTTAAAAAATAAATTGAAATGACGGGTTTTGCCTCAATGGTGAGCGATTTTTTGCAATTTGCGGGTAGTTCGTGGCAGTGGAGTGCCATAAAGGTTTTTGTGGTTTCATATACAGCAGTGATGAGAGGAGCCCCGTTTTTTTGGAATTCCGGGAGGACGGGACCTAAAAAATTGAAAATTTCAAAACCCGAGACCGGGACTTGGTTCCGGGACCCCTACATAGCAGTATGTAGCTTTCTTTTACTTCTTAGGTACCTAAACCTAAGCTTAGCTAAGCCTTTCATCTGAAGATATTTTTCGTGTCGCAACGTTCGTGTACTTTGTCTATGGCCTTATTTTAGGGAACTCCCCCGGTCCCCCCGGCCCGGGGGAGCCCCTGCTATCACTGATATACACCCTTGTGTTGAGGCGAAAAATCCTATTATTATAATTATGTATGCTATAAGGAAGATTTAAGTTAATGCGCTCTGATAAATCCTTAAGCTAGATAAGAAATTGCAGTGGTACATTCACGTGGAATCATTGAAGACCATAAAAGAAATGCAATATTTCATTCAACCTTTCTTCATTTTTCCTCAAACTCTCTAACAATATTTAAATCAAAGCCAAAATATTATATTTGAGAATCTTTTCTCGGCTCGTTTTATTAACCTTCCAGTTGGAGCACGCCAAATGAATCGGAGCTTAACAAATTCGTTTAAAGGTAATATTCGGGTGCACCAAACTTTTTTCCAATTTTTTATAAAAAAGTTAAACATAATTTTACAACACAATTAGGTTTCAAAGTAAAGACCATTTGACTCTATGGCTTGAACCCATCTATCGGCAAGTTGCTCGATCCCGCGGCGGTACCACTCCTTGTTCTTAGAGGCGAAAAACTCGCGGCTGGCACCCGTTTTCGACATTGGCCAGGTCATTGAAGCTACGACCACGAAGAAAGTGTGCCATGGATCGGAAAAGGTGATAATCAGATGGCGCAAGGTCCGGACTATAAGCTGGATGTGGAAGAAGTTCAATGGCGTCGAGATTTTTTTATTTTTTCCTTCGTTTGTCTGGAATTGTCTTATTGAAGGAGTATCAGCTTCCGATTGATCAATGCTCGATATTTCTCGCCAAGGGCCGCATACATTCGATCAAGTTGGACGCAAATGTCGATGGTCCGACCATTTGGAACTTGCTCGAAGTAAAATACGCCTTCCAAATTCCACCAAACACACAGAATTTCCTTCTTTGAGAATCGATCACAGTTTCCTACCGGTTGACCGGGTCCAACCATTGATTTTGTCTGTCCGGATTACTGAAGTAGACCCACTTTTCATCACAAGTTACGATTCTACGAATAAAACGGTAATCTTGTGGATTTTCGAGCAGTTTTCGGCAAGTCTCGACACGTTTTTTGAGCTTTAATTTCATCCAATGCTGAGATACTTCTCGGCAGCGTCTATTGACTTTCCCAAGGGCGTGAAGATGTCGTACAACAGATGTTTGAGGAATATCGAGCTCGGCCGACAATCTGCGAGTACTTATTGATGGATTGGTCTCCACAGCTTCACGGATTGCTTCAGAATCCACTGTCGTAGGTCGGCCTGAATGTGTCTTGTCCTCGAGATCAGTGTCCGTCGTTAAATCTTTTGATCCAATTTCGCGCAGTACGATCCGAGACCATATTGTCGCCTTCAACTTGGAATATCTTTTTTGCTGCTGCAGTTGTGTTGAAGCCTTGTTTCCAGTAATGGCGTGAAGGAACACGAATTTCCGATTTTTTCATGCACGCCAAATTGTACGCTAATCAAATGAGATCAGTAAGTATGCGCAAATATAAATTTTTCGGAAGAAATGAACATTTTTAGATAGTTTTAGACAAGCTTAATTAAATTGTATTAAAAACCTATCTGTTACAAATACGTAAAAATTTCCACACAAGTTTAAATATCGCAAAATCGCTATTTCGATTTGGCGTGTCCATGTTTCTTCTACAAGTTAAAAAATGTTAACTAAAAGTCAAATTAAACATTTTAATATATATTATGATAGAGCTGTTCAAGAGCTTTAAAAACATATACAACACATGTATATAAAAATCTTTATTTGGTAAAAAAAAAACAATTAGACAAAAAGATATAGGAAATCGGAAAACAATTTGGTTCACCCTAATATTAGCCTTCCAGTTGGAGCACGCCAAATGAATCGGAGCTTAACAAATTCGTTTAAAGCTCATATTTTACAGACTAATTGATATGCGAGCTCGAGTTAAACTATATAAGAATCTCATCGAAGAATTAACCCCTTTTTTCTGAGCTCCAAAGGTTTGACCGTTACAATTTACGTAAACTTGGTCTCATTTCTTTCCATTTTGTTTCGTTATTAAGTTCATTTGCGTGTTTTTATTATTTAATAATGTTCATTTTCATTTGAATGTACATTTCCTGGTACACCCCCTCGTAGATCATTAAAACTCTGCAATTGATCGAAAACCACATTCATCCGTTTATTGACATTCACATGCATGCAATAATAACATTCGAATCGATAAATCGCTCGTCGGTTTGGAGGACAGGTTCACTTGAAATCCGTCGACGGAAATGATGATCAAACCTTTTATTGATTTGTTTGTTTGAACTATATAGTCTTCATATTATTATCATTTAAGTTTTATCTAATTTTACCCTTTTACATACTAAATGTGTGTTTCGTTCTCTCGCTGTCATCATTTCATAATAATGATGAGTCATCATCTGAATCATCCAATTCATCATCGTTAGAATTGAATTTGAATTGCTTTCCAGACACTCAAGCAATGATCGGCACGCCGTCAATCACGCCAACTCCGGGATTCAACGCTAACAATGATGCGCAGGTGCTGCGCAACGCCATGAAAGGCCTCGGCTGCAACAACAGCAAGGTGGTGGCGATTCTTTGCCAGCGAACGAATGCCGAGCGGCAGGAAATCTCGCGAGCCTTCAAAGTGATGTATGGCAAGGACTTGAACAAGGTGGATTGGGCGATTGAATCGATTTAATTTGTTTATTACAGGACCTGAAGAGTGAACTGCATGGCGATTTCGAAGACTTGATATTGGCACTAATGGAGCCATCGGTGGTTTACGATGCGAAGCAATTAAGAAGGGCCATGGAGGGCCTGGGAACGAAAGAATCGGTTCTTATTGAAATCATGACGACAAGGACGAATGCTCAGATAATGGAGCTTCGCAATGTCTATAAGCAGATGTATGGAAGAGAGCTCGAGAATGACTTGATAAGCGAGACCAGCGGTCATTTTAAGGTAGGGTTAAAGCAATTTTTATTCATTTGATGCATCTGCAAAAGGAAACAAGGTCAAAGTGTGGAAAAATTCTACTTTGCACTGTCGCACGCCAACTGGAAATAACAATTTTCCGATTTTTAAGCGTGTCTGAACATTTTAAAGAAAAATGTTTCAATACCATTTAACTAGGCTTTCCTGAAACTAAATAAAAATTTTAATATACACTAGCTGACAAAAGTTTTGTCACAAATGTTTTTTTCGGGTTTAACTTTTTTGTGACTTGACCAGATTGGCTGATTTTTTGATATTTTATGTGAATCAGTGTTTAAAATGTTATAGTAGCAAAATTTGGTTTAAATTACCATGGCAATTTCGGTACCACGCATTCCGTTTTCCCTCATATTGATAACAGCTTGCCGGGTAGCAATTGGAGTTTCTTTACGTGGAGTCATCTCTAAAATGTTGCCAATTACTGCTATTTTCAATAAATTATGAAAAAAATATAATTGAACTTTAAAAATTATTAAAAAATTCAGTGCAAGAAAAGTGCGTAATATCTTTGAGCTACGCGTTTTACGATAAACGCTTGTCACTGTAAAACGGATCATCGTAATCACAAGCGGGAATTTGTAAAATAATCTACAAACATTTGTGACAAAACTTTTGTCAGCTTTCCTAAAAGTTAAATTTGAGCACGTTTACTCAGCTAATTTTATTACCATGCCAGTTGGCGTGCTGTCGTTTCTTTCTTTAGGAGAATCAATGTAAAGTTACGTGAAGATCGTCTACTTTTTTTTTTTACTTTTTCTTTTTTCACCTGTGACCGATTGCAAGAAAAGCTAACGGGGAATCGTAATTGTATTAGGGTTCATTCCCTATTAAATTTACCTTTTTTTTTCTAGCAATCGAGTTATGCTTTCCCAATACATTTTTCAATGAGAAATGGTTTCTTGAGGTCGGCCTCTGGTTCTTTTTGCCGGTTTTAGAGAAATTGATATTCTGGAATGAGTGGATGAAGTCAACTGTTTTGACTATCGCACAATCCTAGTAGCTTACTAGAATTTGTTTTACATATTCACGCCAAATGCAACTATAAAAAATAGTAGCTAATATTTAGTAAATATATTAATTTTCTCGGAGTCTAGAGAAATCTGATAAAGTTATCTCAAAATTTACTCTTGTTTGTGCAAAGAGACACCGTCGTCGATTTAATATTCAATTTGTTGAGATCGGTGCCTGATGGAAGAGGAAACAAATTTGGATGGAATGAGGTTCTAGTTTAGACGGCCATTCTTTTTTACGAAATTATGGGCAGCACACATTTAAGAGGAATTTGACGAAAAAGTTGTTTGTGGCCGTGTGGCCGCCCATCATTTTCTCTTCTTTTACTGCTTTTCCATTAGGCATCGATCTCTGAAAAGGACAATAATTATAATTAAAGCAGCAACAAATTTATTAAGAAAAACAAAATAAAACAAGAAATGACTGGAAAAAGAAAAGCGAAATAACAAATACTTTGAAAATTAAATTGACACCTCTGTCTTTTTGTTCCAAACGACCGGAATGATAACCGGAATGATAAATTATTTACACTTCCACAATACAATGAAAAAACAGTTGAAATTATGAAATTAATTAAATAAAAACACGAAAGACGCTAAGAAACTCACAAAAAGACGCCAGCCTCATCATACAAGGCGTCTTTGCGGATGAATTAAAAAAATTAATTTGTACGTGGAATTTTCCACGCTAGATTAAAATGGTTAAACGATTAGGATTATAGATCTGAAAATTGTTCTATAAAAGATAACTATTACACGTCAAATTGAAATAATGATTCTCTTAATTTTACTACTATCATACAGCTTTCACGTGTACTTTACACAAAAGTTCTCTACGACAGTTTGCCAGGTGTTTCTTAAAGTCTCTTAGAATAATAAAATCTTCTTCACGTTTTCTTACCTCGTTTTATTAGAATTCAATTTGGCGTTCTATTATATTATATTTTTTTTCAACACTTGGTATTGCAGAGACTTCTGGTTTCCCTATGCGCAGCTGGTCGCGATGAATCAAACATGACCGACGGATTGCGTGCAAACCAAGACGCGCGCAAACTTTACCAAGCCGGTGAGAAGCGACTTGGCACCGATGAGTCCATGTTCAATGCGATACTGATCAGCCAGAATTTCTCACAATTGCGAATGGTCTTCCATGAATATGAAAAGGTACAATTAATTAGTAAGCCAATATGCAATCATTTTCAGGTATCGGGACATCCCATCGAACGCGCCATTGAGTCCGAGTTCAGCGGCGATATTCGCGATGGATTAATGGCGGTTGTGGCGGTGGCGCGAAGCCGCCCGGCATACCTCGCCAAGCTCTTGTATGAGAGCATGAAGGGATTCGGAACACGAGACAACGATCTCATACGGTTGTGTGTATCTCGCTCCGAAGTGGATATGGTAGACGTGCGACAGGCGTTCGAAGCCATGTACAAACAGCCGTTGGAGGCGATGATCAAAGGAGATTGCTCGGGAGCTTATAAGGATGGCTTGATTGCTCTTGTACGCGGAAATCGTTCTTAAAATGCGGCTTTAATTTCTCTGCTTTACTTTTGTATATATTGCACAATCACCAAGCATTTGTATTTTGAAATGTATTTATTAATAAATAAGATATGTTAAGTCAAATAATTCTGTTGGAATTCGTAGGTACTGTTGAGGTTGTGAGTGGTAAGGAAGGAATAATCAAGTACTTTATTGCAACAGTCAGCATATTGCAACAAATTTAGGGATGATTAAATCGATTGGTCTGATTGCTATAGCTACTTCATCATTATTTTCATCATTTATTAACGTAGCTCTGGGTCTTGTATTGACCATCATTTCAACGCGGGTTATTATTGTTTCGAATATGGATTTTGATATTACCTCCTTTGATAAACAATATTTTAATGCTTTCTTGACAGAACCCACCATTCTTTCGAATACACCACCTTGCCAGGGTGCTAAAGCTGTGTTGAAGTACCATTTTATGCCGTGATATGTAAGCTTTTCTTCTAGAATTTCTGATTTTCCGATAAGTTTTCCACATTCTGATAATATTTTTGACGTCGATGTGAATGTAGCGCCATTGTCGGAACTGATCGTTACTGGTGCACCTCTGCTTGATGTGAATCTTTCAAGGGCTAAAAGGAATTCATTAGTACTAAGTGAATAAACCGTTTCAAGGTGGACTGCTCGACTTGTAATACAGGTAAATAAGGCGATGTATGCATTCGTAGGAGTTTCATTCCTTTCCAGTTTTAATTTTATTGGTCCAAAGAAATCTACAGCTGTGTGCTGAAATGCTCTTTCGGATTTATTGACTCTGTTAAATGGATGATCTGGCGCTTGAGGCATTGGAAAGGGATGAGCATTAACTTTTCTACATTTTATGCACCTGTGAAATACCTTTCTTATTATTTTCTTCCAACCTTTAACTGCGTATTTGAGTGCTATATTGGTGAGCATAGTGTTCGGGCCAGAATGACACATATTAATATGTAGTTCACTAATGATCATATTTACTAGATGAGAATTTGGTTGAAGCTTGATAAGGAGATTTGAATCCGTAGTTAATGCATTAGCCAAGCGCGTTTTCTTAAATACTATTCCACTTTCCTGATCTTTTATTAAGCCTTTGTCATAATCTTCTACAATTCCCCAATCTCTTTGGTGAAGTCTAAAAATGAAATTTTCCGCAATTTTCTTGTCTGCCATGTTGAAGTGTAGATTCTCGCTGATTTGGTTTAACTCAGGTATTTCAACAGTTAATACTTACTATTCGTCTTCTGCTCACCTTTTCCTCTGTATCAGGTGGTTCAGTGGGATGATGTGATTGTGACCAAATCCGCTACTTTTATGCAATCGGCGGTGGGCGTGGCTTGAAGTTGTCGGCTGATCATTGGTTGCTGAATCTTCCAGAATTCCAGATAGAATTCTGGAAGTAGATCGGTGGAGGTGTAGATCAACATCGTGGCGTGGTGGCATCCTTGGTCACGATGGTCGCATGAAGCGACAGGTACGGTTATATAGTTAAAGTTTTTATTTGTATCATTTAAATATTTTGATTTAGAAATACACTTCGCACGCCAATTGTAAATAACGATTTTCTGATTTTTATGCGCGTCATATAAATTTTACGTGTAACATAAATTTCAAAAACCTAGTTTAAGCCAGTTTGTCAGTTATTTCTTGAATTATTGAAAAATATGAAAAACCTTCCAGAAATTTTTAAATTTCAACACGTTTTCTGGATTTGTTTTATGAGCATTCCAATTGGCGTGCATTTGTAATATAGAGTTTTAGACAATTAACGGTTTCCGCGTTAGTAGAAGTCTCTTTCCAGCTCGGTGTAAAAACGGGATTCATGTCCTTCTCGTATACATTGACATTTCAAATGCACGCCAACTGGAAATTACGATTTTTCAATATTTAAACGTTTCAGAAAATTGTTATGAATTTTCAATAAAACATTGATTATGACAATTTCACTAGGCTTGTCTTGAACTATCGAAAAATCTTAATACCTTTCAAAAAAAGGAGATTTTAGCACGTTTACTGAGCTCATTTTATTACGGTACCAGTTGGCGTGCAAATGAAACAAATTAAATAAAACATGAAAACTACGAGAACAAAATGACTTTTTCGGCAACCATCGCGTTCAAGGATGCCACCTTGCCACGATGTGAGTTGATCTACACTTCTACCGGACTACTTCCAGAAAGCTCTCTATAATTCTGGAAGATTCAACGACCAATGATCAACCAACAACCGACGATCGCATAAAAGAAGGGAATTTCACTTGAACCATCCCATAATGGAGCACCACAAGCAGACGAATACTAAATACTTACTACTACTTCCGAAATAAAGCCTCTACGTTGTCATTCGTACCTCGACAAGCTCCACATGAATGACAAATGTTTTTTTTTGAATCAGTTACTGCCAGCTTGAAAAAGATTGTTGAAGAATGACAGTGCTCAGGGAGTCCACTGGAATGAACAATAAAAACAATACATTTATTCATACAAGAAGAGTAAATATAACAAATAATTTTTCTGCAACCTATCCTCTATCCATTCATCTCTTGAAGGCTTTTCGATTTAAATCTGAAAGTATTTCAAATTAATCCAGAAGCAACAGTTAGATAAACTAACATTTAAAATGCTTGGGATATTTAAATAACATACACCTCGGTTGTGTCCTGATTTCTTCCCACAATCCATTTCATCCCAATCCCAATATGTTTTCCCACAGCCGCCATAAGAATGACAACTAGCAGCAATTCATTCTATTTATGGGCTTAATAATGGATCACGTAGTTACACGCTATCACGAATTATTTTTATTATTTTTATTCGATATATGTATATATATATATATTATCAGAAAATGTAATTTTTATCGGGTTAAGCAATAAGTTTGTACAGTTTTTTATGTCTTTTGTTTCACAACAATTTTCTTGTTATTCGCCATAGTGTAAATATTTATCTGATAGCGCTTTTTCTGCTCTACAAAATTGTATTTTTAGTTTGTTCTGAAATTTTACATTTTCATCATTTTTCAGGCTTTGAAATGAACTATCCAGGAGGAAAAATCAGCATTTTTGACGTCTGCTCTTCTTCGTTTTTCATCGAAAGCAAAAAACAGTCGGGAAATATACGGTGTGTATGAAGAAGGTGTCTTACGCGTATCTACTGCACAAAAATGTTTCGCACCATTCAAATATGGCGTATTTAATCTTGAAGATACGCCTGAAAGCGGACGACCGGCAGAATTACACGAAGAGCATCTGAAGGCACTGGGAAATGCTCGGTCAACAAGGAGCTCTATGTTGCAGAGCTGAGCCGAGGCTATTCGACTGAAAGACCCGATCGACAAGGCAAAGTCATCTTGCTCCACGACAACGGCAGAACGCATGCTGCACAAGTCGTCAAAACCGTCCTACAAGAGCTCGCATGTGAGGTTCTTCAGCATCCACCGTAATCTCCAGACCCTGCGCCATTCGATCATCATCTTTTGCGCTCTCTCTCAAACCAAATGAGGGATTTACCTTCGAAGGACCTCAAAAACTGGCTCAACAACTTCTTCGACACCCGACCGAACGATTTTTGGCGGAACGGCATCAACAAATTGAGCGAGACGTGGGAGGAAGACATAATTGAAATGAACAACGGAAATGGAACTCAAAATATGGCCGAAAACAAAAGATGGGTTTCTTTTATAAACATCTAGAAGCATACTTGGGAAAGGCCGGCCCTCCCATCACTGATTCGAACCCTCTCTGCACTTTGCGCTTGACGGTGGCGTGACTGTGTTTTGCACGAAAAGTGCTCCTGTTAGGACGCGAGGTGCTTTTTGCATGAAAACAGACTCATCCTGTTATATAGCGTAAACACGTCATCAATCTTTGTTAAAATTTGATGTTTTTTTGGAGTGAGGACGCTTCGTGTAATTTTGATGAAACTTTGGTTACTTTTTCGGTTTGAATTGAATGTTCTGGCGGCAGTTTTGCACGTGTTTTGATAACAATTTCGAGCTGCCTAGCACAGTCAAGCCCAGTACAAAGTGCAGAATCCTTTTCCTCGTCGTCACGTTGGTGCCACTGCGTTATCCGTTGCCCTTCTTCAATAATTTTTGTTGTTTTAAGTTATCGGAATGTGATCAGGTATAAATAACGTACTTGACGGCACCTGGGACTTTCTTTCGTTATTTTTAAAACCTTAAACCGTTTTTATATACTATTTTCGACATGAGCAATCTACCTGCAAAGTTTAAAAAAAATCCTGAGAGTTCAAATCAAAACACTTCTGTGACGGATTTGATGACAGTGGATTAATAATAGATTTATTATACAGGTACAGGTAGTAAGGAATATATCCCAAACTGGAGCATCGAAAATGCACAAAACACGAAAAAATTCATCATTTAATTTCTCAGCTCTGTGAGCACCTACAAGGCTGTGCTCATGATATGTTGTAGAGCAAAAAATTCTGTATAAGATAGTCTAACGCGAGTTTCTCAAAATGAGCACATTCTTCTAAAGTGACGTGGCATACGTAACTATTATTAAAATGTTAAGAGGCCACTCGTGGAAAGGTGACCTATTATGTAACATTAGCATTTTTGCCACAACAACTTCCCTTGTAAGTTATGTAATATTTGAGGTACTTTTTTTTGAAAAAAAGTGAACCGACTAAACGCCTTTCAGTCCAGCCAAGGCAAGATGCAGAAGCTTGTGATCAGAAGTGGAACGAGCCATACAATGGAGGTGAAAAACTCAACTTTCGCTCCAATTTCTGAGATACTGAAAGTCAAATCAACAAATGTATAAATAAATAAATAAATAATCAAATTCAATTCAATTTATTATAATAACAGGCACTTTTAGGCGAAAGAGAGATCGATAATTTCTTCAAAAATATTTCAAAAATACAAATAAAACAATTTCCCGTTTTTATAGAATATAAACAATATACAACATCAACAAAAAACAATCCAAATGAACCGAGTGTCATTGTCGAGCCGATTCTGCTTTCTGACCATCGCCGGGGCTGAGATGAAGTCCTGCCAGGTTCATTTCAATACTATCCGGTCTATCAGTCTTCGACGTTTCATGGGTTCTAAAAAAGATTATCAATGAAATTGTCGCAGCCAGATCAACTTACGTTGACGTATTTGCAGGCTGGTATGTCGGATCCTTAACCGACGATGATTTCCTACGATCTCGCATGCTAGTAGTGGCCGATAGTTGGTTTTTCCTGCAAGTATGGAGCATCATGAAATCGAAATCTATCCATTTCCCAGAATTACTCCCACAAACCTAAAAGGGTTTCCAAATCGCTTCCGGTGTCCCATCGCCTTCACCAAGATGAGAGTGTCCAATCGCGGTATTATCCTGACGCAGTTCTCAATCTCCTCCTCCGTTACCGTAACCAAATGACAATTCTCCTTCTCACTAAGCATTGGACATTTGCCATCTCTTGTCACCCAATCGTGTACCTTTAAATACGAATTAGCATTATCCATCAATACTGCATCACAACTTGTATGGTTATAAAATTAGATCAGTAAGCGTGCTCAAATTTAAGTTTTTGTCAAGATTTTAATATTTTTATATAATTTAAGACATGTTTAATTAAATTGTACTACAACATTTTCTGTTAAAGACAGAAAAAATTGAAAAAATCGTTATTTGCATTTGGCGTGCACATGGTTATAAAATGAGCTCAGTAAGCGTGCTCAAATTTAAGTTTTTGTCAACATTTTAATATTTTTAGATAGTTTAAGACATGCTTAATTAAATTTTAATAAAAACTTTTCAGTTATTAACACGTGAAAGTTTCCACGCACGTTTAAAAGTCGCAAAATCGTTATTTACAAATGGCGTGGACATGGTTATAAAATGAGCTCAGTCAGCGTGCTCCAATTTAACTTTTTTTCAAGATTTAAACATTTTTGTATAATTTAAGACATGCTTAATTAAATTTTAATAAAAACTTTTCAGTTGTTAACACGTAAACATTTCCACGCACGTTTAAAATTCGCAAAATCGTTATTTACATTTGGCGTGCACATGGTTATAAAATGAGCTCAGTAAGCGTCCACAAATCTAATATTTTGTCAGGTTTTTAATTTTTTTTAGATAGTTTAAGACATGTTTAATTAAATATTACTATAACATTGCCTGCTAAAAAGACAGATAAAATTACAGACACGCTTAAAAATTGAAAAATCGTTATTTACAAATGGCGTGGACGATGGTTATAAAATGAGCTCAGTAAGCGTGCTCAAATTTAATTGTTTGTCAAGATTTTAATATTTTTAGATAGTTTAAGACATGTTTAGTTAAATTGTAGTAAAAAAGTTTTAGTTATTAACACGTAAACATTTCCACGCACGTTTAAAAGTCGCAAAATCGTTATTTACATTTGGCGTGCACATGGTTATAAAATGAGCCCAGTAAGCGTGCTCAAATTTAATTGTTTGTCAAGATTTTAATATTTTTAGATAGTTTAAGACATGTTTAGTTAAATTGTAGTAAAAAAGTTTTAGTTATTAACACGTAAACATTTCCACGCACGTTTAAAATTCGCATAATCGTTATTTCGATTTAGCAAACTGCACCTTTAGAAATGAAAGCTCGTTTGAGGGTCTCAAAAAATGTTCTGGTACAATTTTAAGGTTTTTAGATATTTTAAGACAAGCTTATTGATTTTGCGTAAAAACTTATTTTTTACTACTACGTGGAAGCGTTTAAATACGCTAAAAATTCGGTTTTCATTTGACGTGCTGTTTACCTTCACTTCATTCAACATCAATCGATGTCCAGGATCCTTTTTGAGCATTTTCACTATCAAGTCCTTGATCTTTTCGCTTAACACCGCTCTGAAACAAATCAATTTGGCAAAAAAAATTCAGAAACAACAAACTTTTCCGGGAACACAACCGGATCATTCTTAATCTTCTTATGAAGTGCAATTATATAATTATCATTAAATGGAACCTAAAACCAAGCTCAAATAGATTTTACCATAAACTGACCGTTCCAATAACAAAGGCATATAGTGTAATTCCAAGTGACCAAATATCCTGAGCCCGTCCCGAATAAAAATGATTGGCGCCTTCTGTTAAAGCCTCAGGCGCCATGAAAGCTGGCGTGCCGGCTGTGCCGGAAAGAAACGCGTCGATGCCTTCAAACTCGCAAGAAACTCCAAAATCCGCGATCTGCGCATCATCTCGCTAATTCAATAAAGAGATTCCATTCAAACCTTGACTTGCCCGGCATCCGACAGCAACAAGTTTGACGGCTTGATGTCCCTATGCACAATTTTCTGATAATGCACTACAAACAATTGCTTTCAAAAGGAAGAGCAACACCAAAAACCAACAATATTCTAATCCACACAGGGTGTCGCGAAAATAACTCCACGCCACTTCCTCGTCGAGCGGCTTCTCCGTCGGTATTTCCAGAATCGACCCCTTCTCGACAAATTCAAACACCATGTAAAGATAATTGTCGCTGGGATCATCGAGCACCTCAAATCAATCAATCCATCAAGCGACTCAGGCCATCACAAACCTCCACCAGTTTCACGACATTCGGATGCGACAACTTTTTCAGAATTGCTATCTCCTTCTGCACCAATTGCAATGGATTCTTGAGCACCGACGTCGACGCTTTATCCTTGTTGCGTCGAGGTGGCGGCTGACCTGCAACACGGCTTGTTATGGATTCAATGAGTTTCGTGAGTTCTTACGAAAACAAGCAAAGTTTTTGAGCAATTTGATCTTGTCTAAAACCTTCATCGCATATAAGCTCTTGTCGTGCTCATTGTATGCGAGTTTCACAATGCCATAAGATCCCTGAAACAATTGAAATGATGCAATTGTGCTACGGAATAGTAAAGGGACGTTTATTTAATCAAAGAGGGGATTCTTTTTGAAAAGTTTTGGTGCAAAACCAAGAAATGGATTATTTGGTTCTCCTCAGCCTGCACGCCAAATGAATTAACAAAAAACGACCTCAGAAGAGTCACTTAAATCTGAAATTTCTTAAATATGTTAAGTTCAGAGATTATTTCGAGAAAGCCTGTAAAACTTAAAATTAAATGCAGAAAATAATAAAATACTTTTAAATATTGCAAAATCGGGATGTTATTAAATCTAGGAAAAGCGGAAATTGCTCCCGTCGGAAAATAAAATGCATTTCTGCAAAAATCACGGATTATTGCACCATCTCATTTTAAATTTCGATTTTTTTCATTTTTATAAAAAAAGACTAAAAAATCAAAGATCTCAAAGGAATCGAACCAACATATATTTTTCGTAAATCAAATCCTCTACTAGGTATGCTACGCATCCTCTTTTGTTTTAATTAATTAATCCGTTGATGTTTGAAGAAGTATTTTAATGTCTATGGTGTAATAATCCGTGATTTCTTTTGCGGAAATGGATTTTATTTTCCGACGGGAGCAATTTCCGATTTTCCTAGATTTAATAACATCCCAAAATCGTCATTTTCGTTTGGCGTGTGCCTCAAAACCCTTCACACGCCGAGGGCAGCCAATAGAAAAATTGTCTTCACATAGAAAGAAATATCAACGAAATTGACCACGCGTTCAACAAATTTATTCTTTTTCGTTCTTTTTTTTAAAACAGTATTTTGGCTCTAATAGGAGAACTAGTGATTTTTATGAAACGTAAAGTATATCATTCTGTTGCTCGTAAAATTCTGAATTTTTTGAAATGCAACATGACGTGGTTACGGTAATTAACGTGTATTTTACAGTCGATTGAAATTTTAAACTTTAAAAGATCATAACTTTGCTTAAACGACGAATCTAATTTAGAGACAAGTATATTATTGCTCATCGTTATGTTCTCTATCAATAAAGTCTTAATCTCAAAAATTTAAAATAGAGTTTTCGAGATATTCGATCTTAAAGTTTAGCTCTTTACAATACATTAATCTGATAAAAATGAGTAATTTTGTGAGTTTTCATGATTTCTAGCATGAAGATTGGATAAAAGAAGCAAACAAAAATCCATATTATCGAAGATTTTTCAAAAATCGGATTATCCAACCCTAATTTCCTTAAAATCAGTTTTCACAAAGAACTCAGAATATTTCTCGTTTTCTGAGCCCTGTAATAACAGAAATACGGAAATCGTTTGAAAAATGATAAATAAGCTTGAAATAATTATAAAAAACTGAAAATAATATATTATATATTATTTTTGGTAAAATTGTGCACAAAATTGGCGTTGCTCTGTAACCGTGGAGCACCTTATTCGATAATTTTGTAGAATGGGTCTGATTTGAGATGTTACGAAGCCTGATGTCAAGAGCATATTTTGCACAACAATTTAACACTAAAAGTTAGCAAATTATGGTTGATTAGTACTTATAGGAACATTTTTAAGTAAAAATCATATATGGCTCATTTAAGTGGCCATTTTTTGAAAATCATGTTTTTGTACTGACTATAGTCTTTACAAACATTTATTCTAGGAGATAAACTTAATAAAGTTAAAAGGTTTTACGTTTTAAGTACTTTAAGGCCATTATAAGGTAAAAAATTTTAGAATAAAATAATTTGAAAACGCTATTTTTAATTTTTGAGATTAAGACTTTATTGATAGGGACCACAACGGCGAACAATAATATACTAGTCTCTAAATTAGATTCGTCGTTTAAGCAAAGTTATGATTTTTTTTAAGTTTAAAATTTCAATCGACTGTAAAATACACGTTAATTACCGTAACCACGTCATGTTGCATTTCAAAAAATTCAGAATTTTACGAGCAACAGAATGATATATCTTACGTTTCATAAAAATCACTAGTTCTCCTATTATAGCCAAAATACTGTTTTACAAAAAAGAACAAAAAAGAATAAATTTGTTGAACGCGTGGTCAAATTCGTTGATCATTTTTTCTATGTGAAGGCTGTTTGCCGTTGGCGTGCCTTCACAGTACCGGTCAAAAGATTGTAAACGCGGGGTTTTTCGAGCATAACTCTACGAATACCTAACCGATTGCCATGATATTTATTTTGGTAACTACAGAGGCAATATCGAAACAGCAAAACAACCGTACGCAAACACTCTGACGCATTTCCGCAGATTTTGCAACTTTTTCGAAAAATGGGTTTTTTGCATATTTTTTCATACTTATATTTGTTTTAAGATTATCAATGTTTCCAGTGTTTTTGCCTAGAGCTGGTACAAATAGTAACTTGGCGATTGATGACCAAAAAGCCATTTTTCAGAGACACCAACTTGGTGCATCTCTGGGATATCTTGCTTCTCAGGTTGGCGTAGGAAAACTGGGCATCTGTAGATTTTTGAGATGTTTGAAAAGCCAAGGATGTCAGCCAGTAAAGTTTCACATTGGCGGTCCACGTGTCTCTAATCGTCTCGCTGATTTTAACGTCGTGCGCGCAGCCAGAAGCAATCCCAGGCTGACGGCGCCTTCGATTCGAAAAAACGTTTTCATGAATTGTCCGGTTTCCCCATTGACCTCGACCGTCCAATGTTATTTGAGAACACCTGGGAAGACGTCCAGTAAAGAAGCATTTTCGGAGAAGAACAGAAAAGCCAGAGTTACCTTGGTTGAAAAATCTAACGAATTCCAGTTTCCGTTAGTCTTAGCGTTTGTCGATTTTTCAAGTGCTTTCGATAAAGTCACGCATAGAGCAGTCCTCGACAGTCTCAACAGAGCGGGCGTGCCGTCTCATCTCTCCAACGTTTTCAAGGAAATTATGAAGGACGGATGTGCGCAGATCTATGTTCATGGAACCCAAATCGACATTCCCTTGAAGCGCGGTGTTCGTCAAGGAGACTCAGCATCTCCGACTTTGTTTGCCACAACACTGCAGATGATGTTAGACAGGGTCGATCTGATACAAATGGCGCAGCTGAATGAGTTTGGAATCCGTCTGGATGGCGAAAGGTTACATCGATTGGAATTTGCCGATGACGTCGTCTTAATTGGCGTTTCATCAGAAGAGATTGAAAGACGGCTCAACATCCTGGTCGCGGAAAGCAAGAAAATTGGACTAGAAATCAACGCTTCGAAAACTGTGATCTTGCACAACTCACACGTTCAGCCGAGACTCATCGAAGTTGACGGAGCACAATGTCCAACTGCAACTCACACGAAGTACCTGGCGATTGACGGTTCACTGGATGAAGAAATTTCAAAAAGAATCAGAGCTGGATGGGCTGTGTATACGAAATGCAAAGATCTGTTTCCTCTTCTCGATCAAGAAGGGAGACACAAGCTCATAATGCAGAACGTCATTCCAGCACTGCTATACGCCGCAGAAACCTGGACTCTCCTCTCGGAACAGGTCAATCGACTACAAAGAATGATCAACGCCATCTTATCACGAACAGCTTGAAGAAGGCGCATCGGCATCTTGCGGAAGAAGACAGTCTGGTCAACAATGGCGCGGGCTTGTCGACTCAAATGGCGAGAGATAGTTCGCGTTGGTAGCTGCTGACGATACGAACTCCAAAGTATCCAAAGTAAAGTAAGTACAGAAAAGCCAGAGCACGCCGAGGGCAGCCAATAGAAAAATTGTCTTCACATAGAAAGAAATATCAACGAAATTGACCACGCGTTCAACAAATTTATTCTTTTTCGTTCTTTTTTGTAAAACAGTATTTTGGCTCTAATAGGAGAACTAGTGATTTTTATGAAACGTAAAGTATATCATTCTGTTGCTAGTAAAATTCTGAATTTTTTGAAATGCAACATGACGTGGTTACGGTAATTAACGTGTATTTTACAGTCGATTGAAATTTTAAACTTTAAAAGATCATAACTTTGCTTAAACGACGAATCTAATTTAGAGACAAGTATATTATTGCTCATCGTTATGTCGTCTATCAATAAAGTCTTAATCTCAAAAATTTAAAATAGAGTTTTCGAGATATTCGATCTTAAAGTTTAGCTCTTTACAATACATTAATCTGATAAAAATGAGTAATTTTGTGAGTTTTCATGATTTCTAGCATGAAGATTGGATAAAAGAAGCAAACAAAAATCCATATTATCGAAGATTTTTCAAAAATCGGATTATCCAACCCTAATTTCCTTAAAATCAGTTTTCACAAAGAACTCAGAATATTTCTCGTTTTCTGAGCCCTGTAATAACAGAAATACGGAAATCGTTTGAAAAATGATAAATAAGCTTGAAATAATTATAAAAAACTGAAAATAATATATTATATATTATTTTTGGTAAAATTGTGCACAAAATTGGCGTTGCTCTGTAACCGTGGAGCACCTTATTTGATAATTTTGTAGAATGGGTCTGATTTGAGATGTTACGAAGCCTGATGTCAAGAGCATATTTTGCACAACAATTTAACACTAAAAGTTAGCAAATTATGGTTGATTAGTACTTATAGGAACATTTTTAAGTAAAAATCATATATGGCTCATTTAAGTGGCCATTTTTTGAAAATCATGTTTTTGTACTGACTATAGTCTTTACAAACATTTATTCTAGGAGATAAACTTAATAAAGTTAAAAGGTTTTACGTTTTAAGTACTTTAAGGCCATTATAAGGTAAAAAATTTTAGAATAAAATAATTTGAAAACGCTATTTTTAATTTTTGAGATTAAGACTTTATTGATAGGGACCACAACGGCGAACAATAATATACTAGTCTCTAAATTAGATTCGTCGTTTAAGCAAAGTTATGATTTTTTTAAAGTTTAAAATTTCAATCGACTGTAAAATACACGTTAATTACCGTAACCACGTCATGTTGCATTTCAAAAAATTCAGAATTTTACGAGCAACAGAATGATATATCTTACGTTTCATAAAAATAACTAGTTCTCCTATTATAGCCAAAATACTGTTTTACAAAAAAGAACAAAAAAGAATAAATTTGTTGAACGCGTGGTCAATTTCGTTGATCATTTTTTCTATGTGAAGGCTGTTTGCCGTTGGCGTGCCAGAGTTACCTTGGCGAAGGAGAACCTGAATTGGACTCGTCAAGATTGCAACCAAATTTTATGGTCGGACGAAAGCAAGTTCCTGCTTTGCGGAAGTGACGGAATTCAATGGATACTGCGTCCAGTTGGCTTCCGGTCTGATCCCAGATACCAGTTACCCACCGTTAAGCGAGAGTTCCTTTTCCAGAAAAGGCACAACCATCATGAATCGCAACGTCTACAAGGATATCCTAGAATCCAAAACCTTGCCACATTACAGAGCCATGGGTCGTGGGATCATTTTCCAACAGGACAATGAATCAAAACACACTTCAAAATTTGTAAAAGTACAATAGATTTTAATTTTCTCAAATATTTTGTAGTTCAGGGTTTGTACTCGAGCCGTAGAATTCGCGTTATGGACTGGGCCATGCCAGTCTCCTGACTTGAATCCAATTGAGAAATTGTGGGAAGAGTTGGAGAGACGATTGGAAGGAAAAAAGCGAAAAATGCGGAAGAGAAGTACCAGCCACTGATAGACAAATGGAAGAAGATCACACTAGTAGTAATCGACACTTTGCTCGACACCATGAAGCGCAGATGAAAGGCTCTCATTGACTCTCGTGGCTTCGCAACAAAGTATTATACCCAATTTGTTAGTTTTTATATTTTATGTGTTGAATAAACGTGTGATTTTTTGAAGAATTCAGGTCAAAACTTGTTCAATTTTTTGCACTAAAAATTTTATTTTTTCTTATTTTCGTATGGCACTTGTCCACAAACAGCTGGAAAAAATTTCGGCTCTATACCGGCTCTCAAAAACCAGTTATGCTCGAAAAACCCAGGGTTTACAACCTTTGGACCGGTACTGCACATGGTGCACCTTAATTACTAGCTTGTCAAGTGAAAAAGAATAATTTTCAACTTTTAAGAGTTTCGTACAGTTTTACGTGTAAATTACAAGGAATTGTTCATGCCAATTTAAAAATGCAAGTCGACTTAATCAAGAGCGGAATATTTAATATAGTTTATTCAGAATAGTAACATTATAAGTAGCGGGATAAAGGAATAACTAAGCCATTAACAATAACAAACATAAAGTGTAAAACACAGTTTGAAGTCAGATATGCTACATGTGTTCAAATGGGCTCACGTTAGCTCTTTGTTGTCGAATGATTGGGTGTTTCAGCAGGAATGTGCACATTATACATACCGGCAAAAAGAGGACACAACAGTGGTGTGAATAATAAAAATACAATTAAACAAATTTTGTTGCTACTATAACGTAGAAAAATAATTTGTTTAACTCCGATGAGCTCAACATCAAAGGTCAGGGTCAATTTTCCTTGAATCTGTGGTGTAACTCCTCTAACTGAATATCCAAGATCTGGAGAAATGGTCAACCTAGAGCGTTGTCCGACAGACATCTTAGAAACTCCTTTATCCCAGCCGTTGATCACTTCTTTTTTTTCCAATTTTGAACTGGAATGGTTTTCTCTTTCGCGGCAATAGTTAATGTTGTTTCCGTTTAGAAGGGTAAAGACCATTCATGTGAGGGACACCGTTTTTTGGAATTCTGGGCGGACGGGACCTTAAAAAATTGAAAATTTGAGTCCCTCCACTCAATGTAATGACACGAGACAGATTGTCCGACCTTTGGTAAGGTGGTTCCATCTCCCTCCTTCATAGTTGCGATATCAACTGGCATCCTCAAATTTGGGTAATTAAACCAATCTCCAAGATTAATCGTCTGCTTTGAACCCTGTCGCCTACTTCGTTGTTGGAGAATTACAAGAGAAGGTCAACGGCTTAAGTCTTACAGAAGAGAGAATGCTTCATTCCACTATTTTATGATTGTGCATCTTGCCCAGGAAAACTGTTTGATCCTGGAGTGCTTGTAATCAGTAAATATACCACCCGCAAATGCCACTTTTACACACCTATTCCTAATTTTCTCGTGGACTTCTTTGCATAGTTTTATGAAAATCGTAGTAACAAATTATTTTCCGATTTCCTATATATTTTGTCTAATTGTTTTTTTACCAAATAAAGAAATGTGTTATATATATATATATTTTTAAAGCTCTTGAACAGCTCTATCATAATATATATTAAAATTGTTAATTGGTTTTTATTAAAAAATGTTTTTAACTTGTAGAAGAAACATGGAAAAATCCGAAATTCGTGTTCTTTTACACCATTAATGGAAACAAGGCATCAACGCAACTGCAGCAGCAAAAAAGATATGCCAAGTTGAAGGCGAGAATATGGTCTCGGATCGTACTGCGCGAAATTGGTTCAAAAGATTTAACGACGGCGACACTGATCTCGAGGACAAGACACATTCAGGCCGACCTACGACAGTGGATTCTGAAGCAATCCGTGAAGCTGCGGAAACCAATCCATCAATAAGTACTCGCAGATTGTCGGCCGAGCTCGATATTCCTCAAACATCAGTTGTACGACATCTTCACGCCCTTGGGAAAGTCAATAGAAGGTACCTCATGCATTGACAGAAATTCAAACTCAAAAACGTGTCGAGACTTGCTGAAAACTGCTCGAAAATCCACAAGATTACCGTTTTATTCGTAGAATTGTAACTTTTGATGAAAAGTGGGTCTACTTCAGTAATCCGGACAGACAAAATCAATGATTGGAAGCAGGTCAAACGGCGGAACCGGTAGCAAAATGTGATCATTTCTCAAAGAAGTTACTTCTGTGTGTTTTGGGGATTTCAAAGGCGTAATTTACTTCGAGCTAGTTCCAATTAGTCGGACCATCGACGCAGACCTCTATTGCGCCCAACTTGATCGAATGTATGCGGCTCTTGGCGAGAAATATCCAGAATTGATCAATCGGAAGCGGATACTCCTTCAGCAAGACAATGCACAGCCAGACAAACGAAGGATAAGATCAAAAATCTCGGCGCCATTAAACTTCTTCCACATCCAGCTTATAGTCCGGACCTTGCGCCATCTGATTATCACCTTTTACGATCCATGGCACACTTTTTTCGTGGTCGTAGCTTCAATGACCTGGCCGATGTCGAAAATGGGTGCCGCGAGTTTTTCGCCTCTAAGAACAAGGAGTGGTACCGCAGCGGGATCGAACAACTTGCCGATAGATGGGTTCAAACCATAGAGTCAAATTTTCTTTACTTCGAAACCTAATTGTGTTGTAAAATTATGTTTAAATTTATAATAAAAAATCGAAAAAAAATAGTTTCACCCTAGTATTAATAAATAAAGACATAATGGCTTAAATGTGCTTGTCATTCTGTTATTGCGAGTCTACAAAAAGTCTCTCTCGATGGTCTAAAACTGTTAAAAATTTCGTGGAGGGGACGAGAGAATACAGCTCAAAAATAGCTCCAAAAATCCAATCAACCAACCTGTCCAATCTCCTCCATTAATCGATACTGATTGAGCTGAATATAACTTTCACTGCGTTGTTGTGAGACTTGCTGAAAAAAACCCGAATAATTTATAGGCATCAATCAGCCACAACAAAACAACGAGCACAATTTCAGCGCTCGTCAATTAATAACAAATGGGCACAACACAAACACAAACACAAACACAAAAATCGGCCAATAATTTGAGCAATACTCAATTCAAATCTTTTTCAGTTGTTTTGTCAAGAAAAACAAACGAGGAAAATGTGAATAAAATAAATAAATAAATAAATACAACGACAAAATTGAAGCCTTTAGTGGAAGCTTTGCCGTGGAAACAACCTTCACTTTCTCTCTCTCTCTCTCTCTCTCTTATTATCTTGACAACTTTTTTCTTTATTTTACTAATGCCGAATCGAATGTTCCGAGTTAATCTAATTTTCATTTTCTTCAATAGCTTAGACTAAAATCTTATGTTTTTATATTTGTTGATCAATGTTGTTAGGGAACTCTGTGGAAATCAGAAATAAGTGTGAGTTATGGGAATTCTAACAAGTCTCAAATAAAAATATTAAATTATAAAGGTACGGAAATATTCGAGATGTTTGCTCTTTTTTATAAGTTATTTTAATCTTTTAAGACTTTAACGTTATGAAAAGAAAGAAAAACAACATAGGATGAACTCCACTGAAACGAAGTACGAGCAAATTGCACAACACTGCGAACTGATTGCGAAATGTTGTAGGGTATTATAATACCTTGCAGCGTTTCTGCAAAGAAAGAAAACGACAAAATATGAGCTGATGAGTCAAAGGTTTCGAAAGAAAACATTATTTTTGCAATTTTTGAAAGAAACGTGGAATTGGTAACGTGAATTCACGTAAAAGGTTGTCAACTAGACTTGAATAGAGGCTATAAACTAGATATATTGAGTACAAATGTTGAATTTATGACAGAAATATGTGATAAGACAACAAATCGCAGCACCTAACCCTCCAATCGGAGAGTATATTCGTAAGCGTTTTTGCCAAGAAAGCGTTTACTGAAACCACACAGAGCACGCCAAATGAAAATGGTGATTTGACTATATTCAAATACATATTATAAATTCCAACGTGTAAATTATATCATCTTTCTCACATAACTGATTCAGTATGGTCTTAAACTATCTAAAACTCTAGTTTTTATCTTAAATTTTAAGTTTGAAATAATTTTCTGATCTTGTGTTATTACAAATTCAATTGACGTGCACCGAGGTCAGTGGTATTGTTGTCAAAATAGATAAAAGAGATTAGTAGAATATTCAAAACCAAATAAATTCAAGAGATGACAACTGTTTTTAAAACAAGAATATCGTTTTGTAAGACACAGGAATTGTTCGATGGTAATGTTCGTTTCAAAAAAAGCGGACAAATTTAAAAATAGTTGACAAGAATAGTTTCTAATATATTTTTGAAAAAAGACAAAAATTCCAATTGGTATATTCTACAAGATTACTGTAATTTGTTTAAGAACGTTCAGGTGGTGTCTGTTGAATATTTTAAAAAGAGAAATAAGTGAATAAGGTATCAACAAATATTCTAACTTAAGACGTTTTATGAAAAATCAGCTGTTAACGAATCAAACAGCTGCACGCCAACTGGAAATAATGATTTTACGATTTTGGAACGTTTCTGAAAATTTTTGCGTCTGTTTAACAAAAATCTTTCAATACAATTTAATTAGGCTTGTCTTAAACTATCGAAAAATTTAAATATCTTTCCAAAAAGTTAGATTTGAGAAGGTTTATTGAGCTCATTTTATAACCATACCAGTTGGCACGCCAAATGAAAATAACGATTTTCGCAATTTTTGAGCGGGCCTGTCAAACTTTTGCGTTTGTTTAACAAAAAATTGTTAATACAATTGAATTAAGCTTTTCTTAAACTATCTAAAAATATAAACATCTTTCCAAAAAGTTAGATTTGATAAGGTTTATTGAGCTCATTTTATAACCATACCATTTGAGGTGCATGCCAACTGGAAATAATGATTTTTCGATTTTTAAGCGTGTCTGGAATTTTTTGCGTGCCTTTAACAAAAACTTGTTAAAACAATTAAATTAAGCTTGTCTTAAACTATCTAAAAATATAAATATCTTCCCAAATAGTTAAATTTGAGCACGTTTACTGAGCTCATTTTATTACCATACCAGTTGGCACGCCAATTGGAAATAACGATTTTCGCAATTTTCGATCGTTCCTGTAACATTTTCCGTCTTTTTAACAAAATAATTTGCAAGCCAATTTTACTAGGAATGGCTTAAACTATCTAAAAATAAAACTATCTTTCCAAAAAGTGAAATTTGAGCACGTTTACTGAGCTCATTTTATAACCATACCAGTTTGCGTGCAGCTGAAAAAATAATAATAGAAATTGATTTGTTTCAATGCTCACATAAGACTCATGCTTTAACAAAAAAATAAAGAAACAAATCCTCATATAATCCTCAATTGAATTAAATTCCATTCATTTAAATAGCAACAATTCAATCAAGCACAACACATAATAATTGAGCAAAACCAACCTTTACATATCTGGTCGGCCTCGACAAGTTTGGCGACATTGTGCTCGTCGTCTGAAAATTGTTTATATCAATAATTCTATGAAAAGTTGAATTCTATTTATACATTTTAATGATAATTAATTTATTTTCAATTTAATATAGACTACATTTTGGAGATTGATTTCGTCTTTAAAGTGCATCAAAGTTCCACGAATAAAAGATTTATAGATTAATTGAAAGTACAAAATTTGATATAAAATTTGATATTCGGGTTAACAATCCAATTTTAGAATTTGCTCTTTTTTGATTGATTATCTGTTTATTTGCAGAAAATAGAGAACCACGTGGAAACGATTACTTTCCAAATTCAAAGCGTGTCTTAAAACTTTACCATCTTTCATCAAAATCTTGTCCACGAAATTTTAGACAGGATCTTCTTAAACTATCTAAATATATTATTATCTTTCTTAAAAATTTGATTTGAGCACGTTTACTGAGCTCATTTCATTACCATGAGAATCGTGGATATCGTCAATTTCAGTATAATCGATCCGAAACTAATTGCACCCCAACTGGTATGGTAAAAAAATGAGTTCAGAAAACGTACTCAAATCAAACTTTTTAGAAATATATTAATGTCTTTATATAGTTTAAGACAAGCTTAATCCAAATGTAACAATCACTTTTTTGTTATAAAGTCTTCAACATTTCCACAAACCGCATAATCATTATTTCGACTTGCCACGCCAAATGAAAATGGGCATTTTATAATATTTAATTGAGTATTTTAAGAATACATGTATTGAATTCTAAATAGTTGTCACGTAAACCTATCATTCACATCCTAAACTATATAGGATACCACTTCTCTTACGGAATCACTATATTTAAGTACGTTGACTAAGCTCTCAGTTTAAACGCTCCATTTGGCGTGACTTGGTGTACAGTTATAACTGTGATAAACAAGAATCATGCCCATTTCTTACCCTAATCATTAATAAACATTTCGGGTTTTTAAAGAAAATCCTATATACTTGGGAAGCAATTAAAAACCAAACTTTGCGTTTTTTGGTTTTTGCGTAAAATAAAATGCGTAAGTTCAAAAATATTTTCGTAATATAGAGGCGAAAAACTCGCGGCTGGCACCCGTTTTCGACATCGGAGAAGCTACGACCACGAGGAAAGTGTGCCATGGATCGGAAAAGGTGATAATCAGATGGCGCAAGGTCCGGACTATAAGCTGGATGTGGAAGAAGTTCAATGGCGCCGAGATTTTTTATCTTATCCTTCGTTTGTCTGGATGTGCATTGTCTTGCTGAAGGAGTATCCGCTTCCGATTAATCAATTCTGGATATTTCTCGCCAAGTTGGCCGCAATAGAGGTCTGCGTCGATGGTCCGACCATTTGAAACTAGCTCGAAGTAAATTACGCATTCGAAATTCCACCAAACACACAGAAGCGCCTTCTTTGAGAAACGATCACATTTTGCTACCGGCTCCGCCGTTTGACCGGGTTCCAATCATTGATTTTGTCTGCCCGGATTACTGTAGTAGAACCACATTTCATCAAAGGTTACAATTCTACGAATAAGACGGTATTCTTGTGGATTTTCGAGCAGTTTTCGGCAAGTCTCAAGACGTTTTTGAGCTTGAATATAAGTCAATGCATGAGGTACTTCTCGGCAGGACTTTCCCAAGGGCGTGAAAATCTCGTACAACTGATGTTTCAGGAATATCGAGCTCGGCTGACAATCTGCGAGTACTTATAGATGGATTGGTCTCCACAGCTTCACGGATTGCTTCAGAATCCAGTGTCGTAGGGCCTGAATGTGTCTTGTCCTGGAGATCAGTGTCACCGTCGTTAAATCTTTTGAACCAATTTCGCGCAGTACGATCCGAGACCATATTGTCGCCTTCAACTTGGCATTTCCTTTTTCAAACACATTTTTTTGGTTTTATATATATAACACATGTATTATATATATATATATATATTTGAAAAATATATATATATATAGCATATATACATTGAAAATATAGAGCTGGTACAGTGCGTATCAGAGCTTCGCGAAGAGGAGGATGACGTTGAATCTTGAATTTGAGTGCTCGCCACTGACATTTCTACGGCGTGTCGTACTTCATTGCAGACATCGTCGTCGTACAGTTCCTTCCTTCCAACAATGCGCGGATCGAAGAATGCAGCTTTGCACAGGAGATCGCAGTTGTTGTTTTATTGTCTTCGGCCATCCAGTGCGGAGACGAACGCGGGTTAAACTGGCTCCTTGCAGAATGAATCAATGAACGGTATCAGAGCTTCAGACGAGCGGTTTGAATCATCAGGCCTCAGTGTGAAGTCCTTCGAAAGACGCTGCTTCTTGCAAGAAGGCTCGCCGTTAGCTTCAATTTTCTTCTCGCTGAGGTTCTTGTGGTTCAAGAATGCGCCGGTTGACTTGTCGGGACGTTTCATGATCTTCGTCGTTTGCAAGCCAGCTTGCCTAGTTCGTCACTTTCCCGATAATGCAGGTAAATATCGGCCCGCATTGCGCACGTTTAAAAACGGTAAAACAACGAAATTTTCGCGGGAAAATTGCGTTGGAAGAAGAAGTGTTTAGGACACTTTAACGTCATTCCGTGCCGGACCGAGCCTCAATTCGTTTTTTGTTTCGTCTTCGTTTTCTGCTTTCATTTAAACGTAAACGAAAAAACGAAAACGACATCTCTGCTCCATAGTTCACTTTAAATATAGATCTTAAAATCTATTACCATTACTTATTTTTTTGAAAAATGGTTGAATAATAAAGTTATTTTTACTATTTTATCATATTCCATTTAAAAGCACACCAAATTGAATGGTTAAGTTGTAGGCTCAGAAAAGATGCTCATATTTTTAATTTCGGCAAGAGGCGCATGTTTTTAGATAGTTGAAGACGGGCTATGAACCGTGACGTGTCAAATAATATGAAATTAATATGTGTAAATTAATAAGACGCGTTTAAATATTGAAAAAATATTCATTTAGATTTGGCGTGTAAAAGTAATACAATTAATAATCCGCATATATGCCCAAAATATGCTTAATGGATTTTACTTTACGCAATAACCAAGAAACACTAAATTTGTTTTTTTAATTGCTTCCTATACTTGACGATAAGCATAAATTATACATAAGAGTTTAAAATATACGTTTAAAAATAGGAAAATTGCCAATTTCAATTGGTGTGCAAGATGAGTAACGCACGCCAAATGAAAATAGAAAATTTCTAAACTTTAGAAGTGTTTTTCTAATTTTTACGTGTAAACTAACATCTATTTTCAACTTCATTTTACCATTTTTTCCTTAAAATATCTCAAAAATGCTTAACATTCTCTAAATGTTAGTCTAAAGACGATTTAAAAAATCTTCTATTTCTATAGTTCCAACGATATAATTCATCTGGGTGGTCTGCCATAAAAATGTTTTTTCAGAATTTATGTTTATTATTCAGGCATTTCCTCATTCGTGTAAGGATTGTGTGCAATTAGAAAAAAAAACCATTTTTAATGAATATTTGATACAACAAAAAAACTAAACAAGACTAACAAACAAAAAACCACAAAAAGAGCTCGAAATTGAATCGTCAAGTATCTAACATAAAATCAACTCAGAAATAGAATTAAGAATTAAAAACGTGTTAAGAGGCGAGCAATGCCAATTTCAAGTATCATTGTGATTTGACATAAAAATCCATTTTATTTGATTATTTCTTTTATTTTTTCCCATTTTCAACATATATCATTGTTATTATTATTAATATTTTTATTATCACGAATAGATTTAATCATAAATTCTATTGGGTGCGGATTATCATTCGATATTAATCAAATGCGCCTATACTTTAATGTTCTCTCGCGACACATACATTTTTAATTGATTTTTGATTGTGCCATTCTATCTCGCCAAGTGACGCATTTTTCATAACATGACGTTGCACGCCTACGCGTCTTTTCTAAACACTTTAATTAATTACTGCGCATATTCTGTTCTATCAAATAATTAGAATTAGATTTTAAGACTATCCTGATTATTACGTTGAAATTGATATTCTGGAAAATGCTGAAATCGAGCCCTAGAAACATGTCCACAAGGAAAGGAAGCGTAATCCGTGTTTAATGCACACCAAATGAAAATGTCAAATTTCACACCCAGTGGATAAAAATATGACCACATAAAGTCCTTATAAAATAAAATTTTGTAAAAATTTGAAGGTTACTGGATAGTTTAAGGAAAACAATTCTAAAGAAGTGAAAATTACATTTTAAGTTTCACGTGGAAATTAATGAGGGGTTTTTTATTAACAAAATCTAAGAATATGAAAGGTTTGATTTGATCATTTTTGAATTATTTTCAATGGTCTCAAAGAGATGATGAAACAAATATTCAATTTTGGTTAATAATTTCTCTGTTTTTCATTATATTTCTTCAAAATTTCTAGATCACGTCAGTTTTATTACTTTTATTTTTTATGAAAAGAAAATTTGAATTGTCAATTTCTCAGATTTTGATAATAACTATTGTAAAATTTCAAATTTAGATTTGGCGTGCAAATTTACAACATTTAAACGTGTAAATTACATAATTTTTTCAACGTACACTAGCTGACAAAAGTTTTGTCACAAATGTTTTTTCGGGTTTAACTTTTTTGTGACTTGACCAAATTGGCTGATTTTTTGATATGATAGATTCATATGGTTGTAGATTATTTTACAAATTCCCGCTTGTGATTACGATGATCCGTTTTACAGTGACAAGCGTTTATCGTAAAACACGTAGCTCAAAGATATTACGCACTTTTCTTGCACTGCATTTTTTAATAATTTTTAAAGTTCAATTATATTTTTTTCATAATTTATTGAAAATAGCAGTAATTGGCAACATTTTAGAGATGACTCCACGTAAAGAAACTCCAATTGCCACCCGGCAAGCTGTTATCAATATGAGGGAAAACGGAATGCGTGGTACCGAAATTGCCATGGTAATTTAAACCAAATTTTGCTACTATAACATTTTAAACACTGATTCACATAAAATATCAAAAAAATCAGCCAATTCGGTCAAGTCACAAAAAAGTTAAACCCGAAAAAACATTTGTGACAAAAATTTTGTCAGCTAGTGTATATTTATCAACGCACTCTAATGACAAGAAACCGCGCCCCATTGCAAAATACTTCGCACCAATTGCATTATTTTTATTATTTTATTTATTAATGGAAGAATTAGCTTAAATGCATATATTAAAAAAAAAACAAAAAATTAAATGATGTTCCTGCAATTGGTGCAAAGCCTTTTGCAATGCGGCGCGGTTTCGTGGCAGTTGAGTGTCAGCGTTTTATTAATCCATCAGATCATTTTTGAAGTATTTTCAATGGTCCCAAAGAGCTCATGAAGCAAATATTCAATTTATGTTAATAATTTCTCTGTTTTTCATTATATTTCTTCAAAATTTCTAGTTCAAATCAGATTTATTACTTTTATTTTTTATGAAAAGAAAATTGGAATTGTCAATTTCTCAGATTTTGATAATATCTATTCGACCTTTCGTGAGAATTCTTCCTATTTCAGAAGCGCTACGAACTTATTCCCCAATTCGCATATCTCCTCTTCTCTCCTATTTAATCCTGGCCAGATAAAACAATACTATTAGTTTAGACGATTCTTATCGAGCTCTTCTTAGAATAATTCCAATTTTCCTATTTTAGAAATGCTAAAAACTTATTCCCCAATTCGTGTTTACACTTATTTTTAAAAACGAGAACTGAAGTATTAACAAATTTGAGCGTCTTCATTTAACTTCCTCAAAATTTTCCAAAAACCCAGATAGTTATCGATCATTTTTCTTAAAAAATATCCCATGCACGCCAAATAGAAATAATGAGTTTACGAGATTTAAGCGCGTTTTAAATTCTTTACGTCTTTTTATCAAAATATTTTCTAGAATAGCTGAGTCTGTCTCTTCTTAAACTATCGAAATATATTAGAATCTTTCCTGAAAAGTTACTTTTTAGCGCATTTACTGTGCTCGTTTTATTGCTATACCAGCTGGCGTGCCTATGAAAAAATCAATAACCCCTCCCAGAAAAAAAAACTCAAAATAATGATAAAACAAAATTTCGTTGATGATCAACTTCAAATAAGTAGAAGAGCATCAGCATCATCAATTCCCCGGCGAATTCATTTTTTCAAGAATAATAATAAAAAAGATTTTCTAGCATGATTATGGGCAAAAATTTCGGTTTTTGATAAAAGAAGTAGCGCAATTACGAATTTTAAATACATATATCATCTCATAAAAAAAGGAAAATACATCCATCACAAAAAGAAGAAGAAGAAGATGAAAATGTATTGGTAGTGAGAAGATAATTGAAATTCAAATTGAATTGTTCGCCAGCTCATTTTCAGCAACGAACGTTATTGGGCGACTCCAGTTGGTGATCAGATCTAATTATATATCCTTATTTATTTTGCATCGCCAATTTGCCGGTATGACAATATGGCAAACGGGCAAAAATACTCTTTTCTGTCTTAAAACGATTCAAATTCACTTACATTGTTACTCAACCGACCCAGATTGCTCTGCTGACTTGTCGACGTTTCATGCTCATCGTCTTCCTGCACGGCTCGTGTGCGCACCAATCGTCGCACGCCCGTTGTGTCAGATTGCTGCCGGACCATTGATGACACCGTGAGCAGGAGCCGATGATCTGTCAGCGATCCGAATGTCGGCGAGGAATTGGTTTCATCATCGTCACCGCCGCCTCCAACCATCCTGAAAATTGATTTCATGAGAAAACATATTTGCGGAATAATATAAACACGAGAAATTCTGAAAAAACTTTCACGTAAATATGCCGGATTTCTAATTCGACTTATAATGAAATAAGGCTTTGTTAAACTGTAAAAATAAACTTAATCAAAACCCGAAAAAGAAAGAAAATGGAAGATCAAGGATTTATTAACTTACATCAAGTCTCTATAGCGCAAGTTTCATCAAAATCTAAAGTAACTTCCTATTTCAAGTTTACAGAGTATTTCCCCTGACGAAAGCAGATACAAGTTAATAGTACCTGACCACTTATTTATCTGTTCATTTTAATTTTTGAATTTTGAACAAAATTCTGTCTATTGCTTTTGATAAAAATGTTTCTTTGAAAATAAACTTTATAAAAATTTTTTGTGCCAATTTGGAACTTTTTAAACAACACGCTAAATGAATTCGAAAATCCAGGTCACTTAAATCTAAAATTCTGTGAAAGTATAAAGTTTACGTTAATATTAGTTTTTAACGTGCAAGTGGGAAATAATGAAAAGCGTTGAATTATTTTGAAAAATTGAAAGTTTCTTTTTACGGAAATTTATTTAGAAACATTCAACCCAAAGCCATCACCATTGTCATTTATATGTATGAACAAAATTAACCTGGTTCCCCACTGAAAGCCGTAATTCATTTGGACCACCCATATAACTTAAAGCTGTGACAATTAAATTCAACCCAAAAAACAGCGATTATTTATATGTGAGGTTTAAAAAAAACTAGTTTAAACCATATGATGTTTAGACGACCCATATAAATTAACCTGTAAACATTTTGGGCCAGAAAACATTCAACTAAAAAACTATCACCATTATCATTTATATCGATGAACAAAGCTCAACCATGGTCCCAACTCCACGCCATAATTCATTTAGAACACCCATATTACTTAATCCTTCGACATTGAAATGTCAGGATTCATTGAATACAACAAAATCGGTATTATTCATTGTGAGGTTTAAATCTTTCTTATTCCCAATATGAGCCATATCTTGTCCAGACCACCCACATTACTTAACCTGTGATAATTTTGTGTCAGAAAATCAAAATCATCATCATTGTCATTTATATGTATGAACAAATTCAACCTGGTTCTCTACTGAAAGCCGTAATTCATTTGGACCACCCAAATAAATTAAAGCTGTGAAATTTAAATTCAACCCAAAAAGGCGAGATTATTTATACGTGAGGTCTAAAACTCCTATATTCATACTTTAAGTCATATGAGGTTTAGACCACCCATATAACTTAACCTGTAAACATTTTGGGCCAGAAAACATTCAACTCAAAAACCATCACCATTACCATTTATATCGATGAACAAAGCTCAATCATGGTCCCAACTCCACGCCATAATTCATTTGGACCACCCATATTACTTAATCCTTCAACAATGAAATGTCAAAATTTATTCAATAAAACAAAATCGGTATTATTCATATGTGAGGTCTAAATCTCTCTTAGTCCCACTATGAGCCATATCTTGTCCAGACCACCCACATTACTTAACCTGTGATAATTTTGTGTCAGAAAATCAAAATCATCATCATTGTCATTTATATGTATGAACAAAATTAAGCAGGTTCCCTACTGAAAGCCGTAATTCATTTGGACCACCCATATAAATTAAAGCTGTGAAAGTTAAATTCAACCCAAAAAAGGCGAGATTATTTATATGTGAGATCTAAATCTTTATTAGACTCACTATGAACCATATACGATTCAGACCACCCATATTACTTAGCAATTGATAAGTTAGTGCTAGAAAACATTCCACCCAAAAGCCATAACCATTAAAAATGATTAACCACAGTCCAAACATCACGATAAAATTCATCTAGACCACCCATATTACTTAAATCTGCAATATTCCAAATGAATTAAACTCAAAAAAGCAGGTATTATTCATATGTGAGATCTAAATCTTTATTAGACCATATGCGATTCAGACCACCCATATCACTTAGCAGGTGTTAATTAAGTGCTAGAAAACATTCCACCCAAAAGCCATAACCATCAGGTACTGTTCATATGGATGAACAAAGATTAACCATGGTCCCAACTTCACGCCATAATTAATTTAGACCACCCATATTACTTAAACCTTCGACGATGAAACGTCAGAATCCATTCAATAAAACAAAATTAGTGTTATTCGGGTGTGAGGTCTAAATCTCTCTCCCACTGTGACTCATAATGCACCCAGACCACCCATATTACTGCGAAGGCGACAATTTTGTGTTATAAAACATTCAACCCAAAAACCATCACCATTCGATTTATCCACGACCAGAGATGGGCGGAGTTCAGGATTCCGGCCATCCTCCCATATAGTTCGGTATTTCACTCAGCCTACCCATGTTTCTTATACGAAAATATTCGTGTGACGAAAATTAGAAATCAATAAAATCATTTCCGACATTTTCCATGCGGGTGGTCTGAAATTATCCGGGCCCGGGTTAACATTGACCACTTATACATTGTCCATTGTCGGTATTGTTGGTCTAACAATACACTTTAAATTCAGCAGAGCGCCGTAATTCTTTCAGACCACCCACACGCCAACTGAAATGTTTGATATGTGACAGATTAATAGTGCATTACATTACTCTACGTTAGTTTACCGATTGTACTTGTTTTCAATCTGGTGGGTTTATATCGCTGATATAATTCATTGGGTGGGCTATAATGAATCACTGTTACAGCTCTTACAGTTGGCGTGCACCCATATTACTCAATATTTGCTTGCCACAAATAAACAGTAAAATACATAATTGATTAATTGATTGTTATAATTATTGTTTTTTGTTCAAATAAATCTTTGTGAAAAAAACTCTACGAAATTATTCCTCACCTCACAATTTATAGAGATAAAACCTTGTAAACAGGTTCTACTAGAATGTCGAATGAGGACAAAAAGGCATTTTTGCCAATTTTAGACTAATTTTACTAAAATCCACGTGAAAGTACAGAGCTACGTCTCTTCATAAAATATCTCATGGACTTTAAACTTGTTAGGTTTAAATGAATTTTCTGATTTTCGGTTATTTACCATTTCATTTGGATATTTATATCTCATATTGTACTTCAAACAGAGAGCGTTTAGAAGAAGAATGGATGAAACCAAAAAACTTATACTATAATAAAAGAAATAATTCAGAACTAACGTCAAGAATGTTCATAATTTCCAAATGTAGCAGTTTATAAAACATAGCAATATGAAACGAAATAAAACAACACAATTTCATCACATATTTAATGAAAAAAATACACTTGTGACTTTTATTATAAATAATAAGAATAATTTTCATGCACAATTGAGCACATTCGGCATATTTTTGTTTATTATTGATGTGGAAAATAAATAATATTTGATTTAATGGATTTTTAGACAACAAAATAATAAATGATAATTAAATGTACGAACAAATAATAATTTGAATTTTATAAGGTAAGTTTTAAGTTAGGTGGTTGGTATTAAACAATTTCTTAAATTAGAAATTGTTTATTAAGGACGTAGCAAAGTTGAAAAACTGGGGTAGACAACTTTCTAGAAAAGTACACGTGGAACTAATAAACCAAGCCTAAAAATAAGAAATATTGTTATCTTCATTTGGCGTGCATCCCAAATGGTATGGTAATAAAATGAGCTCAGTAAACATGCTCAAACCTAATTTTTTAAGAAGATATTAATACTTTTAGATAGTTCAAGACACAATTGACAATCTGGGATAAAAAACATTTTAGAAAAGCGCACGTGAAACTCGTAAGACAAGCCTAATATTAAGAAAACCTTGAGTTTCATTTGGCTTGCACCCCAAATGGTAAGATACCAAAATGAGCTCAGTAAACATGCTCAAACGTAACTTTTTAGTAAGCTATTTGTATTTTTAGATAGTTTAAGACAAAGTTGACAAACTGGGGTAGACAACTTTTTAGAAAAGTACACCTGAAGCAAGAAAGACAAGCCTAAAATTAAGAAAACCATAAGTTTCATTTGACGTTCAATGGTATGATAATAAAATGAACTCAGTAAACATGCTCAAACCTAATTTTTTAAGAAGATATTAATACTTTTAGATAGTTCAAGACACAATTGACAAACTGGAGTAGACAACTTTTTAGAAAAGTACACCTGAAACTAGTAAGACAAGCCTAAAAATAAGAAATATTGTTATTTCCATTTCACCCCAAATGGTATGATAATAAAATGAGCTCAGTAAACATGTTTAAATGTAATTTTTTGGGAAGATATTTATATTTTTAGATAGTTTAAGACAAAATTGACAAACTGGGATAGACAACTTGTTAGAAAAGTACACGTGAAACTCGTAAGACAAGCCTAAAACCAATTGAAAATAGCAATATTACATATTCAGGTAAATAAGTATTTTAAAATATTTAAACGCATATACTGAAGATTCACGGGAATATTTCTGATTTCCCTGGACGAAAAGTGACTATATTTCTCTACTATTCTATGGAATTACAAAAATGCTTCTAAATTAAAGCACCTAGCCTTATAATTGAGTATTCATTTTTATCATTTCAATTTAAGTGAAAACTTATTGTTGTCTCAATAGTTTTCCTGGCAATTATCTACATTTGCGTAAAGTTAATCTTTAAGGATAATATTTTGTGAAATAATAGTGTTAAATAATATGGGTGGTCTGGACAAAGTATGACTCACAGTGGAGTTGCGACCATAGTTAATCTTTGTTCATCCATAGGAACAGTACCTAATGGTTATAGCTTTTGGGTGGAATGTTTTCTAGAACTGAATTAACACCTGCTAAGTAATATGGGTGGTCTGAATCGTATATGGTTCACAGTGGGACGGAGAGAGATTGAGACCTCACATATGAGTTATACCAATTTTGTTGTATTGAATGAATTCTGACAGTTCAATGTCGGCGGTTTAATTAATATGGGTGGTCCAAACAACCTACTGTTTACAATGGGACTGTGGTAGATTTAGACCACCCATGTGAATAATACCGGTTTTTTGTTGCGTTTAAATGTCACAGCTTTAAGTTATATGGGTGGTCCAAATGAATTACGATGTTCAGTAGGGAGCCAGGTTAATTTTGTTTTTTTTTGTGACATTTCAAGCACGCCAAAGGGGAATAAGGATTTTTATATGTTAACGCTTTTCTTAAAAATTTTTCGTGTACATTACACAAAGATTCTCTACACCAGATTGTAAGGTTTTCCATAAACTCTTTAAATACATGAAAATAATCACAAAATATTACATTTAAGCACATTTTCTGAGAGGGTTTTTTTATCGTTCAATAGACGTAAAAATTAGTTTTAAAATTCCACGTGAAAATTAATAAAACGTGCTTGCATATAAAATTTTAAAAAAGAAACCAAAAACATATCGAACAAATTCAAATTGGCGTGTATTATAATTGATTCAAATCAATATATAAATGAATAAGAAAAGAATAAGAAACCTTTCATTCTCAAATCGCATTAACATCATGTTCTTGAAGTGCATTATATCAATAAACTCTAATCCACTCTTGTATTATAATCCATAAAAGGTTTTATTGTCAATATTTATTAATGAAACTTTTAAGATTAAAAGAATAGAAACTTGTCTTGTACCAAAATTGGCTAACAAAATGACCAATTCGATTCTATTTCGAGAATACATTCACCAAACAATTTTTGGTTTTTTGAGGAAAACACTCACAACAATTCAAAAATTGTATGTAAGAAATAAATTACGAGCTTCTTTGGATAAGTCTAACGAGTTTGTTTTGATTTGCCTGGGAGCTTATTCTGAGTTGCTAACGTTAATTTCAATGTCAATTTCATGTTACTATGATATGCGTCTGCAAGTTCGTAAAATCAGGAAGCCAGATGAGGAATTTAAATCTAAAATAACTTTAAAATTTTAAATGTAATGTAAGAAATATTTTATGAGAAGCTCATATTTACGTAAAAATTTGTTTTAAAGTGACTCGTAGATTTTATTAAATGCGTTTAAATCTTCATTCTCATTTGACGTGCGCACGCCAACTGGAAGACTAATTAACGTGATCAAATCTAATATATTGTGAAGATCTAAATATTTTTAGAGAGTTCATGGAGAAGCTGACAAACTGGCGTAGACAATATATTATTTATATTTCCTTTTGGCGTGCTTAAACCTTAAACATTGTCAGAATTCATTCAATACAACAAAATCGGTATTATTCATATGTGAGGTCTAAATATCTCTTCGTCCCACTGTGAGTCAAGAGAAGACAATCATTATTTCAATTTGGCGTGCGTGCTAATACCAATAATTACTTTTAATATTATTCTAAATCGACTTTCAATTTCAGATTGAAATCAAACTGTGGCTGAAATTTTTACATCAAATTATATTATATAATATAAATAAATATTGTACAATTTCAATTGAAACGCACATACATGTTGTTAAAAGCTTCGAATGTTACTGTCTACTACGATATTCATCAAAGCGAAACCGACAAATACAGATGGCCTAGAAAATTCAAACCTAATTTTCTCGGTCCTTTGTTGTAGTTTATGAATTTTGTCAAAATATAATATTAACTATTTTATACACTAACGATCTACCAAATTTTAGCTAAATTCATCGAAGAATTTTTGAGAAATACAGATGGCCTAGAAAATGAAAACCTAATTTTCTCGGTAATTTGTTGTACTTTTTAAATTTTGCTAAAATATTATATATAGGTAGTAGCTCATAGAATTACTACCTATCAAATTTGAGGTAAATTCATCGAAGCGTAACCGAGAAATACATATGGCCTAGAAAATGCCTACCTGATTTTCCCGGTTGTTTGCTGTAGTTTATGGGTTTTGCTAATTTATAATATTTAACAGCTCATATTGTTATTCTCTACAAAATTTGAGCTAAATTCATCGAATAATTTTTGAGAAATGCTAATGGCCTAGAAAATGCAAAAATTATTTTCTCGGTCATTTGTTGTATTTTATGAGTTTTTGTTAAAATATTATATTTAGTTGCTCATAGAATTACTATCTACCAAATTTGAGCTGAATTCATCAAAGAATTTTTGAGAAATAGAGATGGCCTAGAAAATGCAAAAATTATTTTCTCGGCCATTTGTTTCAGTTTATGAATTTCGTTAAAATATAATATTAACCATTTTATACATTAACGATCTACCAAATTTGAGCTGAATTCATCGAAGCATTTTTGAGAAATACAGATGGCCTAGAAAATGCAAAAATTATTTTCTCGGTCATTTGTTTCAGTTTATGAATTTCGTTAAAATATAATATTAACCATTTTATACATTAACGATCTACCAAATTTGAGCTGAATTCATCGAAGCATTTTTGAGAAATACAGATGGCCTAGAAAATGCAAAAATTATTTTTTCTCGGCCATTTCTTTCAGTTTATGAATTTTGTTAAAAAATAATATTAACCATTTTATACATTAACGATCTACCAAATTTTAGCTAAATTCATCGAAGCATTTTTGAGAAATACAGATGGCCTAGAAAATGCAAACCTAATTTTCACGGTCATTTGTTGTAATTTTTTAATTTTGCTAAACTATTATATTTAGTAGCTCATAGAATTACTATCTACCAAATTTGAGCTGAATTCATCAAAGAATTTTCGAGAAATGCAAATGGCCTAGAAAATGAAAACGTTATTTTCCCGGTTATTTTTTTCATTTTATGAATTTTGTTAAAGTATAATATTAAGTATCTTATATAGATACTATCTACTAAATTTAGCCTAAATTAATCGAAGGGTTATCAAGAAATATACGATGGCCCAGAAAATGCAAACCTCATTTTCTCGGCCATTTGTTGAATCTCATGGGTTTTCTTAAAATATAATATTTAGAAACTAATAGAATTACCGTCTAACAAATTCCAAAGGTTATAGAGAAATACAAATGGCCTAGTAAAACTTTTTAAAATTCAATATTTCAAAACAGTTCCCCTTTACCGAAGAAAAGCCAATTTCCTACTAAAACGATGTTGAAAATGCGCTCTGCCGAAAAGTAAAAATACTAATCAAATAGACATTAAAAAGAATAGAACCATTGAAGGTAAAATTATAATTTTTCAAACAAACAAGCATAAAATTCTTCAACAAAATCAGAAAAATAATTCAAAAAAGTTTTGCAAATTCTTTTTGCTATCAGAAGATTCACAAAACTTCAGAAGTCATAGATCAAGACTCAATAATAAAACGTCTGCTTCATTATAGTTCAAATAATTATGATGAGAACTTTACGCTTGATTGCAAATAACTGAGTTGAATTGAATTCATTAAGATCTTATTAAGTTCTATATTTCGAATTTTGTCAAAAAAAAGTTGTATATTATTTTTAAGTGAACTGAAAATAATAGTAGATGTTCAAGATGTTCTACTAATAAATAGATTATTTTATAAATGGAGTGATGTCATTAATGAGAGGAATTAGATATGTTTTATATTATATTTAAAATTTGCTCAACACAATAATTCGTTCAAAAAAGATTTAAAATTGTGCAGAGCTTCTTAAGAATAACAGGAAAGGAAAATATTATACTGCGTTTTTTTTAGATATTATCCTTTTCAGAGCCTAATAGAAGAGCAAAAAAAGAAGAAAAATGATAGCCTCAGATGGACGGTCACACGGCCACAAACGACTTTTCCATCTATTCCTCTTCAATGTGTGTTATCCATTTTTTTGAGACAACATACATTGATGAGAGACAAAGAGTGGCCGTCTAAACGGGAATCTTATTTCATCCTAATTTTTCGCTCTTCCATTAGACACGGATCTCTGAAGAGGACAATATAAAGGATCCATTTGAATTAAATCATTTTTTGTCTGGAGCCTTAGTGTTAAAGAATTCTCCTTGCCGTGCAATTCAGCTGTTTCGGCTCATCCCTAAGATTATCCGAACTGGTAGTCTACAATTTAGTTTATCTACTGGTGCTCATGCTGCTGATTTAGTATTATACTCTTGGATACTGTTTAATTTCGATAAAGTTCACGAGGGTGATCATTCAAATGGCACTAGTTAGTATGAATATTCACAAGGTATGGAGTTTACAATATTCTTCACATGACATTCCAATAAATTAAAACTAGAAAAATATTTACAAACACGGTTCCAAAGGGAAATATTATTTACAAAGTAATTATCACAATGATTAATATCAGGTTTGACTTTCAACAATAATGGATTACGGGGTGACTGGGATAGGTATACAAAATCGTTAAATGAGGGACAATGGTACAGGTTAGTGATTATTTTATAAAATGATTTAATTATTAATTTTAAGCGCCTGGTTTTTATTGATTCCACCCTTAGAAAGCAAAGTGCGGCCATGGTATGAATCCTAGTCCTCGATCAGTTGTTACAGGAGAACATATCTTTGAGAGAGAAAATATGGATATTGGAAGAAAAGCTGCGGGCGGCTGAAGAAAAGGAAAAGGAAACGCAGGAATTGTTGGCCACAATCAATGCAGACTGGATCAGTTCGGCAAAAAACGGACAAATAAATGGAGGCCTAGGTTCCTTTTTATATAATGGTAACTTTTTTGATTCTCAGCTAAAGTCATACTGCTCTACATCTGATTGGAATTATCGTTTAACCCCGTGCTGTTCTAAATTAATATCCGTACCTTCTGCACTCGCGTGGAAGAACACTTTAAAATTAACGACAAGACAATACTGCGCAATTAGAAAATTAAACGGTATTTTACCATCTATATCTTGGCTTTATAAAATGAGAGTTTATTGTCTATAATAAGACCAAGATATCTTACAGAGGGCGATGAAGATATACATTAATATACCATTTGAGGAGGTGCAAGCCAAATGAAACTTATGGTTTTCTTAATTTTAGGCTGGTCTTACGAGTTTCACTTGCACTTTTCTACAATGTTGTTAACCACAGTATGTCAGCATTGTCTGAAAGTATCTAAAAATGCTAAAATCTTCCTAAAAAGTTAGGTTTGAGCATGTTTACTGAGCTCATTTTGGTATCATACCATTTCGGGTGCAAGCCGAATGAAACTCAGGGTTTTCTTAATATTAGGCGTGTCTTACGAGTTTCACGTGAATTTTTCTAGAAAGTTTTCTATCCCAGTTTGTCAGCTTTGTCTTAAACTATCTAAAAATATAAATATCTTCCTAAAAAATTAGGTTTGAGCATGTTTACTGAGCTCATTTTGGTATCATACCATTTGGGGTGCACGCCAAATGAAACTTATGGTTTTCTTATTTTTAGGCTTGTCTTACGAGTTTCACGTGCACTTTTCTAAAATGTTGTCTGGCCAGTTTGTCAGCTTTGTCTTAAACTATCTAAAAAATCTTTAAATCTTCACAAAATATTAGAAAGTTATTGTCCTTTTCAGAGATCGGTGCCTAATGGAAGAGGAAAAAAGTTAGAACAAAATTAGGTTTTCGTTTGGACGTCCTCTCTTTTTTTCGAAATAATGGGTAGCACACATTGAAGAGGAATTGACGAAAAAGTCGTTTGTGGCCCATCATTTTTTCTTCTTTTTTGCTCTTCCATTAGGCACCGATCTCTGAAAAGGACAATAGCTTGTTTTAATAGCGTTTCAGTTGGCGTGCAATTTTTTGATTTACCGAAATAATTTATCATTTATAATTCAAGAATTTTACAAATAGCCGCTATTGTTTAAGACCAACCACCTAACGTAAAACTTTGTACAAGTTGGAGCGCTAAGATCTGACCGTAATTTTAGAATAGCACCCCAAATGGAATGGTTATGTTGAGGGCTCAGAAAAGATGCTCATTTTGCAAAATTGGGCAAGACGTTACATTTTTAGATAGTTTAAGAAGGACTAGAAAATATGACGCATCACGTTACAGGAAAATAACACGTGTAAATTAGTAAGACACGTTTAAAAATTGGAGAATATCCATTTCGGTTTGGTGTGGAATAGCGTTCGAATGATGAGATTTTATAATATTCCTTCGTATTAGGCTAAGTTTTACGTAAGATTTTAATAAAATATTTAACTGTTTTGTCTGTAAGAATCTGACAAGTTTCATAAACTCTAGAATTTATTGGTTAAAGCCCGTCAAATGAGTTTGAAATAAACAGAAGCTCAGAAATATCATTGAAACTTAAAGTATCATTGAATATCCAGACGCTAATTTAAGAGAAGCTTGTAATTTTGCCATAAAAATGATCTTTTACGTTACACGTGGATTGTAATAAATTTTTTTATTTGGCGTTATCCAATCTTTTGTTTTAACAATGCAATAATATAGAATACCAAAAATTAAAATTGTGATAATTTCAATTTTGATTTCATAAAAAACTAGAAATTTTAAAGATATATGACAGAAATAAGGAGATAAATAATTACAATAATTTGAAGAATATTGAGACTATTTTAAAATAATTCAATGAAAAAAGCAACAAATAGAATCATAAGAATAAGAACAACAATAAAAATAAAAATTAATATTGATATCCAACACATATTCAAATGCTGGAAAATTCAATATGCCTATACATATAATCTATATTCAATTTTCTCTTCTATTTATTATTGTGGACACGAGCCTCAAATGAGATCGGCCATTATAAGCATTTGCTGAATAAAAACTCGCATGATCACTGCCGACACTTTTCGTGTCTGTTCGTCGCCACAAACAAAACGTTTCAGATGTGCATGTTATACCTTTATCCGGTTTTTTTTGTTTTGGCTCAAACCACAAAGCTCAGCGGAGAAGAAGCGAAATTAGACGAATCGATTATTACATAATTGAAATCTTTTGAATCAATTTTATAGAATTGATTATCTTCCAGCTTTGTCTTTTGATGAAATACCAATCAAGAATAATGAAACGATTTGGAGATATTCTGAAAAGGGAAGTGTTTTAGGTCGTAAAAATTTGCAGATAGATGCCTTATGGCTTGATTATTATACTGGCAAAACCATTTTGTGGCTCCTAATAAAATTGAAATAATTTAGTCTAAATAGCACGATATACCCGTTTAGTTAATTGTCCCGAAAGTTATATCGTTTTTGTTATATAATTTTTAGTTTTTTTTTTTAAATTCATTTTTTTATTATAATTTTGGAGAAGAAATGTTTTTGTTTTTTTTTGTGTTTTTTTTTTTGAATGTTTTTTGCTTTATCAAATAGTATATTTAACGCCTCGTCATGTGGATGGCCTAGAAAATGCAAAAATTATTTTCTCTGCTGTTTGTTTTAATTTATGAAATTTGTTGGTATATAATATTTAGCATATTATACAATTACGATCTACAAAATTTAAGCTAAATTCATCAAAGTATTACCGAGCAATACGAATGGCCTAGGAAATAAAAACCTTATTTTCTCGGCCATTTGTTTTAGTTAAATGAAATTTGTTAAAATATAATATTTAACAACTTATGTAGTTCATACATATCAAATTTAAGCTAAATTCATCGAAGAATTTTCGAGAAATGCTAATGGCCTAGAAAGTACAAATCTTATTTTCTCGGTCATTTGTCTTAGTTTATGAAATTTGTTAAAATATAATATTTAACAACTTATGTAGTTCATACATATCAAATTTAAGCTAAATTCATCGAAGAATTTTAGAGAAATGTTAATGGCCTAGAAAGTACAAATCTTATTTTCTCGGTCATTTGTCTTAGTTTATGAAATTTGTTAAAATATAATATTTAACAACTTATGTAGTTCACACATATCAAATTTAAGCTAAATTCATCGAAGAATTTTCGAGAAATGTTAATGGCCTAGAAAGTACAAACCTTATTTTCTCGGCCATTTCTCATAGTTTATGAATTTTGTAATAATTTAATATTTAGCATCCTATAGAATTACTATCTACAAAATTTTAGCTCAATTCGTCAAAGGGTTTTCGAGAAATACGAATGGCCTAGAAAATAAAAACGTTATTTTCTCGGTCATTTTTTTCAGTTTATGAATTTTGTTAAATTATAATATTAAGTATCTTATATAGATACTATCTACTAAATTTAGGCTATATTTATCGAAGGGTTATCAAGAAATATACGATGGCCTAGAAAATGCAAACCTCATTTTTTCGGTCATTTGTGAAATCTCATGAGTTTTATAGAAATATAATTATTAACAGATAATATAGTCACTGTCTACCAAATTTGAGCTAAATTCATCGAAGGACTTTTGAGAAATAAATATGTCCTAGAAAATTCAAATCTTATTTTCTCTTCTCGGTCATTTCTTGTAGCTAATGAAATTTCACACAATATTATTAAACATCTTTTAAAGTTAGAATAAACCGAATTTCAACTAAAACAGAAAATGAGAGGTCAAAGTCAAAGAACAAATACTTTTAGAAAGGTTCAGGCAAATTGGTCATATGAATGAGAAACACACTCACAGCTATAAATATCAAATGAGCTATATTTAACGGCAATTGAGCAAGCTAAAACACAAAATTGGGAATAAAATGTTAGCAGTAAAAGGTTTTTATAGACAATTTTGAGTGTGTAGACGCTAAAAATGAGCAGTCGAGTAACGTGCTTCAAGCCCTCTGGTGCTTCAAGCCTCAATCGTAAAATAGTCCAAATTCTAAAAGTCTTTCTAGGTTCAATCTCGTTGAAGATTATGAAAAAATTGGTCAAAATCACTATTAACAACTAGCAAAACGACTCTAGCATGTAATCGACTCTCCCTAGTAATCGACTCTAACGACACTAACGACCCTAGAAAATGACCCTACAGACCCGAACGAACCTAACGACCCTAGAAAACGACTCTAACGACACTAGAAAACGACTCTAACGACCCTAGGGACCCTATCAAACTATCTTAACGATCCTAGCGACACTAGCGAGCCACCCTAACGACCCTAGAAAACGACTCTAACGACACTAGAAAACGACTCTAACGACCCTAGGGACCCTATCAAACTATCTTAACGATCCTAGCGACCCTAAAAAACGGCTCTAACGAACCTAGCGACACTAGCAAACTATCCTAACGACTCTAACGACGTTAGCAGTCAAACCTAATGATCCTAACGATCCTAGCAAACGACACAATCGATCCTAGCGACCTTAGCAAACAAACCTAACGACCCTAACGATCCTAGACAACGATCCTGACGACCCTAGAGACACTAGAAATCTACCCTAACGACCCTAACAACCCTAGCGAGCCTAGCTGACGAGCCTAACGACCCTAGCGACCGTAACGACCGTAGCGACACTAGCAAACGACGCTAAAGATCCTAACAGACAAACCTAACGACCCTAGAGACCCTAGCAGACGAAACTAACGACCCTAGCGATCCTAGAAAACGATCGTAACGAGCCTAGCGACCCCAGCAGACGAACCTAGCAAGCCTAGCTCACGAGCCTAACGACCCTAGCGGCCGTAACGACCGTAGCGACACTAGCGATCCTAGCAAACGACCCTAACGATCCTAGCGACCGTAACGACCGTAGCGACCCTAGAGACCCTAGCAGACGAAACTAACGACCCTAGAACGATCCTAATAATTTCACATAAACACAAATCGGAAAAGATAATTTTCGATTTTTAAACGTGTGTGGAAGTTTTAACGTCTTTATAACAAAAAAGTTTTTACTACAATTTAATTAAGCGTGTCTTAAACTATCTAAAATGTTAATATCTTACTAAAAAGTTAAATTTGAGCATGCTTACTGAGCTCATTCTATTACCATACAATTTGGTGCATAAATCTTTCAAATAAACGTATTAATTAAATTCTATCTTTTACGGGAAAGTGTACAAGACACGATGAATCTTTAGAAAATCTTTATTTTCATTTGGCATTCCCTATCCTATGCCCACGTAAAGATTAAATACTGATTTTCATGTATTATATTAATAAAAGTGTAGGGCTGGCAAGCAACCATTGTGTGGTCCAGCAAATCCAGACCTTACAACATAATTGTTCACTTTAAGTACACTTTAATTGTTACAACTGTTAATCACGACGTCCTTTGCTCTACCTAAACGACAATTAATCACCTCAGTCTGGAACGCACTTTAACCACGCCCCTAGTAGATAGTATTTAAAGCCCCATGTAATACCCTAACCAGAGGTCTGTCCCAAAGATCTCCTTGTGCTCTCCAATAAGCCGATAAACCACTCTAGTTCTACTATTAGTTCATCAGTACAATCAACGTAGATATAATTGCATTGTTCGTATATAATATATATATATAATTGTTTACTGTTATAATATTGTTTATTGTTGTGATAATAAAGAAATTATTATAGTAGTGAAAACCATATTATTTTAGATCTTTTCGTTATAGAGAGCCTCACGCCAAATTGGGTGGTTATAAAATGAGCTCAGTAAACGGGCTCAATTCTAACTTTTACAAAATATATTAATATTTGTGCGCAGTTTAAGAATAACTTGTTTATATTATTGTAAACAATATTGTCTACGAAAACCTTAAAAACATTTATTCACTCTTAAAATTCGGAAAATCACTATTTCAATTTGGCGTGAGAGCCTCTATTTAGATATTATTTCTTGGGCTTCAGTTGGAATGCAGTATAATAATAATAAATATTTTGCAAGATTAATAACACCCGGCGATGGAAAACCCCCTAGATTTTCATCTGAAATTTAATTTTGAATTACAACTAACTGTTATGTTCTAAACAGTATTGGATAACGTGTGGATAAGCTAGGAAAGACAATTTAAGTGGTAAACAATAAAGAGAATCTATGGGTATCAATTAAGAATGATTTAAATAGCAATTAATTATATAACTAATGACTGCCCTGATCATCACCTTTGGGAAGGGCAGTAATAATTAATAAAATATCTGTGACACTTTTGAAGATGTAGAGTGTAACAATTATCAAGTGCTCACCACAACACTAACAAAAACTATAAGAAGAAATGACTAAATAACGGGAATTTTTTCTTAAAAGCTAACGTGATTTGTTTATTTCATTAGAATCCATAATCTACTTAGAACGTAATTATAGGGAAATGACGAAAACACACAAATAATCATGATAATATACGCACGAATTGAGCATCTCATATATATTTATATAAATATAGATTAGATATAGATATACTAAATACTTAGAATAAACCAATAGATAATTAATTATATAATTATTAACTTATATTAATTAACTTGTTATTTTTTCGTTTTTAGGTAAAGTTCGTTGTAAGGACAATTGTGAGAATGCCGCGGATTTGAAAATAATAAGTAAGGTAACTTAATTTTTTTAGTTAAAGTTGGAAACAAGGTTTGGGGCAATTTTCTGATTTTCGAAATAATGAATAAGTTTTTTCTAAAGCTTTTAATTGAGCTCAAATAAACATATTTGGATACATTTTAAGCAACCAAAACCAAATTACAACTAACCATTCATTCCATTGCCTCAAATGCGAAATTACATTCTCCGGAATACTGGGAATTGTAAGCGAATAGCGAGCAAATGCGTTCTTCATCCTGAAAATCAATAAACTTTAGGCGAAAATGAGCAAATCTGTGATGAAGATGATGATGATGAATTTCAAATCAGTTCACAGGAATGGATTCAATTTTCAGCCACCAATTATTTATTCATTAAGTGGCTGCTGTGTTTTCGTTTTTGTTTTTTTGAGAGAGGAAACAATAAAAAAGTTTTTGTTTTCCTTAATTAAGACTAATCCATACAACAAGAGGAGGGTTTAATTAGTATTTTCCATGGAATAATTGAATTAGGAGGGATAGGGTTGAGCTAAAAACTGTTTTGAAGTGTTCCATACTCTATTGCATTATCGTTTTCTTAAAACAAATACAAAACAATGGCTTAGAACGAGATTATTTAAGCTTTAGCTGCTCTGGGAGAGAAGCGAAGGCGCACGCCAAATGAAAATGAAAAATTCAAATTTTTAAGAGTGTTTTACAGTTTTTACGTCAATGTTACAAAGAATATTTAACACTAATTTAGAAAATTTTTGTCTTAAACTATCTAAAAGTATAAATATCTTTCCAAAAAATTACATTTGAGCATGCTTACTGAGCTCATTTTACTACCATACCATTTGGGGTGCACGCCAAATGAAACTTATGGTTTTCTTAATTTTAGGCTTGTCTTACTAGTTTCACGTGCACTTTTCTAACATGTTGCCTACTTCAGTTTGTCAGCTTTGTCTTAAACTATCTAAAAATAAAAATATCTTTTCATAAAGTTATATTTGAGCATGCTTATTGCGTTTATTTTATTACCATACCATTTGGGGTGCACGACAAATGAAACTAATGATTTTCTTAATTTTTAGGCTTGTCTTACGAGTTTCACGTGCGCTTTTCTAAAATGTTGTCAACCCCAGTTTGTCATTTTTGTCTTAAACTTTCTAAAAATATTAAAATCTTTCTAAAAAATTAGGTTTGAGCATGTTTACTGAACTCATTTTGGTATCATACCATTTGGGGTGCAAGCCAAATGAAACTTATGGTTTTCTTAATTTTAGGCTTGTCTTACTAGTTTCACGTGCACTTTTCTAACATGTTGCCTACTTCAGTTTGTCAGCTTTGTCTTAAACTATCTAAAAATGTTAATATCTTACTAAAAAGTTATATTTGAGCATGTTTGCTGAGCTCATTCTGTTATCGTACCATTTTGAGCACGCCAAATGAAAAGTTTCATTTGGCGTGCACGCGTAGCTGCCCGGTACTTGAGATTTTTTGAGTTTTAGCCTCTTTGCTACTTCGGTTCATAAGTGTGAACAAAAGATCGGTAAAATTGAAAAAACGAAGAAAATTGCACGCCAATTTAAAATGTCGAATTACACACCGGGTTCATAAACCGGACCGGTTTTGTTGAAAATTTGTCCGTGGAAGACACAGTAAGAGCAGAATCCAAATCCAACTATTATTTTTTTGAAAAAAAAGAGAGAATAATAGATGCCTCAAATAAAAATGCAAATGGCAATTGATTAATTGGTAAAGTGGATAAAAGAAGATGTCAAACCGACTAAAATATTAATTGCTTTTTCTATGTTTTAATAGAGTAATAGTTGTTCTAATGCTCTATAAAATAGTTGGAACACAGAATTATCCTAACTTCATTACTTCGATGAGACCACAAATATTCGATCTCACAGCTGTCATTGAGTATACACTAGCTGACAAAAGTTTTGTCACAAAGGTTTCTTCGGGTTTAAAATTTTTGTGACTTGACCAAATTGGCTGATTTTTTGATATTTTATGTGAATCAGTGTTTAAAATGTTATAGTAGCAATATTGGGTTTAAATTACCATGGCAATTTCGGTACCACGCATTCCGTTTTCCCTCATATTGATTACAGCTTTCCGGGTGTCAATTGGAGTTTCTTTACGTGGAGTCATCTCTAAAATGTTGCCAATTACTGCTATTTTCAATAAATTTTGAAAAAAATATAATTGAACTTTAAAAATTATTAAAAAATTCAGTGCAAGAAAAGTGCGTAATATCTTTGAGCTACGCGTTTTACGATAAACGCTTGTCACTGTAAAACGGATCATCGTAATCACAAGCGGGAATTTGTAAAATAATCTACAACCATATGAATCTATCATATCAAAAAATCAGCCAATTTGGTTAAGTCACAAAAAAGTTAAACCCGAAAAACATTTGTGACAAAACTTTTGTCAGCTAGTGTAAGTGTGTATTTTAGAGTGATGTTGAATAGTAGTTTAACGGAAGAAATTGTATACAAACAAAAATGTGATGTTTCTAATGGAAAATTAATTCAGTTTTGTTAAAAGTTAAGAATGTGCATTTGTCTAAATGTAAAACCTTCATTGTGAACAAACTACAGGTTTTGGGCATAATTACCAGCACACCTTTGAGAGCATGAAATTCAAGAGCCAAAAGTCTGAATAAGATGAGATTCAACAAGTTTTTTATTGATATAATTAAAATTAAAATTTAACTATTTCCGTTCGCCTTGTTCAACGATGAGAGCTCGGTGAATCTCGGAGAAGAACTTTGAATCAATTTTTATCATTTTGGTAAACATGACTGTTTCAAGTTAAATGACACTAATAATGGTAAACTATTAGGGTGAACCAAAAGTTTTTCCGATTTTTTATTAAAAATTTAAACATAATTTTACAACACATTAAAAACAATTAGTTTTCAAAGTAAAGACCATTTGACTCTATGGCTTGAACCCATCTATCGGCAAGTTGTTCGATCCCGCTGCAGTACCACTCCTTGTTCTTACAAGGGAACCATGTTTAGGCATCATCACATATTTTTTCCTAAATTTGCTCATTTATAGTTTCGAATACGGGCTTTCTCGTGGAGTACTTGGTTTTCTGCACAAATTTCTAGAAGCCGAGAAAATTCCATCGGAAAATAGAGGCTAAAAACTCGCGGCACCAGGTCATTCAAGATACGACCACCAAGAAAGTGTGCCATGGATCGGAAAAGGTGATAATCAGATGACGCAAGGTCTGGACAAATTCCTGACTATAAGCTGGATGTGCAAGAAGTTCAATGGCGTCGAGATTTTTTATCTTTTCCTTAGTTTTTCTGGCTATGTGCGGTTTTACATTGTCTAGTCCGTCTTAAACTATTGTCCTTTTTACAGATCGGTGCCTAATGGAAGAGAAAAACTATGAATTATCATCTATCTACATATACATAACTTTCTTCACGTATCTTACATTATAGGTTCCACTTTTGTACCGGGAAAACATCAATTACGGAAAGCTTTTCTTTTCCTTTTTCAACTATTTCGCCATACTATCAGGAGAGTAGGAGCTGGGACGTAAAATATAAGGCTATTATTAATCTGCGTGGTATTAAATAGATCGTCTATTATGTTTATCCAGTCCGCGTGTATTTGGCAGTATTGTCACTATCGTGAAGCTTATGCAACTATATCCTCTCTGCAAGTATAACATTTGCCTATTGTTGAATTATACTGCATTGAATTGTATTTCCACGCATTATTTAATGTTATTATTTAATCGATTATTTCATTGCTTGAACAATAAAGATCAGTCTGACAAAATATTCTTCACCGCGAACGGTGACAAGTATACAGTGATGGCTATAAAGATATGAACAAATGGTTTTTTGAGCATAACTTTTTTCATATTCATCCGATCAGTCTGCAATTTTGTCACATTGTTTTAACAGTAATTGTGATTGTTTTGACAAAAATATATAAAAAATCTATGCAAAAATTGATGAAAAGATGACAATTTATTCGCAAAACCCGAGTCATTATAAAGGACAGAAGGAAACATGCCAAATTCTTAAATTAAATTGGTGAGAGAATGAAAAACAAGTTCAATACTTAGTTGCGAAGTCTTTTGCATCTATAGCCTTCTGACATCTTCCGGGCATCGAATCAAGAAGGTTGTGCGCAACCGAGATTGGAATCGACTTCCATGCAGCTACCAATTGAGCGAATTTCTTGTCGACGTTCGAAGCGCGGAGACCTTTGGTTTGTCTTTCCGTTTCCTCCCACATGTGCTCGATCGGTTTCAGGTGGGGAGACTGACTTGGCCAATCGAGCACATCCACCCGACGACGTTGGAGCCAATCGCGCACATGGATAGATGTATGCTTTGGTCGTTGTCTTGTTGAAAGACGTAAGCACGACCCAAATTTTCCAGTGTCCATGGTCTCATTGTGTCCTCCAGAATGTTTTCGTATTGGAACAGATCCATTATCCCATGTATCCGTTTCAGCGGTCCCATAGCATTCGCTGAGAAGCATCCCCACACTATGCACGTTGGAAGCTTATACAGAAGGGAGTACCTGCTCCCAAATCCATTCACTTCCGAACAGGTTGAACTTGAATTCGTCGGACGAGATGTGTTTTTCCCAATCCTGACGACTCCAGTTGAGATGAGCTCGTGCCCATGCAACTCTAGCTTTCCGGTATTTCTCACTAATGAACTGGACGGCGTCCGTGGAGTCTTTCTGCTTGGAGACATCTTCTGATGGTTCTTCTAGATGGTGCTGGATCTGTGGAATAATCAATGGCCAGTTGGATGTCCAATGAGTTTCTCCTAGGGTCCTCTCTGGATACTTTTAGGATATTGCGATACATGCTGTGGGTGATTCCACGAGGCCTCCCAGGCGGTTTAGAGCCAACACAGGTTTTTTTAAATAATTCACTCTAACAAATAAACATTTTAAACCTTATCTACTCGTTTAATTTTCTGATAATTGAGGAAGCCGTGGATTTAGTGATCTGAAACTGCACCGAAAGAGCTCTAATTTTTAGTTCTCGTTCATAGCCTCTTACGACGGTTTTTTTGATGTCAAGAGACACGTTTTTTGCTTCTATGGCTTTACCCATGTCTGAAAATCAATTTCTAACTATTCTGGTAACTCTATTCTGGTAAAATGTTGGAAAAAATTAAACACCAAACTCCGAAAATGGTCAAAAATTTAATTTTTGAAAAAAAAAACAAAAAAGTTCAAAAACTATGCAATTTGATTTTCTGCATTATTGCGTAACAGTGTTATGCATTTACCGTAAAAATTTCAGACTGATCGGATGAATATGAAAAAAGTTATGCTCAAAAAAACCATTTGTTCGTAAAATATAAGACTATTATTAATCTGGGTGGTCTCAAATAGATCGTCTTTCATGTTGATCTAGTCCGCGTGCATTTGGCAATATATATTGGCAATTCAAGTGCGCACAAATTGCAAAAGTTGCGCAAAACCCGGTCTTTTGCAATTTGCGCGCACTTCGTGGCACTGTAGTGAATTGGTTAATAAATTAAACTAACTTCTATCATGAAAAGTACAAATAAAGACTACAAAAAACCAAAGCTACAATAATATGTAGTTTAAGCCATCTATTTTTGTCAATCCAGTTTAAATAAAAATAATAATAATAAAGGGAAAATTGATATTCGACCGTTTAGAAGAAATAACAACTGAATACATAAATATTCAAGAACTTGGATTGCAACTGGAATTAGTGAGCACACGAAAAGGAGAAGTGGATGAAGAATGACTGCCAGTCAAAATGTTTCCGCTTCTTTTCAACAACAACAACAACAACAAAACTTGGCACTCTTTTTCTTCTTCTTCTTCTTCTTGTCTGCAAAAACAACAATAACTGGCGGACGCTTGGATTCGGTTTAATAATATCCATAGATGACAAAGGAACTCTCGTTTCCGGAAAATATTTGAAAATTGCCTTGTTTTCTTTGGAATTTAATGTTCAGGTTAAAGATTGCTGCGCGTCCTTGTCGGGTTTGTTTTCTGTTAAAAGAACACACATATTCATCTCTTAAGTTTTTATTTGTTATTTCTTAAACACTTTCAGGTAATAATTCTTGAATACTTCTCACGTATTTTCAGAAATTTTCTTGAAAGCAGCTTTTCTACAAGAAAGACAATTTTTGTTCCTAAACTGAATCCAAAAGAAGGAGCCTTGTTGTATCATATACCACGTAAATTACGTGTAAGCTGACGGGAATACAAATTTGCATTAAGAATTTCCTACATAGACTGTCTCAGTTTGTATAAACTTCAAAATATTTATCAGGAATACAAGACAATAAAAAGAGCATTCAATTAATCATAAATAATTCATAATAATGATTAAATTTGGGCAAAAAACATGAATAAGACGAATTTATACAAGCCTTAATCCACATTCAAATCGTTTTCTTCCATCATGCGGATTAAATCCTCAAGTACAGCAAGAAAACAAGTAAATAAACGGCTGACGCGGAGCAAAAATTGAATTTTATCATCCATGCTTGGTGCTCAGTGAGCCACAAAGTGAATTTAATTCAGCCGCTCAAACATCATTCGGTTAGGTTGGATTCTGGGCAAAATGAAAAGAAAACGGATTTCAAAACGTGCTTAGATGAGATTTTCATGGGAACGGATTAGGGACGGATTTATGGGGGCAATGTGTTTTGTGTTGAAAGTTGGACGGAAATTAGTTTTCTTCTTTTTTTGATCTTCTTCTGTTTTCTTCTAATTAATATCTCTTTATCTTCTCATTTAAAAATAATTCGTATACTTCTTCTTCTTCTTCTTCTTCTTCTTCTTCTTCTTCTTCTTCTTCCTCTTCTTACTCTTCTTCCTCTTCTTCCTCTTCTTCCTCTTCTTCTTCTTCTTCTTCTTCTTCTTCTTCTTCTTCTTCTTCTTCTTCTTCTTCTTCTTCTTCTATCACTCACAACCTCAACAGGATCCAAGCCATCGCTATCAATAACGAATACTTGTCGGATATCATCCAAGTTATCACCATCACGATTTTCTGAATTAACTATTCATGAATCACTAGGTATCTGTTTGATTCATAAGATATGTGAAGAAAATTATGTATGTAAGGAAATGGAAATAAATTTTTCTACCCGAACGACGGAAAACGCGATATGGAAGATGGAATTCCGTGACAAAGATTTAACAGGGCATCCATCAACATCTCTGTTCGCTTTTGGGAATCTAGGTGAATCCGACAATGAGAGTGTTGAAGAAGCTGAAGATATCTGTGTTGATGGAAAGTTTTTGAAACGACTCGAACTCGCTGACTGGTGCTAATAGGAAGTTTCTTAGAAGAAACAAGCCGGCGTCTGAAACAACTCGAAGAAAAGGCTAGAAACATGGTGCAGCATCGCCGTACGCTTGGGCAAGCATTTGGTGCATTTGGTGAGTGGCTTTCTTCTCGAGTTGGAAAAGGAAAAGAAGAGCTTCCCGCAAATGACGTTTTCCTGGCACAAAGGTTGACATATTCTGAACCCAAAATAATGATTTTTATAAAGTACGTGAAGAAAGTTATATATAAGTAGAAAGCTGATAATACAGAGAGCATTATAACATTAAATTCGTTAAAAAATTTTATTTTGTCAAAATATCAACAACAAAAAACGTGATAATTAATTTCTAGACCTAATAGTTTCATAATTCAGATTAGCTGAATAAATGTCTTTTTAAGTGCTCAGTTTTTACTGCAATTTAGCGAGGCTTATCTTTAACTATCTAAAAATGTTAATATCTATATAGAAAGTTGGATTTGAGCACGCGTACTGGTATCATTCCATTAGCATACCAGACTCTATGAACAATTGGCGCAAACAATACGAGCCGAACTGTATTAATAATTCACGTCACCACGAATAACACTTAACGATTAAAAAAGAACTTTATTAATACATTTCATAAAATTGCGGTTGAGATTAGCGTGATCATTAAATTATCTTTTCATCACAGAGAATATTTTTTTAAACGTGTACTAATTATATCTTTCAAGATTAAAATCAGTCAGGAATAGGAAACGGGAATAGATCACTTCGTACACACATAATACATTAGTTAACAGCATAGTCTATTTATTATTTTTTTTTGTTAAATTGTTTTACTTGTTCAATTAGTTTACTTCCATCAGTACTCACTCATTTAAAAAAAAACATTTAGATATAGACATCTCGGAAAACAGCTCATGGGAAGAAACATACAAGCTCGGCCGGCGGGAGTGTCTCCTATACGGCAACTTGGCCCGTCCCTTGGAATGGCCAAGGAACAAAGAAGAAATTAATACACGCGTCGTCGTGTATTAATTAAATAATGCGTGCCGTGACACCTTAATCGACGTGTCGTAACACTCACGGCACTATTTAAGTGATCGAACTTCCGATCACAGGTCAGTGTGGTCATTCGTCATTCAATCCATCGACGAGCAATACACATCCATCGCTCTGCACGGACATCCTCCACACCGTACAAGGAAGTGAACTCAACCACGTTCCTGCCTGCCGCACAAAGATCCAGCCGTACAACTGCAGGTTCACACCGCACAACTCCACGCACAACCAAGAGCAACCAGCCACCGTTCAACAAAGCAGTCGAGCCGGAAGAGGCCGACTTTAATTCTTGTTGTTAACGAATAAATTATATTTCTACCACTGAACCACCAACCAAAGGAGGAAGCCAAGGCGACCTCCTTACAACTCCCTCTGTCGCCTATACGGCAACTTGGCCCGTCCCTTGGAATGGCCAAGGAACAAAGATGAAAATAATTAATACACGCGTCGTCGTGTATTAATTAAATAATGAATGCCGTGACACCTTAGTCGACGTGTCGTAACACTCACGACACTATTTAAGTGATCGAACTTCCGATCAGTCAGTCAGTCAGTCATTCATTGGTCATTGGTCACTGTCACTGGTCATCTGTTCCATATACACGGGCACTCTCTGGACACATCCTACGAAGAAGTCCCGGACCGTTACGTTGCTGAAGTCAAGCCCTGCCTGCCGCACACCTGCTGAAGATCCAGCCGTACAACCGCAGGCGCACGATCTACAATCCACCCGACCAAGAGCGCACAGCCTCCGTTCAACAGAGCAGTCGAGCCAGAAGAGGCCGACGTTAATTGTGCCGTTCGTATCTAATAAATTTTATTTTCTACCACTGAACCACACCACAGGAGGAAGCCAAGGCGACCTCCTTACAACTCCCTCATTGTTTTCAGTCATTGCTCTTAACGAGGTTATTGGTAAGTCGTTTTAACATTTTTTTTTTAAATTTCGATATTGGTGGAATAATTAAATAATCATTTTAATTTTGTTACTTTAATATTTTATGCTATAGTCGTCGCCAAATGAGATTACCACCGCAAAATGTGGCGCACTTTTTTAAATATTATTTTTAGGATTATTATTATTTTCTACATTTATTCCACGATTGAAACAAACGTATAAAACATATTCTTCAATTTATTTAAGCAAAAACAGTATATAACGAAAATTAACAAGAAAATTAAATGAAAAAAATAATATTTAAAAAAGTGCGCCACATTTTGCGGTGGTAATTGCATTTGGCGACGACTATATTATTTTATTAGGGCATTTATAATTGTTCATTTTGGATGAGATTCGAACTCACGCGGGAAAATCCCAAAAATTAGGATTTTGATCAACAAAAGTGGAAGAAGACCGAATCCGGAAAAAACGTAAGCAATTCGTAAGATTCCAGCTCGAAATATAAAAAGGAAGTTACAAGCTTTTTAGGGCATGATCACCTATTATTCACCATTCATACCAATGCTGAAGAAAGGTTGTATTTTGTTTTGATGACATTTTTAATTTTTTATGGTTTAGCCTAGAGGACATTTTGACTGAACAATTTATCAAGGAGATGACAAAGTTTCAGCACAAACTTTTGGATGTCGATGCTAGTCCTGTTATTATTAGAACACTAGTTATAATGTTTTATTATGTGCTTGTTTTAAATGTTATTTATTGAATAAAGCTTGTTATCTTCTTCATTTTTCTCAAAGTTTTAATACAGTCCGTTTCAATATCCTAGGTTCACCCGACTTTTTTCAACTTTTTGGTGTTTTTGGCGTGAAAATTTTGGGTATATGAGTGCAAGTGATAATGACTAAATCTACATCAAGTCATCTGCTGATTGCTGGAAATAAGCTGCTCAAACAATGCCGCGAGGAGCACATTTGTCATAAGTTGAGCAAGGTCTAATAACGGCTCTCAAACAAGCTGGTCTCTCGAATAGCGGCATCGCGTGGCAATTAAACATATCTCAGGACTGCATCAAACAGTTTCTACGCATTCCGAGACACTACGATCAACGTAAAACTCCAGACCGACGTCCAATTCGAGCAGCTCCCTGACCGTAAATCAGCTGAGGAATGACCAAGGACTATTGACAAGCAAGACCATGACATGGCGAGTCCTACGAAACACGGCTACGTTGAAATATTCGAAAATGATGCCTACAACAATGCTTACAGCCCAACACAAACAGAAGTGGTTGGAATTCGCTCGATTGCCACGATACGGCCACGGATTGGAAAACGTTGAAAAATCTTTAAATACGGATAATTTTTAAATAAAAACGTTTAAGGTGGTGTTCTAAAATTTAAAAAAATAATTCAGATGGCCCTGATGGATAAAAAAAAGAGCGCAGAACAATGTCGCCACGGAACTTCGGAGGTGGCAGTGTTATGGTCTGGGGATCATTTTGTGGATCAAATACTGCTAGACTGGACTTTGTCACTGTGAGGATGAACTTTCAAGGCTATCAACAAATTCTGACACAGAATTTGTTGTGAAAGAACCTAAGATATTGAAACGGACTGTAGAAATTAACTATAAACGGGAAAAATTTCATAGAAACTTAAAAAGGGAAGTCACTTTAGCGTCCCTTTGAGAATTTGATGAAACCTGGATCATTGATAGATTCGAAAGCGCTGATTCCAAATCCGTTTTCAAAATCGACACAATTTTTCTCTGAGCCGAGATATGAGCCGCCAAAGTGGGTTTTAAATATTGATAAGGTTTCTTAATAGAAATTAATTATAAACGGGAAAATTGCATAATAATTTAGTATTAAATTTTAAATACTTTCAAATTTCATAGAAATTTAATAGAAAATGGGATTTAAACTTACAATTTTACTGAATTAAATGCAGCTTAAAATGTATGAAAGTAGACGGTGTTTGAAAAAAAATAAAATTTGAGATATAGCCACAAGTTCAAAAAACTTGTGGCTATTAATTTCTTATTCTATCTATTTTTCTTTTCCTTCTTTTTCTTCTTCTTTGCCTTTCTCTTCTTTCTTCTATCTCTTTCTGTTTTCCTTCTTCTATCCCTTCTTCCTCTTATTTCAAATATTTTTCTTCCTTCTTCTCTTTTTCTTTCTATTCTTCATTTGTTTGTCTTCGGTGCCTTTTTATGTCTCTCTTTATTTCTTTCTATTTTTGTATTCCTCTTCCTTTATCATTTCTTTTATTTTTCTATTTTTCATCTTCTCTCTTTGGTCACATTTCTTCTCTTTTTTCTTTTTTCTTTCTGTTTTTCATTTTTCTCGTTTTTTTGTCTTCTTATGTCTCTCTTTATTTCATTTTTTCATTAATTTCTTCATTCTCTTTTTTGTATTCCTCTTTCTTTATCATATTTGCTATTTTTCTATTTTCTCTTCTCCCTTTCCCCCTTTCCCCCTTTCTCCCTTTCTCCCTTTCTCCCTTTCTCCCTTTCTCCCTTTCTCCCTTTCTCCCTTTCTCCCTTTCTCCCTTTCTCCCTTTCTCCCTTTCTCCCTTTCTCCCTTTCTCCCTTTCTCCCTTTCTCCCTTTCTCCCTTTCTCCCTTTCTCCCTTTCTCCCTTTCTCCCTTTCTCTCTTTCTCCATTTCTCCCTTTCTCCCTTTCTCCCTTTCTCCCTTTCTCCCTTTCTCCCTTTCTCCCTTTCTCCCTTTCTCCCTTTCTCCCTTTCTCCCTTTCTCCCTTTCTCCCTTTCTCCCTTTCTCCCTTTCTCCATTCTCTTCTTCTATCTATTTTCTTTATTACTTTTCATTTCTTCCTCGATTCCTATTTCTCTTTTCCTTCCTCTTCTTCTATCCTGTCATCCTCTTTCTTTCTTCTATCTCTTAAACGTTTCCGAATCAAATTTTTGCAAAAATGGTTATCAAACACCTCTGGAAATTAAAGGGACCGTAGAGAACATCAAGTAATATTTCTTTGGAATTGGCAACAAGATTTAACCAAAGCACACCGAATCTAACTAGAAAATAATTGGCTGGAGATTCCCAAGGATTTCTGCAAATAGAATAACAAGTGATAAATTAAGAGCATAATGTTTATTATTGTTAATAAAGTTAGAAATATTATTAATGATATTATTAAAGCTAGCGTCCGTAGAAATAAGGAGTCTCGATGGTTTGGGTCGGATAAGTGTTGTCAAATACAAAGCACCATGGACAGGCTCTTTGTTGTTTTGTGCGATACTGATCTCCTGCAAAATTGGGTATTAAGAAAAATTCTATGTTGAGAAAGTTGACGATTTAAATTGTCGAATTATAAAAAATAGAAATCCTAATCTTGACTAATTGATGGCTCATATTTCAGACACAATAGTTATTTACCCACTTAAAACTTAAAGTACACTTAAATCATTGATAATACTTTCAAAAACAAACCTGGTCGCACAAATTGATTCTTATACCAATCTCCTCGTCCAGCATAATATCCTTGATACAAATCTTGTATAGGCGTGTGCGTTTTCAAATCTATAAGCTTTATTAATAAACGTATTTCCGTTTGAATGATGTACGTTGACCCTTGGTGCCGCCGTCTTGGTATGGTCCGACGATGTTGCGACGCGATGTGGGGCCAACGTTGATTCCGAAGGATGTTGCCTACAAATTAAAGAAACAAAGTCTTTGTTTGATATTTTGTGGATACTATGTGTTACGTATCGCGTGACATCACCACGTTGTTATCATAACCAAGATCTTTACGTGTATTTAATATTTATATATATTATATATACCGAAGATCCCCGAAGAACCAGATCGATTGGTAAAACAAGCAGTCATCAAGCCGACCAACCTGTCAGCACAGCCTCCATACTATCAACGAGAGCGACCCGCAGAGAAGCCGCTTCAACCGACAGCAGTTACAAGATATTCGCCGCCAACGCCGCAGCAGCTGCCACGACGACCAGTGCACCGTCTTCAAGTGGACTCAAGAAAGAAGCCTTATTCTTAATTTTTGTAACTGTTCTTATATTATTATTGCGGGAGGTGTTATATATATATATATATATTATCAAAATCTAAGAATATGAAAGGTTTGATTTGATCATTTTTGAATTATTTTCAATGGTCTCATAGATAAAATGAAACAAATATTCAATTTACGTGAATAATTTCTCTGTTTTTCATTATATTTCTTCAAAATTTCTAGATCACGTCAGATTTATTACTTTTATTTTTTATAAAAATAAAATTGGAATTGTCAATTTCTCAGATTTTGATAATATATATATTAAATACACGTAAAGATCTGGGTTATGATAACAACGTGGTGATGTCACGCGATACGTAACACTATGGCTTTCCTTCAGTTATATTTTGTCGAATAAAGGTAGAAAATGAATATTTCTAGTTTCCGTTGATGCAAAGTGACTCTATTTGTAATAAATTCTTTCGAAGCATAAAACAGATTTTAAAATCTAAGCTTCTGATATCATAAGTTAGCATCCATTTTTATCATTTCAATAGGTGTGGCGGTTGGATGAAGATTCGGCTCAAACACAGAAGCATCTCGCAGCATCACGCAAAAAGCAATTTCTCATCGATTGAAAGCAATGGATGCCCTATGAGCTCTCAGAACGCAACAACTTCACAAATCTTGTTGGACAGATTTCAAAGAAAGCATTTTTTACTGGCGATTAAAAGTGGGTGTACTCCGACAATCCGAAGCGAAGAAAATCGTGGGTTAGTCCCGCTGAACCGACAACTTCGACCGCCACGGGAAGAAGGTCTTACTGTGCATATGGCGGGACTAATAAGGAATTCTGTACCACACAAAATGCAAATGAAGATTTTATAATATTCAATCGCACCTTATTATTTTCCACGTCTAAATTTAGTCTTAATTTTCACGTGACTTTATCAGGTTTTTCCTAAACTATCCGAGATCATGAATATATTCACTGAATATTCTCTTACAGCGGAACGCCAAATGGAACGATTGAAAATGTGTTCAAAAAACGTGCTCAAATCTAATATTTTGTGAAGGTTTTACTATTTTCAGATAGTTTATGAAAAATTTGACAATCTGGAATAGGCAACAATTTTGTAAATTTTACGTGAAAGTTGTATTGCGCGTGTAAAAATAAGAAAGGTCATGTTTCAATTTGGCGTGCAGTGGATTTATGAGCTCCTATTTTTATAATGGCATTTGGCGTGCTGTACTCTGAACTGCTCCAACTTGGCGAAATAATCACTGCGAATCGCTATCAACATCAACTAGCGCAGTTGCGGCAGGAAATCGAAGTAAAAAGACCAGAATGGGCGTGTCGACTCGAAAAGGTCATATTGCTTCATAAAAACGCTGTCTCTCAAGCGGTGAAGGATACGTCTAAAATAAATAACGGTTAATGAAGCTACAGTTGACGTGCATTAAGGCAAGCAATAAATTTAAAAACTATCGCCATCCGGAAATGAAAATTTTTAAAAATTTAGTTCTAGTTTATTCTTTTCCATGTGGGCTATTTTGAATTTTATATAGTGAACTATGGCTAATTTTAAGGCATAAAACTCATATTGTCCTTTTGGGAGATCGGTGCCTAATGGAAGAGGAAAAATTAGGATGGAATGAGAATCTCGTTTGGACGGTCATCTTCTCATCTCTCATCAATGTGTGTGAAAATGGATAACACGCATTGAAGAGGAACAGACGAAAAATTCGTTTGTGGCCGTCCATCCGAAACAATTATTTTTTCTCTTCCATTAGTATTTTTTGCTTCATCCGATATCTGAAAGGGACAATATAACATTAAGAATGATTGTTAAATAAATTTCGGGAGCGTTAGATGAGCCAGTGCTTATATGAAGAATTTCACATACAATCATGAAATAGTTTGCTCAATGAACCCACCTTCAACTTGATCAAATCATCCGCTACAGATGCTCTCGATCCGATGTCTACGCCTGCTCCCTGACTATCCCATTCAACCACTCCGCCCCTTTAACCCAAAATCAATTAACAACAAATATTATCTCTGGCAAAATAACTTGTTGTGCTGCCAAATCTTAAAGATCTTATCCCTTGATCCAAACTCGACGGCTCCATCATTTGGCGTTACATCAACCACTGCTCCCAAACTGAAACAAACTTCAATTCTAACCGTCTTGAAGAATCACGAAACCTTTGGCCAATTTGAGTTTCATCCTCAATCAACGGCACATGATACTGTCGTAACAAGCGAACATCGACGCCGTTGTGATATCCATAAGCGGCTCCTTTGCGATCCGTCAGCCCGATGCGCTCTTCTTTCAGCACCTCAACTCGCGGTCCCAAACAAAGGTTCTCCTTGATGCCTGGAGTCAAGCAAGTGATGGCTGATCTTGAAAATCAAGGATTTTGGGTGGTTTTTGTTCGTGAATGATACCGTAGTGTGAATGGAATGTCCACGCCGTCCTTGAAAGCAATCGATGCTTGCCGTTTTTGACGGAAAATTGAGCACAAGCTAGGAATTAGGAGAATAGAAGTTAGCAGAAGAAGTCTCATTGGGGTTTTCAGAGGATTTGTTTTTATTATTGTCGTTGGAATGGATTCGAAATGGAGGAACGAGTTTTTTCTGGGCTTGAGGCCAAATGGGTGGAAGAGAAGGAGAAGGAAAAGGAGAATGACATTGGATTGGGTTGTAATAAAATATATTTTTTATAAATTGATTAATTGCGTAATAATGAAATGCTAAAAGTTTCTGGTTTTTTGGATAAATAGGATAGAATTATGACAGTAAAAATAATAATAATAATAATAATAAAACAATTTGTTAATTATTTAAATCTTACAAGGGAAGTCACTTTAGCGTCCGCTTGAGATTTTGATGAGACTTGCACCATTGATAGATTCGGATGCGCTGATTCCAAATCCGTTTTCAAAAACGGCGCAATTTTTCTCTGAGCCGAGATATGAGCCGCCAAAGTTTATTTTTGACAGCTTTATTGACGTGCATAAACCATAAAATGTCCGACACAAGGAATAACTTAATTAAATAAGAAAATTATTTTGGGTGAGAAAGGTGGTAGCAGCGAGTGGATGGATCAAATGGAATGGTATAGTTATTATGGGTGGTTATTTCGACGTGTTTTAATTATTGATAAAGTTTATTTCGATTTGCTATGCAGTTTGCAACTTTAATAGCTTTAATCATTTCTTCAATTAATTATTGCAAGTTGTTGAAAAAATATTTCATTCTTTTTTAAAAGTTAATGATTAAACAGCCAACAAAATTAATTTTCATTGATAAAGTTAAAATATGTCCTAGCAACATTTATGAAAATAAACTACATACCATGGTATCAGCGAGTGTGAAATAAGTTGCCACCATGCCTGTGAAAGCGTTTGACATGATGATGATCACTAACATTTTTTTTCATAAATTACTTTTGAAATTTTGTTCCATGAGTTTGTCGACATGGAACTGACAAATAATAGAACTGACGATTTTCCGTAATTTTTTTTTAATTGGTGGAATATTCATACGTCGCGATGTGCTGGCTGACTGCCCTGAACTTTTCAGGAACTACTGAATCATAAATCTTGGTAGTCTTTCATAACGGTGATGCTACCCCGATTATCACATTTCCTGTCCTCTGTCAAACCAAATGAGGGGTGTTTTCTTCAATGGCGAAGAGGATCTCAAAAACTGTCTCAACAACTTCTTCAACAGTCGAAGAAAAATTTTTTGTTCAAATAAATCTTTGTGAATACTCTATGAACTAATTTCTCAACCCAATACCTTGTATAAGCATATTTTCATTCCTTCCTATGCTGCCGCCTTTACCCTCATACACAAAATCAGCCGAAAATTCTTTTGGTAATAAACTTTTTTTCAACTGAATCACATGTTTCCAAAAACATTTTATGTCTTCAGTTCCATAAAATTTCTGATAGAAATCATGGTACATCTTGTATCACAAATATGCTTGAGAAGATAAGACTGACATATTCTGTGTATAAGGGTAAAGCGGGATACATAGCAAACATTTTTATACGAAGTAGGTTAAGATAAGGTAGCATAAACGTTGTGAAAGACTATACCAAGATTTATAATTCAGTAGTTCCTGAAAAGTTCTGGGCAGTCAGCCCGCACATTTATGAATATTCCACCAATTAAAAAAAAATTACGGAAAATCGTCAGTTCTATTGTTTGTCAGTTCTATGTCGATAAATTCATGGAACAATATTTCAAAAGTAATTTATGAAAAAAATTTTGGCGATTATCATCATTCCAAACGCTTTCACAGACATGGTGGCAACTTTTTTCATACTCGCTGGTACCATGGTCCCGGTTCAATATACAACGACCAGAAAAATTTAAACCACCGGCATAATTATTGTTTCTTTTCATAAATGTTGATAAAATATAATTTAACTCTACCAATGAAAGTTAATTTTATTTGCTGTTTAACCTTTTAAAAACGAATGAAATGTTTTTCAACAACTTGCAAAAATTAATTGAAGGAATGATTAAAGTTATTAAAGTTGTAAATTGTATAGAAAATCGAAATAAACATTATCAATATTTAAAACCCATCGAAATAACCACCCATAATAACTATACCATTCCATTTGATCCATCCACTCGCTGCTGCCACATTTCTCACGCAAAATAATTTTCTTATTTAATTAAGTTATTCCTAATGTCGGACATTTTATGGTTTATGCACGGCAATAAGGCTGTCAAAAATAAACTTTGGCGGCTCATATCTCGGCTCAGAGCAAAATTGCGCCGTTTTTGAAAACGGATTTGGAATCAGCGCATCCGAATCTATCAATGGTGCAAGTCTCATCAAAATCTCAAGCGGACGCTAAAGTGACTTCCCTTGTAAAATGGATAGAAAATAGCTCAATAATTTTTTTTAAATCTGCGGAGACGTATAAAAAGATTTATGTTATGTTTTTGGGGTTGCTGGTGGTCCGCATTTTATATAACAATTCCAACTAAAATGTTTTGAAAGGTTTAGTTGATACCACTGCCCTCCACGTAAATATATCGATGAGCTTTTCTTCAGATGAAATAGGAAACGTAACGAAGAATGAAAGATGGCATCAATCAATCTTAAATCTTGATCTTCTTTAAAGTTGTACAGAAAGAATAAAATATTATAGTCGTCGCCAATTCGATTACCACCGCAAAATGTAGCGCACTTTTTTAAATATTATTTTTTCATTTAATTTTGCAGATTATTTTCTTGTTTATGCTCGTTCCTGCTTTTCGGACGGGTCGGAATTCAATGGGTACTGCGTCCAGTTGGCTCCCGGTATGATCCCAGATACCTGTCGACGGTAGTCGAGAAGAGTTGGACAGTTGCCAGTACAAGAGATACTACATTGGCTGAAACAATAACAATTCTGGTTACAACCATTGGCAAAAGGCAGACGTCCTTGGCATTTAGAAGCTCTATGGCAGAGTGCTGTTTTCGGAGAAAAACAAACCCACATGATGATCAGATGTTGAGAAGGTCACGGATGGACTATTTAAACACAGTTTCCGCTCAGTCAAGAAAAAGCATAAGTTGAAGCAAAAGAAGAAATTGCTCAAGGTCTTATTCCGAACTCCCTACTCCACTGATATTAAGTGATTGACATTACCATATATTACTTTATATTCCATTGTATATATTCTCATTCGAATAAATATATATATATATATATCCTGAGAGCCATTATCTTAAAATACCAGTTACGCACCGTTAAGCACGGTGGAGGAAGTTGTATGGTGTGGAGTTCCTTTTCCGGAAACGGCATGAGCCCAATTCATACTATCATGGACCACGTCTACAAGGATATTCTAAAATTCAAAACGCTGCCACATTACAAAGCCATGGGCATTCCAGCTTCTCTCAAACGACGTTGGACGGTCGAGGTCGATGGGGAAACCGGAGAATTCATGAAATTATTCAGGCTTTCCTTAAAATATCTCCGATGCTTTCAGTTTTTTTTTAGAAATTTCGTCTTAAAGTGGCTCTTTTGAGGATCTGTTTTTAATAGATCATTTGGCGTGCATTTTGACGTGCTTCTGTTTAATACCTAGTGGGTTGAGGAATAAGATTTTATTGTTTATGTTGTATAGGGATCAGACGAAATGTATATTTTGTGACAGAAAGATAAGCTGAGAGCTAAAGCGCACACTTTACAAGTCTATCTTGAAATTCCCGGAAATATTTTTTTATATTATCTTTTGTTTCACAACAATTTTCTTGGCAAAGTGTACATATTTATCTGATAGCTCGTTTTCTGCTCTACAAAACTGTGTTTTTAGTTTGTTCTGAAATTTTAAATTTTCATCATTTTTCAGGCTCAGAAATGAACTATCCAGAAGGCAAAAATCAGCTCTTCTTCGCTTTTCATAAAAAGCGTAAAGCAGTCGAAGCCACTGGGGAAATATGCAGTGTGTATGGAGAAGGTGTCTTCTTCCTTCTTAAACTCGGGGCCTGGATACCTCATGAGCTCAACGGACAATTCAAAGAAAATCGGCGATTTTTGTACCGAATCGTCACGGGAAATAAAGAATGGTTCCTGTACGTCAATCTGCAGCAAAGAAAGGAGTGGGTGGCTCCAGGAGATACGCCAAAGCCGAGAGTCAAGCAAGATCTTCACCCAAAAAAGACCATGATCTGCGTTTGGTAGAACTGGGAAATGCTCGAAAGAAACACCATAGTCAACAAGGAGCTCTATGTTGTCCAGCTGCGCCGAGGCTATTCGACTTAAAAGACGCGATCGACAAGGCCAAGTCATCTTACTCCAGGACAACGCCAGGCCGCATGTTGCACAAACCGCCCTCCATAAGCTCGAATGAGAGCTTCTTCAGCATCTACCGTACTCTCCAGACCTTGCGCCTTCTGATTATCACCATTTCCACTCTCTCTCAAACCAAATGAGCATTCGATGACGAAGAGGACCTCAAAAACTGGAATTATTGTTTTTTGGTCAAATAAATCTTTGTGAAAAAACTCTACAATAATAAAAAAATGTATTTATGCATAATATATCAAATAGAAAAATAGTGAAACTTGCCCACAATAATATATTTCAATGTATGACTACCCCATTCCAGACTACCCCCCCCCATTCGAAGCTATATTAAATCTACAAAAATTCACATGGAAAATTTCCTTAAAAGAAAATGAGCGATTGTTATTCGTAAAAATATTTGCTCCCCAGATTTGCCAGTCCTCAATAAATGCCTTTATCTCTTCACATATAGAAAAGTGTATAATAGTAATATTGGCCTGTAAATTTAAATGACTCTCCAAAACTGACACATTTACAATCAACTGTATCGCTCGATATCCTTTATAGCCTAGGCCTAGGGAATATAATTCTTCTTACAGCTATCCGCTAACTTTTTCCCAAAGGAAATTCTGATGATCTTTTCTTATCATGAAAGGTTGTAAATAATAAAGAGCAAGTCATTCTTATGATAGGAAGGTTCTAGGATATGGAACGGTTCAATATTCATCAGGGATAATAGGTGATGTTTACTAAATGGATCGATCCCAGTATTGTTCAACAAACATTCCCATCGGATTAAACTGATTTCATATTCACACCTTGTCATGGTAGAAGAATGCAATACTGGAGGGATGAAGCTTCCCATACCTCCCACAGGTGCCAAATGTGACATCAATCGGATTAACCGGCACCGGATGCCTTTCGGCTAAGGAATAACAGGAGAGTGATGAGATGAGAGCCGGAAGAATTACAGCTCTTGCTCCACCAGACTTTCAAATGGATGCTGAATATGAGAAGGACTTGAACAATGCTGCCAATTCTGATCATCCAGATGATGATGATGATCTTTCAATTATTTTAACTCTGCTAATGCGCCAGTTTTTATTTCTCACCCCGCTTCCATAACTACTATTGTTTCTAAACATTTCATATATCAATTAATTTTCTTAACTTGGTTTTAATTTTTGTTTTAAATTTTCACACCGGTACGTGATGATTACACTTGTTGCGAAGGTTGCATTAATTGTATATTTTTGTTTTGATAGTTATGAAATGAAAAATTTGTTTTTACAACCCAAAGGCGGAATGAAAGATCGTATTTATCTGCAAAATTCTGATTGAAAATCATTTAGAAATTAACTTTTCCAGTAAATTATATATTTTTTCAGTTAAATTTGCGATTTCAATACTAATTCTCACATAAACATATTTATATTTTCTTAGAAAAAACATTTTTGCAATTATTTTCCATCACTCTTTAACGGATAAGTAATTTCTTGCATACGGCCTCAATTTTTCTATTTTTTTAAATTTTATACGTAGTGTTTTTATTGTAACGCAACAAAATTAATAGTAATGTATTCTCATACCAGTGGGCGTGCTGTACTCTCGATTATATGCCCAGAGCACATTAACTTATTATTATTCTTATTTTTACAACTGCCCGCTAACTTCTTCCCATAGGAAATTCAGAATATTTTGCTTATCTTGAAAGGTTGTAAATAATAAAGAGCAAGTCATTCTTATGATACGAAGGCTCTATGATATGGAATGGTTCAATATTCATCAGGGATAATAGGTGATGTTTACTAAATGGATCGATCCCAGTATTGTTCAACAAACATTCCCATCGGATTAAACTGATTTCATATTCACACCTTGTCATGGTAGAAGAATGCAAGACTGGAGGGATGAAGCTTCCCATACCTCCCACAGGTGCCAAATGTGACATCAATCGGATTAACCGGCACCGGATGCCTTTCGGCTAAGGAATAACAGGAGAGTGATGGGATGAGAGCCAGAACAAGTTCGATCTCATTCAATTTTAACAGATTAATTTTTATTTACCTTGACTGATTGGGTCTAATCTGTGGGTTCAATACGCCATAGCTTCATAAACCATTTTATGATTGCGGCAAAATTTGTAGATTTTCTCTAAATTGTTGAAATGAGTGACTGAAATTTAAGATTCTAAAACTCTTCCAGTTATTATTATAACATTTGGCATCAATGTCGAATAAAAGGTATAACCATTGGCCTGGTAGCCTGGCCGGAGCAAAAATATCATTTTGTTGCAAAAATTTGGTTACAGAAATAATTTATGAAGCTATGGTGGATTGAACCCGCAGAATAGACCCAATCAGTCGAGGTAAATAAAAATTAATCTGTTAAAATTGAATGAGATCGAACTTGTTCCGGCTCTCACCCCATCACTCTGCTGTTATTCCTTAGCCGAAAGGCATCCGGTGCCGGTTAATCCGATTGATGTCACTTTTCGCACCTGTGGGAGGTATGGGAAGCTTCATCCCTCCAGTCTTGCATTCTTCTACCATGACAAGGTGTGAATATTAAATCAGTTTAATCCGATGGGAATGTTTGTTGAACAATACTGGGATCGATCCATTTAGTAAACATCACCTATTATCCCTGATGAATATTGAACCGTTCCATATCATAGAGCCTTCGTATCATAAGATTGACTTGTTCTTTATTATTTACAACCTTTCATGATAAGCAAGATCATCAGAATTTCCTTTGGGAAAAAGTTAGCGGGCAGTTGTAAAAATAAGAATAGTTATAAGTTAATGGGATCTGGGCATATAATCGAGAGTACAGTTAATTGTAAATCTGTCTCACCTTGGGATTTGGTTGGTTGTATATTTGATAACAATTATTATCAATATATATAAGAAATAGAGAATTGCAATTTTATTAGGGTGAACCAAATTTTTTTCCGATTTTTTAATAAAAAGTTTAAACATAATTTTACAAGGCATGAAAAATAATTAGGTTTCGAAGTAAAGACCATTTGACTCTATGGCTTGAACCCATCTATCGGCAAGTTGTTCGATCCAGCTGCGGTAGCACTCCTTGTTCTTAATAATACTTTAATAATACTTTATTCATTCACCATATCATAATACATTAAGAGAACAGGAGAACAAATAATTAAGATGAACAACTGATCCCGCAAGAGATCCAAGTTCAAATCAATAAATTAGGAAATGCATACATATACAGTGGGTTAAAAAAAAATTCATATTAGTACAGTAGTGACTTCGGAATATCATCAATAATATTTACAGGTCATAACTATTAGGAATCCATATTTTTACATGCTTCAATGCTTCAAGTCTCATCAAAATCTCAAGTTGACGCTAAAGTGACTTCACTTGTTAAACTATCTAAAAATCTCAACGAAATATTAGAATTGAGAATCTCTATTGAGTACCGTTTAATACGATCTAAGTTGGTATGCCCAAGATTTTCTTCGGTTATATGATGCAACAAAATATGCATAACCATTACGAAATGTAAATTATTACATATTATTGCTAAAAGTTTGGGAACCCATATATTCATGAGATGTCTGATAGAAGTAGCACATTAATTGAAAATAATGTTAAAGAGTTTCACGTGCACGTCAAATGAAATCGACCATTTCTCAATATTGAAACGATTATACAAGCGATATACTCTTGCACTCCACTGCCACGAGTTACTGACCATTTGCAAAATTCCGCGCCCCAATTGCGCAAAATACGCCATTTATAAAATAAAATATTGAAAATTAGAATAATAAGTTAAAAGGTTGATTTTGCAATTGGTGCGAAGGCTTTTGCAATGCTCTGTGAGCACCTACAAGGTTGTGCTCACCTACAAGGCTGTGCTCATGATATGTTGTAGAGCAAAAAATTCCGTATAAGATAGTCTAACGCGAGTTTCTCAAAATGAGCACATTCTTCTAAAATGGAGCATCGAAATGTCACCATGAAAAAAATTTTCCCAAAAGTTTTTGCTGAGTTTCTCGGCTCTATGAGCTCGTAGCGCGTTGTGCTCAGGCTCATTTTATAGAGCTTGATGCGCTGAAAACGGTAGTGAAAAAGAGCTCTTACGCCCAAACTGGAGCATCGACCATGTGCAAAAAATTACCAAATTTTAAAAAAATTACAAAAAATGCGGTTTCTTGGCAGTGGAGAGTGTCTTTAAATTGTTACGTCTTCTCAACAAAACATTTGAGCATGTTCACCGAGCTCATTTTATTACCATATCAGTTGCCATGCCAAATGTAAATTACGATTTCGAACTTTTTGACCGTGCCTGTAAAATTTTACGTCTTTTTAACAAAATTATTTTTAAGACAATTTAATAAGACTTGTCTTAAACTATTTAAAAATAGTAATAACTTCACAAAATGTTAATTTTGAGCACGTTTATTGAGCTCATTTTATTACCATACCAATTTTGCGTGAGCCAGTATAATTTTAAAAAGACGATATTTATTAAGTGAAGTTTATTAATTCGATACTAATTACGTGGAGACTTTACGTGTATCTATTAAGGCAGAATAGTGTTATAAAGCCAATATAATTTTATAAAATTCGATATTACTATTGTTGTTAATTACATGGAAACTTTACGTTGAGCTACACTAGGTGACAAAAGATTTGTCACAAATGTTTTTTCGGGTTTAACTTTTTTGTGACCTGACCAAATTGGCTGATTTTTTGATATTTTATGTGAATCAGTGTTTAAAATGTTATAGTAGCAAAATTTGGTTTAAATTACCATGGCAATTTCGGTAGCACGCATTCCGTTTTCCCTCATATTGATAACAGCTTGCCGGGTGGCGTTTGGAGTTTCTTTACGTGGAGTCATCTCTAAAATGTTGCCAATTACTGCTATTTTCAATAAATTATGAAAAAAATATAATTGAACTTTAAAAATTATTAAAAAATGCAGTGCAAGAAAAGTGCGTAATATCTTTGAGCTACGCGTTTTACGATAAACTCTTGTCACTGTAAAACGGATCATCGTAATCACAAGCGGGAATTTGTAAAATAATCTACAACCATATGAATCTATCATATCAAAAAATCAGGTCAAGTCACAAAAAAGTTAAACCCGAAAAAACATTTGTGACAAAACTTTTGTCAGCTAGTGTATAAAGCTAGTATAATTTTAGAAAGTCAGCATTACTTAAATGAAATTACTATGAGCATTAGTAGCTCTTATTTACAAATCTTAGAACACGTTAGAATCTATTTTTATCATTTCAGGACCTGCTTTAGCCCCCATTATTGTGTGTCCACCAATCTGTCAATTGAACCTCCAAGGTGAATTCACACCTTTTACCACATTCCATGGTACGCCCCGGATTAATGAGCCCATCCCAGCCCCCTTACACTCCCCCTTAAACCATCCTATAAATAGTGAGCATCAAGTGGTTGTGAGCAGAATCATCTCAACAATGAACAGACTTGCCTACTTGATCAGCCTTCTTCACTTGGTTGCTTGCAAATACAACTGGCTCACAGTTGTGCTTGTCGATTTCCAGTTGAGAGAGGAATGCACAAAGTTTTGGAATGAGCACAACAATTGCGCCAATCCGAGTTTAAGAGTTAGTTGCTGCTTTTTTCGTTTCAAATTGATTCAATAATTGTTTCAGATTTCTGCCAATATTGGACGACAAAGATTCGCTTCTGCTTCATGGCCAATATCGGAAAGATTGTTTGAGGTAGGGTTTTTTCCAAAAATTTTAGAATTAAAATTGCATTTTGAAGGCAGAGAAGAGGTACTTCACTTCACAATGGAAGACCACGATCACGTCGCTTCTTGTATCGGCGCAAGTTGAAGGCGAGAACGCACTGAACCCGTTTGGTCTTCATCCCAAGTGCGATTCGGGCTACAACTCGTTCACATTCAATGCCACGGAGGAGCAGCAAATCCGCTCGGATAATGGAAGAACAACGAATACACGCATCGCTTCCATTCATTCGCAATGCTTCACCGCCAAGATGCTCATTCGCATCGATACCGAATGCCCGAATTGCCGAATGAAGTCAAAGACGCCGATGGCTGAGCCAAGAACGGGGCTCTTCTATGAAATCGAGTCGTCGATGCAATCGGTGGACATTGTGTATTTTAATGGATTCCTGGCCGCCATTTGCATCCTCTCGATTGTACTTCTCATCGCAGTTATCGAGTTGACGTGCTCGAGAAGACGAATGAACAGAGTTCAGGAGAAGCAATGCATTACTCCGGCTGAGCTGGAAGAAGTCTCAGTCACTGATTCCTCCGCTAAAATTGCTCAATTAAGGTTTGTCAACAAGAGAGTGTGAAGAAAATAAGTTTTTTTTTGCAGACAAATTCCAAGAATCAGCTCAACCAACGATACGTCGGAATATTACTACCAATCAGACGCCAGTGTTACCTACGGCTATCAGCTGAACACTCAAAAGATCCGAGTCTTCACAAATGGATCCAGCGGCAGCACCCTTCCATGCATTCCAATCAATTACTATGAGGATTACTACAATTATTCATTGGATATTTAATTAGCTCAATTTCTCATAATTAGTTGCATTAATTAGATTTCGTCATTCTTATTGTTTAATTGATATCATTTAATATCCGGGTGAGGTATTATTGTACATATTTGAATTGTATTTATATGATTTTAACTGTATAAATGTGACAAAACTTGATATTCTTGATTGATTGATGCGACTTTGGATGACATGCAAAGAGATCTTATGTCAACTTTTCCTCATTTCCGGAAAAGGTGTCAAAGGTTTAAGACTGACTCGATATACACTAGACTTGACCAAATTGGCTAATTTTTGGATATGATAGATTCATATGGTTGTAGACTATTTTACAAATTCCCGCTTGTGATTACGATGATCCGTTTTACAGTGACAAGCGTTTATCCTAAAACGCGTAGCTCAAAGATATTACGCACTTTTCTTGCACTGCATTTTTTTAAATAATTTTTAAAGTTCAATTATATTTTTTTCCTAATTTATTGAAAATAGCAGTAATTGGCAACATTTTAGAGATGCTGACTCCACGTAAAGAAACTCCAATTGTCACCCGGCAAACTGTTATCAATATGAGGGAAAACGGAATGCGTGGTACCGAAATTGCCATGGTAATTTAAGCCAAATTTTACAACTATAACACTTTAAACACTGATTCACATAAAATATCAAAAAATCAGCCAATTTGGTCAAGTCACAAAAAAGTTAAACCCGAAAAAACATTTGTGACAAAACTTTTGTCAGCTAGAGCTCCACGTAAAGTTTCCATGTAATTAACAACAATAGTAATATCGAATTTTATAAAATTATATTGGCTTTATAACACTATTCTGCGTTAATAGATACACGTAAAGTCTCCACGTAATTAGTATCGAATTAATAAACTTCACTTAATAAATATCGTCTTTTAAAAATTATACTGGCTCACGCAAAGTTCGTATGGTAATAAAATGAGCTTAATAAACGTGCTCAAAATTAACATTTTGTAAAGTTGTTAATATTTTTAGATGGTTTAAGACATGCTTAATTAAATTGTAGAGAAAAATGTTTTGTTGAGAAGACGTAAAAATTTAAAGACACTCTCCACTGCCCAGAAACCGCGCCGCATTGCAAAAGACATCGCACCAATTGCAAACACTGCTTTTTAATTTATTATTTTAATTTTCAATATTTTATTTTGTACATGGCGTATTTTGCAAATTGTCAGTACTTCGTGGCAGTGGAATGCAAGAGTATATCGCTTGTATAATCGTTTCAATATTGAGAAATAGTCGATTAAAAAAAAACGAAAAAACATTTGTGACAAAACTTTTGTCAGCTAGTGTGGATACTCTATGGAGTAAAACCCTTTCTTCATAATATTCTTTAATAAATATAATTGAACGAATTTCTTATTTATACGCTTGTCTTACAACTTTCACGTGTAGTTTACACGAATATTGTCTACGCCAATTTGCCAGTTTTTCCTTAAACCCCTTCTAGGTAGAATTAGGCCAGTTTTCTTAGCTTTTGGCACGAAACTTCTAACTTTAAAATTAAAAAAAAAATTGCTCAGCTTTAGGGGGAATATGAGAAAGGAAATTGATACGATGATACGCTAAATTTTATCCCGATTGTTCGCAAAATAAGTTTTATGTTATATTTGAATTTGATATTATGCGGGGGTTTAGGTCCATTTTTGGCTCCTAATTTTCTTCAGTACACTATTCAAACCGTAAGGAACGAATATGCAAGCACGCCAATGGCAAATAGGGATTTTATGCTTCTTATGGCCGTTATATAAATTTTTCGTGAACAGTAAAATAACATAGTTTAGGCCAATGTGTCCGTTATTACTTAAATTACTGAAAAATATTAATATTATGGTGAGCCAAAACTTTTTCCGATTTCCTATATATTTTTGGTCTAATTGTTTTTTTTTACCAAATAAAGATTTTTATATATTGTGTTATATCTATTTTAAAGCTCTTGAGCAGCTCTATTCTAATATATATTAAAAATGTTTTAACTTGTAGAAGAAACATGGAAAAATCCGAAATTCGTATACCTTTACGTCATTGCTGTAAACAAGGCTTCAACGCAACTGCAGCAGCAAAAAAGATATGCCAAGTTGAATGCGACAATATGGTCTCGGATCGTACTGCGCGAAATTAGTTCAAAAGATTTAACGACGGCGACACTCATCTCGAGGACAAGACACATTCAGGCCGACCTACGACAGTGGATTCTGAAGCAATCCGTGAAGCTGTGGCGATCAATCCATCAATAAGTACTCGAAGATTGTCGGCCGAGCTCGACATTTCTCGTACGACATCTTCACGCCCTTGGGAAAGTCAATATACGCTGCCGAGAATTACCTCATGCATTGACTGAAATTCAAGCTCAAAAATGTGTCGAGACTTGCCGAAAACTTCTCGAAAATCCACAAGATTACCGTTTTATTGGTAGAATTTTAACTTGTGATGAAAAGTGGGTCTACTTCAGTAATCCGGACAGACAAAATCAATGGTTGGAACCCGGTCAAACGTTGAAACCGGTTGCAAAATGTGATCGTTTCTCAAAGAAGGCGCTTCTGTGTGTTTGGTGGAATTTCGAAGGCGTAATTTACTTCGAGCTAGTTCCAAATGGTCGGACCATCGACGCAGACCTCTATTGCGCCCAAATTGATCGGGGCGAGAAATATCCAGCATTGATCAATCGGAAGCGGCTACTCCTTCAGCAAGACAATGCAACCGCCCGACAAACGAAGGAAAAGATCAAAAATCTCGACGCTATTGAACTTCTTCCACATCCAGCTTATAGTCCGGAACTTGCGCCATCTGATTATCATCTTTTCCGATCCATGGCACACTTTCTTCGTGGTCGTAGCTTCAATGACCCGGACGTTTTTCCAACTTTTAAGAGTGTCTGAAATTTGCTACGTATTTTCAATAAAACATTGTTTAAGGAAAGTTAACCAGGCTTTTCTTAAAATATGAATATCTTTACGAAAGGTTAGATTTGAGCACGTTTACTTTGAGAGGAAAACGACTTGGTCAACTATGGCAAGACAAAGTCGCAGCGTCTGGAGAGAGATGGTCCGCAATCTTCACGATTGACATGGACTAACCAAGTAACCAAGTAAGTAAGTACCAGTTGGCATGCACTTGATAAGTAAAGAATACTTTTCACGTAATCTTGGCATGCATAATTTAAGCTCTATAGGAAACTGCCTTTCTTGTCGAATAACACTATTTGAGAACTTTTTTTTGGCTCCAGGTTTAAATGTTACATTTGGCGTGCACAATTGAAGGATAACTTTACAAATTATATTGTTTGTTATTGATTGTTTTAATGAATAAACAGTTTAACTACCCAAGTGTGAGGTACGATCAAAAGGCTCCAACCGTTCATTTTAATAAGTGCTGATAATAGATTTTAAGAGCTTATAATTTAGATTAGGAAAAGAGTAATGAATAATAATACAATTTGAAAACAAGAACTTTAAAGGGAATAAGTAGTAATTTTTATGTGAATATCTTGTTGATGAGTGACATATTTGATCATATTAATCCTCGTGGATAATCTTTTTTGCAACAGATTGAATAATTAATAAAATTATAATGTTAGGTTTGATTGTTTGTGTTCTTAATCACTGGTTATTGTATCTAACAGGATTTGAATGGACTGAACTACAGACGAATGTGGAAAATGTTGAATATAAAACAACCAACAAATGCCCTAAATTAGATAAGATGAAATGTTTATACATTGATCTCACCTTGTCAGAATAGGTGATCATATATTTTATAAATAAGGCTTTCGTAGTTCTATAAAATATACAAGAAGGCGCGAAGTTAAAAAAAATGGCCTTCGCAGTCGATGAAATATTATCCCAGATGAAGCGTCTAAACGGAGATCTCAGAAGGATACTCAGCTATAGTTCAGAAGCGATATCCTACATAGTTTAGAATGAGCTTGACAAAAATACATGTGTAAGCTTAAAGTTTTCTTTTTTTATAGTAGATCACTTTAAATAGTAGTTTAAATAGAAGAAATGTTTATTTTCATCTGACGTGTTATTACGAATTTAGCTTGCACTTAAAATAAAAGTTGTTCGTGTTAGTCCATAAATTCTAAGCCCACGCGTTCATTTACAGATCTTTCTAATGTATAGTTGTTAGTTAATGTTCATTTATGAACGGATTTAATTTATGAAAATATTATTAAAATTATTATTGTACTTTTCAGAGATCGGTGCTTAATGGAAGACGAAAAATGATGGACGGCAACTTGCAAAGTTACACGTAAAACTTTAAGAATTTATTTTACGCGAATTTAGAAGATTATCCTGAAAATAACTTAAAATATACATTTTCTTAAATAATAGTAAAAGAAATAGTATTCTTTGCGCCTCCATTTTTGTCATTTCATTGGTGACTCAGATTTACAATTAACTGTACCACGCCAAATGTAAATGAAGAAATTCCAATTTTTTAAGACTGTCTTACAGTGTTTACGTCTATTTTACAATGAATAATTTACACCAATTTAGAAATGTTCTTCTTAAACTATTTAAAAATCAAAATATCTTTTCAAAAAATTATATTTGAGAACGTTTATTAAGCTCGTTTTATTATCATCATACCATGCTGTATTCTCGATTATATGCCCAGATCACATTAAACAACTGCCCGCTAACTTCTTCCCAAAGGAAATTCTGATGATTTTTCTTATCATGTAAGGTTGTAAATAATAAAGAGCAAGTCATTCTTATGATACGAAGGTTCTATGATATGGAACGGTTCAATATTCATCAGGGATAATAGGTGATGTTTACTAAATGGATCGATCCCAGTATTGTTCAACAAACATTCCCATCGGATTAAACTGATTTAATATTCACACCTTGTCATGGTAGAAGAATGCAAGACTGGAGGGATGAAGCTTCCCATACCTCCCACAGGTGCCAAATGTGACATCAATCGGATTAACCGGCACCGGATGCCTTTCGGCTAAGGAATAACAGGAGAGTGATGGTGTGAGAGCCGGAACAAGTTCGATCTCATTCAATTTTAACAGATCAATTTTCATTTACCTTGACTGATTGGGTCTATTCTGTGGGTTCAATCCACCATAGCTTCATAAACTATTTCTGCAACAAAATTTGTGTTACAAAATGATATTTTTGCTCCGACCAGGCTATTCTAATTGAAAAGGATAAAACTTTTTTTCCGATATCGATATCAAAAGTAATAATAACAACTAGAATTGTTTTAGAATCTTAAATTTCAGTCACTCATTTCAACAATTTAGAGAAAATCTACAAATTTTGCCGCAATCATTATCTTTAATAGCCAATTGAAAAGAGAAAAAGAGGAGTTCCGTTTAAGTTCTTAATCCTACTGTTCCAGAAAACTATTATCTTTTTCAAGATCTTGGAAATTTGCCTGATTATTTACGTGCAAATTAGAGAGACTCGATTAACCATGATAATGATATTCAATTGGTGTGCCAGGAGCGTTAAACCTGCGGGAGAATCTTAAAATTCTGCACGACAGCCTGTTCCGAATAATAATAATTTAGTTTATTGTACAAATAAATCATGAAGATATATCTATTACACGCCAATTCTAAGGAGCTCAGAAAATGTGCTCAAGTGTAAAGATATTAATGTTTGCAGAGAGGAAGCTAACAAATTGGCGAGATCATATCTGTGTAAAGAAAGTTGTAAGAAAACCGTACAAAATTGAAAATTATTACTTCCATTTCTATTCCACATTTAAATCTCTCAACGGAGCAGACAACTTTGTACGCACATTTTATTCTTTATTACCACGTAAAAATTACATAATTTCTTTTCATTCATTTTTGGTGAAATGAAAAGTTTTAAAGTGCATCATGTTTGTTTTCTCCCAAATTTCCACGTAAAATTTTGGACATCAATTAACATTCTCTTTATAACTGTTTCTGAAATGCATCTCTTTGACTAAAACAATGTGCAAATTGTTATAATTGAATGAGATCTAACTTGTTCCGGCTCTCATCCCATCACTCTCCTGTTATTCCTTAGCCGAAAGGCATCCGGTGCCGGTTAATCCGATTGATGTCACATTTGGCACCTGTGGGAGGTATGGGAAGCTTCATCCCTCCAGTCTTGCATTCTTCTACCATGACAAGGTGTGAATATGAAATCAGTTTAATCCGATGGGAATGTTTGTTGAACAATACTGGGATCGATCCATTTAGTAAACATCACCTATTATCCCTGATGAATATGGAATCGTTCCATATCATAGAACCTTCGTATCGTAAGAATGACTTGCTCTTTATTATTTACAACCTTTCATGATAAGAAAAAATCATCAGAATTTCCTTTGGGAAGAAGTTAGCGGATAACTGTAAGAAGAATTATCTTCCCTAGGCCTATGCTATAAAGGATATCGAGCAATATATTAATGATAATATATTTTATATTGGTTTTTGCCAAAAAACAAAAAAATATATAATGGCCTCCCGGCGACGTTTTGAAACCAAGTTTCTCGATCTACGTTGTACTCCCCACGGCAATGCTCGAACGATGATCTATATTGCTCTTTCTAAACATAACGATCCAATTATCCCAGGTTTGAGGTACGATCCATCGGTCCACACGATTCTGCTGTCCAAACGATCCAGCCAATCTCAGCCTGCCACGCGGTTTTTTGCTCTTAGAGTTCGTAAACTATGAACCGAAGCACAAATGAAAAAGAGCGGCGCCTCTTGGTCGTACATCAAACTTGGGTAATTAAACCGTTTATTCAAGATAAAACAATAAAAATAGAAATAGAATATAAAAATATAACCAAATAAATTTAGAATTAAATATGACTAACACGTTCACTATTTATACGTCACATACAACTAAAATATAGTTCACTTCAATCAATTATATAATATGCGTGCGTCAGCACAACTTCAAATCTGAATATCTCCAAATTTTTAGAAAGATTCTAATATTCCTCCCATATTTAGGAAAAACCTGAGATTCAAATAATCGAGTCCCATCATCAATCTAATAATAATGAAAATAAAATTCAGTAAATTACGGTCAAATCTGTTGCTCATTATCAAATTGGGTGGAACACATAAATCAAAGCCAATCTTGATCGCAACATGCTCCAAATAACACGAAACAATCAATCAATCAATTCGACCACATCCTTCAATTTGCAATGCCAAATAGTTTCAATTAAGACGTCCTTGTTCTTCTATTTAACCAATCTTGAAAAAATAATAGACATTTTTTTCGCAACAAATCCGAAAGCTCACGAAATGTCAAGAAGTGAGAATTTGTTTCATTTTTTATTGGCTGAGTGTGAGTTAGTGTCGATCATTGTGCAAATAAATAACAATTTTGTTATCATTTTCAAATAGATATATCTTACTTTAATAGCAGATATCTGCTAACTATTTGTGGATTTTGTGGTGTTTTTCTTTGAAAGTATTTTTTATTTGAACTGTGAAAAAATGTGAAGATGTTTACGGACTTTCGTCAAATAAAATTTTTTCTTTATTATATTTCTTAAATTTAATTATTGTCCTTTTCAGAGATCGGTGCCTAATGGAAGAGAAATAAAAGAAGAGAAAATGATGAGCGGCCACACGGCCAAAAACAACATTTTTCTCATTTCCTCTTAAATATGTGCTGCCCATAATTTCGTAAAAAAGAGTGGCCGTCCAAACGAGAACCTCATTCCATCTTATTTTTTCCTCTTCCATTAGGCACCCTTCTCTGAAAAGGACAATATATTCAGCGCAAAACATTAGAAAATGATGTCACATTTTTTGAAAATATAAAAATATTGTAAGTTTAGCAATGGATGCATGTTATATTGCAAACTGAGCAGTATTTACAGATTTTAAAATAATTTATAATTAAATCAATTAAGTAGTGGCGTAAAGGTTAGTTTTATTGCATCAATAATGTTTAAAAATATTAGAATTGGTTGGTAAATAGCAATTTTGTTCTTAAAGTCATGATAAATGCTCCATAACTCATCTAAAAGATGTTCTTTACTGAAATTCATACACATCATTTGAATGAGAAAAATTCATAAAATTCTGCTTTTGTTAATACCCATTTCGATTTTTTCTATGTACAGCCAAAAAAGTTATGAAGATTTTCAAATTTGTCATGAATTAAAAAACAAATTCTTTTTGCTTAATTTTACTTGCCAAACAATTTTAAAACATTATTGATGCAAAAAACTAACCTTAAATTGCAAAAAATAAATGTCGCATTAAAACCAGCGGACAGTTTGCAATAGAGCACACAATTTGGGAACGCCTTTTTACTTTTCCTGAGCCCGTATGCAAGAATGCATTTATCTGTTAAACGATGGTGGAAAATCATTGATAAACTACTTTATAAGTGACCGACTTCTGGCGGAGTCATATGTTCATCTTATTTTATTCCCTATCTTACCATTTACAATTTATATTGCTTAAATGTTATTTTGGTGAATAATAAATAAATAAATAAATAAATTTTTAAAGGAAATTTTAATAAGAGTATAAAACCAAAATTGAACCTAAATTTTTTTCTGATTTCCTATATATTTTCGTCTAATTGTTTTTTTACCAAATAAAGGTTTTATATACATGTGTTATATATATATTTTTTTTTAAAGCTTTTGAACAGCTCTATCATAATATATACTAAAATTTTTAATTGGTCTTTTATTTAAAAATGTTTAACTTGTAGAAGAAACATGGAAAAATCCGAAATTCGTGTTCTTTTACGTCATTACTGGAAACAAGGCTTCAACGCAACTGCAGCAGCAAAAAAAATATGCCAAGTTGAAGACGACAATATGGTCTCGGATAGTACTGCGCGAAATTGGTTCAAAAGATTTAACGACGGCGACACTCATGTCGAGGACAAGACACATTCAGGCCGACCTACGACAGATTGTCGGCCGAGCTCGATATTCCTCAAAAATCAGTTGTACGACATTTTCACGCCCTCGGGAAAGTCAATAGACGCTGCCGAGAAGTATCTCAGCATTGGATGAAATTAAAGCTCAAAAAACGTGTCGAGACTTGCCGAAAACTGCTCGAAAATCCAGAAGATTACCGTTTTATTCGTAGAATTGTAACTTGCGACGAAAAGTGGATCTACTTCAGTGCTCCGCACAAACAAAATCAATGGTTGGAACCCGGTCAAACGGCGGAACCGATAGCAAAATGTGATTGTTTCTCAAAGAAGGAACTTCTGTGTGTTTTGTGGAATTTCGAAGGCGCAATTTACTTCGAGCTAGTTCCAAATGGTCGGACCATCGACGTAGACTTCTATTGCGGCACTTGGCGAGAAATATCGAGCATTGATCAATCGGAAGCGGATACTCCTTCAACAAGACAATGCAAAACCGCACACCACAAGACAAACGAAGGAAAAGATATAAAATCTGGACGCCACTGATCTTCTTCCACATCCAGCTTATAGTCCGGACCTTGCGTCATCTGATTATCACCTTTTCCGATCTATGGCACACTTTCTTCGTGGTCGTAGCTTCAATGACCTGTCCGATGTCGAAAACGGGTGCCAGCCGGGAGTTTTTCGCCTCTAAGAACAAGGAGTGGTACCGCAGCGGGATCGAACAATGGGTTCAAGCCATAGAGTCAAATGGTCTTTACTTTGAAACCTAATTGTGTTGTAAAATTATGTTTAAATTTTTAATAAAAAATCGGAAAAAATTTGGTTCACCCTAATAATATTTACGGGAAATTGAAATTGTTTGAATATTTGAAAATTGTTCCGATTGCCTCTAAAAATAATAATAATAATCTAATTAAAAACTGGTAGCATATGCAGAATTTAATTCTCTTTCAGATGAGCTAAATTATAAAACATTTGGGCTGCAAAGTTTTTCGGATGTTATTAAATCTAGGAAAAGCGGAAATTGCTCCCGTCGATTTTGCTGGCTATAACCTATTGAGTGCCGCACGCGGTTCTACCTATGCTAGCTCAGAAACACCGAGGAACCAACATAGATTTTTCGTGAATCAAATCCTCTACCAGGTATGCTACGCATTTTTTTGTTTTAATTAATTAATCCGTTGAAGTTTGAGGAAGAATTTTAAATTCTATGGTGTAATAATCCGTGATTTATTTTGCAGAAATGGATTCTATTTTCCGACGGGAGCAATTTCCGCTTTTCCTAGATTTAATAAAATCCAGTTTTTCATATAAATTATTATTCATTTCAAAGATCGATGCCTAATGGAAGAGCAAAAAATTAGGGGCGGAGAAAAGGTCTTGTTTAGACAGCCACACGGCCACTAAGGCCATCGAATCTCTTCCTCTTTTGTTTCTCATCAATTATTATTTCATCCATTCTCATATTTTAAATTAAACTTTTCATTTCTTTTCATCAAAAAATAGATAACAAAAATTGTTGACAAACAAAAGAGGAAGAGATTCGATGGTCTTTGTGGCCGGGTGGCTGTCTAAACAAGACATTTTCTCCGCTCCTAATTTTTTGCTCTTCCATTAGGCGTCGATCTCTGAAAAGGACAATATGTTATCCATTTTTTTGACACAAAAAAATTTCAAAAATAGTATGAATTCGTTAAAATCGCTTCCAGGTCATTCCATATATTTTAATGATATTGTTAATAAACATTAACAACTTTTATATTCATTATCCATGTTAAGAACATAAAATATTAATATAGTCGTCGCCAAATTCGAAATGTGGCGCACTTTTTTAAATATTATTTTTTTATTTAATTTTTAGGATTATTATTATTTTCCAAAACTATTTAAACAACATCTATAACATATTCTTCTATTTATTTAAGCTGTAACAGTATATAACGAGCATAAACAAGAATATAATCATAAAAATTAAATTAAAAAATAATATTTAAAAAGTGCGTCACGCTTTGCGGTGGTAATCGCATTTGGCGACGACTATAAAATAATTCATTGATATCTGTAAAATTATAAAAATAAAGTGTAGTTTTCCCGGAGAGACATGACGTGACAAACAAAAGTACACAATAATAAGAGGAGAAACGAGACTGATTGTGAGAAGCGACGTGAACTTGCGGTTCTAACTGATGTGCTTCCGTTTAACAAAAAACTTGTTACTCTTACTTGATTAGGATTGTCTTAAACTATCTAAAAATAAAAATATCTTTCCAGAACGTTAAATTTGAGCAAGTTTACTGAGCACATTTTCTTACCATACCCGCTGGCATACGAGCGGAATTCCGAATTCCTTAATTCAAAACTCTGCCACCTCTGATTTAAACTGATACAAGCTTTAAATTAAACTATTATCAATCAATTGTACCTACATGTAAAATAAGATTTTCTTTTTACGAGGAAGCTCTATCAAATGAAGACAATGGGACGTTAAATAATCATAAAATCGCCTTAATTTCCAGTTTTCATTTTATTTGATGTATTTTTCACAAATTGCCCCAATGTTTGTCTATTTTTTATTGTTGTTTTTTCATTAAACATTAAGATACTTTGAACAATTAATATTTGTGTCAATCATTTTTTGGTTTAAAATAAAAACAAACAATCTAAATTTAAAAAACACAACTTTGTCATGAATATTTTTGATTGTGAATTAGGTAACAAAGGTTATAATTAGTCAGCTCGGGCCGTCAATCGATGACGACCCGTTTGCATGGTATTGTCCTGCCAAGGCCAATAACGGACCCATGCAACGGTCAACTGAACACAAATACAAAATCAAAGCGGTCAGTCACGTTGACTCATCGTTTATATGCCGTTTGCTCCTCGGCATTCCTCCACAAAAGCGTTTATTCGTTGGAGATTTTCATTTCGATTACATCTGTTTTCCGGTTGATTCTCGAGTTTGTTTATAGAGAATATGCTTTGCCTTTTAATGTGTTCAGAATTTTTTATTGGAATTTCTATAATCTTACATTCTCGCCACTTGTTTTATTAATGAACTCAACTATATATTTATGATGGATATTTTTATCGATAAATATGGACAAGCATTTGGTGTCATATTTCAAGTTTGAAATGTTCTTTTCTTTAAATGTTTTTTTCATAAATTTTGTTATTTTTCATACTATTCAAATACTTTATTTTGCCCCACGATTAACACCATTTCACGCCAAATGAAAATTGCAGTTTCACCATAGTTAAACTGTTAATTTAAAAATTATTTTCTGCTCAATGTGACAAGATTTTCCTAAACTATCAGAATATCATAAAATTATTCTAAAACTGTATAGAATATGAGCTTATCCAAGACATTGTTTTTTCAAGTTCAGTTGGCGTGCCATTTCACGTGAATGGAAGGCCATCTTCTCATCTCTCATCGATGTGTGTTGTCTCAAAAAAATGGGCAGCCCATATTGAAGAGAAATAGCTGAAAAAGTCGCCTGTGGCCGTCTGACCATCCATCCGAAACTATCATTTTTTCTTCTTTTTTTTCTTCCATTAGGCACCGATCTCTGAAAAGGACAATAGTTATTATGAAAAATGGCTTAAAGGGGGGATTTTTTGGTCTCATTCTGGCAGTGAGTCAGATTTTTGAGAGTGTTTCAATGTTTCTAGAAAACACTATTCTCAGCAATCTAGACACGTTATTCTTAAACTACCTAAAATATTAATGTCTTTTTAGATTTGAGCATATTTCCTGAGCTTATTTAATAACCATACCAGTTGATGCGCAGTGGACTCTATTTCATTCTCAATGTGTTCATTATTTCACTTGCCTTTTATCATTTTCGAACCCAAAAACAATACAATTACACCAAAAATTATATTATAATAATACTGTCCCTTTCAGAGATCGGTGACTAATGGAAGAGGAAAAAATAATGGTCGAGTGATATTAAACTTACACGAATGACGAGGATCGATCGTAGACGTGACTGTGTTTACGTATTATCGTAAAATAAAATTCTTACTTACTTACTAAGGACACTTAGGAGTCCGTTGCCAGCTCTCTCCAATCATCGCGGCTGCGCCTCGCAATGGTGGGCCAGGCAACCTTCTTCTCCAGGATTCCGATTCGCCTTCTTGAGTTTCTGGAGGTGCACTTATCGTGAGACCCAGAGTTTTTGTATTGTTTCGAAATATTGTTCTTATTTATAATGTGTAGCGATTGGATTTCCATTTGATCATCAAAGAAATTAATTGTATCCTATATTACGAGATATCTCATTTAAAAAATTAAAAATATTATATTACATGAGTTAGCATTTTATTTTACGACAATACGTAAACACAGTCACGTCTACACCACAGTTCGATCCTCGTCATTCGTGTGTGTTTACCCTCACTCATAATGGTCTCGTTTTGCCGGACACAAGGAAGTTTTTATCTCTTCGCCTTCAATGTGTGTTATCCATTTTTTTTGAGACAACACACATTGATGACATAGAAAAGTGGCCGGAAAAAACTATGCCATAAATTTTTATTCCTATTTTTTCTTCTTCCATTAGACACTTATCTCTGAAAAGTACAATACCAAATCAATAATAAACAAAATTTTAAAAAATACTTGGAATGAAAAACGAAATAATAAAAAATTGAAAATTAAATCGCCCCAATCCAATCGCCCCAAAGCCCCAATCAAGACCACACTTATGCTATTTTAAGCAATTTTTACCATTAATATACACACTGACAATATATATTGCAATATTTAAGAATTTTGTTAAATTCATAAAAAATTCGCAAAGTATTCCGGTAAATAAAATGCCTTGACCGCAGTAGGTCATCACGAAATATTAGGTATTGTCGTGGTGTAGGTTAATGAAAAATCAGTGTTAAAGGAGCATTCCAAATAATAAAATGGTCTCGCTTGGGAAGGTGTCGATTTAATTTGCAATTTGTTTATTATTTCGCTTTTTCATCACATTTTTTGTTTTATATTGTTTTCTCTTACTAAATTGGTTGTTAAATCAACATACTAATTATTATAATAAAAATTTTAGGTATAATTTATTATATTTAGGATCGAAATAATAAACAAATTGCAAATTAAATCTACACCTATCCAAGCGAGACCATTTTATTATTCGCAGTGCTCCTTTAACCCTGATTTTTCATTAACCTACACCACGACAATAGTATGATTTATGCCACAAGCTCAATGGAATATTTTCAGTTCCTATTTAAGATAATATGGAACTAGCTAGTTAACTAGTTTGATTAATAACAATAAAAATTAAGGAGATTAAGTTTCTTGTTATATCACTCCAACTGCAGATATCAAAAAGCCGTTTCCGTCGTTTTTCGAGTTTCAATTCCGTCTTCCGCTTGAGGGAAAAAATGATTTCCGTGAAACCTGATATAGTTGATATATATATATATATATATATAATATTTAAAATATTTAAATAACCTTATTATTATAAAAAATATATTATTTTATATATTAAAAATAACCTTTACATAAGCTTATAATAATAAAATCATAAAACTTGCTCTTCTGCAATTAACTGAGCCGCATCAAACATATATTTAATAAATTTATTTACACTGCACTGCCACGAAGTATGCAGCATGTTGCAAAAGTTCACGCACCAATTGAATTTTAAAAAAAATGAAAACACGCCCTTCATTTATTAATTTCCAGTATTTAAACTTTTTTAATTACAGCGTATCTTTATAAAATTTTATGTACTTTCTTGCTTAGAATCGTTTATAATAATTTATTAATTGTATTAAGTTTGTTTTAGGCTCCTCAAAATGTTTTAGAACCAAAAAAATTAAGTAAAAAAAGGGCGTGTTTTCATTTTTTAAAAATTCAATTGGTGCGTGAACTTTTGCAACATGCTGCATACTTCGTGGCAGTGCAGTGTTATTTATTATAAAAATCGTTGCACCACACACGTGCGCGAACCATTTTCATTTTTTCGAACCCATAAACATAATATAATGGATTTTCAACTAATCGTCAATATTTAATTGACAAACGTTTGCAATTAAAACATCCAGATGACTCTGAATTGAGTAATTAGCTGTAATTGCATTAGTTCATTGTACTGTTTCGTATTTGACAGATTAAGATTTTCATTATTTGCATATTTGTTTATTGTCCTTTTCAGATATCGGTGCCTAATGGAAGAGTAATAAAAGAAGAGAAAATGATGGGCGGCCACACGGCCACAAACAACTTTTTCGTCAATTCCTCTTAAATGTGTGCTGCCCATAATTTCGTAAAAGAGTATCCGTCCAAACGAGAACCTCATTCCATCCTAATTTTTTTCCTCTTCCATTAGGCACCGATCTCTGAAAAGGACAATAAATGATAAATGTTTTGGGAATTTATTTTATTAAAAAAATTAGATTTACGCCACGATTAAAATAGGTTTACACGTTAATTATTTTATTGGTGGTTATTTATTTGTGATGTGATTAATGTTTTTCAAAATAGTTTAGTTTTGATTTTTGTTTACATTTCCAAATGTTTACAAGTTTTGAACATATTTTCTTGAAAAGCAATAGGAAGATTTTAAATTTAGATTTTATTCGAAAATATTTGTACAACAGTTTTTATAGTGCAAGTTTTTTTTTAGTTTTTACTAATGCTTTAACAATGTATTCTAGTTATAATTATTTAGCTAATAATTTATCTATGGTTCTTGTTAGGAAATTGAACTTTTATTGAAAATAAATTGTGTTACGGTTCACATGGCTGTCCGCAAACAATTTATTTTTCTATCAATGCAGACTGATTAAATCAAAATTGCGGTATTTTGAATTTTCCAAAAAAAAAAATTATAATTTTATTTTCCCTTAATGAAAGTTAAATTATATTTTCATCTCCTACGATTGAAATAAGATATTATGCGGAAGTTCCCACAGCTCTAATTTGTCAATGTTTCATTATTCCAAGAGACATCGTATAATTGAGTTTTAATTCAGGGGGGAAATGTCAACATCATCAGCGGCGAGCTCGTCGCAGGATGAAACCGATACGGCGCCTTCTTTAAAAGATTCTGAAATAGGTGTCAGCCGGCGTCCGATCCAGCATTCAATCGTGGGACACACTGTCTCCAATTCGTCAATGTCAACGTTAGATCGCGTAAGTTTCAGAAAAGCTTAAGAATTCTATTTTTCTTATAAATTTAGAGCCAATATCAACATATTTCACAATCTGGCACTAGGCGAATCACAGTCCAATTTAGTAATATGAAAATAGTTGTTCCTTGGAAGGAAACAGTAACAAGATGATCAAAAGTACATTAATGGTTGAATTTTTTAGTTGCATACAACTGTTCGTCAGCTGGCAGACGCGGCATTAATTCGATACAAAAGAGCAAAAGGACTGGTAACTTTTTTTTAAATTTTTTTAAATAACAGGCGGTGCTTTGCTTCAAATGATGAACAGAGTTTGTTTAATATCTTACTAGTATGATTATTCATGACCCAAATTTTACAATTATTATTGTTATTGGACTGGTGTAAAGATGATCTCATGCTTGATGACCATCGCTTTGTTGACAAAACCATCTGCAAATAAAAATGAGCGTTTATTTGCATATTGTTTGTTTATTGGTGTGAGTGGAATTGGTTTTATATTATAATGTTGTAAATAATGTTGGCCGTTATGGTCATTTTATTATTATTTTTGTTTTTTTGAAAAAAATAGTAGATTTATCTGGGTTAACCCTGACAAATGAGCGTTTAAGTCCCATAGAAAAGAAGATAAATATACGCGCCGACAAGAAATTTCCTGAATATTCAGGTATTTTGGGCCGCTTCATCCAAAATGAAACTTTTCAACTGTGATCTCAGATAAGGTGCTCACACGCCAAATGAAATTGTAAAAATTAATAGTCAATTAGTCAGGTCCAAAATGATATTCGAGCAAATTAGTGAAATGAATATAAACCGATTTTAACCCAGTTACTCAAGGGGATGTCGAGTTCGACCACGAGCTGCGATCGTTGCTCGCGTTTTCCATTACTTGCTGCGTTGTCTTCCAAGAGAACTTGATAACATATGTATTGGTGTCATTGATAGTTAAGATTGTAGCACAAGCCATTGCAAGTATGGGAGCTATAACCAACCACATCACAAGCATCGCTGATTAGATCGGTATTTCGTTATGTCGTATCGTATACACCAGGGTTGCACGGAGTTCCATCTTCCATTTTCCGTTTTCCGTTGTCCGTTCCAAAAAATATTTATATTTCCGTTTTCCGTCGTCCGTTTGAAAAAAAAAAAAAATTTTGCGCTTCTGGCAATGTTCCATTTTAGCCTGTTTATGTTCACGGCTATATCGAATAGATGATCTCTGCAGCCACACCCATTTCTCCTGAATCATTCGATTGGGTATTGGGTGGCAGCAATGATGATTTTGGCAGAGTTCAGAATAGAGGCTTTAATCATCCCTTCTATGAAGTCTTACCGGGTGAGCTTGATTGAACTTTCACTTTTCGTTATCGGAGAAATAACAAGTAATATGGCAATGATGCACGCGAGAACTGGCTTCACGCATCTATTGGCGATGACGAAGAGATGAGATCATCATATTTTTAAACTATTTAAAAAAATATTGATAGCTTCACAAAATATTAGACTTGTGCACGTTTTCTGAGCTTGTTTTATTAGCGTTCCAGTTGGTGTGCAAACCCATGTAAACTTGGGTTTCCTAAGACTCATTCTATTATTTGAAAATGACTATTTTCTTTTGGCTTTCAGCTTCATTAAATGTTGCCTGCTGTTGCCTCCCTTAGGCTGTTTTACTTTATTGACGATCGAATTTTTTCGTGACTATTTAGTGCCCTAGTCCTTTTCTATCAATATAGATCTATTAAATCTTATCTTGGTACAATTTGTTATGTAGTAAATGTAAATTCTAATTAAATCTATAATTGATAATTTTTTGAAAAGCTTTCTCTTAAAACCAGTAATAACGTTTATTGACGTTCGTTAAACCATTTGCACAGTGTTTACAAAAATTGTTACATTATTTAAAAATAGAAACGGGTTTTTCTCTCTTTTTTGCAAATAGAGTAGTTTTATGGTTTCTATCGTTTGCAAAAATTCCCTTTTTGCCCATTATTAGTATCATTTTATTGACTCCGTGCAAATGAAACAGAAATTGCGAAAATAATGTTTCCGAAATTGTTCATTTTTCGATTTACCTAGTTTCGAATGGTTGTTTCTACCTATTTTGTATATATGTTATCGTCTTCAAAAATATCAACTTGAGAATGGTTTGAATTTATGCCAAAATGTTGGTCAATTATTTTAAAAACTAGATGTCGAAAAAAACATGTGACATAAACTTGTTTTTTATTCATAGTTGGTTATTCCTTAAAACCTTTTCATGAAAATAGAAGGCACAGTTTATTTAACTTTATTTACGCCAAGCGGATACTTTAGAATAAAAAATATGTTAATCTAATAATTTTCTACATTTATTTTGAACTCAACAACAAAACCTTAGAAAAGCCATTTAAATCAAAGATTTTGCATAATTTTAAGCAACAGAGACTTTTTAATGAAAGCCTGAAAGATAGACGATCAAATTAGCTTTTAAGTTACATGTAGAAATTAATAAAATGCGTTTAAATATTGCAAAATGGGCATTTTCAGTGGACGTGCTTATTTTTGGAGCGGCGTATTTCTGTTTATAGTGTGTGAGATAAGGGGAACCTTTTTAATTACCACTTTTTTAGGAATCCGTATCAGAGAAGAGCACCGTCACTCGCTAATGCCGGACAAGCTACCTTTTTTCACCTTTATTAGTTTCTTGAGATGGACGACTCGAGCACCCAATTTGAGATTCAAAGCTGGGGTCTTGGGCTTTTGGCCTTCCTTATTGTCAATGTTCAATCTCGAGGAACCGATTCCGTAAATCGTTTCGTCCACCTGTCGCTTGGCAATCGAGCACAGCTCACTTCATCATCCTCTGCTTTTTTGAGTTCAATCACTTTCTAATGGTATTTCTCTAGAAATTTCCGTCGTCATCATCCATTTATCTGCGCCATACAGCAGAGCCGGTTCTGGAGTCCTTTGATTTCTCGTTGTCAGAGTCAGCAAGAAGTGGTTTGATCTTTGTGAAAATACTCCACACTGACCTGATTCGTCTGACCTAGCTGCTCATATATTTAACACCTTCATAGACCTTATCCCTCTGCTTAATACTGATTCATACGTCGCAAATTTATTGCGAAGTATAATGATTATAATGATTTTCGTCGGTTTAATGAGAGTTTCTTTACAATATTCACATTTTCTAGTATAGAGACAATATCATATCATTAAGATGTTTAAATTATTTAGATGATATTGCATTATTTATTATGGCTAATAAGAATTGACTTTGACTTTCACTCATTATTGATGGCATGATAGTATATCAAGGCTTTCTCAATTTGAATGATGAATTAATTAATCATTAATAGGTAATTGCGATTGGTGGCAGTTATTAAAGAAAAAGTACAACATTTGTTTGATTAATGCGTGGCAGTGATTGTTTTGATATTGATATGTTTTGGAATTAGAGAAGACATTTTTTGATAGTCTGAAAATATTCTCGTCAAAGTCAATTCGTTCGTTTTGTAAACAATTAGAGAGGCGTAAATTATGAAATATTATATTGGATGTTGATAGAATATTTGATAAACAAGATCAGATCAAATGGAACGTGTAAACTGAGAGTCCAGGAACAGTTTTGTGTTATAATTTACAACAAATGAAATAAACACGCCGAATGGAAACAACACTTTTCTTATAATTTTCACGTGTACTTTATACAAGGAAGTCAGATTTTCTTAAAAATTTCTTAAATCGTTAAAGTATTCACAAAATATTATATTTCAGAATATTTTTTTAAGATTCGGTTTATTAGCGTTCCATTTGACGTGAATAATATTTGTTAAGTTTTAAATTGTTTTGACGCAAACTTAGAAAACAGTCATTTTCAGTTGCCGGTCAAGGTTGTTATTATTCTTATCGTGAAATCATACGGAAGCTGCACACCAAAAGTAACGTTTAAATTGGTAGCTAAAAAAGGTAGTCAGATAGAGTATTTCAGTAATAAGTTCTTATTGTCCTTTTAAGAGATCGGTGCCTAATGGAAGAGGGAAAAATTAGGATGGACTGAGGTTCTCATTTGGACGGTCATCTTCTCATCTCTCATCAATGTGTGTTGTCTCAAAAAATTGATAAAAAATTGATGGAAAAGTCCAAACGAGACCATTATTTTTTATAAGTTTTTTGCTCTTCCATTAGGCACCGATCTCTGATATATACAATATTATAATATAGTTTAAGAATTGTCTGTCAAAGCAAAATTGCAAGTAATATGTAATTAATACGTTTAAACTTGTATTGTCCTTTTAAGAGATCGGTGCCTAACGGTTTTATTTTTTTTAAATATTATTTTGTATTCATTAGGCACCGATCTCTGATATATACAATATTATAATATAGTTTAAGAATTGTCTGACAAAGTAAAATTGCAAGTAATATGTAATTACTTTGGATACTTTGGAGTCCGAATCATTCTCGCAGTGAGAAGCGGACTAACTCTCTCCGATTTGAGCGGCTGCGCCGGCCACTGTCGACCATGCAGCTCTCGTCTCCAGGATTCCTATCCGTCTTCTGGTGGATCTTGTCGTGGACCGTTCGTGGGTGAAGTTTGAGATCCAGAGTTTGACGGCATCAGACCAGCGTGCTTTAGGTCTTCCTTTTGGTCTAGTTGATCCTCTGGGGTCCCATTCTGTTACGCGTTTGCACCAACGGTACACCGGCATTCTGGAAATATGACCTGCCCATTGTAAGACCGTTCCGTGGACAATCCTTTCAATGTTGATGGTCTCACAATCGGCAGCAAATGGTGTCGATTGCTCTTTGCTGACGCGTGATGTGCTCAGAAAGGAGCGGCCATGTCTCGGAGCCATATAGGAGGGCAGGAATAACATTTTTGCATTATGCGCTTCCTCTTTTCCTTATGGTCAATGTGCATGAAGAGGAGCTTGCATTTCCCGTATGATGCCCACGCAGCTTTCGCTCGCTTTGAAATTTCATCTGCTAAACCTCCATCAATCCTGATATGGCTTCCTAGATATCGAGAACCTTCTTGGAAAGGACTGACAACTCCGTCGATCTCGATTTCTGAGCCCGAAGCGAAATGGTTTTTCATGATTATCGTTTTCGCGGGATTAATTTCGAGTCCGTGTTCCTTCGCCAGTCGTTCCAAAATCGATATTCTTCGTTCCATTTCTTCCGTATCATTCGCAATGATAACAACGTCGTCAGCGAACTCGAGCCTCTTCAGCTGTTTCCCGTCAATAGTTATTCCATACAGTTTATCTGCGCGTTATCTATGATATATACAATATTATAATATAGTTTAAGAATTGTCTGTCAAAGCAAAATTGCAAGTAATATGTAATTAATACGTTTAAACTTGTAAGATTTTCTTAAAACGTAGAAAAATGTTAATTTTAATTTGGTGTGAAGCTGTATATAGGAAAGCGAATTATTTGGGTATAAAAATTCCTAGGAGTCCGAATGAGAACCCGGCTAACTTTCTCCATCATTCCGATAATTTTTTTACTGGATCTTGTAATAAATAATTTTCGAAAATCGATTAAATACTGAAAGTCCTACGTGGAACTTTGTGATACACGTTTAAATATGCAAAAATCTTTATTTTTAGATGGCGCGGAACTATTATCCCTAACCACATAATTTGTGACCTATATTTTGTATAAATGTTACAAGATCATTCCCAAGATAAGCGAGAAAGATTGGCACAGTCAAAAATTTGTCACTGTATCGGGACCCTGAGAAACCCCCAGACAAAAATATGTTGAAAACATGAAGGTTGATTCCGTTATCATTCTTAAAGCACACGCTTAATGCATTCTGAATTAGGTATGTTGAAAATTCTTCATAGAAAATGGCAGAATTTCTAAAGTTCCCATTAGTTGAAACAATTTTTCCATCTATTGAGACCACAATTACCGTTTTTTTTTTTCAGAAATTGTGTCCAATTTGTTCCAAATACTAGAATCATTTTAATGGACAATTTGGGTTTTTTATTTCCGTTAAAATGTTTCGCGCAATAATTTGATAAATGGGTTTTGTTTATTTTAGATGAAATTGAAAAAGATTAGACAGCAGAAAAAAATAATTCGGTCCTTGTAGGAGGTTTCTGTCGATTACTATTTGGCTGATGTTTGTGTTGGAAAAATTGACGATGAAAAGATGCAAAAACAATTAGTTTATTGGTTTTGTTCCGTTTCAATCGATCGCTCTTGTATGTCTTTTGACAGTTTTTTTGCTGACTGATTTCATATTCAATTGTCTTCGCCTTATTATTCCATTTTGTGTGCCAGCCATATTGAAGAGAAGAAGCTTATGTTTTATGATTCGACACGTCAGTTTTGATTATTTTGATGTTTTGTGATAATTTTCCACAAATAATGTATAGTACTCTTTTATTTGCATAATATAGTAGTCATTGTTATCATTTTGGTAGAATTTTATTTGTTAAAAATATATTTGAATAGATTTTTGAAAGTTTTATTGTTTACGTCTGTTAAGATATATCTTTGCGGTTTTGTTGTATCGAGAAATATAATTTTTCGAAATTTGTTTAGACAAGATATTTATATCGACCTTTTGATTTTTTATTCTCTTTGGCTTGAATATTGTGTTGTCTCGATGGAAATTGTTTGAATTATTTGATTGAAGTTTTCTGAGGATTTGAATTTTAAAGATCGGATAAAACGCCAATTTGAACAAAAATTCATTTGAGAATCTTACATTAAATCAACTTTTTTATTCAGAAATTAATTAAACGAACCCATGGTTTAATTTTGTTTGAAAATGCAAAACTTGAATTTATTATTTAAATTGGCGTTGAGTTTAAAGTGAAACGGGAAGAAATTGTTTAGTGCGCATTGTAAGTTTCCATTTCTTTCTTCTATTACGTAGATTTAATAATCTAATCTTAAAATTTGTGTTTTATTTTTTAATTATCGCTAAATAATATTTTGTACATTAAATTTAAATCAGCATGTTACTTTATTTAAAGTTTACACCTACGTACCTACCAGTAATGGGAGGGACCTCGTTTTTTGTAATTCTGTGCTGTCGGGACCTTAAAAATATTGAAAATTTCAAAACCCGGGGGCCGGGACTTCCCTTTTTCTCTACCCGGGTCAGGGGGGGGGGCGTTGGGGAGTCCCTCCCATCACTGGTACCTACAAATTTCTAACAGATCAGATTTTCGCGTCTGAAACATTATAAACTCCTGTTTTACTGAAAGAGCATGTTTTGTGAGCCGAGAATACCATTTGGCTTGAATTTTGCACGCCTACTTGAATGCTAATACAAGAGTCTATAATTTCTTTGTTATTTATTCAGTCTTTCGAAATAAGTTCTTGCAAGATTCCTTGAACGCTTACTTACTTACTTGATTACTTGATTGTCCGTCGTCATTCCGACTGAGGCGATATCCAGACCAACTATCTCCAGAGTGTTCGGCTTCTCCTCGAGAATAGCGATTCTTCTTGGTCGGCAACTTCGTTCAGGGCACCTCTGTTGTGAGGATCGTGGCATCAAAGGCGCGGAATCCCGAACTGTTTCCATCGGTTTTCTTTTATGTCTTCTTCTTCTTTTGAGAGTAATGGTAGTTTCTGGCTTTCCAGGACCACATCATGATGTATTTTCCGCTACTGCTCGCGTGTGAGGGACGATTCTATTAGCCTTCCCTCCGAATGATTGGAAGACTATTCGGTTTGTCGTTGGACAGTTACCCTTATTCACCACGGGGAGGTTAGAATCATGAAGAAGTGGACATTTTACATTATTTAAACTTGTCTTATTAATTTCTACTTGTAAATTAAAATCCATATTAAGTCAGTTTAGTAGGTTTTAATCTAAGTATTGTAAAACTTTACAATATTATCCTATGATTGCAACCTTGACAAAATTTTAGGTTTTAGAGGATTTATGAGCACCAATTTTTCAGTTGTTTTTTTTTTCAGATTTCAGTTGTCTTGTACCTTGTATCCATTTTGTGCGTAAAAATACTTCACTTTCAGTAGAGAACTTCTAAATATAAAAATAAAGGTGGTGTAATGTGCTATTAAAGTAGTTTAGGTTGGTTCTTAATTATATTTCTAAATTTTTGTTACGAAACAGGTAAAATTCTAAAATATATCGTTCCTCTGCTGTTTCACGGCAATTGTATTTTTGAAAATAGTAGCTCACAACGCGAATATTCAGTAAAGACATTACTGTTCTCGGATAGATTAGAATAAATCTGATAAAGTTACTTGAAAATTGACGTCTAATTTAATAGTTCGGTATAAGAAGTCGCAGATAAATAATGTAAAATGTTCGTTTCAATTTGGCGTGCTGTTTTTTGTCGAATTTTTCAAGGTTTAACTTTATTTTCAAGTTATTTGATAAATTAAATAGTATTATTTGTCATTTTGACGTTCATCCGTGCTGATTAAGAGCGAAAGTGATGGTGTTGATTATATTTAATGAACGCTGGTGGTAGATAGTAAAAGAAGGAGAGATGATCAAGAAATGGGTGGAATTTATGTAATGTAAATTTGATTGGCAATATAATCATAATAAATAAATATAATATTGTGTGTATGCATAATAATAATAATAATTGTATCACGAATGATGGCTTGTCGTTTATTTGATATGATAACGAGAAGAGAAGATTTGTTTTGTATTTTTGCATTTGAAGCGCGGATTATTAGTATTTATGATGTTGGAATTATTGTTGGAGTGGTTTTTCAATGAGCACACCCTTTTGGCGTGATAATTTGGCAAAGCTTTAAGGTGTGGCCTGTAGGTTATGCAAATTGTTAGAGAGTTTCACATGATTATTAATGCCTGTTTTGAAGCAAAATGATTCAGAGCTCGGCTTGTCGTCATATTTTAGTTGTAATGTTTTTTGTTTGTTCTGTATTTTTAATGTTTATTGATTTGGTGGATTTTCTGTTTGAAAAAATTAGTTGTTTCAATGATGAAATGTGAATTTCATATTTATTTAGAAGATATTTGTCTCCTAAGTAAGTTGATGGAATCTTTAGTTATGTTTTGAATAATATATGCAATTATCTTTTTTTTATGGTGATAGCAGTGGTTTTATTTGCTTACGTAATTATCGACAACTGTTTGCTTTGAAAATATTATTGAATCATAATTAATTAATCATCATTTTTTCTTAAATTTTTTATATATTATAAAAAATATATTGCGTATTCTTTAAAAAATATATTGCGTATTCTTCACGTCGAATGTAATTGTCAGACCATGGTCAGTGTTTTGAACAAAAATGCATTGTTAGCCAGGCGATCTTATCTTCCAGGATTCTTCTCAACTTTCTATAGATTTACTTATCTTGTACATCGTTTGAAATCCTCAATTTTATTGGGCCCTTCAAACATTTTTTTCACGCAAAAAACTATTATAAACTTGTCCTCGTGGTGTAGCAAAACAGAGAAACAATGCTTTTGTCGGACGCACCTTTTATGTATATTCTTTGAACTAAATTTTATTTTTCTGCTTATATGGGTTCAAACGCAGATGTTCTCCTCTCGTAAAGTTTATTTGAAACCTCCAAATCTTATATATCGTTTAATTCTGACCCCGGATTCATCCATACCAGACTAATTGATTTACCATTAAACTGTACAATCAATAAAATAGAATTTAGCTGAACGGCATTTAATTGAAGTGGATTAAATATTGTAAGCGATTCCGATTGCATTTATGATTGATATTGACCTCTAACTAACGTGCTCGATCTGTGTCCATGGCCGGTCGGTGTTAATGTTTATTGCGTGTTCTCGTGTGTCTCAACCAGGTGCGCAGACACCGATCTGACCATTGAAGGGCAGCCGCCAAGGTGTGTGCATTCTATAGATGGAGGCGAATGAGAAGGAGGGAGAAAATGTGTATTTATTATGATTTTGTGCTAGGTATTATATATTCTGTTTAGTATGTTGGAATGTTGGTGCGTTTTTAATGTTCGTTTTTGTTGTTTTTTTGGCCCTTTATGACGTCACTAATTCACTGATGCGTCTAATTTTGAAGGAAACTCAAATGAACATATGAAATAATTGATAGTGGGATAGTGGGAGATAATGAAACCATCGGCTCGCCAACTGCCGCCACCCTATCACCATAATCATTTGCATACGCCGCCGCCGTCGGCGAACCATCGCAAGAAGCAAGCACCGCCACCGCCGGTGGAGACCACGTCGTTTTGCACCACCGGAGATAATGTAACGGTTCGTTGATTTTTGTAATTTTTTAGCCAAAAGAGGATGAGTCGATACGCGTGCTACGATTGGAATGTGTGTCGGATGGAGGAGTCCTTGATATGGAAGATGAGCTTGAGGATGTTTTTGACATGGCTTTTGATCAGGTTCCCGAAGCGTTTATTATTATTATTGTTTTCTGTGATAATTGAAGATTTATAAATATATTTTAAAAAAATTTTAATCGGATGAATTTTGAAGATTCTTGCGATTACGGATGAACCGATGTATGCAACACCGCACCGATTTCAACCTCCATCACAACAGAATCATTATGCTCAGCCGATTCCCATGACACAGTCGAGGTTTAAAGAAGTTGCGTCACCGGAGGGTTTAAGGTTAGTTTGATTGTCGATTTGGATATGATTTTAACGTATAGGTCGGCTGTGTTATCTGAGTCGCCCGGGACGTCGAAAAGCCGGGTCACGCTTAGCCCAGAAGTCGAGAAGAGATTGATTGAAGGCGAAGAGAGGAAGCAGAAGTATGAGAAGAACTCGAGACTTCAACGCGGTTCTGACCGCAAGTCGCGTATAAATGACGCATTTATGGATGCGCGTGATCGGTTAACGGAGAAGATGGAGAAGTTGGAAGTAGATACATCGAAAATGAGCAAGAAGGAGGTAGTAAGGGGCCCACTGATGCCTGGTAGTGTTGAAGGAACGACGATTGTGACGATATTGGCACAGGAGGAATTGAAAGGTGCCGACGAACGAGAAATAGCCACGGAATGTGGAGTCGGAATGGAAGGTGGGTTTTAATTGGTTTTTTTTAAATTAACATTGTTTACTGTAATTCATAATTCTGAATGAATCTTTTAAATTTTGTAATTTCATGTAGAATGTGAGAATATATGTTTGAATATTGTGAAACACGCCAAATGAACATGTAAATTTCTTTTTATTTAAATTAATAATACAAATTTTTACTTTTTTATTATAGCTATTTTTGTATTTAATCTTAACACGATTATTCTAAACAATATAGGAAACCGTTTCTCTTATCAAATAACCCTTTTTGAGCTAACTCGTTAATCGTTACATTAAGCATCATTATCATTCGGTGTGCATTTAACAATATGACGTCTATTTTAATGTAAATTAGGGTTTCACGCCACCCACAATTGTATAAATTGAACTTGTTAAAACTTAATTAGCTCTTATAATTTTATTCTATGTGAATTGTTTTACTTGAAATATGCAAAACTCACTTAAGATATAGTACAGAGTCCAAACGGAATTTAGCAAAACGTGGTTAAACTTCGTAAGATTTAAATTTTGGGGGTGGCGTGCGGCCAAAAAACTTACGAACATAGACCTTGAAATTCCCCTACATGCGTTATAAACTTTAATCCACCATTTTTCCCATTGTTAGAATTTATTCGCTGATTTCAGTGAATGCAGTTTATGAGGATATTTCTGCATCGACTTCGGAAAGTGGAACCATGACGGCTGTTCAAGTGATGAAGATTGATAAGAATGGAAGGGTGGCTTTAGATGGACGCATTCGTGTCGGTGATAATATTGTCGAGATTGATGGCAAGCCGGTTTCGCAGGTTAGATTTTACTTTCGTTTACTTTTCCAATGGTTTTTTTTTTACTTTTAGATTTCCATCTTCCGTGCAAGGCGCATTTTGAATGAGTGCGAGAATCGAGAAATTCGGTTTACTATAGGCAGGCCGATCGAATCGTTTGCTGAGGATGACGCGAAGCCAATTTTCTCGGCTTTGCAACAGGCTAACACCCAGTACATTGGTCATACAACGATCGTGGAATTGATTAAAAGTGAGTTAACTTGATTTCGCAATAAATCATTTTACCGTCATTTAGGCTCTAATGGATTTGGCTTCACTGTGACTGGAAGAGAGACAGCTAAAGGCGATCGATTATTCTATATTGGGACAGTACGGCCGAATGGCGTAGCATTGGGACATTTGAAATCGGGTGACCGATTGTTGGAAGTGAATGGAGAGTCGACGTCGACGATGACACAATCGCAGATTGTTGACAAACTCAAGGAAGCGATGGTTGGCTCGAGGGTGAAGTTTCTGGTGTCGAGGGTATCGACGGCGAGCCAGAAGGATTCGTCGGAGAACAAGGAAAACAAGGAAAACAAGGAGAATGAGAAGGCTGACAAAGCGGCGGGACCGATTCGGTTCGAATTGGTCATTCCGTTGAATGACACGGGATCTGCGGGACTAGGCGTCAGTCTGAAGGCACGGGTGTCTGTAAAGAAGGATGGACAGAGACATGATTGTGGAGTATTCATTAAAAATGTAAGAACAATATAATTACTATAATTATTATGTTTTAATATTCCGTTTATTTTAAGGTAATGCACGGCGGAGCTGCTTTCAAGGATGGACGGTTGCAGATCAACGATCGAATTGTAGGAATTGAAAACATTGATCTGGAGGGGATGAGCAATTCGAAAGCCAGCGAAGAATTAACGCGAAAGCTCAAGTCCATTGGACCGAACAGTTCAAACGTCCGACTAGTGATTATTCGCGACTCGGAAAGCAATCTGAAATGCGGGCCGGTGTCTAGAGACTCGTCCCGAATCACAATTGATGCTTCATCGCCGGCACCATCGGCTTTCACCACGTCGACGGATGCCGCGGCCTCACCGCACGCTCGAATGCCGTCGTCTTCGTCGTCGTCCTCCAGTGCTATGTTGGCGCACTCGCGGCAATCATCCGCAGCATCTTCGGTGGCCGCTCTACAACATGTGCGCCGCACTGGCAGGGAGTCGATAGTTTCGACGAGCACGCGAATGGACGACTCGGAGATTGTCGCAGGCTCCCTGGACCCGTTTGATCGGGAAGCGCCGGGTCGTAAGAGTTTGAGCGAGAAGCGGGGGATGGGTGCAGCTGCCGATCCGCAGCACATCAAACTGTTCCAGGAGATTAAGCATCAGAGACAGAACAGCGGTAAGAGCAAGATGGAGTTATTTTATTGTTTGAATGATGATAATTCAGCTCCGCCAACGTCTAGAGCTTCGGAAAAGCGTAGCAAATCATCGCAACCAAGGTCGCATTCACAGAGAATGTCACGCAACGCTTATAAAACATCGGATGATATTCCCGAACCGCCCGTGCAACAACTCTCCACTGATGAGGGCTTGTTTCATCGGAGATCCCAAAGCATGGAGAGCATCAATCGGCCAGTTGGCAGTGTGCTTCGAGGAGTCGCGCCAGCGAAACCGGGAGTTCAATTTGTGGGTGGCGTCGGAGTTGATCATCCGTTCCCACCGGGGTCGCCGATACTACGACCGAAAGATGATATGAGATCGCGTGATAAGTCGAAGAGAAAAAGTGTTGGAAAGTAAGAGAGAAAATAAATTGGAAATATTATTTGTGCGATTTTCAGTGCCATGAAGAACTTTTTCGGATTCGGCAGCAAGTCGAGAGACTCGTCACCGGAGAAGTCGCCTGTTCAATTGAAGAGTGCGGCGGCGCGCAATGATGAAGTGTACTCGAGAAGCCATGAAAATCCGACCGCCTGCATGGAGTTTGGAGACGCGCCGAGATATCAGCACATGGTAAGAATATTTGAGAGTCGAATTAGCTGTTGTTTTACTAATTGGGTTGAATATTAATTTGGTGTGGTTTTTATGTTGGTTTTTATTAACATTTAGCTTAACGGAGCCGATATTCGGCTGCTGTCTTTCTCTAAACGGTCAAGCACGCCATCGCCTCCAATTAGCCCGACTATGAGCATTGGAAATTCGTCATTTTACACAAGTCTACGTGGTCGAACGAGGAGGTATCTTGATGAGCACACCGCTGTTTTGTTATGTTGTGATTGCATGCCATTTTTTGTCTGAACGTGTCCAATTTAACCTTTTCTTGTTTATTCGTTATACATTTAAGAATTAAATTGCGGAATGTTTCAGCCGCCCATCGGATATGAATCATACGCCGATTCGGAACTCTACGACCGATACTCCGCGCATAGATACATGCCACCACCGCCGAGAGACCACCCAGCACCGTCCTATGTCAACTATGGATTATCAGCGTTAGTTTTTTTTTCTATTACTGTATTGTGAAGAATTATGTTTGGAAAGTGAAAATTCTCGTGGAATGTAGTGTTCGAAATAGGCTAATTCTTCGCGTCTTTGCAGATCTGGTGCGTATGGCCGCCAACCAGCGATCGGAGGAAGCGTCTCATCGGCGAGCCTGCGACGCGCCGTATTTGAACACGAAGACCAGGCCGGCGACTACCACGCCTACGGACGCCCTGCAGCTGCCGGAGACTACTACCATGTATTCAATTCGTGGTTCGCGTACAACGGCGGAGGCGGAATCGGAGCCGCGCCTATCATCAAACAATCGTATGGATCACCGGTTCGGATCGCCGCTGCACAATCCATCGAGCGCGGAGATTCATTTGCCGCAGGCGAGCCGAGGAAAGGAAGCAGCAGTGGACGCGGCACTCCCAAGTCGCCGGAAAAGCATGTTGATGGCAGACGACTTGGAGGAGGATCGACGAGAATGTTCATTCCGCGACACGGCGGAGGACTCTCGGCGGCAGCGTTCGGGCTCGAATCAGCTGGAAGCTCGTCGCCAAATGAGTTTAAACGAAGAGAGGCGGCTTATCGTTTTCCCCAATTCTAGGTAGGAGGGTGATGAGTTTGATTTTATATTGGATGATTGGCAGGTTCCCAATAGCTTCGTCGTCAATGCGAGTGACACCGTCGCGTGGTAAACTCCCGAAATCGTCGATGATCACGAATTCCCTTAACTTTATTACTTTTAACTCACCGCAAAATGAGAATGAAAATTTAAGAAGACCGATGAATGTAAAGAATGCGGTCAACTCGATGGAAAGAATGTCGCTGAGGTTCAAATATATTATACATGGTTTCATATTGAACTTGACCATTTCAGAGCCCGTAAGAAATTACACCGCAAGAGTGAATATATTGAAGATAGTCCTTGTGACATTGATAAAATAGCATCGAGATTATTGCCGCCGTCAACGTCGTCAATAATGTCAACCGATTCTATGGTTGATATTCCGATTGTTCGAAAAACACGGGCTCATTAACATATTTGTGTACATGTGGTTGTTTTATTGTTTTCATCGATTTCATTTAACATATTAACCAAACTATTGAACAGATTACCGGTCTATTTTTGATGAATTTTCGCTTTTTTGTATTAGAGGTTTATTGTTTCTTTTTTGTTTATCTGTGATTGATTCTTGTCTTAAATATCACTTTTTTGTCATTTCTTTTTAATGGATTTCTAGATGACTATATTGTTTGTATTTATGAAACTCACTTTTACTTTCACTGTTTGTTTTTGAAATATAGAGAATTTATAAATAACACAAGATTTACAGTATTTTTATCATCCGGTATGCATCGGGCGGATCGCATCGAATATAATAGCGAGTTACAAGTTTATCTTTGACGAAGCCTCGTTTTTCGTAGAATTCTATCGCATTCGTATTGCTCGTCTGGAATAGATAATGGATCTTGTAAAGCAAATTGAGAAAATTAATATTGTTTAACGTGTATAGTATTTGATAGACTACATATTTTATTTATTTTTGCCCGTCTAAATTCAATTCTTTGTTAAATAAGTTTCATTGTTTTCTCTTTTTAATCCGTGTTTCATAAGTATAGGAATTTGTGAAGGCCGAGACCTTTATGCAAAATTTATTTATTCGTTAAACGACAATGGAAAATCATTGATAAAATAAATTTTCCAATAAATTATTATTATTGTTCAATAAAATTTTTTGTTACATTAAACAACAACAGCGTATATTGCTGAAATTACAAAATCGTCGGTTTTGACGTGTCGGAAAAGTTTAGAAAAATATGAGTACGCGGAATTGTGAATTTTAATTGAGTCTCTGTATTCCGAGAATGGAACTTTTATTTATTCCGGATAGGACGTATATATATATACGAAAACTTTTCGCAAAAAAACGATTTAAAATTTTTGGACGCTATAAAAATGTGCCCGTATGGCGTCATACGCGTATGGTATTTTCAATTGTAAACATTTATAAATACACGATTTTAACTGTAGCCTCTATCAAAGTCGTAGCCGCAAACCACAATTTAGTACAGCTTATATTAAATTGTTCTTTTCAGAGATCGGTGCCTAATGGAAGAAGAAAAATTAGAATGAAAAGAGGTTCTCGTTTGGACGGTCACTCTTTTGCCTCTCATCAATGTGTGTTGTCTCAAAAAATGGGCAGCCCACATTGAAGAATAAACGAAAAAGTCATTTGTGGCCGTGTGGCCGTCCATCCGAAACTATCGAGTGAGATTAAACTTATACGGATGACGAGGATCGAACTGTGACGTAGACGTGACTGTTTTTACGTATTGTCGTAAAATAAAATGTTCACTTATTTAATTGTTTCGAAATATTTTTCTTATTTCTATTTTTAGCGATTAACTGTACAGTTGAGTACAGTTGATCATCAAATATAGTCGTCGCCAAATGCGATTACCACCGCAAAATGTGGCGCACTTTTTTAAATATTATTTTTCCATTTAATTTTTATGATTTGTATAATTTTCCACATTTACTCCACTATTGAAACAACATCTAAAACATATTCTTCAATTTATTTAAGCAAAAACAGTATAGAACGAGAATAAACAAGAAAATAATCATGAAAATTAAATGAAAAAATAATATTTAAAAAGTGCGCCACATTTTGCGGTGATAATCGCATTTGGCGACGACTATAAATTAATTTTATAAATATTACGAGATAACTCATTTGAAATTTTAAAAATCAACAAAAATAAGAAAAACATTTCGAAACAACAATAAATAAGTGAGCATTTTATTTTACGACAATACGTAAACACAGTCACGCCTAGGTCACAGTTCGATTCTCGTCAATCGTGTAAGTTTAATCTCACTCGAAACCTGAAATCTCCGAAAAAGACAATATAATTAATATTATGTATCATAGGCGAAACATTAATATGAGCACAAAAAATAGACTTGGATTAAGCCGGCAAAAACCTTATGTCTAACTGCGTAAAATAACGTGACTAAGTTGCGTACTGTCGTCAAATTAAATGTCATCAGAGAAATAAACGGAAGAAATTAAAAATCGAACTTTGCGTTTTTGGTTATTGCGTAAAGGAAAATCCATTATATGTCATCTGCGTTCTTTGTATTCAAACACCACAACACCACTCAGCAACAGATCGATATTTAAATATGCAAATAAGATTGATGATTAGATGATATCAATTAGAATTCAAGTTAAATCATTGGTCTTGATATTCCGCCAAGATTTTGAACTTACCCAATAACCAAAAAAGTTTGATTTTTAAGGATGTTATTAAATCTCGGGAAAAGCGTAAATTGCTCCCGTCGGAAAATAAAATGCATTTCCGGAAAAAATCACGGAATATTACTCCATCTAATTTAAAATTCTTCCTCAAACTTCAATGAATGAATTAATTAGGATAAAAGTGGATGCATACCTGGTAGAGAATTTGATTCTCGTACAATCTATGCGGGTTCCATTTTTTATAAATTTTGTTTTTTAGTTTTTTTTTTTAATAAAAATGAAAAGAATCGATATTTAAAATGAGATGGAGTAATTATCCGTAATTTTTTGCGGAAATGCATTTTATTTTCCGACTGGAGCAATTTCTGTTTTTCCTATATTTAATGACATTCATTTTTAATTGCTCCCAAATAAACAAGACAACACCTTATTTGACGATAGTACGTAATTTCGTCACTTTTTTGCATTTCGACGTTGCCTCTTGTTTTTCGTTTTAATGGTACATTTTCACATTTAAGGCTTTGTTAACGGTAATGGTGACAAAATACCATAATTTAGCGGCCTGCTTTGGCTTGTGGTGCAAATATGAATTATGGAGCTAACCTGTACATGTAAAATAATAGCCTTAAGACCATTTAATCTTGCTTGATCCTCACATATGGATAGCAACTGGCTTCCCACGCCGCAGCATCGATAGAGTGGATGAACTGAATTAAAAGACTTATTTATTTTCTATTGTCATTTTCAGAGAACTGTGCCTAATGGAAGAGGAAAAAATTAGGATGGACTGAAGTTGACATAAACAAGGAGTGTACCTAAATAACAATAAATGCGCTGAGTCGAACTGTGGCGGTGTTTACGTACTGTCGTAAAATAAAATCGTCGCTTGTTTATAATGTTCGCTTGTTTTTATTAATAATAAACAAGCGAACATTTTATTTTACGACAGGACATAAACACCGCCACTGTTCGACTCAGCGCATTTATTGTTATTTAGGTACACTCATAAACAAGCGAAAATATTATTTTACGACAGTACGTAAACACCGCCACAGTTCGACTCAGCGCATTTATTGTTATTTACGGACACTCGTTTGGACGGTCTCTCTTTTTAGACGGCCATTCTTTTTTACGAAATTATGGGCAGCACATATTTAAGAGGGATTGAGAAAAATGTTTTTTGTGGCCCCATCATTTTCTCTTCTTTTATTACTCTTCCATTAGGCACCGATCTCTGAACAGGACAATACAAAAAATCTAAAGTTTACCTCCAATTATCCTCAAATACATCACTTCACCAAATACATCATCCTTTTCCTGTTTGTGCATTATTATGGCAACAGCTCGATTTTTGTCCACCATAATAGAGCATAGCTTCGGGTTCAGGCACTGAATTAATAATAAATTTGTTCGACAATGCTCTCATTATCGTACGTCGTTGAAGAACTGCCGATTGTAAGAGACTGGAAATACTGATGTCACCAGTGTCCGCACACTTTGAATTGTGTTTTCTGTAACTGGCAATGGTCCTATCATGCTGTAACTGATTTGTTTTTTATTGTGACGAGCACTCAATGCTGGGAATGATCTATAAAGTATTGATTGAGTACAAACAAATGATATGCATAATTTATTAATATATGATAATAGCAACTATTTATAAGATATACATGTACAAATGGGTCAAATGGACAGAGTTATTCTTTCGTGTTTAAGACGTCATTGCGTTTGCGTGCAAACGCGGTTTTAAATACCGGCGGTGGTAAAGGTGCACACGTTGACTCGGCTGGTTCGAATTTTGGCTTCTTCATGGATAATTGATGCTCGGCAAGCTTTTTCTCGTACAAAGATTTGTGAGGAATCTAAATTTTACAAATCATTCCTACTTCGCTTGTTTAATTGATACCTCTTGCTTCAAAGATTCGTCATGATCTATTTTATTGTTTTCGTTTTGCTCCTCGTCGTCCGATATATCATCAAAAATTAGCTTACCAGAAATGTTATCCAAATTTACAGAAGAATCTGTAGAATTTTTTTCGGTAATTAATAATATTCTACTAACCATAGGTTCGAGGATCATCCATTGATAAGTTGAAAGATTCTTGGCATTTTCGGTTTGCCTCACTAGATAGCTTAGTGGAAGATTGAGTTTTCGAACCTATTTCATAGAAATTTATATTAAATTATTAGAAATAGCATACATTCTGGTTGTTGTGTTCTCGTTTTAAATACAGGCGCATCAACAACCCTCATTTCCTCTTTTCTATCAAAAGTTTGATTAATGGATTCTTCGCGAGAAGGATTTTGGGCTTTTAAAAAGTCAAATTCAAACTTTTTTATTTTATGATTTATTTCTGAAAATTTCCTATTAATAATTGTTTGACATTTAAAAATTACCTGATGATTTCTTTCCAATTTCATCGATTTTAGCTAACATATTTGTTTGGAAATTAAATAATGCACATCTCGATTTTTTAGTTTCTAATAATAAGTTTAAATAACATTTTTTCTTCTCTAAAATGGACATAATTGATTTTTGAATTTCCATAATTTTATTTGCATCGATTTCAGCTAAAGCCTAAATATATTAGATATAAACATTGTAAAACAAATACAACTACCTGGAATTCAGACATTGTTAATTTATCTATTAGTGTCTTCGGACGATACTCTTTAATTTCAAGCATTTTTTTATTTAATTCATCATCGAGAGTTTGTAGTATTTCCAAGTCCATTTAAGAAGACGTAGTAAATATCAAAACGAAAATATTTATTTTTTTAAAATAGCGTTATAGAAAAATTGAATTTCGCGGCGTGTGTGGACAAACGCGCTCTAATGCAATTGACTGAGTATCAAATGTTAATGTATTCGTATCAATATTGCCTGCTCGACAAAAGAAAATTTATTTTCTTTCCTAACCCTAATTTTTTAATACATTTTTTTTTCATTTTCCATATTCTGTCACAATAATATGTTGCGTTTAAAGGTAAATCTCATCGAGGAGTCTTGCTATTATTGAAAACATGGCTGACGCAGGAGGGTTAGTTATTTTTAATATAATTACAATCATAATGCATAAAATATATTCTGATGTGAATGTTTTGACATTTACTAATCATTTTGTGCTATATAAATTGTTCCTCTGCCACACGGGTGCTGGTTTTGTGCTGTATCCGTTCCAAAGATGTTCATACAATTTAATAATATTATGCAATTCATATTATTTATTAATTTAGAGATGAAGTTCAAGTGGCCCCAGTTGCCCAAGAACCAATGGACACCAACGCTGCCTTGAAGGCTGTTCTCCGTGCTGCTCACCACGCTGACGGACTTGCTAAGGGACTCAATGAGACCTGCAAGGCCTTGGACAAGTACGATTTATTGAAAATTTATCATGAACCAATAATATAATTTTTAGACGTGAGGCCCATTTCTGCGTTCTCGCCGAGAACTGCGACGAGCCAAACTACGTCAAGCTCATTGAGAGCCTTTGCGCTGAGCACAACATCCCATTGATCAAGGTCGCTGACAAGAAGATCATCGGAGAGTACTGTGGTCTCTGCAAGTACGACAAGGAAGGAAAAGCCAGAAAGGTCGTTGGATGCTCGTCGTGCGTTGTTAAGAGCTGGGGAAATGAAGAGCGCGGACGTGAAGTTCTCATGAACTACTTCAAGTCTCGCAACTAATTCGTTGTTATCCAATAAATTGTTATTTGTTTCATTTTTTGTAGTATTGAAATTTCATTTGTAAAGGAACAGATTTCAAGGAACTGAAATATTGATGGCGAAGTGAACGGAGTTTCAATGTAGCAATTGTAAAGTCATTAGAAATTTGGTAGATTTTAGAAGGTTCTAACAGACTTAAATTTAGAAATTTTAAACTTGAATGTTAATTGGTTAATTAAAAGAATCTGCGTTTCTACAGTTTGGTGGCCGAGTTTTGCAAGCCACGTATTTATGTCGCTTTTGCACGGTCGTGCGTGTTTCCGCTTAATATTTCATTAAAGAACGTTCTTTAATAATTTTGTTTCGAATAATACATTCAAGAACATATTTAATGCGTTAAGTTGTACATGTGACATTTTCATATTAAAAACATAACTGGGTTATTGTTCTGGTCAATAATTTTGAGGAGTAAAGTTTTAACCGTGGATTGCCATATTCAAGGGTAATTATTTAGAATAATAAGTCTAATTTCAAAAAAGGTGTATGAGTGCATTGTCCTATTCTGATCGAAAATTAGATAAAACTGGATCAAATTAGTATTTTCTCTTTGCTGTCATTAGAACGTGGCATTTATTTCTCTAGTCTACTCCTCTACTAATGTCACTTATAGAAGAAAAGGATTCAAATTCTGGATATTATAGCACTAATCAAATGCTCCCACGCCATTCGAAGGATGATGTAGAGCCAATTTATTTATTAGGATTTAATATAGCTAAAAAGTGGGTAAATTAATTTAAGCTTTTATTTAATATCATATTTATTAGACCACGATGGGCACAGTTTGTACTTTTGTCATCGGCAATTTTTGTTCTGTACATTGGATATGGTTATATGCAGGTAGGGTAGTATCCAATATCTTCTCAAAGAATTTATTTAATAGGAGCTCATTTTCAAATTACCCGGAATGAAGCCATTCGGATGGACATTAACACTTTTGCAGTTTCTAATTTATAGTGGCTGTGGTTATACCGAATGCACGATCTGGCATTCTACTAAGCGAATGTAGTTAGAGGAAGTTTGAACAAGATTTTAATAATTAAATAAATAAAGGATTCCCTGGAGGATTTACATGGTTATTGCATTCTTCACTGTAGCCACAATGGGCTTATCTAACGCTTCTGTTGGTTATTTAAATTATCCGACACAGGTATAAATTATTGAATTACTATTAATATGCTTTCACTTCTAATTATGCTCTTATTTCGATTTAAGGTTATATTCAAATGTTGCAAACTCATACCAGTACTAATTGGAGGAATATTAATACAAGGAAAACGATATGGCTGTTTAGATTTACTCGCAGCATCCTTAATGAGCTTAGGTAAGAGAGTAAGATGCAAAATTATTAGGACTGCTAAGTTATCCATATATAATTAAGGAATTATAATGTTTACATTGGCTGATAATAAAGTGGCTCCTAACTTTGATCCACGCGGTTATATTATGATTTCTGGCGCTTTACTAGCCGATGCTGTTATCGGTAACATACAAGAGAAGAATATGAAAAAGTATGGCGGATCGAGTAATGAAATGGTCCTTTATTCGTATGGGATTGGCTCGACGTTTATTTTTACATATGTTCTAGTAACTGGCGAATTATTTGAAGCAGTTCCGTTCTTTTTACAGGTGCACATTAAGATAAATGGAGATATATGAAAAATAATTCCAGAACACCTGGAAAACATTTGGATATGCCATTATTTTCTCGTTTCTTGGTTATCTTGGGGTTAATGTTGTACTTACTCACATTAAAGTTTTTGGTGCACTTATCGCTGTAACGGTTACAACTCTTCGAAAAGCTCTCACCATCATTTTGTCATTTATATTATTCTCTAAACCATTCACCATTGATTATCTATGGGCCGGTCTCGTCGTTCTATTTGCAATTTATTTAAATCTATACAGGTTTCATCATTTTTTATTATTGCTCATCAATTCATGATCTATGATCCTTTTTTCAGCAAAAATCGTGATTCGTGGAATGCAAAAATTCGTCAAGTGATCGCTGGTTTAATTGGATATGGAGCTGTATCCCAAAGGAAATATGACACACAAATGGTGTAATAACGGGTAAACAAAGTTAGATAAATTATTATTTATTGGTTGTCAAGTAATGAATATATATATACATCATCATATAATTAATATTAATTTCAATGTTAGTCTCAAATCAACAATAAAGATGTGAGAAAGTAATGACTAAGGGATAATTGAACCGTATGCATTCCATTGTTTTAAATTGTTTTTCCTCAATTTCCGTCAGCTGGAGTGCTGGGTCTTGGAGTTCTCGGCATTTCAATAGCGGAAGGCGCGTCTATTTGAGTCTCACATGGATGCACAACAATAGTCGGGGTTGATTCATCCCCATTATGAACTTCGTATCTAAACATGATGATGATTAAAAAACATCCGGATTTTTTTTTACTTTTCATCGATCGCAAATGATGCTAATCTTGCCATCAAATCAAAATTGCACATAACCGGCGGCATTTCCTGGAAATGGATTAAAAAATACAATCCATTCATGAAACAGAATACCTTTGTTTGTTCCCATCCAACCGGAGGCGAGCATGGCGGAGATATTAAGAATTGTTTTTCCAATGGTGGCGGCTGTAAAAGCGCTTCTGATGCGTTACTCAAGTAAACCCTCTGCAAATAAATATAAAATTAGAATGATGATTATATAAGTGGGTAACCTGAGCAAAATATGCTTTTAATTCATGTCCCTTGAAAGAAAATCCTTGTACAATCAATTTCGCAGCTGTTGCATTTTCCGGGGAGCTAAAATACACAATTTAATATTTTTCTATATATATTTCAGGGAGATATTTCTTACATAAATACGTTCATAATAAAACTAATGAAATATTTGCTAAAATTTCCGCAAGAACTATGCATGAAAATGATTAAAATTATAGACACTATCAAAGCCGATGGTTCCGTATAAATTTCGTATAATATTACCCCCCCCCCCTCATTTCGTATAATATTGCTCTAAATTTTCAATTTTCGCATAATATTGCTCTAATATTAATTTACTATATTCAAACTCGGCTAGAAATTTGTCAAATACTAAGTATTAAATTGATTAGATTTTAAAGAAGAATTATAAATTATGCACACAATGTTTACAAAACTATTAAAACTCACCTAAAAATCACACGGACACGATGAAAACTTTTCAAAAAGTCAAAGTGAATATTCTCCTCAATTTGTGTGAACAATTCGGAAAAGTTTTGCTTATCCTTCTTATTTGTGAATACTTCATCCGGGACCTGCGTGACGATGATCGAGTTGGGTAGCTCTTCTTTGCTTGAAACAGTGCTTATTAATGATCCATTCGCCATCGATTTTGTTGATTTGTCTGTATTATCGGCAACCATTTACTGAAAATGCAAAACCACATTAAAAGAGCAAATAGTGGTAATAATGCGTCAAGAGGGCAAACGACTGACGCAAAACGAACGTTCAATCAATGACGTAATTGAATAATCCGAAATCGAGCAAGGAAAGATTAAAATCACTTTTATATTTTCAAAAAACAATTCCCATGGAATGCATGCTTAAAATAACAAAAAAACACATGAATTGGCTCAACTGACACTCTCGTTTCAGATTGTGTTTTTTCAGTGAACACTTGAATAATAAAAAAAACAACAATTGGACTTTGTCTCTTCTCAATTGATGCAAAACGAAAAAGAAGAAAACTCAAAATTAAATCCCTAAAATGTCCCTAAGGCGGCTTTTGCATTATATATTATATTTTGCGAAAAAAGACGATTATCGTGGTTTTAAATGCATTAACAAGTAAAAAAGACAAGAACGAACTAAAATACTTAAAACAAGTGATCTCAGTGGACCTGGGAAAATTTAATGCTTCGATGAGTATAAATCGAATAGAATGGATTATCTCTGAAAGAGAGGTTTAAAAAACATATAAGGTCACTGATACTTTAAGGTTTTGTTATTATATTTTTAGATGGAAAAATTGCGTTGTTTTGAAGAGCTATTTGTTATATCTGTCATCTTCTATTTATAATGAATTCAAAACAAAGCGTGAAAAATAAAACAAAACTACATAAACAATAACAAGCATTTACTCTAATTAATAATAGGTTACAATTAAAAACGGTTCTTATTTCCATTTGATAAAAAAAAGGTTTTTGTTCTTAACTAAACGTGGATTCATCTCAAGAGCACTTTATACGAGGGACCTCTTTTCCACTTTCTGCTCCATTTCATTTTCTCATTTGCCCAATTCGGCTTTCCACCGAAATAAAGCTAGTAATCGTTTATTTGAATAATTGAATTTAGTCTTGTTCTTGTCGGGCATTGTAAACAAATCGAAGTGGAATAGCTAGTTAAGCACAAACTATGGGCCAATATGAATAAATTTATTACTAAATTATCGAAAGGAATCATTACAATATGAGAATAATTGTTTGGGATATGCTAGGACGGAACACATATATTCGAATAATTTCATAATAGCTCGCCGTAATGCGCTGCTCCGCTTTAAACAACTAAAGATGACGTCAATCGATTTGAATGAATGATGACTCATTTTAAATGATCTTTAATAAAACATCGCGCACGGGTACGTTTAGTATTAAGTGGTGACACAGAAGCTTTGTATAACTTTATACGTACTATTTACATAAATACTACACTTGAAAATTTAATAATGTATATTGTAGATGGTGCTCTGAACACTGTAAATATTCATCCCACTCCTTGAATGCACCTGAATTTTGCTGGATCGTTATTACGATACATATTTTTCTTAAATTTAGTAAATTACTGAAATTATTTTCGAAATATCTGAGCTAATAAAGTTTTCCAAGCTGCACGCCAAGTGGAAATGAGCATTTCCTAATATTTAAATGAATATTATAAGCTTTCACGTAATAACTTCAGATTACTGTTCACGTAAACTTGCCATGCACATTCTAAACTATATACAATTCTGCGATTCTGAACGAAAAACTGTATTTGTGTATGTTTTCTGAGCTTGCAGTTTAAACGCTCAATTTGGCGTGCAAGCTATAGCAAAGCGTGTAAGAGCAATTTTCAAGATATTCAATCAATAATATCTCAAAATTTTGCCCAAAATTTGCTAATTGTATAGTCGTCGCCAAATTCGATTACCGCCGCAAAGTGTGGCGCCCTTTTTAAATATTATTTTTTCATTTAATTTTCATGATTATTTTCTTGTTTAGGCTCGTTCTATACTGTTTTTGCTTAAATAAATTGAAGAATATGTTTTAGATGTTGTTTCAATCGTGGCATAAATGTGGAAAATAATAAAAATCATAAAAATTAAATGAAAAAAATAATATTTAAAAAAGTGCGCCACACTTTGCGGCGGTAATCGCATTTGGCGACGACTATACATTTTTTAAATATTCTCAATGCAAAACACATATAAATTCCGTAATCATACAATCCAGTGTGTCTACATTAAAAATATATTTATATATAGTCGTCGCCAAATGCGATTACCGCCGCAAAGTGTGGCGCACTTTTTTAAATATTATTTTTTCATTTAATTTTTATGATTATTTTCTTGTTTAGGCTCGTTCTATACTGTTTTTGCTTAAATAAATTGAAGAATATGTTTTATATGCTGTTTCAATCGTGGCATAAATGTGGAAAATAATAAAAATCATAAAAATTAAATGAAAAAATAATATTTAAAAAAGTGCGCCACACTTTGCGGTGGTAATCGAATTTGGCGACGACTATATAATAACAACTTTCTCTACAAATTTTGTTTCTCTTACTTAAATTATTCCATGTTTTCTTGATTATTAATAAAATAATTAATTTAAAAAATAAGAATTGTTCGTTATTCTGATATAATAACCATCTTAATAATATTTTTTTTTCAAGAGAAATTTTCTTAGCAAAATTTGCTAGCAACAAATTGTAAAATATAAGGAAAGTTTTCTTTAAATAATAACTTTAATCTTAAGAATTAAAAAGTCAATATATTAGTGTTCGTGGCCGAAGAAAAGCCATTAACACGAATTCGGTCATTAATAACAATAATTTATTTTTATTATAAAGTGCAAATATTAATTTCTTAATGTTCTTAAAGTATTTTCAGCTGAATAGAAAACGAAAATAACATCAATTAAACATTTGGTAAAAATAATGATGAAGCTTTTTTGCGTGCCAAACATAATAAATTCAAGATTTACCAAAAAAAAAAAACAATTTAGAAAGGAAAGTAAATATTTTCAATATTTTATATTGAAAATTATGTGAACCAATCTAACAAAAAGGAAGGAAGATTGTTCATTATTAAGCCTTCGTGTTAGGGTATTATTGTTCTAAGCACACAAAAATTGGCACCGCCTTAAGCTTACGTGAACCGGAAGAGCAACGTGTATCATAATGAAATAGGTTTTGAAAGCCAGTTTTTAGAGGAAGAAAGATAGCTTTAATTTTTTAATTCAATAGTGTAAAATGTAATTCGTTATTAAATATAAAAACCCGTGTGAGTTTTCAATTCACTTTTAATTGCACAAAATTGATGCTTTTAGTATAAAAAATTGACTAGTTTAAAGGCGAATTTACTTTAAATATATTGAAATAATCTCTCCTAATATTTTGTAAAAAACTTCCAGGTAATTTTGGGAATTAAGATTCGTCTCATGTTTTTTCCCCGTAGTTTCATTAGTTTAAAAAAATAACAAGTACTGCGTTCAGGATATTTTTCGTACACCTTGCAGTTGAATCTAAATCGTTTTTTTTTAATAATAAACAGCAATTAGGATTTTTAAAAAAATACGAATTTTATTATACAAAACTGAATTATTCAACAAATGGCTTAAGATTCGGATTTGAATTGAATTTGTGTAAATGCCAGACAAACACGTGAGAACCTAATAAATACATCAGCGACTTTTGATCTTTTGCAGAATACAAAACGCGAACGAGACAGCATAATTGCTCGTTATATCGATATGTAAATTGAATTTGTCAATGAATTATCATTGTAGGTTATAATATTTGTCCTATTGATTCTTTCTCGTCAAATTGGAATGCAAAATAAGTTGAACGTTTATTAAATGGTAAAAGGGGTTCGAAGATCGTGGGCTTGAAACTGATTTAAAATTAAATTAAGTAAGAAGAAATATAATTTAGCAAAACAAAATTGATACAAAAAGTGAATGACAGAACCTAGTGGCTAGACCTTTCAAATATTCGGTGTTTCAAAAGAAGCTTGAAATAAATGTGCAGTTTTACGTCAATAAACTTATTAACACAAATAACAACGAACATTCACGTCATTTTTTGTGCATTGAGCTCAAACAATTCGCCACCATTCGGACAAAGAGAAACAATGAAAGAAAAGTTGTTGAAACCATTTATATAATAAACCCCAACAATAAAAGCAAGCGAGAAACACTATAATCAACACGAATAAAAATGCAATGGAACTAATCGCAGATTGACGTAATAGAATGGGAACTCTCTTCGACGAAAATCAATATAAAACACTTATGATAATATGAAAACCAATAATAATTCAACATAACACATTGAAGAGATAATAACAATGGAAGAAATCCGAGTGATAATCGGGATAAACGAGAAGCGTGAAAATCACAAAATTGCTTAAACTATGCAAATTATTATAATTTCACTAATGTCGCGCGCCACATATTATGTAAATAATAAAAACAACAGTGAAAAGGTTCGGCTCACATCGATTTTCGGTGTTCGTGCATCACTTCTCTGCCCACATCTTGCTCAAGATGGCGACAGCGACGACGACGTCAACACGCACGCCCACCCGATTCGAGTTGCAATTTGAAACCCTTGCAATTCACACCAATTTTGAAAGCAACACAACACAACAAAGAAAATTAAATAAATTGTGCAAAGTTCAATTCCCCACAACTCGAGTATGATTTTCTTAAAAAAAAACAGGGGGAAAATGATAATCAAATTGTGAAGTAGGTATTCTTTAAAAAAAATAATAATTACAGATGGATATAATTCGCACATGAAACATATTTTAGGGCAAATACACAGTATTTCTTCAAATAAAGCTTCAACCCACTTATATAATCATCATTCTAATTTTATATTTATTTGTAGAGGGTTTACTTGAGTAACGCATCAGTTGAGTACAAAATGCAAAACGCGCTTCGGCCACGGAAGAAAAAGCTTTTAATAATAAAAACCATTTAAATTGTGGCAGAACAGGTTTCCTTGCGACTATTGAAATAAATTATAGAATTAAATTAAAGTATAATGGCATAAAAACGAAACTATTTTAAGCTAGTTACAGCCATTAAAATAAAATAAAAGAATTCAATTAATAAATTTTGGAATTATTTTTAAAAATTTATCAGTGTTTCAACTATCTTGTATAAAGTAAGCACATTGCTTTTCTCGTAGCCTGCTTCTGAATACTTAAATTCGATGTTTTTAAGATTTACGAAGCGTGTGGACGGATTTGGATTGACAAGTGAATCGCACTCAGTACCAAAATTAGATTCTTTTTGCGCTTTTTTTCCGAATTTCGGACTATAAAATTCTAAACTGTTCAATTCCTCGATTTTGCATCATTTATCGTTTAAAAATCGTAAATAACGTTTTAATAATAGGTATTGTCCTTTTCAGAGATCGGTGCCTAATGGAAGAGGAAAAAAATTAGGATGGAATGAGATTCTCGTTTGGACGGCCATTCTTTTTTACGAAATTATGGGCAGCACATATTTAAGATGAATTGAGAAAAATGTTTTTTGTGGCACCATTATTTTCTCTTCTTTTATTACTCTTCCATTAGGCACCGATCTCTGAAAAGGACAATATTATAAAATCTGAATAAAAAAATTTTAAAAAAGTATGCGCATTTAGCAATATAACATGCATCCATTGCTAAATCTTTATTTTTTATTTTGATTTTTTAATGGGATGTCATTTTCTTTTTTCTGACTTTTCCTTCTAAGGGTGGAATGGTGTGCTATTTTTTTGCCCTAGTGCCATCATTCATTTGCTACATGTCGTGAATGTCGTGCAATAGGATCACATCTTCTCGAGATGCACCTCTGTTTTATCGCTGGAACATCATCCAGGACTTAAGATTCTTGAACTTCTAAATTAATAAGTCATTGAAAATTTAAAAAAACTATGCTTATCAATACAGTTTCAGCCTCCAACTTCTGTTTGGCGACTATCATAAACATAGAGAAGTTTCTTTTGTGATACAGGCATAGCGCTTCTTCAATTTATGATGTCCTAATCACTTTTTGCTGGGTTCCAATATCCAATTTTAACCAGATCTAGACCAATCCTTTTCAGAGATCGGTGCCTAATGGAAGATCAAAAAAAATAAGAAAAAAATCATATTCTCGTGTGGACGGCCACAAACATTTTCACTTTTTCATCTATTCCTCTTCAATGTGTGTTATCCAGTTTTTTGAGACAGCACACATGAGATAGAAAAGAGTGGCCATCTAAACGAGAACCTCGATTTGTTCTAATTTTTTCCTCTTTCATTAGGTACCGATCTCTGAAAAGGACCATAACTGTTTTAAATTCGTTCTATATTCCACGATATATTATCTGTTAGTAACAAAAAATTCTTTGATAATTTCCTTTATTAATATATGTAAGAAGTTGAGCATAATAACTTATAAATTAGACATATTATCTACAAAATGTTCAATTAGTTTAAAATGCAATTAAAGGACTGGTAATATTAACTTTACAGCTTACATCGGCTGAACATAATTTCCAGGAAACAAGCCGGTAACACCGTCTAGAACACCTTCGTACCAGCCATCTTCATTCTTTCGAAGCACATATACCACTGCATTTTCTCTCAATGTCAATTCATCCGCCTTAACTGCTTCATAATCATAAAGAACTATTGCTGAAATATAAAATTATTTAAACCAAAAATTTCTAGAAGATATTTTAACCTTTTTCAATATATTCTCCCTCAGGAACCCATTCCGGATTTCCTGCATCATAATCCGCATTTGAGGTTGTTTCATTTCCAATTCCAAATACGCCATAAGCCGATTGTCCACTAACAGATTCCGGCGGTGGTGGTAGGTCATCTATGTCTTCGTGCATCGATTGTTGCAATAGCGAACTAGGCGGCGGTGGTAAATCTGTTTAATATAAATATTATCATGTTCTCTTAATCAAAACGTACCATTTCTATTTGTAGCTCTAATCGTTCCATAATGATCATTTTGAGTAATTCTACCAGGCGGTATATAACCACCATAATGCTGAGACGACAATTGGGGTGGTGGCAATGGTAATCCTGGCGATTCAGCTCCATTGAATCTTGGAATACTATTACCACCTTCCGATGCACGATTCGAAGCTCGAATTGTTCCTGAATGAGATAGTGACATATTAAAACCATTTTAAAAGACAAGGCACCATATCGATCCGAAGAGTAAATATTAAAATCAGTTGAACCAATATTACTACCACTGCCACCTCCACTGGATCTATCTCCATATTCGGAGCCTTGAGCACTTAAATGTCGATTTAAGCGATTCGGATCCATAGAGTTGATCTTAAATAATATTCAAAATATAGTAGTGCATAATGTAATAATACCTGTGGGACACGATAATCGGACGGAACAATCGACGGAGTATAATTTGATCGCAAGTGTGATCGGCCAAGCTTAAAAAAGGAAAAATATTTAATCTTTTTCCAATGTTGACTTTAAAAACACTTAATTAATAGTCATAAAAGGAATAAGTAATTGGTAATCTTGCTATAATGTACATTTTATTATAAAATCCACTACACGCAGAATTGATTTAATGAGAAAATGAAATTACTAAAACGAAAAATAACAGTTCCAAGCTATAATGGGTAATGTTTTACTATAGATAAATACAGAATTGTTAGAATATTTTAGAAGAATATATACTATATTCTTGGGTACTGGGAAAACTTTTTCCATGTTATTTTTCTCGTCGATAGTCTTCATTTAAAAATTTAATTCAGAAAAAAGTGCAAAACCTCAATCTGATTCACTATTTTGTAAGGAATTTCTAATTAAGTATTGAAGATCCTTAAAGAGGTAAACAAACTTCCAATCACACATAACAAATGCTAAACTATATAGTCAGTCATTCAGTCAGAAAACCTTAGCTGAAGCCTTAGCAAAACGAAATTTAAAGAATATATTTTAGTTTTTAATAATTTGTTTATAATCATATAAATTTAGATCTGTCACAAAACTACTTTCGGAACGACGCCAGGGCAATTTTTAAAAATAGAGAAGTGTGTTGACCAGCTATGGTTAACTTTCGCTGCTTAAATTCAACGAAACCGCAAAATAAAAATGTTACCGTGGCCGTTCTTTCGCCATAATCCATACTTGCACTCGATGTGTTATGAAAATGAGGGGTAACATGTCCACTTGAACCACCAGTTGACTGAAAAAAATAACATTGGTTTTAGAAAAAACGATTATTTCAGTTTACCAAACAATTTCGCGGTGGTTCGGCTACTCGAATACCATGCCCAATACCATCAAGAATTGAATAATCTATGGGCGTTCTCATATAACGCTGTTTGGGTTCTTTTACTCCAACAACTGTTATTTTTGGCTGTTTTACGTATGTCTTATTAGTAGTTAGAGCTCCTATCTCCCTTCGTGCTAACTTCTCTTTATGAATATTCACAATCTACAGTTATACAAATATATTAAACAGATTATTAAGGTAGACTTTATCCATTTCAACAGACGGTATTAAAATACAAGATAATTAGTTAATTTGTTAACTACCAAATATTCCATTTTTAAATTAGAAAATACAAAATATTACTGTAGAAGAGAAATGGATCGTCATTGAAATTTACAAAGCATAATTCAATAAAATACCTGATTAACTACCCCAACTTGGTTTGTCAAACTTCCAACCTTCTCGGTTTGCAATTCGAGCATATCTAATAAGTCACGAGCCATTGTATTTATCTGATACGCGACACTAGCCAGCGATTGGATTGCGAACTGTTTCGTTTCAGCCAAAGCATGTGATTTATCCTAATTATTTATATTTAAAAGACAATATTTTATTTAAAAAAAACTGTAAAATACCGATGCATTAAGATAATTCGTTTCGCAGTACGTTGCAACATTATGAAGATTTGCGTGATTTGATTCAAGTTGATTTCGGTGTTCCGGGATTCGTGAATCAATTAGTGCTTGCAAATCGGGCATACTCATACCGCCCTCATTGTGAGCTAACATACTGTAATTTAATTAAATTTATACACTCGAGTGATGTATTCCAGAAACATTTTCATTTAGGTAATATACAATATAAAATTTACAATTAAAGAAGACGTAATAAAGATTGAAAATTGAATTGGAAAAACTCGCAATTTAATTCATCTCTGGTATCGACTAGCTAGACTAGACGTCTAGTCTATCACAATAAATCAATCTTTTTATTAAATATAAGTATTTTTTAACGAAACGGAGGACGTATGCAAGAATGTATTTACTCGTTAAACGGTGATGGAAAATTATTGAGAAATTATATTTTCCAGTAAATGATGTATTTTTTTCATTAAAATATGATCTCTTGCATAAACTTATTTGTATTTTCTCCGAAACGTAATTTATCAATGATTTAGCATAACCATTTAACAGATAAATACGTTCTTGCATACCGCCTCTAGTCTGAATGTATAATTTTGATCTAAATAGTCACTCTAAACATTCAACTTTATTTCTCATTATAAAAAATGGCACACAAACATTGAAATTGTAACTATTTTTAGCGAAATTAAGCAGACAAGATTTAAGAATATTAAAGCGCAGTTAAAGTGCACAATCTGACTACTCTGCCATCTATTATTATCAGATATTTCAAAGCAAACTCACTAATATAAGACACTTACAAGGAATATTTGCAAATTGGAAAAACATCGTCTTCAGTTAGCGGGCGAAATGTATGAAACGTTACGGAATTCGAATTCATGTCTCATCAAAATGTAAGAAATTGATAATTCATTTTCAAAATTTTTTAAAATTAATTTCAAATGGTCTCAATGAGAACGTGAAACAAATATTCAATTTATTTAAATAACTTTTTTAATATTTCGTCAAAATTTATAGTTCACGTCCTATTGTAAAATGAAATTAAAATTATCAATTTCTCACAACTTGAAGAAAAATTAATGAATTTAAAAATTTAAAGTTCATGTTTCACGTGATTTTATCAACGCATTGGATATAAGCTTCAAAAACAAATAATTACAAATAAAAGCACATCTTAAACGTATAAAAGTGTTTTTAAGGTGATTTAAGGAATAAAAATAAAATAAATAGGCGTGACTTGATAACAATATTTATGCAATAGCGGCACGCGTATTTGCAACATATTTGCACGGAACTTTTTTCTGTTTATTTTCGTCCACTTGACATAATAAATATTCTAATTAATTGATTAATCTGCGTTTATACCTATATCGTTGAGTTATGTGGCATTGGACATAAATCGAACAATTTTTGATGCCCAGTCATTCGTATTTATTTGTAGAATATATTAATTGTATTGTACATTGTAAATCTTTAAAATTCGCTTAAATAATCTTCTATTGTTTCAGGATTTCAAAAATCCGGTAATACTCTAATATGGAATCCTCAATAGGTGTCGAGCCTAATTTTGTGAAAAATGGAAGAGATATGACAGAACCCGACTCTACAATAACTGTTGCAACGTCCTTTGTTGATGAACAAAGAGCTGTGTCAAATTCAGTATTACCGAATACGGATAATGATAACTTAATGATGATCCGAAAAACTCAGCACGATTCCACTTTAGCGTGCCCCAAATCTAGCGAAATATCAGGATCAATTAACTCCCTGGAACCTTCGACATCTTTTGCTCATGAAGTAAACAATGACACAACTGAAGAAATATCACAATCGGGCGATGAAATAGAACCATTTCTTGATTCGGCCTCAATGTCAGCAGATGAATCAGACACAGCGGATTTATCTATGGATTTGGAGGAATCATTTGATAGAGAGCAGTCGGAAGATGTCGAGTCAAAATCTTCCGTCGATTCGGCGATAGTTTCCGAAGAGACCGCTACTGGCAAACAACCGGATGTTGCTGAAACCAAAATGCGGCGGGTTACCAAGACGCAAAGGAAGCGCGCGAGGATTGAAATTATGAGGAAAGCGATGCAAAATAATGCTAACAAGGCTAACGGTAAAGCAGCGGATGAAAATTATGAAAATAATGTACAGGTAAATTAATTTTTGATTTATTAAATAGTATAAGAATCATTTAACGTACATGATAAATCGGAATTAGTTAATTTATTTTTTGACATTGGTTTCTTTTTTTTTAGAAAAGTTTTTATTAGTAAGAGCACGCCCACAGTGAAAGTTTAAAATTCATTTTACACCACGCAAATGCACGCCAACTGAAGAAATTTGAATCGGGACTCATTTCAGACCACCCAGATTAATAATAACGTCGAAATTTTTGTAGACTGAGATAGTTTGTGATATACATTTAAACTTCTAAACGAAGTGAATTGTATATTCAGGTGGAGAACTGTAATATATCCTTCAAAAATCGAACATCTCAGTTGCACTCCAAATCTAAATAGCAATTTTGCGATTTTCAAACGTATATGGAAATTTTTATGACTTTATAATATAACATTTTTCACGACAATTTAACTAAGCTGCTCTGAAGCCATCTAAAAATAGCAATATCTTCCTAAAAGTTATACTTGAGCATGTTTATTGAGCTCATTATTTTACCATACACAGTTGGCGTGCAAATGAATTAATTTATAATATAGACTATTTCAAATTTTTTGACGACGCATTGCAAGAACCTACGTGTTGTGAAAATTATAAAAAAAAATGTGAATTAGCCTATATACGATTAAACTATAGACAGAAAATCTGATTTCAACAGGAAATCTTTAAGAAAATCTAATAACACGGGACATTTCAGTGTTGAAGATGACCGCGTAGAACACCAACTGCAGGATAAATGATATATTTTAACAGTGAGCCTAGAAGTTGGGCTTAAGTTAAATATTTTGACAAGAATTTCACATAATTTGATAGTTTATGATGCGTTTGATCAACTGACGTCGCAATTCTAACCTTATTTACACGTAGAAATTAGCAAGGTTCATTAGAATATTGAGAAATCTTCATTTTCATTTGGCGTGACAACTGTAATCGTAATATTTTTTATAATTGTATTGTTCGTTTCAGAGAAAGGTGTCTAATGGAAGAGCAAAAAAAAGAAGAAAATGATCGTCTCGTTTGGACGTTCCTCTTCAATGTGTGTTGTCTATTTTTTGAAGCAACACACGTTGATTAGATACAAAAGACTAGCCGTCCAAACGAGAACCTAATTTTGTTCTAATATTTTTCGTCTTCCATTAGCCACAGATCTCTGAAAAGAACAATATGTCCATAATAAAAAATATTATAGTCGATGCCAAATACGATTACCAACACAATTGTAGCGCACTTTTTGAAATATAATTTTTTTCATTTTCATTTTTATTATTATTATTTTCCACAATTTCTTGTTTAAGCTCGTTCTGCACAGTTTTTGCTTTAATAAATTGAAGAATATTTTTAGATGCTGTTTCAATCGTAGAATAAATGTGGAAAACAATAATAACCATAAAAATTAAATGAAAAATAACATTTGTGCGCCTTAATTGCGGTGGTAATCGCATTTGGCACCGACTATATTTAAATATTACTTTTATTTTATTGACAAATAATTTTGGTTTTAATTTTCGATAAATCATTCACTTAATGTCGCCTAGCCTATAATATAAAAAATTATACCATAAATAATTCCGAGTCCTAAAGCAGCATACCTTCCGAATCGGATCAATGGGGAGATGGTAACCGTTGGTGGCTGAAGAGTTACCGCGTTCGGGTGTCTTGGAGGAAGTGACATCTAAAATTGGAGATATTACCACGAAAATACATAAATACTCGAAACTAAAGAATCAATATCAGAAAAGATAACCTTTCAATTAATAGAATCAGATAAATTATAATTGGATAGATTATGAAATATATAGTCGTCGCCAAATGCGATTACCGCCGCAAAGTGTGGCGTACTTTTTAAATATTATTTTTTCATTTAATTTTCTTGATTATTTTCTTGTTTAGACTCGTTCTATACTGTTTTTTCTTAAATAAATTGAAGAATAAGTTTTAGATGTTGTTTCAATCGTGGAATAAATGTGGAAAATAATAAAAATCTTAAAAAACTAGATGAAAAAATAATATTTAAAAAAGTGCGCCACACTTTGCGGTGGTAATCGAATTTGGCGACGACTATAGATGAAAAAATAATATTTAAAAAAGTGCGCCACACTTTGCGGCGGTAATCGCATTTGGCGACGACTATACTAAAAAGTTTTCAACAAATTTCCAAATTTAAATGGAATATTTTAACGTCAAAACCCATAAGACACGTTTAAATTTGAAAAAAAACAAATGATATTTGTAAAGAAATCAGAATTAACTTTGACATGTAATAATTCGTGCATATGTTGTAATTTGATTAGAAATCTTGATTGTTGGGAGATCCTCCAAGAGCCTAATGATCCTTCCATCTTGTCTCAATGGGCTTTAAATCACCTTAGGGAATAGTAAAGTTAGGGAAAATGCCTTTTAGGCAGTCCAAGCCAAGTATCATAATCTGAACTTTGTTGAACATTCGTTATATTTCAAGACTTTCGAAATGTGGATGATAAGTTTTCTCAAATCTTGAAAGGGCAAACAGATGTTTATTAGCCTGCTAGAATAGTGTGTTGAAGGTTTGAAGATGATAGTGTGGAATAAGTGTTAGCTGAACTGCATTTGATATAAAAATTGTTGGAAACGAAACTTGCGAATGTTAAAGTAATTTATGAACACAAATTAATTCGTTTCTTGTGTACTCTTTACTAATATTTATTATATTGATGTTTCAATAATATTACCTATTCCACCCCTTAAAGTTGATTTCCTTGATATTGAGATTTTAGGATGCTCCATCGGATCAAAGTTCGATGACTCTTCGAAGATATGCGGAGGTTTGGATATCTTCAATTTTGAGAATGTTCAAGCATTTCAGACAAATCTTAGGCGCTCATCGCGAAGAGTTTCGAGAGAAGTTATGAATTTAACATTTCAAAGTCCGGGTGGCGGGATGACGAAATTCTTACCCGATTCGAGGCAATTGATAACCAGAGGAAGACCGAAGCGGACCACAAGAGAAACTAACCAAAGGGGTATTATTTGTTTTTGACGGCTAGATTATTGTGGATTTAAAATAGAAGACAACAGCAATCATATGTATATTTACCACGACAAGGCGGGATATTTGAATATTAAAATTAACAATAAAATTGTGAAAACGGTAGATCTTTGCGATTGCTTGGAAATTCACTGTGATGGATGTTATTGGACATGTCATTCGTGTAGATGTAGGAAAATCAGGCATGAAATTGCTAGGAATTGATTTTATTTCAGCGAAGAAATGTGGAATTTCTTGCAGACAGAATCGAAAAGAATACCTGGTGTCCGTTGAGGATTTATTTACAGTTGAAGGCTCCGATGAGCATAGGATTGTAAAAAACCCACTTTGTCCTATAAGGAATGATTGAATTCAAATTTCAATAAAATAATTTTTGTACTTTTTATTTTAATTTATATCTCTCATAAGTTTATATGGTATGTAATAGCCATGACCATTTTTATACAATCGGTATTATTATTTAATATTCTAACACGTTTTTTTCTTTCGGCAATGGCAAACTATGCATTGTATAGAAGTACAACACTCGGCCAAGCTTTAGAGCAGACATTAAGTGATATGGTTGGTTTCAACAGAATAATGAATCAATGATAATTGTCACTTGTTTAGGAGGAAGAAGGTCTCATCACTAAAAACTTATCAGCCAAAGTTTTAACCCAATTTGATAAAAGTATGAATAAAGCCGTTTCTAAAATACCGAAAGAAAAAGTTAGTTTTTAGTTTTTTTTTTAACTTTTTTAAATATTTTAAATTGCATCTGAAACATGTATATACAGGTTTCGGAATTCCGCCTATCACTGATATAATGAGTATCATGATTCTTGTTTTAAATAGTTTCTACCGAAGCCGCGAAACGTTTTGATTTTCTTTTTCCGGGTATTGAAAATTGTATTCCGAATTCCGAGATATGGGCGGAATGACAAATTTTCAAAAATGGAATTCGGAACTCCGTTCATCATTAATACATTGCTTAATATCCTTAATTCTTTTTTTAAAGTCTACCTTAAATTGAACGGAAACCGTAATTTCAGATTCAATTTTGTGCGGATAAACTAATCACTTATCGTTATTGTGACAATGTTTGGACATTTATCCTAAACGGAATTTCAATGAAAGACCCTCATCGATCATTCGACAATCCAATTGAAAAGTAGATTTCAGTTTTCACACATTACTATTTTTGCACCAATCAATTCAGGCTAAAAATAGTGGCTTGCGATGGTCGTCAGAATTCAATGCTTCTTAGCACGGGTCTTCCTGGTCCGTCAGCTGGTGGTGCTCGTCACTCGGATAGCGAATAATTTGAATTAACCATGTATTTTTCTTGTTTTTATTCATTATAATTATAAGCTGTTCATTGAACATATCGTCTTTTATTTAAATTTATTATTTTGTTTAAAAAATTATATTTAATCTTAACTGATCTCCTCGAAATAGACAATGTAAAAATAAAATTTATTCCTAATAGAAACCATAATCTAGAATAAGTTATGGGTTGATAGGACCTGATTCGTGGGAATAACACCTGCGACATGTGCTCCGCCTTTTGAAGAATGCTGCTTCATCGCAGGATATCCTGAATAATCTAATCTAATTAATGTTCAGCATCGTCAAACCTTTGATCGCATTTCGAACAATTCGTCTCACTGTCTATGTGCGATTGTAGGTGCTGAACAAACGTCTTCGTCGTTAAGAATGGCTGCGATATACATAAATGACACTTCATTTGTTTTATTTTAGGCCTTTTCCCGATTCTCCTCGTTTTGCTAGTCTCGTCGACCGTTGCCGTAATTTCCTCACTATAAAACGGTTCACCTATATTTGGCGGTTCTACCATTGTTGATTCCTGATACATTTCGCCGTCATTTATATGTACATTGTTTGGTTTTTCCTTAAAATTGCAATAAAATGTTGGTAATGACTAAATATGCTCACAATTACTTCGTTCACCGCGGTGTATTCAATTTGTTCGTCAGTTATTTGAGAGCGCTCACAGTGTTCCCACTGGATTGGCTCCCCGTTCTCATCAACGTATACCACATCTTCTACGAATCTCTGCTCATTTTGTTTGCTCGGCAACGATCTCCAAGTAGAGCTGAAACATGGTCTTGGAAAATGGAAGAGAAATTATGTTTCATAGAATTCGTCCATTAATTTTTTTAACGATAATTTATTATTGTCCTTTTCAGAGATCGGTGCCTAATGGAGGAGGGAAAAATTAGGATGGAATGAGGTTCTCGTTTGGACGACCTCTCTTTTTTACGAAATTATGGGCAGCACACATTTAAGAGGAATTGACGAAAAAGTTGTTTGGGGCCGTGTGGCCGCCGATCATTTTCTCTTCTTTTATTGCTCTTCCATTAGGCACCGATCTCTGGAAAGGACAATATTATCAAAACGAAATGAAAACTACATTTTTCCCTGCTTAAAACTATTAAATTTTGTACACAAGCTTAATAAACCTGTCTTAAAATATTTAAAAACCTTTAAATTGAACTAGACAATTTTATGAAAGAACTTCAAACGAGCTTGCATTTTTAGGAGTTAATTTGGCGTGCGCCCAAACTATAACAAAATTACAATTAGATAATACCCAAATATAAGAAATTGAAAATTCAATTTTAACATTTCTGAATTATTATTTTTTATGAAAATAAAATTGGAATTGTCAATCTCTTATATTTTGATAATAATAAGATATTGTTCGACATTTATGCTTTAAATAGGAGTAACAATAGGTGATGTCAAGATCACAAAGCGATACATACTATTTTTAACGCATCAAAATTAGCTTTCCCGAAATCCCTCTCACGCCAATTACAGTAAATTCTCTTATATATAGTCGTCGCCAAATTCGATTACCACCGCAAAATGTGGCGCACTTTTTTTAAATATTATTTTTTCATTTAATTTTTATGATTATAATTATTTTCCACAATTATTCCACTATTTAAACAACATCTATTTATTTAAGCTATAACAGTATAGAACGAGCATAAACAAGGAAATAATCTTAAAAATTTAAAGAAAAAATAATATTTGAAAAGTGCGCCACATTTTGCGGTGGTAATCGCATTTGGCGACGACTATAATATTTAGCAAATGATATTGTTGAGATAGTGTACGAAGAGCCTGTGGTGTATAATAGTCTCTAATATTGAAGATTTACTAAACACGTTTAAAATTGACCACACTCAGAACAGGGTTTTAGCACTTTTTCGAATCAATCAATCTTAATAATCATCTAAAAATGTATTATTAATCGAAACAATTATTTCACCATTTTAACGAAATTAACACATTGAAAAATAAAATCACCTGTAATCGTATACATTGTGAGGCCTACAAGCAAAATGGTGGCCAGAAAATGGATCATGTTGGCTTAACAACTTGCAATTATCCAAATGTATCGTCCTGATCACGTCTCTTATACCACCTTGACAATTTTTTTTCAATAATTAATTTTCACTTAAAATGTTATTTACTTTCAGCTTTTGCTTTTCTGCAATTCAAGCAAGCATAGAATTTTGTATTATTCGGACTTGTTCGATTATAATGAAACTCATAAAACAGATGAGGTTGATTCACTGGTGATAGAACCGCAACCGGATGAGAGTTTCGACTCTACAAAATTCAAACGTTCAATAAATGTCAATATTTTATAAAACTTTGTGTTTGTTATAAGGCATTCGATATCTGATCTTGTATTGTATAGCATTCGCTTCTGCCATTTCCCTCTGCTCCTGCAGTTTATTCTTCGCTTCACTCTCCCATGGAAATGGCTCCGTATTGCATGGCCGGCGAACACGATACTTGGGTATGGCTGAAGCTTTCCAATAGATCCTATTCCCAACCATGATGAATGTATCAGCCGTGAAATGGAAACAACATATAAATGGGTCATTGTTCACATTAAATATATCGCTTCTTAATCGGAAAAAGTGAATCCTAAACTGAGATATTTGAAAGTTCTCACAGATTACATAACAAACCATTGCTCGCGAAGATTTTCATTCTTTGGCCATCGGAAGAGTCGGATCTTTTCCGATTCCATACGCCCACACACTATGCACGCCGGGCTCGAGAGATCTTCACGACTATATTGAGCAGCGACTAATTTAATGATATTTGGTCTTAAATAAGTTGACTCTCTTTACCTTGTTCGCCATTTTGCTCTTTTCCATGGGACGTAGATGGGATATCAGATCCAATAAGCTGCTCAACTATCTCTGCAAATTAAGAAACCTATATGGGGGAATATAATACTCTCAATTGTTTTTTTAATTAAATATATTTCAATATTATTATAGAGGAATTTTCTTCCTAAAATATATGCTCACGAACCTTGGTCATTTTCGTAATAACCATTTTCATCGCCATTGACTATTTGCTCATGTTCCACCACTCCATACTCTATAAAACCGTTAGTAGAAAAACATGACTGCAAACCAGAGATGGTTTCCGAATTCCATATTCCACAATTGAAAATATGTCATTCAACCATCACTTCTGCAGAAGCTTGAAGCTTTTGCAAACTACCTACCGGAATAATCAATATATTCCCCCATTTGAATCATCGAATGGTCATCAACTGGAATATTATCTTCAACGGGAATTGTACCATCTGAATCGGACAATATTCCATTTGCAGTTTTCCTTTTAATTAAATTGTTTATCTTACCAACATTATCACTAACAATCATTTCATCAACGTCATCAATATCTTCATATTCAGATGATTCTCTATCATCTTCGTCGTGGTCAATAATAGCCTAAAACGGAATAATCGGTTTAAAGTGATTCGTGTTAATGACGGACCTTTCTATTCTTTTCAGCATTCATTAGTCATTTCTGAAAATTATTATTGTTATTACTTATGAACTGATACTCAAAAATAATATTTCACTTCAGAAATGAAGATAACTATATCTAGATAGTTTAATCAACGCCTGAAAAAGTGACAGTTCTGATGTCTAGCGATAGATGCTCCGCTAACTTCATGATTGATACGAACTAACAAATTAATAAAGTACTAAGTAAGTGTTTTACTAGCGTTACAACCATGAATGCGACAAGTGCAAAGAAGACACAGACAGGAGGTACGCGAGCATACACGATGGGACAGGACCTCTTGGTGTCCCGCCTCCTTCCCTTGATGCTATTGTCAGTCTACTCAGCAGGGCTACGGGTCGGTGGCTACCAGGGTTGCACGGAATTCCATTTTCCGTTTTCCGTTTCAAAAAATATTTACATTCCTTCCGTTTGAAAAAAATCGATTTCTGTGAAACCCTGCTGGCTACCCTCGGTGGTCACCGAGTCGAGTCGAGATGTGAGCAATTCTATTCCCCTAGTTCATCTATTCGCGTTTATTCTGTATTATGTTTATTCTGTACCAGTTACGGTTAGTACTCTTGCTGGTTTTAAGTCAAGTTTTATATTCTTAAATATGAAATTCATATTGAAACTTTTGGTATGGGTAATTTAAGGAACCATGAATAATATTTCTGACAGTTTTTGGGTTAACATATTTTAAATTTGTCAATGCATCGGCAAAAAGTTCATTTTAATCTCAAAAATACCGTTTTTCGAATTTAATAATTAATTACGGCACTAAGCTCAATTCGGATCGCCATAATATAAGGAGAGTCGTAAAATGTAACTCTAGATCTCACATCACGTGAAAATTACTAATTAAGATCACAATAAATTGAAAGTAATTTCCCTAAAATATACTAAAATCATAAATTTAAACTGTAAAACAACTTCAGCGACAATGAGTTTAAAGTTTTACATATTCAGATGACGTACATTATCATTTTTGGAAGTTTTCCATTCCGCAACTCACTATGGCAATACAACGTGGTATACGAGTTACAATTCGCGAATTGAAATTATGGAATTCTCTAATCATTTAACCTACTAAGAAACAATAATATCCGAGATTTTTTAGTCAGTAGCTGGTTTGAAGAACTCACAATCAGAAATTCTATTCGATTCAAAATTATATATTCTTAAATCATGCATTTTAATAGATTTGCTAGATTATGATAATGTCAATCGCTCATATAGAATAGAAAAAACAATAAGTATAATCTGATTCATCCGACTTCTTATGATTTAATCCATCTGATGAAATTTCGTGAAAATTTGCTAACTTTTGGCCAATTCGACTCTATGTAGTGGACAAACTTTAAATAACGTAATTCGAAAACAAAAACGGAAAATAGGATTTTGAATAAAATAGAATCCATAAGTTCTTATTTACGCACGCCTAATGAAAATGACAAATTGGCGAATTTTAAGCGTGGTACGTTAGGATTAAATGACTTTTCTGAGATTCGGTTTTTAACAATTCATTTGGCACGCCAACTGAACTCAAAAAAACCTATTCTCGAATAAGCCCCCAAGAAAAATTAAAGGTTTTAAAATTATTAAGAATCAGCGGAATTAACGAAAAAATAATTTTAAAATTGACACGTGACCGCTAATAGGACACGTGTAAATATAGTAAAACTTCAATTTTCATTTGGCGTGCATTTGGCGTTCTTACTTGCTATACGTAGACCATCGGAGCTACGTTTCTATCGAAATATATTAAAAAGAACAATTTTATTACACAAGAGAACATTAATTTATGAAAGAATTAATAGGGAAATTAATAATCCTTACGCACAGTACCCGTATACATAGTAAAAATATTATATCTCTTTAGAAAGCAGATATTTATTGCCTTGAATAAAGATTGAATAATTGTATGATTTTTAGACTATTTTACTTGAAATAACTATAATTCACTTAAAACTTATCTGAAAACTCTCCGCTGAAATAAATAAAATGTAATTAAATTGGACTTAGTGCCGTAATTAATTATTAAATTCGAAAAACGGTATTTTTGAGATTAAAATGAACTTTTTACCGATGCATTGACAAATTTAAAATATGTTAACCCGAAAACTGTCAGAAATATTATTCATGGTTCCTTAAATTACCGATACCAAAAGTTTCAATATGAATTTCATATTTAAGAATTTAAAACTTTGACAAATACTACATACCAAATTTTTCATTAGAAAAACAATTTTTATTACAAAAGAGAGCATTAAGTTATTTAAGAATTATAAGGGAATATACCCAAAAATTCGAATATTATTACAAAATAAATATTTTATATACATTAGCCCGTAAAAACTGTTTCATGGAAAAAGCAGCAAACCATCACTGTGTTTTTTGTTTCAAAATAAATTTCAATAATGATCTATACAATACTATTAATTAAATTTAAAGTGCACATCATCCCCATGCATGGGTTGTACTATATTGCAGGTGTAGCACGTCCTCTTTACCATCTACCGATTTTACTGAATAGCAGTCTCGAAGAATCTGGAATGAGGAATTAAAAGAAGATGAATATGATAAAGTAGTACCTCAAATGTATGATCAGGCGATGGTGCGAATGTTTGAGAAACGTAGAAAAATAACGATTTTTCTGGCGGGAGTTGGAGTAATTTACGGATCGTCTGAAACATAAAGTAATAGGCGTTCAGATAATTTGTCGTACCGCTGTGAACCAAGAAATATCTCTACTTGGGTCTACTGTAAATTTCTTCTTTTTCAAAGTTGGTGCATCGGCGACCGCGTGAAGTACAACGGACACTTTCTCTGGTTTTGGTTCATTGCTCATCTAAATTCGATATTAGTAAAAAATTGCACCGAATCTGCGCAATAAGAAAGGAACCGAACAAAGGTAATTTAGTGAATTATAAGAAGAAATTAATCAGGAAAGAAAATATCTTTTTGGAATTTTTTGAGCTTGAGATAGTTTAAGAAAATCAAAGAAATATTATATGAAAGTCAACCATCGAATTTCACGTGCCCGTGTGAGATTAAAAAATGTCTTGGACACTGGTGAATCCCAATGCGTCGGTTGATAACAAAACGCGCTTCGGCGACGGACGCAAAACTTTTAATAAGAATTATTCGAATCTTGGCAGCCCAGGCTTTCTCGCGACAATTGAAATAAAATATAGAACAAAATTAAAGTCTAATGATATAAAAACGAAACTATTTTCATGCTCACTAGAGACAAGGTCATTAAAATAATTAAAACTGAAATAATAGGATTTTTAAATTAATTTTGGTATTTAAAAAAAAACATTTTCGGTAGGCTTAAATGTTTCAACTATGTTGTATACAGTAAACATATTTCTTCTCTCTTAGCCTTCTTCTGAATACTTAAAATCAATGTTTTTAAGATTTCTCTCGTGGCCGAAGCGCGTTTTGTTCTCAACCGACGCGTTGGGATTCACCAGTGGGAATGTAGTAGAATCTTCATTTATAATAAACATGAAAATTTTATAGTGCGTTTGCAATTTTTATAATGAAGCTATAGTCGTCGCCAAATGCGATTACCGCCGCAAAATGTGGCGCATTTTTTAAATATTAATTTTCATTTAATTTTTAGTAATCGAGTAATCAAGTAAGTTAATATATTTAAATTTTTTTTGGCAATATTACCAATACATGTTAATACTAACTCTCGATTTATTATAGTTAAAAAAAAAGCGAAAATTCCTACTGTTCCGTTGAAACATATTTTAAGGCCATTTCACAATACAATACAGGGATAAATAATTTAATAAAAATAAAAATAAATATTATAAAATAACGGACGAAGTTATTTTTATTCCACGGCAATATAAACCTCGGCCATCAGAAAGAGACACCAGACACCCAATGTGGACAAGTGCGCAAGAAATGTGGCGAAACTATATTATCTCCATCTCAATTCTCTCCATCTTTTCGTTGTCATCATTAAAACCAACTTATTTACAACAACTATTCCCTAAAAAAGAATTTAAAAATTCAATATCCTTAATCACCCAGCTACTGAAATGCCCAATTAACGTACAATTCTGAAATGAACAATTTCATCGACAAGTTTCGTCGTCGCAAACAAGATAATAACAGTTAGTTGCTATTAATTTCCAAGCATTATTCACTTCCAGATCAAACAATCAACAATAACAATGGTCATCGCGATTCTTTAACAACTGATCACATATATATTCCTCAAACTTCATCCACAGACAACCCCAGTTGTGACATAAGTAAAATCTTAACTTGTACCGAAGTAAAAAAATTCTCTCACACTCCAGGCACCGGCGATAATGACCATATTGGCGTCCAAGTACGGAAACGCCCGCAACTCGCCTATTCACTCGACCGTCTTCTTGCCGATGCTTCCGCCTTATCCTACTTTATTCAGTTTCTAGAAGCTTCTGATAAATTAAATCTAATCAAATTTTGGATGCACGTTCAAGGTTTCAAGGCCAGTTTTGCAGATGGAAACGAAACCGCACAAGACCGTATTTCCTCGTATACTTCTACACAACTGAACTATGATATTTAGTAACGCTTCGTGATGCAAAGAGCATCTATGATAAATACGTGGATGAATCATCCGCAAGTTCGTTAGTATTCCCCAAGAAGATTAAAAACGCCGTGGATGAAGAAATGTCAAATGCTCAGTTATCCCCAAATTGTTTCGATGCTGCTCAAAACTTTGTGAAACAATTATTCGAGTACAGGTTCAGAGATTTTCAAATTATTTTTTCATTTCTATTTCCAATTATTTAGGTATTTTGAAGAATTTCAAGCGAGTATTTATTACAAAAAACACGAACTCGAAGCTTTATCAAGTGGTTGTAGTTTAACCGATGTAATTAAAGTCCAATCGCTTCTTTTATCATTTTTAGATGTTGGCCGACTTCGACATTTTCTTTTTTTATTTATAATTTACAGTTTATCAAGGAGAAAGAGGACAACGATATGCTGCAATTCCTTCTGGCGTGCGATAGCTTCGAGTCTAATTTCCACGACATGGATGATAACGAAGCTCTCGATGATGCTATGGCATTATACGACAAGTAAGATTTCCCATCCAGATCCTTGAACAATGTCTTCGTTCAGATATTTCTCAATGCAGGCAAACAACATGATCGATGTTGGTGCACCAATTCGCGGTGAAATCGAGTCACTTATTTGTCATGAATCTGGTCGGCCAGACTGGCGATGCTTCAAAACACCAAAAACTATCTGCCACGTTCGATTGCATGACGTTAGTTTATTTAAGATTTAGACTAGTCTAATTAATCTATTTAGAAATACATTTCCTCATTCTTACAATCTAAAGCCTTTGAAGGATATCTATGTGACTTGAGAAATTTTATTGAAACAACGGTAGATGCTTCCTACAATAACATTAATAAATTGCTCGTTTTTAGATTGAACTTCCACGGAAGAATCGTGACACGTATCATTCAGGAAGCTCTTCGTCTGACGTTCCATCTTCCACTGATTCGCTTAATAATGCCTTTAACCGACACATAAAGCAGATAGAAAAGAAAATGGACATAGACCGCACCCCAACAGCTACTCCGAGCCCTTCTCGTCGTCTTTCGACTCCACGCTCTGGAAGGTTCATTTTCCTTATTGACGCACCCAGTATATGTCAATTTCAGTCGTCTCGCAGAAATCGATGAATTAGGCAGATATCATGCACTTTATGACGATACACATATCCAGTCAAATATAAAGACCCCGATCCGGATAAAATCGACCATTCGCAAATATTTAGATAAAAATATGTTGCACGAAGAGGAAATCGCTGAAGAAGTCGCAAAATCAATCATTCAAGATATGCAAACTATGGTCGCATCCGGATCAGCACCTATATAATTGATGAACAATAACTTGTACAATCATTCGTGCCAGACCATTCCATAATCATGTGCATAATTTGAACAAAAATCCTAGCCATTAAGAAAGGATATACGGTTAAGACAATTCACAATAATCTGGCTAGATATGATTGAGCTATTTATAATTATAATGCTCAAATAATTTTAGTTTAAATGATAAATGTAATATTTTTATTTTGGGTTTAATATAATAAGAATTTATACCAGTTATATTAGGAATCGATTATTACATTAACGTCGATAATCCCGACTTCTTGATCTGGTTCGTCGTCGACGTTTTCTTCTTGAACGTCGTTCATCATCCGAAGAACTCGACGATCTACTTCTTCTCCTCTGAAATAAAAAAATACTGAAACCATATTCATATCGTATTTTTAACACTCCACATTCAAAAAATAACTATACTTTAATTATGACGAAACCGATTAATTTTTAAATTAAGCATATATTTTCAGGAATTACATGGTTAAATAATTTTATTATGAGGAAAAAGTAAATAAAAATCGTAATCTATAGATAATTAACAATAATATTCAATAAATAATTTTTGGATAACTTACGTATTTCTTTTTCTTGTGCTCGTCATCTCTTCTATTTTTCCGACTTCGCATATCCTCCTTCTTGTCGTCTTCCTTGAAACCTGATTCTGATAATAAATTGCTTATTTTCCTACGAGTAAAAAATACGAATTTCTCTTGATATTAAATTTAGTTTAAACTTATTAATGATAGCATCAATACTGCTAATATTGGGACCATCAGTCTTTGAAGGTTCAGTCTTCCTTTTCGACTCGTTGATAGTCTCTGATATCATCTCCGCCTTTCTTATGGTTTCCTGCTCTAATTTCTTTCTTTCTTCTTCATCCTTCTGCTTCTTTAACCTTTTTTCATTTAATAATTTTTCCATAAATATTCGGGCCTTCAATAATGACATTTCAGACAATATGATGAATTGGAAAAACCTTCTCTTTCCTATCTAACTGAGTATTATTAGGAATTGGTGGAGGAGGAGGGGGTTCCAATACAGACATCGAACTTGATTTATCGTCCGGCTTCTTTACCACAACTTCGTTTATATCAGGATCGAACGTTAAACTCGAGTCAAAATCTCCAACTCTGAAAAAAGAACAATAATTAAAAGTAAATTTAAGCATTAATTTTCAACAACATAAGAAACACATTTTCGTACCATTATATAAATAATACCTTTATAACTAACTATTAATTATTAAGTACTAAACAAAACTAACTTTTTCATGTCTTCTTCTTTTTGATTGTTTATTGTAAATGAAATTGTTGGGCGATTATCATTATTTATACTATCTTCGAATTTGGTATTTGAAATTGTTGAAGTGTTCTTCATTTCTGAGCTGGTACGAAGCGCTATTGGGTCAATAACTCCAGGTTCGTTTATTTTTCCTTCCACATAAGATTTCTCTAATTCAAGAAGTCTTCGCCTCTGTCTTCTATTCATAGGCACAGGTGATTCTATAAATATAAGATAAAAATAAATTATTTATTTCCTCATTAAACCTGGCTTTGGTGATTGCGGATTTGATGACGACGGTAAAGCAGGACTATTTCTCATTGTCGATTCGGCTGAAGTAACCCTCCACACTCCTGGGGGTATTATATCATTTGGATAATACATATTCCACTGAACCGAAAATATCTATACAAATCATATGAGAGTTTGTCATGTTTTCAATAATTTTACTTTATGATGATAATATGAATTATAAATATTATTTGGATCCATGAAATGCAGTTGTAAATCGGGCCGAGCTAATATATAATTACGTTTACCATTATATGGAATTTGATCCAACCTGACAAAACATTCTCCAATTCAGAACCGTTTTTTGCAATATATTCAGCATAACTATTTACAATTGGTTCCAAATCTGGTGTAGGGGGTATCAATGGTTTCGGACCAATCCATGGACATGGTTTATGGTAAAAGCTTTGATACCACTCACGATATTGCGGATCATCTAGCCTACCATCACTTATTAACGCTTTGTTTTCAGTATTGATATATTCATCTAAAAAATAACGATACCAAGATTTACGTAAAGAAATAAACCTTGTGAATCTGAATTATCCGCATTTTTGTTTTGATTCACTTGGCTTAAACTTTTGAATAAAGAAGCATACACGTTATTCGTCTAAAATCGATAAATATAAAAACAATATTCGCATGTTTTCACTACCGTATTTAAACTACTAGATGGCGTTACAGACGGACTATGGGCTTTGTTTGGTTTAGATTTAGGCCCCACTGCATTCTTATATTCTTGACTTGGCGCACGTTGTCCAATTAAAAGTGATGGATGCAACTCACAGTCGGAATCGTCATCAGAGCTTTCTTTATCCGAAGCATGGTCTTGAGCAATCTGAGCCAAAGAACTAGGTAGCTTAACTTCTTCATCGCGTTTAACTTCTTTTTCTTCTATAATTTATATATATATATATATACACATATACATATACATCTCTTCATAATACCTTTCTTGGGGTTTGGTGTATACTTTTTTTCTCGGATAAGTTTCTGTAGGTACTTATAGAACGGATAAAGAATATGATCAAAGTCGAGGAATCCAAACTAAACAAAAATTATAAAAAATGATTAGTGTATTACTATATACTTGCTCCAGGTTGTTTCTTTGCTTAGCTTTTATCACAATTTCCATTTGAGCACCTTTAGCTACAACGAAAACCGCTGTCCTTTCAATTATATGATATTGTTTCATATTTTGAGGCTAAACTGTTCACATTAGTAATATTTGATTTTAATAATAACCAATTCAAGTCCAACTGGAAACTTTATTCCTTTGGGAGATTCAAAAGGTTCATCTTCACTATCATCATCTTCAATTTTCTAAAAAAATATTTTAAAAATTAACTAAAGCGATCGTACATACATTATCCTTTGTTTTATAATCATAATTATAACCAATTGAAGATTTTTCTTTTATACATTTATCAGATTCTTCTTTTTCATCTGAAACCATTGAGATCGCTCAGTTTATTAATTTTGTACCTACCCTGCTCAATTTTCTTATATAAATCTAAATATCTTTCTTCTTCACACATATCTTCTTCCAAAGTCTCTGTAGGACAGTCTTCATTTGAGCAAGATGGAACATCGTTAAAATCAAGGGAGCTCAATAGTAGGCGACAGTCATATCTGAAATTAATTTATTGATATAGGTTGCCAAAAATATTAGTTTTATAATTTCGTTTTAAAATAGATAATTCCCATGATACTTACTGTTCGTATCCCTTATATGGCATTAATCATCCGACCTAAAATTAAAAAATTAGGAATGTTTATGAAATGGTGGTTTAATAATCCAAATTATGATAAAATATGTCGAATGTTCTTAAAACGAGGGTTGTGTTGAAATATAACCAATCCAAATTTCGTAATACATGTCTTTAAAAGCTTTTTAATACTTTTAAATTTTATAAATTATAGCAATACTCAAATACTCACCATTTAAATATACCAATGAATTAACAGAACAATAGAAACCTAAATGTGTTGACAAATCCCCTTTATTCATCGAATTTGTGGATAATGGTCAAACTCCCACCTATCGACTTTATTATTCTCATCTCCGTTACAGGCTAGCATGTGCCGTTCCTCATCGATGAATTCCGCTTGATCAGAGTTTGGGTAAATTCTCGATGAATAGCCAAAAACTAATAAATCATCAAAATTTTCCTTAAAAAAATATTGTTCACGGTGTCATGTCCTACAAACATTTTCACGAGCTGAGTGGTTCCTTCGATTCCGGTTATTCATTAGTTTCTTAATATTGTGGTATCTTTTGTTATTCAACGTTCAAAATATTTTTTACGATGCCCACATGTTTTTTCCGACTTTTATGAGAAACAATAACAATATAATGTTCATTTAAACAACAATAATAACAAATTAGGCGATTGATCCGGCATTGGCTGCGATTCTTGGCCACAAATCAGCGCATTCCTTGGCGACTGGTCCAGTAATAGCTGATCCCTTCATTTCTCCCTTATTGTTAACAATAACACCTGCATTATCCTCGAAATAGATGAAGGTACCATCCTTACGGCGGAATTGCTTTCTTTGTCTGATAACGACGGCTTGAAGAACTACAAAAAATAAATAAATGAAAGAAAACAACCAAAAAGATACCCTTCTTTCTAAGCTCTGGCTTTCCTTTCTTGACGGAGCAGACAAACATGTCACCAACTCCAGCACTTGGAAGTCTGTTGAGGCGACCACGAATTCCGTAAACGGAGATGACGAACAAGTTCTTAGCCCCGGTGTTGTCAGCGCAGTTCATGACGGCTCCGACTGGAAGACCAAGGGAAATACGGAATTTGGCTCCGGAAGCTCCTCCGCGACCTCTCTTCGACATTTTACCTACAATATTACTAATTTTTCGATCGAAATATACAGAAAAATTAAGGATCATAATACGTTGAAAATAACTATCAAGAAAAATTAATAAATTAAAGGTTTGCCAATATTAAAAAATATTTACCTTAAAAAGATTCAAAAAACAAAAATTCATTTGAAAAAGAAAATTAAAAAGAAAAAATCGCTCACAATGTAAGTGGAGACAGCAGGCATGTGTGTTTTATGAAATAATACTCAGTCAACGATTGGCTCTATCGTCGTTTCGCTTTGAGACCACTAGTCGTATTACGATTTACGTAGATCGATACTGCGTGGATTGATTATTTATTTTTATTGTTTATTGTTTATTTATAGTTTTCTTTTCTAAATAGCGTTTTTTTTTATTTAAAAATATCATAAAAATAACGTATAAGCTTAGATACTCCTTGTGTTAATTTATTCTTTAATTACCAAATACAGATTAGGAGAAATAAATTTATTTAACAAATATATTTTATTAATAACATTAATTCAACAACTAAAAATGTTTACAATTCTATGTTAGTATCAGCATTAGGCGCATTCACTGTGCTTTTCATTTGATTGGATAGATTAATTATAGTTTCCCTTAACATGTTATTATCACTCTTAACTTGAAATATATAAATCAATTGGAATATTGAAAAAATTAGCAATGTGACAATCAAGATATATGGTATAAAATTATTCATGTTTGCATGTTGATTTTCCTTTAGAGCCATTAAATATTTCGATTTTTGCTCATCCGGCGTATCGATAACTACATTTTCGGACATTCTACATTTTAATTTATATTCAGCTTTCTTTTCTGAGGTTTTATATATTTCGGAAAATTTATCAATATCCTGCTCCGTCGTTTCGGTTGCTAGTAATAAAAATTTTTCTTTGCTCCACGAGTTCCGGTATTCTGTAATTATGTTTGTATTTTTATTATTTTTTTTTTGAAACAACTACCATATTGTAAATATATTCGTATTATTTCTGTGGCTCCTGCTTGGACGAGTCCGCAACTAGGACGAACGCGGAACTTTTCCGGTGAAGTTGTTTTAAATTTAAACATTAATGGCATATCAGGAGACAAATTTTTTACTAAGAGAACGTCAACATAGTCGTTTTCTCCATCAACTTTATCTAGTCGAATACCATCCCTGGGCCTGTAAACATGTTTTATTAATATTATTAATTTGTGGGTTTTAAATACGTTAGTGATACAAAATCGTTTGACTGCCATTCGTCGGGTGGGGAATTCACTCTTTTTTCTATTATTGGTCGTAGCGACGGGGGTATATGTGATTTACGTCCCTTTGGTCCTTTACTTGATCTTCTTGATATCGACATTGCTCGTTTCGGTGTTGATTCATCCTCAAATTTGACATTCTTAATGTTAAGATAAATTATTACAGTGTTTCATCTTAGTCGCTATTTAATACCCTTTTGTAAAATGCAGTAAAATCAAGCTCTGGTGAAACATTATTGTTGTTATTATTTCCCATATCGTCTACTGACTTTTGAGATATTATTTTCTGATTCGGCTTTGGAGGAGGAGGTGGTGGTAAGCATTTTGCAAGCTCATCCATTGTAAATTTAAAAGTGTCCTATAATAGTCATATTTCAGTTAATAAAAAATAAAATGGAACAGAAATGTTGGTCAGCGGAATGAAATGTAGCTAGTAAAAATATATTACAACGAAAATCGAGGTTTGATATTCATTGCTTTTCCTCACATCTCTCATTTGAAGAGTTATGTATAACATTGGAAATGAACGATGTAAACTTTCAGTATAGTTCATAGAAATGATAATTTCTCCGTTTTATCTAATGATGATTTTAAACTTTAATTTTATTTTTTTGATTTTAAAATAACTGACCGTGCCTCCTTGATGAGCTTGTAGACTTGATTTTGGTATATAGTGATGTACGCTAGCTTTCGTAACAAATGTTAGCAAATTGTTTCGAATATTGGAAGTTTCTATCCATGAACTTATGACCTGAATATAAACTTAAATGGATCTGGCTTAATTATTAAACCTTCCAAGATGCATTTAAAATTGATGGACTGTCATAGACAATAATAGATTCAATTAGATTTGGATAATAGTATTTTGCGGCATGTATGATAAATTTCATTATTTCAAAGCTCTATTCAAAATTTAAAAAATTCAATTATGTCTTTAAGATACCATATTCTTTAGTCCTGTACCAGTCATGTCTATAATAATAGTTAACGGCTCTCCACCTTTATATTCCATATAGTGCCGATCGATCCAAAATATGAATAATTTTTGGAATCCATTGTCTCCGGGTTTATAATTTTTCATATTTATCCACACTTAAATGTTATATTTTTAATAAACTTTGTTACTGGGATTATTATTATTACTATAACTACTTTATGACTATTGGACAAGGGTTTTAATTACGAGAGTGAAGTCTCCACACTTCCACGTCAAACTAAAAGTAAATTCGTTAAATTTTTAAACGGCTTTCCTACATTATTACATTTTTCTCTTAAAATAATTCGTCAATTTTAAATTTTTTGCTAAGTTTAAATGACTTCACTGAATACAAATTAGTTTGTTTACCGTTCATTCGAAGTATAAATATTCTTGATAGTATTTAAAATTTATAGTCGTCGCCAAATGCGATTACCACCGCAAAATATGGCGCACTTTTTTAAATATTATTTTTTCATTTAATTTTTTATCATAAAATAAATATACTAAAGAGGTAATAGATGTACTTTCTAAGTACTTATTTACTTACGTAATTTTCTATTTTTTTGATCTGTTCCATGTATGTACATTAATTGATTATCAAGAAGTGGTTTTAGTTCTAGCAGACTTATTCCTGTAATCATAAATATTAATAATATTTTTTTGTAATAAAAACTGATTTAACGCTATGATCAACAATGCTTCATGAAATTACGCATAAAATCAGTTTTTCATGTTTATTATTCATTTCAGAGATCGATGCCTAATGGAAGAGCAAAAAATTAGGGGCGGAGAAAAGGTCTTGTTTAGGCAGCCACACGGCCATTAAGGTCATCACGTCTCTTCCTCATTTGTTTCTCATCAATTTCTGTTATCTATTTTTTGATGACAAGAAATGAAAAGTTTAATTTAAAAATGAAAATGGATAAAATAAAAATATTGATGACAAACAAAAGAGGAAGAGACGTGATGGCCTTAATGGCCGTGTGGATTCCTAAACAAGATCTTTTCTCCGCCCCTAATTTTTTGCTCTTCCATTAGGCATCGATCTCTGAAATGAATAATAAATAATGATATCACTAACTGTCTACTGCAAAAGATTTTCTCCATTTAAGGCACTCGAGAACTATTGCATTAGCTACATCAACATCGTAGTCCACGGATTTTAGAAATTGGTGGAGCCACCAGTCCTCATTTCGTATTCTATTGACATCTTCATCGTCAAATTTTGTCACATATCCCTTAATTATAAATAGAAAATAATAATTATTATATACTTACATTAACTAAACGCGATCTGAGTTCTTGAACACTCAAAATGTTTGTTGGGTCGGAGAAATTTGAGTTACATCTTTTCGGAAAAGTTATATTATAATTTTCCTCGTCATTAGGCATCTAGATTCGGTTCCAATAATTATATTATATATAATATGAGATAATAGTAATTTAAAACGAGCAACTCTCTTTACATTGAAAATTGAGAATTACTGTGAAAGATACTGGAAATCGGTTAGCGAATGTAGGTAAATAGACGACTCAAGGCACATTGAGCTGTCAAGTATTTTTTGTGTGCTATGGGTTGTGCGTGTTGTGTTAGAAAAGCTTGTATATCTTATTTCTATTGTATTATAGGAAATATTTCGTTTAAGATGAATTTCTCTTATCTTATCTTCATTTTTACTATTGTTTTTTGTTTTTATGTTAAATTTTGTTTTGATTTCAAGGCGATATTGATTATTGCTTTAATTTTCGCGTTATCTTCTTGTTCTTGATTTTTGTGTTTTAATATTTTATTGTATATTAATTTGATGACGTTTACAAATTTTATATAGTTCGAGAAACATTAGATTGCGCGAAAATATCGGAAGACCAGTTTTTGGCATTTGGGTGTATTGATGTGTATGTATGTGTGTATGCTGTTTGGTCGTCTGTCGCAAGGATCGAATTTATACGTTTTTGCTAGTGTCTAGCCAACAATATTTTGAATGTTTCAACCCCTTACTGATTGTTTTTATTCGTTTTTTTTATTAAGAATTATGTTTATTAAAAAGTTTCAGATTTAAAGTAGTTTCTGTTCTCCGAGTGAAAATTAACTCACAACGAGGATATTATGCAAATTGAAAATTTGGACCTGTTTAAAAAATGGATTATGAAGGAATTAACACCAATGTATGTTTAAGAAATGGGGTAACGAAATTTTTTTTATAAATTTATAGGAGCGACGCTGAACCTGAAGCGTTGGCAAATTATGTCTTAGCTCTTGTTAATAAGAATGTACCCGTTGACGATTTGAAAAAGTCTAGTGAGGATCAACTACTTATATTCTTAGGAGATAGTAATATAATTTTTAGATTTTTAAATATTTAATAACATTACTTTAGACACTTTGAAGTTTGTGGAAAAACTGTTTAGTTGTCTTCAATCTAAATCTTACTTGGATGGATCGAATAAGTCCGAAGTGGAGAGTGCGGCAACGAGCAAAGAGAAGAAGAGTTTGAAGAGTTCCGAAAATGATGCCGAGACGAATAAAAGTTTAAAAACGGAAAATTCGAAAAGTTCTTACGGACGAAGTCAAGAAAAGGAACAGGAATCATCTTTTTCGAAGGAGGAAAGTTTTAAATCTTCTCGTTTTGCTGAACAATCAAGCAGTGGAAGTAGTAATAGCACTCGAGGGCAACGAAAAAGAATAAGTCCCCCAGCTGAAAGCAGAGATAACAGAGTTGGTATTTGAGGATTTAAACTTAATATATATAAATTTTAGCGTGATAATCGAGATAGGCGAAGATCACGGTCACCCAGAGACAGGAGGCGTGTAAATACAAATCGTACTCAACGATCAGCTTCAAACGAAAAGACGGATCGGGAGAGGCATAGAAATGAGCGCAGAAGATCACGGTATTGCTTTTTATAATGGAATGTTTCAAAACATATTTCAGGTCTAGAAGCTCTTCACGAAGTCCTTGCTATCGAAGAAGCGATAAATCAAGTGATAATCGAAGACGGAGATGTTTGGCATTCGAAGAAAAGGGATATTGCATTCGTGGGGAAACTTGTCCTTATTATCATGGACCTGATCCAGTTGTTGTTGATGAAAACGCTTTAAGTAATATTGTGACGATACCAGCTGCGAATTTCACGTATGTTTTTTCTAATTCACTCCTACACTATTATATAAAGCATACATTTTAATTTATAGGTTACCACCTCCTGGATACAATCCTGTAAATCCGCCACCCCCTGGGGTCGGAATGGTTATGCCACAAAGTGTTACTGAGTATAACCCTGAAGCACCTGCTTTAACAATGTCGCAATATTCGGTTCCACCGCCACCAATAAGCACAACGGTTCCAGCTGGTCAATGGCATAATCCCAATCAGCCATCTTATGTTCCTCAATCAACTGGAAGTATTGTGTATGCAGGACAACAACCACAACACTCTCAAAGTTTCCGAGGTGGAAGTAGCGTTAGAGGAAATCGCGGAGCACGAGGCGGTCGTGGTGGCTCGCGTGGCGCATTTTCGAATAATGTAAATCGCGATTCGTCGACATTACAAGTTGCCAAAATTCCTGTTGAACTTAATAATATTGCGAAGCTCAATGAACATTTTGCGGAGTTTGGAAATATTGTTAATATTCAAGTACAATACAATGGAGATTCTGAATCGGCATTGATAACTTATTCAAATAAAAGTGAAGCCATGAAAGCGTATAAATCACCAACTCCTGTCCTTAATAATCGATTTATAAAAGTATTTTGGCATAAACCGCCCGGTACAGGAGATGAGAATACCCCAGCTGCAGGTCAAACGAATCAAGCTCCAGAGAAGCCAGCTGAGAAACAGAAAGTAAATTATTTTTCTTAATATAGTATATGTTGTCATTGATTTAGATTGCTAGTGTCAAGGAGTCGAAATTCGTTAGTGCTGAGGTTCAAAATAATCGAAAACTGGCTCAAGAAGCGAAGGAAAAACTTAGTAGGGAAAAAGAGAAGCTTTCGATATTGGTTGGACTACAAGAAAAGCAAAACGCTGTTCTTGAAAAGTGGATGCAGAAGCAAAAAACTTTGCTAACGAAAGCAAGGAGTACAACCAATGAGGACGAAAAGAAGAATGCTGTCAAATTAGTTAAACAAATTCACAAGCAGATAAAACTGTGCAAAGATGAAGTTGATAAAATATTAATGCAAATATCAGAACAGTCCCTTCTGGTCGATCAAGCGTTTTCAAACGTTGAGAGTTTAAAGGCATCTAAAAAGGAGGGTTCACCTGCGGAAGTGACGGAAGCAAATAGTAGAAAAAGAAAAGGTTTGGATTAAAATAATATTCTATTTATATTTTTAATTGCTTAAGCGTCCGCTGGGGATGATGGTATTGAAGAAACAAATCGAAAAATGTCAAGCGTAATTGTTGTTAAAAATGTGAAAGAAGCAGATGTCAGTGATTTGATGACGCATATGGAATCATTCGGTGAAACTTTTGATGCAAATATTAAAGTCGATGATGGTTTGGCTACAGCGATTTTCCCATATAAGAAGAGTGAATTTGCAAATAAGGTTTGATTTTATTTTTGCGTAGTGTGGATGGATATTAGTTTATATTTTACTTTTCATAGATCAGTTCATAATGGAAGAGGAAAAATATGAATAAGATGATGGTCTAGTTTTGACGAACACTCTTTTTTACCTCAACAATATGTGTTATCTCAAAAAATAGACAAAACACATTGACGAGGAAGAAATTGAAATACTCTTCGTGGTCGTCTAAACGATACCATAATTTTTCCCCTATTATTTTTCTCTTCCATTAGGCACCGATCTCTGAAAAGTACAATATTTTATTATATTTCAAAAATTTTTATATTGTCCGATAGTATAAATTTACACGGGGTAAGTAGAAATATTGTTTTAAATTTGTACCAGAACAGAGATCACGGCGGATTGGTTATTTTATTTTTAATGAAATTGAAGTTGAAATTATAAATTTCTTATAACTTGATAATACATAAAGTACTTTTCAGATATCTGTGCCTGATGGAAGAGGAAAAATACGGGAAAATAATGATCTCGTTTGGACGGCCACAAAGGACGTTTCCATCTCTTCCTTTTCAATGTGTCTAATTCTTGAGACAACAAACAAAAGAGTGTCCGGCAAAACGAGACCATTATTTTTTTCCTCTTTCCTTAGGCTACGATATCTGAAAGGGAAAATACACTTATTTAAATTTTCTTACAAACGTAGTTTATCGATCTTTTTCCATCACTGTTTAACAAATACGTTACGGGATAAGATGTATAGACTATTTTACTAGTGTTTAAAGCGCCTAAATGAAGTTCTCATTTTTTAAAATCTTACTTTATGTTCTAATTTTTCTGTTTTCGAGTTTTGTTTAATTAAAAAAATGTTGTATATGATAAAATATTAAATTGTTTTGCATATGATAACAACTTGGGGTATAAAGTTCTTCGTGAAGTAAATTTATTAATTTTCCATTCATAATAGTTGAATATGAAATAAAAGATTTAAATGAATAAAACGAATTGACTCTAAAATATTAATTAAATAACATTGTTTTAAGGCGTTAATGGAGGGTAAGATTCTAAATGGAGTCGAGCTGGATATGGAACTCACAAATGAAATTGCTTCCGATGTGCCATCAACGGATACGAACATGTCAGCGAATCAACTTCTGGCTGCCATGCCAAATGGAATTGAGGTATTTTGCAGTTTGTAAAAGGTTTTAATCCCAAACTAATTTTTAGTCCGATGATGATGATATTTTAAATGAGTAGTTGTTCAGGATTAGATGATCTCATCAATGAAATAAGTTGTTGTGCAAGTTACTGTTTTTCTATTTTCTCATTGTAATATTCAATCATTAGAATATGAGGTTTAGTATTGTTGTTTACCCTTTAATATTTTGGCCCCTCGTCTTTACCTCTAATGTATTCCCATTCTTCCAGTTTTATGCCTTTTATGATAATTTATTTTCCGGTATTTTATGTAGTTTATCCTATTTCTTTTGTATTTTTATTGTAGTATATGGAATCTTTATTGTTATTTATTAATACCAAAGTGAAAAGAAAAGACATATAAAAGAGAGCATTTGCTCCAAATGTGAAGAAATAAAAAGATTGTATACAGTTGAGTTTAAACAAAATAAAACGGGCCACAAAAAATGGTGATAAAAATACGGAAAAGAGCCCAATTCTAATAATTGTCATTATGGGTCTGTTATGATCTTTAATAACGGGTTATTATTTATTTTAATTATTTTATTTTCAGAATCTGATCAATAAACAGTTTTCACTTTAATGTCTTGTTATTTTTATTATTTTTTGATTTAGTCATGCGTATTTAATACGCTAATCAATATTGATTAATTAAAGAAACACTGTGCAAACATGTTGCGTTGTGTGGTATCGTATGAGCAATACGTCGAAGTTTTAAAATTAGTCGTTTGAGAAGCTTGTGTGGAAATATTTATTAAAAAATAATTTATTATTAAAGAACAAAAAGAGTCGCAGACATGAAATTGTGTGATACAGTGTTGAAATATTGGATTTTGTGGAGAAATAAAAAGACAGCGGATGATAGAGAACGGAGGGCGATTATTATCGACGGCCGCTTCGCATAGGACGCACCGCTGCCGCGTTGAAAACGAAAGAACGATTATTGAAGGCAAGTTGAGAGAGTGTCTGGTAGATATTCAAATAGACAGACAGCTTGCTGTATTCTTTCTGTTCCTGTTGTCCGATGGACGAATAGGCTTTTGATGGTATTGCTGACGGTGACACGTTAAACTTGCTGCTGGTTCTCTCCATTTTTTCAAGAATTCCATCTCGTTTTGATATTAATCTATTTGTGTATGCTGTTCATCATTATTTGTTCTAATCTGGACGATGAATTTGATCTATCGAGATTTAAAAAAATAATTTAGCAAAAATTCATTTATTGACGCGTCATTATTATTTTTGAAGCTTCGTATTGTTCTGTATTTATTATAAGATTTTGGAAACTCACAAATCGATTTCAGGATGGGAAACGTATTTGGCAATTTATTTAAAGGCCTATTTGGCAAAAAAGAGATGAGAATTCTCATGGTCGGTTTGGATGCTGCAGGAAAGACGACGATTCTATACAAATTGAAGCTCGGAGAAATTGTAACAACGATTCCAACGATTGGTATGGTCGCGAGGATATTTTATTGATAAAATAATCGATATTTACAGGATTCAACGTGGAAACTGTGGAATATAAAAACATTTCGTTCACAGTGTGGGATGTCGGCGGTCAAGACAAGATCCGTCCATTGTGGAGACACTATTTCCAGAATACCCAGGGACTTATCTTTGTCGTTGATTCTAACGATAGGGAAAGAGTTGGTGAAGCTCGTGAAGAATTGATGAGAATGTTGGCTGAAGATGAGCTCAGGGATGCTGTGTTATTGGTGTTCGCCAACAAACAGGTTAATTTTGATTACAAAGATAAATTAAGTTAATGATTGTGTAGGATTTGCCAAATGCGATGAATGCCGCTGAAGTGACTGATAAACTTGCCCTTCACTCAATGAGAAACCGGTCCTGGTACATTCAGGTGATATTTGATTATGTTTCAGATTATAAAAGTGTATTGTTTTAAGGCAACTTGTGCGACATCTGGAGATGGATTATATGAAGGACTTGACTGGCTGAGCAACCAATTAAAGAACCGTTCATAGTTTAATTTTTTGTTAAATCTGTTATTATTCTTAAATTATCAGAGATATTTGCAAAACGTTAAATTACGTTCAGAGTATAATATCGTTTTGAAATATTCTTGTTATTGAATGAAAGAGAAAATATTGGTTTTTTGATTAAGTTTAGGTTTTATCAATTAAACCGTTTTGGCGCAGATTTTAAATTCTATGCACAACCCATTCACACGGGATTTATGTAATTTATAATATTAAATTATCTTTCTACTGCTCTAATTTTGTGTGTGTTTGAATTGATTTTTATTAGTTTTAGTATTTACATTTTTCGTACTCATCTCATCGATTTTCTCTTATCGGTCTTGCAATTCTCTTATAATAAGTTGCTTTTGTTTACGTTTCTTTTCATCCTTAAATTATCCTTTAAAACATCATCAGATATATTTAATTTATTTTCTATTATGTATTTTATTTGAAAATAAATATAAATTTGAATTTAAGATGAGTGTGATTCGAGATAATTTATTTTGTTTAATCATTCTAGTTTAGAAATTATTATTATATAATGCCTCAGAAATCCTCAAATAGTTGAGTAGAAATCCACCTTCCTAACTCGAATATAAGCATCTGGGAAGGATCGTTTCCTTTGGCCTGGAATGACTATGATATCTTTTATGAACGAAAAAAGTAAAATGTAATTGAGAAACTAAATTTAGAAATTTAACATTTGAATGACCTTTGAAATCCTGCTATTATGAATTCATTTGATGTGTCAAAGTGTATATCTGTCAGACAAGTTTACAGGTACAAATTTATAGTGTTGTGGCGAGCCTGCACACTCAAAGATTAGTCCAATCACCTCTGGTGCCTAATAGCTGCCAGTTCGAGCATTACACTTGGGGAGAATTCGTCTTTAGCGCCTCTAACATTTGTTCTGAAACAACATCTGCACATAAATTGGAACAGTTTATGCGTCACACCGAAAATGTTTTTACTGTCAAGATGTTAGTCTATTTTTAATGTCACATGTTTATTTTTAGTCTAGTTTATCCGTTTTAAATGGCGAGCCATACCAAATTCATACCAAATTAGAGTTGTTTTTTTTACCGTAGTGGTGTTAGTCTCTATACAAGTTATTGTGATTTGACGTGCTTAAGGTATATTCACGCGAAATGTAGCAGCCTAATTTGTGACTATTATTATTATTATAGACCTCCCAAATGAATAATACTGGCAATATTCTAGTCCATAAGTTTCCTGTGGAATGTGCTCGTAGCGCACGAATCTTGGACCACCGGGATTAATTATAACTGTGATATTTTTTAAAATATGAATAGTTTGGATACAATCTTGCATGAGCTGGATTAAAAAATAAAATCGATATGTTATTTGATTTTAGAATTTCAAAAATCCAACTTTGAAGTTGCAATTGGCTTGCACATGTAAAAATCCTATGACAAACCCACGACACTATTCAGAATTGTAGCATTGCCAAGTCCCGCCCCCAAGGAGAAACGTATAAAAGAGTTACCCTAAAATTCCATAGATAAGAGCGGTTCATAGATAAGAGCGGTTTGCACTTTTACTCGAAAACAAAACATTTGTTTTTCTTGGTTGTTCTTTGTTGTTCAAAACAATGGTTCAACTTTTGATCTTTTTTTTTGCTTTTTTTGCACATTTTTTCAATTGTAATAATTTTAAGAGGATTTTTGAAAACGGGTCTAATGGATCTTTAGAATTATATGTTGTCTATGATAATAATCCTTTTTTATAACTGAAAAATACGTATCAAAAGTGTCTAAAGACAACTTTTTTCAAACACAATTTTTTTCGGATTTTTTATAGAAATGCATGTTTATTAGGTAATTGCATAAATTATTTACTCCAAAGGCCAAAAATGATAAATTACCGAAAAAATTTTGAAGTTAAAAGCTCTCTTTACGAAGAAGAACAAGTGTTGGTCAGCCATTACCGCCTGACTATCTACAGAAATGCTAGGATTTTTGGAAGTTCGTTGCAGCTGAAGCCTTGTATGTATCCCCTTTCAACTTGGGAAATATTGATGAAGTTCCAGTCCCCTTTGATATCGTGTTGGAACGGACTGTTGCTGTGAAGGGACGAGAAAACATTAAAATTGATTCTACCGGACATGAGAAATCTAACTTTACTGTTGTGTTTGGAGTGACTGCTGCTGGAGAGAAACTTAAACCAATGCTAATTTTTAAGAAGAAGTTGATGCCAAAAGGACAATTTCCTCCCGATGTCATTGTGAAAACAAATGAAAAAGGTTGGATGAATCAGGAATTGATGAAACCATGGATCGTCGAAGTATGGAACAAAAGAGAAAATTACAATTCTGACCCTGATAGCTCTTTGTTGATATTTGATTCTGCTTGTTGCCACATAACTGATGAAGTGAAACAATTTTGTCAACAGAATAGCAAAATTGCCATAATACCAGGAGGATTGACTAAAATATTGCAACCCTTAGACGTCGGGATCAACAAACCTTTTAAAGACAACTACATGGCTGGGAAAAATGGACGAGAAATGAAGCCAAAGCAACTTACACAAAAATGGAATAAGGAGAAGAATGAGCTACGAAGAAGCTACATTTTTGGTTAGCGAAAGTTTCCGAACCATTTCATCTGATGTTATACAACATGGCTTTGATAAAGCATTGTGTGATGTTGAAAATCTCAAAAACGATTTTGCTATGATGAATATAAACGATGATGAGGAAGTAGAAATGGAAAAAGTCTAATGTTATGTTTATGTTGCAACCCTTGTTATTGTTCAATAAAAACAAAAATCAAAAAAAATCAAAACAAAAAATGTGTTGTTTACTTTTATCGGTGAAATTAAACCGCTCTTATCTATGGAATTTTAGGGTATTACATCCCAATAAAGGCTTATTATGTCTCTGGTCCTGGAATCCGTCTAGTGGCTGAAAGGCGTCCATCACAATATTAGTTCAGGGTAGAATAATTTCTCGGTGCGCCTGTTTCATGGAGGTTCCATCCTTGCACTCGTACGCTCTTTTCAGGTCTAGTGCAAGCTCTGGAAGTGTAAGTGGACACCAAGTTAGTGTCTAACCGCTAGCTAGCCAACTGGAAATAACGATTTTTCGATTTTTAAGCGTGCCTGAAGGTTTTTGCGTCTTTCTAACAAAGAATTTTTCACTATAATTTACCGAGGCTTATCTTAAATTATCTAAAAATATTTAAATTTTTACAAAAAAGTTAAATTTGAGCACACTTACTGAGCTCATTTTGTTACCATACCAGTTGGCGTGTGCTAATTGCTCGCTGATCGTCGTAGGTTGGAGCAGTCGGTCCGCCTGATATCAGGGGTTTCGGAAACTTTGTCGACCAAGCTCCAATACGTTAGTAGCGAGTGAGATGAAAATAAGGACTTAACTACTAATAATTCCGACAGGCTCGGAGTAAAGGATCCATGTGTAAGGATCCACATTATAATTTTTATATTCTAAACAGTATAATATACAATATTTATTAAAGTGTGGGGATAGGACAGGACAATACAATCAATATATTAATAAGAGAAGAATAAGAACAGTTATAAATAAAATAGGAATGATTTAAATACCAAATAATTATGACAAATGATTGCCCAGGTCATCATGTTTGGGAAGGGAATAATATTAATAAAATATCTGTGACCCTTTTGAAGATGCAGAGTGTAACAGTGATCAAGTGCTCACCAAAACAATAATCAACAACTCATGAGGTGTTACCGTAAAATTTGTTGCGGGAATTAATAAGTCTAATGTAATTCAAACATAATTCTAACGTCTAACATAAAAAATAAGAAACATTTATATTTTAATTTGAGATCCCGCAAATAACTATGATTTACGTATCTTCTTTAAATAATGCATACAATTGATATGAAACAGTCACATTGCTTTTGACATAACCTGTAAAGCAATCGAAAAGTTTTAATAGATTAAATAAATGTCATACCTTACAATATGAAGTATATAGATCCGGTCTAAGGCATCTTTGTGCAAAAATAGCACTTGAATATCCATTTCGATTATTTATTAACTCAGCAATTGAGTAATAATCATGCCATCATAGTTTCTCCTATAAAAATTAATTTCTAACCAATTTAATTCATAAAAACAAACGAACCACAACTAATCATAGTTTGATACACCGAAGTCACGTATTTCGTAGCTTCAAAATATGTTATTTGATATGATCTGCATATCTACGGACTCCTTATCATATGGAGCAACTCATTATCCAACTCTAAATTAATTATTTATATTATTCATTTCAGAGATCAATGCCTAATGGAAGAGGAAAATTTTAGGGGCGGGGCAAAGGTCTTGTTTAGGCAGCCACACGGCCACTAAGGCCATCACGTATCTTCCTCTTTTGTTTGTCATCAATATTTTTATTTCATCCATTTTCATTTTTAAATTAAACTTTTCATTTCTTGTCATCAAAAAATAGATAACAAAAATTGATGACAAACAAAAGAGGAAGAGACGTGATGGCCTTAGTGGCCGTGTGGCTGCCTAAACAAGACCTTTGCCCCGCCCCTAAAATTTTCCTCTTCCATTAGGCATTGATCTCTGAAATGAATAATATTAATTTTTAAGAAAAATTAAGTTTACCTATTGGATGAGCATAAACAACCTCGTAACTTTTATATTTAATCTGTTACAGCGTTTCTTCGGCACTGCATAGGTAACTCATAGCCTAAAATACGATTTTTCTTCTCAAACATGAAAAAAAGTAAAATCAGACCTGTGTTTACCTATAAAGTATTCATTTTTCTTTCGACCCGTGTAAGTTTTGCTAAAACATTTTTTATAACGTTTTTTTGCATCATTCGAATCGTCATCATGAGTAGATTAATAACTGCAAGTTTAATTAAAAGATTATTACAATTTTAAAAGATAATTACGTTCGAAGTTATGTTGAACAGCACTTTGATTTCTTGGTCATCATTGTTGATAAGAACGTGACATAAGGTTCTACTTGTTCCGAAACACTAAAACAACTAAATAAAAGCAATATTTTATTATATACTTACCTTTAAGTCATTTTATAGAATATAAAAAAATTATAAAAAATAAAAAAAATTGGCCGAGGACTAGGATTCACAACATGGCCGGACTTTGCTTTCTAAGGGTGGAATGGTGTGTCCTCTGCACTTTGTGCTGGGCGGTGGCTTTACTGTGTTTTGCACGAAATTGTTATCAAAACACGTGCAAAACTGCCGCCAGAACATTCAATTCAACCCTAAAAAGTAACCAAAGTTTCATCAAAATTACACGAAGCGTCCTCACTCCAAAAAACAACATCAAATTTTAACAAAGATTGATGACGTGTTTACGCTATATCACAGGATGAGTCTGTTTTCATGCAAAAAGCACCGTCAGGAGCACTTTTCGTGCAAAACACAGCCAAGGAAGCGCCAGCAGAAAGTGCAGAGCCATTTCTATAGCAAATATTGTTTGTCTACAAAAAGTCGAATGTGACGAATATTCAAACTTTTCCATAGCACAAGAATTATCTATGAAAACTTGATCGGACTCGTCTTTAATATATTATCTCCCGCCAGGATTGATCCCATTGAGATATACGTCAACAGGAATAAACTATGACGGCTATTGGCTCGAACACGCATAGAAATCTCGACAAACTTGCTTCGGCACCACTATGCTATGTGAACCGGCGAATGGCCAGCTATTATATCATTAATGTGTGGCTGGGAGAAATATGACATATATGGGAATGAACAAAAGCGTGCCAACTGGTATGATAAGAAAATAATGTCAGTAAACGTGCTTAAATCTAACTTTTCAGAAAGATATTAATTATTTTAGATAGTTTAAGAAAAGCCTAGCTAAATTGACGTAAAAAAGATTTTGCCAAAAATACGTAAACCCTTTCGGACACGTTTAAAATTGCGAAAATCGTTATTTCTAGTTGGCGTGCAAAAGAAACATACAAAATATTAAATTTAAAAGATAATTGTGGATTGATCTAGGAAATTGACGTGAAAATCATTCCAACTTATTGAGGCGGAAATTAGCGAGATAATGAAATTTCTATTTTAAATTGGCGACGATTTTAATCGTTTATGGTAATTTCTCTCTGGTGTAAATGATAAAATCATTTCTTTTTTTAATCTCAAAACCTTATTTATTTCTCGAAATTTTATTTTAGAGAGACATTTTTGAGCTTCTGTAGCTACGAACTCAATTCGCGTTCTTGTGTAGCAATTACCAATTAGTCTTCTGCCATTAAATTAATAAAATCCAAAATTGTATTAATTATTAATATTCTAAGCGCCTTAAATACCTAATGGATTCCATTACCCACGAAATGCGCAGTATCAATACAAAGTGAAGAGGGTGGATGAGATAATAAGACGACATTTTGTATGACACGTGACAGGAATCATTGTAGCAGAGTGGTGTGCAGTTTTAGTTGGCGATCGTTTGCAAACGTTTGATGCGTGCAGGTTCGATAACCCGGCTCTATTGTTCCGCTATCATCTTAAGTGATTATAAGCGAGAGTCAGGGCCGGGAGATGAATTCCGTGATATCGAGATTTGATCGTGTGCTCACGGTTAGATAGACGCTAACTCGGATACAGTTTTGTTTTGGGTTTCAAACTTTAGTCGTCGTTACTCTGCACTTTGTGCTGGGCGGTGGCGTGAATGTGCTTTGCACGAAATTATTATCAAAACACGTGCAAATCTGCCGCCAGTAAATTCAATTCAAACCGGAAAAGTAACCAAAGTTTCATCAAAATTACACGAAGCGTCCTCACTCCAAAAAACAACATCAAATTTTAACAGATTCATGACGTGTATACGCTATATAACAGGATGAGTCTGTTTTCATGCAAAAAGCACCTCGCGTCCTAACAGGAGCACTTTTCGTGCAAAACACAGTCAACGAAGCGCCCAGCAGAAAGTGCAGAGTATAAGGTTAATATATTTTGTACGGTAATAAGTTCGTAACGGATTTGTTTCAATTTTTTTGATTGTTCCTAGAGACGGGCACACGTTTTCATATCTTCCTTCAAGTCATTCACTCTTCCTTCACTTCACTAGATCATTTGGGATCAACTATGCCATCCGCATCAATTACGTTCAAGTGCTAACGTCAAGTCCTGCTGCACACCCACTGAAGATCCAGCCGCACGCCAACTGGTATGGTTATAAAATGAGCTCAGTAAACGTGCGCAATTTAACTTTTTGAGAAGATTTTAATCATTTTAGATAGTTTAAGATAAGCCTAGGAAAACTGTCGTAAAAACTTTTTTGTTTAAAAATTGTCAGACACACTTGACCATCGGAAAATCGTTATTTCCAGTTGGCGTGCAGCCGTACAACCGTTGGCTCACAATCCGCACAACCAAGGGTACACAGCCTCCTTGCAACAGAGCAGTCGATCGGGAAAAGCCAACTCTAATATATTACTGTATTTACCGAATAAACACTCTAAATATCCACTGAACCACCAGACCCAGGAGGGACGACCTCCTTACAGTACTCTCGTTGATGTGAAATAAAAACTAAATTGGTCTTTAGTCTTTAGGCTTTAGTTTATTCGTTACATTTTACGCGCCAACCCCTACTCCCCTTATAGTTTGGCGACCCGAAGAGACGTTGAGACGCATGTAAAATACTTAAAACCAGCAAGAGGACTAACCATGACTGGTTCGATAACACTCAATTTAATAACAATATTTGCTTAGGAAAATTTATTAGGTCTAGAAATTAATTTCCGCGTTATTTTACGTACACTAGCTGACAAAAGTTTTGTCACAAATGTTTTTTCGGGTTTAACATTTTTGTGACCTGATTTTTTGATATGATAGATCCATATGGTTGTAGATTATTTTACAAATTCCCGCTTGTGATTGCGATGATCCGTTTTACAGTGACAAGCGTTTATCGTAAAACGCGTAGCTCAAAGATATTACGCACTTTTCTTGCACTGCATTTTTTAATAATTTTTAAAGTTCAATTATATTTTTTTCATAACTTTTTGAAAATTGCAGTAATTGGCAACATTTTAGAGATGACTCTACGTAAAGAAACTCCAATTGCCACCCGGAAAGCTTGAAGAATCACAGTGCTCACTGTAATCCACTGGAATGAACAATTAAAACAATACATTTATTCATACAAGAAGAGTAAATATAAAAAAATATTTTTTCTGCAACCTATCCTCTATCCATTCATCTCTTGAAGGCTTTTCGATTTAAATCTGAAAGTATTTCAAATTAATCCAGAAGCAACAGTTAGCCAAACTAACATTTAAAATGCTTGGGATATTCAAATAACATCCATATCGGTTGTGTCCTGATTTCTTCCCACAATCCATTTAATCCCAATCCGCCATAAGAATGACAACTAGCAGATATTCATTCTATTTATGGGTTTAATAATGGATCACGTAGTTACACGCTATCACGAATTATTTTTATTATTTTTATTCGATATATTTATATATATATACTGTCGTGGTGTAGGTTAATGAAAAATCAGGGTTAAAGGCAAAAAATGTGTCTTGATTTTATCAATTTTATCCTTCTAGTATCCTTCTTTGGCTCCGCCTCCAAATAGATATTTAGAAAAGTTTTGTCCTGGGGTGCAGAGCGTCATCAGACTGACGAGCTTTTAGCCTTCCTTTTGATCTGGTTGATCGTCTCTGGGGTCCCATTCTGTTTATACCAACGGTCCACGGGGGATTCTGGAAATATGACCCGCCCTTTCCTGGGACAATCCTTTCAATGTTGATGGAATCACATTCTTTTTCAATATTTAAGCACATTTTATTAATAACCACGTGCAATTGAATAACTATTTTTCACGTTAATTTTACTATCTTACCTTAAACTATCACTTTCGCTTTACATTTTTCAAAATTTTAAATTTAAGAGGCTTTTATAAGGTCCTGTTTTTAAAAATTCATTTGGCGTGCATTCGACATAATAACAAATGGTGTCGATTGCCGTGATTTGCTCAGAAAGTGACCATACAGGAAGAACGTTTGGCATCATTAGTTTCCTATTTTCCTTATTGTCAATGTGCATAAAGAGGAGTTTATATGATGTCCATTTCGTTTCGCTTTCTTTTTACCTCCAAACCTCCATCAATCGTAATATGACTTTCTAGATATCGAGCTCCTTCTTGGAAAGGACTGAAAACTCAGTCGATCTGAGCCCGAAGCAAATTTGTTTTTTGCCTTCGAAGGATTGATTTTGTCTCTAAGCTAGGTGAAAAGGAAACTTCCCTGTTCAGATGTTTTTGAAGTTCGAGGGACGCAAGGAGTTCAAGCTCCTCGTAAAAGGAAAATTAGACACCGCGAGATGGAAGCCGATAAAACGAAGTTTTCTGTTAAATAGAGATATTCTTCATATCCTTGGACTTCAATAAATAATAACGTTACTCCATATCCACAGCAAAGGGAAATTACATTATTCTTATTTCCCATATATTAAAAGTTATCTTTAAAATAAAATATCTTTATAATCTTTGCCCGAAAAAGATTATCCGTTAACTTTTTTCTACATATAATGTTTAAAAGCGAAATGCGTCAGACTGGTTATCATTATTTGTTTTATTTATTTACCACGCATTATTAAAATCATCTTTGGATGAATGGTAACTGAAGGTCTATGATACATGACTACGAAGAAATTGCTTAAATTAACTTTACATACCTTTAAATATCAATTTTGAAGGCGAGTTTTAGGTTTTTATTTTTCAATGCAGACAATCCGTGAAACATGAAAGTTCTATTAATAAACAAAGTACTAAAAAAGTCGTAAATGAGCTTGCTATTTTGTTATTTCGGGTGGCTTGAACAGAAGAAAATTGTTAGCCGATAAAATATTAGGTAAATTTAATAGGGAATGAACCCTAATAAAACCTTTCCCCATTACGCTTCCTCTATAGATTTTCTTGAAATCGGCCACATATGATCTTGAAGTATTCTCCGTCTGTCTAGTCTATGGCCTAAATCGAAAGGACTTCAGACAAACGACACCGACGCTACACTATACGCTACATTTCACAGCAGCCAAAAGACGGAGCAATTCAGCGCTGTAATCATCTCTTTTCACTCGCCGTTACTAGGGGAATCCATTTTTAGTTTCTTTTCCTCCGCTAAGTGATATACTTAAGTTCACCGGGTAGTCACGACTGTGCTCAGGTTGTCATCAACAATTTCGACGACTGCAACAACGATTGCAGCTGCAGAAACTCCGACACGAAGCCGCAACATTCTTCAATGACCGACTCAACAACAGAAGAATGGCTACTCCTAGCGCTCATCGAAAGTTCGAGCTGGTTGTCTAGATGATACATTGAACTCAAATGTCCGCTCTCTCCAAGACATCATAACTGTCGGATCATCAACCAGCGATCGATGTTCCGCTCACAAAGGATTCTGAATGACAGTGCCGACGAGACAGTGGAATCCCAAAAAACGATCCAAGGAATTTGTTGATCGTTAATTGAGAAGAACAACTAGTAAGAAGTAAGAAGAAGAGGAAAAAAGAAGAGAAAGGAAGGAAGGAAGGAAAGAAGGAAGACTGGAGGAACGCTGGAGGAAGGAAGGAAGGAAGGAAGAAAGTAAAGAATGAAGGAGAAGAAGGAAGGAAAGAAGGAAAACTGTAGGAAGAAAGGAAGACTGGAGGAAGGAAAGAAAGAAGGAAAACTGGATGATGACTGGAGGAAGACGGGAGGATGACTGGAGGAAGGAAGGAAGACTGGAAGAAGATTGGAGGAAGAGTGGACCAAGATTGGAGGAAGACTGGAGGAAGACTGGAGAAAAACTGGTGAGAAAGAAGGAAGAAGAGGAAGGAAGGAATAAAGGAAAACTGGATGATGACTGGAGGATGACTGGAGGAAAGAAGAAAGGAAGGAAGGAAATAAGGAGAAGAAAGAAGGAAGGAAGACTGGAGGAAGACGGGAGGAAAGAAGAAAGGAATGAAGACTGGAGGAAGACTGGAGAAAAACTGGTGAGAAAGAAGGAAGAAGAGGAAGGAAGGAATAAAGGAAAACTGGATGATGACTGGAGGATGACTGGAGGAAAGAAGAAAGGAAGGAAGGAAATAAGGAGAAGAAAGAAGGAAGGAAGACTGGAGGAAGACGGGAGGAAAGAAGAAAGGAATGAAGACTGGAGGAAGACTGGAGAAAAACTGGTGAGAAAGAAGGAAGAAGAGGAAGGAAGGAATAAAGGAAAACTGGATGATGACTGGAGGATGACTGGAGGAAAGAAGAAAGGAAGGAAGGAAATAAGGAGAAGAAAGAAGGAAGGACGACTGGAGGAAGACGGGAGGAAAGAAGAAAGGAATGAAGACTGGAGGAAGACTGGAGAAAAACTGGTGAGAAAGAAGGAAGAAGAGGAAGGAAGGAAGAAAGGAAAACTGAATGATGACTGGAGGATGACTGGAGGAAAGAAGAAAGGAAGGAAGGAAATAAGGAGAAGAAAGAAGGAAGGAAGACTGGAGGAAGACGGGAGGAAAGAAGAAAGGAATGAAGACTGGAGGAAGACTGGAGAAAAACTGGTGAGAAAGAAGGAAGAAGAGGAAGGAAGGAATAAAGGAAAACTGGATGATGACTGGAGGATGACTGGAGGAAAGAAGAAAGGAAGGAAGGAAATAAGGAGAAGAAAGAAGGAAGGACGACTGGAGGAAGACGGGAGGAAAGAAGAAAGGAATGAAGACTGGAGGAAGACTGGAGAAAAACTGGTGAGAAAGAAGGAAGAAGAGGAAGGAAGGAAGAAAGGAAAACTGAATGATGACTGGAGGAAGACTGGAGGAAGGAAGAAAGATTGGAGGAAGACTGCAGGAAGACTGCAGGAAGACTGGAGGGAGGAAGGAGAAAAACTGGTAAGAAGGAAGAAAGAGAAGAAGGAAACATACTGAAATGGGATTGCCCAAATTGCAAGAGGAGTTCCGCGCACTAGCTAAATGGGCACCTGAGGGAATGACAGTGGAAGCATTCAGTGCAAATAAGGATAAAAACTGGTTCGTTATAATATAAGCGAGTAGGGCTATTCCGATTATGAGTAAAATTTCTCTTGAAGGATGAACAATCTTCTGCTGGCTCGTCGGTAGAGGCCTGGTGCGCGTAGTACACTTAAATACTGCCGTAAGCTTTAATTTACTGCTACCCGCCAAATGAAGCGTTGGAACTGAAAGCCCAGAAAACGTTATTTTTATATTATAAATGTTATGAACGTTTGGAGGAAGACTGGAGGAAGAAGAAGACTCGGAAGAAGAAGAATTCTCCAATAGAAAACGAAATGGAAGATTGTTCATCAGTATCCCAAGAAAGTACTACTCCCTTCCTAGCTCATAAAACGTTCCCAGCTTGTTGTCTGGAATACACATTGTTTACTAAAATAACTGAACTCGATCTAGTCTTTGCTCCAAATGTTCTTCTAGTACATCTAGTACATATGACTTTATTTATCTAATCCAACCAATAAATAAAACAATTCCAATTAAATATGTTGTCGATTAGTGGTCCCAGAAACTATCGAGCGACTGAGCAATCAAAAAACGATTAAATATCGTCATAAAAACATATGGAAACTCGAAATGCCGAGTCAAAGAGGAGTTCAGTTGTGTTTGAACACGTCGTAGCTGAGCAAATCCCCCCAAATCTCCAAAGGCTGCGTGTCTGTCGTTTGTTGTGTATGTGCGTGTTGTGTGCTCCTCCCTGGGATCCCGCATCTCTAGAGCTCTGCCCAATGTGTTTGTGTGCGCTCATCAAGTGAGTTTTAAAAGAAATCGACCACTCGTCCTCATTCAATTTTTATTTTAGTTATATAGTTTTATACTAACCGGTGCGATTCAATTCGATTAAGGCGCTCGTTGATCAATGGAGAATGAAGCAGAAGCTCGTGAAAAGGTTGGCACAGTTTATAAATATCGCTGTGAAGACACGTTTCAGATGCGAGCCCTGATGGCCGCACGACAATCGGCGCCAAGACCGGCCGAGTTTGTGAATCCGCTGGAGAAGATTGAGCAATTGCTCACCTGCCCCATTTGCCTCGATAGGTACAAGTAAGTTATCGTTGATTTTCTCGAAATTCTTGTTGGTATCATTCGCGCACAAACATCTGTTGGTTTTGGATCATTTTATTTGACTGGTCGTTGATTTGAATTGAGCAAGCAGACGCCTACGTTTTTTGTTGTTTAAAGAACTAAATTGCGAAATTTTTTGATATAAAAAAGACCATCATTCTAGAGAATATGAGTATGACAGCAAAATATTTCAAAATAAATAGTTTAATTTTTAAAACTTATGATTCATCTATGTTAGTTCTAAACCTTGAATCAAAGTACCCAAAAAATGTGTCAAATTTTAATAATTACCATACTATTAAACTTTCTACTAAATATACAATATCACTCCACTACCACGAAACCGCGCCGCATTGCAAACACTACCTTTGAATTTTTTCTTTATTCCTTTATTCCGGTAAAATTCCTTTATTATATAATTAATATCGATATTATATATGATAATAAAAATCAGTAAATAAATAGAGAATAAGACATTTATTTTGATAGTCAAAAAAATAAGCAAAATAAAAATTTCTTATACTTTTTTACTTTGGAGTTCGAATCAACTGCATAAGCAATTGCGAATTATCTCCCTCCATCTCGAACGAATGCATCTCGCCAATGTAGACCACGTCGTTTTGTTCTGGAGCATTCCCAATCATCTTCTTCCTGATGTGCATGTCTTTGATTCATGTTTCGGCACTTCTATTTTCGGCACTTCGGGTTTGTGCACTTCGGGAAATTCGGCACTTCGGGTTTGTGGGTTTTCCATAAATCGTGAATTTAACATATCCTTGGTTCTTCGTCCACTACACGCGGGGCCCTTCCTCACAGAGAACCTTCGGTTCGGAAGGAAGTGATCCCGCGCTGAATCCACCCAGTTTATTTCTTTATTTGACTTTGGAGTAATAGTAGATGCCCTTAATTCCGTATGGTTGGCTTACCAGGCCTCCGAGGACCGGACTAGCTGCGAGTATGGGCCGCTACCGGAGCTGGAACAGGGGCAGGGTTCCTTCGGCCTGCACTGTCGAGGGTGGCCAAATCCCGCGATGTTGTTGAAGTGCAGTTACCATCCTTCGCCGCGTGGAGTTAGAACCCGAGAAGGATATCTTTTAAAATACTCTACCGATCTTTTTCATATTTACATCAATCGATAGAACACATTTTTCTGGTTCGATTGATAATAAAAACTAATTGTTTGTAATTGTCAAACTTGCAGAATCCTTGGAATCTTCATTAATCTAATTTATGTTCCTCTGATATATTAGAATACGTTCTAAATTTTTCGATGAATAGATCCAAAATCTCATCCAGTATGTGCCTATTATAAATAGTGGAGATGACGGAGGAAACATTGAAAGCGGTTCGACTAACATACAATTCTTTCTGGCGACGGGCATTTCCAACGTACACAAGAAGATTTATTGCACTACGAATATCATGCACAATATCCATAGATTTTTGCTTAAAACGGTTTATTTCAGAAAATTTACGATTTTGACAATATTGACATAATTGGACAATTGCAAACCATTAGTTTTTAGTATCAATCGAACCAGAAAAATGTGCTCTATCGATTGATATAAATATGAAAAAGATCGGTAGAGTATTTCAAAAGATATAAGGAATTTTATTTTGCTTATTATAAAACTAAAGGTATTATTCTCTATTTATTTACTGATTTTTATTTTTATATACAATATCAATACGGGTATTAATTATATGTCAAAGAAATTTTACCATTTTTACTTTAAGCGCTGAAAAACGTAGTTTTTTGTTCAAGAAAAATTATGGCGGTCACTCCGCATTTGCTTTAGATTTTTGACCGTGGTGTGCGCCTTTTTAAATTCCATCTGCCTTCAATAGCGCCTTCAGATTCTCTTTGTCTATTTCTGCAGGTCGTGCGCTTTGAGCCATGTCTGCTAGATGAAATTCCACATTTTTGAACTTTGCGAACCATTTTTGTGTAGTAGACGCGTCTAAGACAACTTCTCCATACACACTGCATATTTACTAGGGAGGTCATTTTTGGATCCAAAAGGTTTCGGGCTGAAACTTTGAATGGTGATAGTTGAGGAAATTTTATTAGTGCACACAAAAAATTGTCCTGCACTGGAGGGTCTGCACAAATTTCCTCAGCTATCACCATGCAAAGTTTCAGCCCGAAACCTTTTGGATCCAAAAATGACCTCACGGCTACACTAGCTGAGCTACACTAGGTGACAAAAGTTTTGTCACAAATGTTTTTTCGGGTTTAACTTTTTTGTGACTTGACCAAATTGGCTGATTTTTTGACATTTTATGTGAATCAGTGTTTAAAATGTTATAGTAGCAAAATTTGGTTTAAATTACCATGGCAATTTCGGTACCGCGCATTCCGTTTTCCCTCATATTGATAACAGCTTGCCGGGTGGCAATTGGAGTTTCTTTACGTGGAGTCATCTCTAAAATGTTGCCAATTACTGCTATTTTCAATAAATTATGAAAAAAATATAATTGAACTTTAAAAATTATTAAAAAATGCAGTGCAAGAAAAGTGCGTAATATCTTTGAGCTACGCGTTTTACGATAAACGCTTGTCACTGTAAAACGGATCATCATAATCACAAGCGGGACTTTGTAAAATAATCTACAACCATATGAATCTATCATATCAAAAAATCAGCCAATTTGGTCAAGTCACAAAAAAGTTAAACCCGAAAAAACATTTGTGACAAAACTTTTGTCAGCTAGTGTATATTTAGTTACAAGTTAGCACCCCAAATTGAATGGTTGAGTTCGGGGCTCAGAAAAGATGCGCATATTGTAAATTTCGGCAAGAAGCGTATGTTTTTAGATAGTTTAAGACGGTCTAGTAACAATGAGGTCCCAAGCACGCCAAATGAAAATGATGATGCTGCAATATTTAAAAGTATTTCATTATTTTCTGCGTGTAATTTAAAGACTAATTTTTATGCCAGTTTTACATGTTTTTCTGAAACAATCTTTTCTTGATTAAATTTTTACAAAAATTTAGATTTAACTGACTCTTATGAGGTCATGTTGTTGCTAATTCATTTGGCGTGCCCAAGTTATATAAAAATAATACGTAAAAATTAGAAATGCACGTTTAAATATTGAAAACTATTCTTATCGATTTGGCGTGAGTTAGCTATAAAAAAGTTATTGCAAAATTTATAAGATTTGTTTGCTTTAAGTAGTAGTGGGTTAGGGGGAGGATGACAGAAGCGGACATACTCTTTAAATGAAGGACAATGACAATGATGATTGACAATTATTTTATAATACGTTTTAATTATTAACTTAATACGCCTTATTTTAATAGATTCGCAGTCTAGTTTACTCAGCCTATAGCTATAGGAGTTATTATGCGCAGGCGTATTCCGCCTGCGCTATACTTGGGTTGAGGCTGAAACGACGAATTTTAGAGTTGAGAGTATACTTAATATTACATCTTTGAAAAACCTTGCGAGAGTATTATCCGAGTGGTTTTTCAAGAATTTCAGAGATTATTGGGGAAAACTTAAAAAAAATCATTTAGGGTTTTGTTACCTCTTTTTTAACCAACCCTTACGGTTTTTTAAATTTTTTGTGTATGTCCAAGTTTTTTGCGGTATTTTAACGATACCTTTTTTCACGTGTCTGGTACACGTATTTTGAATGCAGCTGAAAATTGCTAAACTTTATACCCCCAAGAACATCTTTGTACTAGTCAACGATGTGTCACATCAATCCATCCATCAAACTGTAAACAACGTGATCGCGAGCCAATTGATATCAAACACCGCTTGGCTCATCTCGTGTCATCATGCACTTTATGTCTGCTTTTGAACCCGCGAGTAAACGGTAAACAAACGAATAGGGGACCATCAGGGTCTAGTGAAGTGTCAAAACAATTCAATTGGTTTGCAAATAAACAACAATTGATAAACAATGTTTGTTTATTTGCGCGATATTGTTTTTTGGCTAATTGAGAAATCCGAGAAATTTGATTGCGGATGGGATCAGCTGATTGAAACGAAAACAGATTTTATCAATTTTCAGACAGCCGAAACTTCTGCCGTGCCAACACACGTTTTGCTATCCTTGCCTCGAAAATTGTGCCGATGTTTTGCACAGGTTTGTTACCGGTTTTCATTAAAAAAGCTTAATAAACAGTATTATCTTATATTCACTATAACTCAACTAATTAAAATAAAGCGATTATTGATTCCAGAACGCTCAAGTGTCCTGAATGCCGAGCTGAGCACAATGTACCCTACGATGGTGTCAAAGCATTCCAGGTAATATCAGCAATCGATTCTAACCATCTTCTCATGATCCTTTAGTCCAACTATACTTTAACGGGTTTCTTGGAAATCCATTTGGAAGCCACTCCCGAGTCGGCCGCAGAAATTGAGGAATACATTCATCGGTTTTTTTGCAAAACTTGTTTGCTTAAATAGCATATTTGAGATGATTGCAGATACAATTTGGAAAAGTGCAAGATTTGCAGCGAAAAAGCAGATTGTGAGCAATGTGCGCATTGTGATCGATTGGCGTGCAAGGTTCATTTGTAATTCATTGAAGATATTAATTAAAGTGATTTGTTGTTTAGGAATGTAGACAGACTCATATGGATATGCTCAAGAGGGATATGTCGAGGATACTGAATCAGGTTTGTGTCGAAGACAGTGAAAATTCTACATTAGGGTTGTTATCAGAAAAAAACATATATTGTTAGAGCTATTGAATAGATGCGACTGGGGAATAAATTTGTAGCGCCTTATGAGGAATACCTTTTAAAGTGATTGCTGGAGAATATGTCCGTAGCGCCCATTTAAAGATGCTCACAATTTTGTGTGGGGAATAAGTTCGTAGCACTGAATAGCGTCTTTGAAGAATGTCAGTAGCAGCTGCAGCACTTGAAAAGATTCTTAGCGATTTTTGAAAATATTTAAATAATGGTTTTGGAGAATTTGTTCGTAGCGCTTTGTGGGAAATAAGTTAGCATAGTGATTTTTGCTGAAATATTTTAAGATTAGTAAACAATATGAGGACTATTATTTTAGAAATTTGGTAATGTTGGGAAAAATGTTCGTAGCGAAACGATAGCACTGCAACTGGAAATAACGATTTTCCGATTTTTAAGATTGTTTGTAATTTTTTACGTGTTTATAACAAAAAAGTTTTTATTACAATTTTATTAAAATTGTCTTAAACTATATAAAAGTATTAATATCTTTTTCGAAAGTTAGATTTGAGCATGCTTAGTGAGCAAATTTTAGAACCATACAATTTGGCGTGCGATAGTTTTAAATAAAGTACTATGGTCCTTAAAATATAAATAGGGGACGTGGAGACGTTTTATAAGACGTGAGTAATACCATTTTGTTGCTCGTAAAATTCTGAATTGTTTTAAATGCAACATGACGTGGTTACGGTAATGGACGTGTATTATATAGTCGATTGAAAGTTTAAACTTTAAAAAAATTCTTCTAACTTTCAAACTTCTTATTTTTTTAAATACTCGAGTATATTCGAGCGTTAAAGAATCTATCTGCCAATTTTCGAAATCAAAATCAGAGATGTTGTCCTGAAACACTTCCCTTGTAAGATGAATTGTTGGGGAATATTTTTATAGCGTTCTTAGAAATTGCAAAAAATCGGTTTTTCATACTCTTTAAAGATTCTACTTTAAAATATATAATTTAAGGTAATTTGTATAATGATTTCCTGAAATTTTTAAACAACCGTCTGAAGATCTCTTAAACCTGTGAGCAAAGCTATCATTTTAAGAACGAAATATTTCGAATATGACTTAAGAAGAATATAGTATCAATAATTCTCTAGAAATAGGAGTAATTTGATCATACTATTTATTGTATTAAATTCTACTCGACATACTGACTCGAATGATATACATAATTGCTATATTTGTCAGAGTTTTATTAATTTCTACAAAATGGGCGTGGTTTGAGCACAGTTGAGCACATTATCTGAAATTAGGGATAAGTTGGTCATGTTTAGTCTCGTTCGACTCGTCTTTTAGTCTTCTATTCAATTTTACACCTGACTAATTCATTCCATCTTTTGGTTTCGAGATATTTTCAATTATGGGCGTGGCTTGAGCGATAAGTGTGCAAAGATTGATGAAACCTAGTTCAATATTAATCTCATCCGATTCTACTCAATAAACTGAATCGAATGATATACATAATTACTATATTTGTTACAGTTTTACTAATTTCCACCTGGTGGGCGTGGTTTGAGCACAGTTGAGCACATTTTCTGAAATTAGGGATAAGGTGGTCATGTTTAGGCTTGTTCGACTCCTCTCTTTAAGCTATATTCATTTCTACCATCCAAAACAACATTTTCACATTATCTGGGACTGTTTTGCATATTAAAGAGATCGCCCTTGTGCATTTTTATCGCTATTAGTGACTCTGTGACGATTCGGTAAAGATTTAGAGATTATAACTGAATAATTACATGGAAAAATACAAAATTGCTCAATTTAATTTCTTGAAATTTAAGGTAAAACGACTTGGAAATCGCATAACAGAAGCGTCTGACAATCTTCTAAAAGGAATCGACATGATGACTCAGAATTGTGAAACAACTAAAACAGAAGTCGAAGAATATTTCCATCGGTTTGCCTTGCATCCGGCCAATACTCAACAAATTCAACGCTTTTAGGTATCAATCGGAGCTGAAAAAGAGGAAAGAAGCGTTCTTGAACGAGATCGACACATTCCAGGCAAATGAGTCGCGAGTTATGCGCAACTTGCACGACGTGCTCGAAGTTGAGAGCTCGAACATGAGCGAGTCGGTGGCACGTCTTGACGCAATCATTAAGGGCGAATGCGTTGTTGATGATGCCGAGTTAGTGCGGTTAAAAAACACGTTCACCGAAGGATTGGATTATTTGAGGAACTTCCAGGTGATTTTGCATTTCAGCACCTTTTAAGAAAACGAATTACAGCCAGATACCGACGATCTCTTCTTCCGCAAGCTGCGGTTCTCCGCTGGGGACGATGCATCCAAGATGCCATCTGCTATTGCCACCTGCGGCGAGCTCTGCGTGCTCTGTCCTCAATTCTCGGGCCGTTATCTGCCACTGGAGCAATCTTACATTCCAAAACCCTTCCGATTGCCTCTCGAAAGTGACAATTATCGTTCGAAGCCGGTGGAGAACGGCACAAGTTCTTCGAATTCAAGACATCACAGGTTTCACTGAATATTTTATTTTGGCAATATTCTATTTCAGCAATTACAATCGGAGCAGTGAATTGGATGACTCGCGATATCGCCGTCGTGGCGTTGTCAAGGACGAGCCATGGAACCGCACACGAAACACCACCAGCCAACCGGTCGACGTGAAGAGCCCGTGGAGTGCTGAGCGGATGACGGCGCCGCCTGTCCAATTGGTGGCCAAGCCGCCTCCGCCGCCCCAGGCGACTCCTGCGGCTTCTTCTGTCGCCACTCCACGACTACCTCGCCAGCAATCGAGCCAGGATGAGAGCTTGAATGAGAAGGTCGAGACGATCCGTAGAGCTCATGCGTTGCGCAGGGCCGTCTCTTCCTCGGACGGCTCAGACGATGATAAAGACGAGGAGGTAGAAGCGCCGGTGATCAACACGTCGCGCGGGCGAATTCGAATCGTGTGCCGGGCGGCGAGCGTCGACGGCGAGAAGGAAGCCAAGGAAGAAGCAGCGCCGGCCAAAGAGAGCGCGCACATCACCATCCCGGTCACACACTATACAGGTGAGAGTGACGATCAAGAAGAGCAACCGCGGAGCGCCGAGATCCCGGCGTGGTTGGCGCGACGCCGACAGCGCCACCAGCGCTCGCGCACCAACCCCGACCTCCACTCGCAGTTCACGAGCGCTCGCGTCCAACAACTGCTCGCCGAGCGCCAACAACGAATGATGAATTTAGACTCGTCGACAACGCCGCCGACGTCGCCGACGGTGCTCGACGAGCCGACGCGTCGCTCGATGACGCGCCAGCGCGGCGGCCGCTCGGTGTCGCGCGACGGCGACGAGTGGCGCCGCCGCGGACGACCACGCGCCGTATTCGGCCGCAAAGGCAACAAGGACGGCGAGCTGAACTGGCCGCGCGGAGTGTGCGCGCTGCCCGGCGGCCGCCTCGTCGCCGCCTGCGACTCGTCCAATCACCGCGTGTGCGTGTTCGAGCAGCGCGACGGCCGCCTCGCCAGCACGTTCGGTAGTTACGGCTCGGCGCCGGGACAGCTCGACTCGCCGGCGGGCATCGCGTGCGGCAAAGGACGTCTCGTCGTCACCGATCGGTATAATCATCGTGTGTGTGTGTTTGACCTGGGTGGTGAGCTGCTGTTCACGTTTGGAGCGCAGGGTCCGGCCAACGCCAGATTCAACAACCCATGGGGAGTGGCGATCGATGAGATTGGAAGCATGTACGTCGCTGACAAGGTGAGACGCTTTAATAAGACGCTATTGATAAGTATTATTTATTTTCAAGCATGAGTCTATCAGAATACTAATCAATTATGGGCGTGGCTTGAGCAAAAACATTATCAAATTGATAATAACATAATATTTAATTCATCCGATTCTACTCGATGAGCTGAATCGAATGATATACATAATTACTATATTTGTTAGAGATTTACTAATTTCCACAAGGTGGGCGTGGTTTGAGCATAGTTGAGCACATATTCTGAAATGAGGGATAAGATGGTCATGTTTAGTGTCATTCGACTCGTCTTTTAGTTTTCTATTCAATGAAACACCCGAATAACTAATTCCGAGATTTGGTTTCAAGATATTTTCAATTATGGGCGTGGCTTGAGCAAGAAGTATACAATAATTGTTGAAACCTAGTTCAATATTGATCTAAACAGATTGAGCTGAATCGAATGATATACATAATTACTATATTTGTTAGAGTTTTACTAATTTCCACAAGGTGGGCGTGGCTTGAGCACAGTTGAGCACATTATCTGAAATTAGGGATAAGATGGTCATGTTTAGTATCATTCGACTCGTCTTTTAGTCCTCTATTCAATCATACATCTAAATAATTGATTCCGTGCTTTGGTTTCGAGATTTTCTCCATAAAACAAATGAAAATGGCTTTTAAATATTTTAACGTCGCTCCACGTGTACAAGCCAAATGAAAATGAGGATATTAAAATAGTTGAACGTATATAAGGAAGCTTTACGTGAATATTTCTAATTTCCGTTTATGTAGAATGACTGGATTTTCCCCCAAATTCCCCCAAACTATAAAAAATTTCAAATAATTAAGATTATATTATTATTATTATATTTTTCAATTAAGGAAGTAAAAACACAATTTGAAACAACAACTGAGCACACACAACAATAATGATAAAACCGTATAGAATTATTGTTATTATTATTATAACTGACAATCCATTTTAATCATTTCAATTGGCCTGCGTGCAATGACTAATTTTGACAGATAATATTTCTGGATTTTTTAAAAACAGATTCTACTAATAAAGGTAATTTTTTTCGTGGAGTTGTCAGAGAATTTTAAAATTTATTTTTACTATTTTAAATTAAACAATCCATATGAAACTAAAAAAAAAACTATTAAAGCCTTTTTAACCTAACATTTATAGAAAATAAAGTAATTTTGAGATATTTAAAGGAAAATATTGCAAAATGAAGGGAAAATTTTTTTAATTGCACGTGGAAATTTTAAAAAACACGTCTGAGGTTTAAAAATTTGCATAAAATTATTTTGATGAATAGGAATTTAAAAATAGGGATTCATAGGGAATGCGAGAGTTTTGTAACGAGCTACATGGCTGCATCGCTCTGAACTTCAGCTGCCATGCCTCGTTAGCTACACATTGAGTCCAAGACAGAGAATGAACTATTTATTGTAATATAATAATTACTTATATACCCTTTCTCAAGGGGGCGTGGCTTGATACTAGTGTCTCAGCCACTACAGTTTAAAACCATTTTATATAAAGAAGTTTAAAATTAGAGAAATCTCATTTTTAGAAAAGGATGATTTCAAAAAAAAAACATTTCACCAATTATTCAACTTTTCAGGAAAACCATCGAGTCCAAGTGTTCGATAAGAATGGAAAGTTTGTGGCCAAATTCGGCTCTCTTGGCCATTTGCCGGGTCAATTGAACACGCCGCTGTTTATTGCAGTGAGCAGGATGACAAATCAGGTAGGGTTTCTCCATCAATTTCTAATCGAAATCCTTTTCTTTCAGATTTACGTATCCGATTCGGCGAACCATCGCATCAGTGTCTTCGACGCCAATTACATGCATCTCTTCTCATTCGGTGAAGAAGGTTTCCATGGCGGTCAATTCAAGCTGCCGCGGGGAATCGCCATCGACTCCAAGGTTGCTCATCTGCCTCGTTCCCTCGGCACAATTCCACTCGTCTCTTTTCAGGACAACGTGATCGTGGCCGATTCCGGCAACAATCGCATTCAGGTGTTCGACTCGAATGGCCAATTCATTTCGTCGTTCGGCACCTGGGGCAGCGGCGCTGGTCAATTGAAGGGAGTTGAGGATGTGTGTGTGAGCAGCGATGGATCGATTGTGGTCACGGATCGGGAGAACAACCGTATTCAAGTGTTTTAGATTGTATTATTTTTATGATTAATCATTGTGTTTGTGTCTTGGCGGGATTATTTATGAATATTATTATTATTAAGTATCTTATGTTACACATATCTGCTATGGTGTATATTTGAGTTTTGTCCGGAGAGAGCATAAATCTTCTTTTTTCGAGTTGTTCCAGTTGTTTTTATTTGGTGATCCCTGGAGAATTGTTGTTTATGTTGTGATTTGATGGATAAAACAACAACAACAACCGAACTTTTTTGTAAAAATATTTTTTTCCAATTTTTTCGGATTGTGCATCTTCTTAAACATTCATTTTCCGCTACCTTTTGTCATCGAAGTAGGATTCTTTGCTTCTCCTCGAATCTAGTACTTGTAACACCTTAAGAATAGCGTTACAATTTATTCAGTGGTAGAAATAATAAGGAATGAATAGAATAGTAGTTTTGCTGATTATATAGTAATAGACATATGGTAGAAGACTGACAGATATACAACTAGTATAATATTATCAGTACAGTCAACGCGGTCGTGCCAGATGTGCCGGCAACAGTACTTTGCTTATCCTTCTTTCTTCAAGTTTCTAGAAAGACTTATTCTTCCTCCAGTCTTCCTTCCTACTCGTTCTTCTTTTCTTTTCTCTCTTTCTAGAAACTATAAGGGTTATTAAATTATATGCCTTTCATCTTGGTGACAATTTTGTAATATAGAGAGAATTTAGACAAATTTAGTCGTTTTTCTTCAAGGAAAATCTATAAATATTACGTATTTACGTGACGTATTTATAGACAATCTCCTCCTTGCTCAAAATTGAGATTTTCGTGAATAATCATATCTAAACACTAGATTGGTACAATGACTGAAGGAGTCGGGAAATCAGCATTCAGCTCGTCTACTATGCTTCGACCTCTTCGTCCAATAAATTTCTTTGGAGATTCGTTTGCAACATTGATTCCAAGCAGCTCTCATTTGTAGTTGAAGATAGGTCCACCGCTGTTGTCGGAGATGCCGACCCAAACGCGCTCTATCGAGGCGCGCCAAACTTGCACGTGTTACATCCACGAAAAATACTTGAATGAGAGAAACCCCCAGAAAAGAGCACAAGGATTGAAAGAATACTAGCCAACATCGAAAATATGATACTGGATGAGGAACAAAAATCGAGGCGCCGGGAGAGTCCAAGGACAAATAGAAGCAGAAGCAACTCACGCTCCAGAACCAGAAGTAGAAACAAGAAGGGAAAACAGCCGGTCACCCTCACGTAACGTGTATCGTAATCTATCACGAGAAGAAAAGGATATCGCTCAATCGTGTTCATTTTGTGGAAGAGGACATTATTCGGATCGATGTGGACCAGTGATGGACGCAACTCCATATTCCGTATTCCGCGTTCCGTATTCCGGAAAATGAAATTTTATTCCGCGAAAATCACAGTTTTTCTGATTTACAGAGTGGAAGAAATTGTATTTTCCTATTTTATGTTACTGTAGTTAACATGAAGAAACATCCTGTGGTATACAAGCCTATGTACAATCTACCTAAAGCCATACCACAACGAAACCTGTAATCACGTGTGCTTTTATTGCAAAAGGCTGAAGAAGCAGATCACGACACAGTACCACTCCGCCTTATGTCCTTGTCGTAAACGACCGTGATAATCTTATTGTATAATTGATATTGGTAATATTTTGTATGTTTTTAATGTTATATTGTAATAATTTTATCCCACACATTTATCAGATATGTTTATATTAAATCTGTATAAAAGGACGCTTCTGTCCTTCTAGAATCATTCTTGCTCTATGTTATGTATTAATAATATTTTATTAATAATAACAATTGAATAAATTAACAATACAATATGTGGCGGGAGATTGCGGCAACGGGGCTAGGTGATGAGGAAAAAAACGGAAACAACAAATATCAATAACACAACGGACTGTCTGAAAATTCAAACGGTCTAAATGCGCGCGCTAAGTTAGATGTGAAGCAGAATTGACGGCATTTTAAAATGACCAGGCGCAATGCCATCCTGGTCGAGCCGCAATTAAACACCACAACACTCTATTTTTACATCTATTATCCCATTTGATATTATTATCTATATTCTATTATATTCAATAAAGTCCTCACGCGAAGAATCATTAGAGGGGGAATGTCGGAGATCCCGACCCAAACACGCTCTATTGAGGGGCGCGACGCCTGATGATGCAACCGCGGTCAAATTTAGGCCAAACTAAACAGTAATTAATTTGCATTTTTATTGTTTTATTTTTTATGATTCTTTTTATTGTTATGTTAATGTTTTAATATTATTTATATAAATGTTTAATTACCCAAGTTTCAGGTAATAAAGGACAACATCATCCGAAACAGGCAGACTAAGAGTCAATAAATCTGTATCCTTGTTGACTTCCGCTTGAACCACGCATGCGGCCTTTATTATCGTATTTAACAGACGAAAATATTCCTTGAAGTACCTTATAACTCGAGTTGACATTTGGATAACCCTACAGAAGAAAGGAAACTGTTTCAAAAGTTTTAAAAAATTAAAAATTACCAAAAGAATTTTTCGTTCCAGTTTGCGCGGCAAACAACTCGGAATGCACCTCAACAAAATCACTGTGTTTGAAATTCTTGTCATGTTGGACTGCAAATGGTCACCGACGTTTGATTCTAAACAAAGACGAGTGTTTTAGATTATAATTGTAGATACTAAAAAACGTACCTCAGCTGAATTTGAATTCCAATTTTGGTGAGGTCCATGATTGAAGCTGAGTGCATGATGAATTCAAGCAAGCACTTGTATCGCCTTTCTCGTAAAACAAATACTTTTAGATTTGATGGATCAGTTTCTGAAAATAACATAACGTTAAAGTACTTGAAATATTAGGTTCTTCTCGAACTCAATAAAATCATTAAAAGTGCATACCTATTGGCTGCTATGAGCTGAAATATAATAATAATAAAAGATTATATTATTAGAGGAAATACGATATGATGTTAAGCTCACAGATCGCCATCGGTGTCGCTCGTCGAGACGATGCCCGGCCTGATTCGGCGAAAAACACCATAGCCGAACAGCCGTCCGGAAGCAAAAAACTCCTAAATTGAAATATAGACAAGAGTAACAGAAAATGTAACTTACCCACAATTAATCTGCACGCCATTGGACTCAAACGACAAATTCACAATTGTATCTGGCGGAAGAAGAAACGCGTGTTTGATAGAGATTTCGGTGATGAAATTTCCAGACAATTGTCCATCGTCTTGATTCGAACTTACTCCGCCATTGTGAGATGGAAATGAATCTGAAAAACAATTTATTAATTTCTTTTCGCACGCCAAATTGGATGGTTATGAAATGAGCTCAGTAAACGTGCTCAAATCTAACTTTTTAGAAAGATATTAATGTTTTTAAGTAGTTTAAAACATGCTTGATTAAATGGTAGTAAAACATTTTTTCTTATAAAACGTAAAAATTTCCAGGCACGTTTCAAAATCGCAAAATCGTTATTTCCATTTGGCGTGCTTTTCGCAAACACACCAACAAGAATATGTCAATTTATTGTCCTTTTCAGAGATCGGTGCCTAATGGAAGAGATAGTCTCGGTTGGACGGCCACTCTTTTTTTCGAAATAATGTGCAGCACACATTGAAGAGAAATTGACGAAAAAGTCGTTTGTGGCCGGGTTGCCGTCCATCATTTTTTCTTCTTTTTTTGCTCTTCCATTAGGCACCGATATCTGAAAAGGACAATAATTACCTTACCTTAATTAGAATCAGAATAATAAAACTTCAAATAAGCAATAAATAAACGACGAACTTTTAGTGGTCAACATTTTTCTCATTTCTTTGCCGCGCAAACTGGAACGAAAAATTCTTTTGGTAATTTAAAATTTTTTTGAAACAGTTTCCTTTCTTCTGTAGGGTTATCCAAATGTCAACTCGAGTTATAAGGTACTTGAAGGAATCTTTTCGTCTGTTAAATTCGATAATTAAGGCCGCATGCGTGGTTCAAGCGGAAGTCAACAAGGATAGAGCTTTATTGATTCTTAGTCTGGCTGTTTCGGATGATGTTGTCCTTTATTACCTCAAGCTTGGGTAATTAAACATTTATATAAATAATATTAAAACATTAACATAACAATAAAAAGAATCATAAAAAATAAAACAATAAAAATGCAAATTAATTACTGTTTAGTTTGGCCTAAATTTGACCGCGGTTGCATCATCAGGCGTCGCGCCCCTCAATAGAGCGTGTTTGGGTCGGGATCTCCGACATTCCCCCTCTAATGATTCTTCGCGTGAGGACTTTATTGAATATAATAGAATATAGATAATAATATCAAATGGGATAATAGATGTAAAAATAGAGTGTTTTGGTGTTTAATTGCGGCTCGACCAGGATGGCATTGCGCGTGGTCATTTTAAACTGCCGTCAATTCTGCTTCACATCTAACTTAGCGCGCGCATTTAGACCGTTTGAATTTTCAGACAGTCCGTTGTGTTATTGATATTTGTTGTTTCCGTTTTTTTCCTCATCACCTAGCCCCGTTGCCGCAATCTCCCGCCACATATTGTATTGTTAATTTATTCAATTGTTATTATTAATAAAATATTATTAATACATAGCATAGAGCAAGAATGATTCTAGAAGGACAGAAGCGTTCTTTTATACAGATTTAATATAAACATATCTGATAAATGTGTGGGATAAAATTATTACAATATAACAAGGGAAGTCACTTTAGCGTCCGCTTGAGATTTTGATGAGACTTGCACCATTGATAGATTCGGATGCGCTGATTCCAAATCCGTTTTCAAAAACGGCGCAATTTTTCTCTGAGCCGAGATATGAGCCGCCAAAGTTTATTTTTGACAGATTATTTTTGATAGCTTGATGTGCATAAACCATAAAATGTCCGACATAAGGAATAACTTAATTAAATAAGAAAATTATTTTGCGTTAGAAATGTGGCAGCAGCGAGTGGATGGATCAAATGGAATGGAATATTTATTATGGGTGGTTATTTCAACGAGTGTTAAATATTGATAATGTTTATTTCGATTTGCTATGCAATTTTCAACTTTAATAACTTTAATCATTCCTTCAATTAATTATTGCAAGTAGTTGAAAAACATTTCATTATTTTTAAAAAGTTAATGATTAAACAGCCAACAAAATTAATTTTCATTGGTAAAGTTCCAAGCAACATTTTTGAAAATCAACTACAAAATGTACCTTGAACTTATACATTGGAACGTGTCAATGGTGTCAGTGAAGATTGACAATGTGGAGTGTGGAGTTTGAGAACGTGGAGTTTTTGAATTTCTGAATTCGGAATCAAATTTGAAGCTTCGGAAAAAATTTATTGAATTGAAAACAGAAATTTTTTTGGAAATATGTGATTCTGATGAAAAAGGTACACATATAACTAAAAAATCTTGGATGAGATAATTTGTGTAAGGAAGTAGTATCAGCGTTGTGAAACAGTCTTACAATTTTCATGATTCAGTAGATCCCGAAAAGTTCAAGTCAATCAGTCAGAACATTGTGAGCCGAAAATTGAAAATAGAAAAATGGTCGGAATTTCGGATTCCTCTGGTATTTGATGTTAAAGTTAAAATGAAAAGTGAATTTTCGCAATGCAGAATTAGGAATAAATTTAAAAAATACGGAAACTGGAATTCCGCCTATCTCTGCTGTAGGACCAAGAAGAATTTAAAGCATCGAAACTATTATTGTTTCTTCCTGATTTCATGTACAAACAAACCTTTTCTATTTCATGTCTGTATTGTAGAATTTTTAATTGTTTCGAGCATTTTGACAGTAAATTTTGTTAAATTTTATTTTCTGCAATTTTAATCTTTAAAACAGAATAAAATGTTTTTCAACAACATGCAATAATTAAATAAATTTTGGAAATAAAAATTTCATAATTTTGCAACTAGCATAGCAAAAATTTTTTTAAAATAAACTTTAACACCAGATATTCCGGATTTTCCGAAGCAATTCCGAATTCAGAAATTCAAAAACTCCACGTTCCCAAACTCCACACTCCACATTGTCAATCTTCACTGACACCATTGACACGTTCCAATGTATAAGTTCAAGGTACATTTTGTAGTTGATTTTCAAAAATGTTGCTTGGAACTTTACCAATGAAAATTAATTTTGTTGGCTATTTAATCCTTAACTTTTAAAAAAGAATGAAATGTTTTTCACCAACTTGCAATAATTAATTGAAGGAATGATTAAAGTTCTCTGCACTTTGTGCTTGACGGTGGCTTGACTGTGTTTTGCACGAAATTGTTATCAAAACACGCGAAAGGACATTCAATCCAAACGAAATAAACAACCGAAATTTGATCAAAAACACGATGCGTCCTCACTCCAAAAAACAACATCAAACTTTAACCAAGATTGATGACTGTTCCCTGGAATTGTTGTCTGTTTTCATGCAAAAAGCACCTTGCGTCCTAACAGGAGCACTTTTCGTGCAAAACACAGTCAAGCCACCGTCCAGCACAAAGTGCAGAGTTATTAAAGTTGAAAATTGCATAGCAAATCGAAATAAACATTATCAATATTTAACACTCGTTGAAATAACCACCCATAATAAATATTCCATTCCATTTGATCCATCCACTCGCTGCTGCCACATTTCTAACGCAAAATAATTTTCTTATTTAATTAAGTTATTCCTTATGTCGGACATTTTATGGTTTATGCACATCAAACTGTCAAAAATAATCTGTCAAAAATAAACTTTGGCGGCTCATATCTCGGCTCAGAGAAAAATTGCGCCGTTTTTGAAAACGGATTTGGAATCAGCGCATCCGAATCTATCAATGGTGCAAGTCTCATCAAAATCTCAAGCGGACGCTAAAGTGACTTCCCTTGTAACATTAAAAACATACAAAATATTACCAATATCAATTATACAATAAGATTATCACGGTCGTTTACGACAAGGACATAAGGCGGAGTGGTACTGTGTCGTGATCTGCTTCTTCAGCCTTTTGCAATAAAAGCACACGTGATTACAAGTTTCGTTGTGGTATGGCTTTAGGTAGATTGTACATAGGCTTGTATACCACAGGATGTTTCTTCTTTCTTCAATTTCCGTTTAATGTCCACATCAGTGATGGACGGAATAGAAATTTTCAATTTCGCAATACGAAACACGGAATACGGAATGAAGTTTCATTTTCCGGAATACGAAACGCGGAATACGGAATACAAAATAAGAAAGTTGTACCATGATTTCATATAAAATTAAAGCCGAAAAACATTGAATGATTCATTACGCGATCACAAGCCAAATGAAAATGAACATTTCTTAAATTTCTAAAAAATTTCGCTAATATCTACGTGTATAGTGTATTTCAAAATAGTTGACGACGCAATCACGCTGCAAATGCGGCATACTAATTCAAAATCATTTTCAAATCGATTATTTTATTTTATTTTTGTGACATTTTTTAATTGTTATTGCTTATATTGAACGTTTATTAATTAAAAATTATTAAAATAATCGATTTGAAAATGAATTTTAATTAGTATGCCGCATTTGCAGCGTGATTGCGTCGTCAACTATTTTGACATACACTATATATAATGTTTGAAATTTAATGCCTGTCAATTCTTTCTTCAGACATTGATTTTTAAACCTTTTACTTCGAATTAGAATTCTTATAAGAAACTCTTGAAATAATGATTCCTTTTCTGAATTAGCTTCAACTTCAGGCTCCTCTTCACGTCGTTATTTCCATTTAGAGTTGTAATGTGTATTGTACTTTTCAGAGATCGGTGCCTAATGGAAGAGCAAAAAAAAAAAGAAAAAATGATATTCTCGTTTGGACGGCCACACATCCGCAAAGGCCTTTTTCATCTCTTCCTCTTCAAACTATGTTATCCATTTTTTGAGACAACACACATTGATGAGAGATGAGAAGATGACCGTCCAAACGAGAACCTCATTTTGGTCTAATTTTTTTCCCTTCCATTAGGCACCGATCTCTGAAAAGGACAATATATTTTTATCAAATTTCTCACTTTTCCATAGACTAAATAAAGCGTTAGCTTAACGTTAAAAAAAATTATATATTGTCCGTTTATATTTTAAGAATCATATGATCATAAACTCGAAGAAATGATAGTGGAAACATTTGAATAACACTTTTTTGCAAGCATAAAGTCAGCTGGGAGAGTAGCTTCAATATTTTCAATAAAAGCTCGATATTGTTCCATTAATTATCATATATTTTTGGCAATTAAATTCAATTTTTGATTACAGTGTTCACCGCATCTTTTTTCTTCACAAACCGTGGGTCTTTTAGAGAACATGTTATTCTAACCTCTGAGATGTTTACAAGTATTAAATATACTCATTCAAATTAAGTACGTCATTTTTTGAAATCAGCATGTTAACTACAGTAACATAAAATAGAAAAATAAAATTTCTTCCACTCTCTAAATCAGAAAACTGTGATTTTCGCGGAATAAAATTTCATTTTCCGGAATACGGAACGCGGAATACGGAATATGGAGTTGCGTCCATCACTGGTCCACATCGATCCGAATAATGTCCTCTTCCACAAAATGAACACGATTGAGCGATATCCTTTTCTCCTCGTGATAGATAACGATACACGTTACGCACTTCGGGACAACAACATCGAAATAGAGGAAACACATTTAGTGTTGGCTATTTGCCAAAAGGGGGGGGGGGGACGAGAAAAATGTTGACCACTAAAAGTTCGTCTTTTATTTTTAGCTTTTTTTTGAAGCTTTATTACTCGGATTCTAATTAAGGTAAGTTAATTATTTGTATATAAAACAACTGGGAACAATTATCTGACTGTATTAAAATAATTTTAAAACAAATAATAATCATTTTTAATGTTTTTTTGCTACGTTGAAGTTTCAAACTGTTATAAAAAATTTGTGTTGGAAATGACAGCGAAAAGTAAAATATCATCTTATAGAGAATTTTATGCTGATTCAGATGAAATGCATCTTAAAATAAACATGATAGTAAATTAATTATTTATAATCAAATTAATGAAACAGCAAAAAATAAAACTATAGAGAATCATTATTTTTTGACACCAATACGTTCAGATAATTATTCTAATTATTCTAACACAATTAAACTTGTATTCATCAAGAAATCAAAATATTTTACAAAATAAAAAAACGATGACAACAATTGCGCCTGCATTGAAAAAAAAGCGTCAGTACTTATGCTGTTGACGACGGTTTCGAAGCGGTCCCGTTTTCGGTCCGGGAGTGCGTTACGTTAAAGTGACCGGCTGTTTTCCCTTGTTTTCCGTGGGGTATCTACTTCTGGTTCTGGAGCGTGAGTTGCTTCTGCTTCTAATTGTCCTTGGACTCTCCCGGCGCCTCGATTTTTTTACCGCATCCAGTATCATATTTTCAATGTTGGCTAGTATTCTTTCAATCCTTGTGCTCTTTTCTGGGGGTTTCTCTCATTCAAGTATTTTTCGTGGATGTCACACGTGCAAGTTTGGCGCGCCTAGATAGAGCGCGTTTGGGTCGGCATCTCCGATAACAGCGGTGGACCTATCTTCAACTACAAATGAGAGCTGCTTGGAATCAATGTTGCAAACGAATCTCCAAAGAAATTTATTGGACTAAGAGGTCGAAGCATAGTAGACGAGCTGAATGCTGATTTCCCGACTCCTTCAGTCATTGTACCAATCTAGTGTTTAGATATGATTATTCACGAAAATCTCAATTTTGAGCAAGGAGATTGTCTAGAAATAAATGTTGTTTTTCTGTACTGTGTTTTTATGAATTTTAGATATTTTGAGTTATCATTTCACAACTTTAGTGCAAATTTGTAAAGAAAGGAAACTAATAAAAGTTAGAGAACTTACTAGGAAGGTCATTTTTGGTTCCAAAAGGTTTCGGGCTGACATGGTGACAGCTGAGGACATTTTATTAGTGCACACAAAAAATTATCCTGAACTGGGGGGTTTAAGTGGGTTAAAAACGATTCATAGTTACCAACCTAAAGTTTTCTATAGAAAACCAAAAATTACCCCCCCCCCGCCCTAGTTAGATGTACAAAGAAGAAATGTTGTCAACTCGATGACCGATTTTTTATTTACCCCTTTTGAGGTTTTCAGGCACTCTTGAAGTTCTAGAGGAAGACCTAACCCAAAGGAATCGAAATAATAACACTTTTTATAATTTTTAGAATAGCAGACCCAATGAGTATCATTTACCTTCAGAAGAATCTCGATTAATTATTCCTACTTACTTTACTTTCAAAGTGTCTCGCATGAAAACTCCACGGAAATTCTTGATTTTTAGTAATTTTACCAAAACAAGGAGATGGAAATTTGTTAATGATCTCACAATCAGATCCTTGTTCACTCTCGAATTCGTCATTTAATAGCAATAAAAACATTGGAAAGTGGCCAGAATGGTAACTTCTACGTCCGGCCGAAAAAGTAACTTTCTTCAAAAATGACACATTTTAGGGAATTACAGTACGATTCTAATGAATGATAAATGGTTTTAAATTGTTGAACATGACCGTCCAGTTACTACCTTTTCTATACTACTTTTTCGCGTCTTCTCCTCTACTATATTTTCTTTGTGTTTTTTCTTCTTCTCGTCTCTTTCCGGGTTATCTTTTTTTCCTCTTTCTTCTCATTAATTTCTCCCTTTTTCTATTATCCCTCTTATTAGCTTCCATTTTCGCCTCTGTCTTTTTCTTGTTCTTCCTCTCTTTTTCTTCTTTGCATCTCTATTTTTTCATCTCTCTTCTCTTCTTCTCTTTCATTTCGATTTTCTAAATTTCTCTTCTATTTGTCTCTCTTCTCCTATTCGATCTTCTTCCTTTCTCTTCTCTTAGTCTCTCTATTTCTATCTTTTCTCCGTTTTTCTCTCTTTTTCTTCTCTCTTGGTCTTTCTATTTCTCTCTTTTTCTCTTCGAATTTCTACGAACTTCTTCTCTTTCCTCTCTTTGTTTTCCTTTTTATTTTCTCTTCTTCGTCTCTCTTTTCTTTGTCCTTCTTGTCTGACTTTTCTTTCTCCTTCTCCTCTTTTAAACTCTACTTTCGTCGCTGTTTTCTGGTTCTCTCTTCTCTTCTCTTCGTCTCTTTTTTCTATTCTCTTCATTTTCTTCTCTTTCATTTCGATTTTCTAAATTCTCTTCTATTTGTCTCTCTTCTCCTATTCGATCTTCTTCCTTTCTCTTCTCTTAGTCTCTCTATTTCTATCTTTTCTCCGTTTTTCTCTCTTTTTCTTCTCTCTTAGTCTTTCTATTTCTCTCTTTTTCTCTTCGAATTTCTACGAATTTCTACGAACTTCTTCTCTTTCCTCTCTTTGTTTTCCTTTTTATTTTCTCTTCTTCGTCTCTCTTTTCTTTGTCCTTCTTGTCTGACTTTTCTTTCTCCTTCTCCTCTTTTAAACTCTACTTTCGTCGCTGTTCTCTGGTTCTATCTTCTCTTCTCTTCGTCTCTTTTTTCTATTCTCTTCATTTTCTTCTCTTTCTTTTTGATTTTCTACGTTTCTCTTCTATTTCTCTCTCTTTTCCTCTTCAATCTTCTTCTTCTCGCTTCTCTTAGTCTTTCTATTTTTCTCTTTTATTTGATTCCCTTCTATTCTTCTTCTTCTTCTTCTTCGTTTTCTTTTCGAATTTCTACGATCTTCTTCTCATCGTCTTTCTTCTTCTCTTTCCTCTCTTTGTTTTCCTTTTTCTTTTCTCTTCTTCGTCTCTCTTTTCTTTGTCCTTCTTGTCTTTGCCTGAGTTTTTCCTTCCTTCTTCTCCTCGTCTCTCTCTTTTTTGTCTACTATTTGTCTGTCTTTTCTTTCCTATCCTTTTTTGTCTTTTTTCTTTTGTTTCCATCCTTCTCCAGTTTCCCTAATGAAACGAAAGTTAAATGCTCATCATTTACAATATAAAATAATCATAACAATATTTTCTTCAATAATAAACATAGCTCCATTTTTTCGCGTGTATTTGCTCGCAACCAAAATTAATAAGCTTACTTAACCGTTGGGAAGCCTCTTGAAGAATTTCGAGGAAGACGACGCTGTTCGTCGTCAAGCGAAGCCTATCAGACGGAATAAGACGATGATGATGATGTCGAAGTTGTCGTCTTTTCCGTTTAACTTTGTTTATTTATATCTAAAGAGTCTCGTCGCACACAGCCACCCATCACAATGTGTGTGTGTGTGTGTGTGTGTGTGAGTGTGCATGTGCTCTTTTCCATTGATTCGAGCCGAGCCAAGCTGAGCCGAGCAAATGTTTTGTGCAATGCTGCGCCGCAGATTAGATTTATCTCACCTACGCGCTCGTTTCGAATCAATTATAATGTTTATTTGAAAATTTTGTTTTTTTATTGATTCCCTTTTTTGTGTTATTCTTCCTTCTTGTAAACATTTTGTAAATAAGACAAGACTCATTTTACTTTTTTGATTTTGAACTTGTATTACCAATATTATATGAAGAGATGGGTTCAAAAATAAGTTAATGCAAAAGAAATGCAGGATTTGACTTATTATGCGCTGCTCCCTTCAAATGTCTTTCTGTACGCGCCTTAAATATTTCTGCAAGACAGTTGTAACTTAAACTAAAATTGAAACTAGCTGAAACAAAAAAAGAATTGAATACAATTGAAAACCTGCATTTCTTTTGCAACAAGAGCAAATACAAAAAAGCCGGCTCAATTTGAATTCTCGATCGGCTTTTATATATGATTAATGAAGTATTAGATATTGATCACAAGTTTCAATTATAAATTTTTTTCACCGTGTGGATGTTAACTACTACCAGATGAAGGAAATATGCTGATTAGATTTTCTTTGTGAATTTAAGTATCTTGAATAATTGGATTCTCAACTATGAGAACTCTGTCAACTGCTTTAACAGTCATTTTACCTTGAGAATTTCAGAATTAGCGCCTTTTACTTTCTAAGAAAGTTAAAAGCTTTCTAAGAAAGTTTAACTTTCCTTTTAACTTTCTACCTTTTAACTTTCAAGCAAATGCAGTGCTCCTAAAGCCGGCTCAAATTGAATTCTCGATCAGTTTCAAGCAAAAGCTCATTTAACTAAAATAAATAAATGTTTATGAAAAATAAAGGTCGCCTTGGTCTCACTGTCTTTCTATTTCTCTTCTTCTCCTTCTTAACATTATCTTTATGTTGTCTCATTTTGATAAAAGAATATTATTCCCCCGCTACTGCAAGTTAAAATCCCATGAAATGTTCGATTTCTTAAATTTTTTAGTATTACATGTGACTATTTTGATGGAATTAAGTATTTAATGTGAAGTATATATCAGAAACTACATATTGTCCTTTTGAGGTCGGTGCCTAATGGAAGAGCAATAAGAGAAGAGATTATGATGGGCGGTCACACGGCCACAAACAACTTTTTCGTCAATTCCTCTTCAATGTGTGCTGTCCATTATTTCGTAAAAAAGAGTTGCCGTCCGAACGAGAACCTCATTCCATCCTAATTTCTCTCCTCTTTCATTAGGCACCGATCTCTGATATGGACAATATATAAATATTTCCGCTGAAAACCATATGACTGTCTTAAAAGGGCCTCAGCTGAAATTAATGCAGTTGGCGTGCAATCCTTATCCATCTTGGGGAATAAGTTCATAGCAGGTTTATTGCAATACTATTGTTAATTGCAAAGGATTAGAAGAATAGTCTAAATCGTTATGAAAAACAGAATTAAAATCATATTTCGTCCTATTTAAAATCTTCAGGTATTAAACTAACTCAAAACCTTAAATTTTTTTTTGAAATTTTATTGCTTAGAGGTTTTTCCGAGCATCCGTTCTTTTAAATTCATTTGTTTATATCTTTTATCTTTCAGAAGATTTTATTAGTCATTTCTGTGTGGAGACAAAGTTTTAAATTTATGAAAGAAATAAAAACGATTTAGTTAGCAATATTCAAACGTGTCTTTTAGATTTATTTAAAGAATATCTTGTTTATTTGTATAAATTAATATTTTGGACCACCCAGATGAATAATATCGGCGGTATTTTTTGGATAATTTACAATTTGGTCTAATGCTGGAAAAAGAGTCTAACAGTATGTTCAAAAGTAATAATAGTGGACCACCCTGAGAAATAATACAGGCGATATTTTGTTAATCGGAACAGCTTCAAATAAAACCTTCTGCTGGTCAAACAGTTTCAGCAATAGTCTCACATTAAATAATTGTGGCCCACCCTGTTTAATAATACCGGCAATAATTTTGTGAATATGGATAATTATTATTTTGGTCATAAGCTAGAATAAAAGTTCATCAGTTCATTAAGATAAAATAATAGTGGACCACCCTGAGGAATAATACCGGCCATATTTTCTTGATCGGGACAGTTTCAAATAAATCCTTTTGTTGGTTAATAAATATCATCGGTTTTTTGACAGAAATTAATATTGGATCACACTGTTTAATAATATCGGCGATAGTTTTTTTTTTGGATAATTTCTGATTTGGTATTAAGCTGGCCAAAAATTCGAATCAATTTATCCACATAAATTAATATTGGACCACCCTGTTGAATAATGTCGGCAATGTTTCTATTATTCAGCATAATTTCTAATATAACCTTCTGTACGCAAATGTAAATGAACATTTTTCTAATGTTTAAGTGAATATTACAATTTTCTACTTGTCAAGTACATAATAGTTTTCACGTTAACACGACACGCATAGTTCTAACTATATAGGAAATATATTGTTGTTGTTTCTTACACAATGATACCATTGGTTATTTCCATGTGAAAAATTATAAGACACTCTTCACTATAGAAAAAACAGTCATTTCCATTTGGCCTGTTCACTTTGCTTTGAATTAGACCTTCAATTCAGACCACCCAGATGAAAAATAAGGGCAATATCGTTAGTTGGTCCGTGTAATTTCTGCCATATTCTTAAGCTGAACAAAAAGTTCATAGGATTACTAAAACGAATGAATATTGGACCACCTTGATAAATAATACCGGCGATATTTTCTTCCCCAAAACGGACCAGAAGCTACACTAGCTGACAAGTTTTGTCACAAATGTTTTTTCGGGTTTCACTTTTTTGTGACTTGACCAAATTGGCTGATTTTTTGATATTTTATGTGAATATGTGAATACATTTGAGCACGTTTATTAAGCTCATTTTATTGCCATACAGCCTGGCACCCCATGAGAACCAGGGTGCTTCCCAAGGATCATAGGAAACCGAATCACCTAAGCGTCTCTCGAGCGCTGCATGATGGGAAAGCACGAAGAACGATATCCGCCGCAAATGGAGATGGCAATCTAACCAAGCAAACATAAAAAATGAACCATGTAGCTGTTTTCTCGAGCCAACAAGTTCGCATGGTGCAGAATTCAAGAAATGAATGCCAAAACTAGACGTTTTCTGAATCTGTTACTGCCTGCTTGGAAAAGATTCTTGAAGAATGATGAAGTGCTCCACTGGAATGAACAATTAAAACAATACATTTATTCATACAAGAAGAGTAAATATAACAAATATTTTTTCTGCAACCTATCCTCTATCCATTCATCTCTTGAAGGCTTTTCGATTTAAATCTGAAAGTATTTCAAATTAATCCAGGAGCAACAGTTAGATAAACTAACATTTAAAATGCTTGGGATATTCAAATAATCTCCAACTCGGTTGTGTCCTGATTTCTTCCCACAATCCATTTCATCCCAATCTGCCATAAGAATGACAACTAGCAGATATTCATTCTATTTATGGGTTTAATAATGGATCACGTAGTTACACGCTATCACGAATTATTTTTATTATTTTTATTCGATATATGCATATACACTGACAAAAGTTTTGTCATAAATGTTTTTTCGGGTTTAACTTTTTTGTGACTTGACCAAATTGGCAGATTTTTTGATATTTTATGTAAATCAGTGTTTAAAATGCTATAGTAGCAAAATTTGGTTTGAATTACCATGGCAATTTCGGTACGACGCATTCCGTTTTCCCTCATATTGATAACAGCTTGCCTGGTGGCAATTGGAGTTTCTTTACGTGGAGTCATCTCTAAAATGTTACCAATTACTGCTATTTTCAATAAATTATGAAAAAAATATAATTGAACTTTAAAAATTATTAAAAAATGCAGTGCAAGAAAAGTGGGTAATATCTTTGAGCTACGCGTTTTACGATAAACGCTTGTGACTGTAAAACGGATCATCGTAATCACAAGCGGGAATTTGTAAAATAATCTACAACCATATGAATCTATCATATCAAAAAATCAGCCAATTTGGTCAAGTCACAAAAAAGTTAAACCCGAAAAAACATTTGTGACAAAACTTTTGTCAGCTAGTGTATATTACATCGGATTTAAATATCAACTATAGCACGCCAATTGAAAATAGTGATTTTGGAATATTTAAACGTGCGTAATGAAGAATCACGTGAATATTTCTGATTTATGTTGACGGAAAATGATTCGATTCGTCTTAAATTCCCTCGAAATTATAAAAAGGCTCTAAAATATAAGCTTCTAGCATCTTAACAGAGCTACCATATTTATCATTTAAATTGGTGTGATATAGTTTATATTTGGACCCCCAACTGGTGGTTAAGATTAATCTAATTGACCTGGAAATCTGTCCTAACAGAAAGTTCAATATTTGTGGTCAAAGAAAAGGACTGCCCTATACACTTCTTGAGATATACGAGTCGCTTATTAATGGCCGTAAAAGCTTGCGGCTGCCTTTTGCTATCGAAGAAGAGCAGATGTCGAATACACTGATTTCCTAAGCCTGAAAAATGATGAAAAATTTGAAATTTCAAAACAAACTAAAAACACTGTTTTGTAGAGCAGAAAAAGAGCTATCAGATGAATATATTCACTTTGCCAAACAAACAAGAAAATTGTTGTGAAACAAAAGATAAAATAAAAACTCTACGAACTTATTGCTCAACCCAATAATATAACGAGTTTACATCTAGAAAAATGTTAGTTTTCATTTGGCGCGCAGTATTTTTAAACAATTTTCCCTCGGTTCAATTCACTTTCAAACTCTTACAATTGATTACAACTAATTAATTAATTCAAATAAGACTTATCTTGTTTATATATTTCCTGATACTCCCCATTCACTCTCAAGCAAGCTTCTTCGCTCTTCATACACCCTCCTCATGCACAAGAACTTTTCTATTCTTTTTTAAATAAATAAATAAATAAATAAATTAGACGAATTTATAGAGATATTCCTTATAATGCCGGAAAAGGTGCCAAAAGTTGTGTCTCGATGTCTATCCCCGTTTTTGCTTATAAACTATATATATATATATATATATAATGCTTTTTAGTGTTTATATCTTTTATTTTGACATGAAATAGAATCAACATTTGCACAAGCTAACGAGAATGAGCAAATGATATCGAGTAATCCCAGGCAGTCTTTTTTTGTGCTCTTTCTATTCAATTAAATCGATTCGCAATGTTTCAAATAAACATTTTCGTTTTTTTTTTGGTTTATAATGTCAATTATTTGTTTATTGGCGTATGAAGGAATGCTTCATTTTGATTAGTTTATAAAGTTTTATTTTTAAATTATTAGTATTGTGTTCACTACTTGGAAGAGAGCCGGAGATTTGGCATTGAATCCCAGTTTGTAGGGTTATAAAAAGGGCTCAGTAAACGTGCTTAAATCTTTGCGGTAAGATTTTAATCGTTTTAGAAAGTTTAAGAATAACTTGTCTGAACTGTCGAAAACAGTGTTTTCTAAAAACTTTATTTCACTTTTAAACATCGAAATAATGATTTTGCGACATTTAAACGTGCGCAGAAATTTTTACGTGGTAATAACTGAAAAGTTTGTACTACAATTTAATTAAGCATGTCTTAAATTATCTAAAAATATTAAAATCTTGACAAAAAGTTAAATTTGAGCACGCTTCCTGAGTTCATTTTATAACCATGTGCACGCCAAATGTAAATAACGATTTTTTTTTCAATTTTTAAGCGTGTCTGTAATTTTTTCTGTCTTTTTAACAGAAAATGTTGTAGAACAATTTAATTAAGCATGTCTTAAATTATCTAAAAATATTCATATCTTTCTCAAAAGTTGGATTTGAGTACGCTTACTGAGCTCATTTTATAACCATGTGCACGCCAAATGTAAATAACGATTTTTTTCAATTTTTAAGCGTGCCTGTAATTTTTTCTGTCTTTTTAACAGAAAATGTTTTGGTACAATTTAATTAAACATGCCTTAAATTATATAAAAATATTAAAATCTTTCACAAAATTTAAATTTGAGCATACTTACTGAGCTCATTTTCTTACCATACACGCGGGTTGCTGTTTCAACTCTCTTTTCATTCTTAAATTCATTATCTCCATACTTTTTACCGGAATTTCTTATCAAAAGCAGAGAGAGAGAGAGAGAGAGAGATTAGAAGAATGTGTCAAAACTCAACCTATTGGCAATTGTCATTCAAAAATAATTAAATTATATTTATCATTTTCATTGTGTTATTCGATCATTTCACATTCAGCATCAGTTGTGATGCATATCTTTGCAGATAACAAAAGCTTTTAAAGTTTAAACCAGTTGTGTGGTTGTTCATCAATGAGCCTTCAAGTTTATTATTATTTTTTTTTATTTGATATTATCAAAATCTAAGAATATGAAAGGTTTGATTTGATCATTTTTGAATTATTTTCAATGGTCTCAAAGAGATGATGAAACAAATATTCAATTTATGTTAATAATTTCTCTGTTTTTCATTATATTTCTTCAAAATTTCTAGATAAAATCAGATTTATTACTTTTATTTTTTATGAAAATAAAATTGGAATTGTCAATTTCTCAGATTTTGATAATACCTTTGTATGATTAGATATAGTCGTCGCCAAATGCGATTACCACCGCAAAATGTGGCGCACTTTTTTAAATATTATTTTTTCATTTAATTTTTATGATTATATTCTTGTTTATGCTCATTCTGTACTGTTATAGCTTAAATAAATTGAAGAATATGTTATAGATGTTGTTTAAATAGTGTAATAATTGTGGAAAATAATAATAATCCTAAAAATTAAATAAAAAATAATATTTAAAAAAGTGCGCCACATTTTGCGGCGGTAATCTCATTTGGCGACGACTATATATTCTTTTTGAAATATTTTTTAATCTTTAATTTCTAGCCAATTATTATTTTGAAATAATTTTAAGTTTGTTATTAGGTTTCACATTTCTACCGTAATTTTACTCTATTTTTTACGGTGAACTTAAATCGACAAGAAGAAACTGACAAGGAAAGTGTTTTAGGTCAGGCTCTCTCTCTTTTGATAAAAAATTGCAGATAGATTCGTTATGGCTTTATTAGTATACTGACAAAAAAAATAGGAGCCACAAAATGGTTTAAGTGGGTAAAAAATGGGTCTAAAACTCAAAAAATCTCAATTTTCAAACACAAATTTTATGTATAGCCTATTTCAAAATAGTTGACGACGCAATCACGCTGCAAATGCGGCATACTAATTCAAATTCATTTTCAAAACTATTATTTTATTCCATATAAGCAATAAAAACTAAAAAATGTCACAGAAATAAAATAAAATAAGCCGCATTTGCAGCGTGATTGCGTCGTCAACTATTTTGAAATAGGCTATAGTTAATGTTAATCAATCCGTTTCATATTTTAAGGGCTATACCATCTTATTAGAAACTTTCATTTTATTATTTTTTTTCAACTTTCACGTGGTTTACGTGAAACTGTTTTCAATAAATAACGGTTTACGAAAGCCGAAATCATCGGGGCAAGAGCGCAGTCGTTTTTAAATCATTATTTATGAAAACGCACAGTTTTACATAAAATTCATTAGCTTCATTCCATTATTGTGGATAATCGGGATATTTTTGGATATCAAACCCATTTTTTAACCACTTAAACCATTTTGTGGGTCCTAATTTTTTGTCAGTATACTAATAAAGCCATGACGAATCTACCAGCAAATTTTTATCAAATATGAGAACCCGACCTAAAACACTTCCCTTGTGAGTCAAAGGGGTGGCATCTAGGAAAAAGCTAAATTTGCTCCAGTCGGAAAACAAAATGCTTTTCCGCAAAAAAATCACGGATTATTACACCGCACAATTTAAAATTATTCTTTCAACTTAATTGAATTAATAAATTAGGATATCGATGTATCTGTAACTTCGGTGCGATTATTTTTACTTAAAAAAATTGAATCGAACCACCATAGATTTTTCATGAGTCAATTTCTCTTCCAGCTATGCTACGCATCCACCTATAAAATAATTAATTAATCCATTAAAGTTGAAAGAAGAATTTTAAATTGTATGGTATGTCCAGTGATGGGAGCGACCCCGTTTTTTGGCAAAATTTTTCTTTAAAAAAGTGCAATAACAATATTTATCTTGTTTGACACGAATTCAATTTTTATTCCAAACGGACTTTGAACTCGTTTCATTTAAACCTAAATATGAGCAATTGCAAACAGTTGAAGGTTGTGAAATGAACAATGATGCTCATCGTTGATATTAAATTGCGTAGGTTGTTGTGATCAATCTTGAACGAACGCTCGAACTTTTGCCTCTCCGTCGCAACTTAATAAATGTTTCAATAAATTATTCGTGGCTGTTTGTCGACAACGCCATTAGTTCGGTGAGAAAGCCGATAAATTTAACTCAATTCAACATTCATTGCATTTCTTTTCACTCGAACATTTTTTTTGTCAAGTAAATTTATTACCTATTTTAATGTTTTTTTTTTTTAAATTTAATTTGTAAAAGGTGTTTATTGATTTTTATTATTATTTACACGTAATATTAAATTTGTTTTAGAAAGTTAAGTATCGTTGATAGATTTATCATTTAGTCAAGAAGAAGATGTTTATTTATTGAAAGTCTCTCTCTTTTGTAAATTCTCATCTAGCTATCGAGAATAGCGGAGAAAGTTTAGGTTACTCCCTAGTGTAAGAATAAACGGAAACATTATACGCAAAAAATGTTTTTAAGTTAAGTGCAAGAATTTAAAAAGCACGTTACCCTTTTTATTAAATATTACCCTTTTCATTAGGAGTGTGACCTTTACTCACCTTTCTAAAGTCCTATCTGAAAATCCACCCTTCTTGCCGAAATTTGCAAAATGAGCACAGCAAATGAAAATAAGCACTTTCTAATTTTTAAGAGAGTATTCTAACCTTTCACGTATTAATTCGAGAGTTCGTACAACTTAAATGTTGTAGCCACATTCTAAACTATATAGGATACCGTTTGACTCAACCAGTAACTCAATATGAGTATAAATTTTTAAAAATATTCCTAGATTATTGTTAAATCTTGCTCCAAATTGAACTGCTTTAATATTGGAAAGTGTTATCCGTTTAACGACTCATAACTCCTCAGAAAGTTTGATAAGTCTAAATTTATTATTATATACCAATAAAAGAAACTTTAAATTAATTGGAAATAATAAAAACTCTTTAAAAATATTCCTTGTTTATGGTAATGTCTTGCTCCAAATCGAGTACGTTTATTATTTGGAAGTGTTACCAGTTTGTCGTATCATAACTTATGAGAAAGTTAGATAAAACTGGATTTATTAATATATACTGATAAAAGATATTTTAAATTAACGGAAAACGATAAAAACTCTTTAAAAATATTACTTGTTTATGGTGAAATCTTGCTCCAAATTGAGCTCGTTTAATATTTGAAACAGTTATCAATTTGACGTACTCGTAACTTCTCAAAAAGTTAGATTAATCTAGATCTATTATTATATATGGATAAAAGAAATTCTAGTTTAAATTTTTAAAAAAAAATCCTTGAAAATGTTACTAGATTACGGTGGAATTTTGCTCTAAATCAAGCAAGTTTAATACTCGAAACTGTTGTCTGTTTGACGCCTCTCAACTTCTCAGTAAGTTAAATAAATCCAGATTTATTATTACGTACTAATAAAACAAAGTCTAATTTATGAGAAAATAATAAAAACTACTCAGAAATATTTCTAGATTATGGTTAAATCTTGCTCTAAATTGAGCATTTTTAATATTTAAAAGTGTTATAAGTTTGACGTCTAATAAAATGTCAGAAATTTATATAAGTCCTGATCTATTGTTATATTCGAATAAAAGAAATTCTAATTTAACTAAAAATAATAATAACTCTTTAAAAATATTCCTAAATTATGGTTAAATCTTGCTCCAAATTGAGCTCCTTTAGTATTTAAAAGTGTTATCACTTTAGCGTCTCATTACTTCTCCAAAATCTAGATAAATCTAGATCTATTACTATATATTAATAAAATAAATTCTAATTTAAATTAAAATAATAAAAAATTCTTGAAAATGTTCCTAGATTACGGTAGAATCCTGCTTTAAATCGAGAAAGTTTAATACTTGAAAGCGTTATCAGTTTGACGTCTAATCACATCTCATAAATTTAAATAATTCCTGACCTATTATTATATATTGATAAAAGAAATTCTAATTTAACTGAAAAGAATAATAACTCTTTAAAAATATTCCTAAATTATGGTAAAATCTTGCTCCAAATTGAGCTCATTTAGTATTTGAAAGTGTTATCAGTTTAGCGTCTCATTACTTCTCCAAAATCTAGATAAATCTAGATCTATTACTATAAATTAATAAAATAAATCCTAATTTAAATTAAAATAATAAAAAATTCTTGAAAATATTCCTAGATTACGGTAGAATCCTGCTTTAAATCGAGAAAGTTTAATACTTGAAAGTGTTATCTTTTTAACGTCTCATAACTCCTCAGAATGTTTGAGAAATATAGATCTATTATTATATATTAATAAAAGAGGTTCTATTTTTTTTTTTTAGTATTTGTAAGTGTTGTCTCTTTGACGCCTCTTAACTTCTTAGAAAGTTAAATAAATCTAGATTTATTATTACATACTGATAAAACAAATTTTAATTCGAGAGAAAATAATAAAAACTATTCAGAAATATTTCTAGATTATGGTTAAATCTTGATCCGAATTGATCATTTTTAATATTTAAGTGTTATCAATTTGACGTACTCATAACTCCTCAAAAACTTAGATAAATCTAGATCTATTATTATATAATGATAAAATAAATTTTAACTTAACTGACAATAAAAAAACTCTTTAAAATGTTACTAGATTACGGTGGAATTTTGCTCTAAATCAAGCAAGTTTAATACTCGAAACTGTTGTCTGTTTGACGCCTCTTAACTTCTCAGTAAGTTAAATAAATCCAGATTTATTATTACGTACTAATAAAACAACGTCTAATTTAAGAGAAAATAATGAAAACTATTCAGAAATATTTCTAGATTATGGTTAAATCTTGCTCCAAATTGAGCTTGTTTAATATTCGAAAGTGTTATCAATTTGACGTACTCATAACTCCTCAAAAACTTAGATAAATCTAGATCTATTATTATATAATGATAAAATAAATTTTAACTTAACTGACAATAAAAAAAACTCTTTAAAATGTTACTAGATTACGGTGGAATTTTGCTCTAAATCAAGCAAGTTTAATACTCGAAAGTGTTGTCTGTTTGACGCCTCTTAACTTCTTAGAAAGTTTAATAAATCCAGATTTATTATTACATACTGATAAAACAAATTATAATTCGAGAGAAAATAAGGAGATCGCCTTGAAAAAATTTCTAGATTACGGTAGAATCCTGCTCCAAATCGAGTACGTTTATTATATAGACGTTGTAATATTTTTGGCGTCCCCGAACTTCTCTGAATAGTAGACAAATATTCAAAAAATATATAAGTTGTTAGACGAAATCCTAATTTAACTAAAAATGATAAAAACTCCTCAAAAATATTCCTAGATAATGTTTAAATCTTGCTCCAAGTCAAGCAAATCTTATAAGCTATATATATAAGGTTTTAGAACGTGTCAGCTAGTAGAAAACCGTTTAAAAATAGAAAATTTTATTAAAAATCCACCAAACAGTTTCATACCACTAAATCAATCTATTATACAAATGTATTATTTTTGCAAGCGAGCCATATTGGTCGTCTTCTTATTCTCATACATAACATTTGAACATTCATCTAACAAAAATATAATTCGAAGACTAATAATACTAATACAAATAAAAAATATAAATAATAATAATAATAGTGTATTGTTGTCGTTGAATAATTTAAAAGGTATCCATCTTGTTTATTTTATTCGTTGTTCAATTTTCATTTTATTATTATTATAGTCGTATTAAATTATTTTCATCTTTCAGATTCGTTGATCGTGCAGTGCTGAAACATTTTTCGCGGACTATTATATTTGTTTTTCTCTATCTAATATTCAAAAAATAGTCAATTTTGGAATCCAATTTGTTTTTTCTGCTCCTCCTCCTCCTTCTTCTTCTTCTTCTTCATGCTCCAAATGATGATGCTCGCTGCTCATTTGACCCGCCGTGCTCAAACACACATACACAATTTTTTTTTTGTTTTGCTGCTCTTGTTTCTGTGTGCAAAAGCTTGAGGAAACGAGCAATATTTATCCAAAGGTTACTTCACTTCACGCTTCGAGTTGTTGTTGTTGTGTAGATTCTGGATTTATAATAGAGCTTGGAGAGCAGTTTGAGAGCAAACTTTTTTATTTTATTTTTGAAAGTAAGATTGATTTTTTCCATCCTTCTCTTCTTTGTCAATTTTTTTCCACCAAACATATTAAAGTTTTTCGTTTCATTCTTATCGATTATTTGAAGAAGAAGAAAAAGAAAATTTAAGTTTTTGAAAAGATTGCGAATGTTTTTGCTTATCAGACACAATTTTGACGATATTTAATCCTTCTGGATCAGGTCTGTTATAACAAAATGTGTGTATGTTTTTTTTTTGGAATGAATCAATCATGTCTAAAACGTTTCTTTTCCGATGAAGAGACAAACTAATTGAATTTGGCTTAATCTAATATTCAAATTCAGCATATTTTGTCTCAATGATCTTCGCTTCAAAATTCTTTAAGTATGCAAATATTATTCTTCTCTGCAAATCTTGTGTATTGTGCGAGATTTTCATAAAACGTTTTTAAAAGTGCATTTGCTTTATTTCTTAAAATTAATATGATTTTTCGATTTAAATTTCCACGTCTACGTAACAAGACAATATTCGGATCTTATTGTCGTGGTGTATGTTGATGAAAATTAGGGGTAAAGGAGCATACCGAAAAAAAAGATGGTCTCGCTTGGGCTGGTGTAGATTTAATTTGCAATGTGTTTATTATTTCGCATTTCTTATGTGTTGTATTATGTAGTATGTATTATGTTGATGTAACAACCAATTTAGTAAGAGAAAACAATATAAAACAAAAATGTGATGAAAAAAAGAAATTCGAAATAATAAACAAATTGCAAATTAAATCTACACCAGCCCAAGCGAGACCATCTTTTTTTTCGGTATGCTCCTTTATTCCTAATTTTTCATCAACCTACACCACGACGTCGTGGCCACGACAATATTAAATATTATCAAAATCTAAGAAATTGACAATTCCAATTTTATTTTCATAAAAAATAAAAGTAAAAAATCTGATTTGATCTAGAAATTTTGAAGAAATATAATGAAAAACAGAGAAGTTATAAACATAAATTGAATATTTGTTTCATGATCTCTTTGAGACCATTGAAAATAATTCATAAATGATCAAATAGACCTTTCAATTTCTTAGATTTTGATAATATAGGAAAAGCGGAAGCTCTCGTCGGAAAATAAAATGCACTTCCGCAAAAATAAATCACGGATTATTAAACCATCTATTTTATTTTTCGATTCTTTTCATGTTTATAAAAAGAATCAAAGATTGTTAAAAGAATCGTACCAAAATATATTTCTTCGTGAATTAAATTCTCTAACAGGTATGCTAGGAATCCATTTTATCCTAATTAATTAGTGCATTGAAGTTTGATAAAGATTTTTAAATTAGATGTATTGTCCTTTTCAGAGGTCGGCGCCTAATGGAAGAGGAAAAAATTAGGATGGAATGAGGTTCTCATTTGGACGGCCTCTCTTTTTAGACGGCCATTCTTTTTTACGAAATTATGGGCAGCACATATTTAAGAGAAATTGAGAAAAATGTTTTTTGTGGCCCCAACATTTTCTCTTCTTTTATTACTCTTCCATTAGGCACCGATCTCTGAAAAGAACAATAATAGTCCGTGATTTTTTTGCGGAAATTCATTTTATTTTATTGTCCTTTTCATATATCGGTGTCTGATGGAAGAGCAAAAAAAAATAGAATGGAATGATGGACGGCCACACGTCCACAAACAACTTTTTCGTCAATTTCTCTTAAATGTGTGCTGGCCACAATTTCGTAAAAAAGAATGGCCGTCCAAACGAGAACCTTCATTCCATCCTATTTTTTCTTCTTCCATTAGGCACCGATTTCTGAAAAGGACAATAAATATATTTTATGAATGATTAAGTGGGGGCTCAGAAAAGATGCTCATTTTGCAAATTTCGGTAAGAAGTGAATTTTTTTGGATAATTTAAGACAGGATTGCACTCCATTGCCACAAGACGAAAACTTATAGTAAATATAATAATTTTGTTTTTTTTCTCTGCATTTTCTTAAATTTACACGTTCCCTTTAAATATTAAAAAAAAATCCATACATTAAAAGGTGGTGTTCGCGCAAGCTGTTTCGTATATATTCTTGTTTTAATAAAAAATACTTTATAGGCCCTAATCGCTCAAAATTACTTGAATTTGTGATTTCCTTTTTTTGTTTTCGAATAGAAGCTATACCAGAAATATAGTCCGTCCTGGTCAGATATATCATTAGGAATATTTTAACGTATATATGGCACATAGAGAATTATATGCGTCTTATAAAAACAGGAATATCTCGAAAAGTTTTAATTATTACAGACAGAAGCTATGCACCATTCGATTCGTCATAATTTGCTCTATAACATATCCCAACACAACAAATATTCATTGATACACGTTTCTTTAAGATCTTATTTCCTTCAAGAACCTGATCACATCGGACAACTGTTAAAAACCAGATAATTTAAATATACAAAGGGATCATGTATTAAAGAATTATGTTTCACCGTGTTCATCATTCATTTCAGAGATCGATGCCTAATGGAAGAGCAAAATATTAGGGGCGGAGAAAAGGTCTTGTTTAGACAGCCACACGGCCACTAAGGCCGTCGAATCTCTTCCTCTTTTGTTTGTCATCAATATTTTTTCATTCATTTTCATTTTTAAATTAAACTTTTCATTTCTTGTCATCAAATAATAAACAAAAAATATAGACTATTTCAAAGTTTTTGACGGCTGCGTTGCGAACCGCTGCGCGTTGCGAAAATTATAAAAATAGAGAGTTGTCTTTATGTCTCTCAATTTATAATGGTTTTACTGCGCAGCGGTTCGCAACGCAGCCGTCAAAAATTTTGAAATAGTCTATAGATAACAAAAATTGATGAGAAACAAAAGATGAAGAGATTCGATGGCCTTAGTGTCCGTATGGCTGTCTAAACAAGACCTTTTCTCCGCCTCTAATTTTTTGCTCTTCCATTAGGCATCGATACTTACTAAAGTCTGAAATATAATAATAATTAAATTCTCTGATAATTGTAAAATCTTCACAAAATATAATATTTTCGGAACTCGTTTTATTAGCATCCAGGTCGGTGTGCTTCCAAAAAATGAGCTAATAGTTTCAATTGTAAATATATAATTTTAAAGTAATATATAGTCGTCGCCAAATGCGATTACCACCGCAAAATCTGGCGCTCTTTTTAAGTATTATTTTTTCATTTTATTTTATGATTATTTTCGTGTTTATGCTCGTTATACACCGTCTTTGCTTTAAAAAATTGAAGAATATGTTATAGATTTTGTTTCAATCGTGGAATAAATGGGGAAAATAATAAAAATCATGAAAATTAAATGAAAAAATAATATTTAAAAAAACTGTGCCACATTTTGCGGTGGTAATCGCATTGGGGGAAAAAATAACAGAAAAAGCCATTTTTACAATCATGCAATCATGATTGACAAGTTTAATGTTTCTTTTGTTTTACATTCTGCGGCTGATTTCTCCAATTTTTAAAGATATTTGCTTTTAAGTAAAAAATTTTGGTTTTAATTCTAATATTTACTGAAATCCTCACAAACCAAATGGAAATAACGATTTTCAAAATTTTGAGCTTGTCTGACAACATTTACGTCATTTAAACAAAACAATTTAACTAGGCTTGTGTTATACTACCTAAAAATTTTAATATTGCTTCTAAAAAGTTAGATCTGAGCAGGATTGCTGCGCTCATTTTATTATCATACCAGTTGACGTGCTCATAAGAACAGATCAAATGATCAACAAGTGATTGAATTGAAATCTATAATTAAATCAAAACATGTGCCCCGTTCTCATTGAAATTCGGAGATATCCATAATAAGAAATTACACCCTTCAACATAATGCTTATTTAAAAAATTTCCAGCGCAATTAAATGCTTTTCAAAAAATGAAGAATTGCTCAGGATCTATTACGTTATAATTTAAACATCCTATGGCCTGAATAAAAACTAGAAATATCGATGGCCATCAAAAATAGATATTTTGTGTTACGCTTGGTGAAAATTGAATTATTCTTTGTTCTTTCAGTCAACACCAGGCCTCGCGTATATGAATATCTTCGTTGTCGACGTGTTGGTGTCTAGGGAGAGTAACAATGAATAAAAAAAACAGCCAACAAAATACACCTCATTTTTTTGAAAATAAATAATAATAAAAACTTTCTTTAGCTCAGGAAGATAATTGAGCTTGTAAGAACTTTTCTTTTCCGAATATTTTTGTTGCTGACTATTTCCATTAACATCCTTTAAAACTCTTTCTCTTTATTTCTTATTAAAATTTACCTTTATATGACTAAAACAAATTGTTTATATTTACAGATTCGCTATTCATTCACAATTGCGTCGTGGGTGTGACTAACTCCAACTCACTCGAACAATTATTGGCCTAGTGCTGAACATTATCAATGGTGGTGATAGGTGGAGATCAAGGTAACTAATACGAATAAGGGAATGTTTAGTTTAGTTTAATTCCATCGTTTTGCATCCATCTTCTCTCCTCGTTTTTTTTTTTATTTTGGCCGCTGGTTTTGATATTTTGGCGCACATAGTAGTTTTGTTAGCTCGACTAGCTTAAAGAAAACGAAACGACAAAGTCGGCAGCGCCCTGCGATTTCGTTGTTGTTGTGTTTATCGAGTAAGCCATAGAAAAAGCATATTCGTCTCCCATCTTGTCTATTGTGCTCTCAAGAAACACAACTTGTTTTGATATTCGATTTACTCATCCATTATAATTAATCATATTTTTTTCGTCTTTGTTGGATTTCTATCCTCCTCGATTGCTTGTTGTTCAACAGTTGTCCGCTTCCATACTGACTGCAACAAAAAATCGAGAAAAAATCTTCGTTTCTTACTTTCTTCCATTTCTGAAATATATTTTTTCCAAATATCAAAGTGATATACAAAGTATCTTGGCCATAAACGAATCGTGAGAAAAGAAGATTATCGCATTCCCCCAATAAAAATCTTTCGTTATATTTATTTTATTTGGTCTTCCTTCCTAACTCATTATTATCGCGATATATTTGAAAGGAAATCACACACATACACAAAAAAAAAACACATAAACGCATACTCACTCACATCCAACTTTTTTTATTTCTTTCAAATTGGTATGCATTTAACTGAATGTTTCGAGTTTTGGGACTCGAAAAGCCCTCCAGGGGATATTCTGACGAAAACGGCGTGTGCTCTTTTTGTTCATTGCTTGGATAGAAAAATGGAATGGCCACAATTTTTTGTGGAGCATTGCATCATCTTCCCACACTATACAGGAGTCGGTTGGAATTTGGAGTAGAATGAATGAATTTATTTAATGAAGGTCTCCTCGACATGCGTGGGTGATGTAGTTGCACTCGCTGAACGTTGTTACTCGTTTCAGCTGTTTTCCTATTAATAAATTTAATCTCTTGTTTTTCTTCTTCCAATAAATCAAGCAAAAACAATTGATGTTTGCCTAAACTTTGACAGATTGAGGAAACGTATTTTAAATAAAAACCTTGAAAAATCATTATTATTCAAATGAGCAGCTTACTTTTTTGCTTCTTATTTCTTTAATTATTATTCTCTTTTTCGTATCCGGGATGAAAAAGACGATTAAGGTGCAACCAGCATATATTTTTTTCTCATCTATAATTGTCATGTTGTCGCCGTCTTCTGAATCGACTAGCAAGGGGGGAAGGAAGCGAATGAGCATAGCACGCCAACTGGTTTTAGTTGAAAAAGGTTCGATTCAGTCATTGTATGCCGGTATATTGCGCGTTACCGTGCGGCAACTGCAAAAGGGCACCACACCCTAGTTGTTTATTTTTCTGATATTTCAATAGAATTTGTTATTATTTGATGACTAATTCGTGATTATATTGTTTTAATCCTTAGCAATGGTAATGGATGGATACATGGATAAATGAGAAGAGCTGGAAAGGACAAATTCGAAGGTATGAATTCATATATTAATAATTATAATAAGATGATTAAAGATTTAGATATATCCAGCTCTTAAAGAACAGAAGAGCATCGATGTCGAAGAAGTCGCGAAGAAAGAAACACAGAAATCGGGATATAAACGGAAGAGTATGTTTCGATTTCTATAAATTAATATATATACTTGTTAATTCAGGCTTTCAAAACTGAAAGTGATTATAAAGCAATGAACAGGATTATCGAAATCATGTACCACCACGAGTCAATATAATAAAACTTAATAAATAATGGTCAGAAGATCGAAGAAGTATCGAAGAAAGAAGCAGGAAAATTGGGATATAAACGGAAATGTATGTTTAGATGTTTATAAAATTAATATAATACTTGTTTATTCAGGCTGATCAAAACTGAAAATGTTTCTAAAGCAATGAACATTATCGATATCAAGCATAACGGGGAATGAATATAATCAACCATTAAATAAATAATAACTTTATTTTTTAATAAATAATTGTAGAACTTACAAGAATCGTTTAATAATTTAATTTATACTAATACGAAATTAGTATTAAAATATATGAAATGGTTTTAGTAACCAAAGCCTAGGAGTAGCTAAGAAGAATGACGAACTGATAATGTAAATTAATTGGAACATACCAAGAAAAATTAACTGATGATCATCATCAGCTGATGACAATCACTGGTGAATCCCAACGCGTCGGTTGAGAACAAAACGGCTTCGGCCACGAGAGAAATCTTAAAAACATCGATCTTAAGTATTCAGAAGCAGGCTACGAGAGAAGCAATGTGCTTACTCAATAAAAAGATAGTGGAAACATTTAAGCATACCGAAAATGTTTTTTAAAAATACCAAAATTAATTTAGAAATCCTATTATTTCAGTTTTATTCATTTTAATGACCTTGGCTCTAGTGAGCATGAAAATAGTTTCGTTAATATATATATATATATATATATATATATATCATTAGACTTTAATTTTGTTCCATATTTTATTACAATTTTCACGAGAAAGCCTGAGCTGCCAAGATTCGAATAATTGTTATTAAAAGTTTTTCGTCCGTCGCCTAAGCGCGTTTTGTTCTCAACCGATGCGTTGGGATTCACCAATGAATTTTACATTTAAAATTAAAATTATACCACTATAGAGTTTAACCACGCAGCAAAGCGACCTGTTTAAGAAACTTGTCAGTGGATTTGAATTAAATATTCATGTTATTTTATTTATAGCTCAAAAAATTAAACATGTTATTTAGAGCAAATCATATTCAGTACAAGCTTGTATACACGCGTTTCTCTGTCACTTGATCGATATAAAATTATTATAAAAATTATTATATTTATAAATAATTTATTAAATAATGAATAAATATTTATGTACGTTACTTATAGCCTTTCATTGAGCATCAGCTTCGTTCGCATGATCTGTAGAAATAACAATTTTCAAAGGAAAATAAACTTCAATGACTTACAAATGTTTTTCATTACTTCAATAGACTCTTGTCCCTGATTTCAACATTCGAATAAAATTTGACTCTGAAATTTAAGAAATTGATCGAGTAATAAACCCCACAAACCTTTATTTATTGATTGCATTGTTCTCACATATTGATCAGCAAAAACACGCGCCTGATAATATGTATTTCGAATATTTGAATAATAAAGCCCTATAAAACGTAAAATTGTTATAAAAATGGTTTTACCTGAAATATTTTCATAAAACATACATATATAGATTCGTCTCACGCTGATCTTTCTATTGAGACGATTTCTAAGTTGATCCCATGACGAAAATGAACCTCCACAAAAAAAATTGTCTGAAAATTATAAATAAAATCGATTTCTCAAAATATACAAACTTTTTCGAAAAATTCTTTACATCATCTTGTTCGTCTTCTTCTGATCTATCTTTCTATGACGGTTTCAATTGCATAACCATTCATATTTGTAAATTATGACTGAAAACAAAGGTAAATATAAAATTTAATTTTTATAAATATTGCAAACCGATTTTCTTTGAAACAACGTCACATATAGTTTCCTTATCCCTTTTTCTTGCTAGTTGAATAACAATTCACTGCTTCAAGTCTTCTAATCGAGTTTTATGATCTAAAAATTATTAAAAAATGATTTATTTAAAAATTGTGTTATCAACTTTTTTTAAAACCCACGTGAATAAATTTGCAATCGGACGATTAATCTTTTGATAATACGGACAATTTAAAGTTATGCTCGATTTTCAAGATATCTTCAATTTTTCCATAAAAATCGTTGAAAACCTATAAAATAATACTTTTTAAACAATCCTATATGAATCAATAAATTCATCGAGCCCTTTTACAGGGGTTTGAGAAAAAAAATTACGAAAAACGGTTATAAATACTTCTTAAACAATAAATATCTTAATTATTACGAAAAACATTTTAAATAATAAACAAAAGGAGGTCGCACAGGGCGCAAACCATTTTGCAACTCGTCGCATAGAATGACTGAATCGGATTTTTCGGTTGGGGTGGCATAGTAAACGATGTGTGCGTGGATCACATTCAAATAGGCATAACAACAAAAAATAAATATAGGGGGGAGAAAAGTTCAGAGAGTGGCCAAAAGCGTATCGAATTTCGTTCTTCTCATATTCGCATATATATGTTTAGGTTTTTTTATTCAATTGATTCGCCGAAACATTGTAGGCGTTTTTTCTCGATTAGAGAAGAGAGCGAGGAGGTAATATTGGAGGTTTCCTGCTTCAATTTGATTTTCGGACATTTTTTTCATCACAATAATTATCATTTTCAATAGCTTCTAGTTTAATCCTACGAAACTCCAATTCTTCTATATAATAGTGGAAATCATTCTGATTTATTTTCATCTGCAAATATTATAATTAAGATAGACATAAATAGATAATGTACCAATCGTATTGTTAATGTGCTTCCATTTTGATTTATGACCTACTTCCGGAAATATGGAATGATTCGCTGAAATATATTAGTATAGACTATTTCAAAATTTTTGACGGCTGCGTTGCGAACCGCTGCGCAGTAAAACCATTATAAATTGAGAGACACAAAGACAACTCTCTATTTTTATAATTTTCGCAACGCGCAGCGGTTCGCAACACAGCCGTCAAAAACTTTGAAATAGTCTATAAGTTTTTAGTTGGATTCAAACACGTGTAGTATTCAATCATCTCATTCGATTCGTTTCATGAACACAATACAATACAAAATACATTCGAGAGAGATTAAATATGAGAACAAGATTACCTATTTTTAGGTTATTTTGATGACTATCGCTAAGAAGAACAAAGTTACTGTTTTTTATGTCAGAGAAAAGATTTGATAATAAAACTATTTTCGATTCAATTCAATATATATTTTCAATTATTTTTTGTTTTCTTTGTGTTTTGATATTAACAATTACTCGAAATTTATTTGTCATCTTAAAAGTTTCATTTCAATTATTTGAGAAGAAAATATTTTTTCCGCCTGCAAGGTTAAATTTAAGATTTCAAGAATACTGTGTAAGCTATATCTTAAAGCTTAACAAAGTTTAAATATTATAACTTTTATATTCGTCGCCAAATGCGATTACCGCCGCAAAGTGTGGCGCACTTTTTAAATATTATTTTTTCATTTAATTTTTATGATTATTTTCTTGTTTTTGCTCGTTCTATACCGTTTTTGCTTAAATAAATTGAAAAATATGTTTTAGATATTGTTACAATAGTGGAATAAGTGTGGAAAATAATAAAAATCATAAAAATTAAATGAAAAAATAATATTTAAAAAAGTGCGCCACACTTTGCGGTGGTAATCGAATTTGGCGACGACTATATTTTTCATTAAATTTTTATGATTATTATTATTTTCCACTTTTATTTCACGATTGAAACAACATGTAAAACATATTCTTCAATTTATTTAAGCAAAAACAGTATAGAACGAGCATAAGCAAGAAAATAATCATAAAAATTAGATGAAAAAATAATATTTAAAAAGTGCGCCACATTTTGCAGCAATCGCATTTGGCAACGAATATATTTTATTATTGTCCTTTTCAGAGATCGGTGCCTAATGGAAGAGCAATAAAAGAAGAGAAAATGATGGGCGGCCACACGGCCACAAACAACTTTTTCGTCAATTCCTCTTAAATATGTGCTTCCCATAATTTCGTAAAAAAGAATGGCCGTCTAAAAAGAGAGGCCGACCAAACGAGAACCTCATTCCATCCTAATTTTTTCCTCTTCCATTAGGCACCGATCTCTGAAAAGGACAATAAAAACATCAAATAAAAATTACAATTTCATACACTGAAACGATAGTGAAATTAAAGATTATCAGATTATTCATGAAAAATGTTTGTTCTCATACTGAAATATGCGTGAAAAATTGCAAAAAACGTTATTTTTTTCGGAATTAACATTTAAATTCTGGAAACCACTTTCCAATATATATTAATGAGTCTTGCACTTTTAGACATATAAATGTAACACTAATTGTCTTGAAATATTTCAGATTTGTCTTAAATTATCTTTTTTATTATGGAAATATGTTAAAATAATGTTTTTTGTTAATCTGCAATTTAAGAATCTCATTTATTTTTTAAAATTATTTTCGTAGAATGTTTCTAGAAATTTTTCATTTATATGGTCTCGTTAGGTGTCATTAAAAAGTATTGTAAAACGAACAATGTGATGGAATGTACCTAAATTTTGGATTTAAATGAACAATTTATGGAATTAAATTTCCCAATTGGCAAATAAGGGACAAACACGATGTACACGAAATAATTTTGTCTATGCACGAAGGTGGTCACGTTTCAGAATGTGGAATAAAATAATTAATAAGATGAGGACACGTATATAGCTGAACAACAGCTACAACAGAAAATTAGGCTTAGGTACCTAAGCCTCCTTTCATCTGCAGATATTTTCATGTTTCGTGTACATCGTGTTTGGACCCAATTGGTAATTTTATTCCATCCACATTCATCCACGTAACCATGTCCTGTTGCATTCCAAAAATTTAAAAACTTTACGAGGAACAAAATGATGTAACTCACATTTCATAAAAATCACTGGTTCTCTTCAAATTTGAAGCTTCAAATAGTCCAAATTCTGCTTTACAAAAAATAATGAATTTGTTGAAAACTATCAATTTCGTTTATTTTCTTTCTATGTGAAGCTATTTACTGTTGGCGTGCAATTTGTAATCTTTCGCATAATCCTCTAATTTAAAGATGTAAAAAAACAATTACAATTGCAATTATTTATCACGTAAAATATAGAAAATTTTAATTTTCACGTTCCTGCAAATAAAAAAATAGACTGGACGGCAAATGTGGAAGAATAAATTTTTACGTCCATTATCATTTTTGGGAAGGCCATTTTAATATTTTTAGGACTTTATATTAACTAACGCCTTAATGCAGTTAACTTGCTTAGCTTAGGCTATTTTGAAGTTCATGTATGATATTATAATTTTATTTTCATTGTTTTATATGAACTGATATTATTTATATTAACATTTTAGGCTTCTTTTGAAGCTTCAAACTATTATTTCCTAAACATTTCATAATAAAATATATTTCTCCTTACTATAATTTAAACTGCAATTTTAATTTTGAAATATTGCATTTGTTGATAAGAGAAATAACTGAACAGGCTAATTTTGATTTCCAAAGATCTCGAATTTCGACCCATTGCGTGGTCGGTGAGCTTTGATCATTTGTTCTGTTCTTCTGTCCCTTCCAGTGTTTCAAGTCGTCCAATTCTTTTCAATATAGAATAGGTTAGAATGTGTCTATTTGAGATAATCTTGTGAAACAAGCTTTAATGAATTACCAATAATCTTAAGAATTAATCAATTTATTTTGAGAATAATTTGTCAGAAATTGCATAGAATTTAAATTGTAGATAAATATCGTTTATTGAATTAAAAATAAAAAATAGCTTTGAGGAAATAGGATATATATTTTCTTTACAGGGGACATGTTCCTTTCGGCTTGTATCATCAGATTATTTCATTTTTTAAATTCTTAGAGAACGTTGGAGCTCTTACGTTCTCTAAGAATTTTGGAGCTCGTCGATTCGGAATTGTAGAGTCACGGTGCCCGGTTTCTAATTAACTAATTCGTTGTAGTATTATGTTAAGAAAGTTAGATCTAAATCTGTTATTTGATGATCTTATTCGAAGACTATACTTGTTATATGTTTTATATTCTTGATTAGCGGTAGTTTAGATTAATGGAATAATCTGTTTATGGGGTTAATTATTTTTGTAGAATTGTGACTTAACTTTTTGCATGAAAACGCGGTTGCGACAGAATCGACTTTAATAATTTCTATGTTTAAGAAAGATTGTACAGAATTAGTTTTTGTTTTTTTTGCGCATTATTCTCATTAATCAATTTATTTATCATCTTTATATCGCTCTTATAGATCAACTATTTCCATATATAAGATAACATTCACAGCCTGAACACTATGTACCCAAATTATTCGTCGAAATCAGAAAACTATGCTTTGAATATTTAATCAAAAAAAACTTTTCAATGATAAATTTTTGAATACTCATGAATTATTTTGCAACATGCGTCATAGGGAGCAACGATAAGAGAGACCTCGCATAGAATGAAAAACTAATAATTTGTTGGTTTCTAGGAGAACCATACATTGACGAAATAAATAATCAGATTCTATTTTATTTCTCAATGAATCGTTCTCTACTCCATTTTATCAAATATTTGCTGTCGTCGTCATCACCAAATATATAAACCAAGGTCGATATGGTGCAATGAATATTTCAAGAAGTTCTGAAAATGAGACAAACGAGCCTCGTTTGAAAACTCTTTTTTTGTTATTTTATTGCTAAAAGCGCTGCTCAAAAAGTGCAGTCTTCCATGATTTTCTATTAGTGAAGAACAATGAGCAAAGTAATTGGTTGCACCTAGTGTTGAGCTGAGCTGACTTTGCTCTGCTTTATTTTATTTATTTTCTCTCTTGATTAGATCCATATTGAATTTATTTGCTTGTTTCATGATCAATGATATTGAAAGTGATATTAGAAAAAGATATGAAACACAATGTGTTTTTTTTCTGTCTATTTCTTTTTGAAGTGCTTCTTCTTGTCGTTCTCAGATCTAACTTTGTTTCGAGATTTCTTGTTGATCCTTCATTCGGTGCTTGTATTAGCCGTTTACAGAGATGACAGTCTCAATGGTCGATGAATTAGTCGAAGATAATTCGAAATCGAGCCTAGATGAGACACAAATGTCATTGAATGACCAGCACAAAATAAGTATAGAGGAGGATGAAGATGGTGGATGCGGCAGAAAAGTTGAAGCTAAAGCATGTGAGTGTGTATGCGTTTATTGATCAATTGTCTGCGTAAAAATGAACTACCGTTGCGATGGCGATAATTATAAATGCATTATGTTACGTTATTTTAAAGAAGAATGCAACAATAGCCGGGAATCGAATATTAAAATGTTTCTTTTAATAAAAATAGAGTGGACCTATATTACAGACTTCATAAGAAGATAAAACATTATTCCCGAAGCAAATAAATATTGTACATTTCTGATTTTTCCATCCAGATAATTTCAATTACCAATATAAATAATGATTTGGGTCTTAATGTCTCATATTATTTTCATTCTGCCATAAAAATCTGATTTGCGTTGAACATGTACAGAAATTGAAGAATATGAGTTCTTAATTATCCAACTGTTTAATTAGCAAAATCATTGACCGCTACAGAAAATATGAAAATTGAAATAGTTCCCTATCACCAGAATAACATATATTCATCTATTCTTCATTTCAGCCCTGGATTCACCGTCAGGTAGCACTTCACGAGCCGGTTCGTCGGTGTCGGCGACGGCGAGTCCGATGCACAGGAATACCACATCACAACATGGGGGATTATTCGTGTCGGCACCGGGAAAGATTATCCTGTTCGGTGAACACGCCGTCGTGTACGGAAGGGTAAGATTATACGTGGAATTGTATTGTTTCATTAGTGTTTTGTAGACCGCGATTGCTGGATCGATTGACTTGAGAACCTATGTTTCATTATTCACATCAGCGGATGGTCGTATTTATCTGAGTCTGCCGGATTTGGGAGTGGAAAAGACTTGGATGCTCAAAGATTTGCTCAAAGCTGCTGATCGGCTCGCTGCTGATTATCCTATAGAAGAAGATCAACCACCATCGCTTGAGGTGTTGGTCCCAATTGCTAGGTATGTTTTGTTTTGATCGAAATAAGTGAATTGTTTTAAAAACAATTTTTATAATAATAATAATGAATCTAAATAGGAGTTCTTGTAAATCTTTTGTCTGCAAAGCATAGTAGTTCCGCACTAGGGGCTCTTTAATATTTTAATTAATCAAGTTATGAACTCAATAATACTTTTTCGATCGTGAATCTTAAATCCGGTATAAATTTTAAAATAATCATAACACGACAAATGCATTTGCCACTCCACTGCCACGACTACTGGAAGTTTTGCAAAAAAAGTGTGCACATATTGCAAAACTACGCCCTTCATTTTTTATTTAGATTCTTTATATTTTTACAATCGTAAACTCTTCAAATTTGATTCAATTCGTTTTTAGAATCGTTTAGACGTATTGTTTAATTATGTTAATTTGTTTGAAGGTTCAAAGACGATTGTAGAATTTTTCAAAAACAAAGAATTCAAATAAAAGTTGAAGGGCGTGGTTTCGCAATTTGTCCACACTTTCTTTGCAAGATACGCAGTGTTCGTGGCAGTGGAGTGCAAATGTAAATGAAAATTTTGTCAATATTTAAATGCGTCTTACAAATTTACACGTATTATTTTCATATAATTTGACAAGTCATTGTTACTAGCCCGTCTTAAACTATCTAAAAACATGCGCTTCTTAACGAAATTTCCAAAATGAGCATCTTTTCTGAGACCCTAACTTAAACATTCAATTTGGGGTGCTCATAACGAAATTTTTGTTACCTATTCATGAGAAATAACGTAAAATTTTATTGTCATGTTATAAATGTCACAATTTCTTAATCCAGAAACCGGAATTCTGTATAAAAAACAAAACGTTTAACTTAAAATTCAAGGAATACCAAACGATTTTTAGATATTTTAAGAGAAACGTGATAAAATGCAGTAAAAAATAATTTTGTAGTTTACACGCAAAAATTAGAAAAACACGTCTAAAGTTCAAAAATTGCCTTTTTCATTTGGCGTGCCTTCGTAAAGTATCCATAATTAATTTAAGACCCTTCATCAATTTCCACGCGGAAATTTACAAAACGTGATTGAATCGACATTTGTGGGTGGCGTGTATGTCGATTTTAGAAAATCAATTATAGCGAATTTTTCTGTCAATGATTATCGTTTGTTTATTTAGATAAAATAATTAATGCTTATAATTTTTATTTAAATATAGTCGTCGCCAAATGCGATTACCGCCGCAAAGTGTGGCGCACTTTTTAAATATTATTTTTTCATTTAATTTTTATGATTATTATTATCATTTTAACAATATTTGAAAAGTGCGCCACATTTTGCGGTGGTAATCGCATTTAGCGACGACTATATAAATACATAATTCAACTATTAACAAGATTTGTACAGTTCCATAGTTCTATTTTTGATATAGATTATAAGTAAGAAGTGTCGTTAAATTTCAATAGTTTAAAGAGCTACTTTTAAGTAAATATAATTTATATACTCGAGTTTGAAAAACAAAGATCATTAATGTAATTTTCAGAAAATTGTCGGGTTCTTGCGAAGACCAATGTGGTGTTCAACATTTAGCAATTCTTGCATTTTGGTATCTACTACTTGGTGTTGCTCATAGAAAGAGGTTTTCGATTTGTTTATATTTTTGTTTTATATTCATTAATGGGAATGTTTGGTTTTGAATTAGTTTGCTTCTCTTTTGTTTGCAACCACGATTAACACTTAATATGGAATTTGTTTCGTTTTTTTATAACCAGATTATCATTTAAAACGAGGTGAGCGAAAATAGTGCGAAATGTGAATTGTTAAAAGAATATTGCGAAAACTTTGAAATTTTGATATCGGATTAAATACTGAAAATGTGTGTGAAATTGTGAATTGTACTTTATTAATTGAGATCACGTATTATAATTTAAATATAAATGTGACAAATTATATAGGAAATGATGAAACATGTGTCATTCGAATTGTGTTCTGAACTGAAAGATTTAAATATTTCATGGAGGTGTCTATGAAAAGATTAAAATTGTGATTCTTTTGGTTGGGGGTTCTTAATTATTGACTTGATTATTTGGTCCAAATAAAATTCTGAAAGTATTAAATAAAGTCGTGGTAATTTTTTTTCAAGCTATTTTGGCTTTAAAAATCTTTTCTCGGATTTCGACGCGAATTTGAATCTCAGTTTTAAACAGATAAAATTTTAAAAAGTACAGTTTCCACGTTTTACTCTAAACAATTTTAATTTTTATTTATTTTTTAATTTCAATTTCAATTTTAACGCCGCATACTTCGTGGCAGTGCAGTGCAGATTATAATTGGTTTCATTAATCGAAATAACAATTTTGCATTTTTTAGACGTGTGTGGAATTTTTTACGTGTTTATAACAAAAAAGTTTTTATTAAAAGTTATTTGAGCTTGTCTTCAACTATCTAAAAATATTCATATCTTTCCAAAAAGTGAGATTTGAGCACCAGAATTATTTACTGATTGAGTTTGTCTATTTTGTGATAATGTGAATAATAAATTAATTATAATTTTTGCTCAAAGGCGCATGAGGTTAGGATCTTTTCGTCTCATTTCGGCCAAGAGAAAACGATTCCTATTTCATTTTGCTTGTTTATTATTTTGCATTTCGTTTCTTTTTCAATATCACGTAAAACCAATAAAACACAGATCAACTTCATGCACCTATAAGCAAAAATTATCAATCTTGACAATAATTGAGTAGCAAAATTTGTTGTGAATTGCTGGTATCATATTTAAAATTTTCTAATATATCCGATGTGACTTATTTATAACAATTTTATTAATTTAAGTTGGATTTTTCTGTTATTCTGTTTAATTATTCGCATTTTGCATCTTTCACTCACAAAACTCGTTGAATAACCGATTGATTCCAAATGATTCGCCGTATGTGTGTCTGTTTCAGCGCTCTTAGCAGATTGGCACGCGGAATTCCGCCGCCACCACTTCCACTCGGTCTTCATCGCACCAATTTATCGGTTATTGGCGGAAATGTCAGCAACAGCAATAGCATTGAGCACGATGGCAGTGGAGACGGAGAGAAAACGGAAGCCGAGATTGCACTGTCGCTTCCGGTGCCGCCGGTGACGCCGCTTCAATCGCCTGGCGCGCACTCGGTGCCACCAGTGTTTCCGGCGACGCCCGCCTCAACACCGACGACGCCGATGCGGTCCGCAATCGAACAGTGTGTTCATTTAATTTGTTTGATATTGTGGCGATGGTGTTTGTGTGCATGGTTAAGCGATGTGAACGAAGTTGTCCTGAGCGGAAATTTGAACAGCTATTTTGATGCGAAGTTGTATGATGGCGGTTGAATTTCAGGGACTTGCTGGCAGTGAAAGCGACGATTCGCTTCAAATTGCCGAGCTGTGTTGGTCTCGGCTCATCGGGTGCCTATTGTGTGTGCATAGCTACAGCATTATTACAAACTGCGGGTCTAATACCGCCGCCATCGGTTCCGGTTAGTTTATTTTTTCAATTTTGAGCTGAAAATCTACTAGTGGTTTATCATATATTTAGAAATTGTTTTTAAATAGATAAGCCAAATCTTGCCATAAATAATCTTCAACATTTTTCAGAATCATGGCTTGTGTTACTTTCAGAATATTTTTTATTAAAATTATGATTTCCTAGATTTAAATGTCCAATGATTAGCTTCATTTAAGACTAATTTAATTTTCAAACCAAGCTCCTTTGAATTTTCAAACAAGTGGTTTAGAGAAACTCAGCTGTTTGATTTTTTAAAAATTTATTAGAAATATAAATTTAGTATTGGGTGCAGTCTAGTCTCGACAAATTTATTGATAGGAAAATCCACCTATTTTTGGATTATAAATACACAATTCACTGTAATATCTTATTGAAAACTTTAAATTATTCAAATTGAAATAATAATGTACGTTATTTGCAGGCGGATAATGAAGGTAACATGACGTGGGATGAGGAGCACCTCGATATGATTCGCAAGTGGGCAACTGCTGCTGAATCGCTCATCCATGGAAGAGCTTCGGGTCTGGATGCGGCCGTTTGCACGTATGGTGAGTTGGAAGTGAGAGCTGAGTTGAGACACAATCGTGTATTTGGTGTTGTTCTGGAATGAATAGAAATAAACCAAGTGCATGATTATGGATATTATTTTTTGTATTATTTTTGTTTTTAGTTTTGTCTGCTCTCCGAGACCCATTTGACCTGTTTATTTTGAAATTAAAGAGATAGTAGAATTAATACGAAATTTATAAAAAATGGAAGAAAAATTCTTTCCTCGTGTATTTAGGCAATCACTACCGTGACTATGGATACCAAAGCTTTACGCACCTTGGTCATGTGGGATGTTTTGGTAATATTTCTTATTTTATTTTGGTATTTTTGTCATGTTTCTTTTGTTTAATTACTATTAGTTGGTATTTTGGCGTGGTGTTTCTATTCTGGACTTCTTTTTGTTTCATTTCTATTAATTTTAATTTATATTATCATTTAAAAGCAAGCATATTAGGGTTAGTTGGAGAGCATGACGGATATTTGTTGTTTTTTGATGGTTGGTGTGGCTATCCCGAGTTTTATTTAAAACTTTCTTTTGGATTTTTCTAATTGGGTTTGTGATTTCAGGTGGAGTTGCAAGCTTCAAACCGGGTCATCGAATTGAGCATTTGAAAAAGTTTGCGATTTTTTTGTTTATGGAAATGAGTGTTTTTTGTTAAGCTTGCCGGATTTGCGAGTGATCTTGGTGAACTCGAAAGTGGAAAGGAATACCGCGAGAATGGTACAGACGGTAAAGGAGAGATTAAAAAAGGTTTGAAGGAGATATTATTGACGGAATATGAATTGGTTTTTAGTTCCCGGATGTCGTCGATGGTATGTTTGGCTCGATTGACGCGATTTCGCTGGAAGCGGCAAAGATCTTACACAAGCCGTTGATTGAAGAGAATGGCGGCGATGGAACACCGCAGGAAAATGGACTGGGTCCGTACGGCGGCGCATCGATGGTGGAAGATCACCATTCATTGCAGGTGAGATGAGTTGAACGTGATATTGGTTTTTTTGAGAAAACTGAGTTTATCGATGAAATTGGTGGTAAAATATCGACAAATTTTGTTTTCGAAAAACTGAACATATCTTTGTTAATGTGTTTGTACTACAGTATTTTTACAAAGTAGGTATATGTGTTGAAGAGTGTAAAATAATAAATTCAACTGTTGTGGAGTTTGAAAAATATGTTTCGTATCTCAAAGGTTGTGAGAAATCAAAAACCTAAAAAGTTTTAGTTTTTTAAAAAACCATATTGGAAAAATGGGGTATCGATACTGTTCCATGTGTAATACTAATATTGCGTGCTTGACATTTCCAGTACTCTAATAAAATATTAAAGCTTTTATTTAAGATTTTGTGTGTTTTGAGACGAGGTTTTTAAATATATTTTGTAAATAAACGGTTAAATCAATAGAAGTAATTCAAACATGGACAATGCTGGCGCTCAAATTGAAGATGACGGTTTTCAATTTTTAAACTCCGCTTGTAAACTGTCGCGTGTAAGATACATATAAAATTTTGCGAAAATGTATCGTTCTTGTCCTAAAATACTGAGTTCCTTGATAGCATAATCTTTTTGGTTTAAATCAAGTTATTTTGTTTTTTGAGGAACAAAAATCTTCTCGAAATTTTTTGCTTTATCCGGCTCCGCACGAAATGAAATATTTAAAAATTTTCTTAGTAAATTTTTACTAATATAATATTCGCGAAATATTTTTGTACAATGAGGTAGTTTAAGACCTGTTCGTGTAACATGGGAAATTGTATTTAATTTACACGTCACAATAAAATTGAAAAATCATCTTTTTTTCTGTCCGCATTGAAAGTAATTAACAACCATGAGCAGAACGAAACACAAAATATTGTAGTACAAGCCTTTTTATCTGATTATTATGTTATATGTACTAATTTTATGTTGTAAATATTTCGCTGTAATTATGTTTTCATTTTGCTGATTTTTCTGTTGTAGCCAACGCGTACTGCTAGCATTCGCTCGTCTTCGCTTGCGTCTTATGTTGGCGGTGGCAAGCGCAATTCATCGGCATCGATGATGTCGACGGCGTCGGAGAAAGGCGAGCTTGTCGACACATTTAGCAAGCTTAATGTGAGTAAGATGTTGTGACTTACGTTTTGATAGAGAGCACATGAGAGGAAAATGATGACTTTGGTTGCAGGACTTGTGCCGTATTAACAACCAGCTGCTGATTGCGCTTGGTGTTGGACATCCGAAGGTGGATCAGATTTGCACGACGCTCGCCAGATATGGAATCCATCCGAAAATGACGGGAGCCGGCGGTGGAGGATCGGTGTTTGCATTCTTGAAGCCGGGTATAGATGAGGGTGGATGAGATTGTGTTTAGATTGTTTATTTTTGCAGACACCCCTCAGACACTTCTGGACATGATTGATGGGGAACTGAGGAAGCAAGGATTCGAAGTTTGGCAGCCGCCACTTGGTGGCCCTGGAGTTATGGAACACCAGAGGCGGCCGGAACTCTTCCAGACGCCTGTCAGCTCGACGGCCTGTTCTACACCAGCTTCGAAGCATAAATAGATGTGGATAAGATTCTTTTGGAAACTAATAATTCTTTTTATAGTTGTTTGTTATTTTATCAAATATGAGAACTTACACAATTATTATTACTATGGATTATTATATAATCACTTAGGATTTAATATTTATGGCATATTTTGTTTAGATGAAAGAAAGAATCCATTCCGTCCCAAATCAAAGGAAAATCATCCCACTGAATGTTTTTAAAATGTATTAATTGTAATTTAAGATAATAATATAATAATGATAATAATATTAAAAAAGCTCTTTCGATTAAGAGGATTTTAGGTTGAGAATAGAGAGTTGATTTTAAATAAGTATATATAAGGCATCAAACAGAGAAATGAGAAAATTGATTTTATAAAAATGATTATTATTTGTTTTTCATTCTTTCCCCACTTTATGTGTTTTTTTTTTTGATTTTTAAAAATAAAAATTAAAAAATTGGTTTTATTTACAACAACAACATTTGGCGACAATGAGAACGATATGAAGAATGAAGACAACTAATGATGTGTAGAAGAGTAATGGAGGACAGTAGAAGGTTGATTGAATGTCGTCGTATTCCACGAATGAAACGATGCACAATGTTTTGTAGAAGCCTGGGAAAGAAAAAGCAAGTTTTCTTCCAATTCAACGTGCTTCTTACCGAATATCCCAACAGCCAAGGATATTAATGTGACGGTAACATAGATAAGAGCCACGAGAAGTCCGACAACGATCTGAAATGCGTCTTTGACGCCCTTCGATACAGCGATCGTCGTCTGCATGCAAGTTATGAAGAAAGCCGTCGCCAGGATGACTTGAAGCACACCTAAACGAATTGCAAACCATGTGGTTGACATATTCCAGCAACTACCGTATGCTATCAGCACCACCACCAACTGTTTCGAATTGACTGCCGTTTGTGGCAAGTTGCCAATGTAGATGGCGGATACTGTAATGGCGGCGACACCCATTGCCGCCGCCATCAGCGAAGTCACCGCCTGTCGTGGATTCACTGAAATTGTGGTATTGAATTGAGGCAAGAGAGGAGGGATCGGCTCAACTCATTTGCTCGAGAATTTTGACAAAGTCCGCCACCATGTCTTCTTGCGTTCGCTTCTTTCGTTGGGTTTGCTCATCCTGGTCGGCGTCGATGGTAATGGTGGCGATCTAGAAATTGGAAGGATTTGGTGACGACGAGAAGAACGTAAAATTAAATATGAGAGAGGCTGAAGCGATTCCAGCGGCATTAAATATTATTTTATTATTTAACTGGGTGGTCCGGTGTTGTCAAACTGGGTGGTCTAAAATTAAGCGCGATTTTAAATGGATTTACAGTATTCCTTGAAAATATATAACATGCAATGATAATCTACACAAAATATTATTTTATTATTGTTTAACTGGGTGGTCCAGTATTATTGAGACGGGTGGTCTAAACTGAAGCACGATTTTAATTAGATTTACAGTATTCCTTGAAAATATATAACTTACAATGATAATTTACACAAATTATTATTTTATTATTAATAAACTGGGTGGTCCTGTATTATTGAGATGGGTGGTCTAAAATAATCGCGATTTTTATTGGGTTTACAGTATTCGTTGAGAATATATAATCTACACAAAATATTATTATTTTGTTAATAAACTGGGTGGTCTAAAAGGGACTGTGGTTCAAGATTTTACACTTGCCTGGGAATTTGATAGAAAGGTATATTCCAGGGTTGCACGGAAATCAATATTTTCTAACGGAAAACGGAAATGAAAAATTATTTTTGAAACGGAAGACGGAAAACGGAAATGCAAAAATTATTTTTTCAAATGGACGACGGAAAACGGAAATGGAACTCAAAAACGACGGAAAACGGAAGGTGGAAGATGGAATTCCGCGTAGAATATTACACTACTAGGAATGAAATGTTGATTTTTTGCTGACTTAGAGCGTGTCTCTATTATTTGGCTTCGTGTGCACACATTCAACACGATTTTGACGGGAAGAAGAAAACCGGAAGATTGGAAAATTGCCAAAGTCAGTCTCCTACGAAAGAGGAAGGATGGTCTAGAAGATCATTTGTTCAAAAATTCGTTGAAAAATGTAATGAATTAAAATTTCCTCTGGAACTAGCTGTAGTCGACTTTTCGGCTTCTTTTTGCAGATATCAGAATCCATGGAACAACAGCCTTTCAATATTCCTTTCAAGAGATTGGTGAGTCAAGCTGTTCGCATTTGCTCTCCAAATGATTCTCGATGAATCCGACAAGGAGAGTGTGGGAAAAGATGAAGATATCTGTGTTGATAGAAAGTTTTTGAAACAATTCGAATTAGCTGACGACCTGGTGCTAATTGGAAGTTTCCTCTAGAAATCAACAAAACAAAGACGATGATTGTAGACAATGACTAGGCTACGAAGGACTCCATATTTAGCATTCTACAAATGCAATCTTCTGCTTCCTCACATTCCAGCCAACGAAAAGAGCTAATACATCATCGTTCCGGCCTTGCTCAAAACTTGGTGCTCGTCTCATGAATCTCATGCGCAACTCATTCTCTTGAATGAACGCCTTCAAATGACCCTTCGACATAATACAATTTCACACCAAGCTCGATGACTCGATTTCCTTTGATTTGTTAGTTACAAGAAAACTGCTCATTTGGGTTGAACATTGGCAGCACTTGAAAGAAGAAGGCGAACACTCTGGAGAGAGTTGGTCCGCATCTCGACGCACTTGGAATGACGACCGACAATCAAGTAATCAAGTAGTCAAGTTTGGAACTGAAGAAAAAGTGTCTAGAAACTCGCAAGATGATCCCCCATCGGATTGGTTTCTCTCGGAACCGTGACATTGCATATTTTCAATACAGACCGGGGTTGCACGGAAATCAGATTTCTTTCAGACGGACGACGGAAAATGAAATGGAAATTATTTTTTCAAACGGACAACGGAAAACAGAAATGGAACTCAAAAAACGACGGAAAATGGAAAACGGAAAATGGAAGATGGAATTCCGTGCAACCCTGGTATATTCATATTATCCAAAACATCAAAAAACACTCTAAATGTGAGTCTAACACGTATAATGTTAATGTTCTAATATATTGTGCCCGCCAATTAAAATAACCATTTCTCAATCTTCTAATAAATCTTGCTAATATCTACGATTAAATAAGACGCAAATTAACAGGTTAGTTGATTAAATTTGTTGTACACTATTCAATGATGTAAGTAAAGTTCTCGTTAAAATATTTAGCATAATACCAATTTATGGGTTCGCTATTAAAGTATTCCGTTTGGCGTGTATTGTGATTCAAATTTGTTTTGTAATAAATTCGCAGTTGATTTTGAAAATCCGCCTTCGGTTTGAGAGTTTGAAAGAATTCGAAAATTTAAAACCCCCGGAAGTTGTTTTTTCTGAAAAACTCGGTCCCTTACAGTTAGCTAAATTACCGCAGAGATTCTGTCAACGCTATTATTATAGACCACTTTTATAAATTGTTGGGTACAAGTAAATCGCCGGTATTATTAAACTGGGTGGTCTAAAATTAAGCGCGATTTTAATTGGATTTACAGTATTACTTGAGAATATATAAGGACCCCCTTTTTTGGAATTCCGGGCGGTATGACCTAAAGGGACACCTTTTTTTAGGAAAATACCCGGGCCAGGAGGGGCCGGAGGGAGTCCCTCTCATCACTGGTACAAAACAAGCTCGAGGGATCCAGTCAGCTCAAGTCACACGACCAGCCGTTTCACCTGATCGACCCGTACAACCCGCCGAAGACGCTTAAGTCAGTCAGCAGTCCCGAGCCAGAAGAGGCCGAGTGTCGCCTATACGGCAACTTGGCCCTTTCCTGGGAATGACCAAGACACTAAGAAGAAATGAAATCACCCGGCGAGTTACGTGACACATTAATCAACGTGTCGTAACACTCACAAGTCACTTGGAGTCGGTCAACCACACTTCACACTCAGCCGCGGAGCAGTGTCGCGGGGCGCCACTGAACCATCACAATAAGGAGGCAGCCTTTAGCGAGCTTCTTAGAACCTCCTTATATGGTGCATCGGCCGGGAATCGAACCCGGGTCGCCCGCGTGGCAGGCGAGCATTCTACCACTGAACCACCATTGCCCAACTTTTCCCTCTGAATCAACAAATTGGGAACACCACATTCAACACGTTCAATTGCCGCCGACAAGTCCAGCTGCACGCCAACCGGTAATGGTAATAAAATGAGCTCAGTAAACGTGTTCAAATTTAACTTTTTCGAAATATATTAATATTTTTTAGATAGTTTAAAACAAGCCTAGTTAAATTGTCGAAAGAAAAATTTTATTTTAAGGACGAAAACATTTTCAGAAGCAATTAAAATTCTCGAAATCGCAACAGGCGCGCAACACACTTCGCACACTTCGCAAGGCGCTCAGTCACCACTAAACAGAGCAGTCTCGAGCCAGAAGAGGCCGAAGCTAAGATAATTGTTCTTGCAACACTTAATAAATCTTATATAATACCACTGAACCACCACAAAAAGGAGCAAGCAATAGCGACCTCCGAGGTTAATTATTTGTGTGTCGCTCAATAAAATATATACACTAGCTGACAAAAGTTTTGTCACAAATGTTTTTTCGGTTTAACTTTTTTGTGACTTGACCAAATTGGCTGATTTTTTGATATGATAGATTCATATGGTTGTAGATTATTTTACAAATTCCCGCTTGTGATTACGATGATCCGTTTTACAGTGACAAGCGTTTATCGTAAAACGCGTAGCTCAAAGATATTACGCACTTTTCTTGCACTGAATTTTTTAATAATTTTTAAAGTTCAATTATATTTTTTCATAATTTATTGAAAATAGCAGTAATTGGCAACATTTTAGAGATGACTCCACGTAAAGAAACTCCAATTGCCACCCAGCAAGCTGTTATCAATATGAGGGAAAAAGGGATGCGTGGTACCGAAATTGTCATGGTAATTTAAACCAAATTTTGCTACTATAACATTTTAAACACTGATTCACATAAAATATCAAAAAATCAGCCAATTTGGTCAAGTCACAAAAAAGTTAAACCCGAAAAAACATTTGTGACAAAACTTTTGTCAGCTAGTGTAAAGTCCACTGAACCACCACACATAAGTGGTCGCTATAATCACCCCGACCAACTTTGTCAGGAGAACCGTTCACATTCTCCGTAAAATATTTCACTGAAGAACTGACCTTAACTTTTGGCTTCAAGCATCCATCGTCGTCGTCATCTTCCAATTGACTTTTTTGCTTCTGAAACAAAATCAATTTTGAATTACATAATCGTCAAAAATAAATGATATAATTGTGCACAAATCGAGACATATTGCATTCCATTTATCAACCTTATCACTATCAAATCGGACGGATTTCGCCTTCTTCGATGCGTCCGAGTTCTTCTTTTCCGCATTTTGATGTGCCGACGATGATGACGTCTGATCGAAATAATCAAAAAATGCATTCATGCGGCAATAATCAACAAATATTTCTAATAATGACCGAAGGGATTAATTGTGCTCTTTCTTTCTTTTTCATCAACTCAAAATAATCATCGGAACCAATAAATTGGGGCGTAATTTGAGACAAGGCATCATATGCGCCGGATGTGATGCAAAAATTGAGATTGAGAGCACACAACCTAGAAGCGCCTCGTGGCCCCAACAATCTAAAATTGGAATGAACCTTTTTACTCGATTTTAGCGGAGCGTCCATTTGCTGACTTTGACGATGGATTTTGTACATTTCGTAGTCTGCAAGACGAATTATAAGGATTATGGGATATGAGATAAGAAAGCATGACAATTTAGTGCAATCAACACAACATTCACACGTACACATGTTCAAGTCGGTGTTGGGGCTCAGAGAAAAGTTGGATGAAGAGAATGGTAAATGTTGAATAAATCGGAATGAGGCTCAAAATGAGAAATGATCAATTATTTATCAGGACGTGTTTGGCCCACCATCAAACATCAGCCAATTGAATGTGACAACGGATGATGGAGCTACATGAATAAGAAAAAACAACAACAAAGCTAACAATAGATAAGATTTGTTAATTTTTGTGAATATTTGCTTTATTTTTGCAAATTCAATAGCTGGAATAATATAAATTATTTGTTATTTTTATTGTAACAGCCTTAGTGTCTGGGAACAGTACTTTCTCTAAACGTTGAACGCTTCTGCTAGAATCTTGTCAGATTGAACGCTTATAAGAGTTTGCACATAACATTTAAACGTTTAATTTCTCAGCACGCCAAATGAAAATGAACATGAATCTTACCAATGCACGCCAAATGAAAATGACTGTTTTGCTAATTTTAAACGCATTTTTATTAATATTCACGTAAAGGTTATCAGCCAGTTTTTTGGATATATTACAGGACTTTCTTAAAATATCTCATGGGGTTTAGACTTTCACGATATGTTATGTTTAAGTGACTGCTCTCAGCGTCTGTTTGTACCAATTCATTCGGTGTGTCAATGTAAATAACATGGTTTTTTTTAAATCGCTTACTATAATGTTAAAAAGTCTATTCAGGCCGGCCCGCATTTTCGATTTTGCGGCCCTGGCCCGGCCCTAAAATAAAACAAAATTTTTATTTTTTTTCATTACTTCTTAATTATTGATATGTTTCTTAAAATATCGTGTGTACGTTTGTTCCTCAACTGAATTAGTAGATATTTGAGAAGTTTAGGGCCGATCTTCAATGTCAAATTTGTCAAATAAATTATTTCGAACAAAAATTCAATGTTTTAAAATATTTATTTTAACATAAAATATAATGAAATAAAAAATTTTAATAGATCCTTACACTTTTTTAATAACCGAAACTTAAATATTAACCTCAAAATCCGAATTAATACCTAACCTTTCAGATACGATGTTCAAGCTTACATAGTTGTCGTAATGAGCTGAAAATGCTGATAAAGCACCATCAGCTGTGCTCTCAATTTCTTGATTTATTTCCTGATATTTTATGCTAAAATAAATATTTATTAAAATTATATTTCGTTTGGATAAATTATGTTGCCAAATTTTCCGGGCCGGAGGGCCGGGCCAGGGCCGAGGCATTGAGGGCCGCAGACTTTATTTGTGACAGACTTTATCAGACTTTATTTGATGTCTGTGCCGATATGTCGCTGTATCGAGAACTGCACTGATTTTATACGAAATTTTTATGAAAACATATGCAAACCAGTGATGGGAGGGCCTAAAAAAATCCTTATAAAAAATTTCCTAAAAAAAGGAGAAGTCCCGGTCCTGGGTTGGGAGAAAGGGAAGTCTGTGTATATTGACATAGTGGCACGCCAACTGGTATGTTAATAAAATAGGCTCAGTAAACCTGCTCAAATCAACCTTTTTGGGAAAATTTTAAGATTTTTAGATAGTTTAAGGAAATCCTAGTTATAATGTCTTTATAAATGTTTTCTTGAAAATACGTATCAAACATCAGACACGCTTAAAAATAGGAAAATCGTTATTTCCAGTTGGCGTGTAGTGGTGTTTTTAGATACATATTGTTACATAATTTAAAAGAGAAAGGTTCGCTCGTCTCCTGTTCTCGCTCTTCCTCCTCTCTAATTGTCACTATTACCGTTCAGTGATGGGAGGGACCCCCTGGTACCTCCGACCCGGGTATTGAAAAAGGGAAGTCCTGGTCCCGGTCCCGAGAGTTTTGAAATTTTTAATTTTTTTAATGTCCCGCCCGCCCAATTCCCAAAAAACGAGGACCCTCCCATCACTGATGCAAACACTCTGCCTGAACATTAAAATTCAGAGGACCGGAAAAATTGACATTTTTTTGTCAATAATCTATTCAGTCTCTTAAAATGAAATTTTAAAAATTGTAATTTTTTTGCCAAATTTCAGCCCGAAACCATTTGGATCGAAAAATGACCTCCTCTAATCTTTCTTTGTCAATTGAAATGAGAAAAAATTCTCAATTATGATACAAGAAGCTTAAATTTCAAAGAATTTGTATAATTTAGTGAGAGATTTTTTTCATTTTTTTTGGTAATGCATTATTAAATTTAACTGTTTATTGGTATTTTCTCGTTAAAAAATATTTGAATTTTGACAGTAAAAATATAAACGTTTCTTAAAATATCATTTTTATTATTATCAACCGATTCCAAATTTAGTGCTAATTCTAAAAATGTACATATCCTAGTGGTTTTATATATGGATTGTATAGTGAAAGTCCACGTAGAATTATACAAAGCGTAATAGAATTTCGTGGGTGGTCTTGCACATATTTCTACTCTAATTGATTATATTTCAAACGGGATCCATAGTCCATTTTTTCAAATATTTTTCTGACAAATTCAAAATTTATTTTCAGATGCTCTAAACTGGCAGGATTACTGCGCATCTTGCAAAAAAACGTGCACAAATTAAAAAAAACGCCCTTTACGTTCTTTATTATTTTTGATTCTAAAATTGTTTTTGAACCTTGAAACAAATTAAATACAATTTAATGAGAGAAATACAGTTAACGAAGACGAGAGAGCGACGAGTTTTTCGAATTTCATTACATTTTCCCCACACTATTGCAAATTAATTTTTGTAATTTTTAGAGATCAGTACCTAATGGAAGAGAAAATAAGAAACCACACGGCCACAAACGACTTTTTCGTCTGTTCCTCTTCAATGTGTGTTATCCATTTTTTTGAGACAAACACACACTGATGAGATAGAAAAGAGTGGCCTTCCAAACGAGAACCTCATTATACAGGTACAGGTAGTAAGGAATGAATACTTGGTTGGTCTACATATTTATAGTAAAATATCTGGGTCATGCGTGACGTGGCATACGTAACTATTATTAAAATGTTAATAGGTCACTCGTGGATAGGTGACCTATTATGTGGCATTAACAATTTTGCCACAACAATAATCATGAAAATTAAATGAAAAAATAATATTTAAAAAAGTGCGCCACATTTTGCATTGGTAATCGCATTTGGCGACGACTATATATTATTTAATCTGTTCTACGTAACTTCCTAGATTTAATGAAGTTAATGGGTATTTCCCTACAAAAAAGGGGTCCCCCCATCACTGATAGGATATTCCTCTCGGGCGTGGGGGGAGTTGTCCTTCCCATCACTGGTTCGGATTCACCAGTGCACGCCAAATGAATTTGTAAAAACAGAAGAATCACTTATATCTAAAAAAAACATTTAAATATTGCAAAATTGTCATTTTCATTTGGCGGGCCAGTGACTAATTTCCTCGTACAAGCCGAAAAAATATTTTCACCTTAAATTTTGCCGACTCCCCTTAACATTCTTCAGGCGATTTCACTTTATGCAAAATGTTAGACTTACGACGATCTTTCTGAAATCTTATTTTTACGAATTCATTTTTCGTGACTATAAAATTGGAAGAAGTTACGCCTAAAAAACGAATTTATTCGGTCTAGAAATTAATTTCCGCGTTTTTTACGCTTATTAAACTATAAAAAACTGGACAAACTTAAACAAAAAACTTTTATTCAAAGTGATTTCCGTCATTAATAACAACATTTTCCCAGAGTTTGGCCAAGTTATGGATTCCATCATAATAGAATTTGAATGATTTGGCCGCAGTCCATTCATCTAGCCATTTTTTGACGTCTTGATGATCTCGCAAGCGCTGCTCCGCCAGACCATTGACCGGAAAAGATGATAATCCGACGGGACAATGTCCGGAGAGTACGGCAGGTGCGGTAAGACTTCCCATTTGAACTCTTTCAGCGTATCCTTCACAGCTTGAGCAACATGCGGGTCATGAAGCAATATGAACTTTTAGTGTCGACCCGCCCATTTTGGTCTTTTTACTGCGATTTCATGCCGCAACTTCACTAGTTGATGTTGATAGCGATTCGCAGGGATTGTTTCGCCAGGTTGGAGCAGTTCAGAGTACAGAATTCCTTGTTGGTCCCACCATATGCACAGTAAGACCTTCTTCCCGTTGATGTTTGGTTTTGCGGTCGAAGTTGTCGGTTCACCCACGATTTTCTTCGCTTCGGATTGTCGTAGTTCACCAACTTTTCATCTCCAGTTATGATTATTCTTTGAAATCTGTCCAACAAGAGTTGTGAAGTTGTTTACCTCTGCTCTTTGTTGCGTTCTGAGAGCTCATAAGGCATCCAATTCACTTCCTTCTGAATCTTCCCCATTGCTTTCAATCGATGAGAAATTTCTATTTGCGTGACGCCGAGAGATGCCGCGAGTTCGTCCTGTGTTTGAGCCGAATCCTCATCCAAGAAGTTCTTCGTCTTCAAATGATTTTGGCAGTCCTGATCGGTCTTTGTCATTGACGTCAAAATCTGCCGATTTGAAACGCTGAAATCATTGTCGTCAGGTTCTTATGGATGGTGGATCGCCGCAAGCTTGGGCAAGTGGCTTTATTCTTGAGTTGGAAAAGGAAAAGAAGAGCTGGCACAAAGGTGGACATATTCTGAACCCAAAATAATGATTTTTTATAAAGTACTTGAAGAAAATTATATATAAGTAGAAAGCTGATAATACAGAGAACATCATAACATAAAATTCGTTATATAATTATAATTTATTTTGATAAAATATCAACAAAAACAAAAAAAGCGCGGAAATTAATTTGTAGACCGAATAAATAAAAAGTAAGGGACGTAGTTTTTGCAAATTGTCCACACCTTTTCTGCAAGATGCACTATAGTCATGACAGAATATCGGTGTACCACTTAGAAGAAGAAACGCCAATTAAAGTTGCAAATACAGTAGCCTCTCGTATCAGTCATAAAACAAAATTAATCAGATTAGTCCAAGAATTTGAATAAGTTACGTGAAAATTAATGAACACGTTAGAATATATAATACGCAATTTAATATTGCAAAGTAACCATTTTCATTAGGTTCATTATTTGCAACAAAAATTTCCATAATCACCTTAAAAATACAAAACAAATAAAAGGACCAATGCAGATTTATAATCATCTAAAACAAAAACAAATAGATATCCAAGAATCAAGCAGCTGTGAATTTCCGGCTACATTCATGTTTTTTTTTATATTCTTTCTCAAAAAAGAATTAATTTAAGCGCGAGACATCTTCTGAAAAACAACAACAATAACAGAAGCGATAGTAATAATAATAACAGCTGTCGAATAAAAATTAAAAATGGCCAATTAATTTCAAAAATTTTATTAGTTTCGCCTAAATATGAGCTAAATTATTGTTATTGTTGGAAGTTGGTTATTTTTGTGCCTTCTTCTTCTCCTCCGTTTTTTTTTATTAAATTGTTTATTAAACGATGATCAAATACTCATTTTTAATACCAATGTGCTCACTAGAATTTATTTGTGAATGAATAATAAATCAAATGGGATAGATTAATGCATATGATCAATCATAATGCGTGGAAATGATAAATTGGATTGGGAAGCGAACGACGTGATTGGCTTTCGGTAAATATTACATTAGAACGGCAACGGGTATGGTAATAAAATGAGCTCAGTAAACGTGCTTAAATCGAACGTTTTGAAAATATATTGGTAGTTTTAGATAGTTTAAGACAAGCCATCGGCTCATAGTTTTACGAACTAGAAGAGAAAAAAACCGCGTAGCAGGCAAAAACCTCAAACCGTGCGTGGTACTTGGGTAATCGAATGAACTCGGTAATGAAAGTTGGATCCGAGGTGGGTCATTCGAGACAGGGAGCGGATTATTGAATCATCCCCAAGTGCATCGTTGGTCTGTTAAAATCGGAGAGACGCAGTTGGATCGGAGGCGTTGGGATCATTCGAGACGGGGAGCTGATTGTTAAAAAAAACCTAATCGACTCGTGGACGCTGTGAGAGTCCAGAGAAGCAGTTAGATCCGAAGCGTTTGGTTCATTCGAGAGAGAGAGATCGGATTGTTACTCATCCCTAAGCGACTCGCGGATGTTATGAAACTCCGGAAGAAGCAGTGGTTCGTGGTTCGTTAGAAAGAGGAATTGTGTCGTGGAAGATTCCTAACAAAATTTGAAGAAGTCGTAGCAGATCAGTTTAATTTTTGTTAATTTTAAATGTGTACTTTTGCCTAGTTGCTGCTCTTTCTTATTGTAAAATTGTAAGTGGGCTAATTCCCCCTAGAACCGTAGGCTGGCTAAACGGCAAATTACTGTTTTACATTTCAAAAATCTGATCTTGGTTGGGTTTCTAAATCCATTTAATCAGAATCAAATTATATATATATATATATATAAGTTTCGAGGTCGGCATATTTTTCTGTCATAACCTTTCCTCATTGTTTAGAAAAATTACAATCTGGCCATTATAAGAGCTTTAAAACTTCTTTGACTGTATTTTAGGACTTAACTGAAAATGTTTCACTCCCACGCGATCTATTTCAGTCTATTGAACCAGTTGTAAGGGGGTTAGATACCTAGGAAGCTATTTGGTTGAGGAATATGTTCGTAGGGTTTTTTCGCAGAGGTTTATTTGAAAGAAAAATCATAATTATAATAATAAGTTAATCAATGATGTATTCGCCATTACTGTTTACGACTTCCTCCCACCTCTCGATCGATTTGTTGGTGCCCCTGGTGTCGAAGAGCAAGTTTTTGAGGTCCTCTTCGCCATCCAAGGTAACACACCTAATTTGGTTTGACAGAGAGCGGAAAAGGTGATAATCGAATGGCGCAAGATCTGCAGAGTACGGTGGATGCTGAAGAACAGCTCATTCCAGCTCTTGGAGGGCGGTTTTGACGACTTGTGCAGCATGGCATTTTCGTGGAGCAAGATGACTTGGCCTTGTCGATCGGCTCTTTTCAGTCCAATAACCTCGCGGCGCAGCTGTGCACCTTGTTGACCATGCTGTTCCTTTCGAGCATTTTCCAGTGCAGCATGCCCTTCCAGTTCCACCAAACGCAGATCATGATCTGTTTTGGGTGAAGATCTTACTTGACCATCGGCTTTGGCGTATCTCCAGGAACCACCCATTATTTTCTTTGCAGATAGACGTAGAATTGTACGCGTACAAGCAACATTTTTCATCTCCCGTGACGATTCAGTACAAAAATCGTTGTTTATCGGGAGTTTCTCAATGTTGAGTTGCGGCTTGAAGACGATTTTCTTTGTTTTGTTCGTTCGTCTCATGAGGTATCCAGGAAATCGGGATTTTTGGCATATCCCATCGAATGAAGATTATTAAGGATTGTCGTTTGATCACAGTTCATTTGTCCAACCAATTCACGACTTGTTTGGTGACCATTTTCCTTCAATAGGGCCTTGAGACGCTCTTCGTCTAATTCTGCGTGTCGTCCGCTTTCAGGCGTATCTTCAAGAATAAAGTCGCTATTTTTAAACTTTTCGATCCATTTTTGTGCAGTAAACACGCCTGAGACACCTTCGCCACAACCACTGCTTATTTTCCGATCGGCTTCGGCTGCATTTTGCTTTCGATGAAAAGCGAAGAAGAGCAGAAAAAGCGTTATCAGATAAATATATACACTTTGCACACTTTGTCAAACAACAAGAAATTTGTTGTGAAGCAAAAGATAATTAAAAAATTCTACAAACTTATTACTCAATTCAAGAAAAATTACATTTTCTAATAATATTTCGAAAAAAATATATATATCGAATAAAAATGTGATAGCGTGTAAATACGTGATCCATTATTAAGCCCATAAATAGAATGAATATCTGCTAGTCGTCATTCTTATGGCAGATTGGGATGAAATGGATTGTGGGAAGAAATCAGGACACAACCGAGATGTATGTTATTTAAATATCCCAAGCATTTTAAATGTTAGTTTATCTAACTGTTGCTTCTGGATTAATTTGAAATACTTTCAGATTTAAATTGAAAAGCCTTCAAGAGATGAATGGATGGAGGATAGGTTGCGGAAAAATTATTTTTTATATTTACTCTTCTTGTATGAATAAATGTATTGTTTTTAATTGTTCATTCCAGTGGACTGCATAAGCACTGTCATTCTTCAAGAATCTGACGAGCTGGCTGGAACAGATTCAGAAAACATTTAGTTTTGGCATTCATTTCTTGAATTCTGCACCATGCGAACTTGTTGGCTCGAGAAAACAGCTAAATGGTTCATTTTTTATGTTTGCTTGGTTAGATTGCCATCTCCATTTGCGGCGGATATCGTTCTTCGTGTTTTCCGATCATGCGGCCCATGAGAGGCGCTCGGGTGATTCGGTTTCCTATGATTCTTGGGAAGCACCCTAATTCTCATGGGGTGCCAGCCGGTATGGCAATAAAATGAGCTCATTAAACGTGCTCAAATCTAACTCTTTAGAAAGATATTCATATTTTTAGATAGTTTAAGACAAGCCTAGTTAAACTGTCATTAAAAATATTTTGTTGAATTGAATTAAAGTAAAAATTGTCAGATACGATCAAAAATTGCGAAATGTACATTCGAAGCACACGGAAGGAAGGGCCGTCATCGGTTTTCATTTTGTTCTTTTCCAGAACTACCTTGATGGAGTTGTAGCCCTATCTCACATTAGGACAAAAGGTGCTCAAATGTTCCCAAATAATGCGTTCAGTTGCAAACTGCGCGGTTTTGTTGCCACATTTATTTTTGGCAATTTACTCATTATTTTCCTCTTAAACTGGCTCAACAACTTCTTCGACACCAGACCGGGCGATTTTTGGCGGAACGGCATCAACAAATTGATCGAGAAGTGAGAGGAAGCTAGAAACCATGGTCTAGAAGTCAACCCAACGAAGACAATGATCCTACACAACGACTACGCTACCAAAGACCCCATATTTTCCGGTTTCTGGTGCCAAATACTTGGGTAGTTTCATCTCGATTCGTTGAATGAGGTTTCCAGAAGAATCTAGGCGGGCAGCTCTTCTACAAAATCAAGCTTCTATTTCCTCACGTTCCAGCAAAATGAAAAAGAGGGCTAGTCCACCAGAACATCGTTCCGGCCTTGCTCTACGGTTGCTTGGTGCCGTTCTAAGGAAACTCTCCAAGGGCTCCAAAGGACTCTGGACATTATCTGATTTCACACCAATGTTGCTTCCGGTTGATTTGCTAGTTCGGAGGAAGCTGCTCTGTTGGGCTGGACATGTTGCAAGGCTGCCGGAGAAGAAGTGGAGCAGAATTCTTTCAGAATGGGATCCACGAGGCTGGTCAAGAGGAGGTGGTCGGACACAGTCAAGCTCTGGATCTCGAACTTCTTCCACGAGAATTCTACCACCACGGAGAAGAATCGGTATTCTCGAGGAGAAGACGGCTTGGCCAACATTGACAAGGCGAAGCCGAACACTCTGGAGACAGTTGGTCCGCAGTCGGAATGACGACAGACGATAAAGTTATCAAATAAGGAGATGGGAATGAGGTTATGGTTTCTACAGGAATTTTGAGGTTGGTAACTTTGAACCTTTTTTTAACCCACTTAAACCCCCCAGTGCAGGAAAATTTTTTGTGTACACTAATAAAATTTTCTCAGCTATCACCCTGCAAAGTTTCAGCCCAAAACCTTTTGGATCCAAAAATGACCACCCTAGTTAGACTGTTTCGAATAATATGAAGAGAAAGGTTGAAACATTTATTTAAAATAATTAAATAACAAGGCTATTACAGTATGTAGCTGAGAAAACAGCTACCACTGCAAATTTAGGTAATTTAGGTACCTAAGCCAACCTTTCATCTGAAGATGAACATCCAAATACTATTATCCTATTATCTTACTTACTTAGGATACTTAGGAGTCCGTTGTCATACTCTAATAGAGAAGCGGACCAGCTCTCTCCAATCATCGCGGCTGTGCCTCGCAATAGTGGGCCAGGCAACCTTCTTCTCCAGGATTCCGATTCGCCTTCTTGAGTTTCTGGAGGTGGACTTCTCGTGCACATAATTTGAGACCCAGAGTTTAATTGAGTCTTGCCATCTTTGCTTTCGGTCTTCCTTTTTGTCGTGTCCAGCCTCGAGGAACCCATTCCGTCAATCGTTTCGTCCACCGGTCACTAGGCAATCGAGCACAGTGGCCAGCCCACTTCAGTATCCTTCGTGTTATTTGACGATGGACGTCTATTCGAACGCTACCTCCGATCGCTACCTTATCCTATTATCTGTATTGTATTTATAACTATCTCAATAAATAGTTTACAAGGCCTAATATTCAAAAAAGCGTCCACTCTCTCGTTTTCGTGTACACTACATTATACAACCGCAACACGAACCGCAACGCGAACATCGTTCGTATCCCAAAGTTGCTGTACTTTGTCTTTGGCCGCTATTTCCGCGAAACGAAAAAATTCTAGAAAAAGTTTAGAGTCGTGGACGAGGTAAAATTCACGACTTTAAATTCAATTTTTTATATAGGCTATTTCCAGTTTTTTGACGACGTATTGCGAACCGCTGCGCATTGAGATTATAAAATGAGAGAGCTTTCTTTTGTGTCTCTTTATTTATAATAGTCTTCCTGCGTAGCGGTTCGAAGTGCGTCGTCAAAAAATTTGAAATATCCTATACACTAGCTGACAAAAGTTTTGTCACAAATGTTTTTTCGGGTTTAACTTTTTTGTGACTTGACCAAATTGGCTGATTTTTTGATATTTTATGTGAATCAGTGTTTAAAATGTTATAGTAGCAAAATTTGGTTTAAATTACCATGGCAATTTCGGTACCACGCATTCCGTTTTCCCTCATATTGATAACAGCTTGCCGGGTGGCAATTTGAGTTTCTTTACGTGGATTCATCTCTAAAATGTTGCCAATTACTGCTATTTTCAATAAATTATGAAAAATATATAATTGAACTTTAAAAGTTATTTAAAAATGCAGTGCAAGAAAAGTGCGTAATATCTTTGAGCTACGCGTTTTAGGATAAACGCTTGTCACTTTAAAACGGATCATCGTAATCACAAGCAGGAATTTGTAAAATAATCTACAACCATTTGAATCTATCATATCAAACAATCAGTCAATTTGGTCAAGTCACAAAAAAGTTAAACCCGAAAAAACATTTGTGACAAAACTTTTGTCAGCTAGTATATATATTATCGTGGTGTAGGTTATTGAAAAAGCGGGTTTAAAGGAGCATTCCGAATAATTAAATGGTCTCGCATGGACAATTTGTTTATTATTTCGTTCCGAAATATAATAAATTATACAAAAATTTTATAATAATAATTATGTTGATTTAACAACCAATTAAGTAAGAGAAACAAAATTAAACAAAATTGTGATTTAAAAAAAGCGAAATAATAAGCAAATTGCAAATTAAATCTACACATGTCCAAACGAGACCATTTTATTATTCGGAATGCTCCTTTAACCCTGATTTTTCATTAACTTACACCACGACTATATATATATATACATATATCGAATAAAAATAATAAAAATAATTCGATTACATTTTCTAATAATATTTCGAAAAAAAATATATATATCGAATAAAAATGTGATAGCGTGTAAATACGTGATCCATTATAAAGCCCATAAATAGAATGAATATCTGCTAGTCGTCATTCTTATGGCGGATTGTGATGAAATGGATTGTGGGAAGAAATCAGGACACAACCGAGATTGAGATTATTTGAATATCCCAAGCATTTTAAATGTTAGTTTATCTAACTGTTGCTTCTGGATTAATTTGAAATACTTTCAGATTTAAATCGAAAAGCCTTCAAGAGATGAATGGATAGAGGATAGGTTGCAGAAAAAATATTTGTTATATTTACTCTTCTTGTATGAATAAATGTATTGTTCATTCCAGTGGACTCTATGAGCACTGTCATTCTTCAAGCTTGCCGTATGGCAATTGGAGTTTCTTTACGTGGAGTCATCTCTAAAATGTTGCCAATTACTGCTATTTTCAATAAATTATGAAAAAAATATAATTGAACTTTAAAAATTATTAAAAAATGCAGTACAAGGAAAGTGCGTAATATCTTTGAGCTACGCGTTTTACGATAAACGCTTGTCACTGTACAACGGATCATCGTAATCACAAGCGAGAATTTGTAAAATAATCAACAACCATATGAATCTATCATATCAAAAAATCAGCCAATTTGGTCAAGTCACAAAAAGTTGAACCCGAAGAAACATTTGACAAAACTTGTCAGCTAGTGTATATGAAAATCATCGATGCATTTGAAAATTCTAAATTCTTGCAGGGGTGATAGCTGAGAAAATTTTATTAGTGCACACAAAAATTGTCCTGCACTGGGGGGTTTAAGTGGGTTAAAAAAGGTTCAAAGTTAACAACCTCAAAATTCCATTATGCATATCAATAAACTTATTAATGTATGACTAACCTCTGTTGCAGTGTTTCCGAGACTTAATATCAATAATATTAAATAAAATATTGCCTGAAAAAATTAAAAAATCAAGGCACATTTGTTTTGCAAATGGGCATGCGTTATTTTTGGCAAGCTTCCAAATAATTTTTGGGACCAATCTTGGACTGAAGTGCGAACCGCTTAATCACTTGACCACCGATGCTGCTGCTGCCTTCGTTATAATTGAATAAACAGCAAAATTTGATGGTTTTTTTTACTGTTTTCTACTGGAATTTTGAGGTTGCTAACTTTGAACCTTTTTTTAACCCACTTAAACCCCCCAGTGCAAGACAATTTTTTGTGGGCACTAATAAAATTTTCTCAGCTATCACCCTGCAAAGTTTCAGCCCGAAACCTTATGGATCCAAAAATGACCTCCCTAGTGAGATAAAAAGCGGATGTGAAGAATGTACTAAATGGAACTATATAAAGCTTCAAGGTGAATATTTCAAATTTTCATTGACGTTGCTCAAAATCATAAAAACTTCCTTCATTTCAATTCAAGTACAATATCATTCAACATATAAGAAGCGGAATCTGTTTAAAATAAAAAGAAAAGAATGAGCATCATTCAGAATTTCAGATTGTTCCAGTTTCCCAGAGCCTAAAAACACTTGCATAATTCATTAGCACATTGTTTATCAATTCCATACAAACAAAAAACCAAAACAAACATGAAATTCGACAAATTTAAGAACCTATATGAACTTTTTCTTCAAAAATACATTGACGTACCAAAAATAGAACTTTGTTTTAATGATAGAAGACCAAAAAGGAGACAAAATGTGCGTATGCGTGCACTTGATTGATGTAATGCTTAGAGCTGCAAAAAAGTAAAACAAAATTTGATAAATGACAAGAAAACTTTGTTTCTGCGAACATCATTAGTCCATCTATATAATTTCAGGCAGGTTTAGCCGAATAACAATTTCAATAAAATTGGTTGGATGAATGCTGTGGGAAATTTGGAGGGGAGCAGAATCCTGACATAAATCCTTTCTTTTTGTACACACTAATCTATGTGCAACAATTTCCAAAAAAAAACAAATAAACAAACAAACATGAGAAGTTGAGAAGAGCCGCTGGTCTAGAAGTATTTCGGAAGAATTATGGCGTTTTGAAATTGTCCTTCGAAAGACCATCAAATAGAATTAGTAAAAAACAAGTATTTGTTAGTGCACTAAAAAGTAACAAAAAAACCCTCGATGGAAATCATCCAAAGTGTGTCACTTGTCAAATTCAGACCGCCAATTTACAGCTCCTACAAGTGATGACATCAATAAATGCACACATGTCTAACATGTGTGCAAACGCATTGGAATTGTGGATTTCTGATTAAAGAAAACTTGGCGTAGAAAGTTGCCACGTTTAAAAAACGATGAATCTTATCGAATATTCGAATTGAATACAAACTGCACTCCACTGCCAAGAAACCGCGCCGCATTGCAAACACTACCTTTTAATTTATTATTTTTATTTTCAATATTTTATTTATCAGTTAACGTTTCATTCTGCAGAAATCCTGATGAGTTAATGAAAAGAAATTCTTAGTACCTCAATTAATGGACCAGAAGAGTCTTCATCGTCAATATAAGTGAATTGTAGATATTGAAAATATTGAAAATAAAAATAATAAGTTTGCAATTGGTGCGAAGAATTTTGCAATGCGGCGCGGTTTCGTGGCAGTGGAGTGTATATATACATCTTACTTGGTGCGTTACTGAAACATTCTATAACATCAAACTCAAAGCTCCGTAAAATTTTTTAAATCTAAGCAAAGTTTCTTTGGGATAATTCTCAAAAGATTCCATTTGGCGTGATCCGGTGATATATTAAAATTCCACGGAATAAAAATAATTTAATTGCTTCGTCATAAGAGTTACTCTACAGCACGTCAACTGGTATGATAATTGATAATCTGCGAGCTAAAGAGTGCACTTTACTAGTCACTCTTGAAATTCCCCTAAATGTTAATTATATATACACTAGCACTTCGGTCAAAACGAAAATCCACCCTCAGAGTTTGTATTTTTCTCTGCGCGTTGCCTTTTGTGATGTGTTGCGTTTTTCTATATTCCTCTTCTACAATAGACGATCATTTATTTCAACAAATATAATTTAAAATAATTTAACGCGCAGACAACGATACATAAAATGAAGAGAGATAGCATTTTTCGTGGATTTTTGACCGGCTGACACTAGCTGACAAAAGTTTTGTCACAAATGTTTTTTCGGGTTTAACTTTTTTGTGACTTGACCAAATTGGCTGATTTTTTGATATGATAGATCCATATGGTTGTAGATTATTTTACAAATTTCCGCTTGTGATTACGATGATCCGTTTTACAGTGACAAGCGTTTATCGTAAAACGCGTAGCTCAAAGATATTACGCACTTTTCTTGCACTGCATTTTTTAATAATTTTTAAAGTTCAATTATATTTTTTTCGTAATTTATTGAAAATAGCAGTAATTGGCAACATTTTAGAGATGACTCCACGTAAAGAAACTCCAATTGCCACCCGCAAGCTGTTATCAATATGAGGGAAAACGGAATGCGTGGTACCGAAATTTCCAAGGTCCTCAAAATCAATAAACGAACTGTATATAGAATGTTAAAGCGTCATGCGATGTCTGGAAGTGTAGAGCGTTCACTGCGGCCAGGAAGACCACGTTCGGCAATTCCACGACAAGATATGCGCATTGTTCGAGAATCAAAGGCGAATCCGAATCTGACTTCCGTCGATATTTGCGCCGATTTTCGAAACAGTGATGACCTCAGTGTTAGTCCAAGGACTATTTGTCGTCGACTAGTTGCTGCTGGACTTAATGGACGCCGACCCGCAAAGAAACCATTCATTGGAGCAAAGAATCGTCGGGCAAGAGTTGCCTTTGCGCGAGCCCATCGTCACTGGACAACGGCGGACTGCAGCATAGTACTTTTCACCGGTGAAAGCAAGTTCAATCTGTTTGGAAGTGATGGAATTGATGGCAAAAGATTCAATTCCAAGTACATTAAACCGACGATAAAGAACGGTGCAGGATCGGTGCAAGTGTATGGCGCGTTCACTCGAAATGGAATGGGTCCAATCATTCTCATTGACGATATTATGACTGGTCAAAGTTATTCAAATATCGTCGCGACCAAGGTGATTCAGTGGGCTAATTAAAATATGCCAAATGGATGGATTCTGCAACAAGATAACGACCCAAAGCACGCATCTCGTGTAGTAAAGGATGCATTGCGGCATCAAAACATTCAACTTTTGGAATGCCCAAGTCAATCGCCGGACCTAAACCCGATTGAACACATCTGGGATGAACTTGGGAGACGAGTTGCAATGAAAAAATGCTATATATATATATATATACATATATAGTCCATTTCAGAGATCGGTGATTAATGTAAGAGGAAAAAATTTAGAACAAATCAAGGTTCCCGTTTAGACCGCCACTCTTTTCTATCTCATCAATGTGTGTTTGTCTCAAAAAAGGATAGCTAGAAGTCTCTGCTAAACTTTTTTTGGTTTTTTAAAGTTTTTTTTAACTACGGTTTCTTTTCATTTGTATGTCCAATTATTTTGTGGTATTTTAACTATACTTTTCTTCATGTGCCTGGTATACGTATTTTAAATAAATAAATAAATAAATAAAATAATGTCTTAAAACAATTGATAAAATCAAGGCACACTTATTTTGCCAAAAGGCGATCGCATGTGTTTTTGCTCCGGCTTCAAATTTTTTTTTCAAAAATCTGGGACACCATTTTCCATTATTCTGTCCTGATGTGGAGTTGTCTTTTGTGTCTCTCTGTTTATAATGGTCTTTCTGCGCAGCGGTTCGCAACGTTCTGTCAAAAATTTTAACTAGCCTATAGTAAGTAAAGCCTGTGACCACTACGGGTGAACTCAGTAGAAAAGGCAAAACAAAAAATGTTTTGACAAACAAAAAAGTTCGGTCACTAAACAAGTGGGAGTGTCCTCAAAAGAGACGCTCTGCGGTGATGTAGAGGTGGACATAGTGTTTTTTTCGATTATTTTATTTATTATTCCATTATTTATCCCTGTTTATTTTTGGATATCGCAGGTAAGTCTTAATTATTAAACGAAATTAAATTCATTAATGGTTTCATAAAAATTACCCAATCGGTTTGATGTAAAAAAACACATTTTTTATAGATTTTTTTGAATTTCGGAGTTATAACATATATTACGAAATTCCATCAAAACAAGTAAATGAATTTTTTTGTTTTATACACCATTCGAAAGCTTATAATATGGTGATTAATATAATATGTAAACCGTTATATGTTTCGAGTCAAAATCACCTAAAAATTTAGTTTTTCTATATTTTCCATGTTTGTTATATATTTTGATTATTTAGGTTGGTATGGCGAGGTCAATATGCATACAAGTCATCGATGATTGACATAAGGTGATATAAGATCATTATTAGGCATTATATGCAGTTGATTTATATATATCAACTTCATTTTTGCCTACTTTTGATTAAATTCATCACTTTCGCATGGTCGTGTCGAGGATAACGTTAAGGAGATAAGAAACAAGGTATTAATTATACATTTATTGAGAAAATACTTGATTCAGATGTCGAATAATATGTTCTAAGATTGTGGAAATTTTTAAGGAAATACAAGAGGTAAATACCGGACAGTGAAAATGATTGTCATTCAATGTTGACGAAGGAATCATCTACTACGGCTGATCAGCTGATCCATCGTTTGTTTCGTTTTAGTTAAAAGGTATATTATTACTATTTTCTATCTTTTATGATAAATATTAATTCCAGGGGTTAATATATACCATATACCAATCAGCTGATGGGAACGAGGACTCGTACTATATCATGAAGATGGATCGGATATGATTTACTGTGCAAATGCATTTAGCATTTGATTTGAAGCTGCAAATTGCTTCATTTCGTATAAAGCGACATGGAAATTGTTTCCGACATATCCGGATGGAAGAATTGATAATAATATATTTGTTATGGTTATGTTTCACTTTTATTTTTTTAATTTTATTAATGTGAGATTTTCACTATGAAAAGTGTGTTTATATATTACCGAATAAATGAATAAACAGTAATGGTGTTAGTGCTAAATAATTTAGATAATGATTCAAATAAATACGTCAAAGAAATCAATATAAACTTAAATTATGCTGGAAAACCTATTTTCTCACAAAAGATTGTTAAGTATGTGTATAAATAAAACTTTTTTATTAATATCGTTTTCTGCATGTTCAACACTGTATATCCATGCTATTGTACCATAAAATTCGCGAATTCGTTAAATAAGAACTTAAATACGCAAAATATATAACAAAAATGAACAATTTAGAAAAAACGAAATGTGTAAGTTATTTTGACTCGAAACATATAACGATTTACATATTATATTAATCGTCATGTTAGAAGCTTTCGAATGATGTATAAAACAAAAAATTTCATTTACAATTTTTGATGGAATTTCGTAATATATGTTGTAATACCGAAATGAAAAAAAATCGATTAAAAAAGTGTTTTTGTTTAAATTAAGCCGATTGGATAATCTTTATGAAACTATTAATGCATTTCTTTTCTTATATCTATGACGACTTTCCAATAAACCAATTTTAAGAGTACTGAAAACATTGTGAAAATTAATTTATATTACAGAAAATTCTTTGCCGCGCTTGCACTTAGACACGCGCCATGTTCACACTCTACCACGCCTATTCTATCGCGGACTAGTTTTTTGAATTTAAATTTTTATTTTTCATTCTATTTTCACCCGGAGTGCTGTGACCATAACCAGCCATCAATAACATCATAACAGTAATAAAATGAGCTCAGTACACGTGCTCAAATCTACCATTTTGGAAATATTTTTAGATAGTTTAAGGAAAACCCAGTTAATATGTAGTTACTGAAAAGACGTAGCAATTTTCAGGCACGCTTAAACATCGGAAACTCGTAATTTCAAGTTGGCATGCTATTGTATACCTCAAGCACGCCAAACTTAAATAATAATTTTCTTATTTTTACGCTTGCCTCATAACTTTCGAGGGCACCATTGTCTTCTCCAATTTGCCAGCTTTTCCTTAAACACTCTAAAAAAATTAAAAACTTCACAAAAATACAAGATGTCAAGGCGTTTTAATAAAACGTTCCTCAAAACCATACAACTACAGAATAACTCAATTAAAGAGAAAACAAAAAATGTGCTCAAAACTACCCTAACCGCATAACAATCACCTTCCTATCTGCTTATTATTTATACTAACAATTAAGTATCCAACACTATTCAATTATCTTGAATAGTGTTTTTAATAAAAACAAATCCCAGCCAAAACATACCTTTTACTCATTTTGCTATTAATACCTGCAATAACAAAAGCAAACTTAAAGTACAAACAACAAAACCTTAAATATTGAAAATTTATTAATTAAGAGAGATATGAAAATGAATAAATTAGTCGATTACCCACAAAAACTAAACATTTATAAAAAAAAAGAGAAAGTCAGATGGTTCAAAATGATTTCTCAAGAATTTCAGAGAAATCGCGACTCGTCAACTAAATTAATAAGGATCAATTAAACTAATTGGAATGACAAGAATATAAATAATAAACAATCAAACATATTAGCATCATAAACAACAACGATATGAAATATTAATTATATCATGTTTAATTCTAATTAATCAATTATTACAATTCCATAAAAGCAGAAACAAATTGCACTTTAACCAATAACTATAATCATAATGAGTAAAGGTACATACATACACTTATCACAGTTGAAATACAAAACAATTCAAAAAACTCATTTCACATTCTTTACCGCCATGGATCATCCCCAAAATCTTCTGGGCGAAGAATTCGTTTTAACCGTATGTAAGAATGACAATACATTTTCAAAATTAAGAATGAAAAAAAACAAGCAAAACAAATATAAACAATATTAGATTATCAAATACAATCCCTGATTGGTGATAATGATGAGTAAATAATAAAAATAATTCTATAGTTACAAGACGACTACTCCATTACAGAGTGCTTACTGTTACATAGCCAACTGGACAGAGCTACCAGCCGAGGCACCCATCGATCTCGAAGAACTGCTGCCGCTTCTGGCACCACCCGTTTTACGCACAAAACTATTTTCTAATTGTTGACGTTCTGACGCATGTCTCTCCTTCATTTGCTCCTTTTTAATTCGCCGCAAATTTGACAAATCTTCATTATTCTGCTTCATCTTCATTTCAAGAGCAGCCCGTCGCGTTCCTATCCGTTGGTCAAGATTCTCTCGTTCCTGCAATAATACAATATTTCATTATTCTATCATGGCAATAGAAGTCGACCAGAAACATTCTAATCAAACATAATTAAAGAAATATAACTAAACTCCAACTATTAAGAATATAGGTTTCTTATGTCCCGACCATTTCACTTAAAAAAAGAAGAGTCACATGTTGCCTCCAAAAATAGGTATTAATGACTAACAGGTCAGTCCAGGGACCCATGGAGGACCTTAAACTTGAGATTGCATGACAGGACAATCTAAAAGTAGCCCTATACCTTTGATAGATGAGGGCTCTCCACCCTGAAACGGGGTTTTTTCTGTAAAAAAGGTTTCGCGACATTTAAAAAATGGAAGTCCCGGTCCCATGGTTTTTTACGGTCCCTCCCATCACTGGCCCCGAGACGCAGAGCCAAGTTTCCCGCAAAAACCTCACGACTACCGTTTCCTTATCTGTGGCAATTAAGCAAGGAGCTCAGGTAATGTGCCGACTTGAGATTAGTTAGTTTTTTTCTTTTCAGCTTTCCAACAATAATAAAATGATATATTTAAATCCCTACCTTTGCAATTTGTTCCTCCAACTGTGCACATTGCTTCTTCTGGTATACAATCAATTCTTCCAATTCCTTCTCAAGCTTCTGGCTCAGCGCATTTTGCTCATCAACTTGCCACGACTCGAGTTTCACCTAAAAACCGCTACCCTTCTCATTTCAAAAATAACAAGCTAATCGAAACCGTTTTATCGCGAACCATATTCTTCACTTGGCTTTCATATTGAGCAGTTAGCGATGCCAATCTCTTTGTCTGATCCTACAATACCACCTATTCCTAACAACCACCACATCATCCTAACAAAACCTCTTTCAACCTCTGTGTAATCTCTTTCTGCTGCTCTTTCGGAGCACTTTGTGTCATTTGCGTTAAAAAGATTTTAAACTGCCTTCCTTGCGTCTTCATTGCTTGCCGATACTGCTTCCGAATCTGTGCTTCCTTCATCTGCGCCGAATCAAAAGTTAATTTCTCCCTCACATGCATAACCAACCTTCAGCTCCTTGGGCTGTTGCCGACACTGCAGCGCATGCTTCTTCTTCAACTCTTCCTGCTGCCGCTTCGTATATTCATTTTGATTATTTGATTCCGCTTCATGCTGAGCTTCTTGGTGCCTCCTTTTCATCGCGTGCAATTCATTCAAATGAGATAACTCCAAATCCTTCGTCATCTGGTGTTGTTTCATAAGAACCGCGTGTTTGGTATCCATCTGCCGCTCCTGCACATTCATGTCTTCCGTGTCCAGTTGCTCTTCAAGTGCGTGTAATCGTCCCAACTGATTCCTACGGTATCCAATCAGCTCTTCTTCGGCCTGCTCTTGTAACTGCTGTTCATAGTCGTTTTCGCGATTCTGCAATAAATAAACTCTGTTATTTTGTAAGATCCAAGAAAATTACAAACTTAATTATAACAGTTAAATTACACAATATACCATTATACCACCACTTCTGAAAACAATACCAACCTGCTTGATTCGATTCAACTCCGCCTTGACGTCCTTCACTGCACTCTCATAAGCGCTCTTCATCATATTCATCGACTTGAGCCTCATCTTCTCAGCCTCCTTCTTACTTTTATACTCTTTCAATTGCATCGAACTGTACATTTTCATTTGTTGCTGTTGATTATTCTACAAATCGAACATTCCGAATTAGTCCAAGACCTTCTTCCCTACCGCCGCATGCTTCTTCATCTTGCGTTCGCCTTCTTCAATCTCTTTCTTCTTCTTCTCAATCTCATTATTATGCGCCATTCGCACTCTTTGCTTCTCTTTGGCATAGGTCGACGAGAGCTGCTCCAACTCTTTATCAAGCTTCAGCCTCAACGTTTCCCGCTCCTGTGTACACTTCTCTTCAAACTGAAATATAACAATACTCAAGTCACCCAGCTTCTCCTCAAAACCTGTCTCAACTCCTTGTGATGCAACTGCCTTAATCTCTTATAACCAGTCATCTGCTCGTACAAATTATTCTCTCCCGTGTATTCCTCCTGCTCCCGGTTGATGAGCTTCTGCGGTCGGAGCGTTGCAAACTTGCGACTCTGGAGCGTCTCTATCCTTTCTTTCACCTCGTTCGTCGGCATATGCAAGTCTTTAACCGGCAGCCTAATTGGCTCCGTTTTTTCTAACGCCACCTCCTCTTCTTCCGTCGAGGTCACAGTGGCATCGGACACAGCAATGGTCGTTGTCGTCATTGCCGTCGCGGCACAACTAGAGCTATTCGTCGAAGCGGCCGACGATGAAGGCTGCATCATCGTACTTGGGATAGGCGGCCGCCTTCGTCCCGACGTCGTCGAAGAGCCATTGCCCTGCTGATTCGAAGAATCGCCGCCATTGGTGCTTGTCGAAACCAGGTGGCTCGCTCCACCGCTGCTCTGCATCGATCGAAACGATGTGATAGAAGCACTTCGAGAGCTCGCTGAATCACAAGCTGAAAATACTTTTCTCCATCAAAATCGCAAAAAATAGTAACAAATACCTTTTCCAATTGACAGTCTCTCATGCTGTTGAAAGTCATAATCATCAGACCCTCCACAATTAGCATCCGAATCTTTTCCTTCTGCTTCATCCAGATACATCAACTTCCGCATCTTCTTGTATTGAAAGTTATCCAACTCAAGAACCTATAAAACCAAATTTACTAAAATTTAGAAACAATCTAGTAGCAACCATGTTCTTCGTACGATTAATCAGCTCCTGAATCGTATCCGGTGACTGCTGATTCGATATGAACGCATGATTCAAGCATTCCTTCGCTGACATCCTTTCTTCGGGAGCTTTTTGTAAACATTCATCTACAAACGACACAAAATCAGACGACCATTCCGGCTGGTCGCCCTCAATCGGCGCCAATTTTGGCGGATCATTCTGTGCAATGTGATAGAGAGCCGACATGGCGTTCATGCTGAATAGCGGAGGACGACGTTCAGCTAAACGCCACAACTATTAAACGGACAACATTGACAACCATACCAAGTTCAATGCATGTGATTCCCAGCGACCAAATATCGGCACTTTCCGTATAATGCCCTTCATCCATAGCCAGGATCACTTCAGGAGCCATGAAGAACGGAGTGCCGATAAACGTCTGCGCGGGATCAGACAGCGAGGCAGAGCCAAAATCAGCGAGTTTAACCATTCCATGGTCAGAGAGTAGAATATTGCCAGCTTTGATGTCACGGTGAATTCGATTCAACGAATGAAGGTAGACGAGAGCCTAAATTTGGTAACAATTAGCCATTATTCTTAAGTTTTTTTTTTGAAAAATGGTTCAGATAACTCAGGAAAGGGTTTAGTTAAAATTTTTCTGAAAGCTCAATGCTAAAAAAGGAAATGGGATAGGAATATTAAACTTTTAGACGATGAGGCCAGATTGGTGATTGATAAAAAAAACTTCACGAATTAAATTATGCCTAATGTCGCGAGGAAAATAGCTATTCAAAATCACAGCTTTTAGAAAACATTTAAAACGATAAAACTAATTTTAATATCTTTTTTATAAAATTTAATCAATGAGTAACTTGTCGAACGTAACCGAAATATTGCGTAATATTCTGTTAGAACTTTCAATTCTATTTAAAACTGCAAGTATAGTTCCAATCCTACATCATCCCTACAGCAATTCCATCAAAACATAATTACAAACAAGATGTATTTTATACAATTGAATCATTTTTCTTTATTCTAAATTTTTATATTCCAGCTGGCGTTCATATGCAAACAGACAAAGATCTTTTCATCATAAATTGTTTTAAAAAAATGAAATTTCAATATAGAATGTTCTCAATGGAAACTTTTTAACAATTTAAATGAATATTTAATTCGATTGTGTATTGTTTAAACTTGAACTTTCTAATGACAAAATTAGAATACATAAATTGTCGTGAGCATTGAAAAAAGTTTAAGTTAAATGAGACATTATTATCCGTGACGCAAATGGGGTTTTTTCCGGACAAAATGCCGAATTACGGCTTTCACATTCCAATTAGCTAGAAATTTTCAATCAGGATTACAAATTTCTAATTCCCTTTTTTGATTCTGGATTCGGAAATGTCAAAACTGACCATTTCCTTTATTTAAGCCCATTCCGCGCATCACTGCCGTATGAACTCTACACGATTAAAATAAATTTATGAAAATGCAAAAACCGTGACTTTAAAGAAGTGCAAAGCATGGAATTTTATAAAAACATAAGCAGAAATAAACTGAACAATTACAATCCATTCAATTTTTGTATAAAATATTAAAAAATAACAATAAAATATAAAATGAATGTGTTTGGATGAATGAGCATTATGAGGATGTCAACAAAATTTAAACCAAAACAAAGGAACAACGATTAAACAATAATATTAAAAAATTTTAAAGATATCCTTCTAATTATGTCTGATAATTTATAAATAACATATTCTAAGAAATATATTTATCGTTATTTTTTGGTTCATAATTTCCAATATAAAACATATCTGTTTGACTGGCGATTTAGGATTGATAATTTACCAGCAGCAGTTAATTTAAACAAGAATATATATATATATATATATATATATATATATATATATATATATATATATATATATATATATATATATATATATATATATATATATATATATATATATATATATAATACTTTTATTCTGAAGATCTTGATTAAAAAATCGCAAGAACTATTTTTAATAAAGAAAATGAATTCAAATATGACAATCATAAACAGTGCACTGTACAGTGTAAAAGCATACTTGGGAAATTTAGGGCCGGACCAGGTTTTTTAATAAATCCAGAGATTTTTAATTTTTTAGGGCCGGCCTTCCCCAAGTATGTGTAAAAGGTTTATTTTTTATTTTTTAAATAGGTTTTATTTTAGTGGTATTTTAACTGAATAGTGGAATGGATCCATAAATAAGTTTGGTTCAAACGCATATAGCTTAACTGTAACTCGTTGGTTCTTGGATAGTGGTTTTGCTAGAATATCACATTATCATAAATAGAAACCATAAAGTATAATTAAAAAACAATTCTGTCATGAATGCAAAATGATGAAAAATCATTTGTCATTTTAATGCGACTGATTAATGATATTGGAGGAAAATTAAACAAAAATATTATAATAATAAACAACAAAATTAATACAAACTTATTAAAGATATTTCAAAAAGTTAAAGAAATTGAGGTTCAGAAAAATAAACATTTTTTTGCAAATTCAAAATTCAAACCTGGTGATAGAATAAAAAATGAATATGGAAAATACCCACTTAACATATAGCTACAGAAGATTGCACGATGATAAAAAAACAGAAGAAAAATTTAAGACTTATTGAAAATGAAAAATATAAGAGTACTACACTAAAAAAACCAATATAATTATATTTTAATAATACTTCATTTGGTAGCTTAAAAATATTCTTAAGGTGGCTTTAAAAAATTTCCTATATAATTTAAATATAGTCGTCGCCAAATGGGATTACAACCACAAAATGTGGCGCACTATTTTAAATATTTTTTTTTTTTCATTTAATTTTTATTATAATTTTCTTGTTTTTGCTCGTTCTATACAATTTTTGCTTAAATAAATTGAAGAATATATTTTAGATGTTGTTTCAATTGTAGAGTAAATGTGGAAAATAATAATCATAAAAATTAAATGAAAAAAATATTTAAAAAAGCGCGCCACATTTTGCGGTGGTAATCGCATTTGGCGACGATATGTTTACAATTCTGAATAAAAACGCAGAGATCATTCTTCGTGATAGAGAATTAGTTACGATCGAAATTTAAGAAAATATAATATATCTTATAGACAATTAAAAAGCTCCTCATATATCAAATGTCAAAAAATTACTCCCTAAAATAAAATTCCGCACAAAAACTAATATTTTGACAGTTTAAGATACATCTGAGTAAGTTACGTTAAAGAATTTAATAATTTACATGTTAAATAAACGATTAAATATGGTAATATAGTCATTTTCGTTTGATGTTCTCCTTGAAAAACATGTGAAAGACAATTTTTTCAATTTCTGCTCCGATTTTGTTAAGGATACAAAATATTGAAGTTTCAATAGTCGCTTATCAACAGATCCAAACTGAAACCAGTAATAATACCAAGTCCCCGTCCATATAGTTTCATTCTTTTAAAGAACAAATATTTATTGAATCCTCCAAAACCATTTTCACTTTATACATTTTTGACATGTTAAGATAATAATTTCACATTCCATAAATTAATCAGACAGGGCCAAAAAAGTATCGCGGGGCTGCTATCAAGAGTGATTCAAAAATTAAAAAAAAAACCTCCAATGTCTGACTGATAATTGCTGCAATCTCCGATTCCCGCATTCCTTTCCTCAGCACGTCAACGATGTCTGCCGCTGAACCAATGCAATACTCCATCACCAGCTAAATCAAACGACATATCTCGTTAAAAATAAGAAACCAACCCAACACGTTGTCTCTTTCAGATAGCATGATTTATAATCCACAATGTGCGGGTGCTTAACTGAGTTTAGAAATGACACCTCTTTGAGAATATCGTTCCACTTCTCGATAGCTTGTTTGCCACTGAAATTCATCTTCTTGATTGCCACCGTTTCCTGTTGTTCTCGGTCGAATGCGAAAAAAACTGCTCCAAAACTCCCATGACCGATCTCGCGAAGATCTCGATACCGGTTTTCTGGATCTTTATTGCTGAATAGTGCCGCAACGGATGGATCCTTTAATTTAATTGTTATTAAATTAAACTGGAGAAGTTTTAAACTTTAATAACACCGGGCTTCGTCTGAGTTGGCGCCATATTGGGCCTTGCGAATCCACTTAGCTCTAATAATTGCTGTTCTCAGACGATGATTATTGTGTTTCAAACAAGAGCTCATCGGCTTTCAACAACGACGTACAGCGAGTATCCAGGTCGATTGTTGAATCGTTACTGAACAATCAATAAAGTAAGGATCACAATTTTAGAAGAAAAAAACAATACAAACATGACCAAATAAACAATTTAGATTATTCACACTATCAATTCAAAAATGATAAGATGGTGTAAATAAAATGCTTTTGTAGTAAATTAATTAAAGATTGTTTGTTGGAAATAATCCTACAACAACGAAAGAAATTGCTCACTGGTTCCTATGTAGCAAACGCAAACAAAGAGCAAATAAAAAGGCAAGGATCCGCCACCTTCTTCTTCATTTGGCGCCTACATGTGTGCAGCAGCTTTTTGTTGCACATGAACTATCGATTTTTCCATCATAGCACTGATAGAATTGTCTCAAATATGATTCAGACACGTGTAGACGTCATGCATCAGATTGAGTCATTGTCATGAATATCAAACACACCGGTTATATAATATTGACAATGAACTATCATTTTTTTAATGCTAGGAAAATATGCGAGTAGACAATAATGGAAAATCAATACTGATAAGCGTACAGAGAGAAATATGAATGTATCAATGTTAAACTTTTGTTGCTTTAGATTTTAAATTTGTGATAAAGTTTAAACGTGCCTTTAACACGACCAAAATGTTAAGCGAGAAAAAATTAAAAAAAGAATTATGTGTGTAAAATGTCGTTTGTTCTGTTAGATGCAGATGGTGCGTTCGATTGGGCGGTGACCAATTACCGGTAATTCAAATAATCACCAATTATTAGGTACCAAAATTACGGCAAACTAGTTTTCGTGAATGTCAGGTTAATATTAATTGAAAGTTCTAATGATAAGTAGCAACGAGAGCTATTGTTTGGTGTTATGTAAACTATAAGTCATCGCTGTAGGTTTTATGCAATTTGAGCCCTGCAATTGTTTACCAACAACTCGAGCTGGCGGTTTAGCGAAAGACTCGTTCTTTGACGTTCCATTTTTTGTCTGAATTGTTTTTTTCGCAGTTTCTTAAGTGAAACAAAGGTTGAAGAATTTTTAAAAGTGTTCTATAGATGTAATTAAATTAGTGGTATGAAATAAAAAATGAAGCCGTTTAACATTCAGCTCAAAGCTCAGAAAATATTATTTCGATAAAATAAGCTTTCATATTGCACGTAGGTTGAAATATCTGATTTCCGGATATTTGATCTTATCTAACAGTTCCACAAGGCAGGTATTCTCAAATAGAAATCAGTGTTTAAGTAATCGTATAAACCCTAAATTTAATTCTTACAATTTAATTCTTGTTAAATTTAAGGTTAAATTGAACGCATCAATAATGTGTTTAAAATGAGTTACCTCACTGAATTGATTCAAAAATTGGTGATGAACATAATTGGGATATTTGGGACCGGGCCCCGAAAAGTTGGCAACCTAATTTATTCAAACAAAACGTAATTTTAAAAATATTTATTTTAAAATAAAATATCAGAAAATGAATCAAGAATTAGAGAGCACAAAACTATATGTTCCATATTGTCATAACTTAACCGAGTTTGAAAATACTTACTTACTTAGGATACTTAGGAGTCCGTTGTCATTCTCTAATAGAGAAGCGGACCAGCTCTCTCCAATCATCGCGGCTGCACCTCGCAATGGTGGGCCAGGCAACCTTCTTCTCCAGGATTCCGATTCGCCTTCTTGAGTTTCTGGAGGTGAACTTCTCGTGCACATAATTTGAGACCCAGAGTTTAATTGGGTCTTGCCATCTTGCTTTCGGTCTTCCTTTTTGTCGTGTCCAACCTCGAGGAACCCATTCCGTAATTGAAATAGGTGCTTCTGCTACAGTACAGTGAAGCGGAAACAGCGAAGAATATAAAAAAATTACTGAATTTGGATATGATGTAGAAGACACCGATAACAGCTGATGGTGCATTATCAGCATTTTCAGCGCATTTCGACAAATACGTAAGGTGCGTTAGTCACAGCGTGAACTTTGTATCTGAAAGTGCTGCACGCCAAATCCAAATTGAAATTTTACAATATTTAAACGCTCCTAATTAATTTCTACGTGAAATTTAAAATCCCATTTTCACGTTTTTGAAATTGTATGCCTTAAATTATCTAGAAACATTAACATCTTTACAAAATTCCATGTTACAAGGACTTTATGTGTTCTCATTTTTATTACTCCAATTGGTGTGGTGTTGTTAATCCACTAAATCATCATCCTGCTGATTTGATGGAATCAGATATTAGTCTACTTGAAAAAGTGCAGAAAATAATTTCTGATGCTTATGCCGTTCGTTCGAATTTTGAGGTTAATAGTCGGTTCTCAAAGAGTGTAAGGTTCTATCAAATTCTTGATTTATTTGCTGATATTTTATGTTAAAATAAATGTTTTAAAACATTGAGTTTTTTTTTAAATAATTTACTTTGACGTTGACGATCGGTTCTAAACTCAAATATGTCATCTAATCCAAATGAGGAACACACGTACACGAAATCTTTTAAGAAACATATCAATAATTAAAAAATAATGAAAAAGCTAACTAGTAAAAGGAGTAAAAGTAAAAATTTTTTATTTCCAAAATGCGGGCCGGCCTTTCCCAATTGTGGCGATGAAAGAATAAATCTTCTAATAAAGTTACTCAGTTGGGCTAAAAAGTAACACATTACCTAAAATTGATGAATTTCATTATTCTTCTTAATCTTCTTTATGAGTTCGAATCAATCGCCGCAGCCGCCGCGAACTGAAATCTAGTACGGCAGCATTTGTACGCCATCCGGGATTGTAAACTGGAAGTTTCGTTTGACAACGTGAATCCACATTTACAGATAAAATTTGAGGATATCGATGTGAAGCTGTTATTCGTTCTCGTGGGTTCCCAACGAAGTATTAAAATTGATAAATTGTTTTGTACCTCATTCCGTTCGATTTCCTGGTTCATATAAAATAATTTTCTTAAGTTTCTAAATTAACTATTTTAATGCGATTTCAGTACTCGCTCTCATATTTTATTTTCCATGGTAATTTAAACCAAATTTTGCTACTATAACATTTTAAACACTGATTCACATAAAATATCAAAAAATCAGCCAATTTGGTCAAGTCACAAAAAAGTTAAACCCGAAAAAACATTTGTGACAAAACTTTTGTCAGCTGTATTGCCTGGCTTAAAATAATCAAAGTACACACTAAAATACGTGTATAGTCTACGCTGAAATTGCTAATACGTTATTAAATTACGTAAAATCGACATTTGCGGGTGACGTGCCACTGTAGAGCAAGTCGTTTTCATCTGGAGTATTTCGAGTATTTTCTTCCGGATGTTGTTCTCGATCAATGGTTCACAAATTCCACTACCCTTGATATTCGGTCAGCTTCCGTAGAAGTCCATTCGCTGTCAATCCTTGCGTAGTCTGAGGTCGAATGATGTGACCAGCCAATTATATTTTCCTTTGATAGACGAGCATATAATTCGAGAAAAACATTGATGGCTTACATTTGGAGAAATCAATTTCAGTGAACCTAGAGTAAAGAGTAAAATCGCGCTGTCCGATATATCGGATCCTCTTGGTTAAGTCATAGCTTGATTGGAGACGACATTGTGTATTTGTTTTGGTGTTTATTTAGCATTCTTAGCTCTTCATTCACAAATAAAATTGGATATCATATATATTAATAGTTTTAGTTAAAATTTACACAATTAAAATAAAATATTGTTCTTAAAATTTGACGTGGAACTAGAAGGAAATTACCTTTACATATAAAAGTTTCGTAAAATGAACATTTGAAAAATGAACTCTAGATTTTGCCTTCGTATTTTTTTAGAACAATTATTGAATAATTAATACTTAAAATATTGTTTATTAAAAGAACAAAAACAAAATATTTACAATTGCAATTGCGTAATAAATAGCTTAAAGGGTGAAAGTTACACGGTAGTATCAGACCAAACAATTTTTATAAAGTATAAAACTTATAAAGAACAATAATAATTTTAGATTAACTCGTTGAAGATTATAAACCAGACAATTTGGCTTTACTATTTCGTTTGGTGTTTTGATTGAATCAGATGAATTGGAATTTAATTTGTTGTCAGAATCAATTAGACGGAAATTATAATCGGTAACTGTCATTCTTGTTAGCGGTAATATTTCGTTACCAAGGATGGTTGGAATTACAGATGAGGGATTTCATATTTGCAAATTTAGTGTGGATTTGGAATTCAGCTGAATTTCAATTCAGTAGTATGTCCAACCGGACATCATATTTTGATACTTTAAATATTATGCTAATATATTAGCTCTAAATTATTATTTGTTTGACCTTAACGAAGTACATATTTGCACGTAGAATTTTCCGAATATTTTTAAGAGAATAATGAATATTTAAAGTTAAATCATTCGAATAGCGATTCATATAATATCCATTTAATAAAGAACTAAAATGTTAAATAAATTTACTGTATCACGGCACCCGAAGATGTTAATTCTATAAAGTTCAATCACGTATTAATGCTTTCCACGTGGATTTTTATCTATAGTTTTAACGAAATTGTAGCTAACTTAATTCATACAAATCATATAATTCTAAGTTCTATTGATGGAAGATTCAAAGCCTTAAATGACCCCGTCAATTTTCTGTTACAGATGGCGTGATGTATCATTTAAGACTATAAAAGTGCATTTATCAATACTATTACTTTCTGGATTATATTATTTCGTTGAACCTAAGAAGGATTGTTATAATTTTCAAAAATGATCCCGATTGATTCATACAGAAAATAGTAAAACGTCATTATAACCGGAAAAAAGGGGGATTTATTGATTTCTTAATTACTGAAAGGTACCTAAATTGTGAACTCCTTGATTTATATTTCAAAATTTACATTTCAGGTCAATTCCCATCATTTCTTCTTAAGGATTTTCTGAAAGATTTCAGCTCAAAGTCAATTTTTGCACAATAAATATTTCCCATAATATATTTTAATAGTAAAACGTCATTATAACCGGAAAAAAGGGGGATTTATTGATTGCTTAATTACTGAAAGGTACCTAAATTGTGAACTCCTTGATTTATATTTCAAAATTTACATTTCAGGTCAATTCCCATTATTTCTTCTTAAGGATTTTCTGAAAGATTTCAGCTCAAAGTCAATTTTTGCACAATAAATATTTCCCATATATTTTAAGAGTTAATCATTTATTTCGAAACAATTTAATTAAACCGTATTTTTTCAATTATTATTTATGCATTTCATTGTGCTCTATGCCTTAAGTTTAAGCTTAAGGTCTTATGTAAAATTCAAAGAAATTAATGGTCGCGTAAATACATGTTTCCAGTTTCTCTTCCACCCCGAATTCCGGAATTAATTATTATTCAATATTTATATTTTTAATTTATAAATGAAGATATGGCCTTGGCACCAAAGAAGGATCGTATAAGTCGAAGGAAAAGCGATCCTGGAACGCTATCAGCAACAAAAAACAGCTCTGACAAGTACATAATCTAAATAAAATATTTCAACCAATTCGATATTTTGTCTAGAATAGCCACTTGTGAATTACCATGGGGAGGAACTCGAATGGTGGCACTTGGTCCGCTAGATCTGACACAAGGCAGTGGATCATTTATTGGTCAGTCGGTGTTACTCGACTTGTTCAATATATTTGAAAGAAAGCTTCATATTGTGGTTGAAGACGAGCCGTTGGTAGGGTTGTTTGCAATTATAATATTTAGGGGATTGGTTTAAGGAAAAGTTGCTAAATAAAACTCTACAAAGAGGTGGTGACCCGTATTTTGATAATCTATGCAGGACGTTACACGAAGTATCAGAGGTTTGCCTTCCGTCGGTGCTCAATGTGATGCTCGCGTGGCACGATAAATATGACGAGACGTTGAATTTGTCTATTCTCTCGCCGAATGTCACGTAAGTATTTAAGCCAAATAGATCAGTGTGTAGAGCAGGGCGAAATCTGTAATTCTGAATTGAAAATTGTTTAATTTCTTTATTTTTCTTTAAATCCCTAAATAAAGTTTAATATTGATTCCGTTTTCTAGATTTTATTCCGAATTCTAGATTCATTATTCTGTCTCTTTCTTGTTTCCAGATTTTTCCATCAAAAATTGCTCGCTCAAATACAAATATCACCGATTATAATATAATTATAGACCGGAAAATCGTCAGAAAATCGTAAAGAAATTACTGGCCATCAATTATTTATTCTGTCTTGTTCTCATCGAAGTTCTACCACAAGTAGAGTTCCACTTAGCTCATTGTGACGCTCAAATAAAGAAGATTTTGGAGATATGCTTCCGAAATGTACAATACAAAGAACCGTATGCTTTCATTCTATTTTATTCTTGTATATAAATCTGTAGAAGCTCTTTGGGTAACAATAATACCAACCATCTCGTTGTTGCTGAAACGTATGGCGAAGTTATTGGTGTACTATCAACGACATATTTTTCAAACATTCACAAGTTGGTTGTTTCAGTACTTTTTATAATCGCGATTAAATTTTAGAACGTTTATGACTCATATCAATGAATTAAAGAAGGATTCTTCTCAAAGTGCTTCGCATCAAATAATTGCTTTAATAATGGCTATGAAGTTTGTGAAAATTAAGGTACAAAATTGAAATTGGTTTTTTGAAATTTGTGTTATTTAATTTGTAGACGAACCAGGTGCAAGACTTTGAAGTCGGCGTCAAGTTCCTTGATGATCTGGCCACACTGATGCTGGAAGTTAAGGACAAAGATGTGAAACATGCCGTAATGGGACTTCTTGTTGAAATTCTGCTACCAGTTGCAGCTCAAATTAAACGTGAAACAAATATTCCCGCCTTGATTTCCCTTGTGCAAAAGTTATACGGAACCACAAATGAAATGACATCGAAAAAACAGCATAAATTGGTTTTGGCTATGATGGTACATTGAATAACGTCGAAATTCAGGCAGCGTTTCCATTACAAACTTGTTTGCTTTGTGTAAGTCAGAAGCACTTCTTTCTCGCTAATTGGGTACCATTCCTGAATGTGTGCTTGGCTCATTTGAAAAATCGTGATTTACAAGTGGCCCGAGTAGCCCTTGAAAGTTTATACCGATTACTCTGGTTGGTTAAATATTAATTTTTATTAATAAGTTTCATGTTATTTAAGGGTTTATATGATCAGAAATAATTGTGATGGAAATGCAGCAACAAGATCGCGTTTGGATTCTATTTGTGGTAGCTTATTCCCTAAGGGAAATCGTTATATTGGTAAGAATAGTTTTTTTCGTGTTACTCATTCGATTGTATTTTAGTACCAAGAGATGCACCGCTTAATATATTTGTCAAGATTATTCATTTCATTTCAAATCAGAAGCTTGATTTTGCATTCAAGGTAGGATTATATGTGTCATTTGCGTTATAGTAGAGAAATTCTGGAATTTTGCTTAGCCTGTACCAAAGTTTCACGGCAAGAAAATTCACAATTTTACAAATTGATTCGCCGCGCAAAGGTGGTTGAATTCTGTGGCCGATTGCAAGAAAATCTATAGGGAAGTTGTAATGTGGAAAGGTTTTATTAGGGTTCATTCTCTTTGAAATATACCTTATATATTATAGGGTAGCAATTTTCTTGTAATCGAATTATGCTTTCCCCAATAGATTTGTTAATGGGAGAATACTTACCCCATCGTTCTTCCAATCGGCCTATGGAGAACTTAATGATAAACTTAAATTTTTAAATCGAAATATATCATTCCGAGCTCCTGTTTATTTTATTCGAGTTTTATTGGTGTTCCTAATCTTACCTCTAGCACTAAGCACACGCCAAATTGAATAGTATAATGTTGTACAACTTAATTATTACATAATGCTGTAAATATACTAATCTGCCATTAGGCATTGGGGCAAGATTCCTATAATATAAGTAATCTCAAAAGGGTTTACATGAAGACGCTAATTGAAATGAGAAAGTTGGATACTCACATCAGATATGCTGCTACAGCGTATTTGAAGAGAATTTGAGACACATCTAGTCATTCTATGTCAACGGAAATCAGAAATGTTCACGTTAATCTTCATTATATACCAGGGTTGAACGGAATTCCATCTTCCATTTTCCGTTGTTTTTTGAGTTCCATTTCCGCCTTCCGTTTGGATAAATTTATTTCCATTTCCGTTTTTCGTCTTCCATTTGAAAAAAATAAATTCCGTTTCCGTTTTCCCCTTTCCGTTGGAAAAATTGATTTCTGTTCAACTCCGCTCGATATGTAAAATGCCACGGTTTCGAGAGAAAAAACCAATCCGATGTGGATCATCTTGCGAGTTTCCAGACACTTTCTTCAGTTCCAAACTTGATTGCTTGATTCCTTGACTGTCAGTCGTCATTCCGAGTGCGTCGAGATGCGGACCAGCTTTCTCCACAGTGTTCGGCTTCGTCTTTAAAGTGATGACCAATATCCAACCCAACTGAGAAGCGTTCTCGTAACTAACAAACCAAAGGAAATCGAGCCATCGAGCTTGACGTGAAAGCAGATTACGTCGAGAGTACTTGGAAGACGTTGGAGAATTTTTTCCTGAGATGGGCACCAGGTTTCGAGACAGGCTAGAACGATGTTATGATGTATTAGCTCTTTTTTTTCGTCATTGTGTATGATCATCGTCTTCGTTGGGTTGATTTCTAGACCGTGATTTCTAGCCTTTTTTTCGAGTTGATTTAGATGCCGGCTTATTCCTTCTCAGGAACTTTCCAATTAGCACCAGGTCGTCAGCGAACTCGAGCCGTTGCAAAAACTTTCCATCAACACAGATATCTTCAGCTTCTCCCACACTCTTCTTGTCGGATTCATCGAGAATAATTTGGAGAGCAAATGTGAACAGAGGTGGTAATGCCGAGTCAACTTGACTCACCAATCTATTGAACGGAATATTGATTGTGGTTCCAAGGATTCTGATTTCTGAAAAAGTACACGAAAAGTTCCAGAGTAAATTTGAATTCATTCCCTTTTTCAATAAGTTGTCGAACAAAATGGATATTGTTGATGTCGATCGATCTTCTAGACCATCCTTCCTCTTTGGTAGGAAACTCACTTTGGCAATTTCCCAATCTTCTGGTTTTCTTCTTCCCGTCAAAATTGTGTTGAATGCGAAAAAATATAATAAATAGAGACACGCTCTATTATTACAGCAAAAAATCTACATTCCATTCTTTGTAGTTTAATCTTCTTCACGGAATTCCATCTTCCGTTTTCCGTCGTCCGTTTGAAAAAATCTATTTCCGTGAAACCCTGTTATATACGTTTAATTATTCAAAAATAGTCATTTTCACTTGGTGTGCTTGAATTTTTATTTCTCTTTTCTTCAAGAAACACCATAATATTATTCAAACTATGAAAAATATGAAAATAGCGATCTTAAAAATGTCCATGTGGATTTTTTAGAAAAAATAACAACCCATTAAACATTAAAATCTATGAAGCTCGCGTGCTTATGTCAATATCCTTGTGTTGATGTTGCAATTAGCTTCTCAATTTTCTTACAAATATCAATATTTACTGTCAAAATTTAAGGAAATAATATTTGATCTTCTATGCGTGAACCGAAGCCAACGATCATTATATGCCGAGCGAATGAATGTTGGTATCAGAGCCTTAATGGTCATTGCCGACGGCCTTCAACAGAAGGATGATCCACCAGCAATGCCAAAAGTCATGGGACCATCTGCTAGTGGAACTGTACACAAGATACGAAAGAAACAATATATAACGAAACCATTGACGTCGGAAATATCGCGAGCGATTGGAATCGATCAGTTTTATCCTCAATGTAGAAAAGCTTTTGATAGCATTTTGAGAACTTTGGACACACAGGTGAGCCAATTGAATTGAATATGATTAATTGGAAGATTGTAGATTGGTAAACCGTTGATGTTGTCAACAGTACAGGGTAGGGGCAAAGAACCGGACGAGTTGATTAGCGGGGATGCAAAACCTAAACTAGACCTGTTCCGCACGTGTATCGCGGCGATTCCGCGATTATTGCCAGAGCCGATGTCTCATGTTGAGCTCATTGATATTTTAACAAGGCTGACGGTTCATCTTGATGAGGAGCTTCGGAATATGTCGGGATTGACACTTCAAACCATAATTGGAGAGTTTCCCGACTGGCGAGAACAAGTGTTCATCGCGCAATTGTCGCTGATTCAGTCGCAAATATCCGACTTTTATCCCCAGATTGTTGACGACTCGCTGAGATTGTTGCTGCAATTACTGACGACGTGGAAAGCGGCGGTGGTGGCGGAGAGGAAACGTGAATGCGAGAAGAAAACTGTCGTTGCATCGCCGCCTACTTCAGCGCGAACCATTAGCTCGCCAGGCACAATTGCTTCATCTGCCGGGTCTTCAATAGCCAGCACCCATCAGACAACGCCATCGCTTTGTTCACTTCCTGAGACGTCGTCGATTGGTTCTATGACCTCGACGGCAACGCCGAACGCACATGGACCGTCACATGGTATCATGAGTGTATTGCATTCGATTGAAGGATTGGCGGTGGTTTATTTGTGTCAGACAAGGCTAGTTTATCAATTTAACAGAGAGATTTTGAGATTTGTTTAGATGTCCACCGAGGAAACTTGCTATTTCATTAATGAAAGAGGTGAAATTAATCATTGAGTTGCTCGCAATTGACTCAGATACACCAGTGATTACTGTTCTCGATCAAGCCACGCCATACGTTGTGAAAAAATACATTGAACATGTTCCATTGACTGAAAGAGTGAGACACTAGTTGATTAGCTGATAATAGAGATGGTTTAGATGTCGTGGTGTATGGATTTTGCATCAGTTTGTGAAAAGATCTCACTGATCGAAACGGATAACACATTGGTGAACAGTGACAGAGGCAATGAATACCTGCAATGGGATCCATGGGGATGTGCACTGAGTGGTTATTCCGAAATGAAGCATCTTTTATCGAGATGTCCGACAGCGATGGCATCGGCTTGGCCGATTCTTTTCGCACGACTGAATGCTGTTTCAGGATACGTTGATCCAAAGTAAGGATGGTCGAGGGTACCGCGAATTGAATGATTTTGCAGCAATCCACAGAATGAGAGCAGATCGTCGTTGTTGAGAGGATCGAAGAGTAAAGGAACGTCGTCGATATGTGGCGAACAATTGGGACAGGAAGCATGTCTCGCGTTATGGCAGAAATATTTGATAATGTGTTGTGCATTGGCGCCGGCGCCGTACAGTTTGACGCAGAGAAGCTTTAGTCCGACGAATTCGTAAGTGAGAAAGGGTTGACGAGGATAATATAGTGAATCTCTGTTTATAGAGGAAGCTCGATTAACGTGATTAAAGCTAATATTTATAATTTTTGTTCGAGTTACTAAAAATTTATCCGAACCTGTACTTAATCAAGGAAAGTGTTATTTCCTAAACTTTAAAGGAGACTTGGAGGATCTTAAGCAACATAATGGAATTTTTCTGAAAGAGCCCATTTCAAGTTTTGAGTTGTTTAATCATATTTTGAAAGCGACCATGGGCAGCATAGAGCTTTCGTCGTTCAATCAAGAAGTTTCCAGTTCATTTGGGGTTAACACTGACCTTGTTAATAAGGAAATAAGGCTTTACACTTGATTTAATACAAACCTACCAACTATAGCACTCCAGGACAGAGTAATAGAAAACTATGAAAACTATGTTCAAAATTTGAAAACATAATTTTAATATGGGTGCCAAGAAGGATTGCGTTTTAGCAAAAAAGGGAACATTATCAATTTTATCATTCTAGTATTCTTCTTGGCTCCGCCTCCAAATGGCTATTTGGACACGCTTTGTCCTGGGGTGCTATAGTATCTTTTAAGTAGTTCGTAGAAATTTTGGTGCGCTCTGTATTTTCTTACATCTCTAATTTATTCAATTCAACAGTATATTTCCGATTTCTTTCTTTTCTTAAATAATCTAAAATGATGTGTTTTTTTTAGCTTGGATGGACCATCGGATGTCTTACGATCGGTATCCGCTTCCCTGCGCTCATCTGCGAGACATTCCGTACCCAACTCATTGTCTCAACTTATTTCTAAGGCTTGCAATATTCTGAAATGGGAGAATATGACGGATATCCGGGATAGTGTGGTTCTTGGTATTCACAAATGGTTCTAGACGAATATTTGATGATTTTGATTTAGGTGTTGGATCGATGAACCCACTTGTATTTGAAGTATTGCTAGAGGAGATGAGAAATTGCGGGATATTAAGAGAAGCTATGGAAAAGAAGCCAGAAACGAATATCCGAAGGCGAAAACGGAAGGATTTGCTTCGTCTTCAGGTGATTCGAGTGATGGAAGTGGCGGTGTTCCGACGCCTTCTTCTTGTAACCGCTAATGGAAATGACTATTCATTGAATCATCATATTTTGGATCTTGTTGATGCGATGAGAGTTAATCTTGAGAATGATCAGGTTAGTTTTGAATGGAAGGCGATATACGTTGTTTTTTAATCTGTAGGATCGTGATATCAATGTGCTCACGAAACTGAGATTACACTTTGCAAAGCTGATTCATTTGATAATTGATTCGACGCCGCATTTGTCGCGACACTGCTTGTTTAGTGAAGAGCGTCGCCATGCGCTATTCTACCTGTTCATTGGGTGGTGCTCTAGAGCAATTGCAGCTGATAGGAAGATTCGAGACAAGGATGTTGGGTCCTATGTGGAGCAAAAGTCGATCTTAGCGATGACGCGAGTGCTGTGCTGCGGTCCGATATTTGAGCCGATGAAGTCGATCGGTGAAGAGGGATATTTGTTCGGATGGCTCGAGAAGTTGATCGTGTCGACGAATCCGACGATGCAAGCGGAAGTCGAAGAGATGTTGGCCTGGATGCTGGAGCTGAATGAGTCTAGCAGTCTGCTAGACTGGCTGATGACGCAATGCTACACGCAGCCATCACCGGTAGCGTGCCGATGCTTCAGAGCATTGGTTCGAGTCTTTTCGCGAAGGGATATTCCCTGCGAGTTTGTATCGTTATTCGTTCTGTGCCAAGCAATGCTCGCCGTGAGCAGTGTGGCCGATTGTGCGCTTCATATGATTGAGATGTTGAAGAAACAGTTCTTAGAAGGGTTTGATTTGTACTTTGGCGGGTCAAATTATTGAGTTTTGTATGGTTTAGAGCAGTCACTTCACCGCCACAACAGCAACAACAACGTCAGGCGCTAGTTCAGATGAGGAAGGACGTGGTGACGGTGAGTAACTAGTAATAAAACTAATTTTAATGTAGGCTAGTTATTATATTTTTTCGATATTTTTAATATACGTGAAGCTTTGATACATTTTCCCTGATCTTCTTAAAATACATATTGAATGGAAGCGCACGGCAAGTGGAATTAATGAATTTGCGAGATATAAGCGTGTGTTAAAATTGTTACCTATTCTTATTGAATAATTGTTCACGACAGTTTAGCCAGGAATATCTAAAACTATTTGGCACGTTTACTGAGCTCGTTCTTGTTACATACCAATTGGCGTGGAAACGTCTTAGAAAAAGACCCATAAGTTTTGCAAATAATGCTTGATATCAATGCAATCTTAATGATCTTTTTAATTTCATGTGCAACCCAACTTTAAAATATGGACGACATATTAAAGTGTCGAATCTTAATATATACTGGCTAGGGAGTGGTCTGCATAGTGTTTGGAGTTACAGGATGTGACATATATCATTAGAAAGAGAAAAAAATCTACTTTCTAAATATAAAAAGAGTTTCTGCAACGGCCACAGCTATCTCGAGAAAATTGCGTCTGAAAACCCAACTTGTGCGACACTTTCCATCTTGAAATCCAACTTTGGCTGGCCTTGAATCCTTCAATTTGCATCTCTTTCCTGTTGATATCTCTGGCAAACAATTGCAGAATTCGGGGACCGGTTCGTTACGAGAGAAGATGTCGAGAAGGCGCTCGAGTTCTACCGTGGGACAGCCAAGGGATCTCGTCCATTCCAATGTATGAAGACCAGATTCCTTTGGATCACGGGGCGCCATCATTTGGAGAAGCTCCTTGATTGCCAGAGATATCAACAGGAAAGAGATGCAAATTGAAGGATTCAAGGCCAGCCAAAGTTGGATTTCAAGATGGAAAGTGTCGCACAAGTTGGGTTTTCAGACGCAATTTTCTCGAGATAGCTGTGGCCGTTGCAGAAACTCTTTTTAAATTTAGAATGTTGATTTTTTTCTCTTTCTAATGATATATGTCACATCCTGTAACTCCAAACACTATGCAGACCATTCCCTAGTGAGACACCCCAAATGCAGTAACTTGGAGGCTCAGAAAAGGTGCTCATGATGCAAAATTAGGTAATAAGAGAATATTGTTAGATAGTTTAAGACTGGCTAGTAAATATGAAGTCTTAAATTATAAGAAAATACTACGTGTTAATTTGTAAGACAAGTTTAAATAATGGAAAATGTTCATTTACATTTGGCGTGCTGAGATCAATGTATTATTTTCATGTTTTGTGAGCAAGATCACTAAAGAATGGGAAATATTAACGTTAATTATAAACGTTGAAGTTTACTACATGCGATTAAAATTTGAAAACTCCAGTTGCCGTGCATGTGATTTATCGAAATAGTTTGGTTAAAGTGTAATTGTCCGAAGAATTTAAAAACACGTCAAATGAAAATGAAGCTTCAATATAGAATCAAATGTTTTGATTCGTTTCTCTTCAACAATTTAACAAAAGAAACTTTAGCGCGCCTTTGAGATTGTGATGATAGAATTTTTTAAAAATCCGACAACGGTTTCCACACTCGTTTTCAAAATCCGGCGAATCATCGTTGTATCAATCTAATGCCTATTTCTGAGCTCCAAATTTAGGCGCTTCATTTTTCGTGAAAAATAACGAGAATTTTAATGTAATTTGTGAATAATTTCCGAATAAATGACATTGTAAAGTGCAGTTATGAGAATATTATTCAGCCCATTGGTGAGCACGTTTTACCGATTGAGCAGAATGACGTCTGTAGCAGATTGGCGAACAACTATCCACATTTGACAGTGACTATCTTCAGCGGTAATCAATTTTATAAAGCCAGGTTGAATTGAATTGTTGTAGAAGCGTCATACCGACTGGAATCGGCCAATTGCTCAAACAAAGCGCACTTATTATCGGTGCTGCAGCCGTGGATAGCAAATTTAGAGCTTGTTGATCAGAATGTGGTGGAAGAAGCAGCTGAAGGTCCGCGCGGATGGGGTTCCGAAGAGGCCACGCAGTTGGTGCTCAACAATTTGCTCTACCTAACGGCGACGATGTCGATTGATTACGAGCGAGAGCTGGCGGATGTGTGGAGATCGCTCGCCATATCGTTCCCGGCGAATCTACCGGCAATCCTCAACTTTTTCTACACGGTCACATTGTTGTCGAATGAGTCGAGCTTGTTGGACGTGATGAAGAGGATATGTGTGCTCATGTCGAGGGTGGTGGGACCGAGATTGTCGTCGATTCTTTTGGAATGGCTCGCAACGTCGAATATTAGGGTAATTATTTTTTAAAATTGTGCTTAAGAAAGATCAGACACTGATTTTTCTGTGAATATTTACGAGGAAAATGGGCAATTGATTTTCCAAAAATTGTTCAGAAATAAATATTTTTCAGGATTCGAACAAAGCATTGCTGGAGAGATCTGAGATTCCCCCATATTATCGATGGAGGGACGAATCTGAGAGAACTGATCGAAGCGCTTCTCAGCCAGCGCGCGACGAATCGGAACCAGCTAAGGACGGCGTTCGTTTGTTGCCGATGCCGGCTTATGGTGGCCATTATTCGCCGTTGATTACGTTTTTGCCGCCGGTTGCACAATTGGTTCAGTTTTATACCAAGTAATGGATTAAAATAATTGATGGATTGGAATTTGATTAATTGAAGGAGTGAAGTGGCGCTTTTGCTCATTTGTGACATAATTCGAACGAAATGCTCCATGGATTGGACGGAATCGACGGTTTTATTGTTGCATGCGTCGGTGCTTAGATTGGATTCGCTGCGCCCTACACTTTGCCGACATGCAAGACAGACTATTATTAATATTATAATGCGATTTGTCGACAAATGCTTCATTTCGTTGGCGTCAACGATATTATTGAAGAATGAGGTAACATAAGAAATCGAGAATATTTGTTTAAGAACGTGAATGCTTTAAGATGATTAGCGAGAATTGGATTCAAGATGAGCCAACTGTCGGCGTATGCCGAGGCGAGTCGCCCTCATTCGCGAGAGCCACTGCGGATGAGTATCGTAATATGCTCAACACGTCGGCGTCGAAGTTGGCATCGACGTCGGATCTTTTATCGGCTATTATTTTCTGTCTCAGTGAGAGGTTTTTTTTAAATTTTTGAATTAAAAAAATGGAATGAAGAATTAGCTGGAAATTAATATTATTTGAGCCAAGTTGAGCCATTAAAAAATTAACTTTTTTCTAAATAAGTTACAGCTACAATTCCAGCTGTGTGTATCTATTAGGGGTTCCTTTAGATTAGCTATTATAAAAATGGCTCTGAATTTTGGTCCAAATTTAATCAAAACAATATATTCAATAGTTTATCAGATAGAAGATGTATGTGAAACGCCAAATTCAACGTAACGAAACATACGCGTATTAATACGGGTTTCATTGAATGTTTTAGATTATTAACCGCTACAATTTGGTGCTTTAACTTTACTTCTCCATAATAAACTAAAATATTGAAATAAAACGTTCACTTAGTTTCAATAAAACGTGTTAAATTTTGGAAAACCGACGTTTTCCGGTAACTGGTGAATCCAAACGCGTTGGTTGATTATTGGGGTTGAGGCAGAAAGTTTGTAGAGTTTTTATATTATTTTTTGTTTCACAACAATTTTCTTGTTGTTTGCCAAAGTGTATATATTTATCTGATAGCGGGTTTTCTGCTCTACAAAACTGTGTTTTTAGTTTGTTCTGAAATTTTAAATTTGCATCATTTTTCAGGCTTAGAAATTAACTATCCAAGAGAAAAAAATCAGCATTTTCGACATCTGAATCTTCTTCGCTTTTCATCGAAAGCGAAAAGCAGCAGAAGCCGCTCGTGAAATATGCAGTGTGTATGGATAAGGTGTCTTAGGCGTGTCTACTGCACAAAAATGGTTCGCAATGTTCAAAAATTGCGACTTTGATCTTGAAGACACGCCTCGAAGCGACAACCTGCAGAATCAGACAAAGAGCATCAGAAGGCACTATTTAAGGAAGATGGTCGCCAAACAAATCGTGAGTTGACCGAAAAAATGAACTGTGAACAAAAGACAATCCTTAATCATCATCATTTGATGGGATTTGCCGAAAAACGCGTGCCTGGATGCCTCATGAGCGCACAAAGAAAATCGCCATCAAATCGCAGCTCAACATCTCGCTCGCCATCGAGCAACATGCGGTCATAAACATCGATTTTCGTACCGAATGACTAAAGATGAAAATGGTGCCTGCACGTCAATCTGAAAATAAGAAAGGAGTGGGTGGCTCGAGGAGATACGCCAAATCCGAGAGTCAAGCAAGATCTTCACCCAAAAAAGACCATGATCTGGGTTTGATGGAACTTGGGAATTGCTCGAAAGTAACACCATGGTCAACAAGGACTTCTACGTTGCCCAGATCCGCCACGTAAATGAGGTTATTCAACTGAAAAGACGCGATCGACAAGGCCAAGTCATCTTGTTCCACGACAACGCCAGGGCGCATGTTTGCAAGTCGTCAAAACCGCCCTCCATGAGCTTGAAATGGAGGTTCTTCAGCATCCACCGTACTCTCCAGGCCTAGAGCCATCCGATTATCACCTTTTCCGCTCTCTGTCAAATTAAATGAGCATTCGATGGCGAAAATGGCCTCAAAAACTGGCTCAAAAACTTCTTCGACACCAGACCAGGCGATTTTTGGCGGAACGGCATCAACAAATTGATCGGGTGGTGGAAGGAAGTCGTAAACAGTAACGGCTAATTTATTATAATTATTGTTTTTTGTTCGAATAAACCTTTGTCAAAAAACTATACGAACTTATTCCTCAACCCAATACAAAACGCGCTTCGCCCACGGACAATGGAAATAAAAAGAATTTTAAATCAATTTTGGAATTCCTAACGAGCTCAAAGACGCAATCATGGAGACTACAAACGGCGGACTTGTCCAATTCGAGGTTCATGGAGAACTTATCGATGTTTTACTAGAACGAGGAGTGAGGCAAGGCGACTCAGCCTCACCGACACTCTTTGCCTACGGTCTGCAGATAATTCTTGACAAAGTCGACAGGAAAAGGATATCGAGCGAATCATGTATCGAAGATGGAATAATGATTGACGGGAGAAGTCTGGAACGTCTCGAGTTCGCCGACGATGTCGTCATCATTGGAAAAAGCTGCAACGAAATCGAGGATCGTCTGAATCTTCTCGTGGAGAAAAGCAGCCTTTGCGGCTTGGAGATCAACACAGGCAAAACCGTCATTCTCCACAACGACTACGCCACTTCAAGTCCAATCAGGTGCCAGGGTGAAATTTGCAGTTCAACCAGGGGGCTTCGATACCTGGGCAGCTGGATCTGCATCGACGGCTCGCTTGACGACGAAATAAAACGTAGGATCAAGTCTGCTTGGGCAGCGTTCTCAAAATGCAAACCACTGCTCCCGATGCTCGACAGCGACAAGAAAAAGAAGCTGATTTTGAAGAATGTGCTGCCCGCCATGCTATATAGCTCCGAAACATGGACTCCCACACGCGACCAGATCTGCCGACTTCAACGTTTCCTGAATGCACTCCTTTTCCACGCTGAGTGCAACGTTCCGATCGATATCGCCACCATTGTCGATAACAGGAAATTACAGTGGACCGGTCATGTCGCTCGACTGCCGCGCACGCGATGGACAAGGACTGTCACGGAATGGACACCGAGGGGTGCTCAGCGATCGAGAGGGCGACCCAAAGACAGGTGGGATAAGCGGTCAAGTGCGGGTTGCCGAATTTGTGGATCATGAATCAAGGACATGCACATCCGGAAGAAGAAGATTGGGAATGCTCCAGAAGTAAACGACGTGGTCTACATTGGCGAGATGCAGTCGTTCGAGATGGAGGGAGATAGTTCGCAACCGCTTATGCGGTTGATTCGAACTCCAAAGTAAAGTATCCAAAGTAATTATTTTAAAAAAATTACGGTACGATTATTATTACTATTTTGTATACAGTTAACATCTTTCTTCTCTCGTGAACGAAGAGTTTTTAGTTCGCGTGTGACGCATTAGGATTGACCAGTGGGTATTGTTGAATATATCATATTATGGGGGCCTTAACTGATCTGTATGGTGTCCTACGATGAAAATTACAATGAAATTTTATTAGAAACAAGCAGTATTATTCATTTTTAGGATGGAGTCACCAATATGGCCAAATGAGGACACGTCGCCACGGAATTGGAGATGCGCCAGCTCTGTTCCCTTATCACACACGATTCAATTGATTGTGAAGCTGCTGATGCCAAAACTGCCAATGATGGACGTTATTTGGACTCAGTTGGCGATGAAGATGGCATTGTCAACGTCGAGTCGGCATACGGCTGCCAGATGCTTTCAGATAGTCGCTGCTCTTCGCCAACCGCCGGGCCCCTGGATCCCATCGCTAATGTCGAGGCTCGTCGAAACAGTTGGAGAGATGCATGAGGAGACACAAGCTTATGTCACTGATTTGATGGTGTGTCTGATTGATTGCTGCGAGTTTATCTCGAATACGGCAACTGATGCGGAAATTCTGAAGCAGGCCAACTCGAGTCATATTCGATCGACGTCGTATACGCCGGCGCTGGTACGACAATCGGTGATTTGCTCGCGGGTTCAGCATCATGACAAAAAAAGTTTGTGGTTGGTGTGGAAAATATTGGGAAATTTTGTTTGGTTTTAAGGTGCTCGTTTATCACTGCTCGTTGCGGATCAAGATTCGTTTTGTGATGCGGAGGAGCCTGGATTACAGAGGAGCAAAAGCGCGGAGCAATTGGTGCCGAATGAATCTGAGGCGAACGAGGAAACACTGTCGAGGACGCAGATGTGCGCGATCGCGATCACATTGATGGAAAGTGCGATCGAGAACGAGTTCATACTGGCGCTTCATCTCCTCAACAAAGCGCTGGATGTCGGGCGGCGACAGAAGATTGAATGCCTGACGAAACTCGATAAAATGGTAGCGCAACTCGACTGGAAGAATTTTAATGGAATCGTGGCGCTGGTGACACGAGGTAATTGCTTGATGCGAACGCATGATAGCCAAAGAAAGCGAGGCTGTGAGTCGGGTGTTCGTGTCAAGATGTGGTTGACTGATACGATGATGAATGGTGACAGTTTGCAGGCGCGATTGTACCGTCAGCATATGAGGCGTCGATTCAAGCGATGGTTCGTCTGTGTGACGTGCTGACGGAAACGATAGTAGGAGGTTTGGGGGGAAATTTTGATGGATGGGGAGATGAGATGAACTTTTTGCGTGATTGTTTCAGGAACACAGGGAATAGCGCTGTTTGTGACGCACACGTTACCGTACTTGATGCTTAATTTTGAACAGCCGAATGACTTGTGCTTGGAGGCGGCGAATGTTATAGCGGTGGTAATTGGAAGGGAGGGTTGGGTATAAGTTTGTACTGTGAAGAGGAATTTGTAATATTAAGAAATCCAGCGAATTGAAAATATAAGATATGATTGAAGTCAGAAATTATCGCAAATATTTAAGATGGCTTACATTTTATATAGAATTATAGGTATGAAATGTTATCTGTTAAGGACAATTAGGGGGCTCCACTGCCACGAAGTACGGAAGTTCGCCGCAAATTGCAAAAGACCGCGCACCAATTGCAACAACCACGCATTTCACTTTTTATTTGTTTTTAAGCGTAACTTCTTCGAAGTTAATCATTCTAAACGGTTCCGAACAATAAAGTAAATCGAATTCGAAGAAGTTACGCTTAAAAAATAGAGAGTAATAAAACGTGAAAGACGTGTATGTTGCCATTGGCGGCGTACTTCATGGCAGTGGAGTGCTCCTGTAATAGAATTCACTATTTTAATGTGACAATAATAATGAGATAGTTTTATTCCTACTATTATACATCCTATTTATGTGGAAAATCGAATAATACGCGTCAATTGACAATTGTGATTTCACCAGCTTTCGAATTTTCTAAAATTTGGGTACGCCAAATGGAGCATTTAAACTGAAACCTCAGAAAACATGCTGAAATATAGTTATGCGTTCAGAGAAACAGTATTGTACATAGTTTAGAATGTTCATGACAAGTTTACGGGAAAAGTATTCTGAATATCATACGTGTAATGTTATGATATACATTTACACTAGCTGACAAAAGTTTTGTCACAAATGTTTTTTCGGGTTTAACATTTTTGTGACTTGACCAAATTGGCTGATTTTTTGATATGACAGATTCATATGGTTGTAGATTATTTTACAAATTCCCGCTTGTGATTACGATGATCCGTTTTACAGTGACATGCGTTTGTCGTAAAACGCGTAGCTCAAAGATATTACGCACTTTTCTTGCACTTCATTTTTTAATAATTTTTAAAGTTCAATTATATTTTTTTCATAATTTATTGAAAATAGCAGTAATTGGCAACATTTTAGAGATGACTCCACGTAAAGAAACTCCAATTGCCACCCGGCAAGCTGTTATCAATATGAGGGGAAAACGGAATGCGTGGTACCGAAATTGCCATGGTAATTTAAACCAAATTTTGCTACTATAACATTTTAAACACTGATTCACATAAAATATCAACAAATCAGCCAATTTGGTCAAGTCACAAAAAAGTTAAACCCGAAAAAACATTTGTGACAAAACTTTTGTCACCTAGTGTACATATTAGAAAATCGTCATTTCGATTTGGCGTGTTTGAGATTTTTGTGCCAGATTTTACACATTTCCCGGCAGTTTTTTTTAGCCAATAAGTTGAGAGCCCACTTTTACCATCTTAATTAGCGTACACGTCTTATTTGACGGTCTTTTTTATACAAACAAACGCGGGTAACTTGTAGAACATTTTAAATATTGTGATTTTATCTGATCAAATCTTTCTACCGCTGATTATTAATTTACAGTACAAACTTGAGCTTCTGACAAAGTTTGAAAATGATTGTTTATTCTTTTGATTTATTTCTAAGTGTTTTTTGACTAAAGTTTAGTTCATACTCGTATTATTTTTGCACTCCACTGTCAGGAAGCATGCCGCATGTTGCAAAAGACCGCGCACCAATTGAAATAAAAACCATTCCCCCTCACTTTTTTATTATTCTCTATTTAAACTTTATTATTAAAGCGCATCTTTTTCAAATTGCATTTACCTTCTGTTTAATAAGTTGTTCAAATTGAAGATATGCTTTGATAATTAATAAGTTTAAATAAAAAGTGAAGGGCGTGTTTTTCCTTCAATTGGTGCGCGATCTTTTGCAATATTCGGAATAGTTCGTGGCATTGGAGTGCATTTGAATTATAAACTATTGAAAACACTTTACAGTATTGCGACGAAGCTGTGAAGAAGCAGCCATCGGCTCCCGCTGATCATCCATTTACTCACTTGTCGACGGTGATGCGACAATACCAGATGAAGGCATTTACGAAAGACACGCAACAATTTATCAAATGCGTGCTTCAATACATTTGTGATGGTTGCATAAACCTCGACGCGGACTTGCTTCTTTGTCTACTATCCGAGGTATTGTTGTCAATGAGCAATTCATGGCATAACTATGTTGTTAAGATGCTTGATCGTGGATGGTCGTCGCTTTATTCATTCATTCTGAATATGATAAATCTACTACTGCAGCATAATCACACGATAACACCATTGCTCATCAATGCGCAGGTATTTTTGAGGAACGCGCCGGTGGAATTCATTGTCTCTCGTGTCCCTGACTCGCAAAATAATCGAAACGGTGGCAAGTGCGGCGAAGATTTAGTGTGAACTAGTGACTTATTAAAGGATTTAAAATGGTTTTGTGATGGTTAAAGGACAATGGAAGTGGCAAGGAGGAGCAATTAAGATGGTGTTGTTGAAATGATGCCGCCTTGTGCGAATAGAGAACCGATCGATCGTCATTAAGCTGTTAATGACTCGATTATGGCGCGTGTGCGACAGTTTTTATGATGCGTTTGCGAGCAACGGGTGGACGTGGGGGGAGGTAGAGCTTGTTTTTGGTTATTATTAAAGGGATTATTGACAGAATACGGAATGAAGATAATGAGATTATGATGGTTTTTATGGGAAGAGTGTTGTTTCATTTGGATTTGAACATTTTGCGGTTGAAATGAGGGGTGCTACAAGGAATCTTAAACAACAAAAAACGTGGATAAAAACCGAAGCTGTAAAAGAGGATATCAGAAAAGCATTTCTAATGTCTAAATATGAGTTTTTAAGATAGTTTAAGACAAAAATGGTAAAATTACGTGAAATTTTCAAAACAAAGCTATAGGAAATGTGATCAGTGTTGTGCTGAATTGCGCTGAATTCTGTTAAAAATTGAATGTGTCGACTTGTACAAGAGCGGAATATTGAATGTAGTTTATTCAGAATAATAACAGCCTTAGTAGCGGAATAAAGGAATAACTAAGCCATTAACAATAATAAGTTTTGTAGTTCTGTAAAGAATCGGCTTTGGGCGTTACCGTTATCGTACACCCCTAGTTCAGGTTCCCACCGTTCAAGGAACCAAAGGGGGATCATCGTCGTAACAGTGCCTGCGCCCGGGAGCCGACCTGTCAGCCGCGAGTAAGCAGCTCTTTTGTGAGCACAAACTCAATTCCCTTTCCTCATCATGCTCTCCTGGCTCGGATAGTCGGTCATCGTCATATGTGATTGGACTAATCGTTGAGTATGCAGGCTCGCCATAGAATGAGCTCAGTAATCAATTCACTAGCCGTCAAAACGAGATAGTAATTTTACTATAGCGGTTGGCGTACGCTTTAGTGACTGTTTAGTGTGGTTGTAGTACCCGTGAATATAGGTTGTGGCGAGAAACTCCGCTATGCGTGTCTGGTGCCGCATAGAGGAACTTCCCTGTAAGAGTTTTGAAAGGAATGGCGTCTTTTGGGCGATACCGTTATCCTACACCCCTAGTTCAGGATCCCACCGTTCAAGGAACCAAAGGGGGATCATCGTCGTAACAGTGCCTGCGCCCGGGGGCTGACCTGTCAGCAGAGTGTAAGCAGCTCTTCTGTGAGCACAAACTCAATTCCCTTTCCTCATCATTCTCTCCTGACTCGGATAGTCGGTCATCGTCAGAAATGATCATCATCATGTGGTTCTGTTTTTTCTCCCAAAATAACACTTTTCTATAGAGCTTCCAAATGCCAAGGCCGTCCGTCTTGTGCCTTGTTGTTCACTAGTCAAAGACCCGCGTCGCGCCGTCGACAGCATTTACGGGAAATCCAGAAAAATACTCTTGCAAAATTTTTTTTACGTGGATTTTGAGAAAATCGCAATTCTCGGTATTTGCAAAGCACTATTACACAAAAATATTATCTAGTCACGTAACTGCGACACGGCATTAATTTTTAAGTATTGAACTTTTCAAAGATCGGTACCTATTGGAAGAGGAAGAAATGATGGCACACATTGAAGAGAAAGAAATAGAAACTTACTTCCAAATGAGACCATTTATTTTTCTCTTTCATTAGGCATCGATCTTTGAAAGCGACAATAATACACGATATTGTTTTTGTAAATATGAAAAATTACGTCAAACACTATTTCACTTCACTGCCACAATCACTGCAAAAAGGTGTGGACAAATTTCAAAAACCACGCCTTTCAATTTTTATTTAAATTCTTTTTTTAAGCATTCTAGAACTTTAAAACAAATTGAAAAAGATTAATTAATAATTCTAAACGATTATAAGCTAAAAAGTAAATAAAAAAATAAAGAATTTAAATAAAAAATGAATGAAGGGCGTAGTTTTTTTTTTGGTAATTTGTGCACACTTTTTTTTGCAAGATGCGCAGTATTGGAGTTCTATCTTGATATATTAAAAAAAGCCGATTTAATTCACGTTGGAAATGTTTACAGATTTTACAAGAATTTCGGATTTTCAATTTTGATTCCGTATTCCGAAAATCCGTTCATCTATGTACGAGTATTAGATTATTATTATTATCACACCAAATTGAATGGATAAGTTGGGGGCTCAGAAATCATGCTTATTTTGAAAATTTCGGTAAGAAGCGTATGTTTTTAGATAGTTTTAGACGGGCTTGAAAAGATGACGTATAAAGTTATATGAAAATAATACGTGTAAATTAGTGATACACGTTTAAATTATTGAAAAATATTAATTTCGATTTGGCGTATTATTATTATTATTTTACCTAATCGTTTATTTTCTTCCATGTTATTTTGATTGATTCCAAAGAAGTATTGTTCTCATGAGATTAGAATCTTTAAAAGAGCCATCTATCTTTTATTCAGCCACATTAACTTTTTTTTGTTTACGTTGGAAGAATTATATAATTGCCGAATGCTAAACGATTACTGCATAATTTGGGATTAATTGGTTTCTATTTGAGACGGTCATTTGGGTTGGTATTTATTTTTTCGCGCGTTTGAAAAGAAACTTGAAAAGAACAACACTTCGCCACCTTTTGTTAGCATTGACAGTTTCTATTGGGTCTCATAATTTTGATTTGATGGGTGTAAGGAATGCCGAGTCGGCAATTAACTACAGTAGGCTGTAATTATTTAATTTGGCAACAACACAATGGGGGCATCGATGATGTTGCTAAATGATGATCGTATTCCCATGAAACTGAGATGTTGGCAGATGATAAGATGTTGTTTGATATGGCAAAAGTGTATTATGAATGGATTACAAAAGGAAATTAATAAAAGCAATCATGATAATTAGTTAATTATAGGTGGATAATAATTACAGTTTGATTCAATTTTGCAGTCAATATTTTATTGATGTATTTTTATCGTCAAATCCATCTCACCTTGTGTTTGTGTTGGTTTGATGGCGACTGAATGACGGACGGTTGAATTTATTACCCGATTAAGCTATAAATTTGAGATTGTTTGAACGAGTTGATTTGGGCCAATTAAATATGGAGTTAATTGAAAGTCGGCTGTGTAAGAGGGCGAATAGGAGTGAGATGTTATGTGGAATTTGAGCTTCATAGGCATATGGTCCGCGAGTCGGGTTCAAACCTAATCGGATTAGTTGAACAATTGAACATTGCTGCGCATGCACAATAGAGCAATAAAAATATTGATGAAAACGGATGGATTAAGAGGGCTAGGATGTTTAATGTCGGTCGGGTTGATGGAGACAATGGAGGACGTGCGTTTGACGGCTAGTGAATTGATTGACGGCTTGCAGGTGATTCGGAATATTGCCAAGCATCTACAGGGTGCGCACTGGCAGGACGCGTCTGTCATCTATAAGGTGATTGTGGAAAAGTGGAGGAACGATGACGACGTTCGCGCCGAGTTTGGAATGGACGTGGAGATGACGATGGTTCAGCAGTCGCAGCAGGAATGCGGCGGCGGAAGCCCGAAGATGCTGCGCAAGCCGGCGATAGAGGCGAGCGCGTCGTTGAGGAGGCAGCCGCCGGCGCACGTGCGGGTCAGAGACCACCTGGTTGGCATATTGTCGGCGTCGGGGCTCCGCATTGGACTGCCGTCGTCCTCGTCGCTGGTGTTCTCGAGGTCAGACCTGGGAAGCAAGTCGTCGTCGACGGAAAGGATATGCGCCTCGTCGCAAGAAGTCGCCTCGACGATATCTCTGCCAGATCCGTCGCAGAGTGGAGTCACCGACTCGTTCCCGAGGGTCTTCAAAGAGTTTGACTTCCTCGAGGCCGAGCATGACAGTGTTAGCGAGACGACGGATAGTTGCTTCGGATGGTTGTCGACGATGAGGCCGACCAGGGAAGAAGAGAAGAAGGAGGCGGCTCCAGCGGATGATGATGAAGAAGAAGAGGAGGAGGACGATGGTTTGGAGCAGAGTGCGGCGGGCGAGGATGAAGATGATAAAACGCCGTGTCCTTCGGATTCGGACGAAGATCGGGAGGATGAGGTGAGGAGCCGACTAACGGATACAATGGTGTCAACGTCTTCGCAACATTGTGGATCCGAGAGGAGATTGGAAGAGGAAGAAGAGGAGGAAGAGGATGACGGTTCTTCGTCGGTGTGCGGGGCTTACAGCACGGCCTCGATATTGGCATCTGAGTACTATCCGAACAGGCCGAGGACGCTTCGGATCCAGTGCTCGAATCATTTGGACGCGAAGGTGGAACGGGAGTTTGGAATGTTGATGGATGAGATCAATGCGTCGATGGACCCGACTGCGATTTTATTGGCGACGCAGTTGTATAAGGCTTGCTGTCAGACGGTTTGCGGATTGTTGCGCGACGCGACGCATTTGACGACGAATCGCAGCTTATCGAAGAGTTTTGCGTCGGCACAGGAAGCGCTCTGCAATATATTGGACGTGCCGTATTTGTTTGCGACAGAGCAGTTTGTAAGTTTTTTTTGGAAATTGAAATGTTTCGCTGGAATCTAAAATTGCAATTATGTAAGGAAGATTGGTCTTAAATTTAAAATGTATATTTTAATATGAAAAATGTTTTGCCCAGAAAGCGTGATCTTTTCCAATATTTTGAGATATATGAAGATGTGAATGACGCTTAAATATCGGAAAATTGATACTTTAGGATTTCGATGAGCAACTGAAAATTGATAAATAGAATTTTAAAATATAATTTATGACAAATTTTCAAAAAAATTTCTTCACTTTTATCTTTTTTAAACATATCACCCGCAACGGTTGCCTGATTTATTATGTTGAAGCTTAATTTACAAAGTGAAGGTTTTATTTTGCGGATATCTGTAATAAAGTTCAAACTATTCAGAACAGTCCACGAGCATAATGTGATTTAATTTCGTGAAATCGGTCTAATAAAAGTTGCAGCATTTTTAAAGTTAATATATGAGAATTAATTTGCATGTAAGAATAGAAAAACCTATATTTTAGTGCATAGCATTTTCGAAAGTTGAAAAAAAAAACTCTTAAATTGGCACGACCCTCATAAATAATATTTTTAATCACCCTATTCTTATTACAATTCATTATTTAAGCTTTTTCTAATAAAATCGAGGAACACGTCGTAATAAACTACAAAAAAAATTTTCCAGCTTCGCAACTCATCTCTTGCACAACGGCTTAAATTGTCACTAAACGAGCTTAAAGAACACTGGGAGACGTTTGCGGAAAGACGCGATCAATGCCAGAAGGTATGGTTGGCCTAGTCGGCACTGGGAGGGTTGAAAGATTGAATAGGTGTTCAAATGACCGTGAACACGATTGTTATGTTAAATGAGATAGTCATCAGAAGGCTGCACAACAAGTGTGTCCGGTGTGATGAGCGAGTGAGTGATGACGAACGGACGTTGTCAATGATGGCATGTCAAGATAACATGAATCGAACAAACAAATAAATAAACAGGAACACCGAATTCACCTGAACATTGCGTTTTGCAGATTATCAACTCATTGAGGTCGGCTCACAAGCTCACCTCGCTGGGAGGCTCCGCGTCGTCTTTGAATCATTTGGCATCGGTACGAGGGGAGGGGAGCATGAATGATGGCTGGTCGATGATACTGAAATTGTTTAGGAAATTGACGCCGGAAAAGTGCTCAACAAGCTCGTGTTCCAAGTGATGCTGATGAGCGACGCACTGAAAGGCATGGCGGACACGGTGAAGCAGTCGACGGGTTCACAGGTACCGTAGTATGTATTTGGAGGCAATGAGGCGTCAAACTCGACGGCAGCTTGTCACTTTGTTGTTTTTATGTGTGTGTTGTTGCTTACTTTGGGTATTAAATAAGCGGAAAGTAATAATGGAGTTGTCAGAATGGCGGGGAGGATGTTAGAAATATAATAATAATAACAATAATAATAATAATAATGGGGACTGAAAACGAGACTCGGAAGGCAGTTGACGTTTGTTTTGTGCTGCTGGCTGTCGTTGACGACAACACGCTGAATGATTGATGAGACGGAATCGGGGTGTCAAATGAGAAGCGAGAGTACGGTAGGTTGTCATAATTTCTGTTTTGTTCTCCCCTCCGACTTTTACTAATGTGCATTAGGTTTGTTGTGTATATGTTTTTTTCTGTTTTGTTTTTTATGGTGTCGTAAAAATGCATAGCAACGAGACGGGGGATTGATTGCAGACGTACTCGTTGTCGCCGGCAATTCTCGAACATCACCGTGAGTTGTTGATGTGTGTGGAAAAGGAGGACGTCGGGGAAAAAGAGGTGGGACTCGGGCAGCATTCGCCAGACACGTTGGTACTGTTGTTGGCGAATAAAAGATATGCGCAGGCGCTGAAAGCTGTGAGACTGTTGAGGTTCGTTTGGGATGAGAGGGAAACAGGAGCCTTGATTTTGCTGAAGAAGCGAATACGATTTTCGTTAAGCTATGCTCTGATCTTTGTGATACTGTTAATTATAAACCGTTATACTACAAGTATGGACATATTTAATCTTATGCAAGGAACGTATGACTTAGAAAATCACATTTCACAGGGTAGATTCCAGTGGTATTCATGACGAAATTTAATTAAAATTATTTGAGCACGCCAAATCGAAAAAAATGTTATTTAAATATTTAAACATGCATTAATATTTTACACGTATTATATTAATATAATTAGATGCGTCATTGTTACTAGCACCTCTTAAACTATCTAAAAACATCCGCCGAAGTTTGCAAAATGAGCACTTTTTTGAGCCCCCAACTTAACCATTCAATTTGGTGTTTGAGTTTCTCATCATAAATGAAGGATAAAAATAATAAAATATCGATTAATAACCCGATTTGTTTCATTGGAGTATAGATAATACAACATCCATGCTAAATTACTAAATTAACATAACGAATTTTCCTATTTTGAAACGAACGAATCTCGCAGATTTGAATAAAACTGTAAATTTTCATATATACTTAAAATACAGAGTATTATTTGAGCATTTATTTGATCATTTTAATTGGTATGCGACAAATGAAATTTATTTTTCATATGAACTCCAGTTAATTGATGGAAAATCATTGATATATTACATTTCTATGAAAATGTATGCAAGAAATACTATTAGAAATTAAAAATTGATTTAAAATATATATAATTGACTGGAAAATGTAGTTTATCGATAATTTTCCATCACCGTTAACACACCAACTTGAACGCTAATATAACGAGCTCAGAAAACGTGCTCAAATCTAATGTTTTGTAAGTAGATTTTGAGGAGAATCTGGCAAATTGGCGTAAAGTGCACGTCAAAGTTGTAAGAAATGCGTAAAAATTGGAAAATCATCATTTCAATTTGACGTGCCGTTAAATATTTGTTAAATGATTTATCCACACTTTAAGCGTCAAGTCTTTTCTTGCATATGGCATCAGATATCAGCCGGATAGGTTGAATTTATCTACGTGGGCATTCTATAAACAAAACACGGCAAAATTTTTCCCTAAGATTTCTTTTGGCCTATTATAGAAGTTAATAAATTGTATTTGCAAACATTAGTGGTATCTAAGGCAAGCTAAAGGAAAATGACGATTTTGAAATATTTAAAAGCATCGTATATGCACACCAAGTTAAAGTTGCTTTTACCGTCGTGGTGTTAATTCATAAATTTTAAGGCCACGTGTATATTTATAGCTCTTTCTTATTTATTCCATTTAGTTAAATATTTTCAAGCATTGTGACGTTAATTGATGGGCGGTTCAATATTATTAAATCAACAAAAAACACATGTTAACCCAGTAAATTCGAAAAAACAACGTAGACTAAAATTTACAAAGCCACGACACAATTCAGAATAATTTTCTATGCACGTATATGTTAGAAACTAGAAATTTTACCGGATTCTCTCGAAATATCTATGGAGGTTTAACTTTTTAAGAAGTTTTAGTTTTGAGAGAATTTCTGAGCTCCTGGTTTGACGAATTCATTTAACGTGTGAAAGTTAGATATTGTCTTTAATAGATAAATATTAATATTAGAAAATAAATTGAAAATATACATAAAACCAACGTTCAAGAAGAAAGTATTTTTCTAATCTTCAATAGTATTATCATAGTCACAGCGAAGAACAGTTGAGAAATTAATTGATATAACACCAACATGTGTTTTATGTTATTTATGAATGTAGCTTTTGTTGGAAAATATGATTACGTGAGATTGAAATATATGAAAGACCGCGAAACATTTTAAAAAAGTGTTGTCATTAGAAGCTCTCAGAATAGTAGAAAATAGCACGTTTAGCTACGTGAATGTTGTAATTATAAAATTGTTTTGGATGATATTAGAGAATCACGATATTGATCGTTTCAATTTATTGCTAGAATGGATCGATATTAAAAAATATTTTGTCAATAGCACGCCAACTGAATTTGTAAAAACAGTTACTCATTTAAGAAGCTCGGTATTTTAGATATTTTAAGAAAATAAAAACAAATTAACGATAAAATTGATTTAAAGTTTACATGTGAAAATGTGCAGTAGGTGTTTAAAAATCGAAAAATCGTAGTTTTCAATTGGTTTTCACTAGTTATTTATATTCTCTATATTTAGACGATTATGGGGCTTAAAATTTGTATATCTTTGTTGTGTAACCACTTGCATTGTTTGAGACTTAAACGTGCAAAGAAAGATCCATCTCAATTATTCTAATTTGCTTCGGGTTAAATTAAGTTTTGAAAACAATTATAAAGACATATAAGCGTTTAAAGAAATCTAATTGGAAACGAATCGAATTTATCAAGATGTTTTATAGAGCGGCGTATGGTGATGAATATGGATGCTGTGAGACGGTTGACGTGGATGTCCTTTTGCTGTTATATTGTCGAAGTCATTCATTGAAGGCTTGGGCGTTGGTTGGAGCGTCGGAAGAGGTTTTGAACGATAGCTAATGTTGTTTTAGAATATATAAGTTTTTGAAGGAAATATCGACTCAAACGGAGCTGATTCGTGAAGTGAATGCGGAAATGGCATCAGCGGTGCGCAGATGTCAACAACCGACGACGCCAGGGAGCACAACAGCACCGTCAATATCGGAATCATTTGCGAAGCTCTCGACAGAATCATAAATGTACAAAAGATGTGTAGTTGAATTATTTCTTATTAGCAACATGAGAAATACAATTATTAAAGTTGAAAAAACATACAAAAAACAATGAAAAAATAATAAATTATTAATAAAATCTATTACAACACACAAATTATCACTAATTAGTTTTATTTCATAAAATATATATTAAATATGTACTCTTTATCACTGGGAATGTATTCTAAAAATGTGCTGTGAAGGGTTTTGATAGTAAAACGTTTTTGGGGTGTGATGGAGAAGAATCGTGGGCCCGCATTGATCAAGACTGTGTTTGCTTCTTATTAAATATCTAATATGGGTTCAAATATACAGTGGATTGAGACCATTAGGAAGATGAGAAAGTCTATGAGGTAGTGGAGAATGGAACAGTTGGCTGGCGTGTCACGGCTTGGCGAGCAGATCGGACACGTCGAAGCCGCCCTTCTTGGGAGTTGTCGACGCCGAATTGGAGCCGAGCTTGCCCATCGCCGCATTCGACGAGGCGGAAGCGGCGGCGGCCGCCGCGGCTAACAGCTGGTTCTGGAAGAAGGCTGCTAGTTGCCACTGACTGAGCATGTCCATCGAATAGTCGGGGAATGAGGGCGGCGGCGGCGGTCGGCTGGGCGTCTCGAGCCGCGCGCGCTTTAAAAGCGGCTCGTCGTCCTCGGAAGCCGACTCGGACGGGTGGGGAGAATGGGTGGGAAGGGATGAGGATTTGCCCGAAGGGCTGTCGCCGTCGGCACTGGCGGCGGTCCGGCTCAGCTGGCGCTTCTTTTCACGTTTCCCGGCGCCCGCATCACGGAAGCCTTTTGCGAATGGGTTGTGATCGATTTTGAGTTGCGTCACCTTGAGAAAAAGAATGTTGAGAATGATTGGATGGTTGCTAGATAGTTTACCTTCTCATTTTGATAAGCGGTAACGGCGATGAACTCGGTCTCGCGGAAGACGAACGTTCTGAACGTGCAATATGGAAGATTGCGGATGTCAGAACAACGCACAACATGCAGCCTCGGTTGGTATTTGTGCATCGAGTTGAGGATGGTCTGCAATCAGCAAAATAATAATCTGCGGAAATCTCCCAAATTTGCATTTAAATTCGACTTTTCTCGAGTGTCTCAATTGTTGTGTGGTGCGCGAAATCGGATCGGATTTCAGATTTGTCCCATCTTTGTTTTTGTCATCCGAAACCAACCCGACGGCTTTAGAAATAATTCTTCCACACAAAGTCACACACACACACACACGAATTTTTATTATTATCATTGTTCAATCAATATGAAACCAAAAAAATAGTGAGTGAAACGAATAGGAGAAAAGAGATTCAAGAGACCCGATAGTTGTCAATAGGCTACCGTAAAAAAAGGATGAAAAATGACTCACATATCCGTGCTTATCCGATATATTGTTGGTGAGTTTGAGCTTGTGAAAATTGGCACCTTTTGCCATCCAATGCTCACCGGTCGCCGGCGAGTCCGGATGAATGTACATCCGTTTCGGCATTTCGGGATCGGCTTTGCCGGCCACCATCCAGCGGCTGTTGTTAAACTTGTAACGGCACTCATCCGCTGGCACCAAGTCCATTAAAAGAATGTACTTGCTCTTCTTGTCCAAACCACTTAACCGAACGCGGTACGCCGGGAAAATGCGTCTAAAAAATGATTGAAATGAGTGTTGGAAGGCAAGAGAGCAGCGCCTACCGTCCGCTCTTGGTGATCACCATCTCGGTGCCGCACTGTGAAAACTCCTGCCACAACTCTTTATCATCGAGCTCCACCTTGGGATCGTCATTGACGCCGTCGTCCTCGGGCGGCGGCGGCACGGCCGGTCCCGCGCCAAACTCGGGCGGCAACAACGGCAAACCGGCGGCCGGACCACCTCCAGCGCCGCCGTTGCTCGCCGCAGCCGCCATGAACGGAAACAAAGCCAGCTCCGGTCGCAATTGGAACGGAAACGCCATTCGAGCGTTATCGACGGCCGTTTGCGCGTTTACCAGAATGTTCTGCACCGAAAAACAAGCGAGATTTAATCCAAACTGTGATAAAGGCAAAGATAAAAAGCAAAAGCACAAAAGGAAATAAGATTAGAAGCAAAAAAAATGACGAGAATATCAAGAGCGGCTTCAACAAGTCTGTCAATCGGTCGGGTTTGGTTCGTTGTTATTATTATTGTTGTTGTTGTTGCTTCGTCAATGCGAGAGAGAGAGAATGTGTGTGTATGGTGACCACGCCCATTCGGACAGCTCTGATTGGCCAACTCCCCCCGACCGGCGTGGGTTCACCTACCAATCGAGACATAAGCACACCAAAATGGAGTGTGCGAAGACTCGCTGGAGGAGGGAACAATCAGGAAAGGGGGGCGACGTGTGCGCGTAAAAATGGGCGTGGCCTTCGCGCCGTTGGTGTCGTTTTTCTCCCCTCCAGCCGTCGACTTGGTCGTCGTTGTCGTCAAAACCACTCGACTCTTCCATTGATACTGTAAAAAATCAATAAATAATCCTCTTTGCTTTTGCTTTTTTCAAAGTGTGCATTTTGACAAGTTTTTTCTTCGTTCACGGGACACTTGTGTGTCTCACTATCTTTCCTGTGCTCATTGATAATCAAACTAACAAATTTATTCCTCATAACAATCAATCAACAAACAACAGAAAATAGCAGCAAAATATAAGTAAACAAGCGAACAATTTGATTATTGCTGAACTTGGTCTTCTCCGAGATGGCGAATTGTTGACAGCTGCGGATCGACGTCCATTTCCGATTCGTACCTGATCAGAATACCAATGAGCGCGTGCAGAGTGTGCTCCTGTTGCGACGTCAGCACCATCGCCTTCTCTTGTTTTTCGCCGCCAGTTTCTCCCGATTTATCCAGCTCGCGCATCGCCGCATACACTCCTTTTTCTCTCAGATATTCTCTTCCACGTTTCGTCGCGCACATCTGCAAACCAAATTCATTTATTCTTCCTTCATTCTTCCCATTTTACCTGAAACAGCGCCTCCACGAGCTTTTGACGCACATCTGCACTCTCATCACGCTTCTTCTCATAATACTGAACACCAATCGGCAGCTTCATCGTCTCTTCCTCGTCCAACTCATCATCAACGTCCATTAAGGGTGCCAGAACCGCGCACAGATAATCATCGCCGCCGCCAACCAGCTTCTCGTGCAATCCTGCAAATACAGTAGTCAGTGCTCTTCATGTTTTTCTTTTTGGTTCGTTTCCATCCGCCACCCCACAATAACATCCCTGTAGCCAATTTGCTCTCAATTAACAACTTGATTACACTTCTCTCCAGGGACTATCCGAAAAACAATTTTCTGCTTACATGGGCGCTCGAAACAAAAACATTCACCAAGATTAGTAGATTTGGATAAGTTCATTCAACGGGACCCCACACCATGCCTGTTTATTTTATCGATAACAACGATTTTATGACAGCCATTAAATATTCAATTGACAACATTATTCTTGCCAATTTGTTTTCATTACACAATTCACCTCGTGTCTTCATCAAAATGTTTAATGACCACCACCATCAATATGCACTTTATCTAGAAATCCCTCTTATAAGCTCACTTCTCAATCGAATAAATAAAATGTTTATTGTTATCTTTTATGTCTACCTATTTATACATTTCTACAATTCAGACTATAAATTAAATTACAATTTAAAAAAAATCTTGCTTGAAATCCGACCAAAATATTATTAAGCCAATCTAAAATTGTTCAAAATAAACTTCAGTTCCATAGAGCATTTCAAAATCAAAATAAAAAATTCTTTATATATAACGTTTTTCCTGTGTTTGTCTAGTTTTTCCGCATGTATGTTTTATGTACAATCTGCGTTCAAAATTTATTTTTAGAAAATTCTAACGACTCGTATATTATTATGCTTAATTTAGTGTTTAATTTCACATATGTAGCGTATTTTATTAAATATCCACCCAACTATTTATTTATGTTTCTTTAATCTACAGTAAATTGTTGATATTATAGCAAACTGGTTCGATATACCACTCATCATTAAAATGAAACATGCCAACATGCCACTTTTGCAATATTTTCAATATTTCAATTAACCTAACACTCATTTACAAACATTTCGTAAACACCGAAACAAATTAAATGCTGGAACAGAAAGCTCAAAGCCGTATGCAAGAAATTTGTAGATAACGTTAAATTGAAATCACTTTTAACGGATAAAAGATTAACGGCAAAATAGTAATTAAAATTGTGGGCGGTAAAAAATATTTTGTTAAAATTTATTTGAATATTCTCTATGAAAGTAATCATTGGAATATTTCACTATCTATAATGATCAATCTGAGAGTAAAAATTAAGAAAAATTGAAAAAATATATAACAAACTGAAAAGTTACGTTAAATCAAGGATATATCTACGTCTTATAGTAGGTAAGAGTTAAACGCAGAGTTGAGAGTTATAGTTAAGAGTTAAAGAGTCATCATGAAGATTTAAACAATATTTATTTCATACATTTTGTCGCTTTAAAATTGCATTTTTCTACGTTCTTGAATACAGCTTCAGATTTAATATATAGTAAATACACGCCAAATGAAGTGTTTAAGTTGGGAGCTCAGAAAATATGGTCATTTATAGTTATTCAGTAAAATAAACGCTGTTATCCATAGTTTAGAATGATCTTGACAAATTTGAGTAAAAAATATTCTGAAATTAATACGTGTAATTTTCTAATACTCATTTAAATATTAGAAAATCTTCCTTTTGGCGTATAAATATAATAAAACTTTTAACATATTGGCTTGAAAACTAGTTAATTTAAAAGTTTTCAAGACTTTATTAAACATTATAAAATGCTCATATTCATTTGGTTTACGTGTATACTTCATTCCGTTTTTCTGATAAACATTATCGTTATATCAGATATTTTTTATAAATATAATTATACTTTTCTAGGAATAAATAATCTTAAACGATTATTTTCACTGATACAATTATAATATCGTCAAAATTCGACAACGATTGTATGATTTTTATCGTATTATTTTTAAATGATCGCATTTCAGGGTTGTCTGTCTAACAGTCTACGTCGTTTCTTTTCACAATAATAATTTTACATACTCTGTAATAACTCAAAAAAACATAATAAGAACAATTTTGATAAAAAAATTTATTTTCTTTTTTTTTCGTTTAATACTACCACACGTCAAATGGAAATAATGTTTTCCCGATATTTCTGCGCGTCTTAGAACTTTCACGTGAAAATTACAGAAACATAGTTAAAGTCATTTTGTCAGCTTTTTCTTAAACTATCGAAAAAAACTAATATATTCCTAAAATATTCGATTTCAGCACGTTTTCTGAGCTCGTTGGCGTGCTACCAAGTTGCATAGCAAAACAATAAAATACAAATTATCCATAAAACTCATACATATTTTAATACTAACGTTATTTCTTTAATACTCACGCAAACTGAATCTTCCTTTATATGCAATACAGGAATCTAATTCACACTTAATTTAATAATCTTAAATTGGTCCCATTATAATCGTACACACGGCAAATGACGAATTTTTAAACTTGTATGGAAATTTTTAGGTTTTTATTAAAAAATTTGAAAGACAATTTAAATGGTCTCGTCTTAAACTATCTAAAAATATTAATAAATTCCTAAAAGAGTAGATTTGAGCAAGTTTAATGAGCGACAAATTAAATATAAAACGGAAAATTCAGAGAATATAGTTCTTCGGTATGATTACTTATATACTAATTCCTGTCAAGATAACTTGAAAATTATTCTGTAATTAACACGTGTCTGTCAACTACTGGAAAATTTTCGTCTTTAATTTTTAGATTTTTGGTTTCATCTTCATATAATTGTCATTGACGTTTTGGTATAAATTTAGTTAATATATCGTCAAGTTTAATTTTTTCTAGTAAAAAGTATATATATGTAAGAAATGCTTTAACCTTTTGCAACTAAACTTTATCTCATGAATAAATTCTTCTAAACAAAAAATTTCTTCTAATGATTCATCTAAACATTATCTCTAAATTTTCAGCAAGAAAAAACTCCTCTCCCAACTTCTGAGCCCAATGTGTCCTAGGCAACAACATTTCGAAACCAATTTGATACTCAAAACCGACAAATTCGCCCGAATCTGAAACCATCATTTTCCTCTCAGCCTCATCTATAATTCTTTTCATCACCAAAAACTAATTCAATTTTGGTGGTGTCTTCTTGTTCTAGAGTAATTCGACGCCACATGTTGTTGGTTTCACGAGCTCTCCCCTCTCTTCGGCTTCAAATAAATTATACAACATTTCTGTTGTTTGTCACAATTTATTACTTCCACTACCATCATTATTATCGTTGTTATTATTATTATTATTATTATTATTAAAACCTCCCTTAATTATGAACTTCTACCGATTGCTATCATTACCCACTATCATTGACGGTTCGCAACAAAAAGCAGGTGTGTCTTCTTTGATAATCGAAAAGAAGCAGCCGCAAAAATGCCACTAATTAACATATGTATGTTGATATACTTGTCATGTTTACCACCACCGTTCTTTTTGCAAGCTCTTCTCGCTCGTAAATCAAATACTCTCGCCGGTGTTGGACTGCCTCAAAAACAGGTGATTCATTTACTACGCTTTTAACACCGCAACAATCCACTAATGATACCCCCGATGCCTCCCATCATGTCATTCATCATTAAAACAAGACAACTACAACTGTGTTGGTCGACAAGTGTCGGGAGCAGAAGCTGCTCAACACATTTTGCGCTCCTCTCGCCGCACGACTTGCAACAAGTGATAAGATGGGGGCAAACAATCTTTCGACAACGCAAAACACTCGTCTATTAAAAAACAACTCAAACAAGACAAAAAAACACACACTCATAAACATATCTCATTGGTGTCCCCCGTCCAGGGTGGCTCATTTACCGTATCTCTTAAAAATGTGTCAAACAAAATAGAACAAAAAACGCACACATAAAAACGACCGACATGCATCAACAATTGCTCAATAGTCTTCAATTGAGTGAGAAATTTGACGCAAAAGCTGTAAATCGAATATTCTTGGCGCCTCTAAACGCCTTTTTTTGCGCCAAATGTCATAACGAAAAAACAAGCTCCAAAAACAAAAGAAGCATTTGCGTGTGCAGGGAGAAACAATGAGCAAGAGTAGAAGAAGCTCATCAACTTTCTGTGCTCGTTTAACCAACAACTTCCGTTCGCCATCAAACACAAAATATAATGATCTATTGGCCTTCCAGACCCCCCAAATACATCATCAATCTGCTGCCAAATACTCAAAGTCAAACACTTGACACCATCCCCAGCGTTTAACCCATTTAAAGGCTTCATTATGGCGGCAGTGTCAATCACGATCAAATTATTTCAATTGCAAATCAAAATGAGTAAATACCGTAGTGCCTCCCTTAAAAAAGCCTAATTACCACTTTTATTTAGTCTGAGTAATATAGGATTTCATCCAATATGATGATTTCAGTCACTTTTAGTGACAGTTTTCATATAAAACCATAGTCGTTCACTGCGCAATTTTATTTGGTACATTTGTAAACACATAACAAGGTTTGCAAAGCGAATGAGAACAAATAAACAAAGTGCAAATGCCGCACAAAGAAAAACTATTGCGTGTATATTCTTAAAAAAAACCAAATTTTGTGCCATTCACATTTCTGCTTCTCTGCTTCTCACCATTAACGTTGTCTCTGTAGTGGCGTTTTGTAAAAATAAAATGTTTTTCTGCCTCGTATATCAGACTCCCACAATACTATCACTGCAACAGATGCAAAATTAAACAAAACAACTCAACATGTTCCAGTTTGTGAAAAAAAAAGTGTGATAGGCACCCCAAATTGAATGGAAAATATGCTTTATTTTGAAACTTTCGGTAAGAAACGCATGTTTTTAGATAGTTTAAAATGGGCTATTAAAAATAACGTTTGAAGTTATATGAAAATAATACTTGTAAATTAATAATACACGTTTAAATATTGATGCATTTCCATTTGGCGTGTGATAGGTATTCCCAATATATCCCATTTGGGTCAATCTTCAAACCGATTCTGTTCATTAACCAATGTCTAGAAAATAATAGCACATGTAGCCTTCATAATCTAATATTTCAATAAGATATTAAGATTTTGAGATAAGTGAAGGTGAACTTTTTAAAGTAACGTTACAACTACACGTCAAATGAATCGCTTAAAATGGAGCTCAGAAAAGCTTCTCAAATAGTGTTATTCGGTAAGAGAATCTATTTCTCTTATAGTTGAAAATATACGTGTCTAGTTTACGTGAAACTCTATGTGAAATTATCCCATAATTAACAAGGATAACATTGTAATCCTTTAAATATGGAAAAATGGTCGATTTGTCGTGCAAATAGCTTGTAATTTCCACGTGAAAACCTACCAAGCACGAAATTAATTCAATACTATAACACGCCAAATGAAAATTGAGATTTTCCCATTTTCTAACGATTCGTATGAACTTCCACCTAAATATTTATTTATGATTCTTACGCGAATAGATCACATTTGAACAAGACTATCTTAAAATCGTAAAGTTTTACTAGAATGTGAATAAAGACCACATTATTTGAGCTTCCATTTTGATGAATTATATTGGCGTCTGTAATGAATTTTTTAATGTACAAATTCACGTGAGAATTCCACTCGTTAAAGTCGATTTTGCCACAATCAATCAATTTTTTCTAAGTTCAACGCCGAATTTTCAGAAACTTTTAAAATTAATTTAACGTTTTTTTAAACTTAAAACTGCTCGCAAACCCTAAAACTATTTTAGAAAATCTAAAACCTTAATAAAGAATTCTACAGAAACAGGTTAACTGGTAGCTCAATTAATCTAAAGATTTCATTAGCTTATTAAAGTTTATAGAAAGTTCTAGGCAAGCTTAGCAAATCGATGTGTAACTAATTCGTGCAAATTAACAAGAATAGAAAATTGCTATTTTTATTTGGCTTATTGACCCTTTAATTCCAAATTATTCCAATATTTTTCATTCTTTCGCGTTAATATTTTCATGAAATTTCTTATCTGCAAAAATTTTATAATTAGCATCCTAATATTTTCGGAAATACAAGAAAATCAACCTTCCTCCATTTTATTCATAAATTCAATGAAATTAACCTTCAACAGTTACTTTGAAAAAACTTCTTCAAACAAGCCGATAAATGTAATCTTTGCCGACATTAATCAGATCTTAGTGACCAAAATTAACAGTTGATAAGACGTTAATGATCGACACATGACTGTTTCACTTGGAAAAATCGGAAATTTTCTTTGGTCATTACAGTACTCAGGTTCATTCCAAATACGCTACCAACACCAATTGCAATAGTTTTATCACTTATTCACTTAAACTTTTAAAATGAAATAAAGTGTTAGGGAATTTAACAAGTGAAGTCACTTTAGCGTCCGCTTGAGATTTTGCTGAGACTTGCACCATTGATAGATTCGAATGCGCTGATTTCAAATCCGTTTTCAAAATCGGCGCAATTTTTCTCTGAGCCGAGATATGAGCGATTGTCAGATCAATCAACTGTTAAAAACGTGCTTAAATATTTCAATAAACCTACTTTACGTGAAACAACTAAAGTTATCCAATTAATATGCGACACTTGCAAATTTAAATTGCGTGGATTTTTACTGAATAGCAGACCAAATGAAAATGATGATTTTCCGATTTTTAAGCGGGTCTGAAAATGTTTACATGGCTTTAACAAGACATTTCTCACGACAATTTAACTATGCTTGTCTTCAACTATCTAAAATATTGATATATTCCGAAAAGAGTATATTTGATCATGTTTACTGAGCTCATTTAGCATACCAATTGGCGTGAGAATAGTTTTTAATTTAAGAGATAGTTACTTTACAATTATTATACCAGAGATAGGCGGAATGGGAGTTTTTCAATTTCGGAATCCGTCTCTGCTAGATCTCATAATTAAATATCTCGGTTACTTACTATTTCTCTACACCAATTTAATTATTATCACCTTCCCACAAAAAAGAATCTCCGTCTGACCCTACAGCTTATCTCCAACAACATCATCCCCTATCGAAACCGTTCGCGCATTTCCCCAACAGGTGAACCAGCGACGATCATCAGCGGGAGCACTCGAATGCTCATCCCAATCGGCATAACATCAAAAAACAATGCACACATTGTTACTAATGTTACCAACCAAAAGCACATGTCATGTATCCAATTACATGTTCTCCTCCCTGGAGCACGACTTGTTAAAACACGTCTGTCGACAATGATTATTATTATTACTATTATAATATCTCACGCCGCCGCCGCACACAAACACATTTCAACAAAAAAACTCACTAGTCGCAATTAAACACTAATTACACCAATTCTCCACCTGATCTCACTATCACATAAACTGCTCAAAACTAAACCAAACAGATTAGAATGCATAAACAAGTTACAAGAAGCTTAAGAATGTTTTACTAGTGGGGGAGACAAAGGTCAAGTAGCCGATTGTTGTCGATGCTGCTGCTGTTGATGTTCTTCGTGTTCATACCACATCCTCATAATCATCTCTTCCCGTCATTATTGAATAAACATTTATGACAAATTCGCCGTGATTAAGCCCATTAAACGAGCAATGAGAGCACGAATTCAAGTACCCGACAAGAACTCCAACAGAGCCGATATTAAACTGTTGGCTGTTCTGGAACTTGTATAATAAAAGCAATGCATCATACGAAAATTAGAATCATTCTTTCTTTCCCAATAGTGAATATCATTAATATGGGTGGTCTCGATTTCTTCACATCAACTAATAACTCATTCCAAATAACAAATCGACGCAATTTCTAAATATTGGCCTACAGAAGATATTTTCCTCCTTACAGTTAAATCTGCACATGCCAATAAGAAACAGCCGATACTTCATTACAAATATTAAATTGCAAACTAGTCTAGAATGTTCTGTAAACTCACAACAGAACGAGTTCGCGGATATGTTTCTAATCACAAATTTATACGTTTTAAGCTATATTTCTTAAAATATAGTTATCAATAGGAAGAAAGCAAGAAATTTCTGATTATAAATATTTTCTAGAAAGATCAACAAACTTAAGATAAATGTTACTTTAATATTACACGTGAAAATTTATAAGAACCTTTCAAAAATCGACAAATCCTCATTTTCAATTGACATGTGTCTGTAATATTACAGTATCAAATTATATGTTAATATATATTCACAAGAAAAAACCATTTCCTCCGCAATTTTTCGCATTTTGTAAATAATAAAGATACATTGGCACGCCAACTGGTATGATAATAAAAATGAGCTAAGTAAATTAGCTCAAATCTAACTTTTTGGGAAGATATGAATATCTTTAGATTGTTTAAGAAAATCCTAGTTAAACTGTCGTAGTAAATGTTTTATTAAAAAAAAAGTAACAATTTACTCTTAAAAATCGTAAAATCGCTATTTCCAGTTGGAGTGCATTGGAAAATTATTTGATTTTCCATATCTATAACTTTTTCAATTTTTCTAGGTAACTTTTTTCCCTTGGGGGTCCTGAAGTGCTATTTTTTAAACAAACGAGCATTGAGTTCAGAGCTCACAGAGAGCTTTGAACTCAATGCTCCAAAGAAAACGCAAATCTAGCCAATGGCATTTATTGGATAGCACTTCTTATACTTTCAAAATCAATTTTATATCATTTGGAGTAACCTTATTTGATTATGCACATATTGAAAACTGAGCAAAGAATAAAATGAACACTTCATTCCTAAAAAAGGTTACAATATAACGACAAATGAAGCCTATTAATTGTGAGCTCAGAAATTATGCGAAAATATAGTTGATTGATCAGAAAATCAGTTACTTGTATATTGTAAGACATTCACCCAACTGTTATGGTAATAAAATGAGCTCCATAAACGCGTGCTCAAATCTTACCTTTTAGAAAAAATATTAATATTTTTAAACAGTTTAAAACATGCTTCATTAAACTATAGTAAAAACTTTTTTGTTATAAAGACGTACAAATTTCCACACACGTTTAAAAATCGCTATTTCGATTTGGCGTGGACCTGTCTATTAAATATACAAGAATTCACGTCAAATCGAAATAACGATTTTGCGATTTTTAAACAAACATGTGTGGAAATTTTAACGTAACATTTTTATAATTGAAAAGTTTTTACAACAATTTAATTAAGGATGCCATGAACTATCTAAAAGCATTCATATCTTGCTAAAAAGTTATATTTGAGCATGCTTACTGAGCTCATTTTATTATCATACAATTTGGGGTGAGAATGGTATTCTGAAATTAAGACGGATTAAATTGTAATAATCCTTCAAATATTAGAACATTTTCATTACCATGAAATTGTTTCAGCACACATACTCAATCATTACTACCAAACAACATCCTTTTATTATTTATGACTCTTTTTATGTGCTGCTACTACTACCTACTGATTGTATTTGGTCATATTTGATGATAAGAAAAACGATGGAAAGGTAAGCAGCCATTCATTCATTCATTCGCTCGCTTGTTGATTGAAATACCAATTAATATAATGAAAAATTGCAATTGATATTTGATATGACATATCAATCAATCTCATTTACGAGTAGTGATCAGCGCTAGAAATCGGCGGCGTTTTTGACGGCGACATCTTCAACTGATCAAATTCGACTGATGATAATTTGATATAGGTTTTTTGCCCATCTCACACACACACATACAAAAAAAACTCCCATCTCTTCATTTTCTTCGGTGTGCGCGAATGATACGGTAAAATGGAAGGGCAAACATTGTGCGTGTGTCTGTTTGTTGACAATAATGATACACGACAAGATGTTGTTGATGAAGATGATGGTGATAGTCAGTCGCGTTGCGCCGACATTGATATGCGTAGCGCCAAACACTCAAAACGGCGCCACCCCACACCACTTTTCAAAAGAGACGCGACACAAACGACACATTTTGGTATTGTTTGTCTCGGATTACATGAGAATTGATGATGATGATTCGTATACTGTAGAGTGTTTGTTTTAATTGCAATGGACACACTGGATTTGTTAATTGCGCATCAATGTGCGCGCACACACATACACCACTCAGACAAAAACGGTGCAGATTTAGACAGCAGAAGGCATCTATTTGTTGCTTCGATTCAGCCCATCCGGCGAGATATAAATAATAACAATAATGGGATAATAACATAATAGTACTGAAGGTGCACAAACTGTTATTCAAACACAAAGAGGATATTCGTTTTCATATCGAATTAAGCTCACAAAGACAATCAAAAATGCAACTAAACTTCTACAAATCTCCTACTGTAATAAGACTTGTCGAATATTTTCCCCATCAATAATTGAAACATTTAAAAACCCTAATTCAGATATGAATATTATTCATATTTTTCAAACATTTAAACTTGTCACGTATTATTTTCATATAACCTGGGCACTTCATTGTTACTAGCCCGTCTTAAACTATCTAAAAAAAGTGCATCTTGTTGAAATTTGCAACATGAGCATCTCTTCTGAGTCCCTTAACTTAATCACTTCATTAGGTGTGCTAATTTTAAACTATCTCTATCAATAATGAGAATTTAAGGCCCTTTAAGAAGAATATCGTATAATGTTCTTTCGATATTTGACATAGAACCATACGGAGCCCCAAAAAAACCCAAAATTATATTCCCATATTTGATCGCCACGCCAAGCCTTGCAAAAATTACACGTTCGCCTAGACCAATGTGTCTTTAACAATTTTAAAACCTCATTCAAGTGGTGAAACTTTAGATTTGAGCAGGCTATCCGTTGTCGAATTTCATTTGGCGTGTTGAGCGTAAAATTCAAAGGTCATCAGGTCTCGTAGATTCAGAAACGACGACCTTGTTTGATTACTTTTAAATTTTTGCGATTATTATTGTACGTCACCCACAATGTCGATTCTTCAAAAGTTATTGTCCATTTCAGAGATCGTTACCTAATGGAAGAAGAAAAAATAAGAACAAAATTAGGTTCTTGATTAGACGGCCACTTTTTTCTATCGCATCAATGTCGGTTGTCTCAAAATACAGACAGCACACATTGAAGAGGAATAGATGGAATAGTCCTTTGTGGCCGTGTGGCCGTCCAAAAGTGACTATCATTTTTTCTTCTTCCATTTGGCACCAATCTCTGAAAAGTATAACAATCAAGTTTAATTTCGAGGAAAATATTTAAAAATTAAAAATTAAATTAGGATTGGTTTTAGGTAAATTAGGGTTAGTTAGAATAACATCAAGCTCCATGATCAAATAATGATATAATCCGCTAAATGAGTCATTTACTTTACGCACGTCAATTGAAATGAGAACAAGAGGAGCTCAGTTAAAGTGCTAAAAACTATTATTGTAGAAAAATATTATACTTGATAGATAATTTTGGGTGGATCTAGTAAGTTGACGTAAAAATCAGTTCAAATTATTTACGTGGAAATTATATACACACACAATTAAACTTGGTAATATTGTCATTTTCAATTGGCGTGCTTTACGTCAATTGTAACAATTAAAACTTAAAATCATTTGAGACTACCCTGATAAATTATAGCGTTGATATTATTGCAGTGTCTTACTGTAATATAGCTTAAACGACTATTTCAGTGGTCTTGCTATTGATAATCGATTGATAGATTTCTACAAAACCAAAAAAATTGCAACGAGAAAAACGTTTCCGTCACTTATCAACAATTAATAGTTCATCTGACTTTAGACCATTGAACTCTTTGAAATAATTAATCACACAGCCAAATGAAATTCGACGCTTTTTTGTATTGTTCTCGCGTGAATATTTGAAAAATATTTTCACAGCAATTTCTGCAGACTTGTCGTAAACTCTTAAAAATCTGTAAAAAAAAGGAGTAATTAATAAAAAAATTAATTTTAAGAAAAATATGTTTCTACAACACTTGATTTGAAAATTTTAACAAAGCTCTTGGGTGTTTAAGACAGTTGGAGCACGTTTTTCCAATTTTCAAGAGCTGACCAGCTTTAAAATTTTTTTCATCATACTCTCCAACTGAACTCGAAAAAAACATACTTGTATAAGCCTATTATCTCCTCTATTTCTCATAAGGTTGTAAGGTTTTCAGATAGTTTTAGAACTGATCAGCTTTAAATTTTAGCTCAGTAAAGCCTCTGCCCATAATCTAATATTTCTCAACGAAAATAACACCCAGTGGTAGTTTATGACGATTCTGTTAAGATCACGTGAAAAACATCTTGTAATTTACACGTAGAATTTTAAAAGACACGCTTAAATACTGTAAAATTGACATTTACCTTCGGCGTGCAAGATTTACATGAGAATTTTTCCGGTTAAAATACAAAGTAATCTTAACTTTGCATTAATTGGACTTTCTCAAGCTTTTTAAAAGCTTAAAAATTTTCTTTAAAAAAGTTATATTAAATTGTATTACAGAGCTGATGCGGTTACGGTTTCAATCGACGTGAACGCCAAATAAATAGTGAATCTTTCGCGTAAAACGTAAAAAAAGACAATTCTTCTTTATTTGTAGACTTTGAGAGCTGTTTTAATTGAAAATGCCAAGTTTCCAATTTTAAACGTCTCTTATTAATGCAATCTTTTAATTAAATCCAATGACTTTGTCTTAAAATATCTTAAATCGTTGATTCTTTGATAGAATATTAGAAAGAAGCACCGAAACTGATGATGGAAAATCATTGATTAATTACCTTTTCTAGTAAATTAAATATATTTTTTCCAATACATTTTGCGACTTAAATTTTATTTCTTGCATACACTTATTTACATGTACATCAAACATTTTCCATTACCATTTAACGTATAAATACGTTCTTACGGTCTCTGATTTCCAATTATCAAAAATTCACTTGGTACGTCATTTTGGTAGATTTGTCTGACATACACTGTGTTAAACAATTAATCTATTTTTCAAACTAATAATATCGATAAAAAATAATCACATAAAAACCCAGTCAATCAAATCCCACTGTTTCTGCCAGCAATCATCAACTTTCAATTTCCAGGCAGATTAAGCCAAAAAGTCAACAAAACTCATTTGACACACAGTTGGAGTTTGGTACTTGAATGTGTGTGTGTGCTCTTTTAATGAGCTTAATCACGCCGGAATGTTTATCCAATTAATTCATCCAAAATGAAGAAGCAAAACAACAACAACAACAATCAGAAAATCAAAATAAAAACGAGTAACTTTTCAGAAGATCTCATCTACAAAATGACACAAATATGATGATGTCATCAAGGTCAGACCACGAAAAGATGGCTCAATTCCTTAATTGCCGCCATAATTACTTTGAAAATCTGTTTGAAAAACAGATTAAATTTTTACGCGGCGGTCCATCAACAACAATAGCAGCCAATAATAAACATAAACGCTTTTAGAGTGAATTAGTGTCAATAATAATGATATAAGGCAGTCAAACATGTTCACTGTCATCTATTATCATGATAACAACTGACAGATAGGATAAACTACATATGATACTGGAAATCTTAAAACCAAGGCTTTCAACTTTTAAAAACTGATTCAATTTTGAATTTATTTCACAGCTTTAGAATTTCAAATGATTCTAATTAAGTTCACGCTCCAACTATATACAAAATCCTTCATTAAAAGCCTAGCATTCGGTTCTCCACGGAAATCCTGAGTACTACAAAAATAAATCACTTCCTAATATCTCTTAATCTACCCATTGACTATTATTTGACATAATCTCTTAAAATTATATTCATAAATAGTCCACGTTTTCGGGCGGCGTTAAGAAATTTTTCTAACCAAACAGATAAAAAACGCAATTTTATTATATTCAATCGTGTGAATTTGAAAATAATATCCTCGTCAATTTTTCAGAAAATTTCCTTCTGTTGATGAGCACACCAGTTATAGTCTGTATTTTACGTGACAGCGTGAGAAAACAATAATATTTGAAAAATTCAATAATTCCTATCGGCTTATTACTGTAGCTCATATACCTTTTTTGTATTGTTTAAAATTTACTTATTGCAATCATATTTAGTGAACTTTAAAGAGCATGAAGATCCTGAAATCTTGAAAAATAAACTTTAAAAAAACTCAAATGTTTGGCTTCTGTTTACAATAACAATTTTGTAGCTTATTATTATCATTATTATTATCATTATTATTATTATTATTATTATTGAAATATTATCTATAAAGTTTTAAAATTTCACGCAAATTAAACCATAAATCATAGATCCGACATAAATATATAGGGCCAAAACATGATTTTTAAAACAAACAAAAATTACCTACTAAAATTTTAAATGAGAGCAGTTTTCTTCACAAGAAACCCGGGGACGACCCGTTTACCGACATTTCTCCAGTTTTAAACCGACACACCAAATGAAAATGACGATTTTGAAAGATTTAAACGCATTTTATTTATTCACGTGTTGCATGAAATATTAATTCACGACCAAATCGAAAGAGCGATTTTTAAACGTGTGTGCAAATTTTTACGTCTTTATAAGAAAAAAGTTTTTACTACGATTAAATTAAGCTTGTCTTAAAACTATCTAAAAAATATTAATATCTTTCCAAAAAGTTACATTTGAGAATGCTTATTGAGCACATTCGATTATCATATAAGTTGGGGTGTTAATGTTTAAGTTAAAATATCTCTGCCGCTTCAATTTTTTCGAAATTTGTTATTTACGTTATCCTTTTGAGGTTCTGTTTTTACAAATTCATCTGGCGTGTACCGGTTTTACGGTGGTTTCACTACAAACCGAGGTCGAGAGTGTTTTTCAAACAACTATGGTTTTCGAGTCGATAGTTTTATCTATTTTTTAAGGTTGTTTTCAGTGAGATTGAAATTTATCTGAAAATTATCCTTAACATTAACATTTAAAGTTGTACAATATATATTTTCTATCGCAATCCACGCCCACTAAACCGCGTCGCATTGCAAAAGACTTCGCACCAATTGCAAACTCAAACTTTTAATTTATTATTTTTATTTTCAATATTTAAAAGTCATTTATATTGACAATGAAGGCTCTTCTGCTCCATTAATTGAGGTACTAAGAATTTCTTTTCATTAATTCATCAGCATTTCTGCAGAATGAAACGTTATCTGATAAATAAAATATTGAAAATAAAAATAATAAATTAAAGATAGTGTTTGCAATTGGTGCGAAGTCTTTTGCACCGCGGCGCGTTTCCTGGGCAGTGGAGTGCTGTCGATTAACTATAAAATTTGTTTTTTACCGGCAAACCGACCAATCCCATGTACTGAGACGAACCGTCCCCGGTTTTCTTGTGTTGGACAACTAAAGGGGCTTCAATTCTACCGTAACACTATAGTTCGAATACCGTAACCTCCATTATTGATACAACATTGCTAATTGGAAATGAACAATTTCAAATAATTGATTGAGTTTTCAAATATAATACGTGTTGATTTCAAAATACATTTCTCATAGATTTGAGAGAAATGCCTTAAAATATACATGGACCCACTTTTCCGGTCCATAAACCATATCTGAGCTCATCATTTAAAGGTCTCATTTGGCGTTCATAAAACTTATTCTATCAAACTCAAACATTACAAAACACGCCAATTCGCTCAAGGTTTTTGACGTGCAAACATAGATTTTAACAGACATCTGCAACAACCACAATCTTAGAGTCAGCAATCAAACCAAAAAACTCTCCATTTCGCCGCAATTCTCAATCAAAAATTCCTTAATTACCCCGCTGCTCATCAATTCGACCTTGCTCTTCAGAACAATGCCAATTAACGAGCTCGATGATGTTAACTGTCCTTCCTGCTGCTGCTGTCATCATCCTCATATTATTCTTATTATTGGTCTGTCAAAAACTGTCCAGCAATTACCATTCGCTCCTTTAAGATTACAATCTACACCGTAAAGACGTTGTTGTTCTTTCTTCTCCTTCCTTCCTTCATCTTCATCATCTTCATTCATTTTCCTGTAGGGGGGTAATAAACCAAATTTTTAATGACACACACACACAATTGCCATCGAGGCTAGTAGCAGTCATAAACCAATAAAAATTGCGCTTTAGCAAACACCGACAATGCACACAACAAGTACATAAATGTACATTTATACACTCAGACCCATTCCACCAATGGGGTCCGTTCCGTTCATTTATCATCAGCACACGTTCAAGAACCTCCACTCTCCCTCCACATCAATCATCTATCGATTGTCGAAATCAATCATTCCTGTCGTGTCTCCCATTCAACCTCCCAATTCATGTTGTTGACAACAACCAGCGGTTCTCGATGATTACTCTATTTACAACTAATCTAAACAAATTTCCCCCCTGTCCAAATATGTGTACAAGGGATCATCAAATAAAGCCGAACTCATCCCTCCCTCGCCCTCATCATCCTTACCGTCATCGAACGCCAGATTTCTGAGCACGTCCGCCGCACATTCTCTAATCTCCGCCGTTTCAGCATTCTGAAGCAATTCGTAGACAATCGGCAATGATTCATCTGATGATCAAGCATTTTTCCATTCAAACAACAGAATCACTCACTTGATTCTTCCACAATAGCCTTACGAACTCTCGGAATCGTCGTCAAGTTGACGATTATGAATCCAATGAACTTGGCTCGAGCTTCATCCTTACCGTCCACCGCTGACTTTATCGTTTCTGAATTTTTTTTTACATATTTCAAAGTGAAAATGAAATTAATTCTGTCACATCTCTTCCTTCTAATCAAATTAATTTGTTAACAAGATTAAGGAAAAAATCGAAAGTTCTAACTTCTGATATAATGAACATAATCTTCCTTGCAGCTAAATAAATTTACGTGGTAAAGAACAATCAATAAATATTTTATTTATCAGTTAAAGTTTCATTCTGGAGAAATACTGATGAATTAATGAAAATAATTTCTTAGTACCTCAATTAATGGACCAAAATAGTCTTCATTGCTAATATAAGTGTCTTATAAATACTGTAAATATTGAAAATAAAAATATTAAATTAAAAGATTGAGTTTACAATTGGTGCGAAGTCTTTTGCAATGCGGCGCGGTTTTGTGGTAGTGGAGTGCAATTATTTAGCTGTACTGAGTTTCAATGAATCGTTTTATGCACAAACTTTAAAAATTCGCAAAAAAAAACAATAATTAAGCTTCGGTAAATGTTTATCTCGTGCGATTAGATGATTAGTTTTGTCTAAATTTACATCTAAAGAGCATCCGATTCAACATGAAAATGGTGGATAGCAGAGACGAGCGGAATGGGAGTTTTTGAATCTCGGAATCGAAAAAAGGCCGGAATACGGAATTCGGGCCGTATCTGGTGTTAACATTTATATGAAAATTGAATTTTCGAAAGTCGAAATTACAATATAACATTTCGGAACCCGGAATTGGAAAAAAACTGAATCTGGAATACGGACTTCAGAATCGAAAAATGACCGGAATCCGGAATCCAGAATTCCGCCCATCTCTGGTGGATAGTAATTTTCACGTGTCAATTAAAAACTCTTTGAAATAAAAGTTTTTTACATAGCCACACCTTTTTATTTTTAAGTAATATCCCATCAATGAGTATTGTCTAAAAAAAAATAGAAAACACCACCCCAAGTGAATTCTTAACAACAAAACCTCAGAAAATCCACTTAAATCTGATATTTTGCAAAACTTTAAGCACCAGATACTTCCTTTGAGTACGTTTACTGAGCTCATTTTATTACCATACAAGTTGGTTTTAATATCTTCCCAGAATATTCTGCACATTTCTTACAACTGTTAGAATGCGAGTGCAATGGGCACGCCAATTTGAATGTTAATGATACAAGCTCAGAAAATGTTCTTCAATTTAATATTTTGTGAAGATTCCCCCCCCCCCTTGTCAAACTGGGGTAGGAAGGATTTTTGTAAATAATAAAGAACACGTAAAGGTTGTTATACAAGCGTAAGCGTAAAATCATTATTTCCCTTTGGCGTCTCTTTTTCACGACAATTTTACCGGCTTTTCTTAAAATCTCTCTATCGCTTTAAATTATGGATTTTGGATTTGTATAATTTGTATAATTCCGCTTTGTATAATTCCTCTAAAGCTGTAAAAATTATCAACAATTTATCTGAATTATCGAGCCAATTTGCAGCCATCTCTTCAACCCTTTTTAATCAACTAGCCGTCAATCAATTAATCCTCGAATCAAAATCTCGATCTTTCCCATCACTGATATCAATCTCATAGCACCTTTTCCATCGATCCGCTCATCACCTGCTGTCAAACACAACAATAACACAACATGAGCACTCGGCGATTCCACCGCCATACCAACTGATAACTATCGTTCCGGTAATTAGAAACACACACACACATAACTACCAATTTCGCATTTCGTGTCAAATGTTGCACTTTAAACACCGATTTTATTAATTTATTTCTGTCTGAATCTCGCACATTTCAATTCCTATTTCTTGCCCCTTCAACTGATATGAATCAAGCCGCATTACAGCAGAAGCATGTCAAACAATACAACACCCTCCTCAATTCGTTACAGTATCAGGCCCGTCAACACTCCAAAAACATCACCACAAAAAACCGTAAAAATAGCGAGGAGGCAAACTGATAAATTGCTAATTGTTTAATTGCCTTATCATATTACATTTTGCCACCAGTCAACATACAATTCGTCGCACCGTCTTCATCCGGTATTAAGTGAGATGGTTGTCTCCAATTTCTCTCATTTCTCGCACCAGCTGAATTCCACGCTCAAATTCAATTTGAAAAATAATAACAACAACACCCGACTCGCATCGAATCAAGTTGAAATTGGAACATTTCACCGTACAATCGAGGACGATTAATTAAATACAAACTGTAGATAATTAATTAATTGCGAGATGAGAAAACTGTGACCAGTACCTACTATAAATTAATTTCGTAAAATATACACGCGACAATTTGTTATTGATGCGTTTAGGTACAAACAAACGTGAAATTTATTATTGTTGGATCCCAATGGTTCCTGGGGGACAGTGGTATTTTGTCAATTTCATTAATAGTTGACTTACCACGTCATAACTTTACAATAAGATGAAACATTGAGATGAACTTTAGACCCCTCAAAAACACAATAAATAGTTAAAGCACACCAACAAGACAAGAATATATATCACACCAAATAAAAATTTTTATCTGAGGGCTAGAAAATGGTGCTCATGTCAAATATATTAAAAAGGTAATAAGATTCTTTAATCATAGTCAAAACTTATTATAAAATACTGTGCAATATATACCACTGTCCATCCTTTAATAAATTTATTTGTTTCTCAAGGTCCCCACGTAACCAGTTTATGCTCAAAGTAAAACCCGGTGTAACTAGTCATAACAACTTTTTGGAAATAATTTATCATAATGGAATAGAGTTTGTAAATATTTTGTTGATTGTAATGTGCCGAACAGGGTTGCACGGAAATCGATTTTGTTTCAAACGGACGACGGAAAACGGAAATGGAACTCAAAAAACGACAGAAAACGGAAAACGGAAAATGAAAGATGGAATTCCGTGCAACCCTGGGGCATAATACTAACTATATTATTGAATCTATCTCCTAACAATTTATTGTACTAACCATTATTTATTATGCTTAAATTATTTCTATGCATTTGAGCTACCGACCTGTTCATCTTAACTTTTATTTCCCTCGTTATATGTCTTTCACTGTTATTACGTGGTAAATAAACAATTATTATTCTTTAATAATACAAGTGACATCTTACAAAATAGCGTCAAAAGTATTTTTTAATTTAAACGTGTAAGCTTAAAAAGCACGTTTAAATATTGGAAAATAATCGATTTCATTTGTTGTGCTACACTAGTACCTAAAACATTTTAGAGTAAGCAAAATTGGAAAACTGATTGTCAAATACATTTTTCTAACATGATGGTTTCTCCGTTTTTCGTCTCCGTTTTTTTTGGAATTAAACGGTATAAACCATCGAAAAGAAATTGATGAATTCAGCGCGCGTTTTCACATATAATTGTTTTTCTGGTCTTTTCTGTCGCCAATTTCACTAAGCCTTCACTAAGACCAAATCGAAATACTGATTTTGCGATTTTTAAACCTGTGTGGAAATTTTCACGTGTTTATAACAAAAATTTTTACTACAATTTAATTAAGAATGTCTTAAACTATCTAAATATATTAAAATCTTCACAGAATATTAGATTTAAACACGTTTGCTGAGCTCATTTTACCACACAAGTGTTTTTGCTGACAATAAGGAGTTGAAGGCAGAAAAGACAAAACCAACTGGAAATGACGATATTCCGATTTTAAGCGTTTCTGAAAATTTTTACATCATTTCAATTAAACATTTTTCATGACAAATTAACTAGGAATTTCTTAAACAATCTAAAACTATTAATATACATCCAAAAAGTTAGATTTGAGAACGTTTACTGCGCTTATTTTATTATCATACAAGTTGGGGTGTGAAAACGCGCTCTTTCTTTGCGCTGGCACGCCAAATGAACATGAGTCGTACTAGTTTACACGTATTTATTCCAACATATTTTTTGCATAATTTTGACACGCATATCTTAAACTATAGAAGAAACAGTTTCTTTACCGACCAACTATATCGGGGAACTTTTTCTGAGCTCCTAGTTTAAACGTTTCATTTTTCGTGCGCTGGTTAATTATCATCATTTTTCTAATATTTTCACATCAAATACAATCAGAAGATATAAATAAACCACAGACCATTTGTCTAGAATTTGTAAAATGCTTTCAAATCCAGCACAATTCTCTTCATCTCTTTATTAATCCATCCAGTATATTTCATCTCTACTCATAATTCGTTTGTGAAATCTCCATATATTAGGAATCATCTCTCCTGAAACTATTTTAAAAAAAACTATTTCAAACTATATTAATCATCAAACTGTCATTCCGCCAAACTTTTACGATACCAGTTAAGCTGTCAATTGGTACATTCACTTAATCAAAAAAACTAATAAATAACATTTCAAATCAAACTAAACTCATTATCAAATACCCACCACACACAAATTATCACTTATCACCATTCTTCATTCAAATGTTGCATATTTCAGTCAACGCTCGAAGAGCAATGTTAAGAAAGTGTGACCTAAACATTATCAAACTAAAATCATAAAACATTCTCATGTTAGCCAAAAAAAACCAGCAACAATATTCGTGGCATTTTCCTCCATAAATCCGTTAAATTTTAATCATAATAAATCGAATAAATCAACGCTATAAATCAATTCAATATTGAAGTAAAAACAACTACCACAGCTCTAATTTTAATTAAATGTGTTATTTACAAATAAATTCGACAAAAAATATTTTCAAAGTGTTATAAATTATACAGTATATATTATCAAACAATCGTAAATTTGATAATTAAATGATACCATTATTCAGACAGACTAACTATGTTCAATAAAAAATAATAACAAGCTTTCATGGAATATAAGGAATGTGGGTTATATCTGGAAAATATTTTAAGCTGGTATGAGCATATTTCGTAAATTCCAATTGGTGTGCTTCGATGATAAATATATTTTTGCTCTAAAGAATTATGACGGAAACTATGCGCCAATGTTTAAATGAGATATAAAAATTAAAAACTTAATAATCTTAAAGGATATTTGAACTCTGCAATTTGGACTATGTTCATTTTTGCGCGACGATGTATGCAGGCCAATTAAATAATAGAAATTGTTTTTCACATATTGTCCTTTTCAGAGATTATGGGGAGCACATATTTAAGAGGAATTGAGAAAAATGTTGTTTGTGGCCGTGTGGCCGTCCATCATTTTTTCTTATTTTTTTTTGTTTAAAATTTTTTTTTTTTTTTTATTTAAAAAATCTACAATTCTAATCAATTTTTACTTTAATATAGGATTCTCTTCAAATAAGTCTTACACTTTCAATTGTTACGTTATTTTAGGTTGACTTGAATATTCTGAGCTCCTGTTTTTAAGAATCCTGTCTTATCGTTAAAACTTCTGCACATCAAATGAAACGGTCAGATTGAGAGCTCAGAAAACATGCTCAAAAATAGTTCTTTAGTAAGTGAATCGGTGATATGTATAATTGAAGATCTGTTTGCCAAAAGGACGAGTAAACTTGTATGTAAATAAAATGTATAAAAATGTAAAATTCATTCTAACATTAGATAATGTTCATTTGAATTTGGCGTGCTTCTACCAAACTCATTACTAAATAATGACAAATTATATGAAAAATTCATCGATAACGAAACATTTATTTCTGAAATAAAGCATCTTTGTGCAGTTATAATATCAACTATGTATAATTAATCTGAGGTGGTATGCAAGAACGTATTTATCAGTTAAACGGGCATGGAAAACCATTTTAATTGTCGATTAACAGTAAATTCTAAATATTTTGTAATCTGTTTTGTATTAAATTATTATTTCTTACCTAAAATTATTTCAATTTTCTTATAAAACTAGTTTAACAATAATTTTCCATCACCATTTAACAGATAAATACATTCTTGCATACGGGCTCTGATTAGGTTCATCATTCATACATAAAGATGCCAACTGAAATGATTTAAATAGGAGCTCAGTTGAGGTAATAGGAGTTTAAATTTCAAATAAGCATTATGAAATTTAGATAACTTTTAACAGTTCTAGTAATTTTATATAAAAGGAAGTCTAGAATATTCCCTAAAGTTGATTTATTTGCTGTTTTTTTTAAATTTTAAGTTATTTGAATTTGAACCATTGAATTTCTTAAATTCTATCTATAGTAAATTTCAGAGATCGGTGCCTAATGGAAGAACAAAAAAATAAGAAAAAGTGATAGTCTCATTTGGACGACCACACGACCACAAAAGACTTTTTCGTCTATTACTCTTCAATGTGCATTGTGTATTTTGAGACAACACATATTGATGAGATACAAAAGAGTGGAGAGTGGCTAAACCCATTTTTTAATAATTTTTTCCTCTTCCATTAGGTACCGATCTCTGAAAAGGACAATAGTTTTATCAGATGATTACGTCAAAATTCGAGATGGCATATCTTGTAGGATAGCTAATTAAACTATCAAAAATCAATTAAATACATAGTTAAATGACATATTCTAGTGTTTCAAACAATCCACCGAATATAATTAATTGTCAGAACAAATAACCTTACAATCCAAAATTGTAAATATTATCCTAAAAAGGCTGTTCTTGTCGGAGATCCCGACCGAAGCGCGCTCTAGTAGGAGAAGCGCGACGTCTGATGATGCAACCGCGGTGAAATTTAGGCCAAACTTAATAGTAATTTATTTTGCATTATTATTATTCTATTTTTTATAACTCTTTGTTTTTATGTTATTGTTATAGTTGGTATTTGTTATTATTTGATATAAATGTTTAATTACCCAAGTTTGAGGTAATAAAGGCGAGCAACACGTTTATTTGCGTAATTATCCATTTGGTTAGCCATTTCTGGATCCCACGGCATACACTAGCTGACAAAAGTTTTGTCACAAATGTTTTTTCGGGTTCAACTTTTTTGTGACTTGACCAAATTGGCTGATTTTTTGATATTTTATGTGAATCAGTGTTTAAAATGTTATAGTAGCAAAGTTTGGTTTAAATTACCATGGCAATTTCGGTACCACGCATTCCGTTTTCCCTCATATTGATAACAGCTTGCCGGGTGGCAATTGGAGTTTCTTTACGTGGAATCATCTCTAAAATGTTGCCAATTACTGCTATTTTCAATAAATTATGAAAAAAATATAATTCAACTTTAAAAATTATTAAAAAATGCAGTGCAAGAAAAGTGCGTAATATCTTTGAGCTACGCGTTTTACGATAAACGCTTGTCACTGTAAAACGGATCATCGTAATCATAAGCGGGAATTTGTAAAATAATCTACAACCATATGAATCTATCATATCAAAAAATTAGCCAATTTGGTCAAGTCACAAAAAAGTTATACCCGAAAAAACATTTGTGACAAAACTTTTGTCAGCTAGTGTATATTTATTGGCACGCTGATAATCAAAGGTCCCGTAACAACCATACCAAGAATCAATAAAGTTCTCTTGAATAGTTAAGAACAGACATTGACGGAATTCCGGATTCCGTAATCCGTCCATTTTTCCCTTAGCGAATTCCGGATTTCGAAAATTCACTTTTCATAAAAACGCTAACACAGATTACGTTGAAATTTCCGAATTCCGGTTTCCGACATTCAAAAACTGTCCTTCCAACCATTTCCGGTTAAGAACCTTACATTTTACTATTTGATGTATATTATTACACTATTAAAAATTCGTTCTTTCACATAAAATCAGCCAATCATTCCAGCCAAACAAAAACCTATCCTAGAAAATATTTGAGAAAAAAAAACATTTATTAGTCATAAAACCAACCATTATCTCGTATTTTTTTCCAATTTCCAGATAATTGACAGCAAAAAGCCAAACACTGCTATCAAATTTCAAAAGCTGCGCAATTAAAATCAACCATAATCTTTTGCTTTTTTATCTATTTCCACCTTTCATCCAATCCGACTCATAAACAACACAGAATGATGATGATTATGATGATGACTATTCTTCATCTTCCTCTTCCTCAACATATTATTCAGCAATTCCACTTTGCATTATCATTAAAACAACATTTCTTGCGATCAATTTCAACAAGTAGCACCAGCCAATGTCAATAATACGTTAATTAGCAACGTTATTTATTACCCGTGTCTCTCTTCATTTACAAAATATCCGCAAACGCCTACTATTTCGCCCACTTTCACCAAAATTTTATGTTCTTTCTATGGTTATTGAGTTCGATCAACTTTGCTAAGCGTGCCGCCAAATCCGAATATTGAACACGACCATTTTTTTAATGTTAAATCATAAATCTTTTTATTTATTTCCATTTCAATACCATTGGCCTATAATAAATAAATAAAACAGCACTCAATCGCTCCTATATGTATATTAAATTATTATGATTATTGTTTTGTTGATAAGATATGTAAACAAATCTCATCTACAACAATAATCCGCAATTCACTCAACTAGGGACCAATCAATTTGAAATTTTGCATTCTTAATACAGTAATATTCGTATTTCAAGAAATAACGATTCGATTCATTTCCAAACTTATTTTATTTAAGCTTCGTTTATAGCACACAACCCGCTCATTTATGGCTTCAGGACTGGATCTTGACATTACACGGAAATTAATCACCCACAATTCCCTTAGCTCGCCAAATGAAAATGATCATTTTCTAGAGTTTTAACATGTTTTGTTAATTTTCACGTACAGTGCTGGCCATAAAGTTAAGAACAAATGGTTTTTTGAGCATGCTGAAACTTAACTAATATATTAATTTGTACGATTTATACCTAAACGATGCACACCAATTGGAACCTCCTAAAAACGAGTTCAGAAAACATGTTGAAATTAAAAATAACTGAAAGGTATTAATATATTTCAACAATTTAAGAAATACCTGACAAACTGGCCTAAACTAGGTTTTTGTTATGACCACGTAAAATTTATATGACGCGCACAAAAATCAGAAAAAAATTATTTCCAATTGGCGTGAACAACGTTAAAAAATTTAAAAAAATTTCAATGTACTGGTAGACGAAAAACCTGACGACGACGCTTCGACGAAAACCGAAAAACGCGCTTCGACGACGGACGAAAAAGCTTTTAATAAGAACCATTCAAATTATGGCAGTCCCGGTTTCCTCGCGGCAATTTTAATAAAATATAGAACTAAATTGAAGTATAATTACATAAAAACGAAACATTTTCAAGATCATTAGATCCAAGGACATTAAAATAAATAACAATTGAAATAAAAGGATTTTTAAATCAATTTTAGAATTATTTAATAAAAAATTTACGTACGATTAAGTGTTTCAACTATTTTGTATACAGTAAACATATTTCTTCTCTCTTAACCTGCTTCTGCATTCTTAAAATCAATTTTTTAAAGATGCTTGCTATATCAATATATAAGTCCACATCAACTTAGCTTCAATTGTTACATGTGCAGTTGGCGTGCTCACAAAAAACTCGCAAAATCTATTCTTGTCTTCAACAAGAGATGGACGGAATTCCGGATTCCGCTCATTTTTCGATTCCGAAATACACTAGCTGACAAAAGTTTTGTCACAAATGTTTTTTCGGGTTTAACTTTTTTGTGACTTGACCAAATTGGCTGATTTTTTGATATGATAGATTCATATGGTTGTAGATTATTTTACAAATTCCCGATTGTGATTACGATGATCCGTTTTACAGGGAAAGCGTTTATCTTAAAACGCGTAGCTTAAAGATATTACGCACTTTTCTTGCACTGCATTTTTTAATAAATTTTAAAGTTCAATTATATTTTTGTCATAATTTATTGAAAATAGCAGTAATTGGCAACATTTTAGAGATGACTCCACGTAAAGAAACTCCAATTGCCACCCGGCAAGCTGTTATCAATATGAGGGAAAACGGAATGCGTGGTACCGAAATTGCCATGATAATTTAAACCAAATTTTGCTACTATAACATGTTAAACACTGATTCATATAAAATATCAAAAAATCAGCCAATTTGGTCAAGTCACGAAAAAGTTAAACCCGAAAAAAACATTTGTGACAAAACTTTTGTCAGCTAGTGTATGTATTTTCAAATGTGATTCCGAAATTTTGTTTCCGATTTCGAATTCCAGATTCCAAAATTTTATATTTTAATTCCACATTTCGAAGATTCGCCGTTCGTTTAAACGTTACGGATGCAACTACGGATTCCACGTTCCGGATTCCGTATTCCGCCCATCTCTGTCCACAACCCATCCATTTGGCAACAAGTTGTCATTCCTACAACTCATATTACCAGACACCAATCATTCGAAACCATCAATTATCTTCTCATTTCCAACTTCTTCCTCAAAAACTTTCCACTTCGCAACATTTGTCCACCAATTAGTTCCAATAATTGGCCCGCCACTCTTGTCTATTCAAACAATTATTCCATCAAAGCCCTTATCTCCCCACCCAATCAATTACACCATGCTTCATAACTCCGATTCGATTATCTTCGTCCAACACAAAAACTTGCACAACATGACCCGTTCCAATAATATTTATTAGGCAATTAAAATCAAATAAGCCATACTAATTTGCACATAAATTATCCCAAATGCTAATTAAACACTAAAAAACTATGCAAATATCGCAGTGAGAGAGGGGAGCACAGTTTCTTATCATCATAATTGATAACAATTACCACCAAATAACCAGAGCAACGATAAAAGTATTTCACCTCTAATCCCCTTACGCATCACAAAAAAGCGGCGGCAAAACTCCTTTTACTCCGTTTGTTATCAATTTTAATCCAATATTCATTCGCAAAAAAAGCAACACCGCAATCATCATTTTTTTTTTACTCCAATTACCGTAATCGGGACACACAAAGACGCAATTTATCCTCAAATAAGCGTGGCGCACGAATGAAACAGTCTCAATTTCAAGGCCATTCATGTCGCAAATCTGCGACATTTGTCAAAATTTGCATGCACAAATCGAAAATTCAATAAATCATACAGGCGACTAATATTCAAAATTTTGCGTTTTACCTATCCATATTCCCAGAAAATCAACAAATTAATCAACAACAGAGGATTCTCCGCGCAGATATTGTGTGTGAAATTATTACATTAATTAAGGGACTATGTGTTATTACCAATTCTTTGCGATGCTCATTTACAGGGAGATTCATTGCACATCAAAACATTTTCACGTATTTCACTTCGCGTTCCAACTGTCTGTCACAGTATTATTTCTCACGAAAATCCATCTTACTGTACAAAGAGATATGACAAACATCTTTCATTGAATCACACTCGACTCAAAAACTTACTCAAAAGCTCTTCAATATACTTCTGATTCCTCTGCTTCAACTTGTCATCAAATCTGTCGGGAAAGTGCCTCGACACGTTCGACAGCAACCTCGATGCCACCGATGCATAAACAACCTGCAAATATCAATAACAAACACTCGAACAGTGTGCCCACTAATCCCATTTCTCTCCACTTAATCTCATGTTTCAAAGTAAACGTTCAACGAGTGGCTTACATTTGTTATTGTGGCCGTATAAGCGATTTCGACGCATTTCGACTTTTCCAGCACAAAATCTGCCGCCTCCGCTGATCCTGACGTGAAGTTCGTCAGCGCGGCGAGCGTTTGCGTGCGATCGGACGCCGTCTGCTCGCATAGCTGACACAGCGCCTAAATAACATCATCTGCTCTCAACTAGACGTCATCGCCAACCTTTCCCATAGCAAAATCGGCGCGCTTAAAGAACGAGCCAGCCGTTCCATCAAGCGCTGCACTTGCTCCAAGCACATACTCAAGCGCAGCTCGTCTTACGTTCAATCTGAAAACACCCATAAACCAGAACCAATTCTAATTCTCAACTGAGCCGTCGGCGCCACAAACTGCACAAGTTCAAGAAACGCTTTTTCTTCATCCGCCATCTGAAAACCAATCATCTCCCTTCGTTTTAAATTAATTTTTCCGTATTTTTATTACAATCAAATATCCTTCATCTTAATGATAATACCATTCCATAAACAAACCCAAACAAAACAAAAAAACACCTTAATGAATATCAAGCAGCCAACTAACCACTTCAACTAATACACAAATATGTGATGTGATGTATCATATTACAATAAATTGAATATTTATATTACTACTATTATTATTATTTAGTGGTAATTGCGCGATAATGAACCCAATAATGGGGACAATCAGGTGAACGAGAATGAAGCCTCATGAACGAGGGACATTTCGACAAAATAGCTTCTTAACTATAAATGGTATAATAGACACGTCAAACGAAAATTTCGATTTTACGGAAAAAGGTTTTACTGATTCACGTCCACACCAAATTGAATGGTTAAGTTGGGGGCTTAGAAAAAATGCTCATATTGTAAATATCGGCAAGAAGCGCATGTTTTTAGATAGTTTAAGATAAGTTAGTAACAATGACGTGTCAAGTTATATGAAAATAATACGTGTAAATTAGTAATACACGTTTAAATATTAAAAAATATTCATTTCGATTTTGCGTGCACGTCAAATGGAAATCATCATTTTCAGATTTTTAAACGTTTCTGAAAATTTTCACCTATTTATAACAAAAAAATTGTTACGACTATTTAACTAGGCTTGCCTAAAACCATCTAAAATATTAATATCTTCCCAAAAAGTTAAATTTGAGCACGTTTACTGAGCTCATTCTATTACCATACAAGTTAGGGTTCTGATATAAGCGTGGACATTTTTCGAATAGTAAATTATGAACATTTCAATATGAAATATCTACATACTATCAAACATAATATCAAAATTTAGATTTAAAATCTTAAATAAGGTTGCGATAGATTGCATGTGGAATGCATCAAAAAATGTTGATTTTAAAAAATTAAAAACAATTTTTTTAATCAACAGCAAAAGTATTCGTAAAAACAGGAATTCAGAAAAGTATCTTAAACCTAAAATTTCGTAAAAATTTAAAGTGCAAAAGATATATTAAGATGTCTTGAATATACACGTAGAAATTAGTGTTACATTTAAACCTGGAATTTAGAATAAATGTGTTTAAAGATTGCTAAATCTTCATTTTCATCTTCCCTGTATACACGTATAAATTTACATATCATTTGTTGTTTTATTCAAGCCTCTAGATTTTGGTATACATATAAACTAGTTCTCATAATCATTATCTTGTTGAAAATATTTATTAAAAAAAAACTATAAATCATTCTCAAGTTAATCAGAAACCTATAAGGCCTTATATATAAGGTTTACAATTGATAAATCGGTCTTGAGCACCTTGAGTCTGGAGACTTGAAGAATCTGTACACCAAATTCTTTCAGTCTTTTTAAAAATCTACTAATTTTACGAGAGAATATTTATTTTGATTATACTTTCATTTTTACAAGATCAGTTGACATGAATTCACATTCTCAGGCCAAATGAAAATGGCAATTTTACAATACTAAAATGCATTTTATTATTAGGGTGAAACAAAATTTTTTCTGATAATTATTAAAAATTTAAACATAATTTTACAACACATGAAAAACAATTAGGTTTCAAAGTAAAGACCATTTGACTCTATGGCTTGAACCCATCTATCGGCAAGTTGTTCGATCCCGCTGCGGTAGCACTCCTTGTTCTTAGAGGCGAAAAACTCGCGGCTGGCACCCGTTTTCGACATGGGCCAGGTCATTGAAGCTAAGAAAGTGTGCCATGGATCGGAAAAGGTGATAATCAGATGGCTCAAGGTCCGGACTATATGTTGGATGTGCAAGAAGTTCAATGGCGTCAAGATTTTTGATATTTTCCTTCGTTTGTTTGTCGGTGCATTGTCTTGTTGAAGGAGTATCCGCTTCCGATTGATCAATGCTGGATATTTCTCGCCAAGTGCCGCATACATTCGATCAACTTGGGCGCAATAGAGGTCTGCGTCGATGGTCCGACTATTTGGAACTAGCTCGAAGTAAATTACGCCTTCGAAATTCCACACAACACACAGAAGAGCCTTCGTTGAGAAACGATCACATTTTGCTACCGGTTCCGCCGGTTGACCGGGTTCCAACGATTGATTTTGTCTGTCCGGATTACTCAAGTAGACTTTCATCACAAGTTACAATTCTACGAATAAAACGGTAACCTTGTGGATTTTCGAGCAGTTTCGGCAAGTCTCGACACGTTTCTGTGCTTGAATTTCAGTCAATGCATGAGGTACCTCTAGGCAGCGTCTGCTGACTTTCCCAATGGCGTAAAGATGTCGTACAACTGATTTTTGAGGAATATCGAGCTCGGCCGACAATCTGCGAGTACTTATTGATGGATTAGTCTCCACAGCTTCACGGATTGCTTCAGAATCCACTGTCGTAGGTCGGCCGGAATGTGTCTTGTCCTCGAGATCAGTGTCGCCGTCGTTAAATCTTTTGAACCGATTTCGGAAAAAAAAATTTGGTTCACCCTTATAGAACACAGGTGTAAGTTAAAAACTAATTTTTACGTTAATAACTTCACGCTTCTCTTAAAATAAGTCCTGTGGTATCTTTCCTTGTTAACTGAAACTTAAATTTCATAATATTTGCAACATTCCAGCTTCATCCGTTCAATTCCGAAATTCGATACGCACCCTTACGCAACACCGATTTACCTCCCACCACAGTTTTAACCTTTACATGGGTAAACACTTAAAATCGCATTTGATTGCGCCACACATGAACATTCAACACCATCTAACACACACACCAATATCCCAACGACTGCGCACAAATCAACAATATTGCACAAGTTGATCCATACGATTCGCAAAAACTTCTCAAATTTCAATTCAAACAATGCTCATAATTGTTATAACAGTTATTTATCATCTCAAGTAGCACTTAATTCGCAATAATGTGTTAAACCTTGTACTACTCAGTCTATGATATTTATTACAAAAAGCAGAGGGATTTTTCAGAAAATGTTGAAAAATATATCGAATAGTTTACCGCGTCCTACTTTAAATAAACAGTTTGAAATTCCGGGCTCTAAACTATACATTTTCAATCCATTATTTCTCGACTTAAACTCAAAAATAATTTCTTTAAAATTGATTACAGAATAACGCCAAATTATTATATCTCAAAAACAGGCCTACAGTGGAGCAACTTTAAGGCAAAATTTTGTAAAAACTTAAAGCATCAGGTATATTTCAAGGCAAGACGTAAACACGCCAATTGAATTGGTAAAAGCATTACTTCAGAAGAGTCACTTAAATCTAAAATTTTGTAAAAAATCTAAAATCCTTGAGATATTTTCAGGGAAGCCTGTAAAATTTAGCACTCGAAATCGAATAATAAAGCTGACGGCTCAGAAATAGTGCTCAAATTGTAAATTTCGTTAAGAAGTGCATATTCTTTAATACTTTATGACAGCTATATAAATAGCAACGTGTCAATTTTATGGAATTATTACGTGAAGGTTAGTAAGATAAAATTTTAAAATAGAAAAATTTTCATTTGCATTTGGTGTGATTTAGTTTTTAAATTTCACGTAGAACATAATATAATTGTTTTAAATAATGCAAAATTGTCATTTTAATTTGGTGTGCGTAAAAATTAGGTTCAAAACTTCCACACGGAAACTAATAAAAAGCGCTTAAATCTAGAAAAATCGTTGGCGTGCAGATTCTAGATTTTTAATTCTATTGGGGTTCCAAAATTCTAGATTGGGGGTTGGGTTGGGTTTTGGTTGGATTCTGTTCGGGGTTCCATACTTCGTCAACATTATGATTGTGGTTATGACATTATGCTATTATGAAATTATGATTATGATTATGATTCACGCCAACTAAAAAATCAAACTTCTAGTAATATTTTTTTATAATCATCCATCCAGCTAAATCTAAACAATGAATTTGAAGTTTACGGGTTTTTATATAGTAATTTTTACATTTTCGTTTAAATAATAAAAAAAATAAATCTTCTTCATGCTCCTTTATGTCATCTTTCTTATAATTCACTTTTTTAATTCTCCTAATTCCAAATCGGAAAACTGATTATATTTTATAGTTAATTAATATATAATTATGTAAAAATCTAGGAAATTAACGTAAAAATTATTTAAAACTATTTAGGTGGACGTCTGCTAGCTACAATTAAACATTTCTATTTTAAATTTATGCGCTTGCAGATTGTCATTACACCAAAATGGAAAAATTAAGTGAAAGATGCTCAAACTTTTAACCATATTTTGTGACTTTTTTAACCGTTTATGTACCACGTCGATTTTTACATAACTTTATCAGTTTTTCGCTAAACTATCCGAGAAGATTAATAGCTTTACTAAACATATTAAATCAGATTTACGAGCTTCTATTGTTATAACAACATTTGGCGCGCTGATAGTATCTTAACTAGGCTAAAATTTTAACAAGTATCATTTGGTGTTATAATTTTAAATCTTAAATAACTCTATGATTTGTAGATGCGTGAGCAGCTTAAAAGTTCGAAAGTCATTCAGATTTTGCGTTTTTCTGTTACACGGATGTTCCCAATATGGTTATATTAAGATTTTAAATTTTTCCTAGAATTGGTCGTAGAAGAGACAATTACTGTGAGTTATATGTTACCATTCCGAACCTCTTCGTAGGTACCAAAAAATTACGACATGAGCTCTATTTGGAGCTCGTAAAATCGCCCGTTTTTAATTTTTTGATTACCGCACGCCAAATGGAATGGTTAACTTGGGGCCTCAGAAAAGATGCTCATATTGTAAATTTCGGCAAGAAGCGCATGTTTTCAGATAGTTTAAGACGGGCTATTAATAATGACGTCTCAAATTATATGAAAATAATACGTGTAAATTAATAAGACAGTCTAAATATTGAAAAATATTCATTTCGATTTTGCGTGCAGTTCAGTTTAAACTTTTACCCTTGTTAATTGTACACTAGATTTTATGTAATTTTGAATGGGCTTTTATTAAAGTACAATAACCCTATTTTCTTACTAAAAATACTCTATCAGAGTCTTTTCTGATCTCCTAATATAAATGTTACATTTGGCTTGAATACCGTATCATTCTCCAAAGAAGAAGCGAGCTCTACTTCCGAACCTTGCAATCATTTTTAAAATCTTTAATTTCAATAGAACCCATGCGTTGCTCTTTTTTAATGTCTCTAACAAGATATTTTAAACAAAATCTGCAACACGACATCCGTTATACGACAGTATTGTTTAAGGTTCAAATCATAATTTATTCATGCCACCCGAAAATAGTTATTTTACGAAATTTAATGGCGGTTTGCTAATTTTCTTGTGAATTCTTCTGTATAATTGAATTTTATATCAAACTATTCTTACAAAATACAATTCATTAGATAAATTAATATTTTAAACCTTAAATAATATGGAATTGGATATTGTGTGCTTAAAAATTTATTCAATTACCACCAACTATTCGGAAAAATTCATGTGGAAATTAGTGAGAAGCATGTTTCGTAAAATCAGCAATTTCGACTGGTTTTCTTCTTCCTTTATATTTATGTATACACGTTCGATGTATGAAATATAGATATTTAGAATTGGCGCGCAGATTTATGTGAATTCTGAAGCTACGGAAAGTCTGTTAACAAAAATTACGCTTAATGCCATCTCAGAATCATTTACTAATGATCTCGAGTTGATTTATCACCAATCAAGATGTGGTCTACCTACAATCCCAACAAACTATTATCCAAAGAATATTCCGACAAGGATTTATGTCGAAACTGTTGCGCAATGTTAAACAGTAGGAAGATACGTGTGCGGGGGGAGAGCTGTACATCATCCTCGCTGCCTTTCTCCCACTTCTCAAACCAACATTCCACTAATCTTCTAGCCAAACTTTTGACAGCGGCACCTCTTTCAACCATCCGCGATCACCACTTGTGCGACTTCTTGTATCATCCATTCACGCAACTGATATACACCATCAACCTATTATCTACCTACCACCACTACCACTAATAAAACATTATTTGATTATGATATTAATGACTCCCTCAAAATTTCTCTCCCACCTTGTCATGTACAAATAATTTATTGCCGACAAAAGTCAACATTACTTCATCGCATATCAATTATATCATTCGAGTCGACAACCTATCAGCGGTTGGAGAGGGACCTTGATTAAAGTTCAATACTGATTACAGCTCTGTTCAATTGACACTACGGGGACCATTTGCACTTCATTTTACAAAAAAGTATAACTATTTTATTGAAACAAATTTTAGATAACTAAAATATCAGAGATGACTGGAATAACAATTTTTCAATTTTGGAATCCGGAATGGAAAAATGGACAGAAACCGGAATTCCGCCCATCTCTGTTAAATACCATAAGCAAGACATCTTCCAGTCCACTTAAAAAATACGCTTGCTTTACTCTTAATGTGAGAAAAAATAAAGTTAACATTACATTACAGTAACCCGGAAACTGAGGAAACCACAGACCTCAGTTATACTATTTCGCCCCCCGGTTAATAAGAGCACATCAAGCACACCACCCTCAAAAGAAAATTGACAGGCTCATTTCAGAATTTAGATCTTCATTTATAAATAGAATACATAGTTTTCTGAATTGTCTGAATTGAATCACCTACAATTATCTTTATGCAATAAAGAAAAATCTGCGTGAAAATAAATTATACGTGATTAAATTTTGTAAAAATAACATTTACGGGTGGAGTGAACCAAGTGAATATCGCCATTCTACAATATTTAAGCGTTTCTTTCAAAATTCTAGGTGTTAATTACAAGCTTATTTTCCCCTGACTTAAGCATTATCACCTTAATTTATTTCTTAATTTTAATGTCATTGAGAAATATTAGATTTTAGAGGTTTTACTCATCTACTATTTATAGATTATCAGTTGGCGTTTAGGTGCCACAGCTTAACTATTATGTTTAATTGACTACTGGCAGGCCGACTGCAAATACCATTCACAGTCGAAGAAATTGATATGAAGAATCATCAGAAATTGTAAAACTATTTTAGACTATGTCGAGAAATTTTATATCACTTAAGTTACACCGTTTTGTTCCTCGTAAAACTATGAGTTTGTCACAATTCAAAATGTCATGGTTACTGTAATTTAGGTGTACTGTATAGATGGTTGAAAGTTTGAACATTGAAAAATCTTAACTTTACGTAAAAGTCGAATAAAATTTATATTTTGGCATATTATTTCTACCCGTTCTAGCCCACATCTCCAAAATTTCAAATAGAGTTTTCAAATTATTAAGTTTTGCTCTTTATCATGAACGCCAAATGGAAATTAACAAAATATATAGTAATATTAAAATGTATAGTCGTCGCCAAATTCGATTACCACCGCAAAATGTGGCGCACTTTTTGAATATTATTTTTTTATTTAATTTTTATGATTATTTTCTTTTTTATCCTCGTTCTATACTGTTTTTGCTTAAATAAATTGAAGAATATGTTTTAGATGTTGTTTCAATCGTGTAATGAACGTGGAAAATAATAATCATAAAAATTAAATGAAAAAATGATATTTAAAAAACTGCGCCACATTTTGCGGTGGTAATCGCATTTGGCGACAACTATATATTATAATATTTCACGTATTAGCTTCAGAATACTTTTCACTTAAACTTGTCACGTACATTATATATAGATATATATTTTTTCTATATTTGAGTATGTTTTCTAAGCTTTCAGTTAAAACTCTTAATTTGGCGTGATCATGTACTGTGGCGAACCTGCACACTCAAAGATTAGTCCAATCACCTCTGACGATGACCGACTATCCGAGTCAGGAGAGAATGATGAGGAAAGGGAATTGAGTTTGTGCTCACAAAAGAGCTGCTTACTCGCTGCTGACAGGTCAGCCTTCGGGCGCAGGCACTGTTACGACGATTATCCCCCTTTGGTTCCTTGAACGGTGGGAACCTGAACTAGGGGTGTACGATACGGTAACGCCCAAAAGCCGCCATTTCTTACAAAGTCTTTTTTTTTGCGTCTTTTTAACAAAAAAGTTTTTACTAAAATTTAATTTTTTTTTTACTAAAAATTTTGTCTTAAACTATCTAAAAATATGAATATTTTTCCAAAAAATTGAATTTGAACACGTTTATTGAGCTCATTTTATTACCATACCAGTTCGCGTAAATTCTCAAACTATCACAAATTAAGTCTTATTTGATAATTTGTTGATTTGATTTCAAATTATCATACAAAGCATAATCTTACAAAATAACAGTGGAACATTTCAAATCGAAACAATAGAATTATTAAGTGCCTTTGTTCCACGGTTAAGAGCATCGTCAATTTAGAGCTCAATTTCAGTCAAAACTGTTTTTTGCGACACTAATTAATTTTAACTATTATTATCTAACAACTTCAAACATTAAAAAAGGCCCGAGAAACCGAATGCGACCTTCTTTTTCGGATGTACTGTAATTATCAGAAATCAAACCTAAACAACAATTTTCGCTTTTTCTATTCAATTTTGATAATACGTGGCCAACAGTGGTGGGAGGGACTCCGTTTTTGGAATGAGAGGGCGATAGGGCGCTTAAAAACCCGGGACTTACATTTTTTCTCTACCCGGAAATCGGGACTCTTTTTTAGTAAAATATCTGGTCCAGGGGGGGGGGAGCTGGGTGGGGAATCCCTGGTGCGCAAGACACGTGAATAGACATACAATTTAAGCATTAATATTAGAACGTTAAATATGGAAATATAATATTAGAACGTTAAATATTACGGATTCCAGATTCCGAAATTCCAATTTTGATTCCGGATTTCGAAATCCAAAAACTCCTATTCAGCACATCTCTGTTATATAATATTATTTGAAAATTTGAAAAAAAAAAACTTTACTTACAAATGTTTTAAATAACTTTAGATATAACTACTACAGCGCCAAGAAAAGAAAATTCATTTAATCTTCATTTGTTCTCGTTCAATTCGAAGAAAACTGCCGTAGAAGCACATTAAATGATAACCTAAGTTAATGTTCAAACTTCGATTAATAATATAAGGGTAATAGTTTAATAAATTCAAAAAAACTAGATTTTATTGGACGCCACGACAATTTGATGAAGTTGAATTTGAGGATACCAGAAGCAAATTGCCATTTTATTATATTCAAAACTGTCTCAAAAGCTCTCGCGTGTGAATTTGAAAATAATATCATCGTCAATTTTTAAGACGTCTTCTAAACTATCCGAAAACCTTAAAACTTGTGTGAAATAGAGGACAAGATAGACTTATGAGAGTCTGTGTTTTCGAGTTCAGATGGCGTGCAAGAACAAAAACAAAAAAAAACGTGTATGGAAAGTTTGACGTCTTTATAACAAAAGATTTTTCACGACAATTCTAAAAAAAAATCTAAAAATATTAATATCTTTCCTAAAACTGAGATTTGAGAACGTTTACTGAGCTCATTCTATAACCCTACAAGTTGGGGTTCTGATGTAAGCGTGTACATTTTTCGAATAGTAAATTATGAACATTTTAATATGAATTATCTTCATGGGAAATATTCAAAAGGATCCCGTGAACGGATCCAGAATACAAGTGTCAAAATCAACACGAACATCAATGGAAATTGTACTCTGCATATGATCGGATCAGTGGGTATTCTTTATTATGAACCTCAAACTAGGGGAAAACTTTGAAAAGGATGAATTGGGAAGTCTTAACCAACCAACTTATTCACAGGACATCAGAGATAGGCAGAATTCCGTAGTGTAAACATTAACGCTACATACGGCCGGAACTCCGGATTCCCGCCATTTTTCGATTCCGGTTTTCAAATTTTCAAATGTGATTCCGAAATTCCAATTTTCATTCCAAATTCCGGATTGCGAAATTCAAAAACTGCCATCCGCCCATCTCTGCTGGACATCGCTCCACTTTTATAAATTATAATGAAATGGTATGCAAAGAATAAAAACACAAAATTATCCATCCAATTTTTATCCTAGTTAAGAACTATGATTCGTAGAACATTCTGGAGCCGCCTCGTGTTCCATCAAAATTTGGACTTTCCGAGCAGCGCATCAATTATGAATAAGTGAAAACCGAATAAATGAGGACTTCAAAAATCCCAAAACCCTCAAGTTATCCAAAAATGAGTATAACGTTGTTGTTAACAATTGTAATTCTATTTAATAAAAAATTAGATATAACATTTTTCCACCAGGGTTGCACGGAATTCCATCTTCCGTTTGGAAAAAACTGCTTTCGGTGCAACCCTGAGAATCAACTATAGGTTTTCAATGAGACAATTTCTGACAAAATAATTTCCCTTCATCGTAAGATTTTTATTACAAGATAAGTGCCATGGAAACAATATTAATTAAGAATCTCATGATAAAAATAGTCAATGCAATTTTAAAAATATTGATTTCATATCCAAAAATGTAATAAAACTCAAATAGCTTCTAATTAATAACTAATAAAAATTTCCCATGGTAGAAAATAATAGAGCAATAAAACATTTTCTTGTCTATTAAGTATTTCATACATAGATATACGTAAAACTTGAATTAAATATTTACCTTATCTGATGATTGCCTCGAAATTATTCCCCTACAAATAAAGTCAATATTAATTTATTTATAATTTCATACATAAAATATATAAAGACGCGAACAACAAAGTACATCCAACAGCCCACACGGAAAAAAATATATCAATTATTAAAAGTTAAAACATTTATTTAAATACACACGAATTAGAAAATACAATAATAATTAGATTTTAACAATTTAAATAATACCAAGTTCCTTCTTCTTTTGTTTCTTCTTCTTAATTACATCGAGGTTTCTGAATACGTTATTTCTCAATGGTTCTGAAACATTCTCGAATTACCTGTCCTTCCAACTTGATTTACGAAGTTTTATTGGTCGATTTCCAACATATTTACCATCCATTTCTCTCATGGCTCGTACATAATCCTTAAAAGTTTTATTATATAGTCGTCGCCAAATGCGATTACCGCCGCAAAGTGTGGCGCACTTTTTTAAATATTATTTTTTCATTTAATTTTTATGATTATTATCATTTTCCACATTTATGTCACGATGGAAACAACAATTAAAACATATTCTTCAATTTATTTAAGCAAAAACAGTATAGAACGAGCCTAAACAAGAAAATAATCATGAAAATTAAATGAAAAAATAATATTTAAAAAGTGCGCCACACTTTGCGGCGGTAATCGCATTTGGCGACGACTATATAATTTTTAATGTTTAGTCAAGCTGAAAATACCTATTTAAAAAAATTAAAAGTCAATTAATATTTTAGCTCAATTACTCATTTAATCGATCTTTCTATCTTATTTAATCCATGTAATATAGCTTTTGAAATAGTTACAGAACATTTAGCTATATTAGGTAAAAATTTGAGCGGAAAACACTCCTGAATGATGCGTTAAAAAATTTAATCGTCATTTTCAATCGACTTTAGATGATTAAACTCAAACATCATCCATTTAAAACTGAAAGAGTTTATGAGATTCTGAAGTTCTAACGCAGTAAACAATCAAGTGTTTTAATTAGCACAAAAAATAAGTAGTTGTATCGCAGTGATGGACGGAATGGAAATTATTAAAAACTGAACATAAAAACAACAAAATTGGCGGAAAACCAAATTCGGAATCGAGACTGTTATTTTTCTCTAAATAAATTATTGTTTTAGATATAAATTTTAGATATATTTTAGAAAAATTGGATAGATAAATTGTAAGATTTTCAATATCATAATCCAAAACACGGAAATCAGAATTCGGAAACAAAAAGTGCAAAATAAAGAATTCCGCTCATTACAGTTACATAGATGAAAGAAAATAGTAGGTAAGTTTTAATTTCAAGAAAAATCCCAATGAACTAGCAGATTCTTACGATGCGAAAAAATTTATTTGAGGGACAAACTGGTATCCTACCCATTTTTCAGCTTTTTTTCGAAAACGAGAACAGATAGGAAAGTTATTTTACAATTAACATATTTGGAATCAATTTTGAAGTATGACATTAAATTATTATAAACTGATTTATAACATTTCTCGTATTTTTCTTAATAATTCATTCATATTAAGTTACATAGAGGAAAACGAATTATAAGTATCAGAGAATAAGATGTTTTTCGTGCCATTACCTAAGAGTTACATTTCTCAAAGCTCACAAAACTAAAATTTCAATTGACTTTTTGGTCTCAAAAGACCGAATATATTATTGAAACAATGTTTGAAAATTTACTTACATCAGATTCACGAAATGATACGAAACCATATCCTTTACTTTTATTTGATCGACTTTCTCTGATAACTTTAGCCTTTTGGAAGCTCGGGTATTTTCTAAACGCTTTAGCCAATAATTCATCCGACACCTAAACTTATATTTAAATGAATATTCAGTAATAATCAATGAAAATTACTTCATTTCCTAAATCACCACAAAATATCCGAAAATCGTTTTCATCCCATTCTGCCAACGATGGATCTTCCCATACTTGGCCACCACCAGATCTTACAAATTTTTTCTTCGATTGCTGTTCTTTTATCCTCTTCTTTAACGGATCTGTCTGCCTTTTAAAGTGCATTTTATCAATATCTGATTGAAGAGCCTAAATAAATATATTTGCTAAACGTCGTTCAATTCAGATATGAACTTGAGTTCGTAACATCTCCAGTGGAACGGAATTTAGGGCTGGAGCTTCATACAAAGCCGGTGCTCCTTCGATAGTAGCAGTTGGTGGCATCATTGATGAAACTTGTGGTCGTCCGGTTCCAATAGAAGAAGCTAATGAAGACTAAACATATTCAACGATCATAGTGTAACAAAAAATCTATTACCACTGCTGGTGCTCGTAATTGTGGAGGAACTAACATTTGCGGTGGAACTGGTGGTGGTAAGCCAGGGCCCCTAGCAAGTGACGAAGCTATAAACGGAGAATAAGCAGGTGCCGCCGTTGTCACTGGTTGCTCTGGTGCTGAAGAAGTAGCTGCCTGACCATTACCATTGCTTACTGGTTCGGGAGCTGCAGATATAGTAGCGTTATCATATCCAACATGAGTCTCGACCTGTGGACTATTCGAATTAGTCTCAATTTGAGCTATTTCACTTTCGAAACTATAAAATGGAATAAGTTGAAGGTTTTTTATCATTTTTACTTACAGAGCAAGTTCGTCATCAAGACTGGACATTTGTTGAGAGACCTGAAAAAAATATTTAAAAGATTGAATTAAATATGATGGAAATTAATTTTAAGATGATTGTTTAATAAACAAAATTAGGCTAAAATATTTATCGAGATATATATAAAAATCGAGAAAAGTGGAGAGCCGTATAATACAAAAATTAATTTTCATTTAGTTAATTGTTTTCCAAAATTAAGAAACTTCTAATAAGCTTAAGATTGATAAGTTATTGCTTGAAGAATTAAAATAAAAATAAAACGTGGGTGGAGCAAGTAACAATGCGTCAATGTAATGAGCGCGCGTTATTGGTAATATATTTACATTATTGAACGGAAATTGATAATTTCGACGGATTAGGATTTATTAAGCTCTAGCCAGAGCTCTAGTATTGTTTATAAAACTACTAGATTTTCATATAGTCATATTTCGAATATTATAATTTTCAGCTATTTCTTAGGTGCTTTATTTGTATATTTGTGATTTTTTCCTTATAGGTGGGCAACTAAATTCATATATAATTTTTTCTTCAGATCCTGATAAAGAATTTTATTTTCACAGGTTTATCTTATCCATTCCTTTTCATTTTCTTGAAAATTCCAGCTTTAAAGAATATTAAACGCACATTTACACCATTACGAAAATCACGTAAAATTGCACACATTTTATTAAAAATGAAAAATTCATTTTTAGGACTTAATGGAAATGAATGCAGTTTTTTTTGTTTTCATTAGGCTTTACGTTAAATAAGGCTTTTATATGTTTCTGCTATTTATATTACGCTAAAATAATAATTTGAGGTAATACACGTAGAAAAATGACCGAGGAAATGGAGCATGACGATGTTGAAATGAAAGAAGAAGAGGATATCGTTGAGGATGAAGCTGATACCGAGGAAGAATCGGATGATGAAGATGAGGAAGTTCCAGAAAATGAACGAAAGGCCTATATTCCCGGAATAAGTCGTCCATTAAAGAAAGGTGAACAACTGGAGTTTGATCCAAGTGCGTATAAGCTCTTCCACTCTTTCACAACAGGTAACTTGTGAATTTTAACTGATTAAAATTTCTGTGCGCTCAGATTGGCCGTGTCTTTCATTTGACGTAGTTCGTGATGGTTTGGGTGACAATCGGCAAACTTTCCCGGCCGAATGTTACGTTGTCAGCGGAACGCAGGCTGATAAACCTCGTGATAATGAAATATTCGTTATGGGTTTGAAGAACCTAACGCTCATGAAGGAACCAAAGGAAGATAAAGGCGATGACAGCGACACGAGCGAGGATGAATCCGAAGACGAAGACGAAGAGCAGGCGAAGAAGAGGCAACCCAAGATGCACTCTCTTGCTATCGGCCACTTTGGTGGAATAAATCGAATTCGCTCCGAGCGACTAGGCGACAGCACAGTTTGTGCATGCTGGAACGATCAAGGACGTGTTCAAGTGTGGAATATTACTGAACCTTTAAATGCTTGTCATCAAATGACGGGAGAAACGAGCATCGCTCAGCACGAGATCGGCCGGCCTTTATTCACAAACAACGGAAGCGGAAAGGAAGGATATGGTTTAGCGTGGTCGCCATTGAAATCTGGTGATCTTGCCACGGGAGATATTATTAGAAAGATTTATTTGTGGCAAATGAAAGAAGGCGGAGAATGGGCTGTTGGATCCAATCCATTAACAGGACACAAAAGTATTTATAATATATTTAAAATATGTTAAAATCTATTTTTCAGAAAGCGTTGAGGATTTAGCCTGGTCGCCGACAGAGAATGGTCTTCTTGCGTCGTGTTCTGTAGATGCTTCCATTAAATTATGGGATACGAGATCAAATCCAAAGGAGGCGTGTGTATGCACGGTTAAAGATGTAAGTTTTGTTGTAGTTGGCATACAAATGTATCGAGCGAGTTCTATGTTTGTATTTAACTGCGCGCCAAGTTAATTATAAACGCAGAACAAATTTTATTGCCTTGCCTCCCGAAGCCTCCAATTTACGGCTATACTATACGATATTTAAAAAGTAAAATCATATTTTCAGGCTCACATGTCCGATATCAATGTCATTTCATGGAATAAACACGACAATCTTATTGTATCAGGTGGTGATGATGGTGAATTAAAGATTTGGTCACTTAAAACCATCCAAGTAAGTTATAAAAAATAAGATCTTCAATGAATTATCTGAATAATAGTACGGTCAACCGGTGGCTCGTTTCAAGTACCATCAAGGCCCAATCACATCTGTTGAATGGCATCCACAAGAAACAACAACTTTCATGGCTTCCGGTGAAGACGATCAAACAACTATTTGGGATATTGCAACTGAAGCTGATGGAAATGAAACGATTGAGGGAGTTCCACCACAACTCATGTTTGTTCACATGGGTCAGAAAGAAGTTAAAGAAGTTCACTGGCATCCACAAATACCTAGTCTCGCGCTTAATACTTCCATTGATGGCTTCAATATTTTTAAGACTATCAATATCTAATCATTTCTGGCTGTTTTTGTTGCTTTGTTGTCTGAATTTGTTATTCGTTTATTGTTATGACTATGAAAATTCTAATTAACAACTTGTAACAACAGATACGGCACATCACCATTTGAGATTCTGTGAAATATTGGTTTCCACAGGTTTATAGTCAGTGAGCAGAAGTTGTTTCCAATTTGGGTTTAAATTAGACCATTCTTGCGTTAACTTCCTGAAAGACATTTATTAGAGAAATTCTAGAGCACAATTAAATATAAATTTTTGAGACTATGTATCTTATAACTTACCCTATTTCATCACCCTCAACTCTTGTCAACCCATCATACATTTGTTCAACATTTTCCAGTTTTTTCTCCCGCTCATCGCTTGTATCATATCGTATTTGGCCACCACCGTTGCCACACCCTGACGGGCACGCCATCACTTCGATATAATCATACGTGCCCTTTTTATTCTTCAGCTTACGCACAACATTTTGAATATTTCGAAATCCGTAAACCCTTGCGATTTTTAAACTCTCAGCTCCTCCGTTGATCTCCATTGTATCCATGTGCTTATTCCTTCACAAAAATATTATTTTCAATTATATAATTACTTCATACAATCTGGAAATCTTAATCTCGCCACCATGTCGACTAAGATGCTCTCTGGCAATAGTTTCCGCATAACCACCAGAAGTTCCACCATCATTTCCGATCATCAACCCTCGTCCAACATCACCAAGCCATCCAGATGGCAAATTATCCGTATTTATCGATGGGGCATCCTCCTTAAGGGATTCATAAAGCTCAGCTGCACTAACGACACAGTCTGTTTCACGTATAGCAGTCCCTGGCGCATAAAGTTGTTCTCGTGATGCTTCAAGTTTTTTGTCGAAACATGGCATAATCGATGCATGATATATCTGACAGGGTTCTATTTGGTATTTCAGCGAGAGGTAATTTTTTACAAGAGCTCCGGCAACGGCTTGTGGCGATCTAAAATTGTGATTTAAAATTTTCATACAATATTTTGATTATTTAATTTAGTATCACGGAAACATATATAATGTATTTTAAGTTCTACAGATAAAAAATCTTGAAATTTTATACATTAGGATACTTTAAGTAGTATCTTCAAATTTACAAAAACCCTTATCTTTCATTGCACTTTTCGATTTTTTCTGAGTGTTTGAAACGTTGTCAACTGTTGAAAATCCACCATTTATTATGGAAAAATTGAATGATGATCAAGTTTGCTAAAAATTTGTAAAAAATCTGAATCCCACCTAATCTTGCTTATTTTCGGCACCAACAATTCGCCGTGACTTTTCTCCGCATAACACACGAACCCAGGACACGCCGACGACAAAACTGGTCGACTAGTGGATGGTGTGTTCATCAACTCTTCATACAAAAGTTTCAATGACAATTGCCGTGCAAACGACGAATCCACAACATGGTGGACACCCCGGCTGATCAGATATGACGAGATCCTTTTAGCACATTCACTGGCGTTGATTCCCATTTTAACCGCAATCGAGCATAGTGCTTGTGGGCTGATTGTCACCACAGAGAGCTTACTCGATTCGACTCCCTGCCATAGCCTTGTTAACGATTGTTCTTCAATTAGTACTGTTTCAGCGCTTGTAATGCATCCGTTGCAAGCGAGACAGTCTGCTAATGATATTTTAACAGATTCCTGGAATTTGATATATTCTATATTGAACTTTGAAAATTTCAGACTTTTGCTTCTTCCTTTTTCGGTCCAGCTTCTTTTTTGCGAATGTTAACTAAAGGCGCCTCCGTCTTTTTAGTATTAGTTTCCAATGGAATTATACAATCCTAGATTTTTTATTAAAACACTAAAATCCATAAGAATATTTATTACCAAATTGGGTGCAATAAAATCTGATACATTTGATAATCGCACAACTCCACTAAAACCCGTGTCAGACATCTTAAGGGTTCCTTTTCAAGTAATATAACCAAAATAAAAATAATTCATACTGAATATACACAATCTAGTATATTTTCTCTCAAAATAAAATAAATAATTTATTTATAATATTTACAACAAAAATCATTAATCATTCGTTGTTCCGTACAGTTCTCTGACACCTTCATCCAACCATCTGAAATTCATATCCAATGAAAATATTTAACGAACAACCTAATTTACTTTGAACTTAATGGTGAACCATATTCATAAAACGGGTTAAATACAGTATTTACATAATAATTGTGAAATTTTTTGAAGATAAAGCGAATCTCCTGATCTTTTAATAAAGCGGCCGATGTCGCATCTATGCAAAGAACCATTCGAACACCGGTATTCGTCACATAGCCAAACGTCTAGATTATTTAGTTAAAATTAGAGTCAATTAAATCATTTCCCACTGTATAACTCTGGTTGTTGAACAATTGTCCCAAGTACATTTCATTTGCTTTCTTTGATTTTTCATCAACAATATCGAGCGAACAATAAACGAACCGTTCAATATCGATAATGTGCTGAGTATATATTGGATTTATAGAGTCGAATAAGCGTTCATTCTAAATACTTTATTATATTTTTTCAAAGTTTTTGAAAAACCTGCCGCCCATATATAAAAAATCCGACGACTCCAATCATCTGGAAATTTATACAGGGTTGAAGTTTCTAGGTAAGTTCTATCGGTTTCGATGAATTCTGAAAATTAACAATACTATATATATACTATATAATTTCCTAAACAAGATTAAAAATCCATACTAGAAAATCTAATGCATTCTTAAAAGAGCACCACTTTTGATAGACTATACCGTCACCGACTATACACAATTAAAGCTCATATTTTGTTCTTTTAGCAATAACATTTGGCTTAAATTATCTCAGGGACATAAATATTTTCGCAGTACTAGATTTAGAGAATCTCTTCTGATCCAATATTTTAGGGCCTGTATGAACGGTCATATATACTATAACAGCTAACAATTCTAATATTATAAATTATATTTATTAAAAATACTCTCGCGATAAACACTTTGAACTGATCCTTACATACACTTCAATAAAAATTTATATTATTTAAGAATTAAAAAACCGTTATTAATTGAACCAGAAAAAACATATACGAAAAACAACAATCAACAATAAATTATTCCGAGCTAGCTTCAAACTTTGGGTACTTGGCGTAGGCTTGTTCCCATTCCATTCGCCCAGCACACAGATCCGAAATAAGACGTCCCAACTCAGCAATCTCAATGCGAATTTGCGACATTGTTTCAGCATGGCGAACTGTCACAGTATGTGGAATTGTCTCCGATTCAAAATCAACAGTAACGCCGAATGGGATTCCGATTTCGTCAGTTCTGGCATAACGACGTCCAATTGATCCCGAACTATCATCCTAAAGCAATTATACTGCTAACTAAATTCCAATTCAAACTAATACATACAACTTTGTAGCTGAGTTCGTATTTGGAGAGTTCATCCTTCACAAGATCGATGAGTGGCGTCAGTTTTTCATTTGCCATGATTGGAAGAACTGAACATTTAAGTGGAGCAACAAGAGGTTTGAACGCAAGGAACTAAATAGTGAATTGTGTTATAACACGATTGATATTTTCCTTATTACCGTTCTTTGCTCATCATCCTCTCTTTGTCTGAATGAATGTTCGAGAAGAGCATACATTATCCTTCCGATTCCATATGACGGCTCTATCACAGATGGCACAATCTCTTGAACATGCAATGTTTTCTTATATTTCTTCACAGTAACATGTTCTGGTGCAAGTTTGTAGGAGGTATCATCAACATTAAGTTCATAAACTCTACAAAAGTAGATGAACATCTATTATAAGTTGTATATGATAAACTTGTTCGTTAATAATTCCATCTCAAGGGCTTCAACTTCTTGTTGTTCCAGGGCACTCAAAGCCCCTTGAATCTTCTTGGCATCCTTCTTGAACATCTTACCCAGGATAGCCATATTTGGAACAGCTTCTGTTACCGAAACTTCGACAGGCTTTTCAAGCTTCTTTTCCGCAGCAAGCTTAACCAACAGCGTTTGCAAATCTGTTACAAGGACTAATTTACCTTCACATTAGTGACTTTAGCGTGTGCTTGCAAGTCGAAACACGAACGATCAGCATTGCCAACACATTCAACCCATCCATATGATGTAAGAATCTCAGCATCCCAACAATCCTAAACGCATGTTAATATAAATTAAATGAAATTTCTCTACTTTAGCATAATGAGCCATTTCGTTGGACAAGTGCTGACGGAATCTCAATCTTCTTGGATCAATTCCGACCTTCATTAAAAATTGATGACAGCGAGCCATATAATAACCTAAAGATTCGTTATCCACAATTCCTTGTTTCACAGCGTCTCCAATCGGCATTTCTTGCGCCGGTTTTCCATCTAATTGATTGCATGCAGAGAAGAGTACAAGCTTTTCACCAGCAACTTTGGCAAACTTTGCACAGTTTTTATCTTCGGGATCGAGGAAGTGCTCAATTTCGCACATCGTGAATTCTCGAACACGAATCAATCCCTGACGTGGGGAGATTTCATTACGGAATCCAGTTCCAATTTGAGCAGCCGCAAATGGCAACTTTCCTTGATTGAACTCTAATAAGCGCTTAAAGTTCACGAAAATTCCCTGAGCTGTTTCGGGACGCAAGAAAGCTTTGAAATCTCCAGTTGGTCCAATTTGAGATGGGAACATGAGATTAAAGGCAATTGGTTCAGTCAAATCATTTCCAGTGATGGGCGATTTGAAGTTGAACTTTTTGATAACTTCTTGCATATCATTGTTATCAAATCCTTCCAATCGTGCTAGAACGTCTTCGCATTCCTTACGAGTCTCAGCATTCGTTTTCTTATCCTTAAAATACAAACAATTACTCTATAATATTAAAATGAACAAACATTCATAAGCTTTTCGATGCTGTTTTTAATCAAATGATCCGCACGGAAGCATTCGCCATTCTTTGTGTCTTTTACCATCCAATCGGCAAATCTCTCGACATGTCCCGACGCTTTTAAGACAGTTTCTGGTGTGAGTGAAGTACAGTCAACCTCCAACATTCCCTCCTCCAAAATAAAATGTTTTCTCCATTCGTTGAGCATATTCGCTTTCAAGGCACATCCCATTGGACCGAAGTCATACCTAAAATATATCATACATGCTTAAAAATATATTATAAAAGAATTACAGTCCCGTAACACCTCCATATATAGCAAATGATTGATCATAGAAGAAACGTCGCTTGAGTAAATCTTCAAGTTTCAATCTATCGAAAGAAGCCTCCTTCGGTGCCAATGCAATCTCAGTCTCTTCCAACAACTTCTTCCGTGCTTTCAATTCCACAACAGCCTTGTCAATGTCAATTTTTGGAGCTTTGTTAGACTTAAGCTCTCTAACAATATCTCCATATTCCTTAACAGCAGCCCTCAATGGCGCGAGTTGCTATAAACTCCAAATAAACGGTTTATAATAAAAATTATCATACTGCTTCAATTTCTGGAGTAGCCATGTGCCTCAAAAAATCGGATATTTTCTGTTTGGTTTTCTTGGTGAACTTCGGTGCAGCTCTTTTCTGAACTTTGCTAGCCACACGTCCACTAACTACCTCTACCTGTATAATATACAAATATAGTTTTTGGTGAAGGAACTTCTGATAAAAATGACGACTAACATATTAATAAATTTAATTAATGGCTTGTTATGAAACATATCATACAGAACACATTATATTTATATGATATTTTGAAATTTTACACAATAGTTTAATGTAACCTAAATAATCATTTTAACCCATAAATTCTTTAGATTATATGTTAAACTCTGAAGAAACTTGTAAGAATTTTAAAAAATTTTGGGATTTTCAGAAAATATTGCTACATTTCGTCAATTGAGATGTCGTCGTGCAACGAACAAATGCAGACCAGTTCTTGGTTTTAATTTTTATTTCATGGCACCCATGGATTTTTCTTATAGTGGTTTTATATATGTAGAAAGTGACTGTGATTATGTAAACTTTCGAATTTTATCAAGTTAAGCTTAAATTGTTCAAACATGGTACTGTAAATATACTAAAAATTATTATTTTAAACATAGAAAGTAAAGTCAATAGATTTAAAATAATTTAAAAAGTTGATCAGTATAAGGATAAACGAACAAGCTATCTTCACTTTCTATTGGTTTTATCTCTTTTAAATTGCCTACAACGTCATCTCTTACAACCGTCCACTTCAAACAATAATCGATAATAACCTAATTGGTCAGAAATAAATCATAACGGTTTTATTTTCTAACCTTGAAAAATTTTTCCGATGAAAAACTTCTAACAGACTGGGCGAAGAGCTGCCGGAGTCGTCCTCCTATCATACACTGTAATTGAAACTATTTATTGTCAAAATTCTATTAAACAAGAATGGAATTAATCCATTTATCACAAATGATTGAATAAACTCACTAATAGAAAGAAACGGTTTTTATGATTTTAAAAGTGAGCATGAGACATTATTTGATATCCGTTTCACATTATACCTGTTTCGGATTTTCATAATCAATAAAGTAATTTAAAAAAATATTAGCTCTCAGAGCATCACCTAATTAACAACTAACAAAATAAATGCAACAAAATATTACAACAATAATGGAAAATAAAATACACTATAATAATTATTACTGGCCTAAAAGAGGATATGCATGAGTTTTCTCGATTCTTCATAAGCTACAAACAAACATCCGGAGGCAAAACAAGTTCTCAAATTGGTTGGTAACAATCCTTTGTATAATCCACGCAGTCCTAAATGTATACATTTTATCTGAAACCATAAGCTATAAACTCACCAGATTCTTTAAAAACATCTTTAAGTGTCGAAAAGAAGGTGCCGCTACTGCTAACTTGCATTCTCGATTTCACCACATCTGCTGGATAGATGGCCGTCCATAGAGCCATTCCACCAATTGATCCGGACATGGCCGTTTTGAAGAAACCAATTTCGTCTTTCGATTGACCTGGCTTTGACAACAAATACCTTGTTGTTTCATATGCCCCGAAGAAGCAAAAATATCCGGGAACTTCTCGCGCCAACGTTGGAGTCATTCCCACAAAGAATCCGCGAATACCATTTCCTTTGAATATATCTCGACATACCGAGAATGGAGTGCTATAGAAAACAATAAACACTGACAAATTTGTAGTAAAGCATCGTACCACACTTGATTCATTTCCCGAGCTGCCTGCAGCTTACATTTAACCAATTCAGTTGGGCACAAAACTGTAGCTGCAAACACGGCAGCCAATGATCCGGAGAATGCGTTTTCCAGTGGTGTCATATGCTTTACATCCGAATGTCCCGTCACCATTGCAACTGCCTATATTGAAAATAAGAAATCCATAATATATTATCCCGTTTTCCCTTACTTTCTGACAATATCCGTACGCCGTGAAAAGCACTGCATTCTCTGCAATATTAGCAGCCAATGCGGGCAATGTTCCTAAAAACTTAAATTAATGACTTTGGACGAAATGTAAGTTACCTGCATAAAGACCTCGAATGCCATCAAGTTTATAGGTATCCTTGAGACAAACCAACCAGTTGGAATAGAGGTGTGGAAACGTTTGAACTTTAACCTTCACGGTATCTAAAGGTTGACCGGCATACACATTTGCAATCCCTCCTTAAATTTATATAATATTTATAACCCTTTTAACTAATTACCGCATGTTCCAGCAAACAAGTCAATTATCCCATCTTTTACATGGTTCTTATCATTGGCATCAGTTGTACCATTTTTGTTATCATGCATTTCAAGTTAGGTTTAATTTTGATTATGACGATATTTCTGTAAATTGAAATGCTCAAACATCGGTCATTAATTTTAACGATAAAATACGGCTAATATATGGATCAAGTGTAAAAATTTATAATTATACTCATCAAATAGTTAATTTAGATAAATTGTAGAACCGTTATAAATAAAGCTTTATAAAGGATAAAATCGTGGAAAAAGCACAAAAACGAGTGAGCACATTGGGATGGCAGAATTTCATCATGGAAGAGAAAACATTTTAGGATTTTTATAATTTTATGTTTCTTAACTTTAATAAAATTCTCAAACAAGTGACTTACAGTTAGTGGTTTGAGGTTAATCCGTTAATAACGTTTAGATAATTAATTGTTTAAGGTTTTAATAGAATTCAACAATAAATTTCATTTAGCATGTAGGGTATATTAGTAAAAATTGGTTTTAAATCGCGTTTAATTTTAGAATGAAGATTAGTTGAGGAAGTAGGGCTATCGATACATTAGATATATAATATTCCAGGAACGATCATATAATATTAATATATTTAAACATTATAATAATTCAAGTTTCAAACCATTAATAAACGGGTTTGGAGTGCACCCGGATGGACAGAATTGCGTATTTCGAATTTGTTATATACAATTATGCAATTTACCTATTTACATTCTTCTTTTAATATGAATATTTACTTTCCTAAATAAAACTACGCTATTAAAAATGTTAAGTCCCCCATGTACTTCTGTCCAAATAAAACATTAATAAATCATATTTATCACAATTAAAATATTGTTGTTTATTCTTTGGTTCAAATCACATACATATTATTCATAAAATAATCAACAATTATTAAATAAAAAAACAATTAGAAACATACAACCAATTCGATATCTAATAGACTATATTTACAGAAAACAAACAAATATAGGAGAATAATAATATGAATTTCTTATAAAACCCGTATTTCAAACAAAACGGTATCATTTTAACGGTAATGTTCGTCAAAATAAGATTTACAATTAATAGACGATGGAATCTACAAATTCTTAAACATTTATGAAGATCATTTGATATCAGACCGAGTGAGAAAGGCAATGCGAGCGAGATTTCTGAAACAAACGCAAGAGAGATATGAAAAAACCGTACACTATTCATTTGTCTTCCTAAATATATATCAAAACAAACGTGTCATATCAATAAATTATCATCATCATATTCTAACACGTGATAAATTTTGCAATATCTCCAAAAGAAATATGACAAAAACATTACAAAATCAATGTCTTATCTTTTCCTTTAAAGAAAATTTAAATGCACCTTCCAATTAATCACATTCTTAGTCATCCTAAATTGACGATAATAATTTCTTATTGCAGATTTCATATAACATCCTCCTTCGGTAATAATTCATATTCTCTTGTTCAAAAGCGATCGCAGCTCGTCGCGATGCATATTCTCCGAATTGGCACGAAAAAACACCACAATCACTTCCGTTTTGTTGTCTCGGTATATCCTAAAACATAACCTTTAATATCAAAATTTTTTATAATATACCTTTCGATGTTCGAACGACCATCCACTTAAATCAAATTCTTGTTTTTTCTTATCCATTGACTCACTCGATAAATATTCCCTGAAATAAGGAACCATTTTCTACGGTATTTTATGTTTCTTAATCAATATTTTATTCATTTCAATTAAAATGATAAACCAAGGACAATTTTTGTGATATTGATCGTGGTTGGAATTATAAAAAACGGTATTTCGAATATAGTTTATTATTTTCCTAATACCCAATACCACAATATTTAATTGCAAAAATTATACCATAATCCCCTTAGAAAAAGGTTTTGAAATTCGGTATGTAAAAATTGAAATATGTAAAAATTGTTTTTTTAATGGTTACGTATGAGAATCGTTTTATAATTGCTTCATTTTGTCTAATCGAGACTAAAAGAAAGACATTCCATCTCTCTTAAAATATTAAATGAAATTGCGAATTTTTCATGAATTTCCTAATGTACCATATCACTAAATAAAAATGTAAATTAACACTTTAAAATATTTAAATTCGTCTTATTAATTTATACGTATAAATGTTCAACTACTCAACTACACATTTGTCTTATTTTCTGAATTATATTGAAAATGTTCATTTCGCGAGCAATATTTGATTCGACATACGTCTTGATAAAAATAATAATAAAATACTAACTTCAATAATTGCAAGCATTGGTGATTATTTCCCAGCAACGAATCATAATAATCTATCTTCTTCTCCTTCATATCAATGACAGCCATGCACCAATGTAATTGCAAATGGATCGGCACCAGAATAACATCGTGGGAAAATATATCAACCTTCTTGGTCCACCTCCTAACACCCGCATAACCTTTCTTCGTAAGACTTTCATAAAAGAATGTACTAAACGCGTAAGTCTAAATTCAAAAAGTATTCATAAATTGGTGTGAAAAATTCAAACCTTTGGATAACTCGCATTCTCTTTACTCCTATGTGTAATCATATTCAAATAAAAATTGATGACCTCATCATTCAACCAATTCAATCCGTACAACGTTTTCAAATCATTTTGCGTCAGTTTAAGTGAAAACTCTTCCACAACAATATCACATCGACCACGACTCCACACCTTGTCCGCCAAAAGATGTGCTTCTTCCGGCAGTTCAACCAGTTCGGTAGCTTTAGTCTTTCTCGGCTTCAACACGATTCCCTTCACGGCGAGTCTCTTCCGCACTTCTTCTTCCCTCTCTTCTCTCGTTCGATGCCGGAAAATAGCCCGAATCCGCGATTCTTCTGTCAGCTCTTCATCTTTGCATTTCAGCCTGAGTACATTGTCCTCCGTCGCTTTGAACTTCTCCTCAGCAATCTTGCTCGACAAATCAACTTGAGCGAACTTGTCCAATATCTCGGTTATTCGACTTGACGAGCTTTCAGACATTATTGAAGATCTTCTACTACTAAAAATATTTTTTAAACCAATATCATCTGAAAACTAACCCGGCAAGGAAACGACCACTCATATTCAGACTGGTATTCGATGAAGAAGATGCAATAGTACGGGGTGTCGTCCTTCCAGACTTTGAAATACTGTCGATTAACTTCCATGACTTAGAAATGAGTTCATTCGCACGCTGAGATGAAGTCATTGCAGGCCTCCTTGGTTTTCTAAAAAATATGAGAATGCTATATTTGAAAAAAATTGTTCATACGATTTTCGTGGATCATCCGTCAACACTCCCTCCTTTAATAGAGTTTGGATGTATTTTTCCAGAGAAGCCGGCTTCAACGCATTCGACGTATTGTTTTCTTTGTACTTTTTGAACAAAGGAGACGAGTTACGTGAAATTGTCGTCTTATCGGAGAACGGACTAGCGTTGGCTTCTAAAATAAATACAATTATTGACAATGCATCATCATATTTTAATTTTAAAAACAAAATTACTTCGATTCAACGACTTATTCGTATTCCTCCTCCAATAATCCCTCATTGTCTTAGAAGTCGACGTATTTGCTGAAATCGGTGTGTTCGATCTACTTGCGCTGTCTTCAGGCGAAACAATTTCTTCACAATCGGATTCTGCATTCGTCCGTTCAGCGTCCTCATTCAAAAAAATAATCTTCAAAAACTATCATTTAACTGTCAAATGTTCGTTTCCACCTCATTTTGTAGGTGTCTCGCCCTGAACACCGGCGATTTAGGTTTCTTCAGATTATCAGATATGATCTCAATATCATCATCTTCTTGATGCTCCACGACTTTCTCGATTTTTTCTTCAACTGGTACCCAATTCTCCTCCTCTTGTACTTCATTAGTTACTTCTAATACATCATTCTCTTCTTCCTTTTCTTTTACTTGCTCTTCAACAGCTTTATTCTCCTTTATTGTTTCATCATCATCATTATTTACATCATTTAAATAAATCAGCTCTTGTGTTCCCGTCTGCAACAGTATCAATAAACTTTTTATTTCAAAACATTTACGAACTGCTTGAGGACTTTTGTATACTGTTTTGACCAATTTCACCTCTTCCTGTTCATCATCAACATCTTCTTCAAAAACTGTAAATTTTTTCGATGTACTATTATTTGCATCTACGTTTCCTCGAAACATGTCAACTATAGATGAAATAGGAGCAAAGATATAGCCTGCGATTAAAAAAAATCATACAAATATGAAAAACAATTATATCGTACCAAACGAAGAAAATGCCGACCGACGTTTTTTCGGGGGTGTGGAATGAGCCGTGTGAGTTTCTATTATCCGTTTCCGAGCTAAAACAAATTTTTTACAAATATTTTTGCAACAATTATTAAGAAAATTTTCTCGAATCCTTTCAGATAACAAAATATTTGAAGGAATGAATTTAAAAATGAATCTTCTTCGCACAATTTTAAAACGAAATATGGAGTAAACAAGGTCGCTAATAGAGAGCAGATGTTGTTTGTAGCAAGGCGTAACAATGCGTGTACGCTAACAGACTCAAACATTTTAATATTTATGTCATATCCGCAAAAACTCCAAGGCACACTGGGTTAGAACAACAGAGAATCATGTTACACTTTTTTTCAAATAACACACATGTCACTAGAGCACATTTGACGAACCACTCGGAAACGCGTTAAATTAGTTAATTTTTATTTATTTTTTTAAGTAGGATAACATGATTTTTCTTTCATTTTATTGTTATAGGGATAATATACAAAATGTATGAATTCTGTATGTAAAATTTTTTTGCGATCTGACAACTTTTTTTTCTTAATCTCATTTTTGGATGGATATAGGATATATTGGCTAATAGTTGTGTTGTGTCATAATTTGCTCATATTAAAGAGCATCCAATTTTGTACTAATTGTTAAAATTTTGTTGATTTTCACTGCATCTTGAATAAGTTATCAATGTTTTTGTAGATCACACTTTAATGAGTTTTCATTACAAATTGCTTACTTTTAATTGAATATTAATTTAGATTGGAAGGGAAGATAGGACAACGTCCCGGATAGTGAATGATCACTGGAATTGTCGGAAATAAAAAAAATAAACCTTTTATTAATAAAATTTTTGAAGAGAAGGCTAGCTAGTAATCATCGTTCGTTGGTGATGAAGTTTTCATATATTCAACGAAGTTTTTCGGAAGATCCAATAATGCCGAGGGTTCTACAATGATGATCACATAACACATGATCATGTTTATTGGTAGTAATTGAAAAGAAACAACACAGAAGAGTAAAAATATTTATTAACAAAAACAATAAATGTATTAAAAATTCCAACGAAAAATTTATATCTTCTCGAAAATATATACATATCTAAAAATTATTACCGAAATATATATCTAAAAAGAATTACCGGATAATATATCTAAAAATTATTACCGAAATAGATATCTAAAAAGAATTACCGGATAATATATCTAAAAATTATTACCGAAATAGATATCTAAAAAGAATTACCGGATAATATATCTAAAAATTATTACCGAAATATATATCTAAAAAGAATTACCGGATAATATATACAAAGAAATGATTATATACATATATCTAACTATAAATGATTATATACACCAATCTAACTAGAAATGATTATATACACCAATCTAACTAGAAATGATTATATACATATGCCTAGCTGGAAATGATTATATACATAGACCTAACTAGAAATGATTATATACATCTATCTAACTAGAAATGATTATATACATAGACCTAACTAGAAATGATTATATACATCTATCTAACTAGAAATGATTATATACATAGACCTAACTAGAAATGATTATATACATCTATCTAACTAAATTTTCTAAAAATTCGAATAAAACTAAAAAAAATGAGCTTAATAACCAAAATTCACTAAGTAACTTTTTAATTAGAGAAAAAACTTTAAGACGTTAACATTACCTTATCTTAAGTTTAAAAGTTGTAATTTTCTAAAAATCAACTAACTATAAGCCCCAATAATTGATTTTTCATGAAGAATTCTAGCTTAACTCCATCATTTGCACCAACACATCTTCGAGCCGCGGTGTTTCCGATTTTGTGCAAGGACTCTATACCCTGCTCGCCGAATAATCCCCAAGAACGGTGTATTTGAACGAACGGAAGCAAATGAGCTTCAACCATATGCAACTTTGGAGTTGCAGGAAACTTAGCTGACCGCCATTCACATGACAGTGTTTCCACTGCCTGCCTCATTTGAGATATTTCTGAAATGCTCAATTCTCGAGCAACGGCAAAACTCTCAAGCCTATGAAGAGCTAGCAAAGTTTTAATCACCGGGGACAGAGAATACTCATCAGCACCACCTGTGTCACAGGATACTTCGTCGGCAACGACTTTTAAAAATCGTCGACAATCACGACCGTTCAGAAGTGATGATACTTGAAATGATGGTTTTAAGCGATTTCTTTTGAGAAAATCAATTAATGCTTCTCCGTGTTCACGTCTTAAAATTCTAAGAACTGTATTTACTAACCCTTGTAAAATATGCAAGGGTGGTAAAACAATGCAACTTACATCCATAAAAACGCCATAATTATACCCTTGCCGAAACCTGTTAGTTGTTGCAGGTCCTTCTTTGTTTTGAGTACGGCTAACATCACAAATGGCACAGAACTGATTGCAACTGTGGTGGTTGGCTCCAGTCAACAGTGGAATAAACTTTAAGTCACCAACCAGTAGCAAGGTAACCTTAATATTGGTTGTGTTAAATTGGTAAATTCCGTTATTTGACATCACCGAATTAAAAAAACTTAGCATAGTTGCAGCAGCTTCAGCAATTATCTCGCGTTTCTCTGTCCCTTCGTAAGCGGCCATCAAAGCGAAATTCTTTGGTGATTGAACATTGATTATTCCTTCACCAGATATGAAAAATCCGATCTTTGTAAAAGAGGACTTTCCATCTCCACCACCGTCGCCTGCAATAACAACATAAATCGATTCTGGCATTTTATTACTCCAAACTGTTTTCGAGAACCGTTCTAAAACGGCATCGAAAACAAACTTGACGTTCTCAATGTACACAAGTTTTCTTCCCTGCACAGTCCTCGTTCTCATATTTGCATCGATTATGACGGAGTTTGCCCACTTCCGAACGTTTTGATATGTTGGTAACACACCAAACTGTTTTTCCAGGAGAAACTTCCGTACCTCAATGTATTGACTTTTAGTTAAATTTTGGTTATGCAATAATAAAAACGAATCTTTTTCATTGGCATACTTTGCGCAATGAATTTTCCACAAGCTGTTTTTAAGTGAACTATCAATACTTCGGCTGGCATTCACTATTCCAATTCTCCTTTTATAACTACGTAGTTTTAGTTGGCAGGAAGCTAACTTCTTCAGAGCCAAGTTTAACTTATTAGATTTATTTCGTAACTCCGTTTTCATTCGAGTATTTTCACGTTTTAAAGACGAAAATTTAGAAGAAAACTTATCTTTATTTTGTCTTATTCCATCAAGAATTCCTTCTTGTATCTTCTGTTCAATTATGGAATCGACATCATCCAGAAACGATTTCATCCTTCCTTCAAATTCGATCCATGACTCTTCTTTATCCTTCTGCTTCTTTTCTTCGTAGGCCTTCTTGATTCCTTCAACGTAATCTACCACCCTCTGTACATATTTCTCCTCCAAGATTTTTAATTTTTCTTCAAAACTGTTATCTAATAGATTATCTTGAGTTGACTTATCTTTCAATCCCCATCGATGGCGATGCATTAAGCTAGATTTTTCTGCTCTTTTCTTTCTTAACGCTTTTCTAGCTTCCCGGGCTTTTTGAGCGTACCCTCTTTTATCAACTAACGTCAAAGTTTCCCTCTCCTCTGTTTCATTCTAAATTAATATCCAATTAAACATAATGAAAAGTGTATATATATTTACATAAATAAACTTAATCCTACCTTATCATCAGGGATTTTTAGTTCGCTAGTGGATGGTTGGGGATCCATTGTAATAAGCCGGAAAAACCCTGAATCAGTAAAATTAAAAATTAAAGTGTGATCTACAAAAACATTGATAAATTATTCAAGATGCAGTGAAAATCAACAAAATTTTAACAATTAGTACAAAATTGGATGCTCTTTAATATGAGCAAATTATGACACAACACAACTATTAGCCAATATATCCTATATCCATCCAAAGATGAGATTAAGAAAAAAAAGTTGTCAGATCGCAAAAAAATTTTACATACAGAATTCATACATTTTGTATATTATCCCTATAACAATAAAATGAAATAAAAATCATGGTATCATACTTAAAAAAATAAATAAAAACAACTGCATTCGCACATTAGCGTCTTGTCTCATGATATGCGTCATGCAACGTCTTGGTTCGCTCATTTTTGGTTTACCACTCTGTGACCCAGTGTGCCAAGGTCCCGTTTATAGACGATTAAAGTAAACTTTGAAACTTAACGTTATGGATTCACACTTTTTACATTCGATTCCAAATTTAACAATTTGTCATTTCGCCCATCATTGTATATAGACAGTTAACAACTGAACTAATTATGATAAAATGACACCAAAAATTTTCCATCATATTTTAATGGTACGACAGACTACTTCCACAGACGGCGATTGATTTTCTTATTTTTACGCATGTCTTACAACTTTCACGTTGATTTTCACAAATTTTGTCTACGCGAGTTTGTTACTTTTTACTTTAAGTCTCCGAAAATATTAAAACCATCACAAAATAGTAGATGTGAAAACGTTTTTGAGCTAATTTTATAAGTGTTTTGAGTCGAACTCTCAGAATTTTTAAAATCATTGCAGGTAGATTCCTTATATCGAAAATAGTATGCACAAAAAATAAAATAAAAACGGTTTAAGATGTTAAAAAATTACGAAAGAAAATCCTATGTGCCGTCACGTATGCTATTTATGTTTGATTCAATTCCAATAGCTTAACGTCAAAATAAATTGTTGCAGCAGGGCAACGGATAGCGCAGTGGCACCCAATAGATTTAAAATATAAAAATGGAACTTTTAAAGTATTTACGATAATATTGTAACGATACAAGCAGGAATGCAAAATTAACAACCGTGATTAACAACCGAACAAAATTAACAACTTTGAATTGTGGATTTTTTAAAATTTAATTTTTCAATACATCGATTCAATGTTTTTTAAAATTTTCCAACTTCGCTTAAAGAAATATACTTCGGCTGAAAAATCAGATTTGGAAATAGTAAAAATAGTTTTGCCGTAATATTAAAATAATAATAATAATAATATGATTAAATGGAACTTACATTCTGGATTCATAATAAATAAAATGAATTTAACAGCTAACGAGAACTCTTCCAATCCGAGACTATACTTTCCTCCTGTCGACGGCAATCTTGAATCTGCACATAAATCTGATAATGCAATTAATATTTTAAAACCATTTAGAACTCGGTTAATACCACTTTACACAATCATCACAATTAAACAAAGGAAAAACCATTTATAATATAACAGACAATAAAATATTGTAAACAACAATCAGATCATGTAAAATTTAGTTCAAAAACTCGAAAAACGATAAAAAATTTAGTTAATTTTTATAAGAAACAAATAAATAATCACTTACAACCAAAATTGGGACAAGCGAAAAAATAAGAAAAAAATCATCTGAATAATAAAACAACGAATTAAATGGAAAACACACGAAGACTTTTGTCTAATGATGAGGTTATTAAACTTCTAGCATTTTCTCCGAAATGAACACCAGTTACTGGCGCTGAATGATCCGATAGTGATACCACCTCATTCCAGCTCTTCACGTGAATTACTTGCACTTTTGGTCCACCACAAGCAAGGAACGTTCCAGTCATATCAAAGTTTAAGTCATGAATCTAAAAATAAAACTAATAATTAAATAAAATCGTAATTATTACCGGTTGTTTCTCTTCCATTGTGAGCGTTTTCAAGTTCTTTAACTTTCTCAAATCCCAGAGCTTAACCTCTCCTTCTTCCGAACCAGTAGCCAAATAATAACCATTTTCAGAGAAAGCGATTGATTTTACAGATGATGCATGTCCGGGGAATTTAGCGGCAATCGTTTGCGTTTTCAGGTCCCAAATTTTAACAATCGAGTCAGAAGTACCTGTTCCGAAGATAAGACCGTCGGGATGGAATTGCACACAATGAATAGCTGTCTGCGATCCTTCTTCCGCCGCTACTTTGCATAAAACCTTTCCATTGTGAATATCACTAAGTGCCCAGTATGAATCATCTGATGATGATAAGACGAAATCTCCAGTAGCGTTTAATGAAATATCGGTGACTGGTGCTTGATGTACATCGATAAATGATTTGGCATTTGCATCGCTTATATTCCAAACACGAATATGCGAATCAGCAGAAGCTGAGATAGCTGTGGCCGAATCCGGATGCAAAATAACGGCATTGATCTTCTTCGTATGACCTTTGAACGTTTGTACAACCTGCTCTTTCTCGTAATTATAAGCAACAACAGTTTTATCAATTCCTCCAGTGAGCGCAATAGATCCTTTAACATCAAGAGCTGTGATTCCGGGCATTCCTGCTGAATGAATAGCAGTATGAGATGCAGTTTGTTTCAAATTGGCAAGTTCGTCCTGCTTGGCCAATCCTTCAGGGAACGCCTTTCCTCTTTGCTTTCTCTCCGATGTTAGTTCCTTTGACTTCTCTTCAATCTTGGCAACGATCGCGTCACTTAATCCTTGAACCTCTTCCGATTCATCCATACTAACTTCATCATCAACGCGAGATGCTGCATGCGGTTTCAATGTTGAAAGAGCTTCTCTTGCCGCTGTAACTTCCTTTTGAAGTCTTGCAATAGTTCTACAAGCTGCGTCATGCTGAAAATAATAATTATACCACAATGGATGATTTGTAGTACCTGGTAAAGAGAATGCGATAGTTCTTGTCGTGCAATTTGCAATTGTTCACGCATTGAAAAACTATTTAGCATTAATGTATCCCATTCATCTTGTAGAATTTTTAAAATCGATGGTATTGAAGTTTCCGATACATTTCTGACAGCAGCTCCTTTTCCTCCTTGTTTCACAGCAACTAACTGAAGTAAATACTTTTTTTGTAAAATATATTATATTTATTGTTAATAACCTGATCTTCCTTTAGTTCGGTATGTGTTATTGGATCTGTGCCATTTTCATTAATAAATTTAACAATCAATCGTCTCTCGAAAATATGACCAGACGCCGGTGAAACAACCGGTTCCTCAGCAGGTTCGCCACTAATAGAGCATACAAGACTCATTCCTGCTGAATTATCTTATATTAAAGCTTAAATAAAAATTACAATAATCAATTATGATTCAAAAGATATATCGAATTTAGCAAATTTGATGCCGTCGCAACCGCAAAACGCTGCGCGGCAAGACAATAATTGACAATTTTTTATGCGGCTCTGTGTCTAGTCGCGCAGTGTTATGCAGTTTCGACAGAATCAACTTGGCTATGCTGCAAAGAAAATATTAGAAAAATATAAGTTAAATTGTTTAAAAATCAAGGCCGAATAATATGCTTATTATAATAGCAATAAAATTAATTTTACTTAATGAGATGATTGTATTTTAAAAAAATATATATGTGATATATTTAATAACGCTAAGTTACCTTAATAAGGCATAAACAACCTTAGTACTAATAAACATAATTTTTAAATAAAAATCAACGAAAAGATTGGTAGCGTTTGCAGTAGAGCGCACTTTCTTCTTTACTTTTCTTCTTTTGTCTTTTTTCGGCCACATCATTCATTTTTTAAGAACATTTATTTTTATTATTATCACATTTAGAAATATATCTAATTATAAAAATATATAGTCGTCGCCAAATGCGATTACCGCCGCAAAGTGTGGCGCACTTTTTTAATTATTATTTTTTCATTTAATTTTTATGATTTTTATTATTTTCCACATTTATGCCACGATTGAAACAACATCTAAAACATATTCGTCAATTTATTTAAGCAAAAACAGTATAGAACGAGCATAAACAAGAAAATAATCATAAAAATTAAATGAAAAATAATATTTAAGAAAGTGCGCCACATTTTGCGGTGGTAATCGCATTTGGCGACGACTATATCTAGTTTAGGCCATTAAATAAATTTTAAATTTCTAAAATTATAATTTTATTCTTTCGATTCTTTGCTTTTAGAAACTTTAAAAATATTTTTCCTGGATTTTTTATCCTTATGAAAAGTGACATTTATGTTTTATATTTATACCCATTAACCGGCCTAATGAAGTTCCAATTTTATTGCATTTAAATGTGCCGTTTAAGTTGTTTCGTGTAAATATAAAAATTAGTTTCATGTCACTGTCGCTGAATTCTATCGAACTATCTCAAAACATTAATAACAGCGAAATTGTAAAGTTTCGAGACTTTTCTCAGATTAGGTTTTGTCGAGTCAAAATAGCTCGTCTTGATTTTCGAATGGCAAAATTTTCATAAATGTACAGCTTTGCATAATTGAAGGTGTTATCCTAGTCCAGCAAAGCTTCCTCTCGAGAAAAATTATGGTGCTGCCTTGACAGAATTAGGAGAATTGTCAACTTTTTCGTTACTTTAATTGTGATTTACTCCAGCGCCTAAAATTATTTTGAAAACATAAAAGGAAATATTTTAGAATGTGGATAATGGATCATTCTTTAACTTGGTTCATAATTTATTCACAATCTTTGGTATTCAGGATGTATGCAATCTGAAATGTAATGAACACGCCATCTACAATTGTAAATTTACTATTAAATTGTTTTAACAATAGGGTTTCTTTAAATTCTCAATGTTTTCGTTTAAAATAGGGATAAATTTTTTAATCTTTAGAAATTATTTTGATTAACGCATGTGGAAAGTAAACCGTTATTAAACGTTGTAAAAGTTGATTTTGTGGATGAGTGTATGAAGTTTTACAAAGAAAGGCATATGAATTTGTAAATTTACCTATCCAGCTTTAAATTTTATCAATAAATCACAATCAATCTTGATGTTTTCAAAATTTTAAGCTCCTATATTTCGAATTTATTTCAAATTACCATTTACATTTCACGCCAAATGTAAATGACGCTTTTGCAATATTCAAATGCATTCTCTTGATTTCTAAGTGTAAGTTAAAAATTAATTTTTACCTCAATTTCACAAGCTTTGCTTAAATTATCGCTGGCGCTTACAATTTTTACGAAATTTTAGATTTAAGATGACTTTCTAATTAATTTTTTCTAATTAATTTGGCGTGACATTTTGTTCTAGAAACAAATTTGATAAAAAATGCGAGTTCAATCTCTCCAGTATTAATCATTATTATTCAGATGACCTATTTCACCAATTGGGACGAATTTTCGAAAGCTGCCGAACGATTACACTCTCGGAATCCAAAAGGATGCCGGTAAAAATTCAAAACACTACACACAACTAAATATTATTTATTCTAAGATTTACAACGAAATACAACCATACACTCGGTAAACTTATTCTCAAAATCACCGATGACGTCGTGTGCATACAATACAGTACCGATAAAATTCAAGACGTCAAAAAGTTGGAAAAACTCTCGTCGTTGTTACTGCGGAATACGGTTACTATGTAATATTTGTTAATTGTTATTTATATTTATTGCATAAGAGAGAATGAAATAGTACATAAATGTATTCCTCAGCTATAGCTTGTAGGTATAAAGACTCGTCTTTCCTGCACAAGTCTGATAAACGCAGAATGCATTCTCGACATTCAATTCGTATCGTTCTCCGCCAGTTAGTTTGTGGTAAATCATTCTGCCCTTATTTCCAGCTTTGTATTCTTTTTTGAATTCTGTTTTGCACTGAAATACTCAATTTGGTTTATATTAAATTGTTTAGATTAGCGAATTATTTATTAATTGTATTGTCCTTTTTAGATATCGGTGCCTAATGGAAGAGGAAAAAATTAGGATGAAATGAGGTTCTCGTTTGGACGGGCACATCAATGTGTGTTGTCTCAAAAAATGGATAACAGTCTTTGAAGACTGAAAAGTTGAAAAAGTTATTTGTGACCGTGTGGCCGTCCAAAAGAACCTCATTCTTTTCTTATTTTTTATTCTTCCATTAGGAAAAAAAAAACGAAATTTTAAAATCCAAGAGTGGACAGAAAAAACATATATGAAGGAAACATTCTAAAATCGTCTGAAATTTACACGCGTATCCCAAAATTGATCAATTATAAAAAAAGTTTGTTATGCGCCACTTTTTTATAATATTCTTTCAGCCGTTCGCTCAATTTTGGGATAGGTATAGTCCATTGCGGTTTTTTCAGCCGAGAGAATTTTAAAAATTAATTTATTTGTAATTTTGTTAATCGTTGATCTGGAAGAGTATATTCCTTTTTTAAATACAGCTCTGCTTGAATTTACATGTTTTCTAGCCAAATAGACTATTTTATGGAGTGAATACGAACTGATCGCTGGCTCGGAGTAGAAATTATCCATTCATTCTATTGCTTTTGGGCGGTTTGTATAGTAGTAATTCAGTCTGTATCAAAGTTGTTGCTATCGCCGTCGAGTAGCAAAAGCTGCGCTGCCAGTTTACTGAGATACAAAAGAAAATATTATTATAATCTGCTTTACCATGCAGCAGTTGCACGTTCGGTAAAATATTTTTAATTTTAGAGAGTTTAAGCAACAGTAAAATAAATGAATAATAAAAATGTTTTCTAAAAAAGGGGTGAAAACTTAAAGGCACTTAAAGATCGGAAAATCACTATTTATCGCAATCGCGATCACTAAGTTGATTTATTGTAAGAGCATATGACGTAGAATAAGATTGTGAGAGTTTTAATATAAACAAATTGGCCTAATTAATTATCTTTTTGTTGTAAACCGTCATATGTTTTGAAATTTAAAACCCCTATAAATTGTAGATAGTGACAATGGGCGGACCAAATAATTTGATAGTATAAATTCTATTGCAACATTATTGTTTCCATCAGTTTAATTCATTTGTTTATATTTTATTTATATTTTATATTTTTAATTTTATAATAAAGTTTAATTACCCAAGTTTGAGGTAATATCGGAAAGTCCTAAACCAACAATACAACGACGTTGCTCATCATCATCACATCAACTCAACTCAACTCAACTCAATCAACAATCAACAACCACAACCATTAAACTTGGTGCATCGGCGAATTCAAGAATCCGAAGCTACCACTACACACACGTCGTCCAGAGGAATCATCGAAGGACGGAACAACGGAAAAGAAGACGATCAAGGACAGATTTGTCAGGTCGGCTAACTAAATTTTAATTCGGCAAGTCCCGCGTGGCAAAGGCGAGGATGAACTAAAACGGATACAAATACACTCATCAAAAAGTTAATAAATTACCCAAGGTGGCAACTTGGGTCCTGCAACGAGGCAGAAATATGACGAAAACAAGACAACTCAAGTACAAAGTTACAGTTGTTACAGTAGGAGAAAATTCTTTTAGGAAAGCCATCAATCATGCTTACCTAATAGTGGAGGAAGCGATATCTAATGATGATATAGCTATCCTAAGAAAGGAACTGAAGCTTATGAAGAAGAAACATGATAACCTGCGATCAAACCTCGAGAAACTGGTGGATGAACCAGCAGAAACATTGTCAGAGGATGACAAGAAAACAATTTATGCTAAAATCATTAGCTCGACCGAACTTCTACAGGAAGCTCAAGACATTATTGACTGTATTGAAATTAACATCGATAATATAGAGGAACAACACCCGAAAAAGCCCATCAAACTAAGCCTGGCAAGCATTGCAAATGTATGGGATAAATGGAACACTACTCTTTCACAAACCGAAGATAAATCACCATCATCAAATGAATATACTGAACAACATAATGCAAACAGTAATCAAATGGCCCCGAATAAAGAGGATCATGCGAAGGAATCATCAAAAGAGCGTTTAGAAGAAAACCGACGCGAAGAAATCATAAAACCAACGTTAGCAGAAAATGAAATTTCACTTGGAGAGCCGGGAGGAAACAACGATTTAAGAATAATCGTTGTTCAATCAAGGAACGAGCCATCAACTACAATAGTGGAGAAGAGAACATCTACCAAGAAGAAACACTGGAAAAAGAAGATGAATCCAATGAAAGGATTGAATCATCAAGACGACGACGACAATGGTACACAATGCTGCAGAAGAAGTTCTACAGTAGATGCCGAAACAGCATACAAGGAAGAAAGAATTGTCACGATAATATTAAGTAAATTAAATTGTAAAATGATGTTTAATTCGATTGCTCTCAAATTCATTACATTTTATGTACCATTACCCTAAATTCATTTATTGAACCCTTTCACTAAATTCTTCCAGAGGGGGAATATCGCAATCGCGATCACTAAGTTGATTTATTGTAAGAGCATATGACGTAGAATAAGATTGTGAGAGTTTTAATATAAACAAATTGGCCTAATTAATTATCTTTTTGTTGTAAACCGTCATATGTTTTGAAATTTAAAACCCCTATAAATTGTAGATAGTGACAATGGGCGGACCAAATAATTTGATAGTATAAATTCTATTGCAACATTATTGTTTCCATCAGTTTAATTCATTTGTTTATATTTTATTTATATTTTATATTTTTAATTTTATAATAAAGTTTAATTACCCAAGTTTGAGGTAATATCGGAAAGTCCTAAACCAACAATACAACGACGTTGCTCATCATCATCACATCAACTCAACTCAACTCAACTCAACTCAACTCAACTCAACTCAACTCAAATCAACTCAACTCAATCAACAATCAACAACCACAACCATTAAACTATTTCCACTTGGCGTGCAGTTGTAGAAACAAAAACCCTTAGAGACATATTCTTGAAACTAAAAAAAAATTACGCTAGAATTGGATGCAGATTCGCATGGACGTATAGACGAATTATTGCTAGACGATGTACATGCGCTTGTTGTACTTTTGTTCGCCTGCTGTCTTTGTGGATATCGATTGTAGGGGTTCTTTGGAGCCTCTCGGTCGATTTTACCGCGCTTTAACAAAGCGATTTCATCCATATATTTGCTGAAAAACTTATGTAGACGAGAGCCAATAAATGTTTAAACGAACAAATCCAAAGGATTCGACAAGAGCGACAAGTTAGTCGAAACGGGGCTTTGGAATGAGTTTGCTGGTATTTCGATGGATTGCGCTCCCTCGAATGAAACATTCAGTGATTCGTTGGAGTTTGTTGTTGACGTGTTCGATCTTCCATCTTCAGACATCTGAACGGGAATTAATTATTACGAACATAATAGGTCTCTGAAGATACCTTCTTAGTATGGTTTGTAATTCAAATAGATTTGAAATGGAGTCCAATATTGTTGTGATTGGACGTGATTGAAATATTATTCATAATGGATTAAAAATTAAATTGTTATTTTTTTATAACTGTTAACGATTATGTTAGGAATCTAGAGATAACAAGTTAATCGAATTACTTTGTCATATTTACAGTAAAAATGTTGTAGAAGCACACCTATATTAAGTGTAGTACAACATAATTGATTTTAAATATATTTATAAAAATCCTTATCACTGCCACTAAATACCTTAATTGATGATTTTTTAAAGAATTTTTAGGTAACGAAGCATATTTCAAATGTTCAAAAAGAACGAAATCTTTCTCTGCCGAGATCGTCTAGATTTCATTAAGATCGATTTTATTACCGCTACGCTACAGTACATTTTTGGTCACAGCGATGAGAAATCATTTTTAAACTAGGAAATAACACTAAAATTAGCGACATTTAATGATTAATTGCATTATTTAATACTTTCCATTTGATTCGATCCGAATAATCTCATTAATTCGGTTTGGCATGCTTGCAATCAGGGTTCCAATCAGATTTGTATCGATCAGCGACCATTGACGAAGCACTTCGGCTTTCAAATCCGCTACAGTGTTTAATTGACGTCCTTGATGGTAAAATCTTTTAGCAAGGATGGACCAGAGATTCTCGATTGAATTGAGATCGGGAGAACACGCTGGCCAGTCCATAACAGTGATATTCTTTGACCTCAACCACGTCGTCGTTGAAGCACTAGCATAAATGGCGGCGTATGGCTTCAATTTTTGCACATTCCTGGGGAGAAAAACGGCATCGGCTGCCCATTTCGTGATATCATGTTCAAGACATGTTTTCAGACCTGTTATACTCTAATTATTTGAAAGAACTTCCATTTTGTGCGCCAAATGAAGATTTAATGATCAGAAATAGAAGGATGTCTCATCGCTGTGACCACCACTGTTTGTGGAAAATGTACTGTAGCGTAGCGGTAATAAAACCGATTTTAATGAAATTTTATGGAAATAGGTTTTTCATGACGGGGAATCCACTGGTACCACTCATTTCAACTGTAGTCCTGTAGTAATATACGAAACAGCCAGTTAGTGGGTGTGTCGCAAACTTTTGGAGACCACTGTATATAGCGATAATCTTGTTCCAATACGCACATCAAACTGGCGCCTTGCTCCTATTATCATGGAATTCATCAACTGCAGTTGCAACCATTGGTGAATCCGAACGCGTCGGTTGAGTACAAAACGCTCCTCGGCCACGGACGAAAAACCTTTTAAGAGTAAAAACCATTCAAATTTTGGCAGTCCAGGTTTCCTCACGACAATTGAAATAAAATACAGAACTAAATTAAAGTATTAGGTCTAGAAATTAATTTCCGCATTTTTTACGCATATTAAACTATAAAAAACTGGACAAACTTGAAAAAAAACTTTTATTCAAAATAATTTCCGTCATTAATAACAATATTTTCCCAGAGTTTGGCCAAGTTATGGATTCCATCATAATAGAATTTGTCTGGTTTGGCCGCAGTCCATTCATCTAGCCATTCTTTGACATCTTGGTGATCTCGAAAGCGCTGCTCCGCCAGACCATTGACCGGAAAAGATGATAATCCGACGGGGCAAATCTTAGTATGTTCTTATGTGTGATATTGACTTTTTGGGCTACATATTTATAGTAAAATATCTGGGTCATGCGTGACGTGGCATACCTAACTAGTATTAAAAAGTTAAGAGGTCGCTCAAGGAAAGGTGTCCTATTATATGGCATTAACAATTTTGCTACAACACCTCCCCTTGTTATAAGGAGAAGCTAACGGACAACAACAACAACAACAAGTACAATAATTAATTATATAAATATCGGCGTCACAAAATGCTGCTGGTTGGTCTGAACACTTCTTTTAGTCGCTCGACTAGCTCTTCATACTGCAACTCACTCGTCTTCTTTGGTAGTATCAAGTTCGTGAAATGAGCATATTCGGTTTGTTCCAGCTTGTCGGTCAGCAATCTCGCTTTGGTCTCTGCTTCCAATTGTTGACCATCCATTTCCATGACATCGGCGTATCGGCTGAGCCATATGTCTGCGGTGCATCCGTTCTCCGGGTAGTACGAGAGCGTCGGGATTCGTGACGAAATAGATTTAATTAGCATCGGGTCGGTTCCATTATGCGTACCTGTTTTAGCCTCCTGTTGTGATGAGGCTAATTCCATCATCCTGTTCATCATCTCCTTCTCCAAGTTTCGATTTTCCTCCGCTTGCGTTCTTGCATGAGCTTGGCAGCTTGCTCATGGCTTTCCAGCATCTTCTGTACGGCTCTAGGGTCCATCGCTTCTCGGTTGTGCGTGTGCTTGTTTTCCTGGGTGCAGTTGGTTGAAATACCAGTGTCCTGATCGCCAGTTGTTGCAGAGTTGATGACAGTGGATGAATAATAGATTTATTGTAACAACAGGTACAAGTAGTAAGGAATAGATTCGATATTGACTGGTTGGGCTACATATTTATAGTAAAATATCTGGGTCATGCGTGACGTGGCATACGTAACTATTATTAAAAAGTTAAGAGGTCATTCGTGGAAAGGTGACCTATTATGTGGTATTAACAATTTTGCCACAACATTACGGATGATGCAGCAGCACCGTAAGCTTGGGCAACATTTGGTGCGCGTCAGTGGCTTTCTTCTTGAGTTGGAAAAGGAAAAGAAGAGCTTCCCGCAAATGACGTTTTCCTGGCACAAACAAGGTCATATTCTGAACCCAAAATAATGATTTTTTATAAAGTACGTGAAGAAAATTATATAAGTAGAAAGCTGATAATACAGAGAACATTATAAAATCAAATTCGTTAAATAAAATTATTTTATTTTGACAAAATATCAACTTCTAACCTTTCAGCCAATGTAGTCCCTTTTGTGCTGACGACTGTCCAACTTTTCTCGTTACTTACTCGTTACACTTACGTTCAGGTGGCTTTACGTGATGTGAACATTATCTATTCTTGTCGTTCATGCTTCATAGAATATTATCAATAAATAAAATATTTATTATTAATGTTAAAATATAAATAAGATAAAATAGAATGAAGAAGAATAAATTAACACCATCCGCATCCACATCCACAGCCAAAATCACAAGGTATGACAGTTTTTGAATTTCGGAATCTGGACTGCGGAATTCAAAATCACATTTGAAAATTCAGAATCGAAAAATGGACGGAATCCAGAATTTCGAACGTATCCGGTATTAACGTTTTTATGAAAAGTGAATTTTCGATTCCGCCCATCTCTGGTGTGCAGTAACCACGATAATATGGTCAATAAAGAAACGCGGAAATTAATTTCTCGAACTAATAAAAGAAAATTGTTCGATAACAATGAGGTTTCAAGTTATATGAAACTAATACGTGTAAATTAATAAGACACGTTTAAATATCAGAAAATAATTATTTCCAATTGGCGTGCTGCCATGGAATGCGAATTGCGAAAAATAAGAGAAGATGGAGGCACTAAAAGTCGTTATCATTGAGCTCTCAACTGAATGGAGATGAGAAAGACTTGAGACGACGAATAAACTCCATTTAGTTGTGTTTCGCGTAATTGGTGCGCAGTCTTTCGTGGCAGTGGAGTGCGTGCTCAAATCGAACTTTTTAGGAAGATATTAATAGTTTTATATAACTTAAGACAAGCCTAGTTAAATTGCCGTTATCAATTTTTTATTGAAAAGAAGCAACAATTTTCAAAAACGCTTTAAAATCGGAAAATCGTAGTTCCCAGTTGGCGTGCAGGCCCATTTTATTAAGCTGACGCCGTTATTGAAATAGCAAACAAACTGACGAGTTTTTCGTAAAAAATTTTTAGATAGAATATCCAATAACAAATATAGCCAATACAATTAGGACTTATTTTCGGTGGTTCAGTTGTACGGTTGGCAGTAAAGAAATCGGCACCATACTCTGAGAACTTGAACTTTAACTTGTTGAATGAGCAGAAAACTTTGCTTATATAGTCTATTCGTGACCTTCTCAGCTTCTAACCTTTCAGCCAATGTAGTCCCTTTTGTGCTGACGACTGTCCAACTTTTCTCGTTACTTACTCGTTACACTTACGTTCAGGTGGCTTTACGTGATGTGACCATTAGCTATTCTTGTCGTTCATGTTTCATAGAATTGTATCAATAAATAAAATATTTATTATTAGTGTCAAAATATAAATAATATAAAATAGAACAAAGAAGAAGAAGAAATCAACACCATCCGCAACCACATCCGCAGCCACAATCACAAGGTTGTGGCGAAGGCGGCGGCGAGGCTAGCTGACAATCGCATCCACAATCGCAGCCACAGTCACATCCGCAATCACAAGGTTGTGGCGAAGGCGGAGGTGAAGCTGGCTGACAGCCGCAATCACAATCGCAACCGCATCCCATCATTCCGCATCCTTGCCGTTTTGCACGAATAACCACTGCGTTCTTGGAAGCATCGTCCGATTGAATTGTCAATTTCTGAAAATTGCAAGTTTACTGGATGAATGAGCCATTTGAGGGAACTTCTCTGATTTTATCGAACAATCCAGCATCGACGGAAACGGTGAGTAGGGCGAATCCAAGGAAAAGAAGACAAATCTTGTTCATATTGTTGGCTGATGCTCATTCTTGAAAACTGTCGCCTTTTATAGGAGATCCTTGTTTGCACAATTGTTTTTAATTCATCCATTGTTTCGCATAATTAATATTCATTCATGTGTAAATATCAGAATATTAAAATATAATTAAAAAAAAAACGCGAAAATTGAAAACAATCAAGAATCATTTCCTATTTGATTTGAATAATAAAAGGTCCAAAATTGAACAAAAGTTAGTTGATTGAAATCATCTCTAAATTATATAAAAAATCAAACAAGGAGTAAACAATGAGTGAAGTAACGGATTCAACAACAAAAACCTCATCAACCGTGATCACAAGCGATGAAGATTCTCCAGTTGACTTCTACGATTCCCAGATTTCGTTGATTCATTCACAATTCAGGCGTCATTTTCAATTCTTCTGGGAACGAGTTCTGATTCAGCGCCAACTGGGACAGCAAAGTTCCTAATATCCATATTGGTTGACTTGTGGGGTTTGAAAACGATTATTAAATTGTTTTTTTGTAGATGTTCGATGACGAATCAGCATCAACTGATCGTATGTTGCTAAGGTTCTCACATACTCATCCGGTTCCATTCCAGCCTGGCCATGTGAGTCTTTTTTTATTTGAAAAATGTATTCGTACAAGAGCTCCAAAAATGTTCTTTGACATGATCTGCATATCGAAGGACTCCTTATCATGCGGAGGAACTCTTTATCCCACTCTAAATTAATTATTTTATAGAATTTTAAAGAAAAATTCCTATTTCATGAGCATAAACTACATCGTAACTTTTATATCAAACCTTTGTTTACCTATAAAGTAAGTATTTTTCTTTCGACTCGTGTAACTTTTGTTAAAACCAATTTTATTTGTGTTTTTTGCATCATTTGAATCGCCATCACGAGTAGATTAACACCTGCAAGTTCAATTTAAAGATTCAGAGATAGTTAAGATAGTTATTGTAGGTATTTAATTGATCGAAAAAAAACTTTAAAAAATAATAATACTATGTTCGTCACTGTTTTTGTTTTGCCTGCATCCATACTTAACAGGGTTTCACGGAATTCCATGTTCCCTTTTCCGTTTTTCGTCGTTTTTTGAGTTCCATTTCCGTTTTCCGCCTTCCATTTGGATAAATTTATTTTTATTTCCGTTTTCCGTCGTCCGTCTGAAAAAAAACTGATTTCCGTGAAACCGCGATCTGTAGTTAAAATGTGCAATGTCACGGTTTCGAGAAACCTAGACCGTGATTTCTAGCCTTGTCTTCGAGTCTTATTTCTTCTGAGGAACTTCCAATTAGCACCAGGTCGTCAGCGAATTCGATTTGTTTCAAAAACATCCCATCAACACAGATATGTTCAGCTTCTCCCACACTCTCCTTGTCGGATTCATCGAGAATCATTTGGAGAGCAATTGCGAACAGAAGTGGTAATGCCGAGTCAACTTGACTCACCAATCTATTGAACGGAATAATGATTGTGGTTCCAAGGATTCTGATGACGAGCGAGATATTGAGCTGCGTCTTGAAGGCGATTTTCGTTGTATTATGCGTTGAGCTCATGAGGTATCCAGGTCCCGAGTTTTTCGGAAAATCCCATTGAATGGAGATAATTCAGCATTGTCTTTTGATATGATTTCATTTTTCCGGTCAATTTATGCCTTGTTTGGCGACCAACATCCTTCAATAGTGCCTTCAGGTGCTCTTCGTCTAATTCTGCAGGTCGTCCGCTTCATTGCGAGTCTTCAAGATTAAAATCGCAATTTTTGAACTTTGCCAACCATTCTTGTGCAGTAGACACTCCGAAGACACCATCGCATATTTCCCGAACGGCTTCGGCTGCTTTTTGCTCTCGATGAAAAGCGAAGAAGAGCAGATTTCGAAAATGCTGATTTTTCCTCCTGGATAGTTCATTTCTAAGCCTGAAAAATGACGAAAATTTAAAATTTCAGAACAAACTAAAAACACAGTTTTGTAGAGAAGAAAAATCGCTATCAGATAAATATATACACTTTGCCAAACAACAAGAAATTCTTGTAAAGCAAAAAATTATATAAAAACTGTACGAACTTACAAGGAAGGGAACCATGTTTAGGCATGATCTCAGATTTTTTTCAAAATTGCTCATTTATAGTATCGGATACGGGCTTTCTCGTGGTGTACTTGGTTTCTCTGCACCTGACGAGTCGTTAAAGGTAAGCTTTTTTTCATAAAAAATTGTGAAAATTTTCAAATCATAGCTCTTGTCACTCGTTTGGTGGCAATTGCGCATTTATTGTGAGGAACATTTTTGTTTCCAACACTTCGTACTTGTTCACCATAGATGCTGTTGATTTCCTGTTTTCGGTATTTTTTGGAAGAAAAACGAAAAGTGACAAAGACGGAATCGAACCCCAAACTTGTAATTACTATTCATCCACACTATCAATTCGGCCACTGCTGCTTGCTTTTCCAAAGTAGAAAATGCATGGAGGAGAGGGGGGGGGGGGATTTTCTCGACTTCTAGAAATTTGTGCAGAAAACCAAGTACACCACGAGAATGCCCGTATTCGAAACTGTAAATGAGCAAATTTAGAAAAAAATCTGAGATTATGCCTAAACATGGTTCCCTTGTTAGTTTCCTTGCACAGAAATTATAATTATTTATGTGAAGCTTCATTATACACGTTTAAACATTCAAATATCATATTCGTTTTGACGTCTTTTAACGATTCCCCAAATGAATAAACATTTCAGACAGATCTATTCGTAATATCCCATCAACCCAGCCTTGGCAAATTAGAAAAAGTTGAGATCTCGTTCAACATGAAGAACACCACTCCAGAGCAGCTGAGCAAGCCTATCTGGAAGATGCGCTCTTGCCAAATCTTCAATCACGAAATTGGCAAAATGTACAATTTCGAGATCGATGAGGCGAAAAGTTCGACAAATGTGAGCCATCAAACGAATCGTTCTATACTATTCCTATAATTTTAGCGATTAATTCTTCAAGCCAAGTCTGAATCGGTTCGACTTATTCCGCCAACTCTTCCAAACCCATTCAAGTAATGTTTATTATATGTATATGAAAATAAATAAAAAATTATACAAATATTCTTCAATCATTGCCTCGACTTTGCTCGCATCAACAATGCCACGAATGCCATGACACGAAACACGACTATCATAATCCCCATGATGATCATATTGGTCCACAAGTGTGTCGGCGAAAAGTTGAGCATGTCAAGAACCTCATCGCCATCGTGGGTGCAGTTTCTGCTAAGCGCTGAGCATCCTAAAATCTTTCAACAATCATCCAACCGCTCATTATCATTTGAAACCTGGGATTCGATCAACATGCGTCCATTGGTTAACAGCAACAGACTCGTACGCATACCCAAAGTAAGATAGATATTTGAGTGGGACGAAGAAGATTGGCAACGACGCCTGATTGATGAAAAACCCGCCAAATGCCATCATTGGCACCACGAAGATTGGCATCACTGCCACCGCCAGATTCACCGTTCCCAGTGCACAACTAAAGAAGTATCCTGAAATATTATATTGACTCCATGCCAATTTCCCCCACACATACCAATGGATATAGCAATATTCTGAATCAACAATCCAACGAGCACATAAATCAAAAACGTGTCAAATAATGGAACAAGTCCTGACATCCAATACAATATTGACGTGAATAAAAGCGCCGACAGCGCGTATGACGGCAACTGTAATAAAAAATACCAATATTAACAATTCAATTCAGCCACCCTCACCTCTGCAATATTCTTCGCCAAGAAGTATGCACTAACTCGATACAAGCCCGATGCCGATTCGCGATAAAACGCGTTCATTTCGAGGCAGAAATGCTGAAAAATAAATTGGCAACATTCTCAATAACATTAATAGCACAAACATGCACAACACTGAATTGGAACATGAATGCCATGTTGGTGACCATCTGATACAAAGCTCCGTTCACATTCATGATCGTCTTTTGATTCAGATCATTGTTCGTGTACATGAGACCGGTTAGCAATGCAATCACCTGAAAAATTATTATTTTCTTCTCGTGTGCTTTGAAACTAACAATGCTTTGAAATATTTGGACTTTGAGTAACGTTGGCTCCCGGATGACAGTCTTCGATGCTCTCCAAGTGAGCACGCCGAGTTGTTGTAAAAAGCTGAATTCAATTATCTAATAGATTGGAGTTTGAATTCATAGCGTAGTTCTATATCATTTTCAAGGAAGTAAATTCGTTTTTGCTATAGCCTATTTCAAAATAGTTGACGACGCAATCACGCTGCAAATGCGGCATACTAATTCAAATTCATTTTCAAAACGATTATTTTATTTTATTTCTGTGACATTTTTTATAGTGTATGTCAAAATAGTTGACGACGCAATCACGCTGCAAATACGGCATACTAAATCAAATTCATTGTCAAATCGATTATTTTAATAATTTTTAATTAATAAACGTTCAATATAAGCAATAACAACTAAAAAATGTCACAGAAATAAAATAAAATAATCGTTTTGAAAATGAATTTGAATTAGTATGCCGTATTTGCAGCGTGATTGCGTCGTCAACTATTTTGAAATGGGCTATATGTTTAAATTTTGCATAACGTTTTTGGCAAGAAAATAATATAGTTTCCGTTAAATAGTAGTAATGGGCACGTTGATTGAAAACAATTTTAAAATGTTCGATTCAGAAATGACCAAAGTATGAATATTTTCGCTGAATGATTTTTTATTTCAAGGAAGTTTATCAAATTATGTATTAATAAGCAAATTTCAATGCTTAATTTGGCTGTGTTAACAATTTTTTTTGACGGTTTCATGCTAGATACAAAACTATTTAATGCCAGATGCTTTAGAATTTTTAAATTATATGGTTTTTAACTATTTTCCGATGTAATTAAGTTCGTGAAGAAAATAAGATCTTTAAGAAAACTGTATGGATGAATATTTTTTGTATTGGGATATGTTTTAGACCAAATTATGACGAATCGAATAGTGTATAGCTTCTGTCTGTTGTAATAAAACTTTTCGAGATATTCCTGTTTTTATAAGACGCATATAATGCTCCTCTATGCGCCATATATACACTAGCTAACAAAAGTTTTGTCACAAATGTTTTTTCGGGTTTAACTTTTGTGTGACTTGACCAAATTGGCAGATTTTTTGATATTTTATGTGAATCAGTGTTTAAAATGTTATAGTAGCAAGATTTGGTTTAAATTACCAAGGCAATTTCGGTACCACGCATTCCGTTTTCCCTCATATTGATAACAGCTTGCCGGGTGGCAATTGGAGATTCATATGGTTGTAGATTATTTTACAAATTCCCGCTTGTGATTACGATGATCCGTTTTACAGTGACAAGCGTTTATCGTAAAACGCGTAGCTCAAAGATATTACGCACTTTTGTTGCACTGCATTTTTTAATAATTTTTAAAGTTCAATTATATTTTTTGTCATAATTTATTGAAAATAGCAGTAATTGGCAACATTTTAGAGATGACTCCACGTAAAGAAACTCCAATTGCCACCCGGCAAGCTGTTATCAATATGAGGGAAAACGGAATGCGTGGTACCGAAATTGCCATGGTAATTTAAACCAAATTTTACTACTATAACATTTTAAACACTGATTCACATAAAATATCAAAAAAAATCAGCCAATTTGGTCAAGTCACAAAAAAGTTAAACCCGAAAAAACATTTGTGACAAAACTTTTGTCAGCTAGTGTACATATACGTCAAAATTCTTAAAATGACATATCTGGCCAGGACTATATTTCTGGTATAGCTTCTATTCAAAAACAAAAAAAGGAAATCACAAATTCAAGTAATTTTGAGCGATTAGGGCATATAAAGTATATTTTATTAAAACAGGAATATCTCGAAAAGTTTTATTATTAAAAACAAAAACTATACACAATTCAATTTGTCATAATTCGCTCTATAACATATTGTAATACAAAAAAATATTCATCGATACAGTTTTCCTTAAAAGCTTCTTTTCTTCAAGAACGCATAATTTGATCAACTTCATTGAAATAAGAAATCATTTCATGAAAAAAATTTGTACTTTGGTCATTTCTGAATCGAACATTTCAATCAACGTTCATGGGGAATATATTTGTAGCGGTTTGATTTCTGAGTGTCAAGAAAATATTATCATTTTTGCCATTTCCTTCTGGTGAATAATTTCGTAGCGTTTTCAAACATTTTGTCAATAAAATATTATCGTTTTTATAAAATATTAGTCATTGGGAATATATTCGTAGCGCTTTTATTACTGATTCTCAAGAAAATAATGCCGTTTTTGCTCTGTTGTAGATTGGATAATAAGTTCGGAGCGTTTTTGATTCCTTTTACAAGAAAATAATGTCGTTTTTGTTAAATATTAGTTTTGGGGAATAAATTCGTGGCGGCTTGATTACTAACTGACAAGAAAATATTATAATTTAAGTCGTTTAAGACTGGTGAATAATTTCGTAGCGTTTTTCTATTTTTGTTTCAAGAAAATAACGTCTTTTCTGTTAAATATTAGTTATGGGGGATATATTCGTAGCGGTTTAATTTCTGATTGTCAAGAAAATATTATAACTTTAGCCATTTCCTTCTGGTGAATAATTTCGTAGCATTTTCAAACTTTTTGTCAATAAAATAATATCGTTTCTGTTAAATATTAGTTATGGGGAATATATTCGTGACGGTTTGATTTCTGATTGTCAATAAAATATTATCATTTAAGCCATTTCCTTCTGGTGAATAATTTCGTAGCGTTTCTGATTCATTTTTCAAGTAAATTGTTATGTTCTTGGCAAGGAGTTACTTTTTCGAAACTTTATTAAAATTTACTCAAAGAATTTAAATATAACAAAACATAATATATTGGGATATAATAGGCAAGAAACTCGCATAGGGGAGAGAACTAAAACGATACAAACTGTCAGACATATCGCTCTCTCTTTTTATAAAATATTAGTTATGGGGAAATATATTCGAAAGTGTCTTAGGTGTGTCTACTGCACAAAAATGGTAATCTTGAAGATGCTCCTCGATGCGGACGACCTCCGGAAATAGACGAAGAGCATCTGAAGGAACTGGGAAATGCTCGAAAGAAAAGCCACGGTCAACAAGGAGCTCTATGTTGCCTAGCTGCGGCTACGCTACCGAAAAGACCCGATTTCGAATACATAACTGATTAATTTATTATCATAATTATTGTTTCTTGTTCAAATAAATCTTTGTGAAAAAACTGTACGAACTTATTCCCCAATACTATTTTGTCCTTACTAATTTACACGTATTATTTTCATATAACTTTGCACCTCATTGTTAATAGCCCGTCTTAAACTATCTAAAAACATGCGCTTCTTAACGAAATTTGCAAAATGAGCATCTTTTCTGATCCCCAAACTTAATCATTCAATTATTGGCGTGACTGGGGAATTCGGGGGCGATTATGGGGTTAATAATTATTGTAAAATTGAAAATTAGCCATACGTTAAAAAGTTTTTCCACAATTCCATTAAAGAAAAAATCTTTAAAACTGAATAATTGCGTATCCTGTGATGTATCGTCACAATAGACAATAGACACATCTTAATTTTCATTTGACGTGTAAAACTAGACTCTTTCAGATTTAACAACCACTGAAATAAACAAATCACCCACCTGGCACTAAACTTCTTGTCCGGCAATCGATCATTCATTCGCTTCCATTCTTCTGCACTCTCTCCATCATCTGCTATAAACAAAACAAAAACCCAATCATCTCATTTCGATTCCCAATCAACCCACAATTCGCCGCATTTCCCATAATTTCCGCTTTCAGCTGTCTCGCTTGCTCCGATGCGTCAAATGCTCCCAAAATCGTCATGATTCGTTTTCGCTGCTTGTCATCATCATTAGCGTCCGCTCGATACGAAAGCGTCGACAGATAATGATCGCATGGATTGAAATTCTCGGGCACCGGCATGCCAACATCGCGCCACAACTTTTCCGCTTGCTCCTGATTCCCACTAAACGCTACTCGTCCTTCGCACATAATATAAACGCTAAAATATATTCAAAATCAAATCAAAATCGATGAAATAATTGCAGCCACCTATCAAATAGCTGAAACACTTGCGATGACGGCTGATGGATCGTCAAAAGGATTGTCATGCGTCGCTTCTTGGCCAGCTCCTTGAGCACACAAATCACCTGGTAGGCCAAGAAAGCGTCAAGTCCCGACGTCGGCTCGTCGCAAATCAGTATTGGCGGGCTTGTCAGAATCTGAGAAGAAGGGATTTTGAGTCAAATCATGCAAAAGGGTAAAAAAGAACCTCGCTGGCAAACGCGAGTCTCTTCTTCTCGCCGCCCGAGATTCCTTTTCTTGTGCGCGTTCCGATGATTGCTTTCGCGCAATTGTTCAATCCAAGCTGAACGTTTTATTATTATGCAAATCAGAATTAATTTAAAAATTATTTGTAAGATCCTCCGGATATATAATAGATTGTGTCTGCATGCCACCCGCCCTATGCTCTTTTAAGACTTTTAATCTTCATTTAGAAATAGAACTTGACAAAAGTTTTGTCACAAATGTTTTTTCGGGTTTAACTTTTTTGTGACTTGAACAAATTGGCTGATTTTTTGATATTTTATGTGAATCAGTGTTTAAAATGTTATTGTAGCAAAATTTGGTTTAAATTACCAAGGCAATTTCGGTACCAAGCATTCCGTTTTCCCTCATATTGATAACAGCTTGCCGGGTGGCAATTGGAGTTTCTTTACGTGGAGTCATCTCTAAAATGTTGCCAATTACTGCTATTTTCAATAAATTATGAAAAAATATAATTGAACTTTAAAAATTATTTTAAAAAATGCAGTGCAAGAAAAGTGCGTAATATCTTTGAGCTACGCGTTTTACGATAAACGCTTGTCACTGTAAAACGGATGATCGTAATCACAAGCGGGAATTTGTAAAATAATCTAAAACCATATGAATCTATCATATCAAAAAATCAGCCAATTTGGTCAAGTCACAAAAAAGTTAAACCCGAAAAAACTTTTGTGACAAAACTTTTGTCAGCTAGTGTAGATCTTCTGAATTGAAATATCGAAACATTCCCTTAAACCCATAAGGAAAGGTCCACGTATCAGTAATATGTGATTAAACATACACCATATGCGGGTGGCGTATAGGTTTGTAAAGAAAATAATGTCGTTTCTGTCAAATATTCTACTGGAATATAAGTTCGTAGCATTCTTCTTTTTTGTTATAGAAAACATTTGGAGAATAAATTCGTAGCGAGTCTTCAAAAAAAAAAGAAAACAAAATTTATGGTACTCTTAAAAGTTTCAACTATTTTGTATTCTGTAAACATCTTTCTTATCTCTTAGCCTGTTTCTGAATACTAAAAAACGATGTTTTTAAGATTTCTCTCCTGAACGAAGCGTGTTTAGCTTGACCAGTGCTACAACTCTACTCTAATGCACAAAAACTGATCAAAGACACAATTAAAAAGTTAATTTTATTGAAATTAGTGTTTTCTATTATACAGTGGTGTCCAAAAGTTTGCGACACCCCCATTAATAAGCTGTTTCGCATATTACTGTAGGACAACAGTTGAAATGAGTGGGACCAGTGGATTCCCCGTCATGAAAAACCTATTTCCATAAAATTTCATTAAAACCGGTTTTATTACCGCTACGCTACAGTACATTTTCCACAAACAGTGGTGGTCACAGCGATGAGACATCATTTTTAAACTAGGAAATAACACTAAAATTAGCGACATTTAATGATTAATTTCATTATTTAATACTTTGTTGCTGCTCCATTGATCCGAATAACCTCATTAATTCGGTTTGCCATGCTTGCAATCAGGCTTACAATCAGATTTGTATCGATCAGCGACCGTTGACAAAGAATTGCGGCTTTCAGATCCGCTATAGTGTTTAATTGACGTCCTTGATGGTAAAATCTTCTAGCAAGGACGGACCAGAGATTCTCGATTGAATTGAGATCGGGAGAACACGCTGGCCAGTCCATAACAGTGATATTCTTTGACTTTAACCACGTCGTCGTTGAAGCACTAGCATGAATGGCGGCATTGTCTTGTTGAAATGTGAAGGCAATATGCCAGAAATGGAACTAAACGTTTCTCCAGGACATCTTGATAGTCCGCAGATTTCATTAGAGGTGAAATGAATTCCAAATAAAGAGTTACAGTTGACGAGAAAAAGACCATGCACGTTTCACCTCCAAAGTTTCTCTTGGAAAATGTCAATGGATCCTTCCTCAAATCACGCCAATAAGTATTCCAGCCGTCCGGTCCGTCAAGATGAAACTTCTTTTCATCAGAAAAAATTATCTGAACATGTTTGAATTGACAATTAAATCCATAAATGGACTCGCTCCTTTCCAATCTTTGACCAAGTTTCGGCGAGCGCAGTCAACACGTCTCAATTCGTGATCAGCGGTCTGGCGTGGATCATTTATTGGTTTTTGAGGAACAATAATTTCGCCCCGACGCAGAGATCGATGAATTGTTTGTCTCGAGGTCGAAACTCCAGCTTCACGGCCAATTTGTCTAGCCGACTTCATCAAATTTTAAGCTCTCCGCGCAATTGTTCGATCATATCTGCTCGATAGAATCCTTGGACGTCCCGGAATTGGTGTCTTTCCGTAGCCAAAAGGGTCCTTCAATTAATTACTCACAACGCAACGTGATCGGTTCAGATACACAGCGATTTTCACGATGGATAATCCGAGTCGGCGTATGGCTTCAATTTTTGCACATTCCTGAGGAGTAAAACGACATCGGCTGCCCATTTCGTGATATCATGTTCAAGACATGTTTTCAGACCTTTTATACTCTAATTATTTGAAAGAACTTTAATTTTGTCCGCCAAATGAACATTTAATGATCAGAAATAGAAGGATGTCTCATCGCTGTGACCACCACTGTTTGTGGAAAATGTACTGTAGCGTAGCGGTAATAAAACCGATTTTAATGAAATTTTATGGAAATAGGTTTTTCATGACGGGGAATCCACTGGTACCACTCATTTCAACTGTAGTCCTGTATTAATACACGAAACAGCTAGTTAGTGGGGGTGTCGCAAACTTTTGGACACCAGTGTATATGAGTTAGAAAAATTCCGAAATACAGCATGAGTCGATAAAGGAAATCACTACTTTGCTTAAAGTTCGAATTTGATTTTTTTGACGACATTACTTTCAATCCGTAATCATTTAATTCTTTAAAAATAATTTTGCAACTCCCAATACTGATCTTCTCATTTAACTTGTTATTAGGTAGACTATAAATATTACATCATTCATAACTTCCCTGACTCGTCGATTCTGCTCATTCACCGAATAATAACGACCCATTCTCAATCGAGCCTAAAAATCTATTCAATTTCCACGTCTTTTCAGAGATCGGTGCCTAATAGAAGAACAAAAAAAAATAAAAAATAATACTTTCGGATGGACGACTTTTTCGACTTTTCCACAAACGACTTTTCTGTCTATTCCTCTTCAATGTGAGAGATAGAAAAGAGTGTTCGTCCAAACGAGAACCTCATTCCATCCTAATTTTTCTTCTTCCATTAGGCATCGGTCTCTGAAAAGGACAATACTTTACCATAAAGTGCAAATGCTCCTCGACTGTCAAACTTCCAATAAATAGATCATCTTGCTGCACGTAAGCGCATACTTTCTTCATGAACCTTTTCGTCACATTTACTCCATTCACCTGAAATTGAGTCACGTTTTATTGAATTGATTTTGAAGCTTTCGTATTTAAAATTCTTTTATGTCGATTAAACTGTTATCTTGAATCACTTAAGCTGTAATAACTGATCTACCTGAGAATACCTCAGGCCAAGTGATAGGCAATAAACAGTAGCTAAGTAAAACATTTATAATCTAAAATTTTATAAAACTGCATTCAGGTTTCCAGCGAAACGTAGTCATAACCGGAGCAAAACCGATGTAAAACCGGCCATACGCCGGTTAACGAACCGTCCCCATTTTGCCTGTTAATAAACAACACATTTTTTTTGTTTTTTTTTTTTGAAACCTTTTCGCGAAAGATAATGCGAAGAGCGTATACGCTGTCTGCCTCGCATTTTGAGCGAGAAACCGAGGCTCAACCGGGAAAGGTCAACAAAAAACATGTTGTTTTTGTGGCAAATCACTCTCGTTGTCGGTTGCACTCAGTTTTCCAGTGAAACGTAGTCATAACCGGAGCAAAACCGATGTAAAACCGGTCATACGCCGGTTAACGGACCGTCCCCATTTTGCCTGTGAGTGGTACTTTAAAATGATCCTGCTAAAGTCACGTGAAAGTGGAATTTTGAAAGACATGATTCACGGCAATTTGAATGCAAAGGAAACGAGATCAAAAAGCGTGCTGAAATCTAATACATTGGGTAGATAATACCATTTCTCGATAGTTCAAGAAAAATCTGCCCAACTGTAATATACTACGTTTTTGTACTGTACAAGTAAAAAATTGTATGGCGAGCTTATTTGTCAGAAAATCATAAATTCCAGTTGGAGTGCATGATTAAATAATCGAAGGCTCCATTTCGGACGATTCGGAGGAAACTGCTCAGTTGGGCTGGACATGTCGCAAGGCTGCCGGACACGAGCTGGAGCAGAATTCTTTCAGAATGAAATCCACGAGGCTGGTCAAAGGCAAGAGGGTGACCGAAGGGAAGGTGGTGGGACATAGTCAAGCTCTGGATCTCGAAATTCGTCCACGAGAAGTGTACCACCAGGGCAACTCGAAGAAGAATAGCTATTCTCGAGGAGAAGACGGCTTGGCCAAGGCGAAGCTGAACTCTCTGGAGAAAGTTGGAATGACGACGGACAATCACGTAATCAAGTAAAGTAAGTAAAATTGCCATTTGCATTTGACAGGGGGCTATATTTGTGTTGAGGAAGAGGACTGATTAAACCTTTTACTAACTAGTAAGAAACTAAATACAATAACAGAACACAATATACAATTAAACCATTTTTTGTTTAATTCTACGCGTGTCATTGAATAATCGTAACTAATCCTAACTAGTAAATTTTCACGAGCTCGGTGATGACCATTACTAGCCACCTTAACAATGGAATTTCCTTTGTACACAAAATTAAAAATTCATTTATGCATCTCAAACAGAAAAAAAAACAAAACAATTCATTTGCACCACTTGTGCAAACAATCCTGTCAAGGATCTCCTATAAAAGGCGACAGTTTCCAAGAATGAGCATCAGCCAACAATATGAACAAGATTTGTCTTCTTTTCCTTGGATTCGCCCTCCTCACCGTTTCCGTCGATGCTGGATTGTTCGATAAAATCAAAGAAGTTCCCTCAAATGGCTCATTCATCCAGTAAACTTGCAATTTTCAGAAATTGACAATTCAATCGGACGATGCTTCCAAGAACGCAGTGGTTATTCGTGCAAAACGGCAAGGATGCGGAATGATGGGATGTGGTTGCGATTGTGATTGCGGCTGTCAGCCAGCATCACCTCCGCCTTCGCCGCAACCTTGTGATTGCGGATGTGACTGTGGCTGCGATTGTGGATGCGATTGTCAGCCAGCCTCGCCGCCGCCTTCGCCACAACCTTGTGATTGTGGCTGCGGATGTGGTTGCGGATGGTGTTGATTTATTCTTCTTCTTATTCTTCGTTCTATTTTATCTTATTTATATTTTGACACTAATAATAAATATTTTATTTATTGATACAATTCTATGAAACATGAACGACAAGAATAGCTAATGGTCACATCACGTAAAGCCACCAGAACGTAAGTGTAACGAGTAAGTAACGAGAAAAGTTGGACAGTCGTCAGCACAAAAGGGACTACATTGGCTGAAAGGTTAGAAGCTGAGAAGGTCACGGATAGACTATTTAAGCACATTTTTCTGCTCATTCAACAAGTTAAAGTTCAAGTTCTCAGAATATGGTGCCGATTTCTTTACTGCCAACCGTACAACTGAACCACCGAAAATAAGTCCTAATTGTATTGGCTATATTTGTTATTGGATATTCTATCTAAAAATTTTTTACGAAAAACTCGTCAGTTTGTTTGCTATTTCAATAACGGCGTCAGCTTAATAAAATGGGCCTGCACGCCAACTGGGAACTACGATTTTCCGATTTTAAAGCATTTTTGAAAATCGTTGCTTCTTTTCAATAAAAAATTGATAACGGCAATTTAACTAGGCTTGTCTTAAGTTATATAAAACTATTAATATCTTCCTAAAAAGTTCGATTTGAGCACGCACTCCACTGCCACGAAAGACTGCGCACCAATTACGCGAAACACAACTAAATGGAGTTTATTCGTCGTCTCAAGTCTTTCTCATCTCCATTCAGTTGAGAGCTCAATGATAACGACTTTTAGTGCCTCCATCTTCTCTTATTTTTCGCAATTCGCATTCCATGGCAGCACGCCAATTGGAAATAATTATTTTCTGATATTTAAACGTTTCTTATTAATTTACACGTATTAGTTTCATATAACTTGGAATTTGTGGACCATGAATCAAGGACATGCACATCCGGAAGAAGAAGATTGGGAATGCTCCAGAAGAAAACGACCTGGTCTACATTGGCGAGATGCAGTCGTTCGAGATGGAGGGAGATAGTTCGCAACCGCTTATGCGGTTGATTCGAACTCCAAAGTATCCAAAGTAAAGTAAAGTAAGTAACTTGGAACCTCATTGTTATCGATTGCTTTACTGCCAACCGTACAACTGAACCACCGAAAATAAGTCCTAACTGTATTGACTATATTTGTTATTGGATATTCTATTATATTAATCGTTAATTTGGAATAAATATATACATTCAGAAGAACCATCTCCAATCCATCACCTTACAAGGGAGGGAGGACGGCCAAAGAAACAATGCAATTACTCTAACCACAAATCCACCAACCGAGTTAGGGAGAGAAGAAGGATTCTACAGGAGAAGACGACTTGGCCATGGCGTCTCGAGAGAGATGGCGCTACGGACTAACTAGGGAATGGTCAGCATAGTGCTTGGAGTTACAGGATGTGACATATATCATTAGAAAAAGAAAAAAATCTACTTTCTAAATATAAAAAGAGTTTCTGCAACGGACACCGCTATCTCGAGAAAATTGCGTCTGAAAATTTACTACTAAAAGGGAACTGAAATCCCCCGCATCGCAGCCACGAGGAGGTCAGTTTCATATACGCGAAGTTGAGGGGAAGATTTCGATGGCAGCGTAGTGTAGGCGGTAAGAGGGATGGGCGCGGAGTGAGGGCGGTAAGAGGGATGGGCGCGGAGTGTAGGCGGCGGAAGAGGGATGGGCGAGGAACCGTGACTCTCTGGTTCGAACCCACCCTGCGAAGACTATTTTTTGTTTTTTTTTTGCTTTTTTTTCGATTGATCATAACAGGTCGTGGAGCAAGTTTCAGACATCGTCCATGTGATATCTGCATTAGGAACACTACAATTCTGTGATATTCAACGTTTTTCGGGAAAAAAAGTTGGACGAAAAATGTTGTTTTTCACATGGAGTATGGCTCTAATTTTTCATAAAAAATAAAAATTTTTTTTTTCATAAATTTCATAACTAGCGTTTCTCGGTGAAAAGGATGATGATCCGGGATGATTCAGCCTCTGGACGCATACTGGAATGGGGCATGGAAAGTAAGTTTGTCACTCATGCTCTGTGACACCACTCCATTGTTTTCAGAGCTTCATCAAAAAGTTCACGACTCATTGTTTGATCTTCCACTCGGACTATATCATTGCACAGCGCAATAATGCAATCTGGATGGTTTCTCTATTGTATCACCAGTTTTGCCGGAAACTATTCTACTCGCCAACTTGTCCGAAGCAGAATTCGGACGGGGTGACAAACGGAGTGTATGAATCGAGGTATCCTGTCTTCTTCCATGATATTGAAAGAACGGCTGAAATTCCTTTTCCGAAAACTGGTGATACAATAGAGAAATCATCAAGATTGCATTATTGAGCTGTGCAATGATATAGTGCGACGGAGGGAAGGTTGGTTCAGATAAAACCATGAAAGCCTTCTTTCCCATTGTCCCTTCCATGAAATTTATGAAAATTTATGAAAATTTATTTTTTATGAAAAATTAGAGCCATACTCCATGTGAAAAACAAGATTTTTCGTCCAACTTTTTTTTTCCCGAAAAACGTTGAATATTACAGAATTGTAGTGTTTCTAATGCAGATATCACATGGACGATGTCTGAAACTTGCTCCACGACCTGTTATGATCGATCGAAAAAAAGCAAAAAAAAACAAAAAATAGTCTTCGCAGGGTGGGTTCGAACCAGAGAGTCACGGTTCCTCGCCCATCCCTCTTCCGCCGCCTACACTCCGCGCCCATCTCTCTTACCGCCCTCACTCCGCGCTCATCCCTCTTACCGCCTACACTACGCTGCCATCGAAATCTTCTCCTCAACTTCGCGTATATGAAACTGACCTCCTCGTGGCTGCGATGCGGGGGATTTCAGTGCCCTTTTAGTAGTAAATTTTCAGACGCAATTTTCTCGAGATAGCTGTGTCCGTTGCAGAAACTCTTTTTATATTTAGAAAGTAGATTTTTTTCTCTTTCTAATGATATATGTCACATCCTGTAACTCCAAGCACTATGCTGACCATTCCCTAGTAAGTAACCAAGCTTTTATTTGCCAAGGGACATATTGACTTCTTCTTCTTCGTCTTATTTTGATTAAATTATGAATAATGTTGTAGTTTTACGTGATTGATTGACTCGGGGACCTGGATACCTCATGAGTTGGATACATAAGAAAATCGCCCTCAAATCGCAACACAACATTGAGCAACCCGCGGTCATAAACAGAACAACGATTTTTGTACCAAATCTTCACGGGAGATGAAAAATGGTGTCTGCACGTCAATCTGAAGCAAAGGAAGGAGTAGGCCGCTCCAGGCGATACACCATAGCCGAGGGTCAAGTAAGATCGTCACCCAAAAAACACCATGATCTGCGTTTGGTGGAGCGGGGAGGGCATGCTGCACTTTAAAATTCTCGAAAGAAATTCCAGGGTCAACAAGGATTTCTATGTTGTCCAGCTGCCCCGCGTTAATGAGACAATCGACTGAAAATACCCGATCGATAAGGCGTAGTCATCTTTCTCCACGACAACGCCAGGTCGCATGTTGCACAACTCGTTAAAATCGCCCTCCAAGAGATCGAATGGGAGGGGAAACTTCGGAAGGAACCAGCTACTAGATGGTTCGATTAGTCTTTCGCCCCTATACCCAAGTCTATCGATCGATTTGCACGTCAGAACCGATACGGACTTCCACCAGAGTTTCCTCTGGCTTCGTCCTGCTCAGGAATAGTTCGCCATATTTCGGGTCACTTTCCCATTGCTCAACCTCTACACAGTTGCAAGCAACTCGCATAAGGCCATGATGCGCGTCAGCCACCGGGACCAACGATATCAAAACCTAACAATATCGCCGGTATAATTAATCAAGGTGGCTTAAGATGAATCACGGTATTACATTAGTCGTTCTATAGTGTCCGACTACCGACTACTAAAGATATGACATTATTTTTTACCATTTTATCATATTCCATTTAAAAGTAATACAATTTATAATCCGCATATATGCACAAAGTACGCAGATAAAACAGAAATTTGCATAATGAGCATCTTTTCTGAGCGCCCAACTTAATCATTCAATTATTGGCGTGATTGGGGAATTCGGGGTGATTATGGGGTTAATAATTCTTGTAAAATTAACATTGAGCCATTTATGATGACACATTAAGAAGACATTTCACAATTCCATTTTAACAAGTGTCATTTCAAAAAGTAAAGAAATAAAATCGCTAGAACTGTACGCCAACGGAAGAAGTTTAAAGTTAAACTCATTTTAGACCATCCAGATTAAACATACCGTCGAAATTTTTGTGAATTTTAATAGTTTGTAATATAAATTTATAGCTTGTCAAAAAATAAAATTGGTATATTCACGTGGGGTACTGCTATACAATCCCAAAATTTCTAAAATCGAGCATTTCTGTTGGCGTGGAAATGATTAACTGCGTATCCTGCGATTTATCGTCCGCAAGGTTTTCTTGATTTAATTAAGTATCACATGTATTTTCAATATATTTTAATTACAAATTTTATTTTCGGAGTAAAGCACTAATATTACAATAATTTATTTAAAAAAAAAACAATCGCTCATTTAATCCTTGCGCACGATACCTAGCAGGATACGAAATCAATCAGTTCTAGCGATTTTATTCCCGGGTTTTAATGTCACTCATTTTAACGTGTTCCCTACTATATATAAGCATTAAGGTCATTTTTATGTATGAGACATTATTTTTGTTGATTTTGAGAACAATTAGAGTGTCAATCTCTGTAATACTACTACGATGTACTTCGACTAAAAGATCAAATAGAAAAGTGCATTTAAGAATCAGAAATAGGACGTCTGGATAGTATTTTGAAAGTAAACACAAAATACAAAACAAAAACAATAAATTGTTTGATAATAATTGTCTTATGCAATAGTTGTGTACACTTGCATCATAATCATTATCATCTTCATAATCATTTCCGTCTCCTTCTCACCGCAGATTCCTCCAATTCCAGCAGAAACCACTCATCCTTCTCTTCTCTAAAATGTTCCTGTTGCATTCTCTCACTTTTTTGTTCGATTTTAATTCACGTGAATATTACAAGCAAATCTTATCGAACCTCTGGTTACACGCAAAATCACACGTATACGTGATATAATTGCAAGATGGGATGGTGGTCTTATTAATGAGCAAAACAAACAAAAATGATGACAATTGTTTGATAAAGATTAAATACTACGAAATGATGATGACAATTACGATCTTAATTGATTTCAAAGAACGTTCGTCCTTACATTAGTTGTGTTAAATCAATATTATCATTTTCATAAGAAAACAATTCCAAATACTCACATTTTTTTTTATAAGGATTAGTTGATATTCAATTGACAGGATTGTAAAATCGGGAATACCTAGGCCTAGGTTGTGAGAATATCATTTGCTCGGTTTTTTTGTTTTGGAATCATCACATGTTCCTTTGTCTCGATTTCACATGAAAATACAGGTTTGCTAATTAGGAATACGTTGTAGATAGGTTCAATTAAACTACGAAAATGCATCACAGGTAGTAGTAGTGGAAAAAGAACTCATTTAACCTTTTCAATAATGATTCATTCGGTCTCTGTAAAATCGGGAATACCCCCGGGAACATTATTTGTCGCTTTTTCATGTAAACAATGCATTCCGAAAGCACATTGTACCCAAGACTTTCACTTTTCAGTCAATTTGTTAGATAGTACTATGCACTAACTATGAATTTGGTTTTTGCTTCGCGCTATATGTAAACCTTAACACTACAATTATACTCCTTATTGTCACGAAAATTTAACGGATCTGTCTTAAAATGACGTCTTTTCTAATATTTGTTATTAGAATAACACGTCTTCATACCAAATTGAATGGTTAAGTTGGGGGCTCAGAAATTATGCTCATTTTACAAATTTCGATAAAAAGCGCATGTTTTCAGATAGTTTAAGACGGGCTAGTAACAATGAGGTGTCAAGTTATATGTAAATAATACGTGTAAATTAGTAATACAAGTTTAAATATTGATAAACTAATATTGGAGAATAAGTTCGTAGTTTTTTTCACAAGAGAAATGTTTCACAAACCAGAATTATAATATTGTCCTTTTCAAAGATCTCTGCCTAATGGAAGAGGAAAAAAATTAGGATGGAATGAGGTTCTCGTTTAGACGGCCACATCAATGTGTGTTTTCTCAACAAATAGACAGCACACCTTAAAGAAGAAGAAGAAGAGATGGAAAAGTCCTTTGTGGCTCTGTGACCGTCCAAACGAGAATATCACTTTTTCTTCTTTCTTTGCTCTTCCATTAGGCACCGATCTCTGAAAAGGACAATAATAAATTAATCAATTATGTATTTGCCGTAACTGTTTACGACTTCCTCCCATCCCTCGATCAATTTGTTGAAGCCGTTTCGTCAAGCATCGCCCGGTCTGGTGTCGAAGAGGTCGTTGAGCCAGTGTCTGAGGTCCTCTTCGCCATGGAAGGTAACACCCCTCATTTGGTTTGACAGAGAGCGCAAAAGGTGATAATCGGATGGCGCAAGGTCTGGAGAGCACGGTGGATGCTGAAGAACCTCCCTTACGAGCTCTTGGAGGGCGGTTTTGACGACTTGTGCAACATGCGGCCTGGCGTTGTCGTGGAGAAAGATGAATTGGCCTTGTCGATCGGGCATTTTCAGTCGAATAGCCTCATTTACGCGGCGCAGCTGGACAACATAGAGTTTCTTGTTAACCGTGGTGTTTCTTTCGAGCATTTCCCTGTTCCAGCAAACGCAGATCATGATCTTTTTAGGGTGAACATCTTGCTTGACTCTCAGCTTTGGCGGAACCACCCACCTTGGCGAGAATCTTCCTTAAGTAGTCTTCAAATGCTCTTCGTCTCATTCTGCAGGTCGTCCGCTTCGAGGCTTTTCTTCAAGATTAAAGTCGCCATTTTTTTTAACTTTGCGAACCATTTTTGTGCAGTAGACACGTCTAAGACACCTTTTCCATATACACTGCATATTTCCCGAGCGACTTCCGTTACTTTTTTCTTTCGATGAAAAACGAAGAATTCGACAATTCAGATTTTTGCCTCCTGGATAGTTCATTCCTAAGCCTTGAAAATGATGAAAATCTAAAATTTCAGAACAAACTAAAAACACAGTTTTGTAGAGCAGAAAAAGCGCTATCAGATAAATATATACACTTGGCCAAGAAAATTGTTTTGAAAGAAAATATAATATAAAAACTCTCACAATAAGATTTCAGTGATATGCACTGATACATCAAGGTTCAATTGCAAACCAATGACTATTAAGAAATTCGACGAAGATAAAAATGAATTTAAATTTGTATTCTAGACTATTCTAGACTAATTAATATTCCTTAAATGATTCAGTGCGCTTATCTTCTGGACGACGGGAGGAACTTCAAAGCTTCCTCATATCAGGGAAATATCCATATTATTGGCGGGTTTGATAAAAGGTAACTAACTGCATATCGTTCTTAATGTAAATATTTTATGTGATTTGTAGATACGTATATTTAATTTTTAGTTTACTAATATATTACGTCAACCCCAGCACCCCAAATTGAATGGTTAAGTTGTTAAGGTGCTGATGTTTCAAATTTCGGTAAAAAGCGCATGATAGTTTAAGATGGACTAATAACAATGCGGTATCAAGTTATAGGAAAATAATACGTGTAAATTAGTAATACACGTTTAAATATATGAAAATATTCATTTCGATTTAATCATCCCGAATTCTTTAATAACGCCAATAATCATCCTAAATTGAATGATTTAGTTCGGGGCTCAGAAAAGATGCTCATTTTGCAAACTTCGGCAAGAAACGCATGTTTTTAGATAGTTTAAGACGGGTATAGTAACTATGAGGTTTCAATTAATTCAACACCCCAAATTGTATGGTAATAGAATGAGTTCAGAAAGAATGCTCAAATATAACTTTTTAGAAAGATATTAACATTTTTTGATAGTTTAAGACAAGCTTAATTAAATTGTAGTAAAAACGTTTTTGTTATAAAGACGTAAAAACTTCCACATGCGTTTAAAAATCACAAATTCGCTATTTCGATTTGGCGTGATATAAAAATCACACATGTAAATTAATAAGACACGTTGAAATATTTACGCAATGTTCATTTCCATTTGGTGCATCCACGTCAACTGGTATAGTAATAAAATGAGCCCAGAAAACGTATTCAAATTGCAATTTTTGGGAAGATATAAATGTTTTTGAGACTCTACGAACTTATTCCTCAACCCAATAAAAAACTCATTTATCCAGCTTTTCTTAAAATATCTCTATCGTTTGAATTTCGGAAAAAAAAGTGACGTTTTGAATGTTCTCTTTTTCCAATTTGATTTAGCGTGCACATCAAATTGAATGGCTAAGTTGGGGGCTCAGAAAAGATGTTCATTTTGCATATGTCGGTAAGAAGCGCATGTTTTTAGATAGTTTAAGACGGGCTAGTAACAATACAGTGTCAAGTTATATAAAAATAATACGTGTAAATTAGTAATATACGTTTAAATTTAGGTGATGTATTTCTGTGATGTATTTCTCTCCGTTGGCTCAGAAAACGTGCTAAAATCTAAAATTTTGTGAAAATTTGGAGAGTTTAAGGAAAACCTGACAAACTGACTCAGATAATATTTTTCTAAAGTACACTTGAAAGTAAGAAAAGCCTAAAATTAAGAAAATCGCTGTTTCCAGTTGGTGTGCGGTTATTTTAAAAGATGCCAATTTGAACGTGAAATATCCGATTTTAAAATAATTCATTACTCGAATATCAACTGATCAAGTGTCAAGTGTTATGAAAATAATACGTGTAAATTAGTAATAAACGTTTAAATATTTCAAAATATTTATTTCTATTTGGTGTGAGCTTGTACTCAAGGTTGAAGTATGTCAAATTAGGTAGAAAATTTCGACAAACACTCAGACCCAATATTACAAACTGGGTGCTCTTAGTTTCCCTAAATGTCTATCATTGAAGCTGTAATGTCCTAGAAACTGTACATTAATGAGTACTACGTTCTTATTCATTCTTAATCCTCTTAAAATCGTACATTTGATTGCATTCCCTTCTCACCACTCCCCCCAATCGTTCCCGTCACATGCTTAATTACTTTAAAACAAACAAACAAACAAATCGAAATCTGTACTGATCACAAAAAACTCGTTCATTATACTCTGCTGCCAAGTTTGGCTCCAAACGACCTCCCTTATCACCAAAAAAAAAATTGCATTCTTCTTTTCCATCTCCTCTCTCTCAAATCATTCCGTCATCCCCCATCACCAATATATTTGGACAGCCCCAACCATCCAGTTGCTAGTGTCGTCACGACACAATCTAGCTGCTGGCTGGCTGGCTGACTGTCTCGCCTTGTTCCTCTTACCGCCGCTGTTTTAATGCTAATCATACAGCTACCCTTTGCCCCTATCATCGAACCATTTTCAAACCCAATTCTTATTCTTCTTCGTTTTATCGCACACTTTTTGACACACAAGATTCGTCTCATTTTCAGGTGGATTATGTCGCAACCATCCTCGTCCACTTCCACACTACCATCGTCATCATCAAATGCTTCATTTGACGATTCTGATGGGTTCGTTTCCTTTTTGTCCAAATGTTTAATGGAACTCGAAACAGATTAAATCGGTAAATTATTTGTCATATTCTTTTGCAAACTTTTATTTAAACACAAAATGGTTTAATAAATGCAAATTATTTTGCAATCTTTAAAAGAATCGAAAATGCGGGCCGGCCTTTCCCAAGTATGGTATTTATTACATACTACGTGTCAACCTGTAAAGTTAACATAAAAAATAGAAAATGTTAATTTTCATTTGGTATGGACATAGTAAATATTTTCTATCCCGAAAGCACGCCAATCGCTTCTTGAATCTAAAATTTTGCAAAAAAAATTAAAGCAAAACCCTGCAAAGTTAACGTAAAAATTGATTTGTTAGTAGCACATAGTAATTAATAAAATGCGTTTAAATATTGCTAAATCGCCATATTCATTTGAAACAAGCTAAACTTTACGCCAAATGAATTCGTAAAATCAGAACCTCAGAAATGTCACTTATTTCTAACAATTTACAGCCACCGCGACCGTGGTATTTTAAGAGAAGCCGGATGAATTCATGTGGAAAATAGTCTTTAGCTTTCACGCGCACTCCACTTCCAAGAAACCGCGCCGCATTGCAAAAGACTTCGCACCAATTGCAAACACTACCTTTTAATTTATTATTTTTATTTTCAATATTTTATTTATCAGGTAACGTTTCATTCTGAAGAAATCCTGATGAATTAATGAAAAGAAATTCTTAGTACCCCAATTAATGGACCAGAAGAGTCTTCATCGTCAATATAAGTGCCTTGTAAATATTGTAAATATTGTAAATAATACATTAAAAGGTTGAGTTTGCAATTGATACGAAGTGCGGCGGATTAATTAATTAACCCATTTCTTCGTGTTAAATAGTATGACACGTTTAAACATTGATAAAATGCTCATTTACATTTGGCGTGTAACCCGTTTTGACGTAAAACGTGTAGCTTAGAAAAAGTTGATTAAATTATATCAAAAAATTGATTCCCTTTTTAAAGATATTTGACAATTGAAAGGATGCTTTTCGAATATTAGGGTGAACCAAATTTTTTTTCCGATTTTTAATTAAAAAGTCAAACATAATTTTACGACACATTAAAAACAATTAGGTTTCAAAGTAAAGACCATTTGACTCTATGGCTTGAACCAATCTATCGGCAAGTTGTTCGATCCCGCTGCGGTACCACTCCTTGTTCTTAGAGGCGAAAAACTCGCGGCACCCGTTTTCGACATCGGCCAGGCCATTGAAACTACGACCACGAAGAAAGTGTGCCATGGATCGGAAAAGGTGATAATCAGATGGCGCAAGGTTCGGACTATAAGCTGGATGTGGAAGAAGTTCAATGGCGTCGAGATTTTTGATCTTTTCCTTCGTTTGTCTGGCGGTGGATTGTCTTGTTGAAGGAGTATCCGCTTCAGATTGATCAATGCTGGTCATTTCTCGCCAAGTGCCGCATACATTCGATCAATTTGGGCGCAATAGAGGTCTGCGTCGATGGTCCGACCATTTGGAACTAGCTCGAAGTAAATTACGCCTACGAAATTCCACCAAACACACACAGAAGTGCCTTCTTTGAGAAACGATCACATTTTGCAACCGGTTCCGCCCTTTGACCGGCTTCCACCCATTGATTTTGTCTGCCCGGATTACTGTAGTAGACCCAATTTTCATCACAAGTTACAATTCTACGAATAAAATGGTAATCTTGTGGATTTTCGAGCAGTTTTCGGCAAGTCTCCACACGTTTTTGAGCTTGAATTTCAGTCAATGCATGAGGTACTTCTCGGCAGGACTTTCCTAAGGGCGTGAGGATGTCGTACAACTGATGTTTGAGGAATATCGAGTTCAGCCGACAATCTGCGAGTGCTTATTGATGGATTGGTCTCCACAGCTTCACGGATTACTTCAGAATCCACTGTCGTAGGTCGGCCTGAATGTGTCTTGTCCTCGAGATCAGTGTCGCCGTCGTTAAATCTTTTGAACCAATTTCGCGCAGTACGATCCGAGACTATATTGTCGTCTTAAACCTTTGCATGTCTTTTTTTGCTGCTGAAGTTGCGTTGAAGCCTTGTTTCCAGTAATGGCCTAAAATAACAGGAAATTCTGATTTTTCCATGTTTCTTCTACAAGTCAAATTTTTGTCGATAAAAGTCCAATTAAAATTTGTAATATTTATTGTGATAGAGCTGTTCAAGAGCTCGACGCCGTCTCTAACTTTCCATGTTTACTTTTAACTGTTTTTCAGTTCAAATCGAAACGCTCTACCTATATAAAACAGATGCAAATAACTTATTTTCACTCTTCTCCGAGTCTTTCTAAGAAATCAGGAAAAAAACCATTGTGATTTATTTTTCTCGGTTGCACGCCAACTGGAAGGCTCAGAAAACGTGCAAAATTCTAACATTTTGTGAAAATTTAGAGAGTTTAAGGGAAACCTGACAAACTGGCGTAGACAATATTTGTGTAAAGTACACGTGAAAGTTGTAAGGAAGCTCTAAAATTAAGAAAATCGCTGTTTCCAGTTGGTGTGCGGTTATTTTAAAAGATGCCAATTTGAACATGAAATATCCGATTTTAAAATAATTCATTACTCGAATATCAACTGATCAAGCTTTACAAACATACAATCAGAATTTTTCATATCTTCTAACGATTCCACAGATGCACGCAAAATGAAAATTATTGATTTTTGCTATTTTGAAATTCCACATGCACATTTTCAAGTGACGTTAGAGTTCTGGTCACTAAAATATACTGAATATTTTTTAAAATAAAAACAGGGCTAATCAGCTCCTTCTTTTACTATTTCATTTGGTGTGCTTATTTATATTAATATTGATTTCGTCTATCTTATATATTGTCCTTTTCAGAGATCGGTGCCTAATGGAAGAGCAATAAAAGAAGAGAAAATGATGGGCGGCCACACGGCCACAAACAACTTTTTCGTCAATTCCTCTTCAATGTGTTCTGCCCATTATTTCGTAAAAAAGAATGGCCGTCTAAAAAGAGAGGCCGTCCAAACGAGAACCTCATTCCATCCTAATTTTTTCCTCTTCCATTAGGCAACGATCTCTGAAATGGACAATATATTCTTGTCATTTTATTATTCCAATTGACGTGAAGACGCTTTAACGAATAATATTTTTAAAAATATGATTCTTATATGCTTTAATTATAATCTACTTGCTTGTCTCAAAATATCCCCAGCTTGTCTCAAAATATCCCCAAATGCTGTCCAAATATTCAATTAGAGTACATTTACAAGGCTCCTCTTTTTTATAGTTCAAGCACATTACATTTTTCCAATTATTCACCTTACCATCTGTGACAATCACAAGACAATACAACTTTCAAAGATTGCCAACAATATGATCAATATTTTACACCCACTATTATTACATGTTCGTTGTACACTACATCATCGATTCCATTTATAATTGATATTACATATAGCGCGAAGCAAAAACCAAATTCATGGTTAGTGCATAGTACTATCTATCAAATTGGCTGAAAAGTGAAAGTCTTGGGTACAATGTGCTCTCGGCATGTGTTGTTTACATGAAAAAGCGGACAAATAATGTTCCCGGGGGTATTCCCGATTTTACAGAGAACGAATGAATAATTATTTAAAAGGTTAAATGAGTTCTTTTTCCACTACTACTACCTGTGATGTATTTTCGTAGTTTAATTGAACCTATCTACGACGTATTCCTAATTAGCAAACCTGTATTTTCATGTGAAATCGAGACAAAGGAACATGTGATGATTCCAAAACAAAAAAACCGAGCAAATGATATTCTCACAACCTAGGTATTCCCGATTTTACAATCCTGTCAATTGAATATCAACTAATCCTTATAAACAAATAGCTATTATTTGCAAATAGTGATTATTTGGAATAGTTTTTTTTATTAAAATGATAATATTGATTTAGCACAACTAATGTAAGGACGACCGTTCTTTGAAATCAATTAAGATCGTAATTGTCATCATCATTTCGGTAGTATTTAATCTTTATCAAACAATTGTCATCATTTTTGTTTGTTTTGCTCACTAATACGACCACCATCCCATCTTGCAATTAAATCATAGTCTACGTGTGATTTTGCGTGTAACCAGAGGTTCGATAAGATTTGCTTGTAATATTCACGTGAATTAAAATCGAACAAAAAAAGTGAGAGAATGCAACAGGAACATTTTAGAGAAGAGAAGGATGAGTGGTTTCTGCTGGAATTGGAGGAATCTGCGGTGCGAAGGAGACGGAAATGATTATGAAGATGATAATGATTATGATGCAAGTGTACACAACTATTGCATAAGACAATTATTATCAAACAATTTATTGTTTTTGTTTTGTATTTTGTGTTTACTTTCAAAAGACTATCCAGACGTCCTATTTCTGATTCTTAAATGCACTTTTCTATTTGATCTTTTAGTCGAAGTACATCGTAGTAGTATTACAGAGACACTCTAATTGTTCTCAAAATCAACAAAAATAATGTCTCGTACATAAAAATGACCTTAATGCTTATATATAGTAGGGGACCCGTTAAAATGAGTGACATTAAAACCCGGGAATAAAATCGCTTGGACTAATTGATTTCGTATCCTGCTATGTATCGTCCGCAAGGATTAAATGAGCGATTTGTTTTTTTTTAATAAATTATTGTAATATTAAGGATTTTGTATGAAAATAAAATTTGGAATTTAAAAATACAAGGAATACTTATTTTAAAACATCAAGAAAACCTTGCGGACGATAAATCGCAGGATACGCAATTAATCATTTCCACGCCAACAGAAATGCTCGATTTTTGAAATTTTGGGATTGTATTACAGTACTCCACGTGAATATACCAATTTTATTTTTTGACAAGCTTAAATGTATATTACAAACTATTAAAATTCACAAAAATTTTGACGGTATGTTTAAACTGAGTGGTCTAAAATGAGTTTAGCTTTAAAATTCTTCAGTTGGGGTGCAGTTCTAGCGATTTTTTTTTGAAATGACACTTCTTAAAAAATATTCAGTAAGTTCTTAATGTATCACTCTCAATGTTAATTTTACAATAATTATTCAATCCATAATCACCCCGAATTCCCCAATCACGCCAATAATTGAATGATTAAGTTTGGGGCTCAGAAAAGATGCTCATTTTGCAAATTTCTGTAAAAAGCGCATGTTTTTAGATAGTTTAAGACGGGCTAGTAACAATGACGTGCCAAGTTATATGAAAATAATGCGTTTAAATTAGTAATACACTTTTAAACATAGGAAAATATTCATTTCGATTTGGCGTGCCTCTGTGATGTATTTCTCTCCGTTGGCTCAGAAAACGTGCTAAAATCTAAAATTTTGTGAAAATTTGGAGAGTTTAAGGAAAACCTGACAAACTGGCGTAGACAATATTTGTGTAAAGTATACGTGAAAGTTGTAAGAAAGCCCTAAAATTAAGAAAATCGCTGTTTCCCGTTGGTGCTAGTAACAATGAGGTGCCAAGTTATATGAAAATAATACGTGTAAGTTAGAAAGGCGCGTTTAAATATTAAAAAATAGTATTTTCTTTTGGTGTGCAGCAGAGATGGGTGGAATGACAGTTTTTGAATTTCGGAATCTGGAATCCGGAATTCAAAATCACATTTGAAAATTCAGAATCGAAAAATGGACGGAATCCAGAATTTCGAACGTATCCGGTGTTAACGTTTTTATGAAAAGTGAATCTTCGAAATTCGAAATTAAAATATAAAATTTCTGAATATGGAACCCAGAATTCCGCCCATCTGTGGTGTGCAGTAACCACGATAATATGGTCAATAAAGAAACGCGGAAATTAATTTCTCGAACTAATAAAAGAAAATTGTTCAATAACAAAGAGGTTCCAAGTTATATGAAACTAATACGTGTAAATTAGCAATACACTCTTAAATTTAGGAAAAGTTGCTCCGAAAATTATAATAATTAATAAATAAAATATTTTACAAAGAAATAAATTGAAAAGTTGTGTTTTTCGTAATTGGCGCAAAGTCTTTTGCAATGCGGCGCCGTTTTGTGGCAGCGGAGTGCATTTGTTCAACAAAATCTGCTGCTGCTATTCTCCTAGATTGATCCATGTCAATTTTCTCGATTTCCTAGATCTAAATTATGAAAATGAGAGCTCGTAAAGCAGCTATAATATAATAATTATTAAGGTTTTCGGATAGTTTTGAGAAAAGTTGATAAAGTTACGTGAAACCCCAATATTCCAGATCCTCTTCCAACGAGCTTCTCCTCAACAATTCGCAGCTCGACCAAATTCCACCATACTTCTACCATCCACACGCTGCCAACGGCTATCATCCGAAACATGTGCATTCAATCAACATCTCTCACAACTCGATTCTCTCCATCAACTCCATCGCCGCCTTCATCAACCTTTCCATGCTCGACGTTTCCAACAACAACTTGGCCAACATTCCCGACGACATTGGCAAGCTTTCCCAATTACGGTAAACCTAGCGAGCTCTAAGCGCTTCTTAAGCAAACATTTGCAGAACATTGGTAGCTCGAAACAATCTGCTCGAAACACTTCCAAAGACCATGTGCAATCTCGAGAATGTTGAAGAGCTTTACCTTTCTGGAAATCGTTTCGGTAAATATCAAATCAACGCATCATCTTCTATGATTTCGTTTAGATTCCATTCCTTCTGTTCTTTTCAACTTCCAGAATCTTCGCATTCTTCACATGGGTGCTAACAAAATCTCCATCATTCCCTATGCAATTCGCCATCTTCAATCGTATGTCTCGTTTCTTGTCGCTTCTTTTATTGAAATCGTTCCAGTCTCGAGGTTCTCTACCTCGGTGGCAATCAGATTGTCGACGTTCCTGCCACCATCGGGCTTCTTTCCAATCTCACCGCACTTGCTTTATGCGACAATGATCTTGAAACAATCCCATCCACTCTCGGCGACCTTCATCATCTCGAGAGCCTCAATCTACACAACAATAAGCTAACCGTAAGTTTCTGCGCTCTCCTGTCAACTCTGTTTTCTATTCCAGACACTGCCCACGTCCATCATCAACCTGCAGAACCTGCAGCAGCTCTCTCTTCGCAACAATCCACTCGTCAATAACTTTGTACACAACATGAGCTTCGACCCGCCGTCGCTCAAAGAGCTCAGCGGCCGCATCGTGCGCCTCAAAATGCACAAGTGGCGCATACGCGACATTCTGCCGCACGAGCTCTACTCCTACTTGCAAACCGCCTGCCAGTGCGTCAATCCCAAGTGCAAGGGCGTTTACTTTGAAGCGCGCGTCGAGCACGTCAAGTTTGTCGACTTTTGCGGAAAGTACCGCGTGCCATTGCTTCAATTCTTGTGGTACACCTCGCGTCAATCATCCCCATTTTATTCTTGGTTTGCAGCTCACCGGGATGCTCGTCCGGCGTGCCAGCCGTGCAATACGAGAGCTCGTCCGAGTCCGAAGAAGAGTTCATGCAACCGCGCATGCGCAAGGTCCTGCTTGGCTGAGATTTAATATTGTCATGTAATTTAATTGGCGCCAAAACTATAAATGATCTCAATAATTGATTTGTTCTATTTGACAACTGTCCAGATAATCCACACCAGATTTGTGACGGATTAGTGGAATACAAATAAAAAGCAAAATCGGTTTTTCACACAACTGGTAATCATTTTGAATCAAAAATGAAATTTCAAGTAATTATTCTACTGTTTCTACTCATTTTTGCTGTTATTGACGTCGAAGGGAATAAGAAGCAAAATAAACTTGGCGGAAAAGCAAAGGTACGATGTTCATTTCAATCAAAACTGCTCACCAACTGAATTGTTTGATTTTTGACATTTTAAGATTATTTTGTAGCACTCCTCGGCAATTGGGCTTCTTGTCTAATTTAATTATATATTAGAAGCTATCCAGATCAGCAGTAATATCGCCGGTATTATTCACCAGTGTGGTCTAAAATGAATCACAGTTTAACCATTTGGCGTGAAACTGCACCCCAAATCGAAATTGCGACTTTGCGATTTTCAAACGTCTGTAGAAATTTTTCCGTATTTAAAACAAAAAAGTTTTTACTACAATTTAACTAAGCTTGTCTTAAACTATCTAAAAATATTAACATCTTCCTAAAATATTACATTTGAGCACGTTTACGGAGCTCATTTTCTTACCATACCAGGGGGTACGCCAAATGGAAATAACGATTTTGCAATTTTTGAGAGTGCCTATAAACTTTTACATATTTTTAACAAAACAATTTCTAAGATAATTTCACTAGGCTTGTCTTAAACTATCTAAAAATATTAATATCTTCCTAAATTGTTAGATTTGAGCACGTTTACTGAACTCATTTTATTACCATACCAGGTGGTACGGAAAAAAAAGATTTTGCAATTTTCAAACGTCTGTAGAAATTTTTCCGTATTTAAAACAAAAAAGTTTTTACTACAATTTAACTAAGCTTGTCTTAAACTATCTAAAAATATTAATATCTTCCTAAAATATTACATTTGAGCACGTTTACGGAGCTCATTTTCTTACCATACGAGGGGGTACGCAAAAAAAAACGATTTTGCAATTTTTGAGCGTTCCTATAAACTTTTAAATATTTTTAACAAAATAATTTCTAAGGTAATTTAACTAGGCTTGTCTTAAAGTATCTATAAATATTAAAAACTTCCTAAAAATTTAGATTTGAGCACGTTTACTGCTCATTTTATTACCATACGAGTTGGGGTGAAACTGTATTAGTAGAATAGGAAATTAATAAAGGAACGATTACGTTTCCAGCGAAAAAATGGAAATTGAAATAACAGCAAGCTAACTTAAATTCTAAAAAGAGTATCCTATACCTACAACAATCTGTTCTTTATTTTATTAAACGTGTACGGCGCGCTTTTCTGAAAATAATTGATAAACTGCTAATAACGATTTTTCGATTTTTAAACGTATCTGAAAATTTTACTTCTTTTGAATAAAACTAGGCATTTCTTAAACTATCTAGAAATGTTAATATCATTCCAAAAAGCTAGATTTGAGCAAGTTTACTGAGCTCATTTTATTACCATACCAGGCTTGTGTCGACTTGTAGAAGATCGGAATATAACAAAGTAATAGTTTACTAAACCATTAACCATAACAAAAACCCAGTTTATATAGTGATGACCTTGAAGGTACATATGCTACATTTGGGCAAATGAGCTCAAATGAGCTCTTTGTTGTCGCAGTGGCGACGCAAGAAAATTCTGGAATTTCTTCGTACTGTTGATCATCTCCAATCAATTGTTGTTGGATGCTGACAATTTAACCAGATTTTGTTGCCAATCAAATTTTGAACTTTTTGCCACTTAGATCCTAAAGATTTATCTACCATTGTCGAATCGTTCGACTTCTTCGGTAACTTGCAGATCTTCTCTGCTGCTTCAACATTTTCTTCATTGATTAACTGACAAGTCTTCTTTGTTTCTCCATTTCCTTCAATGTCTTGAATATATTTTAGACTTTTTTCCGGCTCTTTAAAATCTGGGGCGTCTTAGTCAATCGAATATTCCTCTGTACATTCCTAGTATTAAAGTGATTTATTCCATTCACCTTGTTTTTTTTCCGAAGCGAAGAAAATCGTGGGTTAATCCCGGTGAACCAACAACGACCGCAAAACCCAACGGGAAGCCACGGGAAGTGGGACCATATGATGGGACCAACAAGGAATTCTGTACTCTGAAGAGCTCCAACCTGACGAAACGATTCCTGTGAATCGCTATCAACCTCAACTATTGCAAAAATCGCAGTGAAAAGAGCAGAATGGGCGGGTCGACACGAAAAGGTTATATTGCTTGATGACAATGCAAGGCCGCATGTTCCTCAAGCTGTGAAGGAAACGCTGCAAGAGTTCAAATGGGGAAGTCTTACTGCACTCGCCGTACTCTCCGGACATTGTCCCGTCGGATTATCATCTTTTCCGGTCATGGTCTGGCGGAGCAGCGCTTTCGAGATCATCAAGACGTCAAAAAATGGCTAGATGAATGGTAGGAAAGTTTAATTTTTTTTAAATTAATTTCTAGCCCTAATAGCGCTTTGTTGTCGCAGTTTGCGCGGAATTCCATATTCCATTTCTACTTTCCGTTTTCCGTTAGAAAAAAAATTCGTTTCCGTGCAACCACGCCCGGTATGTAAAATGTACAATGCCACCTTGCCGGCTTCGAGAGGAACCAGTCCGATGAGAAATCACCTTACTAGTTTCCACACACTGTTACTTCAGTTGTAAGGAATTGAATACATAAAAAAGTAGAAAATCGCGGAAACGGAGTTGCCAAGTGTTTTGAATTGTGCATAAAGTCTACGCCATCTTGTTAGCTTTTTCTTAAACTCTCTAAAAATGTTGAAATCTTCACAAAATACGTTTTCTGAGCTCGTTTTAATAGAGTGCTTTGCTGTGTTTCTTATACGTAAAAACCACAAAACCGCTCTGTCTCTTTGACAATTCCCATTGGCGTGTACCGTAACTGAGCCCTCAATTAGAACAAACTTTGGCCCCAAGCAAGCAAATTCAACGTATTACGGAATACATTAGACTCTCTATTATTTTCCCTTCTTGTGCACATGAAGGTGAAAAACCAAATTATCAATTTAAAACGAAAATCAATTAATTCCCATTGCTTCCAATATTAAATTTGATTAACATATTAAGAAAAAAATCGTATAAAAACACGCTAAATAATACAAATGAAAAGCAAAAAAACTGCAAAATGCATTTTCTACAAATCCTATTCCTTATTCAATTACTCGCAATGGCGACCTCTGCAATGTTTATAGATCGGAAATCATTAGGACAAGGCTGTGTTTGTGTGACATTCCCCTGCGAGTGCAACGGCGTGCGCAAAGTTAACAAGGAGCATCATTTAAGAGCTCCAAATGATAATTCCCCCTACTGGTAATCATGTCATTTTCATGGTTTAATTGTCAATAATCTGTTAATGAGGAATAAACTGTTAATAAATTATTTACATAAAATTATGCGGACTTCTGTTATAACAAATTAGGCAATCCTCGTCAATTTTTTTTCTAAAACGTACACGTTCCCTTAAAACATTTTTTTTAATTCTTAAATTTGAAGGTAGTGTTCACGCAATTGGTGCGAATTATCATCTCTGCTATAATATGTTGGATGCGCTTGTGCACTAGCGATGGGAGCGATTCCCCAATCCCCCATATTTTTTTTTACATATTTTAAGAGAAGAACAACAAATTGATGATAAAATTGATTTAAAATTTACACGTTTAAATTTTTAGTTAATGCTTAAAATTTTCATATTATCCGTCTATTTGTGTTTTATTATAATTTTATTTATTAAAAATACGTGTACTAGACACGTGAAGAAAAGTAATATTAAAATACCACAAAAAACATAAAAAAAAATGAACCGTAGGATTTTGTTTAAAAAACTAACAAAAACCAGACAATTAAAAAAAAGTTTAGCAGAATTGAAATAATGTATTGTCCTTTTCAGAGATCGGTGCCTAATGGAAGAGGAAAATAATTAGGTTGGAATGAGGTTCTCGTTTGGACAGCCTCTCTTTTTAGACGGCCATTCTTTTTTACGAAATTATGGGCAACACATATTTAAGAGGAATTGAGAAAAATGTTGTTTGTGGCCGTGTGGTTTTCTCTTCTTTTATTGCTCTTCCATTAGGCACCGATCTCTGAAAAAGACAATAGATAAAGTTAAATTAAATTGTTCAAAGAAGAGAAAACAGATGGGAATAAGAAAGGGGATAGGGAAATATTTAAAACAATCAATTACCCGATTAAGTGGGAACCTCAGGAAATTATAATAAATATATTGTCCTTTTCAGAGATCGGTGCCTAATGGAAGAGTAATAAAAGAAAAGAAAATGATGGGCGGACACACAGCCACAAACAACATTTTTCTCAATTCCTCTTAAATATGTACTGCCCATAATTTCGTAAAAAAGAATGGCCGTCTAAAAAGAGAGGCTGTCCAAACGAGAACCTCATTCCATCCTATTTTTTTTCTTCTTCCATTAGGCACCGATCTCTGAAAAGGACAATACCAGAGGAAGGGAAATTTTGAATAAAAACTAGATAAATAGAACATATAAGAGCTACTAAACAAAATAAAATTAGGTACTTATATTATATTATTTTATAATAAAGTTTAATTACCCAAGTTTGAGGTAATATCGGAAAGTTCTAAACCAACACTACACTACATCAACAACTCAAACATCATCACAGTCAATCAACACCACTAAATTCTCTATATTTAGACGACTATGAGGCTTAAAGTTTGTATCGCTTTGTTGTGTAATCACTTGCCCGTGTGCCGTGCCCGTATAACCCATGAGAATCATTTCTGAGCTCACCATATAACCACTCCAAATTTAAATGACTTTTTTCAATATTTATAACTAATTTACACGTATTAGTTTCGTATAATTTGGCACCTCATTGTTTCTAGCCCGTCTTAAACCATCTAAAAACCAGCTTTTCTTGCCGAAATGTGCAAAATGAGCACCCCAACTGGCGTGCTTATATTTTAAACCGAACGAATTTTGTTTGAGTTTTTATCAATTCTGAGGCAGTATGTAAGAACGTATTTATCCGTAAAGCGGCGATGGAAATTCATTGATAAATTAACTTTACCAGTAAATCATACAAATTTTCAATTAATTTTGTGATTTCAATACTGTGTCTCATATACATTTACACTCCAAACCCAATAGTTGATTTTCTAATTTTATACGCATTTCTTAAAACTTGACGTGTAAATAACAAAATGATTTTTTCGTTATTTGCCCTAAATGCACGCTTCTGCGCAATAGTGCTTAATGCTAAAAGGCTTTGTTATGGTCCCTCCTCTATTAAATTTACTTAATATTTTATCGGGTAACAATTTTCTTGCAATCGAGTTATGCATTACCCAATAGATTTTTAATTGAGAATACTGGCCAAACCAGAAAAATTCTATTATGATGGAATCCATAAGTTTCAAAACTCAGGCAAAATGTTGTTATTAATGACGGATTTTTTTTTGAATAAAACATTTGTTTAACATTGTCTAGTTTTTAATAGTTTAATATGCGTAAAAAACGCGGAAATTAATTTCTAGACCTAATAAAACGATTCATCATATTTGACAATTCAATTGGCATGCACTTCCTTTTGATCCATATTTAAGATTTTATTTAGAGTGCAGGACAACTAAAACAAATCCAGTTGTAAATTATTATTTTTTAAAGTGTCATTCTACTCTGACTCATATTGTTCTTTGGGTCGTCCTCTATCCATTGAGATCATAAAAATTTAAACTTTCTAAGACAATTGTTTTGCTATAGCTCTTCAACTAGGATGCACCTTATTTTTTCATTCTCCTATTATTCGAACGTTCTTATATTTGTTCGCAAATGTTTTAGTTCAGATAATGTACAAGATGTTTAAAAATCGAAAAATCGTCATTTTCCATTGGTGTGTTCTACCTAAGCATCATTTCTGAGCTCAACATGTAAGCACTTCAAATGGAAATGACTATTTTTCAATATTTAAACGTGTATAACTAATTTACACGTTTTATTTTCGTATAACTTGGCCCCTCATTGTTTCTAGCCCGTCTTAAACTATCTGAAAACATTCGCTTTTTGCCGAAATTTGCAAAATGAGCATCTTTTCGGAGCCCCCAACTGGCGTGCTTATAGTGGCTCCATTTTTAAGATTTTATTTGGCCTGCAGGGTGACTAAAAGTGAGCATTTTCTTAAAATGTTCTATTCCGTTGGGTGTATGAACAATCCATTTGGTGTGATTTTATTATCATATAAATAACACGGCAATAACTATTTTTACAACAATTCAGGAGAAACACTCTCTCTGTTTCAAAAAACTATTTGCCAATCAAATAAAAATTGCAGAAAACCGTCGGACGTCTCGTCAACTGCCTCGAACCAATCGACACCGTTCTCGCCGCCAAGACAGCCGATTGCGTGGACAGCGTGTGCGTGACCAGTGCCAAACAATACGCGCAGCGCAGGTACCCCGAGCAGTACCGGAGCACCGTTCTACCCTGCTTATCATCCACCACGCCGTCGACGGTTTAATAAACTCGTATTTTGCACAAAATGAAACTAACCTTGACGCTTCCTGATACGTTCATGTCTGCGCAGTTGCGCTGCGTCAGCACGTTCAGCAATGATGTCTTACCGGCTCCACTTGGTCCCAAGATGGCCACAACCTCACCTGGTCTTGCAATTCCATACGCTGCAATTCTTGTTGGTTACAAATGAGATTTCGTCAATATTATCTCACCGTTATCCAAGATGAGATGCTCTGAAAACACATTTTCCACGTCGTTCACAGGTCGCTTGGCACTCGAATTTGATTGATCGTGCTTTGACTGAAAATAATTTTAATGAGCTTAGAGCAAGTCCAAAATAGAAAAACTTTTACAAACACATCATGCCAGGAAAGATGCATAGATGAAGCGGTTAATGTCTAATCAAATACAAACTGATATCAATAGAAATGAACTAAAGAAAACTTTTTCGGCAAACGAGACCGTCGATCCGTCCTTCATCAGCTCCATGGATTCTATTGATTCATGCACAACTGTTTTCATCGAGCTGAAAAACAAAATATTAATAATTATGTGTACAAGTCGGTCGCTGAGCAAATATTTATCATCGTTATATATAAACTGATAACGACTGGAATAAAAGGGTAAACTAATTCAATGATTCTAGTGCATCAAACAATGCTCCAAACTTTCTTCATTGTCATTGTAAATTTATAGCCGCACATCTAGAAAGCTTCGAATCGATCTTCTGATATAACAATTATATTCCAATGGAATATTAAGCTTATTTTTGTGTAAACCAAATAATTACAAAATACTAATCTGTTTATGTGAAAATTGATAAGAAGTGTTGAAATATTGCAAAATCGTTCAATGACTTAAAGGATCACAAGGAAGCAATTTGTGGTCTCGTTTGGGGCAGAGAGAAGAAGGTGTCGATTTAATTTACAATTCAATTAGTGTCTTATTAAAGAAAAATGGATATTATTAATTCAATTTCCTTATTAAACAATATTTCAAGTAAATTCATGAGAAACATTACTTAAAGGATTATAAGAAGTCATTTGTGGTCTCGTTTGGGGCAGAGAGAAGAAGGTGTCGATTTAATTTACAATTCAATTAGTGTCTTATTAAAGAAAAATGGATATTATTAATTCAATTTCCTTATTAAACAATATTTCAAGTAAATTCATGAGAAACATTACTTAAAGGATTATAAGAAGTCATTTGTGGTATCGTTTGGGGCAGAGAGAAGAAGGTGTCGATTTAATTTACAATTCAATTAGTGTCTTATTAAAGAAACATGGATATTATTAATTCAATTTCCTTATTAAACAATATTTCAAGTAAATTAATGTGAAAAATGACTTAAAGGATCATAAGAAAGCAATTTGTGGTCTCGTTTGGGTCAGAGAGAAGAAGGTGTCGATTTAATTTTCAATTCAATTAGTGTCTTATTAAAGAATCATGGATTATATTCATTCAATTATCTTATTATACAATATTTCAAGTAAATTGATGAGAGAAATGACTTAAAGGATCACAAGGAAGCCATTTATGGTCTCGTTTGGGGCAGAGATATAATTTTCAATTTGTTTATTAAGCTTAAAACAAGACAGTTATATAATTATTATTATTATTAAAGTAACAACCATATTATTAAGGAAATGATGAGTACAGAGTGCAGTCTAAACGAGACCATTGTGTTTGGTATCTTCCATGTTCTACTGACAAGAGCAATACAATTGAAAATTGATGAATAAATGCATGAGATAAAATAAAGAAATATTTTCTTGGAAAAATGATGAAAAAATTTTTTCGAAATGTTTTTTTTTTATTAAAAAATGTTGAAAATTTCCAAGAATTTTCAATGATCTATTTCTTTTATTTTTGCAAAATTCGGAAGAATCTGTTAGAATATAATTCTTACTGTTAGCCTGATGGTGTCATTGCTTATTTTCATTTAGAATTGTTCTTTATTAGGTACCTAAATAGGAATTTGCCGTACTCTTTCACATAAATGGGCTTACATTAGTTTTAAGCAGATTCAGGTCCTTGGGCTGATTTCTACAACACTCTCTATTATAATGGAGAATAAGTTCGTAGCGTTTTGTATGAAAATGAAAAGAAAGCAGTGAAAAAATGTAAGATGCACAACATGTTTGGAAAAATGTTTCCATTTCCGTTTTTCGTGTTCTATTTGAAAAAAATTAAATTCCGTGCGATCCTGGTCTATTTTTATCCCTGTGCCTCTTTGTCTTCGTGACTCTGTTAATATATTAAAATGGAGAATAAGTTCGAAGCATTTTGTAAAATTAAAAGAGAGCAATGAAAACATGTAAGAAACATGCAAAACATTATTTTAAAACGTCTTGGAAAAATGTTTCCATTTACGTTTTCGTTTTCCATTTGAAAACACGCTTCGAGGTGCTCTTCTGTCAATTTCTTTAAGTTTCAGCTTTAAAACCATACTACCCCGGAACCGAAAGTCGACGTATCTGTCTTTTTGTGTGTCTGTGCCTCTGTGTCCTTGCCTATGGGACTCAGTCTATGTGTCTATGTGTCTACGTGTATCTGTTTCTTTGTGTCCCTCTCTCTGTTTATCTTTCTCTCTGTTTGTCGATTTCTCTGTTTTCCGTTTCTTCTGTGTATTTATGTCCCTATGTCTCGCTGTCTCTCTATGCTTTCCTGTATCTGCATGTTCCTCTGTTCCTCTGTTTCTCTCTTTATACATGTTTCATTTTTTTTTACTATTTACGTTCCTATCTCTTATTTTGTAGTATTTACGTTCATTATCGTCTCGGTGTCTGTATGTGTATTTATACCCTTGTACCTTGTGTCTGCATGTTTCTCTGTCTCTCTGTATCTCTGTCGATTTTTGTTCCTGTGTGTCTCTGCGTCTCTCTGTCTTCGTCTATGTATCTGTGTACATCATTATTTGCGTGTCTATGTGTCGCTGTATCTCTCAATTTCTGCATGTTTCTCTGCTTCTCAGTTTCTCAGTGTCTCTCTGTTTCTAGATTTCTTCGTGTCTATGTCTTCTTGTGTCTGGATGTTTCTCTATTTCGCTGTGGTTGCATGTTTCATTAGTTTATTTTATTTTATTGTATTTGTGTACCTATTTATCTCTGTTTCTCTGTGTCTCTCTGTTTATTTGTGCCTCTGTGTTTCTTTCGGCCTCTCTGTTTCTCTCGGTTTCTCTGTGTCTCTCGGTCTCTATGTTTCTTACTTTCTCTCTGTTTCTCTTTCTCTCTCGGTCTTTCTGTGTTTCGCTGTTTCTCTCGGCCTCTCTCTCTGTTTCTCTTGTTTTCTCTATGCCTCTCTGTTTCTCTCGGTCTCTCTGTTTCTCTGTGTCATTCGGTCTCTCGGCCTCTCTGTTTCTATGTCTCTCTGTCTCTCTGTCTCTGTTTCTGTGCGTCTCTTGGTTTCTCTGTTTCTCTCTGTGTGTCTTTGTTTCTCTCTGTTTCTCTGGGTCTCTCGGTCTCTCTGTCGCTCTGTCTCTGTTTCTGTGCGTCTCTTGGCTTCTCTGTTTCTCTGCGTCACTTGGTCTTTCTATTTTCTCTATTTCTCTGTGTCTCTCTGTTTCTCTGTTTCTCTCTGTGTGTCTTTGTTTCTCTCTGTTTCTCTCGGTCTTTCTCCGTTCCTCTCTGTGCGTCTTTGTTTCTCTCTGTTTCTCTGTTTCACAGTGTCTCTCTGTTTCTCTTTCTTTCTCGGTCTTTCTGTGTTTCGCTGTTTCTCTCGGCCTCTCTGTGTCTCTCTCTGTTTCTCTTGTTTTCTCTATGCCTCTCTGTTTCTCTCGGTCTCTCTGTTTCTCTGTGTCATTCGGTCTCTCGGTCTCTCTGTTTCTATGTCTCTCTGTCTCTCTGTCTCTGTTTCTGTGCGTCTCTTGGCTTCTCTGTTTCTCTGCGTCACTTGGTCTTTCTATTTTCTCTGTTTCTCTGCGTATCTTGGTTTCTCTCTGTGTGTCTTTTTTCTCCCTGTTTCTCTATTTCTCTGCGTCTCTCTGTTTCTCTCTGTGTGTCTTTGTCTCTCTCTCTCTCTGTTTCTTTGTTTCACTGTGTCTTTCTGTTTCTCTCGGTATTTCTCTGTTTCTCTCTGTGCGTCTTTGTTTCTCTCTGTTTCTCTGTTTCACAGTGTCTCTCTGTTTCTCTTTCTCTCTCGGTCTTTCTGTGTTTCGCTGTTTCTCAGTGTCTCTTTTTCTCTCTGTTTTCTGTGTCTCTCGATCTCTCTGTATCTCTCTTCTTATCCGTGTTTCTTGATTTCTCTGTTTATCTCTATGTCCCTGTCTCCCTTTCTCAAACTCTGTCTCTGTTTATTTTGGTCCTATGGATACAATTAAACAAAATATAAATGTTGACATGTAATCACGTCCGATAATATCTTCCATGAATTTTACATTAAAGTTTAATTTATTTACTAAAGCAATCATTGCTAACATATTTTTTGACTTGTAATTCTAAAACAATTCTCGTTAACTAACATGAGTGAAAATAATAACGAAGCAACAACGATGAGTGTGAACAACAATTTCACAAGGGAATTGCCTGAAGATTCACTTCAAAATGAAAGGTTTTTTTGGTTTAGTGCTATTATTAGAGATATCATCGGTTCTTCATAGATGGACAATAGGCGACTTCGATATCGGCCGACCTTTAGGAAATGGCAGTTTTGGTAAGGTTTTCGTGGCAAGGGAGAAAGTTTCTAAGTACAAGATTGCTTTAAAAGTAAAAACAAAGTCACTGATTTAAAAAAAAAAACATAGTTTAAGGTACTTCTCAGATCACAGATTATTAATTGCGGTTTCGGGAAACAATTAAAGAGGGAAATTGAAATTCAATATAAATTGCGGTTTTTATTTTATTGGCAGCTCTCTTTAAAATACGTTTTATAGACATCCTAATATCATTCCATTATATGGCTACTTTTACGATGATAAGAGAGTATATGTGATGCTCGGTTTCGCGTCTCGTGGTGAATTATCCGATCTGCTCCATTCACAGCCCACTGGTAGATTGTCCGAACCAATCGCAGCAAGGTTTCGCCACTCTTTGTTCGAATGAATTCCATCGTCATTTCAGATTTGCAAGACAACTCTGCCGCGCATTAATTTATTGTCACGCAAAGGGTGTTATTCACAGGGATATAAAACCTGAAAACCTGCTGCTCGACGCCGATTTGAATTTGAAATTGGCCGATTTTGGCTTTAGTGTTGTATCAGATCACTCCAAACGTAACACTTTCTGCGGAACAACAGACTATCTTGCACCAGAAATGGTATTAAATAGACCGCACGACTTTTCTGTAGGAATTTCTTTTTTTTTGTACCGACAAAGTTAGGAGAGAGAGCCACTTTTAGGTTGACATTTGGGCGGTGGGTATTTTAATCTACGAAATGATTCTCGGATGCACACCGTTCTACGCTAAAAATGACACTGTTTTGATGCTTCGAATTCAAGAGTGTCATGTCAATGTAAGTTTAAAACAAAAATAAAATTCTCAATTGTTTTGTAGATACCCGATATGGTTAGTCAACACGCAAAGTTATTGATTTCTTCTATCATCAAATTAGATCCACAAGAAAGGTGAGATAAGGAAAAATGCATAAGGTGAATATCTTTGTTTTAGATTATCATTAAGAGAGATTTTGCATCATGCCTGGATAATTAAAATGGCTAAACAAGAGGAACATGCACTGAAAGAGTTCATTCAATTTTTGGATGCAAGAAAACAGAAGAATACTAAATGAATTTTCACTTATATATAAACTTGATTTCTTTGGAATTTGTATCGTCGGTGTTTGGCGGGGGAAGGTGCGTCCTTGGGCTCAGTAAACGTGCTAAAATTTAACTTCTTGGAATTATATTGAGATTTTTAAATTGTTTAAGAAAAGCCCAGTTATAATGTTTTGTAACAGTTTTTATATAAGCTTAAAAATAACTGATAGGAATAAGATAGGGGATAGGGAAAAGTTTAAAACAATCCGGATTAAGTGGGAACCTAAGGAAATTGTAATAAATATTCCAGAGAAAAGAAAATTTTGAAAAACGTAGTATAAATAGAATTTACATATAAGAGCTACTAAACAAAATAAAATATTAAATTGTATGGTGTAATAATCCGTGATTTCTTTTGCGGAAATGGATTTTATTTTCCGACGGGAGCAATTTCCGATTTTCCTAGATTTAATAACATCCCTATGGATACAATTAAACAAAAAGTTTAAAACAATCCGGATTAAGTGGGAAACTAAGGAAATTGTAATAAATATTCCAGAGAAAAGAAAAAAAATAGAATTTACATATAAGAGCTACTAAACAAAATAAAATTAGGTACTTAATAATATATTAATTAGAGGAAATTTTGGGAATTCCCCGAATTGACTGAAAATCTGTTTTTTGCTTTTTCTTTTTTTATAAAGAAGACGTAACAGTTTTGATATAAGCTTAAAAATTGGAAAATAGCATACTTGGGAAGGACCGGGCCTGGTAAAAACGGTCCAACCCGTCCGGCCCTAAAATAAAACACGATTTTAGTTTTTTTCCTAATTTTTAATTTTTTTTTACTTTGGAGCCCGATTCTCCAGCGGAGAAGCGGACTAACTCCTTCCATTCCGAACGGCTCTTTATTGCCAACGTAGACCAAGCCGTTTTTCCTTCAAGGATTCCAATTCTTCTTCTTACAAGGGAAGTGTTTTAGGTCTCCATCTCAGATTTTGATAAAAATTTGTATATAGATTCGTCATGGCTTTATTAGTATACTGACAAAAAATTAGGACCCACAAAATGGTTTAAGTAGGTAAAAAATCGGTTTGAAATCCAAAAATACCCCGTTTATCCACAACAACGTAAAAAAGTTAATAAATTTTATGTGAAACGGTGCGTTTTCATAAATAATGATTTAAAAACCTTTGAAGCATCGGGGCAACAGCGCAGTCGTTATAAGATTATTGTATAATAATTCTACTCAATAATTCTACTCGCTTTTTAAAATCATTATTTATTGAAAAGAGTTTCACGTAAACTATGTGAAAGTTGAAAAAAATATGATAAAACGATAGTTTTTAATAAGATAATATATCTCTTAAAATATGAACGGGATTGCTTAACGTTAACTATATAAAATTTGCGTTTGAAAATCGCGATTTTTTGGGTTTCAGACCCATTTTTTACCCACTTAAACCATTTTGTGGGTCCTAATTTTTTGTCAGTATACTATTTGGATCATAAGGAATATATCTGCAAATTTTTATTAAAATCTGAGAGCCCGACCTAAAACACTTCCCTTGTGAGATGGAGACCTAAAACACTTCCCTTGTTAGGGTATGCGTAGTTGAGCAATGGTGGGTGTAACGTGCAACCATGTCTTTGACTTGATCTGACCAGCGCGCTTTCGGTATTCCCTTCGCTCTTGACCACCCCCTCGGATCCCATTCCGTTAGTCTTCGGCACCACCTTTCTGCCGGCATCCGGGCAACATGTCCTGCCCATTTCATCAACTTCTTCTTCATGACTCGTTCCACATCGATTGTGTCGCAGTTGGCATGGAAACTTATTGCATCCATCGCCCTCTGTAGCCGTCTCGTTTGATCCGCGAATAGTGGCCACGTTTCAGAAGCGTAGAGCAATGCAGGTACAACGTTTTGGAAAAGCAGTTGTTTGCGTCGTTTCTTCTCAATGACGTCGAAGAGCGGTTTGCATTTACCAAAAGCTGACCAGGCTGCCTTTATCCTTCGAATCGTCTCGTCCTCTGTTCTCCCGTCCATTCTGATACAGCTTCCAAGGTATTTCACCCCCTTTTTCGGCGTACAACTGGTTCCGTCGTCTGAAATAGAACGCGAGGAGGTGAATGCATTGTGTAGAATGACTGTCTTCGTAGGATTTATTTCAAGTCCTTTGGATTTAGAGTGTACGAGAAGTTTCTGTATTTTGGATTCCATCTCTTCGCAGGTGTGGGAGACTAGGAATTCAAGCCTTTCCAAGTTGACTCCGTCGATGTTGATTCCGTCTTCGTTTATTTCGGAGTTTTTCCCGATTTCGTAGAGAATCGATTGAAGTGCGAAAGCAAATAGCATATATTGTTGCAATATGTGGCCGTATGCAAGAACATATTCTACGTACATGTATTATCAAAATATTATTCATTTCAGAGATCGATGCCTAATGGAAGAGGAAAATTTTAGGGGCAGGGCAAAGGTCTTGTTTAGGCAGCCACACGGCCACTAAGGCCATCACGTCTCTTCCTCTTTTGTTTGTCATCAATATTTGTTATCTATTTTTTGATGACAAGAAATGAAAAGTTTAATTTAAAAATGAAAATGGATCAAATAAAAATATTGATGACAAACAAAAGACGAAGAGACGTGATGGCCTCAGTGGCCGTGTGGCTGCCTAAACAAGACCTTTGCCCCGCCCCAAAAATTTCTCTTCCATTAGGCATCGATCTCTGAAATGAATAATATAAGAAATTGAAAGGTTAATTTGATCATTTTTGAATTATTTTCAATGGTCTCGAAGAGATCATGAAACAAATATTCAATTTATGTTAATAACTTCTCTGTTTTTCATTATATTTCTTCAAAATTTCTAGATCACGTCAGATTTATTATTTTATTTTCTGTTTTTTAAATAAAACCCAAATATTTCTTCACGTTTAGTTTTGTTATGAAACTTACAAGGGAAGTGTTTTAGGTCTCCATCTCAGATTTTGATAAAAATTTGCAGGTAGATTCGTCATGGCTTTATTAGTATACTGACAAAAAATTAGGACCCACAAAATGGTTTAAGTAGGTAAAAAATCGGTTTGAAATCCAAAAATACCCCGTTTATCCACAACAACGTAAAAAAGGTAATGAATTTTATGTGAAACTGTGCGTTTTCATAAATAATGATTTAAAAACCACTGAAGCATCGGGGCAACAGCGCAGTGGCAAATCGACAGGACACGGAACGGCAGGGCGAGGGTTTGATTCTTCTTGGGGGTGATATATTTCTATTATTGATTTCTACTCGAAATATCTCTATCGCTTTTGAATTTTTTGATTGTAAAGATTTTATATGAAAATCTTTAAATTTATAATTTATTAAATCAATGAGTAGAATTATTATTTGATAATTATATAATTAAAGCATAAAGATTTTTCACATTAAATATGAAAAGCTGATGGTCTAACTTATATCCTATCGCAAGCCAACTGCGCCTGACTCTATGTTTGAATTTTGACGAACATATTTATATATTTCATGCAGAACCTACCACCATAGTCTAAAGGAACTTAAAATTGTTACTCGAAGAATTTAATATTTTTGATGTAATTGACTCAATAAATCTGTCACACTCTGTGATGATTTTTATAATTCCATTGTTGGTCTTTGAATTATCCAATCATGCCGAATTACAAGAAATGAATCATGTTTGGTGAAACAAAAAGGAATGTACAATTCAGTTGCGGCGTATGATATAATAGTTGCATATGGAAATATTTGATACAGTTATATTCAGTGAATGAGTCCGGTCTACCTCGTTTCTTTTTATTTCTGAATGGAACAAATGGAACCATTCAAACGGTTATTCGCACCCAAAAAAAGGAAATAATATAAAACATTGAAAATTCCTGCTGGTTACACATGACATAGGTTCAATCCTTGGTAATTGTTTAAAAATTATATCCGTGATGCTCGTTCCTATGTTTATTCGTTCCATGCATCGATAATAACCTACGAGCGAGATCGAATCCATTCACTGGTTATAACAGACTCTATTTTAAACTTCATTTATCAACGATTTTTTCAAAACCTGGTGTGATAGCGCCCAATAAAGTTTTAACTGTAACATCGAAGCCTTGCTGGAAATCTTCCACTGCTTCATTGCCGACAACTACAGATGATGACTATGATAAAATAAAAATACTGAACATTCTTGATAGTTTCACAAGTCAAACGATTCAACTCTTGGATATCGAAATTCAAAATAGCTATAAAGAGCATCAACGACTCTACACGACTATGCGAATCAAGCTTGGTCTCCATTCAAGGGAATTCCATAAGGTAACTAACAATTGGGTCAAGAATAGTTGACTTGCGAGTGAATATAAGTTCGACCATTCGGGAACTTTTGATATTTAATGTGAAAAATGTGTATGCTTTCGTTATGTGATTATTGCATAATAATTCCGCTCATTGCTTTAAATTATAAATTTAAAGATTTTCAAATAAAACCTTGAAAATGAAAAAAAACAAAAATCGTCAGAGAGAAATTTCGAATAGCATCACTAACCGAAACATACCACCCCCCAAGAGGAATCGAACCCCCATGCTGCTGTTCCGTGTCCTGTCGATTTGCCACTGCGCTGTTGCCCCGATGATTTCGGCTTTTTAAAACCATTATTTATTGAAAATTGTTTCACGTAAACCACGTGAAAGTTGAAAAAAATATGATAAAACGATAGTTTTTAATAAGATAATATATATTACTTAAAATATGAACGGGATTGCTTAACGTTAACTATGTAAAATTTGCGTTTGAAAATCGCGATTTCTTGGGTTTCAGACCCATTTTTTACCCACTTAAACCATTTTGTGGGTCCTAATTTTTTGTCAGTATACTATTTGGATCATAAGGAATCTATCTGCAAAGTTTTATTAAAATCTGAGATGGAGACCTAAAACACTTCCCTTGTTAGTGCATATTGTTAAGCATAAAATTACGAATAATTTGATATCCAAATCATTACTATACTCTCGACCATTTTTGTGCAGTAATTATTATTAGATTTTCTCTCTATCTGGTGTTTCTCGAATTCTCGAAAATCTTTTTTTGCTCTTTTTTGCATATGTGGCATATTAAAATCTAAATTTGCATCTGAAGACAACAAGAACAAGTATAGGTGCTCAAAAAGTACTATTTTCAACGACTTTTGAAAACTTAGTTTAATTAAATGTATTTTTTATATTTATTTATTTAAAATACGTGTACTAGACACGTGAAGAAAAGTAATGTTAAAAAAACATACAAAAAAGCATGCTTGGGAAAGGCCGGCCCGATTGGAGTCGGGCCGGCCCGCATTTTCGATTTTGCGGCCCTGGCCGGGTTAAAACGGGCCGACCCGGGGCCGGCCCTAAAATAAAACAAAATTTTAGCTTTTTTCATTATTTCTTAATTATTGATGTTTCTTAAAATATCGTGTGTACGTTTGTTCCTTAAATTATTTCAAACAAAAATTAAATGTTTAAAAATATTTATTTTAACATAAAACATAATCAAATAAAAAATTTTAAAAGATCCTTACACTTTTGTAAGAACCGACACTTAAATATTAACCTCAAAATCCGAATTAACACCTAACGCTACCAACAGAAATTATTTTTTGCAATTTTTCAAGTAAACAAATATCTGATTCCTTAAAATCAGCGGGGTGACAATTTAGCGGATTGACAGCCCATTCAGATACGATGTTGAAGCTTACATAGTTGTCGTAATGAGCTGAAAATGCTGATAAAGCACCATCAGGTGTGCTCTCAATTTCTTGATTTATTTCCTGATATTTTATGCTAAAATAAATATTTATAAAAATTATATTTCGTTTGGATAAATTATGTTGCCAAATTTTCCGGGCCAGGGCCGAGGCATTGAGGGCCGGGCCGGCCCTAAATTTCCAAAGTATGCAAAAAAAGATACCGAAGGGGTTTGTTAGAGAAAACTAACAAAAACCAGACAATTCTGTTTTTACTAATTCATTTGGTGTGAATAATTACAAAATCTTTTACAAAATTTCGGATCAATCGGTCTAGACCAAACCCAGTTACACTCAAAAAATGATTGGCGCATACCTTTTTGGCCAGTACTGTAAGTGGTCAAATAACACGAATCTCACATCACTGAAGTGCGCTAGCGAAACGATATGAACGCCAAGTAAAAATGAGCAGTTTTCAAGGGTGAATTTCCACATTCCAATTACAAAATAATCAATATGACCAATCAATTAGGTTTTTGTTTACAAAATCACTGATAGCTTCTCAAAATATTAGATTAAAGCAGGGTTACGAAGCTCCTTCGTTTAGGATTTCGACTGGGGCTGTGGAAGACGGAAGTCAAGATGGCAAGAGATCTCTAATAAAGTGCACGAGAAGTCCACACAAAAAGAATTCTGGAGAACAAGGCTGCCTGGCCCTGAGGCACCAAGATTAGAGAGAGCTGCTGCGCTTCCCTATACCAGAATGATAACGGATTCCTACACTAGCTGACAAAAGTTTTGTCACAAATGTTTTTTCGGGTTTAACTTTTTTGTGACTTGACCAAATTGGCTGATTTTTTGATATTTTATGTGAATCAGTGTTTAAAATGTTATAGTAGCAAAATTTGGTTTAAATTACCATGGCAATTTCGGTACCACGCATTCCGTTTTCCCTCATATTGATAACAGCTTGCCGGGTGGCAATTGGAGTTTCTTTACGTGGAGTCATCTCTAAAATGTTGCCAATTACTGCTATTTTCAATAAATTATGAAAAAAATATAATTGAACTTTAAAAATTATTAAAAAATGCAGTGCAAGAAAAGTGCGTAATATCTTTGAGCTACGCGTTTTACGATAAACGCTTGTCACTGTAAAACGGATCATCGTAATCACAATCGGGATTTTGTAAAATAATCTACAGCCATATGAATCTATCATATCAAAAAATCAGCCAATTTGGTCAAGTCACAAGAAAAGTTAAACCCGAAAAAACATTTGTGACAAAACTTTTGTCAGCTAGTGTATATCATAAAGTTCGTTATTACCTTCTCTAAATTGACAACGTTCTAATTTCTCTACTTTTCTATATATATATATATATAATAAATAATTTAGAATAATTAAAAATTGTTTAGAACGAATGTCATCGGACCACACGGTTTTAACACCAGAAGATTACAAGAAAGAATTTGACCCGGATGCATACCTTGATTATTATTTTAGCAAGTAAGTTGAGCTCATTTCTTACTAATTTAGAAGAAGAAGTTTATACTAAATTAGATAATAAATTCGTAGAGATTTCTCTAACAATATCATGAAAGTAATGCCGGCTTTGCTATATAAGAGATTGGGGAATAAATACGTAGCGTACGTAGCCAAGGGCTCTCGCAAAATATGCACACAGCCTCTTTCTCGAATGATTTTCAAGTGGTCAGAATGAATCAGACCGTAAGGCATACAAGGAATTAAATAAATTTCAACATTTTCCATTATCTTATTGCACAAAGAAGCGAGTAGACAATCAGAAACAAGTCGATGTCGGTAATCAACAACGGCGCGTTGATGATAATGAGCATCTCACCCATTGATATGCTATTTGATGTTGATTAACAATATTGATGACGATGAATTGTATATGATATTTGATAAGACACGGAGCATTCAATATAACCATAATAATAATATCATCATTTATATTTGAATAGTTATGGAAGCTCCACAAGATGCATCAATCAATTCCAAGGACTGTAAGAAAGAGTTGTAAGTATTATTTTTGGCTTTTGACTATCTTTACATGATTTATGCAGAAATATGGAGGAATATAACATTTATCGAAATGATTATAAATCGATTCAGGTTTGATTTCATATTGGGAAAATGTAGAGACGGTTAACTACAGGATTTTGAGCAACAAATTCAAATTCTTGAAAGGGATATTAGACAACAGAAGGAATCGAGCATGAATGCAAAGACATCGATAACGTTTGAGCAATTGAAGAAGATTTACAAGTTTTGACTCTTTAATGATGACTGGAAATTATTTTAAAAGTTTTAGCATAGCACAGATTATTGGGCCGCAAAAAGAATTGTTTTTTGATCGCATTTGTCGAGCTGCCGAGATCCAGAGAGCTTCATTGAAGAATCGTTTGAAGCAGAATAGAGAGGTTTGTCAGTTTTTATTTAGAGGAGTTTTTTTTTTAGTTATCTTTAATAGTGGAAATTTGTTGATAAAATGGGTAGTGAGAATGTAAAATTAAAATTAACATTTTCTAATATTTAATGAGAATTATAAGCATACACTAGCTGACAAAAGTTTTGTCACAAATGTTTTTTCGGGTTTTTTTTGTGACTTGACCAAATTGGCTGATTTTTTGATATTTTATGTGAATCAGTGTTTAAAATGTTATAGTAGCAAAATTTGGTTTAAATTACCATGGCAATTTCGGTACCACGCATTCCGTTTTTTAAACCCGAAAAAACATTTGTGACAAAACTTTTGTCAGCTAGTGTACATGCATGCCAACTGGAAAGCTAATAAAACCAGCGTGAAGACTTTAATATTTTTAGAGTGTATAGGAAACGCTGACCAACTGGGGTGGAAAATATTTGTTTAAAGTACAGCATCAAGTTGTAAGACAGGCGTAAAAATAAGCAAATCATTATTTCCATTTTGCGTGTACATGTATTGTAATATTTTATTAAACACGTACAAGAAATGATTAAATTATCAATTAAGGGCATCGAACATTTTCTAGAAAGAATGGTATGTCAAAGTTCATGAAATTTCACGTTTAAACATTGATTAAATGCTCATTTACATTTGGCGTGTAACCCGTTTTGACGTAAAACGTGTAGCTTAGAAAAAGTTGATTGAATTCAACAAAAAATAGATTTCCTCTTCAAAGATATTTGACAATTTAAAGGATGCTTTTTGAATATAAGGGTGAACCAAAATTTTTTTCCGATTTTTTATTAAAAACTTAAACATGATTTTACAAAACGTGAAAAACAATTTGGTTTCAAAAGAAAAGACCATTTAATTCTATGGCTTGAACCCATCTATCGGCAAGTTGTTCGATCCCGCTGAGGTAGCACTCCTTGTTCTTAGAGGCGAAAAACTCGAAGGCACCCGACATCGGCCAGGTAAATGAAGCTACGACCACGAAGAAAGTGTGACATGGATCGGAAAGTTGATAATCAGATGGCGCAAGGTTCGGACTATAAGCTGAATGTGGAAGAAGTTTAATGACGTCGAGATTTTTGATCTTTTCCTTCGTTTGTCTGACGGTTTGCTGTTTTACATTGTCTTGCAGAAGGAGAATCCGCTTCCGATTGATCAATGCTGGATATTTCTCTCCAAGTGCCATATAAATTTGATCAAGTTGGGCGCAATAGAGGTCTGCGTCGATGGTCCGACCATTTGGAAATAGCTCAATTACGCTTTCGAAATTCTACCAAACACACAGAAGTGCCTTCTTTGACAAACGATCACATTTACCGGTTCCGCCGTTTGACCGGGTTCCAACCATTGATTTTGTCTGTCCCGATTACTGATGTAGACCCACTTTTCATCAAAAGTTACAATTCTACGAATAAAACGGTAATCTTGTGGATTTTCGAGCAGTTTTCGGCAAGTCTCGACACGTTTTTGAGCTTGAATTTCAGTCAATCCATGAGGTACTTCTCGGCAGTGTCTATTGACCTTCCCAAGGGCGTGAAGATGTCGTACAACTGATGTTTGAGGAATATCGAGCTCGGCCGACAATCTGCGAGTACTTATGGATGAATTGGTCTCAACAGCTTCACTGATTGCTTCAGAATCCACTGTCGTAGGTCGGCCTGAATGTGTCTTGTCCTCGAGATCAGTGTCGCCGTCGTTAAATCTTTTGAACCAATTTCGCGCAGTACGATCCGATACCATATTGTCGCCTTCAACTTCGCATATCTTTTTCGCTGCTGCAGTTGCATTGAAGCCTTGTTTCCAGTAATGGCTTAAAAGAACACGAATTTCGGATTTTTCCATGTTTCTTCTACAAGTTAAAAGCATTTTAAATAAAAGAAAAAAAGAAAAATTGTAATATATATTATGATAGAGCTGTTCAAGAGCTTTAAAAATATAAATAACACAATATATAAAAATCTTTATTTGGTAAAAAAAACAATTCGACAAAAATATATAGGAAATCGGAAAAATATTTTGGTTCAATTTAATGAAACGAGCTTAAAACGACTTTTTTAAAATAATTTTTATAATAGAGAAGTCAAACTAGCATTCTGATTACGATTTTAATTGTATTTCAGATTTTCTCATTTTTGGCAACTAGACTAACTACAACCCATCAGCTTAACTAGACCCATCAGCTTTTCATATTTAATGTGAAAAATCTTTATGCTTTAATTATATAATTATCAAATAATAATTCTACTCATTGATTTAATAAATTATAAATTTAAAGATTTACATATAAAATCTTTACAATAAAAAAATTCAAAAGCGATAGAGATATTTCGAGTAGAAATCAATAATAGAAATATATCACCCCCAAGAAGAATCGAACCCTCGCCCTGCCGTTCCGTGTCCTGTCGATTTGCCACTGCGCTGTTGCCCCGATGCTTCAGTGGTTTTTAAATCATTATTTATCAAAAGGCACAGTTTCACATAAAATTCATTAACTTCATTCCATTATTGTGGATAAACGGGGTATTTTTGGATTTCAAACCAATTTTTTACCTACTTAAACCATTTTGTGGGTCCTAATTTTTTGTCAGTATACTAATAAAGCCATGACGAATCTACCTGCAAATTTTTATCAAAATCTGAATCCGAAATTTCAAAAATATGATATACCAATACTGTAGATCACTTTATATATTATTCCACGTCGAAGTTATTTAAAAAAAAAGAATTTTACGTTTTTTGAAATTAATGAATTTATTGTAATTTTATAATTGTTTATTTACCACGTAATAGCAGTAAAAACACATATAAAGTGGGAAATAAAAGTTAAGATGAACATTATGTCTCTATAATTTCAGAGATTCGATTCACCCGGAGTCACTAGTCTCCTTCCAACCCCGATTGGCATTGACTCACCAATGGATTTATGCCATAACATGTTTGCATCCCCTAGCAGTCTACAGAACATTATTGTAATAATCGAATACCAAATTTAGAAAATGATATTGATTTTCAGAGCAATACATACACGAATGAATTCGATTCAATAAAGATTCCGGCTAATCGTCAATTTGAGCTTCTTCAATTAGGATTTTCCTATGATGAATTGAAACAAGTGAGAAAAGAATGTGGTTTGAGATGAAATATTAGAAATTCATATTTTGAAAGAATATTTAGAAAACGCACTGCATTATATTTTAAATAATATATAATAGTTAATAATTAAATTAATCAATTCCTGCATTCCTTTTGCAACAAATATCACAAACATAAAAAAATTAGCATATTTTAAAATTATTTTTTGAATTTTCTCCTTATTTTTGTCTCGACGATCTTGAATATCTACGCATTACAAAAGAAATGCAGGATTTCCCATTTATTGCAAAAGAAATGCAGGATTCCCCCATTTATTGCAAAAGAAATGCAGGATCTCCAATTGATTGCAAAAGAAATGCAGGATTCCCCATTTATTGCAAAAGAAATGCAGGATTCCCCCATTTATTGCAAAAGAAATGCAGGATCTCCAATTGATTGCAAAAGAAATGCAGGATTCCCCATTTATTGCAAAAGAAATGCAGGATTCCCCATTGATTGCAAAAGAAATGCAGGATTCCCCATTTATTGCAAAAGAAATGCAGGATTTCCCATTTATTGCAAAAGAAATGCAGGATCTCCAATTGATTGCAAAAGAAATGCAGGATTCCCCATTTATTGCAAAAGAAATGCAGGATTCCCCATTGATTGCAAAAGAAATGCAGGATTCCCCATTTATTGCAAAAGAAATGCAGGATTTCCCATTTATTGCAAAAGAAATGCAGGATCTCCAATTTTCCATCATTTTTTTTATAATTTCAGCTACTTGATGTGTTCGACAAGTTCAAATCGGATATGCTAGACGTGTCTCGGACACAAAACTCTCTGGTAGATGCTTTATATATTAAGAAATACTCACTTCAGCTTCAGATCATGAATCAATTCTTAAACTACATTTCCATCAATTCTCCGACGAATTTGAAGTTGATCAGTGTTGCGTTGAACCTGTTGGAGTTGGGTAATTCGTTGAGGGATGTGCGACAAGTTATCAACAAAGCTGTAAGTGATAATGTCGTGTTCGCTAATCCATTGTGATTTTCCCACGTGTGTTCGAATCTCATCCTGATCGCCAATTTGTTGTGTTCGTATCTAATTAATATTTATTACCAATACAATACCATACGAAACATAATAGTTATAACATGAGGACAAAAAAGTAACTCTAGAAAACTCAAAGGAAAAAACTGAAAATAATCAGTGGCCTAAAACGGCTATATCTCACACAGATTTGGCTGCCTCACTGAGTATCATATTATATAGTACAGTGACATGGACGGACGAGTTTCGGATCAGTCATCAGTCCATTAATAATTATATTGGCTTTCGCCACAACAGATAATAAGGACGAAATTATTTGAAGATAACACGTATGATCTTGTAAAATGTAAAATATTTTCAAGGTTTTAGAATTTATAAACAAAATTTATTTGAAAAACATGACTTTGTTGTTGCCAATACTATTGTCTTTTTCAGAGATCGGTGCCTAATGGAAGAGCAATAAAAGAAGAGAAAATGATGGGCGGCCACACGGCCACAAACAACTTTTTCGTTAATTCCTCTTCAATGTGTGCTGCCCATTATTTCGTAAAAAAGAATGGCCGTCTAAAAAGAGTGTCCGTTCAAACGATAACTTTATTCCATCCTAATTTTTTTCCATTAGGTGCCGATCTCTGAAAAGGACGATATTTTGATAAAATTTTAACTCACATGGGTGGTCTAAATACCTAAAAATCGACTTGAACATTTCTAACTTCCCCATATTTTCAGCGTCGTCATCCCGAATTAGAAACACTAGAAGAGAGGAAGTTCGAATCAAGTTCACCCGTCTCTCAGCATGATATCGATGGTAACTTTTAAATTTTTAGTTCTAATTTCTTGTGAAGGAATGGTGTCAATTCAACTTTCTGACAAACTGCACACCAATTTTAATTTTTAAGTTGGAGGCTCAGAAAAGATGCTCATATTGTAAATTTCGGTAAAAAGCGCATGTTTATAGATAGTTTAAGACGGGCTAGTAATAATGACGTGTAATTTTATATGAAAATAATACGTGTTTATTAGTAATACACGTTTATTATCAAAATCTGAGAAATTGACAATTCCAATCTTCTTTTTATAAAAAATAAAAGTAATAAATCTGATTTGATCTAGAAATTTTGAAGAAATATAATGAAAAACAGAGAAAAAACGGTCTTTTGCAATGCGGCGCTTACTTCGTGGCAATAGAGCCGCGCTTACTTCGTGGCAATGCCATCTCATTTTAAATATCGATAGTTACTTTGGATACCTTTGAGTTAGTATCGTCAGCAGCAGCCAATGCGAATTATCCCTCTCCATTTGAGCCGTGCCATTGTTGACCAGAAGATCCCGATGCACCTTCTTCCGGTTTCGGAATTTCTTGATTCCAAGTATACGAATTTCACCACCGCGTCCCTTACTGTTGTTGATCGTCATCCGATTATCACCTTTTCCGCTCTCTCTCAAACCAAACGAGGGGTGTTACCTTCTACGGACCTCAAAAACTGGGTCGACAACTTGTTCGACACCAGACCGGGCGACTTTTGGCGGAACTGCATCAAAAAATTGATCGAGAGGTGGCAGGAAGTAAACAGTAACGGCGAATATATAATTGATTAATTTATTATTATAATTATTGATTTTCGTTAAAATCAATCTTTGTGAAAAAAAAACCTCTACGAACATATTTCTCAATCCAATATTCAATTATATATCAACAGTAGAAATGTTATATATTAGTCGCGCGAATAGGTTTCCACCGGTTTTGAGAAACGAATTTTTTAGCAAAATACTATTTTTTAAACTAAAGATTTTGTAGAAATTGATTACTTAATACAAAAGAATACAAAATGTTTCCAAAGACTAGCGAATTTATGGATCGTGATGTTAAAAAAAGTTTAGAATAATTTGGTGTATAGTTTATGCTAATTTAATTGACACTAGTTTAAGTCACAAAGGTACATTTCTTCTTCTTCTTCTTCTTCTTCTTCTTCTTCTTCTTCTTCTTCTTCTTCTTCTTCTTCTTCTTCTTCTTCTTCTTCTTCTTCTTCTTCTTCTTCTTCTTCTTCTTCTTCTTCTTCTTCTTCTTCTTCTTCTTCTTCTTCTTCTTCTTCTTCTTCTTCTTCTTCTTCTTCTTCTTCTTCTTCTTCTTCTTCTTCTTCTTCTTCTTCTTCTTCTTCTTCTTCTTCTTCTTCTTCTTCTTCTTCTTCTTCTTCTTCTTCTTCTTCTTCTTCTTCTTCTTCTTCTTCTTCTTCTTCTTCTTCTTCTTCTTCTTCTTCTTCTTCTTCTTCTTCTTCTTCTTCTTCTTCTTCTTCTTCTTCTTCTTCTTCTTCTTCTTCTTCTTCTTCTTCTTCTTCTTCTTCTTCTTCTTCTTCTTCTTCTTCTTCTTCTTCTTCTTCTTCTTCTTCTTCTTCTTCTTCTTCTTCTTCTTCTTCTTCTTCTTCTTCTTCTTCTTCTTCTTCTTCTTCTTCTTCTTCTTCTTCTTCTTCTTGCCAATTATAATAACAAATTCAATTTTCAGAAGCAACAAATCGAGAAGACTTCATCGGCAAAATTGGAAAACCGCTAAATCCCGATGAAACACAAGAATAACTACGAAAATATACTTTATAATGTAAATAATATAGAATGGAGATTCTAATAAAAAATTAATTTCCTAATAATTAAACCGTACGGACAATTAATACATATTAAATTTACAATTGATTGAATATGAAGAGATTATAATGAGAATCAATCGGTTTTGATGGGAGATGATTGAAAGGAGACGGTTGAAATCGTTCAAGCTTAACAACTCATAAAGGGTAAACAATTGGTCGCATATATTTGTATTTTGTAAACAAATCTAGTGGAAATTCATAAAAGTCATAGCGCGCCAACGGAAAATTGCAGTTTTGCGATATTTACTCGTGACTTATACGCTTCTTTTAAATGGGTTAATTATCGTAGGTTTGTACTAGACCACCCAGCTGAATAATACCAGCGACAATTTTGTGAAACGGGATAATTTCTAATTTGGTCTAAAATTAGACATATGTCTGATTACTGTATTAACGCGGATTTAAATTAGACCACCCAGCTTAATAATATTTTTTGATTTTCGGTATAACTCCCGATAGGACTTTGAGGGTAAAATTGACAACGCTAAATTCACGTACCCACACGAATTAATAATATCAGCAATAGTTTTTGTTTCTTGGAGTAGTTTCTAATTAGTAACTAAGCTTAACAAGAAGTCTTCGTGGTATATTCACGTGGATTTTAAATTGAACCACCCAGGAGAATAAAACCGGCAATATTTGGTGTTACGGGATAATATTTGGTGTTACGGCAAAAAGCCATATTCACAAGAATATTAACTAGACCACTCGGCTGAATAATACCGGTTATATCTAGTTTTTCGGAATAAATCTTTATATAATTTTAAGATGAGTAAGAATATGTTCGGTAAATTCAAGTGGATTAATACTAGACCATCCAGCGGATTTATACCGGCGACAATTCAGTAAATCAGGATAATTTCAAATATGGTCTTATTCTGGGCAAAAAGTCTCAGGCATATTTCTATGTTAATTTTTATTAGACCACCCAAGTGAATAATATCGGCGATATTGGGTGTTACGGAATAATTTATAATTCTAGTTTTATCTTGCGCTGTCTTATGATGGACAAAAAGTCTGCTTGCTGTATTCACGCGGATTTAAATTAGGCCACCCAACTGAATAATACAGGCGATATTTGGTAATTCGGTCTAAAGCCTTATATAACTTTAAGATGGATAAAAATATCATCTGTATGTTAAACTAGATTTATAATGGACCACCCAGGTGAATAATATTAGCGATATATTAGGTATTTCGTTATAATTTCTAATTTTATCATAAGCTGTCCTCTCGGTATATTAATGTGTATTTGAAAGGAGACCACCCAGCTAAATAATATCGGCGTCAATTCAGTGAATCGGGATACTTTCAAATTTGGTTTGACATAAAGTTTAATACGTATTTTACGTGAATGTTTATTAGACCACCCAATTGAATAATACAGACGATTTTTGGCATTTCGAGATAACTTCTGTTGGGTAAGAAACGTAATCGTTAAATTCACATAGATTTTTACTAGACCACCCCGGTTAATAATATCGGTGGTATTAGGTATTTCGTTATAATTTCTAATTTGGTCTTAAGTTGGACTAAAATTCGTAATGGAATATTAACGTGGGTTTGAAATCAGACCACCCAGATGAATAATACCGGCGCCAGTTCAGTAAATCGGGATAATTCCAAATTTGGTCTTATGGTGGGCAAAAAGTCTCAGACGTATTTTTACGTGAATTCATATTAGACCACCCAAGTGAATAATATCGCTGATATTTGGTATTTCGAAGAAGTTTCTAATTCTAATTTTGACTTACGCTCTTAAAAAAGTTCTGTTGGTATAAAAACTTGTATTTAAAATCGTACCACCCAGATGAATAATACCGGCGACATTTCAGTAAATGAGGATAATTCCAAACTTGGTCTTATGGTGGGCAAAAAGTCTCAGACGTATTTTTACTTAAATTTTTATTAGACCACCCAGCTGAATAATATACGCGATATTTGGTATTTCGGGATAACTTCTGCTGGGTAAAAAGTGAAATCGGTAAATTCACGTGGATTTGAAGTAGAGAACCCTACTAGACCACCCATATCGGCGATATTGGGTGTTTCGTTATAATTTATAATTTGGTCTTAAGCTGGCCGAAAATTCCTATTAGTATATTAACGTTGATTTTAAATTAGACCCCCCAGGTAAATAATGTCGAAGATAGTCTCGCGCTGGACAAAGATTCCTATTGGTATATAAACGTGGATTTATTCTAGACCTCCCAGATAAATAATAGCCACGATTATTTTTTGTTTTGCGTGGTTAATAACTCATTTCTGACTCCTTTCAACCTCCCAATCCCAAAAAACCGTCAATAAAATACTACAAGAAAAAATCTTAAAACTCCATAAAATAAAAGCCTAAAAATAATATTATTCACACACTGGTTGTTCACAATTTCGTTGCCATCATAAACATAACACCTTCACTCTCGAGCACATACTTCTTTGCATTATTTACATCCAATCCTTCGGCCTCGAGTGCATCCAATATCATCGACTCGCTTAAGCTCAGCAGATGGAAAATTGTCTGCAAGACTCGTTTTAAACTCATTTTCTCGAATTTTCTTGTTCTCGGAGCATAAGAGAAGCAAGATTCACCTTTGATCCCGAATTGTATTCATTGTCTTCGAGGACTGATCCAATTACAAACTTTCCGCCAGTTCGAAGATGGGATAGCTGAAAGATTAAAGAACGTTATTTGATTTGGGCTAGTCTGTGTTTGTCAACAAACTGATACAAAATGATAATGGTTTGGGTTAATATTTGCTTAAACTTTAAGATGGATATGTTCGAAGATCTGCTGCTAAAGTGTTTTTGTTTTTTTTTTAAATTTAAAAACGGTAAATATTAAAAATCTGTTTGTTTTTCGTATAAATTGCGTCAATTAGGATATCAATTTGAAAGATTTTTAAATACCAAATTAAAAGGATAAATATATGATAATAATTCTTCATTTGACAATAGCTAATAGCAAACAAATTTTGAGACCCGAAAGTTGGAGAACATTTACCTGCAAAAATCCTTATATTAAAATTATCAGAAAAGGTGTAACTTTAAAAACAAAACGTGAAAAAACGTTTCAAAAATGTGTATATCATTCTAAACAAGTTTTAGTTTTAATTTAGAATTCTAATTAAAATTTTACCAGAAATTGAAATAGTCAAAAACGTGTAATCAAAAAAATCTAAAATTTGGTTTCTATGTCATCATGAGTATCATTCAATTGTATTTTAGGTCTAGACTGTGAATATTTTGTCAAAATTCTTTTAAAACATGTAAATAATCAAAAACGTGTACTTTTGAGCATTTATTGCGTGAAAAAATTGTATTAATATAAGCATATTAGTACTATCTAGAAGAGGTTGTTTTCTAGATTCAAAAGATAACATTAAATTTCATAAAAGCGTAAAACAACGGAGAACGTGATGATTATTTTTTTTTTAACGTGAAATCACGATTACGACGATGTTACTGTAATATAGTCAATATGGGTATCATTCGATTGGAAATTTTGTATATAATCTAAATATTTATTTAAAATTGTTTCGAAACGTTGAAAAACCAAAAACGTGAAGTTTTTAAAATAATTACGTGAAAAAAAAGTTTTTCGAATCATGGTAAATATGGGTATCAATCGACTGCAAAATTTGTCAAGAATTTATCGGTTTTATTAAAATTGTTATTCAGGGTAAAATAAGCAAGAACGTGAAATTTTGAAATTAGTTACGTGAAAAAAGTTTTTTGGAACATGGTCAACATGGGTATCATTAGACTGGAAATTTCGTCTAGACTCTAAATATATATATATATATATATATTTTAATTGTTATAAAATGTAAAATAACCAAGAACGTGAAAATTTAAATTAATTACGTGAAACAAGGTTTTTGAAGCATGGTCATTATGGGTATCATTCGACTGAAAATTTTGTCTCAAATCTAAATATCTATATTAAACTTGTTATAAAATGTAAAATAACCAAGAACGTGAAATTTTAAAATTAATTACGTGAAAAAAGGGTTTTTTGAAACATGGTTAATATGGGTATCATTCAACTGAAAATTATGTCTAGAATCTAAATATTCATTTAAAACTGTTACGAAACGTAGAAAAACCAAGAACGTGAAGTTTCGAAATTAATTACGTGAAAAAAAGTATTTTGGAACATGGTCAATATGGGTATCATTAGACTGGAAATTGTGTCTAGAATCTAAATATCTATAGTCGTCGCCAAATGCGATTACCGCCGCAAAGTGTGGCGCACTTTTTAAATATTATTTTTTCATTTAATTTTCATGATTATTTTCTTGTTTAGGCTCGTTCTATACTTTGTTTGATTAAATAAATTGAAGAATATGTTTTAGATGTTGTTTCAATCGTGGAATAAATGTGGAAAATAATAAAAATCATAAAAATTAGATGAAAAAATAATATTTAAAAAAGTGCGCCACACTTTGCGGCGGTAATCGCATTTGGCGACGACTATATATTAAACTTGTTATAAAATGTAAAATAACCAAGAACGTGAAATTTTAATATTAATTACGTGAAAAAAATGTTTTTGAAACCTGGTCAATATGGGTATCACTCGACTGGAAATTTTGTCTATAATGTATTTATTCATTTAAAATTTTAAATAAGCGTAAAATAACCAAGAACGTGAAATTTTAATATTAATTACGTGAAAAAAATGTTTTAGAAACCTGGTCAATATGGGTATCATTCGACTGGAAATTTTGTCTAGAATGGAAATATTTTATTGAAATTGTCATAAAATAGAAAATAACCAAAAACGTGAAAATTTAAAATTAATTACGTGAAAAAAGTTTTTGAAACCTGGTCAATATCGGTATCATTCGACTGGAAATTTTGTCTTGAATCTAAAAATCTATATTAAAATTGTTATGAATGGTAAAATAATCAAAAACGTGAAATTTTAAAATTAATTACGTGAAAAAAATGTTTTTGAAACCTGGTCAATATCGGTATCATTCGACTGGAAATTTTGTCTTGAATCTAAAAATCTATATTAAAATTGTTATAAAATGTAAAATAACCAAGAACGTGAAATTTTAAAATTAATTACGTGAAAAATGTTTTTGAAACATGGTCAATATCGGTATCATTCAACTGAACATTTTGTCTAGAATCGAAATATCTTACTAAAATTGTCCTAAAATAGAAAATAACCAAAAAACGTGAAGTTTTTAAAACCATTACGCGAAAATAAATATTTCGCAACATAGTCAATATGGGTATCATTTGACCGGAAATTTTGTCTAGAATGTAAATATTAATAAATTATCTTCAAAATAAGTGCCTATGCAACACCATTTTTACCTAAAATCTCTTAAGTTAATATATTCATCCCGACGTGCTTAGCAATCTTTGAATTCAAATGAATGTTTTAAAGAAAAGCGTTCCCTGTTCTCAAATTTCGATTTTCATAAGTTTTAAATCCCAAAGATTTCGTCATCAATGTGAGCAATTGCTAATATATACTTCAACTTCAAAACAACAAACACATGTGTTATTGTTGTAATTCGACACTTTGCAAAGATGAAAGGAACAAGGAACTTGAAAAAAAACTGAAGCAACGAACCATATTACGAACACATTTGCGATATTCGTCGTAGTTTCGGCAGGCGCTTTCCAGAGTGAATATTGTGACAAGAATATCTACCTGAAAATATAATTGTGGCGAGTCAGTTGAATCGAGTCAATTGACCTTCTTTTGAGCCAAATCCGGAACGACCACCGATTGATGAACATCGGCAAAATGAATTCCTCCGGCCTTCACAAGCCCCTGCAGCCGAAAAATATTTTAGAAGTTGTGAACGATCCCAACCTGCGCTTTCTTCTCAACATCATGGATGACTTCATCCGTTGGCGACGGTCCTCCCTCAGTTCTACAAGATTGTTGCATTTATAGGAATTCAGTGCCAATCAAACCTCTTAATGACACGAATTGTGGGCTCCCAGTCAATCGTCCGATCATTGTTCGTCCATTTCCTCAAAACGTCCAAGTTCCTTTCGACGTAATCGGAAAGATGGATGTGGCGAGCCACATCGCGGAAGCAGAGAGCCGAATAGACTGTCGGACCAGCGCCGATGTCAAGAAGAGTTTCACGCTCATTGGGACGCATTGTTTGGATCATGAGTTGGGCGAATACCGGAAGAGCAAAAAGTGACACGCGAGTTCCGTCGTCAACTGCATTTCTGGAAGGAAGGAGGCTTTTGGGATGATTTGGAAGATAATCTTGCATTTAAAAATTTGGGAAAATCATTGGAAAGAAGGAACGCCAAATAAAAATTCCTGTTGGTTTTAGATTTAAACGCATTTTATTAATTTCCACGTGAAAGTTAACAAATAATTTTGTCGTATTTGTCGCACGCCAAATTGAAATAACGATTTTGCGATTTTTAAACCTGCGTGGAAGTTTTCACGTGATTATAACTGAAAAGTTTTTACTACAATTTAATTAAGCATGTCTTAAACTATCTAAAAATATTAAAATCTTGACAAAATATTAGATTTGAGCACGTTTACTGAGCTCATTTTATTAACGTACATTACCACAACACGCCAAATCGAAATAACGATTTTGCGATTTTTAAACGTGCGTGGAAAATTTTACGTGCTTACAACTGAGAAGTTTTTATTGCAATTTAATTAAGCATGTCTTAAACTATCTAAAAATATTAAAATCTTGACAAATTATTAGAATTGAGCACGTTTACTGAACTCATTTTATTAACATACATTACCACAACACGCCAAATCGAAATAACGATTTTGCGATTTTTAAACGTGCGTGGAAATTTTTACGTCTATTTTACTGAAACGTTTTTACTACAATTTAATTAAGCATGTCTTAAACTATCTAAAAATATTAAAATCTTGACAAATTATTAGAATTGAGCACGTTTACTGAACTCATTTTATTAACATACATTACCACAACACGCCAAATCGAAATAACGATTTTGCGATTTTCAAACGTGCGTGGAAATTTTTACGTCTATTTTACTGAAACGTTTTTACTACAATTTAATTAAGCATGTCTTAAACTATATAAAAATATTAAAATCTTGACAAAATATTAGATTTGAGCATGTTTACTGAACTCATTTTATTAACATACATTACCACAACACACCAAATCGAAATAACGATTTTCCGATTTTTAAACGTGCGTGGAAGTTTTCACGTTTTTACAATTGAAAAGTTTTTACTACATGTTAGTTAAGCATGTCTTAAACTATATAAAAATATTAAAATCTTGACAAAATATTAGATTTGAGCACGTTTACTGAGCTCATTTTATTAACATACATTACCACAACACGCAAAATCGAAATAACGATTTTGCGATTTTTAAACGTGCGTGGAAATTTTCACGTGTTTACAACTGAGAAGTTTTTCGTACAATTTAATTAATATTGTCTTAAACTATCTAAAAATATTAAAATCTTGACAAAATATTAGATTTGAACACATTTACTGAGCTCATTTTATTAACATAAATTACGACAACACGCCAAATTGAAATCACGATTTTGCGATTTTTAAACGTGCGTGAAAAATTTTACGTGTTTACAACTGAGAAGTTTGTATTACAATTTAATTAAGCATGTCTTAAACTATCTAAAAATTTTAATATCTTGACAAAATATTAGATTTGAGCACGTTTACTGAGCTCATTTTATTAACATAAATTACGACAACACGCCAAATTGAAATCACGATTTTGCGATTTTTAAACGTGCGTGAAAAATTTTACGTGTTTACAACTGAGAAGTTTGTATTACAATTTAATTAAGCATGTCTTAAACTATCTAAAAATTTTAATATCTTGACAAAATATTAGATTTGAGCACGTTTACTGAGCTCATTTTATTAATGTACATTACCACGACACGCCAAATCGAAATAACGATTTTGCGATTTTTAAACGTGCGTGGAAGTTTTTACGTGTTTACAACTGAGAAGTTTTTATTACAATTTAGTTAAGCATGTCTTAAACTATCTAAAAATATTAAAATCTTGACAAAATATTAGATTTGAGCACGTTTACTGAGCTCATTTTATTAACATACATTACGACAACACGCCAAATTGAAATCACGATTTTGCGATTTTTAAACGTGCGTGAAAAATTTTACGTGTTTACAACTGAGAAGTTTGTATTACAATTTAATTAAGCATGTCTTAAACTATCTAAAAATTTTAAAATCTTGACAAAATATTAGATTTGAGCACGTTTACTGAGCTCATTTTATTAATGTACATTACCACGACACGCCAAATTGAAATCACGATTTTGCGATTTTTAAACGTGCGTGAAAAATTTTACGTGTTTACAACTGAGAAGTTTGTATTACAATTTAATTAAGCATGTCTTAAACTATCTAAAAATTTTAATATCTTGACAAAATATTAGATTTGAGCACGTTTACTGAGCTCATTTTATTAACATAAATTACGACAACACGCCAAATTGAAATCACGATTTTGCGATTTTTAAACGTGCGTGAAAAATTTTACGTGTTTACAACTGAGAAGTTTGTATTACAATTTAATTAAGCATGTCTTAAACTATCTAAAAATTTTAAAATCTTGACAAAATATTAGATTTGAGCACGTTTACTGAGCTCATTTTATTAATGTACATTACCACGACACGCCAAATTGAAATCACGATTTTGCGATTTTTAAACGTGCGTGAAAAATTTTACGTGTTTACAACTGAGAAGTTTGTATTACAATTTAATTAAGCATGTCTTAAACTATCTAAAAATTTTAATATCTTGACAAAATATTAGATTTGAGCACGTTTACTGAGCTCATTTTATTAACATAAATTACGACAACACGCCAAATTGAAATCACGATTTTGCGATTTTTAAACGTGCGTGAAAAATTTTACGTGTTTACAACTGAGAAGTTTGTATTACAATTTAGTTAAGCATGTCTTAAACTATCTAAAAATATTAAAATCTTGACAAAATATTAGATTTGAGCACGTTTACTGAGCTCATTTTATTAACATACATTACGACAACACGCCAAATTGAAATCACGATTTTGCGATTTTTAAACGTGCGTGGAAGTTTTTACGTGTTTACAACTGAGAAGTTTTTATTACAATTTAGTTAAGCATGTCTTAAACTATCTAAAAATATTAAAATCTTGACAAAATATTAGATTTGAGCACGTTTACTGAGCTCATTTTATTAATGTATATTACCACGACACGCCAAATCGAAATAACGATTTTGCGATTTTTAAACGTGCGTGGAAATTTTTACAAAATTTTCTTGACTAGGAAAATGTTAAATCGTTATGAAATTTTTTATCGAAGATGAAATAACATAAACGACAGAATTTTGTTGGAAAATAAAAGGGAAAGATTCTGCAAACTTGTTCTCTAAGCTGATTTAACAAAATCGACATTAAATCCTTGCCAGAAAGGAATAGAAAAACGCTACTCACATATTCCCCAATGTAGAAAAAACGACAAAACTTTCTTGAAAAAGGGAATGGAAGGATTCTACGAACTTATTCTCCAATCTGGACAAAAAACGAGTGAATTTCCTTGGAAAATAAACTTGTAAATCTATATTCTAGCAAGAACGACAAAATTTCCTGAACAAATAGAATTCTTAAGCGCTATGGGCTTATTCCCCAATAAATTATTGATCAAAAACGACATTAATTAATCGGCCGATGAATTGAAAACCAAGCTGATTTAACAAAAACGAAATTAGTTCCTTGAAAAATAAAATTGTAAATCGCTACGAATTTATTCACCAATCTAGAAAAAACGACAGAATTTTCTTGAGAAAAATATGGGAAATTTTCTACGAATTTATTCTCCAATATGATATAGCAAAAACGACATTAATTCCTTGGAGGCAATGAAGAGAAAAACGCTACGTATTTATTCCCCAATCTCTTATATAGCAAAAACGATTACGAATTTATTCTCTAATTAAGTATAAACTTCTTTTTCTTCTTCTTAATTAGTAGGAAATGAGCTCAACTTACTTGCTAAAATAATAATCAAGGTATGCATCCGGGTCAAATTCTTTTTTGTAATCTTGTGGTGTTAAAACCTTGTGATCCGATGACATTCGTTCTAAACAATTTTTAATTATTATAAATTATTTATTATATATATAGAAAAGTAGATAATTTAGAACGTTGCCAATTTACAGAAAGTAATAACGACGTTTATGATATACACTAGCTGACAAAAGTTTTGTCACAAATGTTTTTTCGGGTTTAACTTTTTTTGTGACTTGACCAAATTGGCTGATTTTTTGATATGATAGATTCATATGGTTGTAGATTATTTTACAAATTCCCGCTTGTGATTACGATGATCCGTTTTACAGTGACAAGCGTTTATCGTAAAACTCGTAGCTCAAAGATATTACGCACTTTTCTTGCACTGCATTTTTTTAAATAATTTTTAAAGTTCAATTATATTTTTTCATAATTTATTGAAAATAGCAGCAATTGGCAACATTTTAGAGATGACTCCACGTAAAGAAACTCCAATTGCCACCCGGCAAGCTGTTATCAATATGAGGGAAAACGGAATGCGTGGTACCGAAATTGCCATGGTAATTTAAACCAAATTTTGCTACTATAACATTTTAAACACTGATTCACACAAAATATCAAAAAATCAGCCAATTTGGTCAAGTCACAAAAAAGTTAAACCCGAAAAAACATTTGCGACAAAACTTTTGTCAGCTAGTGTATAATCAATATGACTACTAAAATACTAAAAGTTGGTTAAATGAGAACTCTGAAACAATTACGAAGAAAAATAGATTGAAGTGAACTTTTGGTTTTGTTCAACAATGCGAGATTTGCTACTCAAGTGCAAATAGCACTCGAGTCACCAAAAAGTCAACAACAAATAAAATAAGTCTATAATGATGTCATCAATAACAATTAATTATTCAAGCAAAATTGGTAATAATGTTGCCATAAAACAATAAAAGATCAGCTACTACTTGAGTATAAAGACAAATTCGACGCAAATCGGGGCGGATCAGCATGTGTTGGCTCAAAGCACACAATAAGAGCTGAGAGCATTTTGAAAGATATTTTGAAAGCAAAAAAAATCAAAACAATGAGGAAGGAGTTTTGGACGTCACAGACCAATTGTTCTCTGATTGTGGGATTTGATTCATCTGGATGAACTAATAAATTAGAATTTCGTTGAATTGAGGACAGCTTCTTATGGATGCCATATGGGCTCAATCATGGCTTCCACTAGAAGCAACGAAAAAACTTATTTAAAAAAATATTCAGATGTTGCGAGCTAAAGTTAGTGCTAGATGAAACTTCGGCTTCCACTAGAATCAACTATTTAGTATAAAAACTAACAAATTGGCTCTAATAATTTGTTGCGAAGCCACGAGAGTCAATGACAGCTTCATGGAGTCGAGGAAAGTGTCGATTACTGACAGTGGGATCTTCCCCAATTGTCTACCAGTTACTGGTAGTGCTTTTTTTTTCCTGACAATCGTCTATCCACTTCTCAATTGGATTCAAATCAGGGGCCAGCCACTAGCGCAAGTTCTACGGCTCTAGAACCAATCGTAAACTCCAAAATATTTGAGAAAAAAAATCTATTGTACCTTTACAAATTTGGAAGTTGGAAGTGTGTGTTGGATCATTGTCCTCGATACATTTTACGCCTAACCTCTACCCTCCTTCTATTAGAGCGACACGAAGAGTATATGTTAGGAGTTAAGACGTATGTAAACTACTTGAAATCAGCAAGAGGGCACTGGTTCGATAGCACTCAATCTAATAATAATATTTACTTCGAAAAGCCTCGGTCTATGACCCAGAAAAATGGATACTTGGCTGTTTCGTAAACAATTTGCCTGAAAACCATACAAGCCCTGAAACTCTGCCTGAAAACCATACAAGCCGTGAAACCGCCTGAAATCCCCACAAGCCGTGAAACTCTTTCTCGGAACTCTCTATGGAAAGTTGACCATCAACCCAAGTTGTCAACCCTTCGTAGATAGATTTCTGGAAATATGACCTAATTATAACTTGAAAAAATGCTTTATGATTGAATAAAACAATTCTTAAAATCATCCAATTCAAATGATATGTCAAAAAGAAAAATTAGGAATTATACTGTAGCGATAAAAGAATTGAATAATAAAGATCTACAATCAAATATTTAATCTACAATTTTCTATGATCAAATGAAGTAAAAGAAATAAAACAAAACTGTATTATTATCATGTTTTATGTATCTGAAATATTTCAATTGATTTCACCAATTTTTCAAAAATATTGGTTACTACCTTAATTGTAATTTGTGTTATTATTCTAACATATGATTATTATCATAAACGATCTAACTATGGCTTCACCTCATTTTGATTCGGGTTGACAACTTGGGTTGATGATCAACTTTCCATAGAATGTTCCGAGAAAGAGTTTCACGGCTTGTGGGGTTTTCAGGCGGTTTCACGGCTTGTATGGTTTTCAGGCGGTTTCACAGCTTGTGGGGTTTTCAGGCGGTTTCACGGCTTGTGGGGTTTTCAGGCGGTTTCACGACTTTTATGGTTTTTAGGCAAATTGTTTACGAAACACCCAAGTATCCATTTTTTTTGTGTCATGGACCGAGGCTTTTCGAAGGTTTCTCGACTTTCGTTGAATCTGAGCTTGCCCAGATTTCGTTGTAAGAAATTAAGATGTTAATTATCCATTTACCATTCTTTGATAATTTTTTTCGACAATTATTTCTCACAAATTTTTTACTATTATTCCTTTCCAATTTTAAAAATTATGAAAAAAAAACTTTCCTTTATTACCCAATTTTTCACTCTCAAAAAACAAATTATCACATTCATTTATTAAAATTAACAAACAGCAATTATGATGATCCACGAGATTTCGAGGAATCCAAGTCTTCTTAGGTATTAGATGTCGTAGGGTTTCTGGTACGTGGCGAACGTTTTTAATTCCTGCAAACGTGCGCATGAATGCATTTTCTATCTTAAGTCCTAAAATATTTTCATCAGTTCAGTTTTCGATTCCGATATTCAAAAAGTCAAAAGTCCAATTCCGCCCGTCTCGGATATCAACTAATTTGTTGAATCAGCCTACAATACAATATTTTTAAAACCTACAATTTATATGTTAGGAGTTAAGACGCATGTAAACTACTTAGAACCAGCAAGAGGGCCTTACTGGTTCGATAGCACTCAATCTAATAATAATATTTATTAGTAAAATATTGTTATTTTTGGATGGAATGAGGTTCCCGTTTGGACGGAAATTCTTTTTTACGAAATTATGGGCAGCACAAATTTAGGAGAAATTGACGAAAAAGTCTTTTGACCGGTACTGTATATGAGTGGCAAGAAACGTCGACCTTAAAAAACCCATAAGTAGTTAACAGTTCCGTGTTTCAGAAAAATAGCTCATGGATTCCACTGGATTGGACTATTAACATATATTTATTCGTACAAGAATATATAAATACAATATCATCTCTATCGATACTAGTCTTCATTTGTTTAATGTCGACGGTGCGACGCCGGTCTTTGCCTCGTGCCGGAACGAGAAATATGTCTGAGGCTGAAATAACAACAAGACTGTTTACGATCATTAGCACAGGACCGACGACCTTGGCATTTAGAAGTTCTACAGCAAAGTGTTATTGTTGTTCCGAGAAGGTCATGGATGGAACTATATAAACTGCGTGTTTGTTATTGTTAATGGCTTCGTCATTCCTATATTCCGCTACTAATGTTCATATTATACTGAATAAACTATTTCTTATATTCCGATCTTCTACAAATCGACAGTTAAGGCTTTTCGATTTAAATCTGACTATATATGAGTGGCAAGCAACGTCGAACTATTAAAATTCAGACACGGTAATGTCATGGTAAGTATAGAAGACACACTGGATTGGACAATTAAAATATATTTATTCGTACAAGAATATATAATATACGAATTGATAATCTAGTCAGGAGTTCTTATGCAACCTCTCCTCTATCCATTCATCTCTTGAAGGCTTTTCAACAAAAAATTCTTTTGCAACCTATCCTCTATCCATTCATCTCTAGAAGGCTTTTCGTTTTAAATCTAAAATTAATTAAAATTAATCCAGAAAGAATAGTTAGATAAACTAACATTTCAATTGCTTGGGAAACTTAAACAACACCCATCTCGGTTGTGTCCTGATTTCGTCCCACCATCAATTCCCAATCCGCCATAAGAATGACAACTAGCAGATATTCATTCTATTTAACGGCTTAATAATGGATCACGTGTTATTTGCATTATTTTTATTAGATAGATACTGATAGAAATTTGTGTTTTTTGAGCTTTGGATTAAATTTGATTTACGTGAAAATCGTAAAATTTTGTCCATTATTTATTATTTTACCATACTTACTATATTAATTATCGACTTTTCAAGGTTATGTTACTATATGCACGCCAAATCGAAATAACTATTTTGCGATTTTTAAACGTGTGTGGAAATGTTTACGCTTTTATAACAAAAAAGTTTTAACTGCAATTTAACTAAGAATGTCTTGAACTATGCATAGTTCATCGGAGAAGGGCTTATAAAAATCAATATTGCACACAACAGAGAGCATAATTATTTTCGTGTATGGGATCAATCGATAGGGAATTTAATTCTTAATATTATGATATGTGTTTCAAAATAAGTTTGACGCATTATGATAGGAAATTTTTACATTATTTAAATAAACAGTTTTCTATTAATATTAAGCTATTAAAGAAAATTTATGCATAGTGTCATATACCAAAAAATTCCCCATATTTTTCTCTATATCATCATAATGTTTAAAATTTCTTGTTTTTTCATAGAAATTTAAGAAATTAAATTAAAGTATTTATTTAAAAGTAAGGTCACGCCCAATAAAATCATGGCATATTTCAATTGAATCGGACATTCAATTTGGTGTGAACTATGTAAAAATATTAATATCTTCCCAAAAAGTTATATTTGAGCCAGCTTACTGAGCTCATTTTATTACCATAGAAATGGGGGTGCTATATGAGGTTCAGAATTTAAGAACAAAATAATTTGTAAACTCTCTTCTTAATTGTTGAGGGATTTATTGATAGAGGGAACATTTGACTTCTAAGCAAAGGTATGATTTTTTTACATTTAAACATTCAATCGACTATAAAATACACTTCAATTACCGTAACCGAGTCATTCTGCATTTCAAAAAATTCAGAATTTTACGAGCAATAAAATGGTGTTATTCATGTTTCATGAAAGTCCATCGTTCGCTTAAAATAGTCTGAATAATGTTGTACAAAAAATAATAAATTTGTTAAAAACGTGAACATCACGGACCGCTTCCTTTTCTCGGTCCCGTCGGGAAATATTCTAAAAAGAAAATGAAAACCTAATCGACAATTGAAATTGTAAAAACAATAATTAGTCATTTGAAATCGTTTGTGAGAAGTAGTGTAGAGGCAGAAATAAATAAGGGTAACACGTGGGTGCTATCAATATCTACCAAATAAAAAGAATGCAAACAACACGTGATACGTGATCCATTATTAAGCCTTTAAATAGAATGAATAGCATCTAGTTGTCATTCTTATGGCAGATTGGGAATCGATTGTGGGACGAAATCAGGACACAACCGAGATGGGTGTTGTTTAAGTTTCCCAAGCATTTTAAATGTTAGTTTATCTAACTATTACTTCTGGATTAATTTGAAATACTTTCAGATTTAAATCGAAAAGCCTTCAAGAGATGAATGGATAGAGGATAGGTTGCAAAAGAATTTTTTGTTGAAAAGCCTGACTAATTCGCAGCAGTGTTATATATTCTTGTATGAATAAATATATTTTAATTGTCCAGTCCAGTGGAATCCTTGAGCGCTCTTATTCTTCTTACTTCTTCTATTCTTACCACGAGATTACCGTGTCTGAATTTTTATAGTTCGACGTTTCTAGTGGTTTTACGTGGAAGCAGTAAATGGAAACATATGACCGATAGAAGAATCGTTGTTCATTTCAACTAATTTCTAATTTAATTTATTAATTCGACGTTACTCCATCTATAAATAATGATTTTGCGCTATTTAAATCATTATTTAAGGCTATTTAAAGCAAATTTCCATGTGGACTATTCTGAAAGTGAATTGTTAGAATTTCATTTCAGAAAATCCATATCGATCCATAAAAAATCCTGTAAATCAATTGTTAAACGCCACCCAGATGAAGATGCCGAGGAAATGCCACCAATTATGGGAAGTGAAGTCGACGATTCCATACTCAAATTTCGCTCAAGATCGACGAGATCTCTCCAAAGATGCGGAAGAACTCGTCGTTTCTCCGTTGACGAGGATTTTCAACGAAATTTTAAAATCGAAGAAAACTCCGGAGCTTTGGAAAATATCAAAGATTTCATTGCTGTCAAAAACAAATAATGCGGAGAGAACAATATCAAACTATTGCTTTAATTTCGATCATCGCCAAGATCTTCACGAGAGTCCTAACCAAACGTACTCAATCCTTTGCAAACATTTACCTCGAATAGACACAACAAGGATCTCGCCCATCGCGAGGTTGCATCGACAATATTCAAGTGGTCCGCCAGCTGATCGGGAAAACCAACGAATATCGTCTACCACTTGTCATGGCCTTCATCGACTATTCCACAGCATTTGACAAAGTCCACCACTCATCGGTCATATCAGCCCTACATAATGCCGGACTACCTCGGAGTCTCATTACAGCGATAAAATCGACCATTCACGGTGGAACCGCTAAAATCAATGTACATGGAGACACCATCGACATCCCGCTCAGGAGAGGAGTTCGCCAAGGTGATACGTCGTCGCCGACGCTTTTCTCATTTGCCCTTCAAGCTATTATCGACGAAGCCGAGATGCCTGATGCCTGATGAAACTGATGGTAAATATTTAAGACGACTTGAACATTCCGACGATGTTCTCATTATCGGCAGCTCATCCGATGAAATTGAAAACAGGCTGGAAGCTATTAGGAAGAGAAGCACTCGACATGGCTTAGAGATAAACACGAGCAAAACAGTTATTTGCTATGCAGATGAAGGGGACATATACTCGAACGGCACAAAAAATACTGATGATATATTTGGAAACTTTGTATTTTTTATTCTACGAAGAACATTTTTAAAAAATTAACTTTGTATATAATTTAAACTATAAGAAACTTAATTTGACTTAGGCAAGTCATCAAATGCATTTGCGTCGCATATTGAGAGCTCAAAATCAGAATCGGTTTATCGTAAAATTTAAGAACCGTTTTTGTCTAAATGACGAGTAAAGTTATGTGTATATAAAATGGGTAATACTGTAAGTACTCCACTGCCACGAAGCATGCCGCATATTGCAAAAGACCGCGCACCAATTGAGAGAAAACATTCTCTTCACTTTTTATTATTCTTTATTTAAACATTTTTCATTAAAGTGTATCTTTCTCAAATTTGAACTAAAACTAAACAACAAAGTAAATCAAATCAATCAAATTCAATGAAGATACACTTTAATTTAAAAAAGTTAAATAAATCATCAATGGCGTGGCTTACTTACTTTCAATGTGTGCGCGGTGTTTTGCAATATGCGGCATACTTCGTGGCAGTGGAGTGCTGTAAGCGTTCCAATACGAATTCAGATTCAGACTATTCAGAATAGTCCTTATGGATATTGGTTTTAAATATATAGCTCATTGTCGCTTCCTGCGACCATCGCAAACAAGGATACGATGTTGATCTACACCTTCAGTTGTCTACTTCCAGAATTATATCTGGAATTGTAGGATTCAACGACCTAGCCACGCCAACTGCCGATTACATAGGTCACAACTCTGCACTTTGTGCTGGGCGGTGGCTTGACTGTGTTTTGCACAAAATTGCTATCAAAACACGTGCAAAACTGCCGCCAGTAAATTCAATTCAAACCGAAAAAGTAACCAAAGTTTCATCAAAATTACACGAAGCGTCCTCACTCCAAAAAACAACATCAAATTTTAACAAACATTGATGACGTGTTTACGCTATATAACAGGATGAGTCTGTTTTCATGCAAAAAGCACCTCGCGTCCTAACAGGAGCACTTTTCGTGCAAAACACAGTCACGCCACCTTCAAGCGCAAAGTGCAGAGAATCTCATCACCACTGAACCAGCCAATCAAGAGGCAACAGAGAGCGGAAGAAAGGAATAAATCAGTGAATATATTACCATTGAAATAAACCGTTTATTCGCTCTTGCTGTTCTTTACAACCTCGACACTTATGATGCAAAATGTTATTCCTTATTCCTGTTATTCCTGTTATTATTATATGCTCTTCATTGTAACTGCTTCACCGTCTGGAGATGGACTCCCAGACGGAACAGGCTAAAAGAACACCCCCAGAACTAGCAGTAGTGTCCATACATGCGACCTTCTGGTACTCGAAGGCCTGGTTAGTCAATCCGAGTAATTCCAGGGAAATAGCCTAACTCTCAAAAGAAGAAAAGAAAAACATTCGAAAGGATCAGTTCAGAATACCAACTCACGGATAGCACGATCCCCGCAGAAGTGGGGATGTTCTGAACGTAGTGAAGAATAGGAATCCTTGAGAAGAAAGTGGCTTGGTCGACAATGGTGAGGCAGAGCCGCGACGTCTGGAGAGAGATGGTCCGCAACCTCCACAGTTGATACGGGCTAATCAAGTAATCAAGTAAGTAAGTAATCCCTCCTTTAAGGCTCCGAGCCCACTCCTTTCCGAGCACATCACGCGTCTGCAATGAGAAATCTACACAATTTGCCGATTGTGAGACCATCAACATTGAAAGGATTATCCGCGGAAGGATCTTACAGGACATATTTCCAGAATGCCGGTGTACCGTTGGTGCAAACAGAATGGGTCCGTAGAGGATCAACTAGACCACAAGGACGACCTAAAGCGCGCTGGTCGGATGCCGTCAAACTCCACGACAAGATCCACCATAAGACGGATAGGAATCCTGGAGACCAGAGCTGCATGGTCGACAGTGGCACGGCGCAGTCGCTCGAATTGGACAGAGTCAGTCCGCTTAAATTGCGAAAAATGAAAATAAAATTTAAATGTTTTGAAATCAGCAGTCCTGCATTTAGCTCGAAAATGTGCGGAGTGTCGTATTGGCTTGAATCGAACGTTTCAATCAACGTGCATTGCAACGTGCATTGGCACGCCAATTGAAAATTGCAATATTTTCATATTTAATCGTGTCTCGCTAATTTCCACGTAAAAAATAAAGAACGATTTTCACCTCAGTTTTCTAGATGTATTCAAAATTATATTTTAAGTATAATCGTTTTTTGGAAAAATTGTGTTAAGCACTTTAACTGAGCTCTTCTTTTTCTCGTTTCAATTGGCGTGAATTGGCTTTAAATAAGTTTCAATTTAAAAAACGGAAGAACCGATTTCAAGGAGCTCTTCCAGATTATGGATTAATGGAATTACAGGAGAATTCCAAGTCGTCAATATGAGAAATTCATGTATTCCTAGAACCGTACTATCTTAGACTGGACGAATAAATATGGAAGACAAAATCGGAAGTTGGAATGAGAATCAAAAAAGGCAGAAAGAATGAAGTTTTGAAGTCTTTGAAAAAGTGAAGAAGAGTTTATGGTTTATGGTATTGTTTTGTATGAGAATATGGATCGATATGGCAACAATTATTTATTCAGAATCATCAGAATATCAGAATAAGAAGAGTACCATCGGGTCTGAAGTCTGATCATCATAGTCCACATTGTGAATTAGCTTCAAATAGTTTTGACTAGCGATTTAGGATGTTATTAAATCTAGGAAAAGCGGAAATTGCTCCCGTCGGAAAATAAAATGCATTTCTGCAAAAATCACGGATTATTACACCATCTCATTTTAAATTTCGATTATTTTTTCATTTTTATAAAAAAAAGACTAAAAAATCAAAGATCTCAAAGGAATCGAACCAACATAGATTTTTCGTGAATCAAATCCTCTACCAGGTATGCTACGCATCCTCTTTTGTTTTAATTAATTAATCCGTTGAAGTTTGAAGAAGTATGTTAATGCCTATGGTGTAATAATCCGTGATTTCTTTTGCGGAAATGGATTTTATTTTCCGACGGGAGCAATTTCCGATTTTCCTAGATTTAATAACATCCGCGATTTAAACACTGCAAAATCATTATTTATAGATGGCAAGTAACGTGTATTTTATAAATTAAATTAGAATTTTGTTGGCGTGAACAACGATTCTTCTGTCGGTCATACGGGCCAACTCACGGCTTCCACGCACAATCACTAGAAGCAACTATTTAACAAAATCGATATATATATATATATATATGAGTCGCAAGCAACTTCTACACTGTAATCTCGTGGTCCAGACACTGTAATCTCGTGGTAAGAATAGAAGAAGTAAGAAGAATAACAACGCTCAAGGATTCCACTGGACTGGACAATTAAAATATATTTATTCATATAAGAATATATAATATAACACTGCTGCGAATTAGTCAGGCAACAAAAAATTATTTTGCAACCTCTCCTCTATCCATTCATCTCTTGAAGGCTTTTCGATTTAAATCTGAAATTAATTCAAATTAATCCAGAAGCAACAGTTAAATAAACTAACATTTAAAATGCTTGGGATATTCAAATAACATCCATCTCGGTTGTGTCCTGATTTCGTCCCACAATCGATTCCCAATCCACCATAAGAATGACAACTAGCAGCTATTCATTCTATTTAAGGGCTTAATAATGGATCACGTATCACGTGTTGTTTGCATTTTTTTATTTGGTAGATAATGATAGCACCCACGTGTTACCGTTATTTATTTCTGCGTGTACACTACTTCTCACAAACGATTTCAAATGACTAATTATTGTTTTTACAATTTAAATTGTCGATTAGGTTTTCATTTCCTTTTTAGAATATTTCCCGACGGGCCGAGAAAAGGAAGCGGTCCGCCATGTTCTACGGCTCCGAAATGTGACCAGAGCTGTTGACGTCAACGTTCTCTGAATGTAATCCTTTTCCACGCCGACTGTAGTGTTCCGATCGATATCTCCAATAGTGTAGAACACAGGATATTACCATGGCCAGGCCCATGTGATGGACGAGGATTACTAGGGAATGGACACACAGGGATCATTGTCCTGTTGGAAAATGATCCCATGGTCCATGGCTTTCTAATGTGGCAGAAATTTGGATTCTAGGATATCCTTGTAGTCGTGGCGATCCATGATTGCTGTGCCTTTTCCGGAAAAGGAACCTCACACCATACAACATCCTCCACCATGCTTAACGGTGGGTAACTGGTATCTGGGCTCATACCGCGAGCCAACTGGACGCCGTACCCATTGAATTCCGTCAAAAGCAGGAACTTGCTTTTGTCAACCATAAAGTTTGATTTCAATCTTGACGAGTCCAATTCAAGTGCTCCTTCGCCTAGGCAACTCTGGCTCTTCTCTGAAATGAAAGGTTTCTTTACTGGACGTCTTCCCATGATTCCATCTGCTCTCAAAAGACGTTGGACGGTCGAGGTAGATGGGGAAACCGGACAATTCATGAAAACATCTCTTCGAATCGCAGGCGCCGTCAGCCTGGGATTGTTTCATGGACTGACCCAACCAGTCCCGTGACTTGAATTCAATGGAGAATTTGTGGGAAGAGTTGGAGAGACGATTGGCCGGAAAAAAGCGAAAAATGCGGAAGAGATATATCAGTAACTGGTAGACGAATGGAAGAAGACGTTAGTAATCTGTCAGTAATCGACACTTTGGTCGACTCCATGAAGCGCAGATGCCAGACTGTCAATGACTCTCGTTGCTTCGCAGCAAATTATTAGACCCAATATGTTAGATAGCTGCTTCTAGTGATTTTTTGAAATTAGTTGCTGCTAGTGGAAGCCGAAGCTTCATCTAGCGCACTAACTCGCGCCATCTGAATATTTTTTTAATAATTTTTTTAGTTGCCTCTAGTAGAAGCCATGAGTGATCCCATATGACATCCAGAAGAATCCTCGCTCACGCTGTCCTCAATTCAACGAAATTTCAATTTTTTGAAAAATTAAGGCCAAAATTTGATTTTTCCTTATTTTCGTATGACACTTGTCCACAAACCTTCTAACGCTTTCAGAAAGAGCTGGAAAAAATTTCGGCTTAATACCGGCCCTCGAAAACCAGTTATGCTTGAAAAACCCAGCGTTTACAACTTTTTGACCGGTACTGTATAATTTAGAAAAATTAGAATGTTGCCAATTTAGAGAAACTTTTAAATACAAACGAAATCTTCGTATTCTTAAAGGGCAAAAAAGAGAATTCTCAAGTTAAAACCAAAGAGATTTAATATAATCAACAAACTTTAAATTATTAAAAACGTGAATTTAATGTCTAACAAAACGCTTCCCAAGTAAATTGCTATATAAAATCAATCGTCAATTATTTAGAATCATTCTTATGCAATAACTCGAGAAAATTTTCCAAATTTCCGCGGATGACGCGTGGCTTTAACCTTTTATTACTATTGTTCATATTAATAGTACAAAACGGTTAGTGGTTTAACTTACAATATTCATACACGTAATTTAATTTGTATATGTTGTCATTTTTTGATACGCGAAAAACATACTGGAGGGTCGGTTCTAAATTTCCCAAGTATGCATGTTCTCATTGAGACTATTTGAGAATAATTTTAAAATGTTGAAAATGAATTATCAATTTCTTATATTGTCCTTTCCAGAGATCGATGCCTAATGTAAGAGCAAAAAATTAGGGGCGGAGAAAAGGTCTTGTTCAGACATCCACACGGCCACTAAGGCCATCGAATCTCTTCCTCTTTTGTTTCTCATCAATTTTTGTTATCTATTTTTTGTTTATTATTTGATGAAAAGAAATGAAAAGTTTAATTTAAAAATATGAGAATGGATGAAATAATAATTGATGAGAAACAAAAGAGGAAGAGATTCGATGGCCTTAATGGCCGTGTGGCTGTCTAAACAAGACCTTTTCTCCGCCACTAATTTTTGCTCTTCCATTAGGCATCGATCTCTGAATTGAATAATATTTTTATAATATTTAAGTGTGTAAAAGTTATATTTGATTAAAAACTATAATAAAACATTAAAGGTGCAGATGAAATGTTGTCACGATACTGTAGTTTGAAGCCAACAATTTTATATTTTCAATTTTATGTATTTTTTGCGAGATTTGAATCATTAACGAAGATTTCCTCACAACGATGTTTCTAGTAATGAAACGGACACTACACATCTTCGAGACAACAATAACAATGAGAATTTAAAAAGAAGAACACGATAGGCGCGCAATTTTTATTTTTTAATTTATATATAGTCGTCGCCAAATGCGATTACCGCCGCAAAGTGTGGCGCACTTTTTAAATATTATATTTTATTTAATTTTTATGATTTTTATTATTTTCCACATTTATTCCACGATTGAAACAACATCTAAAACATATTCTTCAATTTATTGAAGCAAAAACAGTTTAGAACGAGTCTAAACAAGAAAATAATCATAAAAATTAAATGAAAAAATAATATTTAGAAAAAAAGTGCGCCACATTTTGCGGTGGTAATCGCATTTGGCGACGACTACACTAGCTGACAAAAGTTTTGTCACAAATGTTTTTTCGGGTCTAACTTTTTTGTGACTTGACCAAATTGGCCGATTTTTTGATATGATAGATTCATATGGTTGTAGATTATTTTACAAATTCCCGCTTATGATTACGATGATCCGTTTTACAGTGACAAGCGTTTATCGTAAAACGCGTAGCTCAAAGATATTACGCACTTTTCTTGCACTATTGAGATGTGGCGCGATTTTGCGGGAAAAAATAACATTCAAATTGTGCTAATTCCGACACAAAACTTTTCGCATTAAGTCCAAATCATTGAAAAATATAAGAGCAACTGAAACCCGCCTATTGTAATCGGCACTATTCGCACCTCAAATTAAACAAATTTAAGAAAGTCATGAGCACATCTTCGATATTCTCAAACGCCCTAATATAACACTAAAGGATGCTGAAAAGTTTGTGCAGAACTTTTTCGAAATCGACGAACAATATTTTCAAAGAAAAGTTAAAACGGTGAGAGAGTTTATCGAATAATCATGAGCCAATAATCTATTTCAGACGTCTAAATGCATGAAGGGTCGAATTCTTTCAAGTATCCATGAGCAGGAAATTGGAAACCAAACTTTTTATAATTACATAACGAAAGAATATGTGCATTTTCGAGTTGTGACGTGTCCGGCTCAGGTATGAAGGCAATTGAGGGGGAATTCTTTGAGATTGAAAATTTATAAGGCACCCATATGCGGGCTGAAGTTGATTGAACGAATGAGATCGCCGTTGAAGTGGTATAGAAGGCTTTTGGATATTACTTTTGGCTGCTTTAATCCGAGAAGTTTGCCGAGATGTGATACAACTTTGAGCGGTAATTGTAGGGAAGGGGATTTTTGGGTATTCAAACGTAGAGACGTTGGGAGGGTCCCCTAAGGGATTATAGATAATTGACAATATTTATTCCAGATCCAATATATCATCCGACGTTTTCAAAGATTTACTGCTTTGAAAATTATTCGGGTCAATTAAGAACTTTCAAAACAGTTGGATTGTGGCTTTATCTTTTATCGTTGCAGCATGAAAGTAAGTTTTTATTGTTTTTGCGAAATTGCACAAAAAATATTTGATTTACTAATAGTAAGAACAAATATTCGATTGCAGATTATCTATTCTGAAAAATTAGGCAAATCATAGGTAAATTATCACTAAGCTCTTCAAGAAACCTGAAATCATAGGTAAATCATAGATCAACTCTTCCAGCTGGGTTAAAACATAGGAACTAATGGTAACTTCTTCTAGCTAGCTAAAATTCTAGGTGAACTATCGGTAAGCTCTTCCAACAAGCGTAAATCGTAGGTAAATTATACACTATATCTTCCAGAAATCAAAAATCGTAGGTAAACCAAAGTTAAACTTTTCCAGCAAGCTTAAATCATAGGTAAACTCTTAGTAAGCTCTTCCAGCTGGCTTGAAACATAGGTGAACTAGTGGTAATTTCTACCAACTAGCTAAAATTAGAGATAAACCTAAGCTAAACTCGTCCAGTCAGAAAATCCTGTCCCGTCTAAAAAGATTTTCTTACTTCGTCTCTATATACGTTTTATGTTATAGAATATCTATAATTGACTTTTTTTTAATGTTGCATTTAATGTAAGACGCAGAAATTACCCAATGGTTTCCCTATGATTTAGGCTACCTGGTAAAAGTTTCCGTTGCTTTTAGAGAGCACACGCACTGCACGAAGTATGCAGCATGTTGCAAAAGTTCACGCACCCATTGAATTTTTAAAAAATGAAAACACGCCCTTCATTTATTAATTTCCAGTATTTAAACTTTTTTAATTGCAGCGTATCCTTATTAAATTTGATGTACTTTCTTGCTTAGAATCGTTTATAATAATTTTTAACTGTATTAAGTTTGTTTTAAGCTCCTCAAAATGTTTTAGAACCAAAAAATTAAGTAAAAAAGGGCGTTTTTTTCATTTTTTTTAATTTAATTGGTGCGTGAACTTTTGCAACATGCTGCATACTTCGTGGCAGTGCAGTGCACGCGTATTTTACTGATTATTTATTTGTAATTTAAACCCCTATGTTAGATATGTTATGTATGAGCCAGCTAGAAAAGATTATATTTGATTTACCTATGAATTTCTATAGCTGGAAGATATTAGCTATTGTTTACCTATGTTTTAAGCCATCTGGAAGATTTTATTTATGATTTACCCTTGTTTTCAGCCAGTTGGAAGAGTTTATATTTGATTTACCTATGTTTTAAGATAGCTGGGAGAGTTTACCGATCGTTTACCTAGTATTTCAGTTTTCTGGAAGAGTTTAGCTTTAGTTTACCTATGAATTTAGATAGCTGGAAGATATTACCTATAGATTACCTATGTTCTAAGCCAGCTGGAAGAGTTTATTTATGATTTACCTATGATTTAAGATAGGTAAAAGAGTTTACCGATCGTTTACCTATTATTTGAGCTTGTTGGAAGAGTTTCGCTTTAATTTACCTATGCATTTCTATAGCTGGAAGATATTACCTATAGATTACCTATGTTTTAAGCCAGCTGGAAGAGTTTATTTATGATTTACCCTAGTTTTCAGCCAGCTAGAAGAGTTTACTTATGATTTACCTATAATTTAAGATAACTGGAAGAGTTTACCGATAGTTTACTTATGTTTTAGGCCCGCTGGGAGAGTTTACCTATGATTTACCCATAAATTAAACTTACTGGAAGAGTATAGCGTTGGTTTACCTACAATTTAAGTGGCATGGAATAGTTTACCCATGAATTTACCCATAATTTAAAGTTGCTGGAATATATTACCTATAGTTTACCTATATTTTAAGCGAGCTGTAAGAGTTTACCTATGGTTTACCTATTACTTAAGCTTCCTGGAAAAGTTTAGATTTGGTTTACCGATGTTTTAAGGCAGCTGGGAGAGTTTACCTATGATTTACCCATAAATTAAACTTACTGGAAGAGTATAGCGTTGGTTTACCTACAATTTAAGTGGCATGGAATAGTTTACCTATGATTTACCCATAATTTAAAATTGCTGGAATATATTACCTATAGTTTACCTATATTTTAAGCCAGCTGTAAGAGTTTACCTATGGTTTAAGCGGCATGGAATAGTTTGCCTATGATTCACCTATTCAGAATAGGTCGAATATTTTACCTATATCAAGGTCAAATAATTTACCTACTGATTGTCTTCAATTTAAAATATTTATAGTACCTTACTGATCATTTAAGGAAGCTTGAAGATTTACGTTTACGTAGAGTTTTGATGTAACCCGTGAGACCCAAAATGCAAAACTGCCCTTTAATTGACAAAGAAGTCTTGAAAAGCGAAACCCAAATTGTAACTAATCAATCAACAGGTCACCATTTCAGCAAAACCCGAAATAATATTCAAGTCACGAATAGACGCCATTAGGAAAAAGGAAATAAAAGAGGACGATGCTAAGCGTGAGGTTTTTGAGAGCCCCGATTATGATGAGGATGAGGATGAGCAATTCATGGACATAAATGTGAACTTGCTAAAAGCGAAACGTTCGGCGGATTCGGTGAAAATTAGCAGAGCGAACAACTTTGGTTGGTTCGGATGTCGTAAAGATTTCAACATTTGGTTTTAGATATTCATAATCACATTTTCTCAAACTTTGAAAACAATACGCTCGCTTGTATAACGTTCGTTTTTATATCAACATTTTGCAAAATTATTTATTTGATTATTCGATTGATAACAAGTAAGAAGGCAAATACTGCTCCCGAGGGAATTCCATTGATTCCTTCACAGTCGGTTATTGATTGAGAAGGTATGTAAATTTCGGTAGAGCGGGAAATTTGAATTGTCATGCTTTTATCAAAGTATATCTTACCTGATACTTGTTGAACTTCAAAATATACTATCTTATACTATTTTAGTTTCTATAATGGAGCTCTTGTATCTTTATTATTCGCGATTTTAAAATTAACTAAAGTTTTAGTTAAGAATATAAGTAATCATATATTCTCGAAAACTCGCTCTACTGATAATTCTTTGTCTGAAAGAATTAATAACGAAAGCAATTAAAAATGCGTTTTTTGCTGACTTCGTAAAATAAAATCCATTAGTTGGTATATGGGTAGTTTGTGCATATATGCGGATTATGAATTGTATTACTTTTAAATGGAATATGATAAAATGAAAAATAGCTATTAATATATTATTTTCCTGCTTTTATATATTTTTTTTCGGTGCCCAATGGTAAACGATCGGTAAACCGACCGGTCCCATGTACTGAAACCGGTCGGCTGCCAGTCGGTTCCAGTTCGGTTAACGGACCGCCCCCAGTTTGCCTGTATCAGAACCTTAAAATATTTTTGGCGAGCTGAAATGTTTTGTACATACGAATATTTTTGCAAAGTTTCATCAAAATTTTCGATCGATGTCGACCAAGTATACTTTGCTTGTGAAACGCCTTTCGAATTTCCACATTAATACGACACGTTTTCAGAGGGAATATATATTTATTTTTTCGGTGCCCAATGGAAGAGCAATAAAAGAAGAGAAAATGATGGGCGGCCACACGGCCACAAACAACTTTTTCGTCAATTTCTCTTAAATATGTGCTGTCCATAATTTCGTAAAAAAGTATGGCCGTCCAAACGAGAACCTCATTCCATCCTAATTTGTTTCCTCTTCCATTAGGCACCGATCTCTGAAAAGGACAATAAGATAACTCTAAACCATGAGTAATGGATGTTTAGTGGTTGTTGAGTGTTGATTGATTGAGTGAGTTGTGCAATTGCAATTGCGTGATGAGTTGTTGTTGTGTAGTGTAGCCTTGGTTTAGGGCTTTCCGCTATTACCTCAAACTTGGGCACTCCACTGCCAAGAAACCGCGCCGCATTGCAAAATACTTCGCACAAAATGAAATTCAAGCCTTTAATGTATTATTTGCATTTTCAATATTCTTCTGAAAATACTGAAAATAAAAATAGGAAAATAAAAGGTTGAATTTGCAATTGGTGCGAAGTCTTTTACAATACGGCGCGGTTTCGTGGCAGTGGAGTGCTTGGGTAATTAAACATTTATTATAAAATAAATAATATAAAATATATAAAACGAAATCATGAGTGGAGGAAACAATAGCGATACAATCGATTTTTATACTATGAACTATCTGGTCCGCCCATTGGCACGATATACAATCAACATGGGCTCCAAAAACATTTTAAGCTCCAGACAAATCACCAGATAAATGTTATGATAAGATATGAAAAATTCAAATTTGATCGCATCTGCTATAGGATGGTTATAGATTTTAAGCGCTTAATTTAAAGTTAAATTTCTTAATTAGAAAAATAATTTTTTAAAAATTAAGAACAACAGCATTGATCGAACGCAGTCGGGGGTAGAACTTTCATAAATTCTACTCAGACACCACATCACTTTCTGAACTAGCCGCGTGGAAGCCAGCAAATTCGATGATAAAAGAAGTTGACTTGATGTATAAACAGTTTACCGATTGACTGTTTATGCATAAAGTCAACTTCTTCATTAAATGGCTCATCGTATATAAAAATTGTTTCCTCTAATAACGTTGTTGTTATTAAACATCTTCCTAAGCTGTTGTGTTTGAACGATTTATTGTCAACTGGAATAATGATATAACGTTACAATTGAACGGGCTATTTATACTCTAATGACACGTCATCTGGGTTTCAATATATCAATATTAAACACGTAAAGATCTGGGTTGTGATAACAAAGTGGTGATGTCACGCGATACGTAACACCTCCCCCAATAATAAAAAGAAGAAGAGTTACAACATTTAAGCATAAGACTTCTTTCTTGAGTCCACTTGAAGACGGTGCATTGGTCGTCGTGGAATCTGCTGCGGCGTTGGCGGCGAGTCTCTTGTGACTGCTGTCGGTTGAAGCGGCTTCTCTGCGGGTTGCTCTCGTTGATAATATGGAGGTTGTGCTAGCAAGTCGATCGGCTTGGTGACTGCTTGTTGTACCAATCGATCTAGTTCTTCGGTGATCTTCGAAAGAACGGCATGTGGCATCGTGCGAGCTTTGCGGAAGGTAAGTGTTGCATCCGGTTTGAGTTTGAGCGTTACTTTGGCTTTGACACTTCGTCCAACAGTTACAACAATTAAACATAAAATTTCTTTCGTGGGTCCACTTGAAGACTGGTCCTCGTTTTCTCGTTGATCGTCGTGGAATCTGCTGCGGCGATTGCGGCGAGTCTCTAGTAACTGCTGGTTGTGGCGGCTTCTCTGATGGCCGTTCTCGTTGGTAGTATGGAGGTTGTGACGGCAGGTCGAAATCCTCGAATAAAGTCGTCGATCTTTCAGCGTAGCGGTTTCTTAGCTGGTTGGTGTGTCTTTTCCAATGCTAATCCATTGGGATTTTCACGCGTGAGTTCGAATCTCATCCTGATCGCCAATTGTTGTGTTTGAACGATTTATTTGAAATGTTAAAAATGAAAAAAAACTTGTAAAAAAATAAAATAATGACATATATAATAAAATAACAGTTCCTCGTCCACATATGCATATTCTCGGCCAACTATGAATGTATGCCCACGGGATATGCATTCGCATGGTTAAGAGAAAGTTGACTCTTGTCGCCTATCATATTTTTGTCCTTTTCAGGGATCGGTGCCTATTGGAAGAACAAAAAAAGAAGAAAAATGATTTGGATGAAGAAAAAGAAGAAAAATTGTTTCGGATGGACGGCCCCACAAACGACTTTTTCGTCAATTCCTCTTCAATGTGGTCTGCACATTTTTTGAGACAACACATTGATGTGGCCGTCCAAACGAAAACCTCATTTCATCCTAATTTTTCCCTCTTCCATTAGGCACCGATATCTGAAATGGACAATATATGAAAATTATCCTCCCAACTCATCCTTACCACGTTGAGTGAAATTAAAATTCGGATGTAAAAAATGTCAGGACGTGAAAATGGGGTCAGCGTACAAGATAATTAATAAAAAAATGTCCTAAATTAATTTCGGAAAAGTTTAACAGACCTTGAATTGTTTTAGTGGATGAAGAGTGGATGTCTGGATGAAACGGGACGCCGCATATGATGATATTCGCATTATCACGGTGTGTCAATCACTCAGTTGAAGGCGAGCACGAACTGTTTGGTGAGGTGTCGCGGGGCAAACTGAGAATGATAAAAAGGGCGAGAGGCAGCGGCACGTTATACAATACGCCATGACCTACAACAGTTGTGAGAGGGAGCGGCGCTTTATACAATGCGCAGTGGACTACAAAAATAGTAAGAGGGAGAGGCGCGTTATACAGTTTACAACGGTTCAGCAATGCATTCAACTGTCCTACTAGTTTCTATTTTATGGATTTATGGTGATTATCCTATTTTATAAGGCTCATTCGGAATTTTTTAAAAATCCTTTTTAATAGAAGGCTGGATAATATCAAGATATATAATAGATATAAGTTTCATAACGATTGGACGTTTTATCAGTTATCTGTATGTAATAATAAAACTTGTTTTCATATTTTATTATATACGTAAAAAATAATAAAATTACAATTTTTTCAAGGGCCTCTTCTTTCAAAATTATTATTCTTTCCTAGAAATTTAATTAGTATACAGTGGAATAAGATACAAACAAGTTGTACCTTTTCTTTTTCCTGATAGGAAATGACTTCAGTTAACCGTTCGATTACCTTCTGTCCCATTTCATTTTCCTCATTTTTCTTTCTATTATCAAGCATCAGTTCTTCTGATTGGGATTTTAAAATTTCAATTTTTTCAAGGGCCTCTTCTAGCTTCGGTGTTAAGCTTTCAATTTCTTCCCTCAAGTGAGCGATACATGCTCGTTTATTCATTAGAGCCCTTTGTATGCACTTTGCAAGAGCTTTAAACCTTCTTTTAACCATAATTTAAGACTTAACTGCAATTTTTCACACTGATTCAATCAATTAAAGTAATGTCTTCAAAAATCAATAACAACTATTTGAATTAGGCGCCTGCGCCATCAGCTGGTGAAAAAGGGGGGGGGGGGAGTGCAAGCGCACACCCGGACAATAACATTGAAATAGAGGAAACACATTTTTGTTGGCTATTTGCCAAAGGAGGGGGGACGAGAAAAATTTTTGGCACTAAAAGTTCGTCTTTTATTTTTAGCTATTTTTTGAAGCGTTAGTATTCGGATTCTAAATAAGGTAAGTTAATTATTTGTATATAAAATAACTGGGAAAAATTATCTGAATGTATTAAAATAATTTTAAAACAAATAATAATCATTTTTAATGGTTTTTTGCTACGTCTAAGTTTTTAGTTAAATTTGAATATAAATAATTATTGTATTGTTCATTTTTTTTAAAAAGCATATCATCTGAATCAGCATTAAATTCTCTATAAGATGATGTTTCACTTTTCGGTGTAATTCAGCTTTCAAATTTTTTATTCACTAAAAGCCATGTATTTGTATTAACAGAACAGTTTTTGCTTTAAATTTAATATTACAATAAATTTTACAAGTATTTTATTTTAAAAAGCATATCATCTGAATCAGCATTAAATTCTCTATAATATGATATTTTAGTTGTAGCTTAAGTTCCAATAAAAGTGTTTTATTCACTGAAAACAATGTATTTTTTCTTTATCGCAGAGCAATTTTATATATATTCGCCTTGGAATCGATTCATTCATCTTCGTTTATCGATCTTATGGATATTCGTCTTGTTCCGGAACATTGTGAAGCAGCAACCTATAATAGAATTTATGAATAAAAGGTCTAATTTAAATTAACAAAATACCATTCAACAATTCATCCAAATCATGTATAAAAACAGTTATAAAAAATTTGAAAGCTGAATTACAGCGAAAAGTGAAACATCATTTTATAGAGAATTTTATGCTGATTCCGATGATATGCTTTAAAAAAAAAATGAACAATACAATTTTTTTTAATAATCAAATTAATGACAGAGCAAAAAATAAAACAATAGAGAATCATTATTTTTTGTCACCAATACGTTCAGATAATTATTCTAATTATTCTAATACAAATAAAAACTTTATTAAGCATGTATTCACCATGAAATCAGTATATTTTACAAAATTAAAAAAAATATGACAACAATTGTGCCCGCATTAAAAAAAAGCGTCAATACTTATGCTGTTGACGCCGGTTTCGAAGCGATCCCGTTTTTCGTCCGGGTGTGGCAAGCGGGAATGCAAGTGGGAGTGCGTGTTTTGATGGTTAGTGATCGAGACTATCGATTGAAATGGCATCCTCACTTTTTGTGTGGGAAGGGTGAGTGATTGACACACCGTGATTATAATATTTCAAATTATCAATATCAGTCCGCAATAATATTTTAGATGAGCTTCACGGTCTGTCATTTTTTACATCCGAATTTTAATTTCACTCTACCACGTTTTCACGGCAAAAGCCGAATTCTAATTTTCATTTTGAAATGAGAAGAAATGAGTTGTTCACTCTCTCACACGCCAATTGGAAATTAATCTTTTGTCAATATTTAAACGCGTCTTACTAATTTCCACGTATTATTTTAATACAACAGACACGTCATTGTTACTAGCCCGCCTTAAATTATCTAAAAACGTGCGCTTCTTACCGAAATTTGCAATATGAACAACTTTACTTAGTCCCGAACTTAACCATTCAATTTGGGGTGCTATCTCACTAAATGATGTCTAACTAGGGAATGGTCTGCATAGTGTTTGGAGTTACAGGATGTGACATATATCATTAGAAAGAGAAAAAAATCTACTTTCTAAATATAAAAAGAGTTTCTGCAACGGCCACATCTATCTCGAGAAAATTGCGTCTGAAAACCCAATTTGTGCGACACTTTCCATCTTGAAATCCAACTTTGGCTGGCCTTGAATCCTTAAATTTGCATCTCTTTCCTGATGATATCTCTGGCAATCAATTGCAGATCCAAGTCGTGAAGATGAATCCCAGTTTTCAATTTTTCCTTGGCGACATCAGACAGCCGTTTTGCAAGAAGTTTCAGAAGATTAGTTCTTGATTCCCGGTAATCATCTCTCTGAATCTCATATTCTCGGAGCTTCTCCAAATGATGGAAAGAGATGCAAATTGAAGGATTCAAGGTGAGCCGAAGTTGGATTTCAAGATGGAAAGTGTCGCACAAGTTGGGTTTTCAGACGCAATTTTCTCGAGATAGCTGTGGCCGTTGCAGAAACTCTTTTTATATTTAGAAAGTAGATTTTTTTCTCTTTCTAATGATATATGTCACATTCTGTAACTTCAAACACTATGCAGACCCTAGTAAGCAAATTCGTACCGCAACTTCGCACCCATCGAAAGCAAGCGTGAGCTGGAAAACACCGAGTACCACTCGGCCATCAAACCACATTTACATATTTAAAAATTTTTTTGAACTCACGCATTTTATTTTACGCAATAACCAAAAAACGCAAAGTGCAATTTTTAATTGCTTCCTGAATAACCTTAAATTACAAGCTAGGAAGGATTAACTACAGTCGGACAATCAAATCAATTGTAAAGAAATACTTTCCCAATATCACGTAATAATCATTTAGTATATTTAATAGATTTTTCTTGTAAAAATTTAAATATGTCTACCTACCATATCTAAATAGTGTAATAAATTTATAGCCGTCGCCAAATGCGATTAACACCGCAAAATGTGGCGCAAATATTTTTTTATTTAATTTGTATGGTTATTTTCTTTTTTAGGATCGTTCTATACTGTTATAGCTTAAATAAATAGAAGAATATGCTTTAGATGTTGTTTCAATCGTAGAATAAATGTGGAAAATAATAATAATCATAAAAATTAGATGAAAAAATAATATTTTAAAAAGTGCGCCACACTGCGGCGGTAATCGCATTTGGCGACGACTATAAATTGAAGGATATGGGATGTTATTAAATCTAGGAAAAGCGGAAATTGCTCCCGTCGGAAAATAAAATGCATTTCTGCAAAAATCACGGATTATTACACCATCTCATTTTAAATTTCGATTTTTTTCATTTTTATAAAAAATGACTAAAAAATCAAAGATCTCAAAGGAATCTAACCAACATATATTCTTTGTGAATTAAATCCTCTACTAGTTATTCTACGCATCCTCTTTTGTTTTAATTAATTAGTCCGTTGAAGTTTGAGGAAGAATTTTAAATTTTATGGTGTAATAATCCGTGATTTCCTTTGCGGAAATGGATTTTATTTTCCGACGGGATTAATTTTCGATTTTCCTAGATTTAATAACATCCAGGATATGTTGTTTAAATCGTGGAATAAATGTTGAAAATAATAATCATAAAGATTAAATGAAAAAATAATATTTAAAAAAGTGCGCCACATTTTGCGATGAAAATCGCATTTGGCGACGACTATATTTTAGTTAAAGTGAGATTTTGTGCAACATTTTTCAAGAATATTTCAATAAAATACTTGAAATTCAGAGAAAGTATATAGTTAAAATATATTTAGCATTCTATTTTCTTCCATTCTTCCTAGTTTGGCATTTAAGATAATTTGAATCTAATTCTTATAGTTGAATTGCAGCAGCCCTACAAGATGTTACTTCAATAGATCCAGAATTCAAATATGATGAAGAAAAAATTATAAAATCAACCATTCTTTTAATTCTTTTGTTATAACATTTTATGTGTATATTACCTGCTTTACGTATGTTCTTCATATGAAGATAATTTTCTACTATGTGATTAAATAAATAAATTACCACAAAGAAAATAACAAACGCTTGTTTTTTAAAATTTTATTAGGGATATTTTACTGAAAATTCCTCTGTTACGAGAATACGAATTAACGCAGCAATACCAACGACCCGCACTTTAACAATATTTTTCTCCAATATTTTTTTTCCAATAATTAGGTTTATTATATACCAAACCTATGCCAATGCAATTAAGCGGGTATTAATCGGAATATTAGATTTTCAAATAAACGCCTCTAATATAATTACAATCATTATTGTCAGATAATATAACGTAATTGGCTGTGAATCATGTTTCAATGGAGCACATTTTATTCGTTGCACTCTTTCAGTCATCGATTTTCTCGTCGTTTGCTTGTTTTCATGATTTTTCATCGCCGCCCCCACGTTTTTTTTACATTTTTAATGTAACAATTGATTAATTCAGTTTATTTTAGTCGCTGGGGAGGTGGAAATAATGTCAAATAGCTCGCTGGATGCTTCAAATATAGCAAATGTTGCTCATTCAATAGATAATGATAATGAAATTGATGTGATGTCAAGTAGTGATGAATCTGAACCGATTTTTGTGCCGTCCAAGGAAAAGGAGCCGATTTTAATTCGAGGAGTCGGGAATATTACTGTGTATGTGCATTTGTTGATTAAAACTTTTCAATAATAGTCCATATCGTTAGTTTTGGTTTAAATTCTCGCTTCAATACTGATTACCCACCGGAATTAACGGGATACATAGCTCCGGAAGAGCTCGCCGCCACTTTAAATCGAGTGAATGGTGTTTTGAAACGGCATATTCAGACGTCTAGTCGTTGGTTATTGTGCGGTTTAGCCTTTTGCTGCTGCTCTCTTGGATGCTCAATGTGGCCTGTATTGTGCTTGAATAGAAGGGTAAGCTATTTAACAAATGTTGGTGCTATTGTGCTTTCAGACAATTCTGGCCATTGAAAAAACTCTTGATCATGAAAACGTTACACTTTATCATAAATTAGGATTGCATTGGACGTTAGCTCGCAGAGCAACCGAACCAACTGATCGTCTTACCGAATATGTTCTCGAATTGAAAATTTTACCTAAGTCTACCATCAATTTACCGGATTAATTAATTGATTCTTGTCATGATTCATCGTATGTCGGGTTCTACACAAAATGATCTATTTTTTTAAAATTAATTTATACGTTTTATTAATATTTTGAAAACCGTACTGTTATCTTTCCAAATTCAATTAAATCACTCAGCGACTTGTTATAATCAAATGTAAATACCTTAATCAAAAAGCGATTATATTTGTATAGTTTCTTTTCTGAACAGTCTCCTCTATTCTAGCTTTATCTGTAACAATTTGAATTGTTATGTTTGTAGATATATTCCTCTTAAAATATGTGTCTCTGGGTACCTGACATATAATCTTATCAATTATATATATTGCGTGTAGGGTTTTCCTTGTTGTTTTCCGGATAGTTTTATATTGTATATTTGGAGCAATAAATTTTGTTTGTTTTGTTTCATTTTGTGAATATTATTTTAAAGGTTTTAACCATGTTTAAATTCATAATTTATTTTGGTAGGTTGTTGTTTTTAATTTTTCTATTTGCAAATTGTAGAATGTCGAAGAATATCAAGACACCAACGAACCAGAAGATTCTCACAAATGTGGCTGTTGTGAGGATGAAACGAACGGGGAAACGATTCGAGATTGCTTGTTACAAGAACAAAGTCATGAATTGGAGGAATAAAACGTATGCCAAATTATTTTTTAGCATTTAGCATAGTGAATAATAAAACCACAATATTTAATTTTAAAAAGGAGCATTAGTTTATTTTTCGAATTAGACCCAACATACCCCAAAAGAAGATGAACATTTTTAAATCTTATCACGCTAATTTTATGCATTTTCTAATATTGTCCTTTTCGGAGATCGGTGCCTAATGGAAGAGCAAAAAATATGAAAAAAAAATTATGGTCTCGGATGGACGGCCACAAATGATTTTTCGTCTATTCCTCTTCAATGTGGGCTGCCCATTTTTTTTTGAGAGAACACACATGGATGAGAGACAAAAGAGTGACCATCCTAACTACAACCTCATTCCATTCTAATTCTTTCCTATTCCATTAGGCACCGCTCTCTGAAAATTACAATATTTAAATGTATATTATACGCTTTCACGTATTAACTTGAGAATACTTTTAACGTAAACTTGTCACGCACATACTAAACTATATAGAATTCAGTTTCTCTGAACTCATAACAATATTTGAGTTTGTTTTCTGATCCTTAGTTTAAGCTCTCAATGGCGTTTTACTGATTTGCGTTTTGATATTTCAGTATAGTTTTAAGATAATTATAGATATTTAAAAGCCACAATCTATACACCATCAAGTTCTATTCCTATATGAATATCTAAAGCACTTCGGTCAAAACGAAATTCCACCCTCAGAGTTTGTATTTTTCTCTGCGCGTTGCCTTTTGTGATGTGTTGCGTTTTTTTCTATATTCCTCTTCTACAATAGACGATCATTTATTTCAACAAATATAATTAAAAATAATTTAACGCGCAGAAAACGATACATAAAATGAAGAGAGATAGCGTTTTTCGTGGTTTTTTGACCGGAGTGCTAAAGCCTTACATGATGTCCGTCATTTTAGTATTGCGGTTGCTTGTTTATTCACGTGAATTATTATGTATCATCTATTCAAATGCTATAATTAGAACATTTAATAAAACAAATCAAATGAATTGGTCGCAACAGAACCTTAGAAGAGTCATATAAATAGTAAATTTCGTAAAAAATTTAGAGATATTTTGAGAAAAGCTTGTAAAATTGAAGTGGAATTTATATTTTGACTTACACGTTGAAATTAATAAAACTTTAATTATCATTTAATTATTACAAAATCTTCATTTTCATTTGGCGTGCTAAAGCTATAAAAGTATAAACCGTAGCCAATTAATATAAATATAATAGATATCCTAATTTATACTTTAAAAGTGATTCGCAATTAAGACAATATTATATAGCCATGACCACGAAACTGCGCCGCATTGCAAAAGACTTTGCACCATTGCAAACTCAACCTTTTAATTTATTATTTTCAATATTTTCAATATTTACAAGTCACTTATATTGACGACGAAGACTCTTCTGGTCCATTAATTGAGGTACTAAGAATTTCTTTTCATTAATTCATCAGGATTTCTGCGGAATGAAACGTTAAATATTGAATATAAAAATAATAAATTAAAAGGTAGTTTCTGCAATTGGTGCGAAGTCTTTTGTAATGCGGCGCGGTTTCTTGGCAGTGGAGTGTAGTCATTATTAAAGTTTGTTAATATATATTGAATATTACCTATAATTTAAGTTTCAATATTGAAATTTTCAGCGAAAAGGATATCGATGAAGTATTGCAAACCCATACCATCTTCTCGAATGTTTCTAAAGGGCAATTGGCGAAGAAAGATGAATTGATGGCTGCTTTCGGAACAGATAATCAGTTAGATATTTGCAAGATTGTATAATTACCCATTTATTCTCTACCTTTTATTCGTTTTTCAGATATTAGAGAAGGGTGATTTGCAAGTTTCTGATAAAGAAAGACAAGCGGCTAATAATCAATCCTTAAAAGAGGTAATAACCATTTTTATTCCAAATACACTTTATTAAAGGTTTCACAATTAATTGCGTCGATGGTGGTTAATCCGGAAACTAAAAGACCAATTCCACCGACGGTCATCGATAAAGCACTGTCAGAAATCCATTTCTCATTGAAGCCGAATCGCAACGCGAAGCAACAGGCGCTTGAAGCGATACCAAAGTTGCGAGAAACCATGAAAATCGAGAGAGCCAAGATGAGGATAAGGGTGTCGATGCCAACAAAGGAGGCTAAATTGGCGCACCAGAAGTTGAAGCTGAATTTCACTGATATTGAGGTTGATGATTGGGACGAGGGTGGTCTTGAATTGGTAATCAACTTTGGTTTTTTTTTAATTAACGCATTTATATTAAAGGTGGGATTGATTGAACCAGGAGCATTTAGAACTCTAGATGAATTGGTTAGAAACGAGTCCAAGGGGTCGGGAAGATTGGAGATTTTAAGTTTGAAAGACATTGTTGAAGGAGAATTACAAATATCTTGAATAATATATTTTGTTAAACGATATGCAGCCTGTATCAAATATTATTGAGTCGCAACCGCGAACCGCTGCGCGGATAGACAATTATAGTGGTACGCGGCTGCGTCAACAAAATTTTGCTAACGGCTATATTATTATTTCAGTTGATCTCTATATGTTATGCTTCGCCCTGTGCATTAAAACTTGTTATCATTATTGTTATTACTATTATTAGTTAATATAAATATAATGAACCCGATAAATGGAGTTATTTCAATTCATTGTGTGTTTGACAATGGCCAATGAATGGAAGAACGTCACCGAATTTCTATAAAAAACAATATTACAATAGACATGAATTGTCAACATACTTCATTACAGATTGGACATGAAAAGGAGAAATCTTGTGAATTCTCAAGAGATGATTGACTAGCATCATCGCCGGCTGGCTTGCCACTCATGTGATATTCCTTATGTGCGTGGATTTGAATCTCAGAGCGGAGACTTTGGCGACAAATCGGACAGCGGATTGTCAAGTCTTTGGCATGATAAGCGCAGTGTTCGACGAATCTGCAATATTTGTGTTGAATTTGATTTCTTAGTGCTTGATAATCACTCTTCGCTGGTCCTTATTGATAATTGGCACTCGGCGCATTTGTCAGAATAGCGTACTTTGCAATGGCGGAGGAGGCGATGCTCGTCGAGGCCGTCTTCGCCATCAACGGTTTCGTCGCAGACTGAGCACTGGAGTGGACGGTTCTGAAAATGTATTATTGGAAGTGAGCAATAGAAGTGAATTGGTTTGTACAGGTGCATTTGCAGATGAGCTTTTAAATTAAAGATTCGTAGAAGTGAAAAGTCTGCGAGTTTTTTACCGACGAGTTGATTCCACAGTGTGCATTATTAGTACAGCAAAAATATACCTTGGCGATCTTTGCTGGAGTATTATTTACCCTCTTCTTGTAAAATTTGCCGTTCAATTTTGAATTTCCATTGAGACTATAGGTGTTGTTAAAGTTGGTTCTGAAAAATTCGTTTCTTTGACACGAAATTCATAATGTTCTCAATTTTACTTCGAATGCTGATAATCAACATGTGATACGATAAGTTCAACAGAATCAAATTTCAATCCGCATATTCCGCATCCATATGCAAGTGATGTGGTGGAATGAGTTGATATGTGTCTCTGAAATTGAAATAGATTTCATGTGAATTATTGGAAAGCTCATTATGACGCTAAAATAAAGCATTCATACGAATTATAATAGTCCGGGGACATCAGTTTTTGTATTTCAATCTTGCGAAATAACATAAAAACAGAGTTTTGATAAAATTCTATCATGCAATCTTGTAAGATGCTCTCACTACCAAATGTTTCTTTACTTCTCAATGAAAAGAATAAAATTCCATTGGTCCTGTCTAACCCTTAAGTTAGATCTAAAAATTGATGGACTCTTGGATCCGATTCAACCTGAAAACGGAATCAGAAAGGAAATTCAAAAACCATGGTAATTAATAATAAAGTGAAGTGTCTTATAAATAAGATGCTCCTTATATAATATAATAGTACACGCCAAATGAGAATGTCAATTTTCAGAAATTAAAATGTACATGTAAGTTTTCAGGTATATGTTCACGTTCGTCTTAAATATCTATAAACCATAGTTTCTTGCGAATATGAGTATAAACTGAGCTCTCACTTCTGTTGACGTGCTCGAATGCTAGCTATTACGTGGATATCGATAAATAGACGTAAAATATGTTGTTCCAACGTGAAAATTAACGTTAAATTTTCAATAAACAAATAAATCATGCCTATTACACGCCAAATGAATTCATCAAAACATGTCTTCAAAAGAGCCACTTTAAGACAAAATTCCGTCAAAATTTAAAGAGTCAGAAATAACTCTAGAAAAGCCTGAGAAAATTGTCGTAAAAATTAGTTCTAAAATTTCACGTGAAAATTAATAAAACGCGACTAAATCTAGAAAAATGTCATTTTCATTTGGCGTGCTATTATGATATTTGTGATATTGTCCTTTTCAGAGATCGGTGCCTAATGGAAGAGCAAAAAATGAAGAAAAAATGATGGACGGCACGGCTACAAACGACATTTTCGTGAATTCCTCTTCAATATGTGCTGCCCATTTTTCGTAAAAAAGAGTGGCCTTCCAAACGAGAGCCTCATTCCATCCTAATTTTTTCCTCTTCCATTAGGTACCGATTTCTGAAAGGGACAATAACTCCCAATTAATTTGTAAACACAGAAGCTCAGAAAAATCTCTTCCTAAGATTTTGTAAAAAAATAAAGTGTCAGAGAGGAAGCAATTAAGGAAGCAATTAAAAATCAAACTGCGTTTTTTGGTTATTTCGTAAAGCAAAATTCATTAGTTATTATCTGCGTACTTTGTGCATATATGCGGATTATTGTCCTTTTCAGAGATCGGTGCCTAATGGAAGAGTAATAAAAAAGAGAAAATGATGGGCGGCCACACGGCCACAAACAACATTTATCTCAATTCCTCTTAAATGTGTGCTGACATCTAAAACATATTCTTCAATTTATTTAAGCAAAAACAGTATAGAACGAGCCTAAACAAGAAAGTAATCATAAAAATTAAATGAAAAAATAATATTTAAAAAGTGCGCCACATTTTGCGGTGGTAATCGCATTTGGCGACGACTATAGTATTTAAGAGCTTAAGTTAAAGCTAAATTTTTTACTCAGAAAAATAATTAGAAAAAGTTTGATTTTTAATTGCTTCCATCAGAGATAATTTAAGTAAGGGAACAATTAAACATATAGCGTATGTCAAAATAGTTGATGACGCAATCACGCTGCAAATGCGGCATACTAATTTTGCTCCCGTCGGAAAATAAAATGCATATCTGCAAAAAACACGGATTATTACACCATTTCATTTTAAATTTCGATTTTTTCATTTTTATAAAAAAATGACTAAAAAATCAAAGATCTCAAAAGAATCGAACGAACAGATTTTTGGTGAATCAAATCCTCTAACAGGTATGCTACGCATCCTCTTTTGATTTAATTAATTAATCCGTTAAAGTTTGAGGAAGAATTTTAAATTCTATGGTGTAATAATCCGTGATTTCTTTTGCGGAAATGGATTTTATTTTCCGACGGGAGCAATTTCCGATTTTCCTAGATTTAATAACATCCCGCGGGATGCATCCCGTATTTGCAACGTGATTGCGTCGTCAACTATTTTGACATATGCTATAGAAATCATTAAAATACTGAAAAATCATTGCCATTTTAATTTTTTCTTAAAGAAAACGCACTCAAAATTCACGTATGTAATATAAAATTTTAAATGTTCACGGGAAAATAATTTAAATATGTGTGCATGTGGTAATACGTCGATCATTTTGAACTTTTGCAATTTATTATACGCACACAGCTAATAGTTCCAACAAGTTTCCTCTATAGAGGCCTCTATATGTTTCAATTCTCACCTTAAATGTTTCCTCCTCATCCATAACTTGTCCACACATGTTGCACTCATATTTGAGCTTCAAATGGCATTGACAAAAATGGAATGCGAGCTCGTCGTTCGTCTGAAACTTTAGCTCGCACTCAATGCACGCGAATTGATCAGCGCGGACCATCAAATGAGCAACGGTTATGTGCTCCACTCTCGACTAAAACAATATGCAATTCCAAAATGTTAAAAATTAATGATAATTTACATGAGAATCTGGAAATGACGTCATCGGTATGCATATGGGGCACATGTATTGTTTGAACAATGGCGTGCTTGAGGATGTTGGACCAATATGGTCGCGCATGTGCTCCGCAAACTGCTCAAATGATTCAAACGTCGCATCGCAATGTTGGCAACACAACTGCGAAGATTTGGCCTTGCTCGAGTGCTTATCGATTGTATGCGTCTGAAGTTCGCTGATCGACGTGCACGTGGTTTCGCACAACCCGCACTTGATTTCCTCGTCGATTTCTTGTTTCACGCGTGGCCTAAAACCATTCAAGTTTATTGTAAAATCGAGCCGAATTGAATAGCTACCGTTTCATGAAGAATTCATTGAAATGAAGGCTCAGTGTGCATTTCGCATAAAAGCGCGCATTCCACATGGGAATAACGTTGATTAGGCGCGCTTGCCACGTCCCATGGGACGACTGCCTTCTGGGGGCGAATGAAATATCAATTGAGCAGATATTGCCTTGGGAGCGCGCATTCGACATATGTGTGCACAAGACATTTTAATGGCTTTCAGTTGCTCGTTTTTTATGGCCCCACAATGTCTTTGGCGAGAAAATATTTTTAAAAAACTTAATTGATTAATTCCCCAAAGATGACCGGTAATTAAAGTGGTGTTTATTTTAAATTAGATGAGATGGGCGTGCTTACATGCCAATTTTTTAATATTTCGATTTGAAAACTAATATACAAGTTTTGTATAAACAAATGTACATGTTTATTAGATGGGGGTCAGGAATATTCTACAAAGTTTCGCAATATCAAAACCAGTTAATTCAGATAATCTCGATAAACTTTTTTGTTATGCAAAGTGAGCGGAGAAAATCAGAAGTGAAAAGCGTCGAATTTGACGAATTACAGCAAATAATTGTTAGGTCTAGAAATTAATTTCCGCGTTTTTTTGTTGTTGATATTTTGTCAAAATAAAATTATTTTTAAATAACGAATCTTATGTTTTAATGTTCTCTATATTATCAGCTTTCTACTTATATAACCACCCATAATAACTATTCCATTCCATTTGATTCATCCACTTGCTGCTGCCACATTTCTCACAAGGGAAGTGTTTTAGGTCTCCATCTCAGGTTTTAATAAAAAATTTGCAGGTAGATTCGTAATTGCTTGATTAGTATACTGACAAAAAATTAGGACCCACAAAACGGTTTAAGTACCCTATTTTACCGTTTTATTGGATTTCGTTCGTACACTATTTCGAAGGTGGTGGGAGGTGGTGGGGGGAGAGATAGATTTCTCTCATTTCGTGTCTAATGTCTCCACACACTCGTTTGTCATCAGAATATTTAATGGAAACAGTTCTACTCAAAATAAAAATTGGAATTGTTTATTGACTAATCGATAACAAATTTTTGGATACATTAACTATAAAAACAATCAAAACCTATAACAATAAAAATCATATATATATATATATATATATATATATCTAACAAGGTTAGCACATTAAAGACATTTGAATCTATAACATAAAAATTCCATAACACTATCATAACACTTGGCTTAAAGCTCTTCTAAATCCGTCAAAAATAACATTATCCGAAATGCTATGAAAACTGTTGGAGACCCAATGTGTCACTGTTGCGTACGACGGTCTATTTCGGTTCCCATTTCTAGTGAAAGTTGCTTGGCTCAAATCGGTCATCCAAGATTCCCATCAGTCCTTAATCTATCCTTAAATGGTTTGTTCACAGCAACGTTCAATGGTTGAATATACTTAGTCAATCCACCCGGTATAACTGCTAATGTGCACAGTTGATTAAGCTCATCTAGAACTGTCGGTTCTAGATGATAACGAGCCGAATCCAATAGAAAATCCTTTTTTAAGGATTTTTAGAAAAAATTGATCTCCAAATTTTATCGCTCCAATCCTTCATTTTCTCTCTTTTCTTATTTGCTCTTACGACCACAGATGAAGGGAACTTCTCCATGGGTACCTTTTTCACTTAAATATGACATAACGGAAGCACGGATTCTTCCTAATTCACCTTATCTCCCTAGCCCCAACTTTCTTCCAATAGCTTCCCTTAGGCAAAGTAGAATGGTGTCAGATATGCATGCTTCATATTCGTCATCTTTCCTTGTTTATCTACTATCAAGAGAGTTTCATTTTCATTAACATTTCATTAGTTTAATATTTATCTTTAAATGTAGCCATATATTCATTTTTAATTCTTATATTCCTTGTATAATGATAATCATAAGAGCAACAACAACGAACAAGCATCCCCCCCCCCCTTCTCCCATCGGAGGAGGAAAAATTCTTCACTACTTTTGTGCATAACAACTTCTGTTATATTTTCTTTTTTGATCGAAATGATGAAAACATAACCGTTTGCGTCGAGGAATCCAATGAAACGGTAAAATAGGGTAGGTAAAAAATGGGTTTGAAATCCAAAAATATCCCAATTATCCAGAATAATGGAATGAAGCTATTGAATTTTATGTGAAACTATGCGTTTTCATAAATAATGATTTAAAAACTACTGAAGCATCGGGGCAACAGCGCAGTGGCAAATCGACAGGACAAATTATTTTCTTATTTAATTAAGTTATTTCTTATGTCGTACATTTTATGGTTTATGCACGTCAATGAAGCTGTCAAAAATAAACTTTGGCGGCTCATATCTCGGCTCAGAGAAAAATTGCGCCGTTTTTGAAAACGGATTTGGAATCAGCGCATCCGAATCTATCAATGGTGCAACTCTCATCAAAATCTCAAGCGGACGCTAAAGTGACTTCCCTTGTAAAATAATATAACTTTCTATATAATTTTATAGTATTTTTAAATATGTTTTTATTATAGTAAATTTTTTGTTATTAATAGGCTTTTATGCAAATAAACGTAATATTAAAGTTTCATTTCGATGTTTCATCTCTACAACCAGTTATTGACAAAATACCTTAAAGATCGGTACTGCACATTGAATGGGATAATAATTGTACTGTAGTGTGATGGCCACTAATAATTTTTAGCTTATAATAAAGGCATATATACAATTTATTAAACAAAAATAACAATAATTAATATAATTAAACATAATAAACAACATCATCTTCAATAAATACACTTGATACTTCGAATTGTTTCTTCATTATTGGTTTCTCTGAAATAAAAAATCAATAAATGTGAGGTTCATGCCTATTAGATTTTTACTTTTTTTAAATGAGCTCAAAAATCTGTACGTAAAAATTTTGCACATAAATTATCTTGAAACTAAACTGAGAAATGCTTAGGAAAAAGGTTTCTATTAGGATATATTTTTGAAAAAAATGTACAAAGAAAAGTATTTATTGTGACAATTAGCTCTTTGTGGCAAAAAGTCCAACCTGATTCACTATGTCGTCTTCGTTTCCTATACCTTCTCTTCAGTGGCTTCAGCGTTATTAGGTAAACGCATATGAAGTAAATCTGAAAACGTGATATTTAGATAGCTTCAAATTGAATTATATTGAAAACGCATTTGCGAATCTCGCTAATCTAGTTAACACAAATAGCGTGATTTTTTATAACGTGGGTGGTCCGGTGAAGTTGGAAATGTTCAGCAATTTAAACAAAAATTTCCGCGGATGTTTCCCAATTTTTTCACGTTAATACAGACGAGATCGTTTAAAACATTACACGGGAATTCAAAAGTTTGACGATAAGGATTTCTTCATCAAGAATAGGTAATATTTTCTAGTCAGCACGCACACCAATTGAAGTGATAAATATGGTAGCTCACTTAAGATGCTAGAAGCCTAAATTTTAGAGCCTTTTTATAATTTTTTAGACATTTTAGACGAATTGAATCATTTTCCGTCAACATAAATCAGAAATATTCACGTGAATCTTTATTACCCACGTTTAAATATTTCAAAATCACTATTTTCAATTGGTGTGCAGCCCGCCAAATGAAAAACTTAAACTGAGCGTTCAGCAATTGAAAAACGAAATTATTTTCTTGGAAAAGAAATAAGGAAACGCTACGAAATTAACTTATCGAATATTCGAATTAAGCCCGCCCAATAAAATTAAAATTTAAAAAAGAAATACCGAAATTGGAATGTTGAATATGTGTAGCACGTCAAGTACCAATTTGAATATGTCTATTGATAATAAGGGAATCGAATAGTTCACTCGTTTAATGACCACCTAAATCGAGTTTGTCTTGGATTTGGATTAAAATTTGGTTATTTGCCTGAATTATATCCGAATTGATAACAAATAAAGCGAGAATTGCATTACACATCATCCAGAATATCCAGCTAAGGGAGATTGTCGAAAAATTGGCCTGTAAAATCAAACAAGAATTACAGAAATAAAATCAGAGAAAAAAGTTGTAAATGATTATATAATGAATCAGGTTTTCTTGGAATTTTCTTGGAATAGAAATTATAAAGTTTGTTAGTATATTTTAAAGTTCAATATGTTTTAATATCTACAAACCAAACAAAACTTTAATAAGAATTACAAAAAATGATTTTAAAAACCTTAAAAAAATGGCAAAAACCGCCGCAAAGTGTGGCGCACTTTTTAAATATTATTTTAATATTTAATTTTCATGATTATATCCTTGTTTATGCTGGTTCTATACAGTTTTTGCTTAAATAAATTGAAGAATATGTTATAGATGTTGTTTCAATCGTGGAATAATTGTGGAAAATAATAAAATCATAAAAATTAAATGAAAAAAATAATATTTAAGAAAGTGCGCCCATTTTGAAGTGGTAATCGTATTTGGCGACGACTATAGCTTTTTCAAAGCCCAGTTTTTGTTACATAACATATGTCAAAACCAACCAAATCTTTAATAAAAAATTTCTAGACAAATTCGTTAAAAAATGTTAAAAATTACTAAATAATAAAATTTTTAGATTTTTCCTATTCATATTTAAAGTTTATCAGCTTATTTTAAAGCTGGAATTCAGCTTTACGACAAAAACGAATATAAAAATTCTAAAATAATCGTTAAAGAATCTTTAAAACTGACCAAAATTATTAGTTTTTCATTTGCCTTTTCCAGATTTTTTCTCAACGATATTCAATGTTTATAGACTTATTTTAAAGCCCACATTTTGTTTTATAACATATCAACAAACCAAACAAAACTGTAATAGGAATTCTGGAAAAGTTTGTAAAAAAAGTTCTGTAAAAACTGACAAAACAAAAATTTATTATTTTTTGATTCACTTTTTCCACTTTTTTCTCAATAATTCGCAATGTTTTGTAACCTCATTTCAAAGCTTAAGTTTTGTTTTATAACATATCAACAAACCATACAAAACTATAGAGAGAATTCCAAAAAAAATCGGTAAAAATTATATAAAAACTGAAAAATATTAATTTTATTTTTCGAATAGTTTTTTCCAGGTTTTTTCTCAACGATTTTCAATGTTTGTAGGCTTATTTTAAAGCCCACATTTTGTTTTATAACATATCATCTAACTAAACAAAACTATGCAAAACTTTAAGGAGAATCCCAAAAAAAATCGGAAAAATTATAGAAAAACTGAAAAAAATGTTAACTTTTATTTTTCGAGCAATTTTTTCCAGGTTTTTTCTCAACGATATTCAATGTTTATAAGCTTATTTTAAAGTCCACATTTTGTTTTATAATATATCTACAAACCAAACCAAGCTATCATAAGAATTCCAGAAAAAAATTCTAAAACAACTGAAACAAATTTAACTTATTATTTTTTTGATTCACCTTTTCTACATTTTTCTCATTAATTTGTAATCTTGTAAGCTTAAACTTCGTTTAATAACACATGTAACAGTTTAACAAAACTGTAATAAAAATTCCAATAAAAGTTGAAGTAAATCTTGATAAACTGACCAAAATTTAAATATTTTATTATTAGAACAATCTTTTCCAGTATTTTTATCCATAATTTTTAATGTTTGTAAGCTTATTTTAAATACCAAAATTTGTTTTATAACATATCTAGAACCCACAAAAAAACTTTAATAAGAATTCCGAAAAAAATCGAAAAAAATCCTATAAAAACTGACAAAACTTTTTATTTTTTGAACAATTTTTTCTAGGCTTTTTCTCGACTATTCTTAATGTTTATAGGCTTATTTTAAAGCTTAATTTTTGTTTTATAACATATTTACAAACCAAATGAAACTCTAATAAGAATTCCAAAAAAAGGTCTTAAAAAATCTTTAAAAAATTAAAAAATTAAACTTATTATTTTTGGAACATCTTTTCCAGATTTTTTCTCAACGATATTCAATGTTTATAGACTTATTTTAAAGCCTACATTTTGTTTTATAACATATCAACAAACCAAACAAAATAGGAATTCCACAAAAAAATTACGAAACATTTATGCAAATTGCAACTTTTATAGACTTTTTTGCTATCAATAATAAATCTTATTAGGCGGATGTTTCTTTAAGTACAATAAAAAACTTGCTTTTAAGTTTTGGTTGGTTTATATTTTTAGAGCATAAAAATCATGCCAATTGAAATATCTCGCTAGAAGTTATTGAAGTGTTGAGAAACTCAGAAACCATAATATCTTAAGTTTTAATTATTTCGGTGGATCATCATTGAACTTTAGTATACAAAATATCTTACCACTGATTGTGATGCATTGTGCAAGATAATTGATATCAGGACACCAGCTCCGACAAATGCACATTCGCCCACTGAAATATATAATATCATAATCAAATAAATTATATGATTAAGCTATCGTTTGATTATATTAGCTACACGCCAATAGTAAATGATTGTTTTTGAATATTGAAAAGTGTCTAATGAAGATTTACGTAAATATTTGTGATTTATGTTAACGGCAAATGATTCTATCTGCTTAAAATTCTCTCTAAATTATAAAAGAGATCTGAAATTTAAGCTTCTAACATGTTTACTGAGCCACCATATTTATCACTTCAATTTCAAACGCATGCCAAATTAAATGGCAACAAGGAGAGATCAGAATAGCGTCTTTAAAAGCGTTATTTTGCGGTTTGGATATATTTAAGAACAAACTTGATAAAATGGTGTAAAAAATATTTCGTAATTGCCACATAAGAATTATAAAGTTAAATATAAAGTTATTAATTTCCATTTGGTATTCTGACGAGTGTTTTGGTTCAATACGAACTTTGCTTCAACTTTCAAGTCAATTTATTAACTATCAGAAACAAAAGCTCATAAAATTAATTTAAAGAAAATTTTGAAGAGAAGTCTGTAATATATATTGTCGTAGAAATTAATTGTTTAATTTTAGGTGGATAATAATACATTGTCATACCAATAATTATATTCTTATTTTTTCTGCGTTTTAAAATTTTACATGTATTTTACACTAATACTATCATCACCATATTGTCAGCTTCTTTTTAATCTTTCTAAAAATATTGAATTCTTCATAAAATATTAGATTTGAGCGCGTTTTCTGAGCTAGTTTTATGAGCCTTCAAGTTAGCGTGAATTGTGTTTAAAATATTCAACAGTGTCATTTTCATTTGGCGTCTACATGAAGCCAAATGAACTCAAAATATCTTCTCATCTTCTCTTGGTCGGGAATTGTTAGGCCCTGGGTGTGCTGTCGAGGTGAAGACAGTCGATGAATAATAGATTCGACTGCACACCGTCCCTCGATGGAACTTTACAAGCAGAACTTGTATACCTAGAAGATCTTAATACGTCCTAAATTTGTTAAAAAAGCAAATTTTATGATCTTGCACGCCAAGTGAAATGAGAAAAAGTGGAATTCGTGAAAAAACTGTGCTTTTGGGATCTTTTGATTTTGAGTTTTTCTAACAAAATCAAAACAATCGTTCGAATTATTCGGCAACCAAAAGCTTAACCAGTAACTCGGAGTTTTAAGCTGGCATTGACAGAATGCAGTGCGGCACCCCGCAGGATATAGCCAGCGTCTTCAACGATGAGAGACGCAGACACCCAGATGGCCAATTGATCTGAGAAAACGAGGAGCTCAGTTAAGCTACTGAACACTATCATTTCAGAAAAATATTATACTTGAAAGATAATTTTGAGTAGGTCTAGTAGGTTGACGTGAAAATCAGTTCAGATTATTTGCGTGGAAATTGTATATAGACAATTAAACTTGGTAATATTGTTATTTTTAATTGGAAAAGATATCTTGGAAGACTAAAACCCGCCAGTACAAGCTGAATTATTATTTCACCAAAAAATTTGTCAGTTTGTTAGTCTACCTCCCAGTAAACCTTCTTTTCAAGATTTCTGAGCCAACAAAAATTAACCTCTATCTCAATATTCTGGACAGCTGCATGGTAAACAAAACACACTTTCAATTATTAATAGAAAATAATAAAAATATATATGTTTTTTTATATCTCACAGGTGTATTTGAGAGTTATAAAAATAAGATTAAATATTGATTGCAAATAAATTATTCAGAATGCTTGCGAGAGTTGTTTTTGGTGAAATTATAAGATTTAAACTATTGCTAGCACATGCTCAAATGAAAACTAAATTCTTCGCGTTGTGATTTTTGTTTTACCGCCAAATGTAAATGGTTAATTTGAAATATACAAACACATTTTATTAAATTACACGTTTAATGTTAAAACTAATTTATACACTAGCTGGCAAAAGTTTTGTCACAAATGTTTTTTCGGGTTCAACTTTTTTGTGACTTGACCAAATTGGCTGATTTTTTGATATTTTCTGTGAATCAGTGTTTAAAATGTTATAGTAGCAAAATTGGGTTTAAATTACCATGGCAATTTCGGTACCACACATTCCGTTTTCTTCTCGCAGAGCTTCTTGTGATTCAAGAAGGGGCCGGTTGACTTGACGGGACGTTTCTTGATCTTCGTCGTTTGCAAGCCAGCTTGCCTGGTTCGTCACTTTCCCGATAATGCTGGTAAATATCGGACCGCATTGTACACGTTTAAAAACGGCAAAAAAAAACGAAATTTTCGCGGGAAAACTGCGTTGGAAGAAGTCTTTAGGACACTTTAACGTCATTCCGTGCGGGACCGAACCGTAATTCGTTTTTCGTTTTCGTTTAAACGAAAACGAAAACGAAAACGAAATCTCTCGTAATAACTAATAAGTTTCTATTCTTGTTTAATAAACTTGTCGTAAAATATCTAACACGTAAACACAACGTGGGACACGTAAACAATCTTGCATTTCAAGAAAGTATAAATATAGGAAAATCGCTTGTTTCCGAATCCTATGACCTACTAGTAGGACCACGCCAAATGAATTTGTAAAAACAGGACCTCAGAAGGGTCGCTCAAATCTAACTTTTCGTAAAAACATAAAGCGCCAGAGATATTTTAAAAGAAGATTACAAAATTGAGCTAAAAGTTAGTTTTTAAACTTCACGTGGAAATTAATTAAAAGCTATTTAATATTGCATTTTCATTTGACGTGCCTTGAGTAGTTTGAGTTTGAGTAGGCCTACTTGATCCTTCCATCTATTTTTAGTTACATTCCAGTTTCATTTTTAGCTCGAAAAATTTGTAATCTTGCTCCCCCCATGACTCCAATTGCTTTGTTTTCTTTCCCCACTATTTTATTAAATTAAACACCACCAAAAACAACCAAAAGACATCTGAAAATGGCGTTCAAAAAAATTAATTAGTTTAAAGTTTACTCGTTTGGGGCGAATGCTATATGACATTTCTAATATCATTTAGGCTGAAAATAAGGTGATTTTTATATTTTTAATGAAGTTTTAATAAATTTGCACCCCACAAATCTACGCGGCATTTTTTATTCTCGCGTAAACTAAATGAAGCAATAAATTGGATAGTCATTAATCATAAGAATGTGGATATGGTTCAAGAATGAATATTTCATAAAGATTTATTTGGTGTTCATTTAGTTTAAAAAACAATCAAGAAGACTAGAATTCCCCATTAATCTAGAAGCACTGTTGTTTTTGCTTAGAGAGGATACAGCATAGTAGGCTAGGATTAAGACAGATTCCTCAATAAGGCAGCATTTAATTAATACGTGTAAAGCTGTTAGGATCTTGTAAGTATTGGAAAATAGTTGACTTTTATTAAATATAGGAAAAATCGAAAATTTCTCCGGTTCGCAAAAAGTCACGCATTATTAGACCATCCAATTTAAAATTCTTTCTTAAACTTCAATGGATTAATTAATTAGGATACACTAGCTGACAAAAGTTTTGTCACAAATGTTTTTTCGGGTTTAACTTTTTTGTGACTTGACCAAATTGGCTAATTTTTTGATATGATAGATTCATATGGTTGTAGATTATTTTACAAATTCCCGCTTGTGATTACGATGATCTGTTTTACAGTGACAAGCGTTTATCGTAAAACGCGTAGCTCAAAGATATTACGCACTTTTCTTGCACTGCATTTTTTAATAATTTTTAAAGTTCAATTATATTTTTTTCATAATTTAATGAAAATAGCAGTAATTGGCAACATTTTAGAGATGACTCCACGTAAAGAAACTCCAATTGCCACCCAGCAAGCTGTTATCAATATGAGGGAAAACGGAATGCGTGGTACCGAAATTGCCATGGCAATTTAAACCAAATTTTGCTACTATAACATTTTAAACACTGATTCACATAGCTATCTATGCATAGAATATCAAAAAATCAGCCAATTTGGTCAAGTCACAATAAAGTTAAACCCGAAAAAACATTTGTGACAAAACTTTTATCAGCTAGTGTATAAGTGGATGCGTAGCATTCATACCTTGTAGAGAATTAGATTCGTGAAAATTCTTTGCTGAGGCTGTATGCAAGAACGCATTTAACAATTACAATATTTGTTAAATCAAATGTTAAAACTAAATGTTGTTGTTAAAACAGAAACCACGTTGATTGAAAACAATGTTAAAATCTTCGATTCAGAAATGACCAAGGTACGAATATTTTCGCTGAATGATTTTTTATTTCAATGAAGTTGTATTAATGAGCAAATAACTGGTTTCCGATTTAATCAAGTTCTTGAAGAAAATAAGATCTTATAGAAAATTGTATCGATGAATAATTTTTGTGTTGGGATATGTTATAGAGCAAATTATGACGAATCGAATGATGTATACCTTCTATCTGTTGTAATAAAACTTTTCAAGATATTCCTGTTTTTATAAGACGCATATAATTCTCCTCTATGCGCCATATATACGTTAAAATATTCTTAAAATGACATATCTGACCGGGACTATATTTCTGGTATAGATCCTATTAAAAACAAAAAAGGAAATCACTATAAAGTATTTTTTATTAAAATAGGACTATCTAGAAAAGTTTTATTACTACAGACAAAATCTATGCACCATTCGATTCGTCACTATTTGCTTTATAACATGTCCAAATACAAAAAGTTTCATCGATACAGTTTTCTTTAAGAGCTGCTTTTCTTCAAGAACTCAATTACATCGAAAAACGGTGAAAACCCAGATAGTTTAAAATTTCAAAAGCATAATGCATTAAATAATTTTGTATCCAGCATGAATCCGTTAAAAAATCATTGTTAACACTGCCAAATGAAGCCTTGAAATTTGCTCATTCATCATTTGATCAATTTCCTGGAATAAGAAATCATTTAATGAAAAAATTTGTACTTTTAATCAACGTGGAAACGTGTACGAAATAAGTTTTAATTAACACTTCATGTTGTTAAATCGATTTAAAGTATCGTAAAGTTTATTGCGTACGCACGTCAGATGACAATTGAAATTTTACCGTATTTAAAGTTTTGTTTAAAGTTTTATACCGTATTTAAAAATTAAAGTTGTCGCAAAAGTTCCAACGTATAAATTTGAAAATAATATTGTCTTCAATTTTTAATGCTTATGCTAAACTAACTGAAAGCCTTACAACTTGTCTGAAATAGAAAAGAAAAGAACTGATTTTTCGAGATCAATTGGCGTGCATACTGCCTCTGATTCGATTCTTTTTGGAGCTTTTTTGACAGAATTTTTTAAAATTGACAATTGACAGAAAAATTTACTTGGAGCTTTTTTGATAAAATTTTGAATTGACGCTTTGACAGAATTTTGAAAATAAAAATAGAAGGGTATTTTTGCAATTGGTGCGAAGTCTTTTGCCATGCGGTGCGGTTTCGTGGCAGTGGAGTGTATATATACCAGAAATACAGTCTCGATCAGATATGTAATTTAATGCCGATGCGCAAATAGGGGCACAATATGTGCCTTTTACAAAATGAAACACGCCAAAGTAACACGTGGAAACACTACCTCGAAAAACCTACTTAAATTCTTACATTTTGTATAAATTTAAAGCGTCAGGGGCATTCAAAAAGGGCCTGTAAAATTGACGTAAAAATTAGCTTGTAGGTTGCACGTTAAAAATTAAAAATTACTTTGAAAAACTGCGTAATTATGATATTCATTAAGCGTGCAGTAAAAATAGAGAAATACACGAATCAAACCGGCATCGAATGCAGCTGCAGTTTAGGTGCTATAATTTTGTACTACAATTAGCTTGTTTCGAAAATTGCCTTATTGATTGATTATCAATAATCTAGAAAAAGGAATTATCCATTGGCCGATTGCAAGAAAATCTATAGGGAAATGGTAATGGGGAAAGGTTTTATTAGGGTTCATTCCCTATTAAATTTACCGCACAGTTTTCTTGCATTCGAGTTGTGCTTTCCCCGATAGATTTTTAATGGGGAATGATTTCCCCATCGTTCTTGCAATCGGCCTCTTATCATGATTTTCAAGAAACTAAAAATAATGCTCATTAGGCTCATAAAATAATAAGGAAATTTTCTAAAGTACAGCTGGAATAGCATAAATAATAATCATTTTGGTGAAAGAAATAATTAACATAACTAAAATAAGATTCATTAATATTAAAAAAATGATTAGAAGAATTCAAATATTCGAAATATGAGAGCACACTAGAAGTTCTCTATTATTTCCACCATAAAGATATAAAGACTGGGCAAAGCGTACAGTAAGCAGGCTCACTTTTCTTTCTTCTATATATCTTAACAAGATATATAGAAGAAATTTTTTATTAGAATTTGATAATTAAAATTTCTAAAAAGGGATATATATACTACTTTCACGCCAATTGAATTGATAAACACAGAAGCTCAGAAAATGGTATCAAATTTAAAATTTCTATTAATAAACTCGATTTTAAGAAAGTTTAAGGCAAATCTGAATCGTTTACGTGAAAAAGATGTTACAATTTACACGTTTAAATTTAAAATATGCTATTTAATATAGTAAAATCATTATTTTCATTTGGTGTGCTACTTGGGTTTGGGATGAGAAACGCCAATGAAAAATTAAAATAATCGAAAGGTCTCGTCGAGGTGATAACGGAATCGATATCATTTTATCATAAAAGTCCAATTTTATGTCATTTCACGCTAATTGAGGATGCTATTAAATCGAGGAAAATTGGAAATTGCTCCCGTCGGAAAATAAAATCCATTTCCGTAAAAGAAATCACGGATTATTACACCATAGGCATTAAATACTTCTTCAAACTTCAACGGATTAATTAATTAAAGCAAAGGAGGATGCGTAGCATACCTGGTAGAGGATATGATTCACTATAAATATATGTTGGTTCGATTCTTTTCAGATCTTTGATTTTTTTAAAGTTATTTTATAAAAATGAACAAATCGAAATTTAAAATGAAATGGTGTAATAATCCGTGATTTTTGCAGATATGCATTTTATTTTCCGACGGGAGTTTTGCATTTTATTTTCCGACGGGAATTTCCGCTTTTCCTAAATTTAATAACATCCCTAATTGATATTTTAATTTTAATTAGTCTACTGCACGCCACCCGAAAATGACATGTTCAATAACTTATTACTGATTTCCTCGTGAACTTTTTGTTTTATTTTGAGGTACGATAGTTATTTGAATAATGTCAATCCATATTATATCAAATTGTATAGCTAACAGACGATCTAAATCCTTAAATGATCACACTCATTTGGTAGTACAGGTGACGTGACTACTGTAATTATTGTAACTTGTAAAAAACAAGAAAAACTTCATTCTCTGACGTGAAATGCAAGCTTAATTGAGGGTTTCTAAGAAAATTATCTTGTTCAATTTTAAGATTTTTAGTTATTTTAATTGTAAGACAAGTTTATTAAACTAAAAAATATATATATATCGACGTGAAAATCCACATAATACTTTTGTTACAAAAACCAAGTTATGTCAAATATTCACGTGATAAATTGAAAATAAAAATGTTCACGTAATTAGGAACATTTTTTCCAGTTACGTGAACTTTTCTTTTCAATTACATGAACTTTTTTTTAAGTACGTGAACCTTTTTTTTTAAATTACGTGAACATTTTTTTTAGTTAGGTGAACAGTTTTTTCTCAGTTACGTGAAATTTTCTTTTCAATTACATGAACATTTTTTTAAATTGCGTGAACATTTTTGTTGTCATTTGCGTGAACATTTTTTTCAGTTACGTGAACATTTTATGTCATTTACGTGAACATTTTTGTTGTCATTTGCGTGAACATTTTTTCTCAGTTACGTGAAATTTTTTTTCGATTACGTGAACATTGTTTTTCTATTACGTGAACTTTTTTTTTAGTTACGTGAACATTTTTTTCAGTTACGTGAACAGTTTTTTCTCAGTTACGTGAAATTTTTTTTCGATTACGTGAACATTGTTTTTCTATTACGTGAACTTTTTTTTAGTTACGTGAACATTTTTTTCAAGTTACGTGAATTTTTTTTTCAATTACGTGAACATTGTTTTTCTATTACGTGAACATTTTTTTCAAATTACGTGAATTTTTTTTTCAATTACGTGAACATTTTTCAGTTACGTGTACATTTTTTCACTTACGTGAACATTTTTTTTCAAATACGTGAACATTGTTTTTCTATTACGTGAACCCAAAAACTTATTTGACATTAATTATTACGTGGAAATTCAAAAATCTTGCTTAAAAAAGGGCGTTCACCCAAATATTTAAATCGACAAACCTTAACTGCCACAATTTTTGGAATGTTTGAATTATGAAAGTATAAATTATTGCCACAGTACTCCACGTGAACTAGATTTTTGTCTCAAAAATAAAAAAATGTGTTCGATTTAATGCGATCGTGTATTAACTGCTGAGGGGCGTGGCTTTTTCCTAAGTAACGTAGTGCGAAACAGGAAAAGTTACAGGTTTTAGGAATATCCCCCTCCCCGCCGCATCCATTCAGTTAAAGCACTAACCAATGGAAATATAATTAATAATATATTTTTAATATAAAATATTCGAACAAAGACAATTAGTGAGCAGGTTTATTTCAAAGATCTTGTTGTTGTAAAATTAGAATTGTCTAGTGTCTTATGGCTACAAAGAACATAATTGTAGGCTTTAAATTAATTTAGCACATTCTGCAAAAATTTTGGCAGATTTCAATGATTTAATTTTGTTACAAAAACATATGCCTTTATAAAAAAAGATACTGCGATGTAATGCGATGAGCATATATCGGTCTCGCATTCTGAGCAATATTCAACCGGGAAAGTTCAACAAAACACATATTTTTTGAGGCAAATCACTCTCGTCGTCGGTTTTACTCAGGTTTCTAGTGAAATTTATTACAAACCGGAACAAAACCGATGTAAAACCGACCATACGGCGGTTAACGGACCGTTTCGTGGGTTTAATGCTGCTTAAAGAAAACTATTTGGATTGATTGTTCTTATAGTTCTTCTTGGTAAAATAAATAAATTTTTTAAATAACTACATGGGAATTTTGCAATGTTTGACATAGCGGACAGAGCATTTTATTCTCCGACGGGAGCAAAATTCGCGATTTCCTAGATTTAATTCAATATCATTTTGAAAATAAACATACCTTGCCATTTAACATCACTATCAATAGTTGATTGAGTTGTCGCCAATTCGAAAACAATCCTTATCATATAAACAAACGAAATAATAAGCGAATACGTGGCAAAAATGGACGGATTTACTCGATTTCGACGTGACGCTGACCGCTTGCGTCGCCTCATCTCTAAAAAAGAAGCAACGAATCAAGGTTAAAATAGAAAACAACGAGCAAAAAAATATTGGTGAAAACAATGACGTCGAGAGCAATGCGTACATGTTAAAAAAAACTTAATTAAGCAGAAGATGGAGCCGAGAGAATTTGCATATAATGTGAATTATTTTTCCGAGAACAATGAGATTGACATTTTTTTTGGCGTTTGACAAAAGTTTAATAATGTTTGCTTATTTTTGTTCTTGTTGTTGTTGTTATTGGATACATATAATTGGGAAAGGGAACGGAAGGAAAAACAACATCAATTTTTAATTTAAATCTGAATAAGCTATGCTATCTAAAAATCGGGGTGGGTGGAGCCATGGAAAAAGAGGTTCGGCTGAAGCGAAACAAAGAGAGTAGGTGTCTGTTGTTGGAAAGAACTGGGGGCGGCTGAAAATTGTCACTTTATAAGGATTAACCAAATGAAGATTTGTAAAATAAAGGAAAGGAGCGTGTCGACGATAGAGAGAGAAATACTTGGACAGTCGTCAGCACGGGAGAGACTACATAAAGATATGAACAAATGATTTATTTGAGCATAACTTTTTTCATATTCATCCGATCAGTCTGAAATTTAGTCACATTGTTTTAACGGTAAATTTGATTATTCTGACAAAAAATTAGACAATCTATTCAAACATTTATGGAAAAATAACAGTTTATTAGAAAAACGCGAAAATCGCAAAAACAAGTCATTATAAAGTACAGAAGGAAACATGCCAAATTCTTAAATGAAATAGGTGAAAAACAAGTTCAATACTTAGTTGCAAATCCTTTTGCATAAATAACCGCCTGACATCTTCTCGGCATCGAATCAAGAAGGTTGTGCACAACCGAGAGTGGAATCGACTTCCATGCAGCTTCCAATTGAGGAGACCTTTGGTTTGTCTTTCCGTTTCCCCCCACATGTGCTCGATCGGATTCAGGTCGGGGGACTGACTTGGCCAATCGAGCACATCCAAACGACGGCGTTGGAACCAATTCCGCACATCGTTGGAACCAATTCCGCACATTATAGTACCAAAATTTGGTTTAAATTACCATGGCAATTTCAAAACTTTTGTCAGCTAGTGTATGTTTTGGGTCGTTGTCTTGTTGAAAGACGTAAGAACGACTCACATTTGCCAGTGCCCATGGTCTCATTGTGTTCTCCAGAATGTCTTCATATTGGAACCGATCCATTATCCCATGAATACGACTCAGCAGTTCAATAGCATTCAGAAGCATCCTTTCCGGTTTTTCTCACTAATGAGTGGTTTCTGAACTGGACGGCGTCCGTGGAGTCTTTCAGCTTTGAGACTCACAAAAATATTTTTATCCCGAGCCATAATAGGTTTCCCCCGCGACAATAAACATCTAATTTAAGCCCATTTGAACACATGTAGCAGATTTGACCTCAAGGGCCTCCCTATATAAACTTTGTCTTTATTATTCTTAATCTCTTAGTCATTCCTATATTCTGCTACTAATGTTAATCAACGACAGTGCGAAACGAAGAAAATCGTGGCTAAAAACCAATTGTTTCGTGAAAAAGCAAGATCTTCTGTTTCCCAAACAATGAAGGATACTCTGAAAGAGTTCAAATGGGAATTCTTAGCGATGGCTGCGCGCCCCGTCGGAATATAATTGCTCAAAGTCTTAAAGATCTCAAAAATGGCTATATAAATGGACGATAATTCCTTTATGATGAAATCCATTATGAGTCTGTGTGCAAATAATTGATAATCCTAGCAAGTTACTATTTGACATTCGTGTTCTGATGGTTCTTCTAGATGGTGCTGCAGCTGTGGGAGAATTTACGACCAGTTAGATGTCCAATGAGTTTGTTTTTGAAAAATTAATTAAGGCCCCTAGTATATGCGTGAGAATTTCCTAATTTATTGATTTGAATTGGGATCTGTTCAGTTTATCGTCTGAATTATTTTTTCTCTCCATTATTTTTTGTATTCTGCTACGGTATTGTCCTTTTCAGAGATGGATGCCTGATGGAAGAGGAATTGAGAAAAATGTTTTTTGTGGCCATCATTTTCTCTTCTTTTTTTGCTCTTCCATTAGGCACCGATCTCTGAAAAGGACAATAAATGAATAAAATATTTAAGCTTTAAACAGAAGTGAACAAAAAATAAGACGGTTTAGATTACAAATCTGACCAAAAAATGTGAATATAAGGCGTTAATAACAATCCAAAAATAAAACAAAATAATAATAAAACAAAAAGTGCAACGCGGAGGAGTAGTGTGCTCAAATTTCTGATTATGTTTACTTCTATTAAAAATCATATAAATACTCATCTGACCTTGAATATTTATAGGATTTAATTAATAAAAACAAACGAATAATTGAGTTCTTACCAGGGTTGCACGGAATTTCGTCTTCCATTTTCCGTTTGAAAAACTGTTTCCATTTAATTCAAATACGCTGTCGACTTGTAGAAGATCAGAATATAAGTAATAGTTTATTCAGTATAATATTAAAATTAGTAGCAGAATATAGGAATGACTAAGCCATTAACAATAACAAACACACAGTTTATATAGTGCCATCCGGGACCTTCTCGGAACTACTGATCATCAAGTGATTTTGTATTTTCCCCCACAATAGCATTTTGCTGTAGAGCTTCTAAATTCCAAGGTCGTCAGTCCTGTGGCAATGATTGTAAACAGTCTTGTTGTTGTTGTTTCAGCTTCAGGCATACTTCTGGTGCCGACTCGACCGGCGTCGCACCGTCGAGATACGCAACCATTTCTTTTACCTTTTAGGAGGTAGAAGAATATTCCATTTTTTTAAAACCGAGGCTTAGGTTATATGCATATATAATCAACCATTGGCAAAAGGAAGATGTCCTTGGTATTTAGAAGCTCTACGACAAAGTGCTGTTTTCGGAGAAACACACCCACATGATTATCAGTTGTTGAGAAGGTCACGGATGGACTATTTAAGCAAAGTTTTGCTCAGTCAAGAAGTATAAGTAGAAGTTAGCGATAGTATACTGCTCAAAGTCTCGTGCCGACCGACATTTAATTCTTTCTATATTACGATACTTGCACACCAATTTGAGTCAGTACAAAAACGTTTGATAGGTCAGAGATAGAGTGGTGACGAACATTTCTGCATTTTTATGAACACGTGTATGTAGGGAGACGATAGGTGTACATTTACGGGACCTTTTTTTTTAATTTTTTAAATGTTCGATTATTTTATTTTAAGCATTTACTTGCGTTTTTCTTTGTTCTTTTTTGCTAATTTATAGAAATTAATAATAAATAATTCTATTGTATAATACTTCATTTAGAATATATACACTAGCTGACAAAAGTTTTGTCACAAATCTTTTTTTCGGGTTTAACTTTTTTATGACTTGACCAAATTTGCTGATTTTTTGATATTTTATGTGAATCAGTGTTTAAAATATTATAGTAGCAAAATTTGGTTTAAATTACCATGGCAATTTCGGTACCACGCATTCCGTTTTCCCTCATATTGATAACAGCTTGCCGGGTGGCAATTGGAGTTTCTTTACGTGGAGTCATCTCTAAAATGTTGCCAATTACTGCTATTTTCAATAAATTATGAAAAAAATATAATTGAACTTTAAAAATTATTAAAAAAATGCAGTGCAAGAAAAGTGCGTAATATCTTTGAGCTACGCGTTTTACGCTAAACGCTTGTCACTGTAAAACGGATCATCGTAATCACAAGCGGGAATTTGTAAAATAATCTACAACCATATGAATCTATCATATCAAAAAATCAGCCAATTTGGTCAAGTCACAAAAAAGTTAAACACGAAAAAACATTTGTGACAAAACTTTTGTCAGCTAGTGTATATATATATATAAACTTCTGAGATACAAAATCATAAATGTACGTCAATCTGAAGCAAAGAAAGAAGTGGGTAGCTCCAGGAGATACCCCAGAGATCTTCACCCAAAAAAGACCATGATATGGGTTTGGTGGAACTGGGAGGGCATGCTGCACTTGGAAATGCTCACAACGGTCAACGAGGAGCTTTATGTAACCCAGCTGAACCGAGTAAATGAGACTATTCGACTGAAAAGACCCAAGCGACAAGGCCAGATCATCTTGCTACACAACCGCTTGTTGCACAACTCGTCAAAACCGCCCTCCAAGAGCTCAAATGGGAGGTTCTTCAGCAGCCACGGTACTCTCGAGTCCTTGCGCCATCCGATTATCACCTTTCGCTCTCTCTGTCAAACTAAATGAGACGCGTTACCTCCGAGACCTCATAAACTGGCTCAACAACTTCTCCAACACCGATTTTTGGCGGTGCGGCATCAACAAATTGATCGAGAGATGGGAGGAAACCGTACACAGTAACGGCGAATACATAATTGATTAATTGATTATTATAATTATTGTTTTTGTTCAAATAAATCTTTGTGAAAAAAACACTTCGAACCTATTCCTCAACCTAATATTACAAACAAATTTAAACTAAAACTGTTTTAGAGATTTTAAGAAAAAGTTGTTGCGGAGTTGACGACAGTTGATGAATAATAGGTTTATTATACAACAGGTACAAGTAAGGAATATGATTGATATTAACTGGTTGGCCACATATTTATAGTAAATATCCGGGTCACGCGTGACGTTCTATTATTTGTTGCATTATGAATTATGCTACAACAAGCTGCCAAAAGTAGAGACAAGTGTCTATTTAGAATTCTATACGACGTTTGGATTTTCTCCTTAAAACCGTATGAAATCATGAACATTAAATTATAACAAATTAATATATAAGAACCACTAAAATAATTTCTTAAAAGTAAACAAAAAGTCCAAAAGACAAGAAAAATAAAACATTGTGCATTGAAAAGAGACGAATGAATAATTAATGAACAAAATAAAAGAAATGGAGAAGCTTTGACATTTGACTCGTATGTTCATTGAGAGCAATAAGATGCAAATCGAATATATCGCTCAATTATACCTAATAACACGACATCTCATGAAACTTTCTTGTTTTTTTCTTGCATTTACCTAAAATATTTTTCCATTTGCATTTAATCTTTTAATCATTGTTGTCGAATGTTTCAAAAAGGGATTATGGAAGATGAATGGGATGTAATATTCATTAATGTCTACAATGTTTTGGTTTTTTTTAGTTCTTCAATAGAAAGTAAAAGAGTGTGCTGCAAGTAAACAATTTTTGAAACAATTAAAATTAGTCATTACCTATTAAATCGATTTTTTGTTTCAATTGAATTGTTCTGAAATAATTACCAACTTTTATAATTTTAAGAGATTAAACATTAAAAAATATTCTTATGACTAATCTGGAAAATATTTTCGGTTTTTTGTTTCAGAATCTGAAAAATTAATTATAAACTAATATCAATCATTAAAAAGACAAATAGGAGTATTAGCAAGTTTAATCGTGAGTCTCTAATTTCCACACAAACAATCCAGACTTATTTTCACGTCAGTTTCCTAAATTTCTCCAAACTTTCTGCGGAAATATAAAATCTTTCTAGAACCATAGTTTGGAGCACTTTAACTGAGCACCTATTTTTCTCATTTCAATTGGCGTGCAAAGAGAGAATCAAATTAGTTTGTTGATTCATTGTGGCAAGACTATAATTACTAATATTTAAAACTTTATTTTTTAAAATAAACTATTGTTTCTGAAATCTACTCAATGCCACGAAACCTCGCCGAATTGCAAAAGACCTCGCACCAATTGCGCGAACACTACCTTTGAATTTAAGGATTCTTTTTTTAACTTTTGAAGGGAACGTGTACGTTTGAGAAAATGCAGAGTATTAACAAAATTATTATATCTACTATAACTTTTGAAACAACATATACACTCGCTGACAAAAGTTTTGTCACAAATGTTTTTTCGGGTTTAACTTTTTTGTGACTTGACCCAATTGGCTGATTTTTTGATATGATAGATTCATATGGTTGTAGATTATTTTACAAATTCCCGCTTGTGATTACGATGATCCGTTTTACAGTGACAAGCGTTTATAGTAAAACGCGTAGCTCAAAGATATTACGCACTTTTCTTGCACTGCATTTTTAAATAATTTTTAAAGTTCAATTATATTTTTTTCATAATTTATTGGAAATAGCAGTAATTGGCAACATTTTAGAGATGATTCCACGTAAAGAAACTCCAATTGCCACCCGGCAAGCTGTTATCAATATGAGGGAAAACGGAATGCGTGGTACCGAAATTGTCATGGTAATTTAAACCAAATTTTGCTGCTATAACATTTTAAACACTGATTCACATAAAATATCAAAAAATCAGCCAATTTGGTCAAGTCACAAAAAAGTTAAACCCGAAAGAACATTTGTGACAAAACTTTTGTCAGCTAGTGTAACAATTAAACTAACGATTCAGTTAAAAATTAATAAATATTATGATTTTTACCGTAACAATCCAACTTCTCTCTTAGAAGTGCAAGCTCATTTGAGGATTTCGATGAAAAGATTCTAGTTCAATTAAAAAGTTTTTGAATATTTTAAGATAAGTTTATTAAGCTTGCGTAGAAACTTCGTTGGAATTAATACGTGAAAATTCAAAAACTGGCGTGCAGTTTAAAAGCTCATAATCCAATCAGATAATAATCTAGAAAAATTCTAACTATGTCTCTGATATCTACAAGTCTTATAATAATATAAAAGATAAAGAAAAAATGGTTTAGCTAGGAGAAATCCAGAAAAGAACAGCTAAGCAGAATATACTCCAATATTTTATTTCTTCCATTTTTTACAGTAACAAATTCAATTACTCATAATTAAGTCAGATATCAAGCTGGCAAGTTTCTAGACGCATTTGTGATATCTAAAAGTCTTATTTTAATATAAAAGAAAAAGAAAAAATAGTCTAGCAAGGAGCAAAAACGTAAAAGAACAACTAATCAGAACACAGTCCAATTATTTCATTTCTTCCATTTTTTTACAGTAACAAGTTTAAACGTTCATAATTCAATCAGATAATAATCTAGCAAAATTCTAACTATGTTTCTGAAATCTACAAGTCTTATTTTGATATAAAATGTTTTGGAAGAATTAGTTTTGTGAAGAGCACCGCGGAAAAGAGCATCTAATCAGAACACAGCCCAATTATTTCATTTCTTCCATTTTTTTACAGTAACAAGTTTAAACGTTCATAATTCAATCAGATAATAATCTAGCAAAATTCTAATTATGTTTTTGAAATCTACAAGTCTTATTTTGATATAAAATGTTTTGGAAGAATTAGTTTTGTGAAGAGCACCGCGGAAAAGAGCATCTAATCAGAACACAGCCCAATTATTTCATTTCTTCCATTTTTTTACAGTAACAAGTTTAAACGTTCATAATTCAATCAGATAATAATCTAGCAAAATTCTAATTATGTTTCTGAAATCTACAAGTCTTATTTTGATATAAAATGTTTTGGAAGAATTAGTTTTGTGAAGAGCACCGCGGAAAAGAGCATCTAATCAGAACACAGCCCAATTATTTCATTTCTTCCATTTTTTTACAGTAACAAGTTTAAACGTTCATAATTCAATCAGATAATAATCTAGCAAAATTCTAACTATGTTTTTGAAATCTACAAGTCTTATTTTGATATAAAATGTTTTGGAAGAATTAGTTTTGTGAAGAGCACCGCGGAAAAGAGCCTCTAATCAGAACACAGCCCAATTATTTCATTTCTTCCATTTTTTTACAGTAACAAGTTTAAACGTTCATAATTCAATCAGATAATAATCTAGCAAAATTCTAATTATGTTTCTGAAATCTACAAGTCTTATTTTGATATAAAATGTTTTGGAAGAATTAGTTTTGTGAAGAGCACCGCGGAAAAGAGCATCTAATCAGAACACAGCCCAATTATTTCATTTCTTCCATTTTTTTACAGTAACAAGTTTAAACGTTCATAATTCAATCAGATAATAATCTAGCAAAATTCTAACTATGTTTTTGAAATCTACAAGTCTTATTTTGATATAAAATGTTTTGGAAGAATTAGTTTTGTGAAGAGCACTGCGGAAAAGAGCCTCTAATCAGAACACAGCCCAATTATTTCATTTCTTCCATTTTTTTACAGTAACAAGTTTAAACGTTCATAATTCAATCAGATAATAATCTAGCAAAATTCTAACTATGTTTCTGAAATCTACAAGTCTTATTATGATATAAATCTTATTGTAAGAAATAGTTTTGTGAAGAGCACCGCAGGAAAAGAGAATCTATTCATAACACACTCCAATTATTTTATTTTATGAATTTGTTAAAGTACAGTAACAAGTTGAAAGGATCATAACTAAAACAGATAATAATCTAGCAAAACTCTAAACGTACTTTTTAAATAAAAAATCCTTGTTTTTCTAGCTAATGCTAACTTGTAAATTCCTTGAAAAATATTATTATAGAAATGAGCAGCTAAATAGAACACACTTCGAACACACATGTTAATGTCTGCATCAATGTTATCGTTTTAATGGGTCATATTTCAGAAAGATATTAGACTTTCAAAATTCTAAACGTTTTTCTAAAATCTGCCTGGTTTATATTTATAGAAAAATTAACCAGTCAAGTACCGCAAAAAAGAACATCATTGAAATGAGACGATAAAACTGGAATTCTCGTCAAGTGAGAGCAAAAGGTAAACAGGATCATAATTCGGAGAGAAATCAAAGAAAAGTTAAATTTTGAACGTTTTTTTCTGAAATTAGCTAGATTATTCTAATTATAAATTCAAACGGTTTCTAAAGAGGAAAAAGATCTCCGTGTATATGAGCAGCTCAACAAAATACACTCGGACAGCACATTTCGCTATTTAAATTACAGTAACAATTTTAAAGGCTCATAATTCAGCCAGATTTTGAAAACCAAAAAAGTTGGTCGCTTTTTTGAAAAATACAAGTCTGTTTTAATAAGAAGTTCAAATGGCTGCTTAAGAAGAAAAAGATATCCGTGTAAATTAGAAGCTCAACAAATTGCACTGGAACACTGCATTTCTCTATTTAAATTACAGTAACAAATTTAAAGGCTCATAATTCAGCCAGATTTTGAGAACCAGAAAAGTTGGCCGCTTTTCTGAAATGTACAAGTCTGTTTTAATTAGAATTTCAAACAGTTGCTAAAGGGGAAAAAGAGCAGCGTGTAAATGAGCAGCTCAACAAAATGCACTTGAATCCTAAATTTCGCTATTTAAATTAATTACAGTAACAAGTTTAAAGGCTCATAATTCAGCCAGATTTTGAGAATACAAAAAGTTGGCCACTTTTCTGAAATTTGCAGGTCTAGTTTAATTAGAAACTCAAGCAATTGCTTAAGAGGAAAAAGAGCTCCGTATAAATGAGCAGCTCAACAAAATGCACTTGAACCTTTCGCTATTTACATTACAGTAACATGTTTAAAGACTCATAATTCAGCCAGATTTTGAGAAACAAAAAAGTTGGTAGCTTTTTTGAAAAATACAAGTCTAGTTTAATTAGAAACTCAAACAGTTGCTGAAAAGGAAAAAGAGTACCGTGTATATGAGCAACTCAACAAAATGCACTCGAATACTATATTTCGCTATTTAAATTAATTACAGTAACAAGTTTAAAGGCTCATAATTCAGCCAGATTTTGAGAAACAAAAAATTGGCCACTTTTCTGAAATTTGCAGATCTAGTTTAATTAGAAACTCAAGCAATTGCTTAAGAGGAAAAAGAGCTCCGTGTAAATGAGCATCTCAACAAAATGCACGTGAACACTGCATTTCGCTATTTAAATTAATTAAAGTAACATGTTTAAAGACTCATAATTCAGCCAGATTTTGAGAAACAAAAAAGTTGGCCACTTTTTTGAAATTTGCAGGTCTAGTTTAATTAGAAACTCAAGCAATGGCTTAAGAGGAAAAAGAGCACCGTGTATATGAGCAGCTCAACAAAATGCACTTGAACACTAAGTTTCGCCTATTTAAATTACAGTAACAAGTTTAAAGGCTCATAATTCAGCAAGATTTTGAGAAACAAAAATGTTGGTCGCTTTTTTTGAAAAATACAAGTCTGTTTTAATAAGAAATTCAAACAGTTTCTAAAGGGGAAACAGAGCACCGTGTATATGAGCAGCTCAACAAAATGCACTTGTATCCTAAATTTCGTTATTTAGATTACAGTCACAAGTTTAAAAGCTCATAATTCAGCCAGATTTTGAGAAACAAAAAAATTGGCCACTTTTCTGAAATTTTCAGATCTAGTTTAATTAGAAACTCAAGCAATTGCTTAAGAGGAAAAAGAGCTCCGTGTAAATGAGCAGCTCAACAAAATGCACTCGAATACTATATTTCGCTGTTTAGATTGCAGTAAAAAACTTAAGAAAGAAAAAAATGAAATACTTAAAAATGAAATAATCTCGTCAAATTGTAACATAATAACTTTTTCCAGAAGAACAATAAGAATTCGATTCAATTCTTTGTTCCATCAAAAATGCACGAATAAATCAGGACCATCCCAAATTATATATTCAAGCACAAGTTTGGCGCAGAAATAACAAACACAAAAAAGAGAGAAGGAAATCGAATCTCGTGTGTTCGTTTGGAATAAATTATTGCCTCCGAGTGGCTCATGCTCGAGATTGCTTCAATTTCCGATTCAATCATCATGCAGCTCCACTTTGACTATTATTATTGTTATTTTTTTTATTATTATTATAACTTGTCATTGTTCTTTTCATTCCCATAATGATTTTCCGTTTATTTTTCAACAAGTTCATTTCTTGTCTGCTATTTTTAAAATAATTTATTGAGCGAATAAACAAAACAAAAAAATTATTACAGATTGTTGAGACCAGTATGAAAGTGATTGAAAGATTCCTTACAATGGCAATTAATTACAGGCAATTTTGATAACAATTCTTCTATACATAACGGCTCCTATCGAATGTCCTCATGAACTCGGCGAGTTCTGGATTGTTGCGTTGCGGAGCAATGAAGCCCGAATGCATCGATTCGTCCGAAATGGAAATGTCCTGAAAATTGAGAAAACTTTTTTTAATAGTAAAAAGTGATTGGTTAAATTGAAATAAAAAAACAGAGTTATCAACTAAATCCCAAAGGTTAGCATCGTTTTTTGAGCATATTTTTTCATATTCATCCGATCAATCTGAAATTTTCACGGTAAATGTATAACACTGTTACACGCCATTCCCACACGGGGACTAGAAAAGAGAAACAGAGTCCATGGTCGTAAAATTCCTCATCCATTATTTTTATTTATTATTTTTATTATTTTGAGGACCTTATTTAATCACTTTAGACGGTAAGTATAGTAATTATTAAATATTTTATAAACAATACAAAGTAAAATCATATATTTAAAGGTAAAATCATCAACGGAAACAACATGCACAACGATATAAACACGATTTATCGATCGATAAGGGACACTGTTTTCGCGAAAACCGCTCGGTGAATTTTTTTATTATTTACTTTAAAAGATTATAGGCATACAACCGAATATACTGATATGCGTATAAAATTGTAACAATCCTTCTCAGCTAAGATATGAGCGAAACCATATCAGCCATACGATCGATGTCTTAATATGGTTACGTGATTATTTCACGAATAGTGGAGTAATTTGATTAAATTCAAATTGCAATAGATTCTACTCATTATGACGAATCTATTGATGTGTGGATGAGTCCATAACATTTTTTGTGAGCCGAGATATTAACAAAACTATATTGCTCTTCATCCATGATGTTGGGCGATTACATATTTTTTTGATTTTCACCAAATCGGCTCGGTGAATGTTTTAAACGTTAACATTAATAGATGATGCAATTAATTACGAATCTATTGATGTTCGTGTGATGTTATAACAATCTATATGAGCTGAGCTATGAGCAAAAGCATTTACAGATTTATCAATTTTTGATGTTAATTCATATGATTTATAAATTAACACGTAAATTAATGAGTGAATGGTTTCGTAATTGTCATAAATAGATTCTAGACTTGCTAGCGGATCTATTGATGCCCGTTTTATGTTTGAAAAAGTTTTATGAGCGGAGATATGAGCAAATCTATGTATTCGGCAACACAAATATGGATGATATAATGATTTTTCATGATTTACATATGTTTTCGTCAGTATTATCAGTATATTCGTGTTCTATGCAAATAATATTTATTCATTATGGTATTTCAGGCAATACAAGTGGTAAATTCCGGACAGTGGGAATGATATTGCCGTTCAATGTTGACGACGCCATCATTTGAGACGGCTGATCAGCCAATCCATCGATTGTTTCGGTTCAGTTAAAAGGTAAATTATTATTTTCTATCTTTTATGATTAATATTAATTCCAGGGGTTAATATCTACCATTAGTGTGCTCGTCAGTTGATGGGGATGACGAATCGTACTAAATGATGAAGATGGGTCGGAGATGATTTTCGGTGAAAATGCATTTCGCATTTGAATTGAAGCTTCAAATCACTTGATTGTGAACAAAATTACATGGATATAGTGTCCAGCATGTCGGGATGGCAAAAATTAATAATAATATTATTGTTTTTCTTATGTTGTAATCTGTTTTTATGCATTTTATTAATGTGGGTTTTAACTGTGAAAAGTGTATTCGTTAACTAACTACGATGATAAGTAAGCATTCATGATGCTAATGTTAAATATTTAGATGATAATTCAAGTAAAAATGTTAACAAAACAATCATATAAGTTTAAATAATTCTGGAAAACTTATTTTACTTATAAAATATTGTTATGTATATGTATAAATAAAATATTTTTTGTTAATATGGTTCTTTACATGTTCAACATTGTATATCTTTATATTTTATTGCAGTAGGATGCTTGAGTTGTATTGAAACAGGTATAAAGTATTAATACTCCAATAATTTATAAAAATATAATTCATTACGTGGAGATTTAGAGAATTTCGAAAATAAAAATATTTTCATTTCAACCAAAATTCCTCTCGTTGTCTCATTTCATTATATTTTTTTTTACACTATGTTTCTTACCGAGGGAATGGCGTGGCTGTTACGAAATAATGGAAAAGCAAATTTCAGGATCTTTTTTTTTTGAATTTTTGAACTTTTTTTTTCAAAAACTAAGTTTTTGACCATTTTGGAGTTTGGTGTTTAATTTTTATCCAACATTTTTCCTAGCTACCAGAATAGTTAGAAAATGATTTTCAGAAATGGGTAAAGCCATAGGAGCTTAAAACGTGTATTTTGTCATCAAAAAAGCCGTCATAAGAGGCTATGAACGAGGCCTAAAAATAGAGCTCTTGTGGCAGCAGTTTCAAAAAAAAAGTTTTTTTTTTCAAATCATTGGACATCCAACTGGCCGTCAATTATCCCATAGATCCAGCACCATCTAGAAGAACCATCAGAAGATGTCTCCAAGCAGAAAGACTCCACGGACGCCGTCCAGTTCATTAGTGAGAAATACCGGAAAGCTAGGGTTGCATGGGTACGAGCTCATCTCAACTGGAGTCGTCAGGATTGGGAAAAACACATCTCATCCGACGAATCCAAGTTCAACCAGTTCGGAAGTGGTGGAAATGTATGGATTCGACGTCCGGTTGACACCAGGTACTCCCCTGAGTATCAGCTTCCAAACTGCATGGTGGTGTGTGGATGCTTCTCAGCGAATGCCATGGGACCTCTGAGACGTATTCATGGGATAATGGATCGATTCCAATACGAAGACATCCTGGAGAACACAATGCGACCATGGGCATTAGCAAATGTGGGTCCTGCTTACGTCTTTCAACAAGACAACGACCCAAAGAACACATCTCTCGATGTGCGCAATTGGTTCTAACGTCGTCGTGTGAATGTGCTTGATTCAGTCTCCCAACCTGAATCCGATCGAGCACATGTGGGAGGAAACGGACAGAGGAACCAAAGGTCTTTGGGCTTTGAACGTCGACCAGAAATTCGCTCATTGGGAAGCTGAATTGAAGTCGATTCCATTCTCGGTTGTGCACTCTCGGCACAACCTTCTTGATTCGACGCCGAGAAGATGCCAGACAGTTATTGATGCAAAATGCTTTGCAACTAAGTATTGAACTTGTTTTTCATTTTCTCACCTATTTCATTTAAGAATTTGGCATGTTTCCTTCTGTACTTTATAATGACTGCTTTTTGCGATTTTCGAATAAATTTTTATTTTTCCATAAATTTTTGAACAGATTGTCTAATATTTTGTCAGAACAATCTCAATTACCGTTAAAACAATGTGACAAAATTTCAGACTAATCGGATGAATATGAAAAAAGTTATGTTCAAGAAACCATTTGTTCATATATTTTAGTACTGTATATTGTTTGGTTTTTAGTACTGTATATTGTTTGGTTTTTAGTACTGTATATTCCAGTACTGTATATTGTTCGGTTTTTATTCTTTATCACTCTGAACTTCACCCTTGTTAGCTACACATTGAGTCCAAGATTGAACTATTTATTGAAACATAAGCACCCCAGGACAAAGCGTATCCAAAATCCCATTTGGAAGCGGAGGCAAGAAGGATACAATTGATAAAATCAAGGCACCCTTTTTTGTCAAAACGGAAGCCAAAAGGCATTTTAAAATTGATTCATTTTTCAAATTTGGGACATACATTTATATTGTTTTGTCCTAAAGTGCGTAATAATTACTGTTCCTGGGGGCGTGGCTTAATACTAGGACACGCCAATGATACGGTACGCGAAATGAATTGGAAAACAAAAGCTCTGAAAGTCACTTAAATCGTAAAAGTCTAACGTCCAGGAGATGTTTTAAGAGAACCTGGGAATATTTCCATAAAATTGGGTTTATAAGCTTCACGTAGATTTTAACACTTCTCGAGTTATTAAGCGTCAAAGTTACCCCTAAAATACCCTATTTTTTCAGCCAAATTGGTCATTTTGAGCCTTTATAACTCGGCTGTAAATGAATTATATGATTTGAAAATTGGCCTTTCCAGAGAACTTTCAGCGAACTTTCGAATGTTGCAATTTATTTTTTTCAGAACCCATTTTCAGCAAAGTTGTGCATGCCCAATTTCAGCTATTTTCAAGCTATATAAAAGTGTCAATTTTTGATCATCTTTGATATGTTTTGAATACAGATTCTGAAAGAGGGGCTCAAGATCTATCATATATGAAGTTTTAAAAATCCGTGACGGCGTTTTTTAATGATCGACTGAAATTTCAGCAAATTTAGTAAAATTTGAAAAATTTTCATTGGAGTGGTATGGTTATATAATGAGCTCAGAAAACGTGATCAAATCTAAATTTTTAGGATACACATTTCCATTTTCAGATAGTTTGAGGAATGCCTAGTTAATTTGTCGTAAATGACGTTTTATTGAAAAGACGTAACAGTTTTCAAACACGCTTAAATATCGGAAAATGGTTATTTCCAGTTGGCGTGCTAGCTACAGTCCATATGCCCCGTAAACAATTTTCGGATAATCTCGGCTACGTCGATTTCAATTTATAAACTAGTCAATATGATGGATAAAATTATAACATAGGTTGTCTTCGTTGTCGTTATTGTTGTTTTATATAAAATTGCTCGTAATTTCACTAGAATCTTGTCAGATTTTTTAAAAAAAAATGGGTGGCTCTCCAAGAAGAGAGAGAGATCAGTAGTACAAAAAGACGAATAGAAATATGCTCAGACTTTGATGGACTGAGTAGAGCCTCCTGCGACCTAATCCTTTCGGCTATGAGTGACGACAGGGAAATTCTCCATGTTGTCAGAGTGGACTTGTTAGACCCGGGAAGACCACATTTGATTTCATCTCTCTTTTGCAGATATTTCGTTTTCTTCTAGTCATTTGCCTCGAGGTTTTTCTCATAGAGTGCATCCCTCACGTCACCCACACGCCAACTAGTATGGTAATAGAATGAGCTCAGTAAACGTCCCCAAATCTAACTTTTTCAGAAGATATAACATTATTTGAAAGTTTAAGACCTGCCTATTTAAATTGTCTTTAAAAATATTTTCTTATAAAGACGTCAAGCTTTCCATACACGTTTAAAAATCACAAAATCGCGATTTTCCGAAATTTGATAAGATTTTATACATTCAGCATGGAATTATTTTCATATTTTCGAGTGAATTATGGATATTTCACGCTGAATAATCCATATACCAATAAATTCTATGAGCAATTTAAGATTTAATAAATTAAACGAGAGAGGCACGCCAAAGGGAAATATCGATTTTGCGATTTTTGTGCGGGTTTTTGAAAATTTGCACGTGTTTGAAATAAAATACTTTAACTACAATCTAATTAGGCTTGTCTTTAACTATCTAAAAATATTATTATCTTCTCAAAAAGTTATATTTGAGTACATTTTCTGAGCTTCTTTTATTATCCTACCAGTTGGCGTCTAGATGGTATTTTTGGTTATTGAAATATTGTTTTTCTTCAAGAAAATCTGATGGAACTTTTCACGCTTTTAATGAACAAGGATATTCATCTATTTCATATTCGATGAGTGCTCCAAAAAGTTTAAATTAAAATGTGTTATATCCTTCACCAATAACGATATTTCATACCGATACACGAAAAATAAATTAATTCTAAGAACTACTAAACATAAAGCTTTATTCTCAGTTCCATAACTTACCTTTGAATTACTTCGAGATTCCTGTAATTCAAAGAGCTATAAACTTTCGTTCTTTGTGTTCAATGATTAGAGCTCATCTATAGCTATTTGCAAAACTAACCTGAGATGAAGCTGACAGGGAAGAAGGATCACATGATGTTGTTGTCGCATCCGATGGATCGTTCCTCATTACGTATGCTAGAAGTCCATTTGATTCAATTAAGCCAATCCCACTCACCAAACACTCCAATTGACGCAATTGCAGCAATGGCAATAATCACGAAAGCGTTCTTCTGCAGCATCATATTGAGCATCGAATCCACGCCGCCACTATGTCTCGTAAGATCAACGCTCGTCGTCAATGCCGACGTCAATGCAGAATCACGGCGAATATTCGCTGGCGGCGCGTCTTCCCGATTATCGCACAATGGCGGCGTCACTCCAATACAGTTATCGGCACCATCTCGGGTGCACAAACTCACATCGCACACAAATTTCAGCGATTCGGCGTTCTGTGCAAGTTTTAATTGAGATTATGAATGCTTCAACTTACGTGAACACTGAACACTCGACTTGCGGCGTAGGCTGTCAGCGAGTTCTCATCATAGGATACATCGGATAGTAGAGCTCGATCAGATGAGCAGCCGCGTGTATCAAGAAGGGCGCGCTTCTTCTCGATGTCGTCGCTGGCGTAGCACGTGTGCACGTGTAATCCATAGGCGGATAGAGTTGTGTTGGTGCCGTCGCATTGCCAACGATGGTAGACTGTCTCTCCCACATGGGCTCGGCTTACGATCGGACCGTCTGGACGATCCTTGCGGATTGTGTAGTGGCAGGTTGGTGGGAGCGAAGCTAGTGATATGGTCTCAGCAATCATCAGCTCGCTGAAAAACTACCTTGCTCAGAAAAATCGCCGGGCAAACCTTGGAGTATCCACATCAAGATTCGTTTCCAAATGCTCTTCGCTTCGAACTCCAACAAAACATTGCAATAAATAAGCCCGATCCTCTCCCGTGTTCAATTCCGTATCATGCAGCAAATTGAGCACAATTGATGAATTGACGCCATCAGGATGCCTTGATTTTACCTGAGTAACGCCACATTCATCATTCGCCACAAACATATGCGCTCCATTTCTAGTGACCGTCTGAATATCAATTTAGTTCTACAGAAGAGCAAAATGTTGTTACCGCCTTGCAGCGCACATCATCCTGATATCCCTTGACAATCGATACTCCATGGAACTTTGGCGATACGAATATCTAAACAAGATTCATCGTAGATTATCCTTCAGAATGTTTACCTTGAAGCCATCAACAAGACATTCGAGCTGCACCAAACCATCCGAAGTAGTGTCCGATCTATCCGTCATCAGTTTTTCATTGAATCCGTCTTTAGGCGTGTTCTCCTCTTCTAGTGTCACCTGCGGATTAACAACAATTGAGCCGAGAACTCCGACAATTTGTGTGGTGGTGCTGGTGAGCTCCTCCATTCGCTGGGAGCTGAATTCGAATGGAAGAGTGGTTTCTTCCGTTTGCGCAGAGTTAGTGCTCGGCATAGTTGCGACAACAGTGTGCGGTGGGTTAGTGGTAGTTTGGGAAGTGGTGCTGGTGACTGTTTGCTCCATATCGAACCCAGATGGGTTTACGAATGGTTGCTCTTCCTCAATTTCTGTTGTTGTTGTGGGTTTTGAAGATTCTGTGCCTGTTGTCGTGGTCGATGAAGGTAGAGAATCTCTGGTGGAAGATGGTGATGGTCCTTTGGTAGAAGAAGGGAAAGCTGCTATGGTGGAAAATGGCTTGATTTCCATGGTAGAGGATGGTGAAACTACCATGGTAGAAGCTTGTGAAGCTTCCATAGTAGAAGCTTGTGAAGCTTCCATGGTAGAAGCTTGTGAAGCTTCCATGGTAGAAGCTTGTGAAGCTTCCCTGGTAGAAGCTTGGGAAGCTTCCATGGTCGAAAATGGCGTGACTTCTACGGTAGAAGATGGCGTGATTTCTATGGTAGAAGATGGTGTAACTTCAACAGCGGAAGAAGACGTTACGGTAACAGTCGTGCTAGAATCCTCGACCGAACCCATATCCTCTCGCCCATCCATTAACGATGTACTTGTGCTACTCTCCATGGAAGCCGTGTGCTCCGTCTCAGAGCTCATGCTCATCGACGACGTTTCGAAACTCCACTCGACGGTTTTCGTCGAGAACGGAAGCTCGGTGACTTGTGCATTAGGCTGTACCTCAATTTTTGGTGTTTCCGGATGACTCGCCGGACGCTTTGTTGGCAGATTGAAAAGGCCGATTGGTGACTCTGGAAAATTTGTAAAAACTTAAAAGAGTGGAGTGAATGAGCGATAACTGGTGCTGAATGATATCCGATGGGGAATGGAGGTCTCCTGAGAGTCGAGAGTTAGCACTTTGCGATGAGGGGTAGGCGAGCCATAGTCGATGTCGTCTTCCTCTTCGGATGTGATGTGTGATGGTGCCTAAAGTTTAAAAATGTTTATATTTTAGAGGCTTTAAGAAGTCTTTTAAATACATTGGTTGGTTAGAGAATTGAATAAATATTTGAATATTTTCTATTTTAAAGATAAACTTCACAGTAACACTCTAAACTACAAAGACTCCCCATTCCGCCCACTACTATTTCATAAGTACAGTAACCAAATAACTTCCATTTAAATAGCTACAGGTTGTTTCAAACTTACTTGCCATCCTAGTTCTTTGTTGCCATCCTAGTTCTTTGTTGGACGCACGCACACCAAATGAAATTATACAAACAGAGATGTTCAAGTTTACCAATTTAGGGATATTTTAGAATACTGATACACGCCAAATGAATTTGTAAAAACAGGACCTCAGAAGGGTCGCTCGAATCTAACATTTCGTAAAAACTTAAAGCGTCAGAGATATTCTAAGAGAAGATTACAAAATTGAGCTAAAAGTTAGTTTTTAAATTTCACGTGGAAATTAATTAAAAGCTATTATCAAAATCTGAGAAATTGACAATTCAAATTTTATTTTTATAAAAAATAAAAGTAATAAATCTGACGTGATCTAGAAATTTTGAAGAAATATAATGAAAAACAGAGAAATTTTTAAAATAAATTGAATATTTATTCACGTTCTCATTAATACCATTGAAAATAATTCAAAAATGATAAAATCAAACTATTCATATTCTTAGATTTTGATAATATTATTATCAAAATCTAAGAATATGAAAGGTTTGATTTGATCATTTTTGAATTATTTTCAATTGTCTCATAGATAAAATGAAACAAATATTCAATTTATATTAATAATTTCTCTGTTTTTCATTATATTTCTTCAAAATTTCTAGATCAAATCAGATTTATTACTTTTATTTTTTATAAAAATAAAATTGGAATTGTCAATTTCTCAGATTTTGATAATAAATATTGAAAAATAATTTTAATTTGGCGTGCAGCTGACATAGATGAACACCAAAACTCTAAAGTCACGTGAAAAAATATGATTAAAATTTACACGTGGAATTCCGAAAAACACGTTTGAAAATTGCAAAATCATAATTTTCATTTGGTGTGCGCACGTCATTCAATTTTACGTGTACTCTACAAAAACGTAGTCTATGCCAGTTGGTAAGCTTTTTCTTAAAATATTGATATCTTCACAAAATAGTAGATTTAAGCAGGTTTTTTTAGCTCGTTTTATTAGCATACCAGTTGGCGAGCGCACGCCAAGAGATATCTTAAAAAAGAAGCCTTGAAAAGAGCCACTTTAAGAGATAAATTTAAAGCGTCTGACGCATCAGAAATATTTTAAGGAAAGCCTGAAAAATTGACGTAAAAATCAGTTTTAAACTTCCACGTGGAAATTAATAAAATGCGCGTAAATCTATAAAAATCAACATTTTCATTTGACGTGCGTGCGCCATATGCGCCATATTTTTTGAACTTGATTTAACTAACAAGAGCGAGAGCGAACCGTAAAAGTCAACAAATAGCTAATTTGAGCTCATTTGACCATATACCGTAGCTGACAAAAGTTTTGTCACAAATGTTTTTCGGGTTTAATGTGACTTGACCAAAGATATTACGCACTTTTCTTGCACTGCATTTTTTAATAATTTTTAAAGTTCAATTATATTTTTTTCATAATTTATTGAAAATAGCAGTAATTGGCAACATTTTAGAGATGACTCCACGTAAAGAAACTCCAATTGCCACCCGGCAAGCTGTTATCAATATGAGGGAAAACGGAATGCGTGGTACCGAAATTGCCATGGTAATTTAAACCAAATTTTGCTACTATAACATTTTAAACACTGATTCACATAAAATATCAAAAAATCAGCCAATTTGGTCAAGTCACAAAAAAGTTAAACCCGAAAAAACATTTGTGACAAAACTTTTGTCGCTAGTGTATATGTAGCAGATGTGACCTAACTTTGTGTTTGTGATTGTTAATGGCTTAGTTATTCCTTTATTCCGCTACTTATGCTGTTATTATTCTGTATAAACTAGGTAAATTAAATATTCCGCTCTTATATTACATTTTTTAAAACAAAAAATAACGAACCTCTGTGACACGGAAGCCTGGCACAATTCGCACATGTTCATAACCATTGCTAACAGTATTCTTATTGTAATACTTCGTCGACGATTCCGTAACCGATATATCTGTAGCGGTCTGAAATAAAAAATGTTTAAAAATACATTTTGTATGCAAGATCTAATCTCTTAAAATGTGCTCAAATGCACTTCTGCCAAGAACGTGGACGCGCTAGCAATATGTAATTATCATTTCATAATCTATTGGAATGACGAATAAGTTTGTAGAGTTTTTATAACGAAGGCAAGGTAGTTGGAGACTAATTATATTTGTAAGAAATTGACAGCCAATGTCATTCTTGAGGAGAAAACAGTTTCGCCTGCACGCCAACTTATATTCTATTAAAATGTGCTAACTAAACGCTCTCAAATCTTACTTTTTGAAACTTTTAAAATGTTTTTAGATAGTTTATGACAAGTCTAGTTAAATTTTCGTAACAACTGTTGTGTGAAAAGGCCGTAAAAATTATCAGAAACGCTCAAAAATTGCAAAATCGTCATTTCCAGTTGGCGTGCGCCTGTAACATCGTAGAGCATGCACCGCTCTGAACACAGCATGCGGGACGTTATGAGCTATCCATGGAGACCAGACCAGACGTAAAAGATATTTATTGTGAGATTTGGTTGCTAATATACTTCGTCCTCGGGTGGGCGGAGCTACACGCCAACGATGACAAGCTTTGACCCTTTAAAGGGATCCTTTTGGACAAAGACCATCTAAGTAAATCTAAGGAACAGTTTCCCGTAAAACACGTCAAAATTATTTATATATATATATAGGGGTGAGGAATAAGTTTGTAGAGTTTTTATATTATCTTTTTTCTCACAACAATTTTCTTGTTGTTTGGCAAAGTGTATATATTTATCTGATAGCGCTTTTTCTGCTCTACAAAACTGTGTGTTTAATTTGTTCTGAGAGTTTACATTTTCATAATTTTTCAGGCTTCGAAATGAACTATTCATTAGGCAAAAATCAGTATCTTCGACATCTGATCTTTTTCGAAAGCAAAAGTAGCCGAAGCCGTTCGGGAAATATGCAGTGTGAATGGAAAAGGTGCCTTAGACGTTGTCGCTTCCTACGGCCATCGTGACCAAGGATACGATGTTGATCTACACCTTCACCGGTCTTCTTCCAGAATTCTATCTGGAGTTCTGGAAGATTCAATGACCAATGATCAGCCGACAACATCAAGCCAAGCCCACCGCCGATTGCATAAAAGAAGCGGATTTGGTCACAATCTCATCACCCACTGAACTACCTGATACAGAGGAAAAAGCGAGCAGAAGAAAGGCATAAATCAGTTAATATATTACCATTGATATAAACCGTTTATTCGCTCTTGCTGTTCATTACAACCTCAACAGACGTGTTTACTGCACAAAAATGATTCGCAAAGTTCAAAAATGGCGACTTTAATTTCGAAGACAAGCCTCGAAGCGGACGACCTGCAGAATTAGACGAAGAGCATCTGAAGAAACTATTGAAGGAGATGATCGCCAATCAAGTCGTGAATTGACCGAAAGAATGAACTGTGATTAAAACAAAATCCTTAATCATCTTCATTCGATAGGAAAACTCGGGGCCTGGACACCTCATGAGGAGAGCAACACGTGGTCATAAACAACGATTTTTGTACCAATTCGTCACACGAGATGAAAAATGGTGCCTGTACGTCAATCTGAAGCAAAGAATGGAGTGTGTGGTTCCATGCGATACGCCAAAGCCGAGAGTCAAGCAAGATCTTCAGCCAAAAAAGACCATGATCTGCGTTTGGTGGAACTGGGAGGGTATGCTGCACGCTCGAAAGAAACGCCACGCTCTATGTTGCCCAGCTGCGACGCGCAAATGAAGTTATCCGACTGAAAATACCCGATCGACAAGGCAAAGTATCTTGCTCCACGACAACGCCAGGCCGCATGTTGCACAAGTCGTCAAAGAGCTTGAATGGGAGGTTCTTCAGCATCCACCGTACTCTCCGCTGGGAAATGCTCGAAAGAAACGCCATGGTCAACAAGGAGCTCTATGTTATCCAGCTGTGCCGCGTAAAGGAGGCTATTCGACTGAAAATACCCGATCGACAAGGCAAAGTATCTTGCTCCACGACAACGCCAGGCCGCATGTTGCACAAGTCGTCAAAGAGCTTGAATGGGAGGTTCTTCAGCATCCACCGTACTCTCCGCTGGGAAATGCTCGAAAGAAACGCCATGGTCAACAAGGAGCTCTATGTTAACCAGCTGTGCTGCGTAAAGGAGGCTATTCGACTGAAAAGACCCGATCGACAAGGCAAAGTAATCTGGCTTCACGACAACGCCAGGCCGCAAGTTGCACAAGTCGTTAAAACCAACCTCCATGGGAGGTTCTGCAACTCTTCACACCTTGCTCCATGCGATTATCACCTTTTGCGCACTCTATCAAACCAAATAAGGGGTGCTAACTTCGATGGCGATGAGGACCTCAAAAACTTGCTCAAAAACTTCTTCTCAACGCAATTGAATCTTATATAATCATCATTGTCGGGTGGTGTTTGCACGTACGAAATTAGACCCCCCCCTGCTGAAGCCATGTGTAAAATCAAATCTACCTCGTCACTATAATCATCAGTGGCAGGTGCAGAAGGCGTAGTCTGTCGGCTATTCTCCCACCATCCCGTCGTCGAGGAAGCGAGCCACCACGGTCGAGTCGTCGTTGGTGCGGATTTCGTGGTTTCCCTCCGAGTGGTCGTCGCTACTGTGGTAGACGGAGTGCTAGTAGAAGTCTGCCACCAATAACGAGGCGTGTTTCGGGTAGTGCTGGTCGTCAAGAATCTTGTGGTTGTGGTGGGTTCTTGGGAACTCTGCGTGTGTGGCAATCTAGTAGTCGTTTCTTCCTCCATCTCAGAAATCTGTGTAGTCATCGGAGGCCTTTGAGAAGTAGATGAAACAGTGCTCTCTTCTTCCTTGACAATATGTGTGGTCCTTGGAGACATTGTAGATGACCACAATCTTCTAGTTGATTTTTCTTCTTGAGCTATCTGGGTGGTCTTTGGAGGCCTAGGTGTAGTCGGGACAGTACTCTCTTCTTCTTCTTCTATTCCGATTTGTGACCTGCTTGATGTCTCCCACGACCTTCTAGTTGATTTCTCTTCTACAGCTCTCTGGGTGGTCTCTGGAGGCCTAGCTGTAGTTATTCTCTGAGTTGTAGACGGTACTGTGCTCTCTTCTTCTTCTTCTTCTTCTTCTTCTGTTACAATCTGGGGCCTGCTTGTTGTCTTCCACGATCTTCTAGTCGATTTTTCTTCTTCAGCTCTATGGGTGGTCTTTTGAGCCCTGGTTGTAGCTGGGACAGTGCTCTCTTCTTCTGTGACGATCTGGGGCCTGCTTGTTGTCTTCCATGATTTTTCTTCTTCAGCTAACTGTGTGGTCTCGGGCTGTCTGGAAGTAGTTGGAACAGTCTCTTCTTCTTCTTCGATAGATTGTATAGGAGCTCTAGTCGTTGTAATTCTTCTACTTGTTGTAGTTGTCCATCTTCTAGTTGTCTCCACCTCTTGTCTACTTGGAGCTCTTGTTGTAAATATCGTCCTAGTTGTTGCTGGAACCGTTGTCGTTTCAATTTCCTCCTCGGTTGTCGGTTGTGGTGTAGTTGTGATTACAATCCTCGTAGAAGACATCAGCCTTGTTGCTCTGGTCGTTGGTTCTACCGTGGACCAAACGAGCCTTGTTGATCCTCTCGTTGCTCTTAAAACGTAATCATTCTGCAGATAGAATAGAACACCACTTACTCTTCCTCTTGAAGCTCATCAAGGCCCTGCTCGATCAATTTGGCCAGGTCATCCTCGTTCACGTCATCCGGAGTATTGTCAATCGTATCACCGAGGTTCTTAGCCAGCTCGTCTACAAGAGCTTCTTCGAGCTCGCGCCTCATTCCGCTATCCATGCTTGTCATCTTGACTCGGTTCATCACCATTGGAATGGCACGTTCGAGCTCTTGACTGACGGCTTTATTGACGGTCCGGTCTAGACGACGATTGGGTGTGCTTACGGTTGCTTTCACCTCGACAATGTTTCCATCAACCGATTGAGGATTCTGAAATGGTTTCAATGCCAATTGGATTGTTTGGTGCCAACCTGGGTGTCGACGAATTCGAGAGTCTTTCTATCAAACTCTTTTGTGATGACGATTGGAGAATTGCGAATGCCACTGAAACTTATCATATTTCGCCCGAATTGGGTTTGGTTACCTGGCCGTTTCAATGCCAAACAATCCATGAACCGGCGCATGAATTTCAGCATGTTTTTGGGGATTCGACGGGTCTTTCGAGTTCAGGTAAAGATGGATGATGATGTTCTCGACGGGATTCACCTGAAATTTGATTGAAATTAGTTTTAAGGAATGAGGTTTGTATGGAGATAGACTTTTGATGGATCATTGTGGACGGATAAGACTCGCGAAGCTGAACTTCTATGCTCGCTGATCCTAGGCAGCTGAAATATGTCATTTAGATCGGGGTGCATTCTAGACATTGTGAGCGAATTGGGGTGCATTGTGAATATTGAAATCGGGGTGCATTTGTGGAGGCGTGCAAACGTGCAAGTGGGAATGAAGTGTGTCCCTTTTGACGTGGAAAGAAATTCAAGACATGCAATACGACTTTTAATTAAAAATCCTTAATTTAGAAAATAATTGTGTTATTTAATTAGGGCAAATAAATAAACGGTACGTAGAAATTTCATCTGATGAGCTGCCGATAATGAGAACATCGTCGGAAAGATCAAGTCGTCTTAAATGTGTTGTCAAAAACAAACTTGCGTTAACCGATGTCCAGTTGTCAAAAAGAGAAATGCATGTATTTCTAGAACCGAAATGTCTTAAACTGGACGAATAAATTAGGAAGAGAAAATCGGAAGTTGGAATGAAAATCAAAAAAGGCAGGAAGGGGGGTTTTACATTTTTTAATGAACGTAGGATTTACAGGATTTTTTATGGATATGGATTTTCTGAAATGAAATTCTAACAATTCACTTGCATATACACTAGCTGACAAAAGTTTTGTCACAAATGTTTTTTCGGGTTTAACTTTTTTGTGACTTGACCAAATTGGCTGATTTTTTGATATGATAGATTCATATGGTTGTAGATTATTTTACAAATTCCCGCTTGTGATTACAATGATCCGTTTTAATGTGACACGCCAAATCGAAATGATTATTTTTCAATATTTAAACGTGTCTTACTAATTTATACATATTATTTTCATCTAACTTGTTAGGTCATTTTTATAGCCCGTCTTAAACTATCTAAAAATATGCGATTTTTATTGAAATATCAATGTGAAGATGCTTTCTGAACCACTAAATTAACCATTCAATTTGGGGTGCAGTGACAAGCGTTTATCGTAAAACGCGTAGCTCAAAGATATTACGCACTTTTCTTGCACTGCATTTTTAATAATTTTAGAGATGACTCCACGTAAAGAAACTCCAATTTCCACCCGGCAAGCTGTTATCAATATGAGGGAAAACGGAATGCGTGGTGCCGAAATTGTCATGGTAATTTAAACCAAATATTGCTACTATAACATTTTAAACACTGATTCACATAAAATATCAAAAAATCAGCCAATTTGGTCAAGTCACAAAAAAGTTAAACCCGAAAAAACATTTGTGACAAAACTTTTGTCAGCTAGTGTATCTTTAAAAATTAAATGAGTCTGTAAAATTGACGTAAAGATTAGTTATTAACTTACACTGTGCAATTTGCAAAGAAAGTGTGGACTAATTGCAAAACCACACCCCTCACTTATTATTTAAATTCTTTATATTTTTAGAATCATAACTTCCTCGAATTTGATTTAATTTGTTTTTAGAGTATTTAAGAATAATTGATTAATGGTTTATTAATTGATTTTAAGATTCAAAAACGTTTTTAAAATTCTTAAAAAACCAAAGAATTTAAATAAAAGGAGAAGGGCGTGGTTTGGCAATTTGTCCACACTTTTTTGCAAGATACTCATTAATCGTGGCAGTAGAGTTCACGTGGCTTTCAAAAAATATTGAAAAATCGTAATTTATTTTTGGTGTGGAACCTGTAGGAGACAAAAAGGATTCGGAAAACACGTTCAGAATATTCACCTTGTTACTAGAATTCGCTCGACTTCATTTAATAAAAGTTTTAATAAGTTATTAATATAGAAATGAGCTACTAAGCAAGACTCGCATTACAGTATATACTACTGCAGTAGCACGCCAATTGAAACGAGAAAAAGAGGAGGTTAGTTATAGTGCTTAACATTATTTTCCCAGAAAAATATTATATTTGAAATATAATTTTACATAGATCTAGAAAACTGACGTGAAAATTGTTCTTTATTTTTTATGTGGAAATTAGCGAGACACGATTAAACATGAACATATTGCTATTTTCAATTGACGTGCAGTAGAAATTTTAAAGGCACAGGAGTCCTACTGACATTCCGAATTCAAAATTGTAAACTTGTTTTTGGATTTTTCAAGTCTTAATTAAATATAAAATGTAAATAAGTTATAATTTGGAAAAAAGAGCATCAATATATTAGCAGCGAAAGAAGACTCACTGGGGTACTACACTTCTCCTTACAGTAGCAATTTTGAAAGTCCATAATTCTGTGAAATTTTGCGCGTTCAAAATTTTAAAATTATTTCTTGATTTTGCAAGCCTTAATTTAACATAAAATGTGACTAAGTTATAATTTGGATAAAACAGAATCATAGAAATGAGTAGCTAAAGAAGACTCACTCGGACACTACCATTTCCTCTTTACAGTAGCAATTTTAAAGGCACATAATTCAGTGAGATTAATCGCGTTCGAAATACTAATCTTATTTCTAGAATTGACAAGCCTTAGTTTAGTGTAAAATGTAAATAAGTTATAGTCTGGAAAAAAAACATCATAGAAATGAGCAGCGAAAGAAGACTCATTTGAACACTACACATTCCTCATTACGGTAGCAATTTTAAAGACTCATAATTCTGTGAGATTTCGCGCCCTCGAAATTTTAAACATATTGGTATAATTTGCAAACTTTTATTTAATATAAAATGTAAATATGTTATAATTTGGAAAAAAGAGCATCAAGAAATGAGCAGCTAACCAAGACGCAATTGGACACTACATTTTCCTCATTATTGTAGCAATTTTAAAGACACATATCTCTGTGAGATTTTACGCGTTCAAAATATTAAACCTATTTCTGGAATCTGCAAGCCTTAATAAGATATAAAATGTAAATAAGTTATAATTTGGAAAGAATAGAATCATAGAAATGAGCAGCGAAAGAAGACTCAATTTGACACTACATTTTCCTCCTGACAGTAATAATTTTAAAGGCTCATATTTCTGTGAGATTTTGCGCGTTCAAAATTCTAAACTTGTTTATGGAATCTGCAAGTCTTAATTAAATACAAAATGTAAATAATATGTAAATTTAAGACAGAGAGTCATAGAAATGAGCTGATAATCATGACTCACTCGGACACAACACATTCATCATTATGGTAGAAGTTTAAAGGCACGTAATTCAGTGAGATTTTGCGCGTTCAAAGTATTAAAATTATTTCTGGAATCTACAAGCCTTAATTTGATACAAAATGTAAATAAATTATAAACTTAAGACAGAGCATCATAGAAATGAGCAGCTAAACAACACTCACTCGGACACTACACATTCATCATTAAACTACAGTAACAATTTTAAAGGCACATAGAGGGGGGAGGGTACACGATTCAAAATTCTAAACAGGTTATTGAAAGATGATTATAATGAAATATTTAATAATCTTCCAAAAATAATATATTTATTCACACAATTGTGAATTCTTCCGACGGTGCTTAAATAAAATCGTGAGAGTGAGTGATTATTGATTTCTATTTTTGAAAATAATAGTGCAGGTGCACAAAAAAGCACGCCAATTTGACTATAGTACAAAATAAATATGTAGGTACTCCAAATTATTCGATTAAATAAAGTTCTTGCCCCATTTGCATAGAAGGCTTAACTTCCTTTGTAACGAATTTAAAAATAAGAGAGAAAAATTAAATATTCTGTCGTGATAACTTTTCAAATCAAATTGGCGAGCTGAACAAAAAATCCAAAACACAAAACTCACTTGAAACCTGTGCGGAACATGCGCCGGAGGCCCGGCGACGCGCGGCTCCTGGAATCTCTGCGGATGCTGCTCGTGCAACTGCTGCATTTGCCAGTTTCGCGGCACTTGAACGTTCCGCGATCTCTCATCGATATTCAATGAAGGCGCGCGGAACTGTTGCTGATAGCTGCGTGGCGGATTGAAGTGATTGGCCGACGGTGGCGGTTGGTAGCCGCGCACCGACGATGGACGCGGCGGCGGCGGCGGCTGCAGCGACGGATTCCGGCCAATCTGACTGATCGGAATAGCGTCGTAGGTTTGGCAGTAGGCTAGTGGTAGCAAGAGAAGCGCGATGCCGGATATCATGCGTTTGCGCATGATTATTCGTCCTGCAAAATATTTTTTTTGGGGAAAATGATGAAATGTGAAGAAATAAATTCTCGGAAACACGCCAACCATTAGATAAAAACAACGAGCTAAATACACGTGTTCACATCGAATTTTTTTAGGAGCTATTTAGAGTTTAATATAGTTTAAAACACACATTTATCAATTGGCGTGAACATTTCCTTGTAAAGTAGACGCAAAACTGCAAGAAACCCTTAAAATTTGGAAATTATTCATTTCCATTTGGCGTGCGGAAATCTTTTTTTATTTTTTTCAAGAAAGTTATGACGCCTTGTAAAGTATTATGAGTTGACCAATAACGACAATTGAAGCGTTAGGCTAAGAGTTCAAAAAATATAATTAAAAAAATGGTAAAAGGAAGTGGACAAAATGTGACTGAAAAGTACTCGTGGAATTTAACCAAGTTTAAGATAATACTCATTTAAATTTAAAAAAAATTTATTTTCATTTTGCGCGCAGAATTCGACTTAAAAATTATTTGAATAACATTTCAATGACACGTCATCTGGAAAACTATTTCACACGGAAACGTACTTCATGGTCAAAAAGTATGCCGCATCTTGCAAAAGAGCGCGCACCAGTTGAAAGAAAAACCCGCCCTCGACTTTTACTTAAATCTTTTGTTTATGATTTACTTTGTTGTTTACTTCAGGTTGAATCAGTTGTTCAAACTTGATGAAGATACGGAAAAGTTTCTAATAAAGAATAATAAAATGTGAAGGGCGTGGTCTTTTGCAATATGCGGCATGCTTCATGGCACTGAAGTGTAATACGTATTTAAGTTTGGGTGACATCTGCATTGTAATATATGATGATATATGGATTGCCTAACTAAAAATGTTCGGGAAAAATTCATGCAGAAATAAGTACGTACCAAGTGATTAATTTTCATTAAATCGCAATCGCGCGCCACCCGCCTGATTGTCTCAGAAAACGTGCTGAAATCTAATATTTCTGCACGCCAACGGCATAAAACACATAGAAAGAAAAATCGACGAATTTGATCTCGTCTTCAACAAACTTATTCTTTTTTGTTCTTTTTTTGTAAAACAGTTTTTTAACTTTTTTGGAAGAACGAGTGATTTTTATGACATCTGACAAGGGAAGTGTTTTAGGTCGTGCTCTCAGATTTTGATAAAAATTTGCAGATAGATTCCTTATGATCCAAATAGTATACTGACAAAATATTAGGAGCCACAAAACGGTTTAAGGTAAACGTGCTCAAATCTAACATTTTAGGAAGATATTAATATTTGTAGATAGTTTAAGACAAGCCTAATTAAATTGTCAAAATAAATAATTTATGGAAAAGACGTAAAAATTTTCAGAAACGCTTAAAAGTTGGGAAATCGCTATTTTCAGTTGACATGGTCTTAGAAATTCAAGCTCCTTTGAGGCTTTCAAAAAATATTTTCGGGTAAAATTGGAACGTTTTTAGATAGTTTAAGACACTTTTGTTAATTTTACGTAAAAATTATTTGCAATTACTACGTGGAAATTCAAAAATGACGCTTAAAACCGAGCTCATTTTCTTATCATACCAGGTGGTACGCCAAATGGGGAAAAAAACGATTTTGCTATTTTTGAGCGTGCCTATAAAATTTCACATAATTAAAAAATAATAATTTCTAAGATAATTTAACTAGGCATGTCTTAAACTGTCTAAAAGTATTAAAATCTTCCTAAAATGTTAGATTTGAGCACGTTTACCGAGCTCATTTTCTTACCATACCCTGTGATAAAGAAAAAATCTATTTTGCAACTTTTGAGCGCGCCTATAAACTTTTACATATTTTTAACAAAATAATTTCTAAGACAATTTAACTAGGCATGTCTTAAACTATCTAAAAGTATTAATATCTTCCTAAAATGTTAGATTTGAGCACGTTTACTGAGCTCATTTTAGAACCATACCAGTTGGCACGCTAAGTGGAAATAGTGATTTCAAAATTTTTAAGCGTTTCTGAAAATTTTTACGTCTTTTCAATGAATTATTGATTACAACTGTTTAATTAGACTTGTCTTAATCTATCCAAAAATGTCACTATCTTCCTAAAAAATCGATTTGAGAAGGTTTACCGAGCTCATTTTAGAACCATACCAGGTGGTACGCAAAAAGGGAAAAAACGATTTTGCAATTTTTGAGCGTGCCTATAAACTTATACATATTTTTAACAAAAGAATTTCTAAGACAATTTAACTAGGCTTGTCTTAAAGTATCTATAAATATTAAAAACTTCCTAAAAATTTAGATTTGAGCACGTATACTAAGCTCATTTTCTTACCATACCAGGTGGTACGGAAAAAAACGGTTTTGCAACTTTTGAGCGTGCTTAACTATATTTACGTCCTTGTAACAAAATATTTTATACGGCCATTTAACAAAGCTTGTCTTAAAATATCTATAAATACTAAAATATTTCTAAAAACTTAGATTTGAGCACGTTTACTGAGCTCATTTTAGAACCATACCAGTTGGCGTGCAGTGCTAAACACAAAACAAAAAAAATTTCAAGAATTGGCGTGAATATTAATAATTGTTATTAGAAAAACACAAATAATGGAATCAAAGACATCTACATCGCTTTAATATCATCACTTTGACGGCAAAAAAAGTGTTAATTATAATTAATGATAATTAGATTTAGAAGGAATAAAATACTAATTAAGACGATGATAAATGAATGCTCGAAGGTGTTTGATAATATAATATTCTAATCTACAATAATAACAAATGAATAATTTATCTCGTTTAAATGAGCGATTAGCAATTGTTTTACAACCTGATTGAAGTGATAATCAAGCTTAAAAGGATAATTATTAAATAATGTTAGCATATGATATCATTTATTGCTATTGTCATCTCAAGATCATCGAGATATTGCGTTTCACTTTTTGGCTAATATCATATGTTTTCTCGATTATCGTTAAGGCATGCTATTTTTGTTTTCAAGGAATATTGTACCAACTTCTTCCAGTGTGGAATAGGGATTATTCTAGCGTTTTACGGCATTAGGAAAGGGACACCTATTTAAAAGTCATAAACGGCCACTTATTTGTCTTCATTCGATGGGATTCCTCGAAACACACGCCAAATGGAAATAACAATTTTTCGATTTTTAAGCGTGTCTGATGTTTGTTACGTCTTTTCAATAAAACATTGTTATTGACCATTTAACTAGATTTTCCTTAAAATATTAAAAAATGTAAATAAATTTCCAAAAATTTAGATTTGAGCACGTTTATTGAGCTCGTTTTATTATTATACCAGTTGGCGTGCGTGAAACTATACTTCAATAAGTGTGAGATAACCTGACAAATACATGAGAAATACATTAAAAGGAAATAAGTATTTTCTTATATTTACGCTTGTCTTACAACTTTCGCGTTTACTTTACGTGACTATTAAGTACGGAAATTTGTCAGTTTTGTCTAAAAAAAAATATATATTATCAAAATCTAAGAATATGAAAGGTTTGATTTGATCATTTTTGAATTATTTTCGATGGTCTCAAAGATAAAATGAAACAAATATTCAATTTACGTGAATAATTTCTCTGTTTTTCATTATATTTCTTCAAAATTTCTAGATCACGTCAGATTTGTTAATTTTATTTTTTATAAAAATAAAATTGGAATTGTCAATTTCTCAGATTTTGATAATATATATACCTAACAAATCGAAAGCCCAGGAAATATTTTATAAGAAGACTGTAACATTGCCATAAAAATTAGGTAGGTAACCTTTACGTGGATTTTAATAAAATGTGTTTAAAACTTGCAAATTTTTATTTATTGTCATTACGTCATTTGGCGTGCTGATTAGCAGAAAAATGGGACCACGTACTAATGGAAATAACGATTTTTCAAAGCTGTTTACCGCGAAATGAGATCTAAAATATCAATTTTCCAGTCAAAATCACAAAGTAAACGGCGTCTAGAAAAATATTTAAATCCTAACAAAATATGAGATTTGAGCACGTTTTCTGAGCTCGTTCTATTGGCCTTCCAGTAGGTGTGCGGGAAGCTGTACGAAATTTATTATGTGTAAGATAATCTAACAAACGTGAAACAATACGGATTTAAATACGTGTAAGATAAATTGACAAATACACGTTGACGCCAACTGAGCCCACTACCTGTGCTCACGTCAGTTAACGTGCTTATTACTATTTTTCAAGCAAGCAAAATTTTATATTTGATAGATGGACAGATCTAGAAATTTTAATTAAGAAGTCATTCAACAAGTTTTATGTGGAAGTTGGATATACAAGAGATTTATTGATATTTTGACTTGGCGTGCAGTACGTGAAATTGTACGGGGTCACGCCAATTGGTACGGTAATACAATAAGCTCAGTAAACATGCTCAAATCGAACTTTTTAGAAAAATATAACCACTTTTAGATTGTTTAGGACAAACCTAACTAAATTGCACGCCAAATCGAAATTTTCTTTCTTCCACCATGAAAGAGAGGTTTTTTCAGTCAACTCGGGGAATTCCCAAAATTTCCTCTAATTAATATATTATTAAGTACCTAATTTTATTTTGTTTAGTAGCTGTTATATGTAAATTCTATGTATCTAGTTTTTATTCAAAATTTTCGTTCCTCTGGCATATTTATTATAACTTCCTTAGGTTCCCACTTAATCGGGTAATTGATTGTTTTAAATATTTCCCTATCCCCTTTATTATTCCCATCAGTTTTCCCTTCTTTGAACAGTTAAATTTAACTTTATCTAAATTATTTAAATTTTGCCAAACTTTTTCTTTTTTTTTTAATCGTCTGTTTTTGTTAGTTTTTTTTAACAAAATCCTATTTGTTTCATTTTATCTTTGAGACCATTGAAAAGTCAAAAATGATCAAATCAAACCTTTCATATTCTTACAAGGGAAGTGTTTTTAGTCGAACTCTCAAAATTTTTTTAAACTTTGCAGGTAGATTCCTCATATCGAAAATAGTATGCACACAAATTTTTAGAAAAATAAAAACGGTTTAAGGTGTTAAAAATGACGAAAGAAAATCCCAGGTGCCGTCACGTACGTCTTTTATATCTGATTCCATTTCAATAACTTAACAACAACAAAATTTGTTGAATCAGGGCAACGGATAGCGCAGTGGCAAACAACGGGACGACGAGGAAAAGGATCAGGGTTCGAATCCATGCAGGTGGTTATTCTTTCGATTGTTATTGTTATTCTATATTGTCGGTAGTTAAACTTGAATAATTTCACGTTTTGATTTTTCATAAAATTATTTTCGCAACTTTGAATATTTATAAAACTAACAGTTAAAATGATTAATACAATCATATGAGGGAAACTTACAATTTTTTTCACAATTTCAGAAAAGATAAATGATATATTATTACAGTCTGATATTTTGGATATTTTTGGTATTTCCTTTGGAAACAGCAAATGATTTGGTTTTTCAAAGCTCGTAGGACGGCACACATACCAGTACGCCCAGAGGGGCTTATCATGGTTGTTAACGAGTTATCCCCATGATGATGATGATGAGATTGTGCTTGTGTCCATCCATTCCACTAATCGATGATTAGTGAAGAAAATTGTTTTTTGGTTTTTTCGCTCTACACATCCAAACTTGTTGGTTCGATGTCACTAGTATGTGTGTCGTAATACGTTTCCAAAGGAAATACCCAAAAAAGGCACAATAGCAGCAACTGCTTTGGAGTTTCAAAGCTCGTAGGACGGCACAAAAACCAGTACACCCATCGGGATTTACCATGGTCGTTCTCGAGTTATCGCCATTTTCATGAGATTGTGAGTCTATACATCCACTCGGTAAATCGATGATTAGTAAAGAATTCATTGAAACACAGATGATGAGCTCATCAAACTTTATCTCATCAAAAATTACTTCATTAGTGAATTTTTCACAAACTAGTGTGACATCGAATTACCAAGTTCAGGTGTGAAGACACAAATCGAATAGGGAACCTTTAAAAAAATTTTCTTCAGATTAGTGGAATGGATGGACACAAGCACAATCTCATCATCATCATCATGGGGATAACTCGTTAACAACCATGATAAGCCCCTCTGGGTTTACTGGTATGTGTGTCGTCCTACGAGCTTTGAAAAACCAAATCATTTGCTGTTTCCAAAGGAAATACCAAAAATATCCAAAATATCAGACTGTAATAATATATCATTTATCTTTTCTGAAATTGTGAAAAAAATTGTAAGTTTCCCTCATATGATTGTATTAATCATTTTAACTGTTAGTTTTATAAATATTCAAAGTTGCGAAAATAATTTTATGAAAAATCAAAACGTGAAATTATTAATGTTGCATAATTACCGACAATATAGAATAACAATAACAATCGAAAGAATAACCACCTGCATGGATTCGAACCCTGATCCTTTTCCTCGTCGTCCCGTTGTTTGCCACTGCGCTATCCGTTGCCCTGATTCAACAAATTTTGTTGTTGTTAAGTTATTGAAATGAAATCAGATATAAATAACGTACGTGACGGCACCTGGGATTTTCTTTCGTCATTTTTAACACCTTAAACCGTTTTTATTTTTCTAAAAATTTGTGTGCATACTATTTTCGATATGAGGAATCTACCTGCAAAGTTTAAAAAAATTCTGAGAGTTCGACTAAAAACACTTCCCTTGTTAGATTTTGATAATATGTTTTTGTGGTATTTTACTTTTCTTCACGTGTCTAGTACACGTATTTTTAAATAAATAAATAAATGAATATTTCTTAATATTTAAACGTGTATTACTAATTTACACGTATCATTTTAGAATAACTTGACCCTGAATTGTTACTAGCACGTCTTAAACTATCTAATAACTTGAGCTTCTTACCGAAATTTGTAAAATGAACAACTTTTTTGAGCGCCCAATTTAACCATTCAATTTGGTGTGAAATTGTAATAAAAAATACTTTGTTGAAATATTTAAAAGTTGAAAAAATTTGCAAAATCGTTATTTTCATTTGGTGTGAATGTGTAAGGCGCATTATTTCACGACTTTTTACAACACTGGTATCACGCCAACTACAAAAGTTTCAGTTAACACGCCAAATTAAAATAATGACGATTTTGCAATCTTTAATAGCTTTTAATTAATTTCCACGTGAAATTTAAAAACTAACTTTTAGCTCAATTTTGTAATCTTCTTTTAAAATATCTCTGACGCTTTAAGTTTTTACGAAATTTTAGATTTGAGCGACCCTTCTGAGGTCCTGTCTTTACAAATTCATTTGGCGTGCAGTTAATATTCATTTAAGGCGCTCAATGGATTAAAGCGGCAATAATTTTGACGGTCTAGGTAGTTTCTGACAAATACTTCATATTAAATACTTAATTCCATAAGAATATTCACTAGAATACGCTGTCAAAGTTAGTTTGAGTAGTAGAACACTTCATTTGGCGTGCTGGGTTTAACGTGATAGCTTTAAACTTTTATATAAAATAATTCAGTTTTTAATAAAATATTTTCTATTCTAGAAGGCTTGATATAATATTGTCAAGAAGTCATTTTCCCAAAAGAAAAACAAAACTCAATAAACCAGTAAGTAATCAAGAAGGATTTCAATCAATTGATTATTATCATCAAGAAAAATTGCTAATCAATCGGCTAACAAATTTGAAAAATTCAAAAAAAAACAAAACTCGGTTGAAAAAAGCTGCAACAAACAAAAAAAATTGTATAAACAAAGGTATGCGACAGAAAATCGGAATGTAGGTGGAGTTATTTGCCATTAACGTTAATTTATCTTTGGGTTTTTATGCGGATAAACAATGATGATGATGATGTGTCTATAGCTTCTCATTTAATTATACTATATAATTAGTTGATGCGTAGAGATGTCGTTCAAGGAAAAGCCTATACAATGAGTTTGAGTAGTGAAAACGAGTTTTTTTGGAAGGAGGATGATTGGGGGATTTCGTTCTTCCTGCCTGCAACCGCTGACCACAATTTTTTTTATATGAAACTGTTTGGATTTTATTATACGATGAGGCTTATCAGTAGGAATTCAATTGTGAAGGGCTCTTCTATCAAGAATTTCCAGAACTATTTTGTTGCAAAAGCAATTAAGACAATTAAAAGACGGCTGCACTTCAGGTCAAAACAATGGAAAACAATGTCCAAATTAAAAACAAAATAAATTTGAAGGCGGAGCAAAAAACACAATAATTCGCAAAAGATTTCATGCCATTTTGCAGAACAAGTGTGCCTTATTTTTTAAATTTTTTTAGACAATTATATATGTGTTATTATTTATAGCTATATTGCTATAGTTCATTACGGAGAAACTTGAACAGAGGTTAGTTATTACATTAATAAGTTTATTGATATAAATTGAAATTAATTCAAATTAACCAATTTTTAGCCGTTTTTGCCATTGTATAACGCTTTTGATACTTTCAAGATGTTATTAAAATAGTTTCCAAGGGTTTTGTGGCATATAATATCATTTTTCTGAAATCCAGTACAAAATTATATGTAATGTTTGTCAATCACCCTTATCAGACCTACTTAAAATGAACTAAAACGCTGCTAAGGGCTGATCGGCAAAAAATTACATATTTCAGCAATATATTTCTAATATTTGTATGTCAACTTGATATGTCATATACATCATTAGAAAGCCCATTTCATGCCGATTCTAAAGATATATAAATAATTTAATTATATCGAAAATGAAATATGGAATTTTGATAATTTGTAAAGTCACGAAAATCAATGTTGCTAGTTTCAGGAAATGTCAGGCTGACTTACTAATAGAAATCAAATATTTCAAATTTGAAATTTCACTCTATATTCACTATTTCATACACTGGCGCCCAAAAGTTTGCGACACCCCGACTAACAAGCTTTTTCGTATTGTACTGTGGGGCAACAGTTGAAATGAGTGGTAACGTTACATTTTATGGATTAACCTCTACTCTCCTTATATTAGAGCGACCCGAAGAGTATTGTTAGGAGTTAAGACGCATGTAAACTACTTAAAACCAGCAAGAGGGCCTTACCATGACTGATTCGATAGCTCTCAATCTAATTGTAATAATAATAATATTTATTAGAATAGATGAACTAGGGAATAGGGGACTCGGATTAACCATCGCAAAAATCGCAGCGCATCCGAACCGATCACGTTGCGTTGTGAGTAATTAATTGAAGGACCCTTTTGGGTACAGAAAGACACCAATTCCGGGACGTCCAAGGATTCTATCGAGCAGATATGATCGAACAATTGCGCGGAGAGCTTAAAATTCGATGAAGTCGGCTAGATAAATTGGCCGTGAAGCTGGAGTTTCGACCTCGAGACAAACAATTCATCGATCTCTGCGTCGGAGCTGAATTATTGCTCGTAAAAAAACTAAAAAATGCTCCATGTCGGACCCCTGATCACGAATTGAGACGTGTTGACTTTGCTCGCCGAAACTTGGTCACAGATTGGAAAAGAGCGAGTCCATTTACGGATTTAATTGTCAATTCAAACATGTTCAGATAATTTTTTCTGATGAAAAGAAGTTTCATCTTGCCGGACCGGACGGCTGGAATTCTTATTCGCGTGATTTGAGGAAGGATCCATTGACATTTTCCAAGAGAAACTGTGGAGGTGAAACGTGCATGGTTTGGGGACTCTTCTCGTCAGCTGGAACGCTTGATTTTGAATTCATTTCGCCTCGAATGAAATCTGCGGACTATCAAGATGTCCCGGAGAAACGTTTAGTTCCATTTGTGACATCCAGTCAAGCTATTTCCTGGACATTTCAACAAGACAACGCCGCCATTCATGCTAGTTCCTGCTACTACGACGTGGTTGAGGTCAATGAATATCACTTTTATGGATTGGGCACTGTGTTCTCCCGATCTCAATCCAATGGAGAACCTCTGGTCCACCCTTGCTAGAAGAGTTTACCATCAAGGACATCACTGGCACATATGAAGACACTACTCCTCTTCCAAGAATCAAAATAACAATCAGCTGCTTACTCGACAGAGCCACGCGAAGGTCTCTTATATTTGGGAGAAGCGCCGCGACCGTGGGCGAGGTGTTAGCTCCTATTCTAGCTCCTTAACTAACTATTAGAGTGTTTTTCTAAAAGATTTTTATATACATGTGTTATATATCTTTTTAAAGCTCTTGAACAGCTCTATCATAATATATATATTAAACTTTTAAATTGATCTTTTATTTAAAAACATTTTAACTTGTAGAAGAATCATGGAAAAAAACAAACATTCGTGTTCTTTTACGTTACTGGAAACAAGGCTTCAACGCAACTGCAGCAGCAAAAAAGATATGCCAAGTTGAAGGCGACAATATGGAATCGGATCGTACTGCGCGAAATTGGTTCAAAAGATTTAACGGCGGCGACACTGATCTCGAGGACAATACACATTCAGGCCGACCTACGACAGTGGATTCTAAAGAAATCCGTGAAGCTGTTGAGACCAATCCATCAATGAGTACTCGCAGATTGTCGACCGAGCTCGATATTCCTCAAACATCAGTTGTACGACATCTTCACGCCCTTGGGAAGGTCAATAGACACTGCCGAGAAGTACCTCATGGATTGACTGAAATTCAAGCTCAAAAACGTGTCGAGACTTGCCGAAAACTGCTCGAAAATCCACAAGATTACCGTTTTATTCGTAGAATTGTATCTTGTGATGAAAAGTGGGTCTACTTCCGTAATCCGGAGAGACAAAATCAATGGTTGGAACCCGGTCAAACGGCGGAATGTGATCGTTTCTCAAAGAAGGCTTCTTCTGGGTGTTTGGTGGAATTTCGAAGCTGTAACTTACTTCGAGCTAGTTCCAAATGGTCGGACCATTGACACAGACCTCTATTGCGTCCTATTTAATCGAATGTATGCGGCACTTGGCGAGAAATATCGAGGATTGATCAATCGGAAGCGGATACTCCTTCAACAAGACAATGCAACCGCCAGACAAACGAAGGAAAATATCCAAAATCTCGACGCCATTTAACTCCTTCCACATCCAGCTTATAGTCCGTACCTTGCGCCATCTGATTATCATCTTTTCCGATCCATGCTTTCTTCGTGGTCGTAGCTTTAATGACCTGGCCGATGTCGGGTGCCTTCGAGTTTTTCGCCTCTAAGAACAAGGAGTAGTACAGCAGCGGGATCGAACGACTTGCCGATAGATGGGTTCAAGCCATAGAATTAAATTATCTTTACTTTGGAACCTAATTGTTTTTCATGTGTTGTAAGATTATGTTTCAATTTTTAATTTTAAAAAATCGGAAAAAAAATTTTGATTCACCCTAATATTTTTGTGAAGATTTTAATATTTTTAGAGAGTTTGAGGAACAACTGACAAACTTGCGTGTTGAATAAAAGTGGTAATTCCACATTAACATGGTAATATAAGAGTAAATATAAGAAAAGCATAATTTCCATTTGGAGTGCAAATGAATTGGCAAAAACAGAAGCCTAAAAAAGTCAATTAAAGATAATTAATCGTGAAAGTCTAAAGCCCAAGAGATATTTTAAGAGACGATTGTAATAATTCCAGAAGAATTGGTTGGTAACCTTCACGTGGATTTTAATTATATGCACGCCAAATCGAAATAACGATTTTTAAACGTGCCAGAAAATTTTTGCGTCCTTTTACCAAAAACATTTTTTCTACAATAAAATTAGACTTGTCTTAAAATATCTATACATATTAATATCTTTCCAAAAAGTTAAATTTGAGAACATTTACTGAGCTCATTTTATTACCATACCAGTTGGCGTGCTGTTTTTATTACAATTTGATTAGGCTTTTCTTAAACTATCTAAAATATTAATATCTTTCCGAAAAGTTCAATTTGAACACGCTTACTGAGCTCATTCATGTACCATATCAGTTGGCGTGGGCGTGTTGAATTTCGAATTTTTTGGTGCTACAATTTGATTAAGCGTAAAAAATTGCGAAGTTGTTATTTTCATTTGGCGTGCCGTGCAACCCAGCATAATTCTCTTGCACGCCAAATGAAAATGATTATGCTGCAATATTTAAAAGTATTTCATTATTTTCTGCGTGTAATTTAAAGACTAATTTTCATGTCAGTTTTACTTTTTTCTGAAACAATCTTTTCTTTATTAAATTTTTACAATAATTTAGATTTAAGTGACTCTTATGAGGTCATGTTGTTGCTAATTCATTTGGCGTGCTCTTGTATTATAAAATCTGCGGTCCATGTGACAATTTAATAAAAATAGAAGCTACTAGAAAGTTATTGTTATCTTAGAAATAGAGAATTCATCAAACTACCTTGGCACGCCAACGCAAGAAGTTTAAACGCGAATCATTTCAGAAAAACCATATTAATTATAGCGTCGTCAATTTTGTAGACTTGTATAGCACTCCAGAGGAGGTATGCAAGAACGTATTTACTCGTTAAAGGGTAATGGAAAATCATTGAGAAATTGTATTTTTTCAGTAAATTATGTATTTTTAAAATCTATTTTTGTTATTAAAGTATTATCTCTTGCATAAACTTATTTGTATTTTTTTCTGAAAAGTAATTTATCAAGGATGTAGCATCATCATTTAACAGATAAATACGTTCTTGCATACCACCTAACTAGGGAGGTCATTTTTGGATCCAAAAGGTTTCGGGCTGAAACTTTGCAGGATGATAGCTGAGAAAATTTTATTAGTGCACACAAAAAATTGTAAGATAAGATGAAAATTGCAATTTTACCGTATTTAAAGTTGTCGCATAAGTTTCAACGTATAAATTAGAAAATAATATTGTCGTCAATTTTTAAGGCTTATGCATAAATTAACTCAAAGCCTTACAGCTTGTCTGAAATAGTAAAGAAAAGAACCTATACGAGAATCTGTTGGCGTGGTACAGTTTGTGATATATTTAAGATTGTCAATAAAGAAAATTTTGTATATTCACGTGGAGCTCTGTAATATGTTCTCAAAATATTGTAAAATTGAATGAAACATTTCATTTGGCATGCCTTGGGATTTATTTTTAGGATATTTAAAAGTTAGTTAATAGAAATATCATTAGGAAGAAGTGTGTATTTCACAATTCCTGATGCAAAGAGATATTAAATGAATATGAACAATGAAAACAAATTATGCAGATGATTAAACTGAAACATCTTGTTAAATAACTATTTACTGTAAATGAACACCAAAAAAGCGCAACAAAAAAGTTATTGATAAAAAGTACAAATATCTTGAAAGAAACATTACCATCTTTAACCCAAACAAAAACCCCCAGCCAAAAACTGATATTATTACAAAAAACGACGAAGAAGCCAAGGGGTAGAAGATGGCAGGATGTATAAAAAACTTGCCAAAGGATTATATGACGGAACACTTTATTAAACTGAAGACAAGAAAGTGAAGTGAATGATAATTTTGTGTTGTTTTTGTTTTCAATGAAAGTGATAACGTGTGATTAATAATAACAACAAGAATTGTTTCAATTTCAGACACACTATTGGGGTATGGTTTTGATGAATATTAATCATAATAATTAATGTTGTTGTTGTTCTTGTTTATAATTTCAAGGTTAATCCCAATATTCTTATCTATTCATGGTATTTTATCAATTTCTAATCCAATTTAAGCGATTTGCGTAATCGCTTGCTAGACCATGCGTGAATATTGGTCAAATCATAAATTAATAATTAACTTAATTTTAATAATATATTTAAATTAAATGAAATCCTTGAAGTGGTGTAATCGTAAAATTTTGAGTTTTCAAATATTTTAGTTATAAATTTTAGTTATTTATTTTTAGGTTAAGGGTTAAGTTCGTAGACTTTTTATATTATCTTTTGTTTCACAACAGTTTTCTTGTTGTTTGGCAAATTGTATATATTTATCTGATAGGGCTTTTTCTGCTCTAAAAAACTGTGTTTTTAGTTTTTTTCTGAAATTTTAAGTCTTCATCATTTTTCAGGCTTAGAAATGAACTATCCAGGAGGCAAAAATCAGAATTTTCGATATTTGCTCTTCTTCGAAAGCAAAAAGGAGCCGAAGCCGTTCGGGAAATATGCAGTGTGTATTGAGAAGATGTCTTAGGCGTGTCTAATGCACAAAATGGTTCGCATAGTTCAAAAATAAAACGGACGACTTGCAGAATTAGACGAAGAGCATCTGAAGCCACTATTGAAGGAAGATAGTCGCCAAATAAGTCGTCAATTGGTTGGACAAATGAACTGTGATCAAAAGACAATCCTTAATCATCTTCATTCGATGGGATTTGCCGAAAAACTCGGGGCCTGGATACCTCATGAGCTCAACGCATAAAACAACGAAAATCGCAGCTCAACATCTCGCTCGCCATCGAGCAACACGCGTTCATAAACAGCGAGTTTTTGCCGAATCGTTACGGGATATGACAAATGGGGCCTGTACCAGTGATGGGAGGGACTCCCCACGGTCCCCCCCCCCCCGACCCGTGTATTTTTCTAAAAAAAAGGGGATCCCGGGTAGAGAAAAGTTGAAGTCCAGGTCCCAGGTAGGGAAAAAGGGATGTCCCGGTGCCGGGACCTGGTTTTGAAATTTTCAATTTTTTAAGGTCCCGCCCGGAATTCCAAAAACGGGGCACCTCCCATTACTGGCCTTCTATCTGAAGCGAGCTTGTTATAAACTATTCTTATTAACGAAAATACCGCCGGCATTATTCTTATGTCTGGTCCATGTGATTATACTGAAGAGGGTTCACCTCTAGATAATGATAATATCAGAAACTATGAAATTATATGAAAACAACGCCGGTATTATTCTCTTGGGTGGTCCACAATGAATCCTCGTGAACGTACCAACGAGAATTTCTGCAACTCTTACGGTTTTTAAAATAAAATATGCTGATTAACATAAATAACGCCGATATTATTTTTCTGGGTGGTCTAAAGCGAATTCACATGGATATATTGATAAAAATTTTTAGCCAGTTTAAGAATATACCGCGTAAAAATTCCGAGAATTTCACCGATATTATTTCCCTCGGTGGTTCATAATAAATCTACGTGGATATATCGATGAAACTTTTTGTCTGCTTTAAGGATATCTTGGAAAGAAGTATTTTTATTATTATTCGGAGTGGTCTAAACTGAATTCACATGGATATATTAATAATAATTTTGGTCACTTTAATAATATACCTGTAAATATGTCGATGGTGTTATTTGGTCAATAATAAATCCATGAAGATATATGGATGAAACGTTTTGTCTGCTTTATATATATATATACACGCCAACGGCAAACAGCCTTCACATAGAAAAAATGATCAACGAAATTGACCAGGCGTTCAACAAATTTATTCTTTTTTGTTCTTTTTTGTAAAACAGTATTTTGGCTATAATAGGAGAACTAGTGATTTTTATGAAACGTAAGATATATCATTCTGTTGCTCGTAAAATTCTGAATTTTTAGAAATGCAACATGACGTGGTTACGGTATTTTACGTGTATTTTATAGTCGATTGAAATTTGAAACTTTAAAAAATCATAACTTTGCTTAAACGACGAATCTAATTTAGAGACAAGTATATTATTGTTCGCCGTTGTGGTCTCTATCAATAAAGTCTTAACATCAAAAATTAAAAATAGCGTTTTCAAATTATTTGATTCTAAAATTTTGGACCTTATAATGGCCTTAAAGTACTTAAAACATAAAACCTTTTAACTTTATTAAGTTTATCTCATAGAATAAATGTTTGTAAAGACTATAGTCAGTACAGAAACATGATTTTCAAAAAATGACCACTTAAATCAGCCATATATGGTTTTTGCTTAAAAATGCTCCTTTAAGCACCAATCAAACATATTTTGCTATATTTTAGTTTCAAATTGTTGTGTAAAGTATGCTCTTGACATGAGGCTTCGTAACATCTCAAATTAGGCCCATTCTACAAAATTATCAAATAAGGTGCTCCACGGTTACAGAGCAACGCCAATTTTGTGGACAATTTTACCAAAAATAATATATTTTTAGTTTTTTATAATTATTTCAAGCTTATTTATCATTTTTCAAACGATTTCCGTATTTCTGTTATTTCAGGGCTCAGAAAACGAGGAAGATTCTGAGTTCTTTGTGAAAACTAATTTTAAGGAAATTAGAGTTGGATAATCCGATTTTTGAAAAATCTTCGATTATATGGATTTTAGTTTGCTTCTTTTATCCAATCGTCATGCTAGAAATCATGAAAACTCACAAAATTACTCATTTTTATCAGATTAATGTATTGTAAAGAGCTAAACTTTAAGATCGAATATCTTGAAAACGCTATTTTAAATTTTTGAGATTAATACTTTATTGATAGAGGACATAACGATGAGCAATAATATACTTGTCTCTAAATTAGATTCGTCGTTTAAGCAAAGTTATGATTTTTTAAAGTTTAAACTTTCAATCGACTATAAAATACACATCGATTACAGTAACCACGTCATGTTGCATTTCAAAAAATTCAGAATTTTACGAGCAACAGAATGATATATCTTACGTTTCATAAAAATCACTAGTTCTCCTATTATAGCCAAAATACTGTTTTACAAAAAAGAACAAAAAAGAATAAACGCGTGATCAAATTCGTTGATATTTCTTTCTATGTGAAGACGATTTTTCTATTGGCTGCCCTCGGCGTGTATATATATATATATCTTAGAAACTATGCCGATACATAAAATATCGCCGTTACTTATCTTGTGGGTGGTCTTAGGTGAATTCACTTGGACGTGGTGATAATACGTTTTGTCCACTTTAAGAGTATACCGGTAAATATGCCGAGTAACGAAAACATTGCCGATAATATTCTTCTGGAAGGTATAAAAATAATACACGTAAATGTATCAATGAGACTTCAAGCCCAGCTGAAGACGCTTTGCTAAATTATCGAAGTAATAAAGGAAAATCTGTTAATCGGCACAAGAGGAACATTTTAATTAATTTGCCAAAACATTTCCGACTTTATGAAAATTGTAATTTTATATTGTAATGCATATTAATAACATTTCTAAGCCTATAATATATATTGTCTCATCTATTAAAGCCAATAATTTCACATAAGTGTGCGGGAAATTATTTCCAATTTTTATGGTACCTTAATATTTGGCAAAACTCATCTTTTCTATCCGGTCGTGTATCCAATATAAAAATTGCTAATCATATATCATCTAATGAGTTCCCAATAACATCTGGCGTCTGCCAAGGAACTGTTTCCGGCCCGTTCTTGTTTTTAATCTATATTAATGACCTCATCGATTGTTTCCCTGATGATGTATATGTATCTGTCTTTGCCGATGACATTAAAATCTACGACTCTAACCCCATTTCGCTACAAAGTAGTATCGAAATTATTTGTAAATGGTGTAATATTTGGCAACTCAGCTTAGCTGAAAATAAGACCTCTGTTATTCATTATGGTAAAAACAATGCTCAATTCACTTATATTATTAATAACAAACCCATTGCACCTTCTAATTCTTTAAGAGATCTTGGCATATTAATTGATAACAAATTGTCTTTTATTAACCACATCACTTACGTTTCACATTCTTGTATGATTAAATGTCGCCAATTGTTAAATTCTTTCAAATCCCAAAACCCTTTGCTATATGTTAAACTATTTAATTGTTACATTAGACCAATCATTGAATATGGATGTGAATTATTCCATCCCAATTCCCCTAAATTGTCTGGTCTGCTGGAAAAACCACTAAGATTTTTTACGCGTAAGGTTTGCCAGCGTTGCAACATTAAATATTCATCGTATAACGATAGGTTAATTATTCTAGAATGCGAGTCAATAGAAAAGCGGCGTCTTAAGCTCATAGTCAAAACTTATTATAAAATACTGTGCAATATATACCACTGCCCATCCTTTAATAAATTTATTTGTTTCTCGAGGTCCCCACGAAACCCATTAATGCTCAAAGTAAAACCCGGTGTAACTAGTCATAACAACTTTTTTGTAAATAATTTGTCATTATGGAATAGAGTTTGTAAATATTTTGTTGATTGTAATGTGCATAATATTAATTATATTATTGAATCTATCCCTAACAATTTATTGTACTAACCATTATTTAATTATCCTTAAATTATTACTATGCATTTGAACTACCGACCTCTTGCGGGGTCAAATGTTCATCTTAACATTTATTTCCCTCGTTATATGTGTTTTACTGTTATTACGTGGTAAATAAACAATTAAAACTAAATAATAATAATAATTTGTCAACAGAACAAGGATTATTATTGGAAATGCCTAAATTATTCTAAATTATTGGAAATGCCTGACAGAAGTTTTGTCGCGAAACTTAACCGCCAAACCAACTTTTCACACTACTTCTCGACCAGATCCTTACTGAAAATAAGCTTTGTTCGCCTTGCCTAACATTTTCTGATACTAATTTGCATTTTTAAAACTAATATGTAGGCACAGGGACAACATCCATAAAATTAACGATTATTTATTTAATAAAACTGCGCAAAAACAATTAACAAAACAATAAAATGCAGATCATATCAATTATATTTAGTATTCAGCTTCACTTCCAACGTTCTTATTTAATATCCAGTCTACTAATCATGTCGTCAGAATAAACGACATTCAAATGACCATTTTGCACGTTCGATGTAGTGATTTTTTTACTTAACAATTTGGGACCTTCTTCCCACTTATTGATGACTGGATTATAATAGAACACTGAATAAAATTCAACTTTCTTCCTGTGATAGTGGAAATATTAATTTAATTTTGATATACCACTTACTCATTGATTGTAGAAGTTCCACCCATTATGTATATCATGCCATTATAGGCACAAACTGAGTACGCTTTTCTATTATCCGGTAAACTAGTGAGCTGAAAAATGTAAACATATGAAAAGAAAAAATATATTTATTTCAAAAAAGATATAGTCGATGCCAAATGCGATTACCACCGCAAAATGTGGCGAATTTTTTAAATATTGTCCTTTTCAGAAAAAGGAAAAAATAAGGATGGAATGAGGTTCTCGTTTGGACAGCCAAATCAATGTGTGTTGTCTCAAAAAAAATGGGCATCCCATATTGAAGAGGATTAGACGAAAAAGTCGCCTGTGGTCGTCTGACCATCCATCCGAAACTATCACATTTTCTTCTTTTTGTGTTCTTTCATAGGCACTGATCTCTCAAAAGGACAATATTATTTTCTCATTAATAAGTATTTTGCTGAAAACTTGATTCCTCAAAAAACGGCGGAAACTTATTTGCGCACCTAATACAATATTCTGTAAGCACTCTCGCTATTAAAACCTGTAAATAAAAATTCATGATCATGCCAAATTAAAACCGCTATTATTGTTATAAGATGTAGCGTATAGAACGAAAACAGGCAGCACACCCGGACCAAAAACGGGACCGCTTCGAAACCGGCGTCAACAGCATAAGTATTGACGCTTTTTTTTCAATGCGGGCACAATTGTTGTCATTTTTGTTTATTTTGTAAAATGTTTTGATTTCATGGTGAATACATGCTTAATAAAGTTTTTATTTGTATTAGAATAATTAAAATAATTATCTGAACGTATTGGTGACAAAAAATAATTATTCTCTATAGTTTTATTTTTTGCTCTGTCATTAATTTGATTATTAAAAAAAATTGTACTTTCCATTTTTTTAAAGAAGCATTTCATCTGAATCAGCATTAAATTCTCTATAAGATGATATTTTACTTTTCACTGTCATTTTACTTTAAAATTTTTTATAACAGTTTAAAACTTCTACGTAGCAAAAAAAACATTAAAAATGATTATTATTTGTTTTAAAATTACTTTAATACATTCAGCACTGCACTGCCACGAAGTATGCAGCATGTTGCAAAAGTTCACGCACCAATTGAATTTAAAAAAATGAAAACACGCCCTTCATTTATTAATTTCCAGTATTTAAACTTTTTTTTAATTACAGCGTATCTTTATTAAATTTGATGTATTTTCTTTCTTAGAATCGTTTATAATAATTTATTAATTGTATTAAGTTTGTTTTAGGCTCCTCAAAATGTTTTAGAACCAAAAACATTAAGTAAAAAAAGGGCGTGTTTTCATTTTTTAAAAATTCAATTGGTGCGTGAACTTTTGCAACATGCTGCATACTTCGTGTCAGTGCAGTGCATTCAGATAATTTTTCCCAGTTGATTTATATACAAATAATTAACTTACCTTATTTAGAATCCGAATACTAAAGCTTCAAAAAATAGCTAAAAATAAAAGACGAACTTTTAGTGGCCAACATTTTTCTCGTCCCCTTTCTTTTGGCAAATAGCCAACAAAAAATGTGTTTCCACTATTTCAATGTTATGAAGAAGAAAGAAAAACCAAAGAAACTCACAAATGAAAATTGTTTCTTTTCTTCATCGAATATTTCGATAACATCATTGTCACATAAGCATGTTGATAACTTTTTTTTGATTACTGAAAACGTAAAATTTATTACTAAAAACAATTATTCGATCGACGATTCTTTCAGTCTTAAGAATAAAATAAAATTTACGGTAGATTTTGCTATCGATCGAAATAAGGTGGACTTGTTTGGGAACAGCATCTTCAATATTACAAATTTTCGTAAACTCCGTTGTTTTCAAGTCGTATTTCTAAATTCAAGCAATAATTTAAAATTTTTTTACAAAATTTATTTTTTTCTTTTCCAGCATTGTCATTTGAAATTGCATTACATATTCAAAAAATAAGCGTAATTCACAATGTAATTCTTTTTAAATCGTCGTTTTTTTAGCTCAAATATACCAAATTTACAAAACTCGTGAAAATGTCGAAAAAGAATAACGTGGACGCCGTTGAGAACATGTGAAGAGGAGCGTGCTGTTCTACATAACCGGAAATGTATATTTTTCGATTCGAAATCATTAATATATTTTAGAGAGACAACAGTGTATGACGTAAGTACTCGAGAAAAACTCAATAAAAATAATAAGAAGAATAGACATATTCATGAATTGGCTAGATATCTTTAAAAATTACGGAATTTGTGAAGAATATAACCGAACTGAACGACAATCTGGAAAGTTTCACAGGCTTTTGCAATAAACTCGAAAAATAAATTCTTTATGGGATAAATATAATGTATCAACCAAGTTTCTTTCGAGTTTATTGCAAAAACCTGTGAAACTTTCCAGATTGTTGTTCAGTTCGGTTAAATTCTTCACAAATTCCGTAATTTTCAAAGATATCTAGCCAAATGTTAAAGCCTCCAGGTTTAGAGCAGAGAGTTGGTATTCGAGAAAAAATCATGACAGGAGGCTCAAGATTATAAGAGGGAGAATGAACGTCTGGAGAAGGTCGTTGAATTATAACTTATACTTTTCTTATACTTCACTTATACTTCATTATGAAATAATATATTTTTGTATTACGGTCAACCAAAATTTTTTTCCTATTTCCTATATCTTTTTGTCTAATGGTTTTTTTTTACCAAATAAAGTGTTATATATATATATATATATATTTTTTTTAAAGCTCTTGAACAGCTCTATCATAATATATATTAAATGTTATTTTACGCCATTACTGGAAACAATGCTTCAACGCAACTGCAGCAGCAAAAAAGATATGCGAAGTTGAAGGTGACAATATGGTCTCGGATAGTACTTCGCGAAATTGGTTCAAAATATTTAACTACGACGACACTGATCTTGAGGACAAGACACATTCAGGCCGACCTACGACAGTGGACTCTGAAGAAATCCGTGAAGCTGTGGAGACCTATCCATCAATAAGTACTCGCAGATTGTCGTCGGCTGAACTCGATATTCCTCAAACATCAGTTGTACGACATCTTCACGCCCTTGGGAAAGTCAATAGACGCTGTCGAGAAGTACCTAATGGATTGACTGAAATTCAAGCTCAAAAACGTGTCGAGCCTTGCCGAAAACTCCCCGAAAATCCACAAGATTACCGTTTTATTCGTAGAATTGTAACTTGTGATGGAAAGTGGGTCTACTACAGTAATCCGGACAAACAAAATCAATGGTTGGAACCCGGTCAAACGGCGGAACCGGTGGCAAAATGTGACCGTTTCTCAAATACGGCACTTCTGTGTGTTTGGTGGAATTTCGAAGGCGTAATTTACTTCGAGCTAGTTCCAAATGGTCGGACCATTGGCGCAGACCTCTATTGCACCCAACTTGATCGAATGTATGCGGCACTTGGCGAGAAATATCCAGCATTGATCAATCGGAAGTGGATACTCCTTCAACAAGACAATGCAAAACCGCACACCGAAAGACAAACGAAGGAAAAGATCAAAAATCTCGACGCCATTGAACTTCTTCCTCAAGGAGTGGTACCGCAGCGGGATCGAACGACTTGCCGATAGATGGGTTCAAGTCATAGAGTCAAATGGTCTTTACTTTGAAACCTAATTGTTTTTCATATGTTGTAAAATTATGTTTAAATTTTTAATAAAAAATCGGAAAAAATTTGGTTCACCCTAATATTTTCTAATAATGAAAAATAAGCATTTTTTATTATCAATTTATGTTTATAATAAAGTTGATAATACACCTATTCATTTTTGTTCTTTTTCGAAAAAAAAATAAAGTTATAAAACGAATTTTAGATGCTCTCTGTTAAAAATTGGCATTCTAGGCCATCACCCGTTTCGAGTCGGAGTGAAAGTGCGGTTTGAATAGACTGTGTAAAATTGCCCCATTGAGTCTTCTACCAAAAAGGAAGGATGCGGATGCCATATCTCAATACCGAAAAGTATCTCTGCTCTTAGTTGTTGCAAAGACGTACACGACAATTCTAACTAATCGACTCATTCCGTTTATCGAAGATTACCTGAGTGATTCTCATTGAAAAATGTAATGAATTCAAAATCCCTCCGTTACTAGGTCTAATCTACTCAATCTCCCATGAATCGATAGATCTGCCTCTAAACATCGCATCAATGCAATAAAGAGAACTTTATCTGGAAGAACTGCAAAAATCAGAACCTATAGACGGACAATCGATATTCTGTTGAAAATATGCGCGCGTCAAGTTGACTTGGCATCATCATTTGCTCTCCAAATGATTCTCGATGAAGCCGACAAGAAGAGTGTGGGAGAAGCTGATGGCAAGTTCTTGAAACTACTCTAATTCGCTGACGAGAGATCGTCCTGGCACGTGGGTGATCAAGAACGAGAGGGTGACCCAAGGGAAGGTGGTCGGACACAGTCACGTTCTGGGTCGCGACATTCGTCCACGAGAAGCCTACCGCCAGGAAAACTTGAAGAAGAATCGGTATTCTCGAGGAGAAGACGACTTGGTCAACATTGGCAAGGCGAATCCGAACACTCTGGAGATAGCTGGACCGGATATCGACGCAGTGGGAATGACAATGGACAGTCAAGTACTCAAGAGTGCAACTGATCAAGTTTTCAGTGTGTGGGATCCCTCATCGTATTGGTTCCTCTCGAAGTCTGCCCCGTGGCATTGCACATTCTACCTACCGAGCTTGATGCACGGAAATCAATTTTTTCTAACGGAAAGCGGAAAAGGGAAATGGAATTCCGTGCAACCCTCTTACTTACCATTAAAAAGTTCTCTCGTAAGATATAATCGTAAAAAATCATCATCAAATTATCATCATGGTAGCAAATGAAACTAACGCGACCTTTATAATTTAATTTGATTTCCTGAAATTTTTTTGTTAATTTACGTTTTTTTCTATATATTATTACCTCCGATAGAGTGTCCGTATTTTTGTCGTAGTTTTGTAAGTAAAATATTCCATCTTTTTTGAATGCGATATAAGCATAAAAATAAATCAATTAGTGAAATATAATCTTTTTTGGATTATATTATCATTTTCAAAAGATCGATGTCGATGGTAGAGAAAACAATTATCCCAAAATGACATTCCTCTTCAATGTGTTGTCCATTTTTTGAGACAACACACACTTTGAAAAACAGCAATAAAATTGTTGTGAGACAAAAGATAATATAAAAACTGTACGAACTTATTCCTCAACCCAATCAATGCATTTTATGAAAATCCACGTATTACTATTAAACTAAATATTACTTCAATATTATGAATTACTCAAAATATCCCTTACACTTTGAATTTTCACGTTATGCTAGGTTTAAATGACTCTTCTGTGCTCCTGTTTTTATGAACGCATTTGGCGTGGACAAGAAACATTTAAAATTGACTATGAGCTATTATCATTCGTACTTTAGGTGGAAGGGCGTGTTCTTTGATCGTATGCAAGAATGTATGAACCGTTAAACAATGATGGAAAATTATTGAACAATTATGTTTCTCAGAAAATGTAAATAAGGAAGATTTCGAAATTGAAAACAGTTATATCGTCCATCTGCAAGAAATAATATTTAAATAAAAACATTGACTGAAAAATATATATTATTCATTTTAGAGATCGATGCCTAATGGAAGAGCAAAAAATTAGGGGCGGAGAAAAGGTCTTGTTTAGACAGCCACACGGCCACTTTGGCCATCGAATTTTTCCTCTTTTATTTCTCATCAATTTTTGTTATCTATTTTCTGTTTATTATTTGATGACAAGAAATGAAAAGTTTACTTTAAAAATGAAAATGGATGAAATAAAAATATTGATGAAAAACAAAAGAGGAAGAGACGTGATGGCCTCAGTGGCCGTGTGGCTGCCTAAACAAGACCTTTGCCCCGCCCCTATTTTTTTGCTCTTCCATTAGGCATCGATCTCTGAAATGAATAATAATCTAATTAATCAATAATTTTCCATCACCGTTTAATGAAGAAATACGTTCTCATGCCAATTGAGTTTTCAAAAATAGAGGCTCAGAAAAGGCTCTCTAATATAAAATTATGTTAACATTTTGCAAATCATGTAAATTTAAAGTAAACCCCAAAAAATAAATGAAATTTTACTTTCTCGTTTTTAATCAATTAAGACTTACCATATTTTCCAGAATCAATGATGAATGGATCTTCTTCCCGAATTGTCTTCCTTCTTGTTTTTCGCCTCGCGAGTTAATGAAGAAAATTTTGTTTTCGCCTACATATTTTTAGTCTTTTAATATAGCAACTACTTAGAAATATATATATATATATATATACATTAGCTGACAAAAGTTTTGTCACAAATGTTTTTTCGGGTTTAACTTTTTGGTGACTTGACCAAATTGGCTGATTTTTTGATATTTTATGTGAATCAGTGTACCGTTCATATACAGTTCGTTTATTGATTTTGAGGACCTTGGCAATTTCGGTACCACGCATTCCGTTTTCCCTCATATTGATAACAGCTTGCCGGGTGGCAATTGGATTTTCTTTACGTGGAGTCATCTCTAAAATGTTGCCAATTACTGCTATTTTCAATAAATTATGAAAAAAATATAATTGCACTTTAAAAATTATTTAAAAATGCAGTGCAAGAAAAGTGCGTAATATCTTTGAGCTACGCGTTTTACGATAAACGCTTGTCACTGTAAAACGGATCATCGTAATCACAAGCGGGAATTTGTAAAATAATCTACAACCATATGAATCTATCATATCACAAAATCAACCAATTTGGTCAAGTCACAAAAAAGTTAAACCCGAAAAAACATTTGTGACAAAACTTTTGTCCGCTAGTGTATATATATATAAGGTCTAGAGTTTAATTTCCGCGTATTTGCAAACTAAAAATAGACGGAACGTCATTAAAACAGCGCGGCTCATATCTCGGCCCTATTACCCAAATTTTGCAATCGTTTTGGAATTTTTCGCCCTATTACTCACCAACTAACATAGAATTCGCCTTGTCAGGAAGTTGGTTCTTACTCTTGATGTAATCAACATCAACTTTCAGTCTATTGTTCATATACTTAAAATTAAATTTGAAATTATTTTCACAACACATCAAACCTCTAATCCATGACGAACATTATAAACATTTTCCAAGGCCTTTTCGACCATTTTCAATTGGCTGAATATACTGTTATAATGCGTGGCATACGATAATTCATCAATTTTCTCATAGTCTCTCGTTATATTGCGTAGAATCTGCGAATTAACAAATTTTTTGGAAAATTTTAAATCCAAATTTGACTCATTAATAGAATATAATACGTGTAAATGAGTAATACACGTTTAAATATTAAGAAATATTCATTTCGATTTGGCGTGCAATAGGACCCTAATATTTTTATGAATTTATCAATTTTTTTATATTATTCTTTTCAAAGATCGGTGCCTAATGGAAGAAAAAATAAGAAAAAATGACAGTCTGGACGGTCAGACGGCCACAAACGACTTTTTCGTCTATTCCTCTACAATGTGTACTGCCGATTTTTTTGAAAGAACACACATTGGTAAGATACAAAAGAGTCGAAAAGAGAACCTCATTCCTCCTAATATTTCTCCTCTTCCATTAGGCACCGATCTCTGAAAAACACAATAACTTGGTAATATATTTAAAAAATTCTCATTTCCATTCGGCGTTTGGCACGACAACAGATTTCTTAAAATCGATATTTACAAATAAAAAAATTACATTGTAATATTTGTCTATTTTCTGCTGAAGTTGCTTGCAACGATTATCGAAATCATCTAGAGCTTTCTTCAATTCCTTCTTTATAATTCCATAATGACATTCTCTCTAAAAAATCGCAATTTATGAGGAGTTTCAAATCATAAGTACCTTCACAAATTCATAGCTTTTCACAGTATGGTCTTTATGATTTTCATCTCCGGCACATTTCTGGCAAATTCTCATCGATCGAGCCTATAAATAAATTTATATATATATATATATATATATTATCAAAATCTAAGAAATTGAAAGGTCTATTTGATCATTTTTGAATTATTTTCAATGGTCTCAAAGAGATCATGAAACAAATATTCAATTTATGTTTATAACTTCTCTGTTTTTCATTATATTTCTTCAAAATTTCTAGATCAAATCAGATTTATTACATTCATTTTTTATGAAAAGAAAATTGGAATTGTCAATTTCTTAGATTTTGATAATATATATATATATAGTCGTCGCCAAATGCAATTACCACCGCAAAATGTGGCGCACTTTTTTAAATATTATTTTTTCATTTAATTTTTATGATTTTTATTATTTTCCACATTTATTCCACAACTGAAACAACATCTAAAACATATTCTTCAATTTATTCAAGTAAAAACAGTATATAACGAACCTAAACAAGAAAGTAATCATGAAAATTAAATGAAAAAATAATATTTAAAAAGTGCGCCACATTTTGCGGCGGTAATCGCATTTGGCGACGATTATATATATATATATATATATATATATATATATATATATATATATATATATATATATATATATATATATATATATATATATATATATATATATATATATATATATTTGTATATAACACTGATAAATGTTGAATTATTCAGTTACAAATCTATTCTTATTCAAGGGTTTGGAAACAATTAAAGATTTTGAGCTCAACGGTCCGAGAGACGCGTTTGCCCGCGTCGACCACGTGAATCATCAATGACACATTCTGAACCACAAGAGAAATAAGAAACAAGATAAAGCTATGCCCAGATGACGTTTCATATGGATTTCCAAACGACAGTTTGTCCATTCTATCAAACTTCCACGACGATTGGAAGTACTGGAAGCAGAACAACCACCGATGACGAACTGCTCGGCTAAGTAACCAAGTAAGTAAGTAAGAACGCCAAATGAAACCAAATGAAAATTTATCATTTCAAAAATTAAGATTCTTACCATTGTAGTATAATTTGATGGATTTGAACGATTATTATTCCATATATACGGAAATTCGCATTCATCGATGTTGCCCAATTTTATTAGTATATTTAAATTACTGGCACAAGTTACACACAATTGTGGCGAATCCAATTTAGAATCACATTCGCTGCAGGAATTGAATTTCTGAAAATATTCGTTTTAAATTTAGTTCTCTGACATACTTATTTAGGTTTTTAAACTAATTTGACAAATAATGTTGTTATTTACTACACAGGAGTCATGCAATATCATACAACAGGAATACAACATATCGTATAGACGTTGTCACGACAAAATTAAATTCTTCGAACGCACGCCAATACAAAATTACAATTTTTCATTAATTACGCGAATCTTACTTAGTTCCAAGTGCAAATTAAAAACTAATTTTACGTCAATTGAACAGATCCATCGTAAGTTACCTCTAGAGTTTTGAACTTTTAAGTGACTTTTTTGAGGACATGTTTTTTTTCATTTGACCTGCGAACGAATTGTAATCAGATAATATCTAATATAGTCGTCGCCAAATGCGATTACCGCCGCAAAGTGTGGCGCACTTTTTTAAATATTGTTTTTTCATTTAATTTTTATGATTTTTATTATTTTCCACATTTATTCCACGATTGAAACAACATCTAAAACATATTCTTCAATTTATTTAAACAAAAACAGTATAGAACGAGATTAAACAAGAAAATAATATAATCTGCAAAATTAAATGAAAAAATCATATTTAGAAAAAGTGCGCCACACTTTGCGGCGGTAATCGCATTTGGCGACGACTATATTAAATCCAACCATCAAAAACCTATAGAATATTTTACTGCCACGAAGTACGCTACAAATTGCAACAACCGCGCCTTTCACTTTTTATTACTCATCATTTAAATTATTTATTTTTCAGTCTAACTTTTTCGAATTTGATAATTCTAAAATGTAAATATCAGATATATTCACAGTGATAAACGTCATAGCTACTTAAATGGTACCGAAACTGAATTAATTGCATAGTGTGATACTCCGTGTATACGAGCCAGTTATAGGAGGGACCCCGTTTTTAAATTTGAGCGGGCGGGACCTTAAGCGGGCGGGACCTTAACAAGAGCCGAGCGGGCGCGACCTTAACAAAAAAATTTCAAAACCCGGGACCGGGAGTTCCCTTTTCCCTACCCGGGGCGGGTACCGGGAACCCTTTTTTTAGTAAAATATCCGGGTCGGGGGAAGTCCCTCCCATCACTGAACGTTAATAGTGCCAATTAAAGAGGAGGAAGAGCAAGAACAAGAGACGAGCGAACCTTTCTCTTTTAAATTATGTATTGTCATTGTGTAGGTTGATGAAAAATTAGGGGTAAAGGAGCATGCCGAAAAAAAGATGGTCTCGCTTGGGCTGGTGTAGATTTTATTTGCAATTTGTTTGTTATTTCGCTTTTTTTCATCATAATTTTGTTTTCTCTTACTAAATTGGTTGTTAAATCAACATAATAATTATTATAATAAAAATTTTAGGTATAATTTATTATATTTAGGATCGAAATAATAAACAAATTGCAAATTAAATCTACACCAGCCTAAGCGAGACCATCTCTTTTTGGGGTATGCTCCTTTAGCCCTAATTTTTCATCAACCTACACCACGACAATATGTATCAAAAAACACCACTATGTCAATATACACCGACTTCCAGCGTGGCATTGGAGCGCGGCGGATGTAATGTTCATGCGTCAATTACATAAATTATTTACTCAATCAGCCAAAAATATAAGAAATTAACACAAAAAAGAAAAATTTAGATTTTTTTCTTATTGCACTTTACCGTTTATTTTTGCACATCAGGGTAGCACGGAAATCGATTTTTTCAAACGGTCGACGGAAAACGGAAATAGAACTCGAAAAACGAAGGAAAACGGAAAACGGAAAACGGAAGATGGAAGATGGAATTTCGTGAAGAAGATTAAACTACTGGGAATATAATTTAGATTTTTTGTTGCTAGTAGAGCGTGTATTTATTATTTTCCTTCGCATGCGCCCATTGAACATGATATTGACGGGAAGAAGAATACCAGAATATTGAAAAATCGCCAAAGTGAATCTCCTACGAAAGGGAAGGATGGTCTATAACATCATCGACAATATCCATTCTGTTCGACAATTCAATGAAAAATGTAATGAATTCAAATTCCCTCTGCAACTAGCCCTAATCGACGTTTCGACTGCTTCTTTCAGAAATCAGAATCCATGGAACAAAAATCAATATTAATTTCAATAGATTGGTGAGTCCAGCTGTTCGCATTTGCTCTCCAAATGATTCTCTATGAATCCGACAAGAAGAATGTGGGAGAAGCTGAAGATATCTGTATTGATGGAATGTGTTTGAAACCATTCGAATTCGCTGACGACCTGGTGCTAATTGGAAGTTTCTCAGAAGAAATAAACCGGCGTCTGAATCAACGGCTAGAAATCACGGTCTAGAAATCAACACAACAAAGACGATGATCGTAGACAATGACTATGCTACGAAGGACACCATATTTAGCATTCTACAAATTCAATCTTCTACTTCCTCACATTTCAGCAAACGGAAAAAGATTATCGTTCCGACCTTTCTCGAAACTTGGTGCTCATCTCAGGAAGTTCTCTTCAATAAACGTCTTCAAATGACCCTTCGACATAATAAACTTTCACGCCAAGCTCGATGGCTCGATTTCCTTTGATTTGTTAGTTACGAGAAAACTGCTCATTTGGGTTGCACATTAGTCGATACTTGAAAGACGAAGCCGAACACTCTGGAAAGAGCTGACGCGCTTAGGATGATGACCGACAATTAAGTAATCAAGTAGTCAAGTTTGGAAATGAATAAAAAGTGTCTAGAAACTCGCAAGATGATCCCCCATCGGATTGGTTTCTCTCGGAACCGTGACATTTCACATTTTAAATACAGACCGGGGTTGCACGGAAATTAATTTTATTTCAAACGGAAAACGGAAATGGAATCAATTTTTTCAGACGGACGACGGAAAACGGACATGGAAATTATCATTTTCAAACGGACGACGGAAAATGAAAATGGAACTGATAAAACGACGGAAAACGGAAAATGAAAGATGGAATTCCGTGCAACCCTGTTTCACATGCTCTAATAGGTACAATCCTCAGAAAAACAGGAATAATAAGTTCGCAGAGATTTAATATTATTTTTTGCTTCACAACCAGCCAAGAAAAGAGATATTTTGAATTATCCGCTTTCGCAGACCTTGTTGGGATAAAAAACATTACCTTCTTTAAATTCTTCACATGCTCCGGTAACGATGAATCGGATAGAAGTTCTGTAAGTATATTGAATTAATTATAGACATTGACGTAGTAAATTAATGAAAAAATGATTTAAAAGAACGTAAGGTGTCTATTTTATTTTCAATTTGTTTATTATTTCATATACAGATTGTAATTTTCGAACCTAAAATCAATTATTATTCAACTAAAGAATTTATTATTATAAACAATTTATTAAGAAAAAAAGTAAAAAAAAAAGTAATGGCTTGATATTAAAAGCGAAATAATACTCTTTTTGCCTATTTCCCTACTTTCAACCAACTTTTTTGTTATTTTTTAAATTAATTTTATTCTCTGTTCCTTCTTTCTCTGTCCTAATATTTTGTCCGTATACTATTTGGATCATAAGGAATCTATCTGCAGTTAGATATATCTGCAAAGTTTTATCAAAATCTGAGAGCCCGACCTAAAACACTTCCCTTGCTAGTTTTTCTTGGGTTTTATTGAATTTATGGTTCAATTGTGCATTATATTCATACTATCGGGTTGAGGAATAAGTTTGTAGAGTTTTTATATTATCTTTTGTTTCACAACAATTTGGGTTTTGTTCTGATATTTTAAATCTTCATAATTTTTCAACTATGCAGGAGGCAAAAATTAGCATTTGCGACAGCTGCTCTTCTTCGCTTTTCATCGAAAGCAAAAAGCAGCCGAAGCCGCTAAGGTGTCTTAGGCGTGTCTACTGCACAAAAATTGTTGGCAAAGTTCAAAAATGGCGACTTTAATCTTGATGACACGCCTCGAAGCGGACAGAATTAGACCAAGAGCATTTGAAGCACTATTGAAGGATGATGGACGCCAAAAAAGTCGTGATTCTTAATCATCTTCATTCGATGGGATTTTCCGAAAACTGGATGCCTGGATGACACCCCGGGGGTCTTCTCATCACTGCTGCATACCTCATGAGCTCAAAAAAACGAAAGAAGAAAATGGCAGTTCAACATGTCGCTCGCCATCTGCGATTGGTGGAACTGGGAGGGAGTGCTGCACGTGGAAGTGCTCGAAAGAAACTCAACGGTCAACAAGGAGCTCTATGTTGCTTCGCGTAAATGAGGCTATTCGACTGAAAAGACCCGATCGACAAGGCCATGTCATCTTGCTACACGACATGTTGCACAAGTCGTCAAAACCGCCCTCCAAGAGCTCAAATGGGAGTTTGTCAGCATTCACCATACCCTATAGACCTTGCGCCATCCGATTATCACGTTTTACGCAGTCTGTCAAACCAAATGAGGGATGTTACCTTTGAAGGGCCTCAAAAATCTACTTGTTCGACACCAGGCCGGGTGATTTTTGGCGGAACGGCATCAACAAATTGATCGAGAAGTGGGAGGAAGTCGTAAACAGTAACGACGAATATATAATTGATTAATTAATTATTATAATTATGGTTTTTGTTCATATAAATGTTTGTGAAAAAACTCTACGAACTTATTTCTCAACCAAATAGTTTAAGGAAAGCCGAGTCAATTTGTCGTAAAAAATGTTTTATTGAAATTACCTAAACTCTACGAACTCGTTCCTCTACCCAATAAATAAAAGTTTTAAACAAAATGAATTCAGAGGGAGTTTGCTTTTTTTTAGTTTTTCTGACTACGGAAATATTAACCAAACTTCTACCTAGAAGCTGATAATTTACCACTCGACTAAAGAATGTTCCCCTGCATTGTGGACATCTTCCTCTGAAAATTTTAACTCAAATAAATATAATTGTTCGTGAAAAACCTTATTTTTTTACAACAAGCGGAGCACAATGAATGACCGCACGTTCCGATGAGAGGCTTTCGTTCTTCAATGTCTGAAAATTATAAATAAGTTATCAAATATGGTTGAAAGTAAATACCAAAAGCACATAGGCAAATTTTGCATTGAAGTGATTCAATAATTTCCATATTACCTGCAAATTAATTAGAATTAATTAATTATAAACGGTTGTTGTTGTTGTTTATCCGTCAAATTCTTAATGCAAACCGTGGAAATGAAGAATCAAAATGATTTAAAAATGCACAAATGATTGCGAAAATATCAATTGACCATGTTTTTGTCGAAAAATGCTAGTCAAACAGGAAATGTTTTGACCAAAATTTTGGTGAATTTCTTAAGAGAGCAACAACATCATCACTTGTCAGTGCGCGTGACTGTTACCGATGCAAAAAAACAAAACCTCCTTTTCACCACTGTCTTTATTGTTTCTGTTTGTGCAGATCATTCCTTCAACTGTAGTTGCAACTTTAAAAAAATTAAAAACCAGAGAAACGAGATTATTTTCAATTTATGCGGAACACCGGAAACTGGTGTTATTAAATCAAGGAAAAGCGGAAATTGGGTTTTGAAATTTTCAATTTTTTAAGGTCCCGCCAGCCCGGAATTCCAAAAAACGGGGTCCCTGATGCTTAGCATACCTGTTAGAGAAATAGCAACAAAAGGCTTATTTCATTAACTGCTGAGTAGACGACTGATCAAGGGAAGGAGGCGGGACCACAATAGGCCCTGTTTCTAATGTATGCTCGCGTGTCTCCTGTCTGTCTTATTTGCGCATGTTGTATCCATGGTTGTAACAGGATATTTTCGCGCACAACAAACTCCCCCCCCCCCCCGACCCGGGTATTTTCCTAAAAGAAGGGAAGTCCCGGTCCCGGTCCCGTGTCCCGGGTAGGGAAAAATTGAAGTCCCGGTCCAGGCCCTATCGCAATCGCGATCACTAAGTTGATTTATTGTAAGAGCATATGACGTAGAATAAGATTCTGAGAATTTTAATATAAACAAATTGGCCTAATTATCCTTTTTTTTGTTGTAAACCGACATATGTTTGAGATTTGAAACCCTTATCAATTGTTTAGATTAACAATAGGCGGACCAAATAATTTGATAGTATAAATTCTAGTGACACATTATTGTTTCCATCAGTTTAATTCATTGTTATATATTTTATAATTTTATTGTATTATTTTTATCCACAACCATCAACCATTAAAGGGCCCCGGGTATTGAAAAAGGGAAGTCCCGGTCCCGGGACCCGGGTTTTAAAATTTTCAATTTTTTAAGGTCCCGCCCACCCGAAATTTCAAAAAACGGGGTCCCTCCCATCACTGATACATACACATTTAAACCTACCGTAATTTTTTTTTTGAAAATTCCAAAATTTATTTTAAAAAATTATTATTTCAATGATCATTTTTTGAAATTTTTTTTGAACATGTTAACAACAGAAACATAAAGTTAGGAACATACAATTTTACGTGATTTTCACGGAATAAAATTTAATTTTCCGGAATATGGAATTTCGTCCATCACTGGGGTTGTTGAGGTTGTGTTGAGGTAGTTGAGGTATAGACAAGGAAGGAATAATCAAGTCGTTTATTGTATTAATCAATAATTATAACTTATTATTCGTCTTCTGCTCGCCTTTTCCTCTGCGTCAGGTGGTTCAGTGGAATGATGTTGTTGTGACCAAATCCGCTTCTTTTATGAAATCGGCGGTGGGCGTGGCTTGATGTTGTTGGCTGATCATTGGTCGTTGAATCTTCCAGAATTCCAGATAAAATTCTGGAAGTAGATCGATGGCGGTGTAGATCAACATCGTGGCGTGGTGTCATCCATGGTCACGATGGTCGCATGAAGCGACAGGGGTATAACTTTATTTACGCCCTTGTAATAAAATATTTTATACAGTAATTCAGCTAGGTTTGTCTTAAACTATCTTAAAACATTAAGCATTGTCATAGAGTATCCCAAGCCACTTCAAATAGCTTTGAGGGCTTTTCTTTAGCTCATAGACATATTTCATGCTTTCCTTAGCAGAACCACGCCAAATGATCTGCTATAAATGAGTAAGGCGTCTATAATCTATAAAAAAATTGTCATTTTCACTGGCTCTGGAGAGCAATTCTGTTTGTGAGTCATACTTGATAATTTACTGTAATTAAAATAAAATATTGATTATTTATTGGACGGTAATTATCAAAATGAAGCAAAAATACAAAATTAAAAACAATTATCTTAGCTGGTTAATAATAATAATCATAATCAGAATCAGAATCATAGTAATAATCACTATCAAGGTCGTACAGCCCATTATTATAGCCAGATTGGATTGAAACCTTTTCATATCTAAAATATAATATTATGTTTTAAATAATTTGAGTGAATAAACCCTGAGAAGTAGTTCCACGAATCATTTCCGAACGTCTTTATACTATTATCATACTTGATAGCAGTTAGAATTCCATTTAGTACGAACAATGACTTGACATCATCGAAGCCGCGATCCTTTATAGTCATACATTCATTTGTTGATGGATCATAGTAGATGTTGAATTGATCATAACTTCCTTCACTGAAATGAATCATATTTTTAATTAAAAAAATACCCGAAAAACATGGTACACACCAACTGCTCTCTTAGAAATGCGAGGTCTTTTGAGAATTTCGAGGAAAAGTTACTAGTACAATGTAAAGATTTGTGGATATTTTAAGATAAGTTGATTAAAGTTGCGTAGAAACATATTTGTAATTAATACGTGAAAATTCAAAAATCACGATTAAAAATCCGAAAAATGTGGTTTTCATTTGGCGTGGTATAGTAGAACGCCAGACAGAGACGATTTCGTTGCGAGCACAAAAACGGATTTTCAATGAAAAAGAAAGTTTTTTGACGACGCATTTCGAACCGCTGCGCGTTAAGAAAATTATAAAAAGAGAGTTTGAAGATACTTAGTCAATCAACCCGGTATAACTGCTAACGTGCACAGCTGATTAATATCCTCTAGTACTGTCGGTTCTAGATGACAACGAGTCGAATCCATAAGAAAAATCCATTTTGTAGGGTCAGGATTTTTAGAAAAAATTGGTCTTCAAATGTTATCGATTCAATCCTTCATTTTCTCTCCTTTCTTATTTTCTCTTACGACCACTGATAAAGGGAAGTTCTCCATGGGCACCCTTTCCGCTTAAATATGATATATGACGGAAGTACGGATTCTTCCTAATCCACCTTTTATCGTGAGCCGCACCTTTCTTCCAATGGCTTCTCCTAGGCAAAGTAGAATACTGTTAGATATGCATGCTCCATATTCGTCATCCTTCCGTTTTCACAACACATTTTATGGGCCGGGCACTATTCCATTTTCATTACCACTTCATTAAATTTATCTTTAAATGTAGCCATATATTCATTTTTAAATTCCTATATTCCTTGTATAATGATAAACACCCCCCCCCTTAATTATTAATTTTTCACTACTTTTGTACATAACAACTTCTGTTATATTTTTTCTTTTGATCGAAATGATCGAAACAAAACAAAACAAGACACATTCAGGCGGATCTACGACAGTGGATTCTGAAGAAATCCGTGAAGCTGTGGTGACCAATCCATCTATAAGTACCGGTAGATTGTCGACCGAGCTCGATATTCCTCAAACATCAGTTGTACGACATCTTCACGCCCTTAGGAAAGTCACCGAGAAGTACCTCATGCATTGACTGAAATTCAAGCTCAAAAACGTGTCGACTTGCCGAAAACTGATCGAAAATCAACAAGATTACCGTTTTATTCGTAGAATTGTAATTTGTGATGAAAAGTGGGTCTACTTCAGTTATCCGGACAGACAAAATCAATGGTTGGAACCAGGTCAAATGGCGGAACCGGTAGCAAAATATGATCGTTTCTCAAAGAAGGCACTTATGTGTGTTTGGTGGAATTCCGAAGGCGTAATTTACTTCGAGCTAGTTCCAAATCGTCGAATACCCATCGACGCAAACATCTATTGCGCCCAGCTTGATCGACTGTATCAGGCACTTGGCGAGAAATATCCAGCATTGATCAATCGGAAGCGGATACTCCTTCAACAAGACAATGAAACCGCCAGACAAACAAAGAAAAAGATCAAAAATCTCGACGCCATTGAACTTCTTCCACAACCAGCTTATAGTCCGGACCTTGCACCATCTGATTATCACCTTTTCTGATCCATGGCACACTGTCTTCGTGGTCGTAGCTTCAATGACCTGGCCGATGTCGAAAACGGGTGCGAGCCGCGAGTTTTTCGCCTCTAAGAACAAGGAGTGGTACCGCAGCGGGATCGAACAACTTGCCGATAGATGGGTTCAAGCCATAGAGTCAAATGGTCTTTACTTTGGAACCTAATTGTTTTCATGTGTTGTAAAATTATTTTTAAATTTTTAATAAAAATGGGAAAAAATTTTGGTTCACGCTAATATATTAGTAAACTAAAAATAATATTATTCTTTTCAGAGATCGATACCAAAAAATTAGGGGCGGAGAAAAGGTCATGTTTAGACAGCCACACGGCCACTAAGGCCATCACGTCTCTGTCGCCACCACATCTGGCACGACCGCATTCATATATTATAATAGTTGTATACCTATCATTCATCTACCATATGTAACACATGTCCATAACTATATAATCATTCGGACTTCAAGTGTATTCATTCCTTTTCTACCACTGAATAAAGCATCTTACGTACTATAAACTGTTACAGTCTCTTCCTCTTTTGTTTGTCATCAATATTTTTATTTCACCCATTTTCATTTTTAAATTAAACTTTTAATTTCTTGTCATCAAATAATAAACAAAAAGTTGATAACAAAAATTGATGAGAAACAAAAGAGGAAGAGATCCGATGGCCTTAGTGGCCGTGTGGCTGTCTAAACAAGACCTTTTCTCCGCCCCTAATTTTTTGCTCTTCCATTAGGCACCGATCTCTAAAATAGAAAATAAATATTATATAATTCAATCGCATAAAACCTTTACATTAAAAACGATAAGTAGTTAGTTACCTTTTATCAAACCCGCCGATAATATAGATATTTCCCTTATATGAGCAAGCTTTGAAGTTCCTCCGGTTGTCCAGAAGATAAGCGCACTGAATCATTTAAGGAACATTAATTAGTCTATAATATTATATCGTACAAATTTAAATTCATTTTTATCTTCATCGAATTTCTTAATCGTCATCGGTTTGCAATTGCATCTTGATGTATCAGTGCATATCACTGAAATCTTATTATGTGTATATTGGGTTGAGGAATTAGTTCGTAGAGTTTTTTAATGATATCTTTTGTTTCACAACTATTTTCTCGTTGTTTAGCAAAGTTTAGCTGCGGCTAAGAAATTAGCTTATTCTTTCAGTCGTGATCCTAGAAAATTCCCGACTGCTGATCACTCTAAACCCCACGCTGATCAAAGCTGAAATTAATCACCAGGAAACACATCGTCCCATAGAAACTATCATTAATCAAACCCTGAAGCTTATAAGCCACACCCACTTAAAATTGTATTTAAAGCACAGTGTAACCCACTATCTGGCTTTCTCTTTATTCACCCACCCGGATGGCCTACCATACTTATCACAGTGTGTTCATTCGCTACAAATAAACTACATTGGTATTATTCTGTTCTATAAATAAGCCTACATATATTCACCGTTAAACACATATTTGCCTTCACCTTCACTAAGCTTTCAATATTATTACGAAAAGACCAAAAAATTAAACTAAACGCGCTCCAAATTCTTCCATTTTTTGGCACTTATTAAGGTTCTCCAGTAAATCTCATCGCAGACAAATTTTGGATTAGGAATAAGCGAATCGGACTATATGAATAGTGGATTTGCAACACTCCCCTTGTCCTATTACCATATCAACATCCGTTTAAAAAACATTTGGAATAAAAATATAAATAAAAATTACAATATAGACTGTCATTCACTGATAAGAGATGAATGCCATCCGGATCAATATTATCAATCGCTACGACATTGGTGCATTCCTTGTCGTCAATAGAGAGTCTCTGCAATATTCTCGATTATTTTCAATAAAACTGTCCGTAAAATTGAGAGATGTTTCAAGAGAATAAGTGATCAAGAATTCTGAAAACTTTAACACGCCAAATGAAAATAGAAAATTTAAAATTAAAAAAACCTTTACATGTGTTTTTCTATATTTTACGTGAAAAAAACTATTTTTCACTTCAATTTGTCATATTTATCTTAAATTATCTCAAAATCAATGTATATTCTCTAAATCATAGATTAAAGGGGCTTTAATAATCACAAATTTTTATAGTTGAATTTGGCGTAGAAATGCTGCAAGTACAGAATTAATTATTTTTTCGCGAAAACCGAGAAATGTTATTAAGTTTGCTTTAGTTATAACATGCATTCATTGCTAAACTTGCCCTGCCCTCATTTTTTAATTTTCAAAAATTGAGACATCATTTTTAATTTCTTTGTCCTGAGGCCGAATGAAAGAAATGATTTATCCGTTAAATGGTTATGGAAAATCATTTATGAACTCCGTTTTTAAGAAAATGTAAATTACTGCACGCCAAATCGAAATAGCGATTTTGCGATTTTCAAACGTGTGTGTAATTTTTACGACTTTATAACAAAACAGTTTTTAGTACAATTTAATTAAGCATGTCTTAAACTATCTAAAAATGTTAATATCTTTCTAAAAAGTTATATTTGAGCATGCTTACTGAGCTCATTTTATTACCATACCTTCCCCAGCACGCCAAATCGAAATAGCGATTTTGCGTTTTTCAAACGTGTGTGTAATTGTTTACGACTTTATAACAAAACAGTTTTTAGTACAATTTAATTAAGCATGTCTTAAACTATCTAAAAATGTTAATATCTTTCTAAAAAGTTATATTTGAGCATGCTTACTGAGCTCATTTTATTACCGTACCTTCCCCAGCACGCCAAATCGAAATTGCGATTTTCAAACGTGTGTGTAATTTTTTACGACTTTATAACAAAACAGTTTTTAGTACAATTTAATTAAGCATGTCTTAAACTATCTAAAAATGTTAATATCTTTCTAAAAAGTTATATTTGAGCATGCTTACTGAGCTCATTTTATTACCGTACCTTCCCCAGCACGCCAAATCGAAATTGCGATTTTCAAACGTGTGTGTAATTTTTTACGACTTTATAACAAAACAGTTTTTAGTACAATTTAATTAAGCATGTCTTAAACTATCTAAAAATGTTAATATCTTTCTAAAAAGTTATATTTGAGCATGCTTACTGAGCTCATTTTATTACCGTACCTTCCCCAGCACGCCAAATCGAAATTGCGATTTTGCGATTTTCAAACGTGTGTGTAATTTTTTACGACTTTATAACAAAACAGTTTTTAGTACAATTTAATTAAGCATGTCTTAAACTATCTAAAAATGTTAATATCTTTCTAAAAAGTTATATTTGAGCATGCTTACTGAGCTCATTTTATTACCGTACCTTCCCCAGCACGCCAAATCGAAATTGCGATTTTGCGATTTTCAAACGTGTGTGTAATTTTTTACGACTTTATAACAAAACAGTTTTTAGTACAATTTAATTAAGCATGTCTTAAACTATCTAAAAATGTTAATATCTTTCTAAAAAGTTATATTTGAGCATGCTTACTGAGCTCATTTTATTACCGTACCTTCCCCAGCACGCCAAATCGAAATTGCGATTTTGCGATTTTCAAACGTGTGTGTAATTTTTTACGACTTTATAACAAAACAGTTTTTAGTACAATTTAATTAAGCATGTCTTAAACTATCTAAAAATGTTAATATCTTTCTAAAAAGTTATATTTGAGCATGCTTACTGAGCTCATTTTATTACCGTACCTTCCCCAGCACGCCAAATCGAAATTGCGATTTTGCGATTTTCAAACGTGTGTGTAATTTTTTACGACTTTATAACAAAACAGTTTTTAGTACAATTTAATTAAGCATGTCTTAAACTATCTAAAAATGTTAATATCTTTCTAAAAAGTTATATTTGAGCATGCTTACTGAGCTCATTTTATTACCATACCTTCCCCAGCACGCCAAATCGAAATAGCGATTTTGCGTTTTTCAAACGTGTGTGTAATTGTTTACGACTTTATAACAAAACAGTTTTTAGTACAATTTAATTAAGCATGTCTTAAACTATCTAAAAATGTTAATTTCTTTCTAAAAAGCTGTATTTCAGCATGTTTACTGAGCTCATTATACTACCATACAAGTTGTTGTGTTACTGTATATAAGAATTCGGATTTAAATCACAAAATTAATATAATTTACTATAAAAGTTAATTTATCAATGATTTGTCGTTACCGTTTTACGAATAAATACGTTCTTGCATACCGCCTCTGATGTGTCACGGGTTTATTAATTTTATTCGGTTGAAAATATCAATAATTCCACATAAAAACTATTCTAAAAAATGCATGCGTACGCCAACTGGAAATAACGATTATCCAATATTTAAGAGTGTCTGAAAAGTTTTACGGATTTTTAACAAAAATTTTGTTTTAACACTTTAACTAGGCTTGTATTGAACTATTTTTAAAGTATTAATAAGCCCCTAAAAACTTAGATTTGAGCCCGTTTAGTGAGCTCATTTTAATACCATACGAATTGGCGTACGTATCTTGCAAAAAGGTGTGGACAAATTGCAAAACCACGCCCTTAGCATTTTATTTAAATTCGTGGCCAAAGACAAAAGACAGCAACGTTAGAGGCGTCAGCGTTGCGGTTGTATAATTTCGGGTACACGAAAACGAGAGAGTGGACGCTTTTTTGAATATTAGGCCATTATTGTTGGAAACTATTTATTGAGATAATTATAAATACAATACAAATTAATATGATAATAAGATAATAGTATTTGGATGAAAGTTCATCTTCAGATGAAAGGCTTAAGCTTAGATACCTATGCCTTATTTATTTGTGATAGCTGTTTTTTTCAGCTACAATCTGCAATATCCTCGTTATTTAATTATTCTAAATAAATGTTTCAACCTTACTCTCCATATTATTCGAAACAGTTTAAGATAACCTCATTCCCCTCTCCATAAAATAAATTATAATATCGGAATATTTCAAAATAGCCCTTCTAAAAATACAGGCCTAGCTTTTTGTCCTTCCTTTATAGACTATTTCAAAGTTTTTGACTGCTGCGTTGCGAACCTCTGCGCGTTGCGACAATTATAAAAATAGAGAGTTGTCTTTGTGTCTCTCAATTTATAATGGTTTTACTGCGGTTTAGCGGTTCGCAACGCAGCCGTCAAACATTTTGAAATAGTCTATAGTGTATGTAGAGACACAGACAACTATGCATGGTAAAATTATACAACCGCAACGCTGACGCCATTTCGTGTCATAACGTTGCTGTCATTTGTCTTTGGCCAAATTTGTTGTTTTTTTATGAATTCTAATATTGTTTTTGATCCTTAAAACAATTAAACACCATTAATCAATAATTCTAAACGATTCTGAACAACAAAGTTACGATTTGACAAATATAAAGTATTTAAATAAAAGTGAAGGACCGTGGTTTTGCAATTTATCCACCCTTTTTTTGCAAAATGAACAGTAGTCGTTGCTGGTGACTTGCCTTAATAAACTTCCAAATAAAGGGTTAATTTTGAGTTTTAAACGAGAACTAACACGAAGTTTAATTGTCAGATTGAACAAATTTATAGGTTTCTATTACAGACTCCGTGATTCGAATTAAAAGTTTAACATTCTTAAAAAGAATCCTGAATTTAAAAAAGGAAAAAATATGAAAACCATCTTACCATCAAGTAATGTTTTTTGTTGTTAAGATCATATCCGATCATCATAATATCGTCATTATGATAACACATGCATTGGATGGAAGACTCCACATTCAATTTGAATGGCTGAAAAGGGATATAATGTAATTACAAATAATTATAATTAGTTACCTCGGAAATATTCTGAGTCATACTGTCGTATATTTGCAATAAAATATCATCGCCGTTTCGTAGTAAAACGTACGCATGAAAAATTCAGAAATTGATTATGTTTCGAGTTTTATTTTTAAAATATAATTTCTTGCTCTCGTAGATGGAATTCGTTACATACACTAGACGACGCACTACGAATGACCCTTATGTAGTCGAGCTAGGAAGACTTCACAGCACAATTCAGTAGTAGTGAGTAGGTATGCACGGAAATCATTTAAAAAAAAAGAAGACGGGCAACGAAAGATTAAACTCGAAAAAATTATGATGGAATTCGGTGAAGAAGATTCAACTAATGAGAATGGAATGAAGTTTTTTTTGCTGCTGTGAAGCATGCCTCTATTAGGCACGCATTCAACACAATTTTGACGGACGAAAAATTGGAAAATTGCCACATTGAGTCTTCTGCCAAAAAGGAAGGATGCGGATGCCATATCTCAATACCGAAAAGTATCTCTGCTCTTAGTTGTTGCGAAGATGTACTTGAAGATTACAACTAATCGACTCATTCAGTGAAGATTACCTGGAAGAATCTCAAAAAGACTTCACAGTTTCTCTGTTTCACGTAGTTAGCACTAATTAATTAGTTATATTTGTCATGTAGATTGTTACCCTATTTATCCGTTTTATTGGATTTCGTTCGTACACTATTTCGAATGTGGTGGGGGGTGTTGGGGGGAGAGATAGGTTTCTCTCATTTCGTGTCTAATGTCTGCACACACTCGTCATGTCATCAGAATATTTAATGAAAACAGTTCTACTCAACATAACAATCACGCCAATTGATTTTGAAAAATCATATATATCTAACAAGTTTAGCACATTAAAGACATTTGAATCTATCACATAAAAATTCCATAACGCTATCATCATCTTGGCTTAAAGCTCCTATAAATCCGTTAAAAATAAAATCATCCGAAATGCTGTAAAAACGGTTGGATACCCAATTTGTCACTGTTGCGTACGACGGTCTCTTTCGGTTCCCATTTCTAGTGAAAGTTGCTTGGCTCATATCGGCCATCCAAGATTCCCAGCAGCTCCTTAATCTATCCTTAAATGGTTTGTTCACAGCAACGTCCAATGGTTGAAGATACTTAACCAGTCCACCCGGTATAACTGCTAATGTGCACAGTGGATTAAGCTCCTCTAGTAAAAAATGTTTGACTAAGGAAAACTTCAGGAAACATGAATATTTTTCCTAATCCACCTTTTCTCGTGAGCCCCACCTTTCTTCCAATAGCTTCCCTTAAGCAAAGTAGAAAAAAAAAGTAGAAAGTAGAAATTTAAAACTCCTATATCATGACAATAAGCGGACCAATTAATACAACAATTAGTAGTATAAAATCGGTTGTTACACTATATTATACTTTATATATTTTTTTAATAAAGTTAAATTACCCAAGATTCAACATGGGTGTTGTTGCACGCGTTGGAAACGGTCCAGCAAATCCAGACTTTACAGCATAATTGTTCTAAAGTACACTTTAATTGTAGCAAGTATAATTAATCACGACGAAATCCTTTGCTCTACCTAGACGACAATTAATCACCTCAGTCTGGAACGTACTTTAACCACACCCCTCATACATAGTATTTAAAGCGCAATGTAACTCCCTCAGGAGCGGTCTCTCCCAGGGATCTATCGGTGAGATCTCCCTTGAGCCATTCTACCTATATTCGTGCTATTGTACTCGCATCAGGACCATCAACGCATACATAATTTCATTATTGTTATAATAAAGTTATTATTATAGCAGCCAAAATGGGTACAGTGACCTGCGGGGCCATACAGACCAACCACTAAACATGCATCGACAATATCCATTCTGTTCGCAACTCATTAAAAACTTTAATGGGACTATCTCCTATCTACTTTTTGTCTGCATTCTCCCATGAATCGATAGCTCTTTCTCTAAACATCGCTGACGTCAATTCATTAAAAAAAATTTTGTCTGGAAGAACTGCAGAAATCAGAAACCATAGAGGGACAAACTATATTTCGTTGAACACATGATTCAATTTGGCAGAGCAGCGGTTTCAAAATCGCCAACAAGTCCAAGAACCGGTAAATTGTTTTAAATGTTGTATTAATCGATGGAAACTATTTCTAATACAGATTTTTTTTTCAAAAATATAGTATTTTGCTGAAAACTTGTTTCCTCAAAAACTATGGAAATTTATTTGCGCACCTAATAGAAAATAACGATTTTAAACTTTTCAATGATCGATGCTTAATGGAAAAGAGAAAAAAATGATGGTCTCGCCACTCCAAATGGAAATTAAAATTTTACATTATTTAAAATATTTTTATTATTAGATCTAGAAATTAATTTCCGCGTTTATTTTACGCATATTAAACTATAAAAAACTGGACAAGCTTAAACAAAACTTTTACTCAAAATAATTTCCGTCATTAATAACAACATTTTCGCAGAGTTTGGGCAACTTATGGATTCCATCAGATAGAATTTGTCTGATTTGGCCGCAGTCCATTCATCTAGCCATTTTTTGACGTCTTGATGATCTCGAAAGCGCTGCTCCGCCAGACCATGAGCCATTGACCGGAAAAGATGGGTTCCACATATACGTTCCTGTGTACCCTTTTCATAAATTTAGAGTACTCGTTCTAAACTATTTGTAAACCATAGTTTCTTTCGAATATTTCTTTTGAGCCTGTCATTACAGTGAGCTCATTTGACCTCTTAAAGTTGGCGTGCTAAGTATTCTCTTACAACGGCTTTATTAGCTCCTATGGTCTCGTTTGGACTGCAGTAAGAACGTTGAGATTGTTGCTGCCACGTGTCAACAATTAGTATTCATGGTATAACAATCATATTTCTAAGATAACACGCATAACACGAAATCGATAGCTTCGTTATCAGATACGCCCACAGATTATAGTCGTATTCCACAAATTAGGTCTCCCTTAGTGTGCCCATTTACCCATATCAAGTTTCCCTCAACTAACGTAGCAATATCCTCCTAAATCAACTTATTATTAATTGTGAAATAAATAGTATTTATATTCACTGTTAAAGAGGTACAAAAGAGGCAGAGATGGAAACGTCCTTGGTGGCCGTCCGAACGAGATCATCATTCCAACCTAATTTTTTTACTCTTCCATTAGGCAGCGTAATTCAAATAAACATGTGACACACCCGGACGAAAAACGGGACCGCTTCGAAACCGGCGTCAACAGCATAAGTATTGACGCTTTTTTTTCAATGCGGGCACAATTGCTGTCATATTTTTTTATTTTGTAAAATATACTGATTTCATGGTGAATACATGCTTAATAAACTTTTTATTTGTATTAGAATAATTAGAATAATTATCTGAACGTATTGGTGACAAAAAATAATGATTCTCTATAGTTTTATTTTTTGCTCTGTCATTAATTTGATTATAAATAATTATTGTGCTCGGATTTTTTTTTAAGCATTTCATCTGAATCAGCATTAAATTCTCTATAAGATAATATTTCACTTGTCACTGTACTTTCCAATAAAAATTTTTTATAACCGTTTTTATACATGATTTGGATGTAAAAATATCTGGTGTGATAGTGCAAATGTTTTTATTGGAACTTAAGCGACAAGTAACATATCATCTTATAGAGAATTTAATGCTGATTCCGATGAAATTAATGTTAAAACAAAATACTTGTAAAATTATTCAATATCAAACAAAAATTGTTCTGTTAATAAAACTACATTGTTTTTAGAGAATAAAAAATTTTTATTGGAAAGTTCAGCGACAAGTAACATATCATCTGATACAGAATTTAATGCTCAATCAGATGAAATGCTTTTTCAAAAAAAAAACCGAGCACAATAATTTTTTATATTCATATTTAACTAAAAATTTCGATATTGCAAAAAAACATTAAAAATGATTATTATTTGTTTTAAAATTATTTTAATACATTCAGATAAATTTTCCCACTTGTTTTATATACAAATAATTAATTTACCTTATTTAGAATCCGAATACTAACGCTTCGAAAAATAGCTAAAAATAAAAGACGAACTTTTAGTGCCTAACATTTTTCTCGTCCCCCCCTCCTTTGGCAAATAGCCAACAAAAATGTGTTTCCTCTATTTCAATGTTATTGTCCGGGTGTGCATGTGACACTATCGAATTGGAAAAATACCATATTTTCGAAAATAGTCGATGTAATATATATTCCACCAAGATCCTTCGTTGTTTCATTGCGAAACTTTCTCCGATCGCTATTGTAGATTTTAATGTACCTCCCTTCTATAATATTATGTGGACTAGTGGAGGTTATTTTTTAAAAAATGAATACGACAATAACAATTAAAAAACAACTAACCAATTAACATAACCTCCGCATAGCTGATAACTGGTTTTTTCTTTTCATTGATATAAGCATGCTCATTTTCCAATTCATTACTCAATTCCTTAATGAAGTTGTTAATATAAGTTATGAAATGTTAAATACCTCGATAACATTCAGAGACGACTGCAATTTGTCAGAAGCCTTATTTAAAATTGAAATATAATTTGTGGCGATTTCCTTGTGCTCTTCATATTTGCTTTCATCAATTCTATCGCGATTGGATAAATAATCGTGAAGAAGCTGAATTGAAAATATGGTAAATGAGGCGAGAGCGGCACAAAAACTTTTATAAAGATGAAGATGGGATCGCTAAATTCGCGTGACAATGAGTCTTTAAGCACCAAATGAAATGGATAAGTTTAGTATATTTTGGTAAGAAGGGCTAGAAAAAATGACATGTCAAGTTATAGAAAGTTAAAACGTGTAAATTATTGGGTTGAGCAATGAGTTCGTAGAGTTTTTTTTTTCACAAAGATTTATTTGAACACAAAACAATAATTATAATAATCAATTAATCAATTATGTATTCGCCGTTACTATTTACGACTTCCTCTCAATCAATTTGTTGATGCCGATCCGCCAAAAATCGCCCGGTCTGGTGTCGAAGAAGTTGTTGAGCCAGTTTTTGAGGTCCTTCGAAGATATCACCCCTCATTTGGTTTTGACAGATGCTGAAGAACCTCCATTCGAGCTCGTGGAGGGCTGTTTTGACGAATTGTGCAGCATGCGACCTGGCGTTGTCGTGGAGCAAGATGTCGTGGCCATGAGTATCGGGTCTTTTCAGCTGAGCAACATAGAGCTCCTTGTTGACCGTGGCGTTTTCCCAGTGAAGCAGATGCTCTTCGTCTAATTCTGGGTCATCGAGGCGTGTCTTCAAGATTAAAGTTGCCATTTTTGAACTTTGTCAACAATTTTCGTGCAGTAGACACGCCTAACAGACACATTCTCCATATACACGGCATATTTCCCGAGTGGCTTCGGCTTCTCTTTGCGTTCGATGAAAAGCGAAGAAGAGCAGATGTCGAAAATGATGATTTTCGCCTCGTGGATAGTTTAATTTTAAGCCTGGAAAATGATGAAAATTTAAAATTACAGAACAAAGTAAAAACACAGTTTTCGGAATACTAATAGATGATAAATTGTTATTTAACAAGCACATCGAAGTTACTTCCAGCATATTTATTGTTGAATGCCGGCACACGCCAACGGCAAACAGCCTTCACATAGAAAAAATGACCCACGAATTTGATGACGCGTTCAACAAATTTATTCTTTTTTGTTCTTTTTTGTAAAACAGTATTTTGGCTATAATAGGAGAACTAGTGATTTTTATGAAACGTAAGATATATCATTCTGTTGCTCGTAAAATTCTGAATTTTTTGAAACGCAACATGACGTGGTTACGGTAATTAACGTGTATTTTACAGTCGATTGCAATTTTAAAATTTAAAAAATCATAACTTTGCTTAAACGACGAATCTAATATAGAGACAAGTATATTATTGTTCGCCGTTGTGGTCTCTATCAATAAAATCTTAATCTCAAAAATTAAAAATAGCGTTTTCAAATTATTTGATTCTAAAATTTTGCACCTTATAATGGCCTTAAAGTACTTAAAACGTAAAACCTTTTAACTTTATTAAGTTTATCTCATAGAATAAATGTTTGTAAAGACTATAGTCAGTACAGAAACATGATTTTCAAAAAATGGCCACTTAAATGAGCCATATATGATTTTTACTTAAAAATGTTCCTATGAGCCCCAATCATAATTTGCTAACTTTTAGTGTCAAATTGTTGTGCAAAATATGCTCTTGACATCAGGCTTCGTAACATCTCAAATCAGACCCATTCTACAAAATTATCAAATAAGGTGCTCCACGGTTACAGAGTAACGCCAATTTTGTGCACAATTTTACCAAAAATGATATTTTTTTAGTTTTTTTATAATTATTTCAAGCTTATTTATCATTTTTCAAAAGATTTCCGTATTTCTGTTATTTCAGGGCTCAGAAAACGAGGAAGATTCTGAGTTCTTTGTGAAAACTGATTTTAAGGAAATTAAGACTGGATAATCCGATTTTTGAAAAATCTTCGATAATATGGATTTTAGTTTGCTTCTTTTATCCAATCTTCATGCTAGAAATCATGAAAACTCACAAAATTACTCATTTTTATCAGATTAATGTATTGTAAAGAGCTAAACTTTAAGATCGAATATCTCGAAAACTCTATTTTAAATTTATGATATTAAGACTTTATTGATAGAGGACATAACGATGAGCAATAATATACTTGTCTCTAAATTAGATTCGTCGTTTAAGCAAAGTTATGATTTTTTAAAGTTTAAAATTTCAATCGACTATAAAATACACATCGATTACAGTAACCACGTCATGTTGCTTTTCAAAAAATTCAGAATTTTACGAGCAACAGAATGATATATCTTACGTTTCATAAAAATCACTAGTTCTCCTATTATAGCCAAAATACTGTTTTACAAAAAAGAACGAAAAAGAATAAATTTGTTGAACGCGTGGTCAATTTCGTTGATAATTCTTTCTATAGTGTATGTCAAAATAGTTGACGACGCAATCACGCAGCAAATGCGGCATACTAATTAAAATTCATTTTCAAATCGATTATTTTAATAATGTTTAATTAATAAACGTGAAATATAAGCAATAACAATTAAAAAATGTCACAAAAATAAAATAAAATAATCGATTTGAAAATGATTTTGAATTAGTATGCCGTATTTGCAGCGTGATTGCGTCGTCAACTATTTTGAAATACACTATATGTGAAGACGATTTTTCTATTGGCTGCCCTCGGTGTGCCGGCAGTTATTGAAGGCTTTTAAAACCACTGACCACCAAATGCTTATTAAGTTATTCAATTGTTATGTAAACCCTATTCTGGAATATGGCTGCGAAATAATTTACACGGACAGTAAAATGTTAAAGGATGCACTTGAAAAACCGCTTAGATTCTTTACGCGTAGGATATGGCAGCGATGCAATATAAAGTATGTTTCTTATGACGATAGGCTTACTAACAAAGTTAGATTGCGAATCTATTAAAGTTAGACGCCTTAAGCTAATCATTAAAACATATTTTAAAATCATTGTCAATATTTATCACTGCCCTTCATTTAATGAATTTGTTATGTTATCCAGTTGTCCTCGCAACCCACTGCGTGTTAAGGCAAAGCCTCTTGTTTCTACTTGTAATAATAAGTTTTTTATTTCAAATATTCCTCTATGGAATCGGGTATCCAAATATTTTCTTCATGCTAATCGAAATGCTACTGTTGAATCGATTCCCGTCAAAATCATTTACTAATTTTCATATTATGTGTTTACTTGTGAACCAAATTACTGTAACTTATCGCTATTTATGTATATTACAGTGATGGGAGGGACTCCCCCCCCCCTCCCCGACCCGGGTATTTTTCTAAAAAAAATGGGAAGTCCCAAGTTCCGGGTATTGAAAATGGAAGTCCCGGTCCCAGGGGCCCCGAGTTTTGAAATTTTCAATGTTTTAAGGTCTAGCCCGCCCGGAATTCCAAAAAATGGGTGGTATATAATTATTGATATTTGAGCGACCGACTTTTGGCGGAGTCATATGTTCATCTTATTTTATTCCATATCTTATCATTTACAATTTATATTGCTTAAATGTTATTTTGGTGAATAACAAAATAAAATAAATAAAATTTTTGTAGAGCAGAAAAAGCGCCCTCGTTTGGTTTGACAGAGAGCGCAAAAGGTGATAATCGGACGGCGCAAGACTTGTTCAACATGCGGCCTGGTGTTGTCGCTATCAGACAAATATATACACTTTGCCAAACAACAAGAAAATTTTTGTGAAACAAAAGATAATATAAAAACCCTACGAACTTATTCCTCAACCCAATAACTTATTAATTCAATTATTAGGTCTAGAAATTGATTTCCGCGTTTTTTTTTTTGTTGTTGATATTTTGTCAAATAAAATTATTTTTATATAACGAATTTTATGTTATAATGTTCTCTGTATTAGTAAGTTCCATGTGCTTTCTACTTATATATAACTTTCTTCACGTACTTTATAAAAATCATTATTTTGGGTTCAGAATATGTCCACCTTTGTGCCAGGAAAACGTCATTTGCGGGAAGCTCTTCTTTTCCTTTTCCTACTCAAGAAGAAAGCCACTGAACGCTTGCCCAAGCTTGCGGCGATGCTCCACCATCCATAAGAACCTGCCAAGAATGGTTTCAGCGTTTCAAATCGGGAGATTTTGATGTCAGGGACAAAGACCGATCAGGACAGCCAAAAAATTTGAAGACGAAGGACTTCAGGCATAGTTGGGTGAACATTCGGCTCAGAGACAGCAGCAACTCGCGGCATCTCTTGGCGTCACGTAAAAAGCAATTTCTCATTGATTGAAAGCAATGGGGAAGATTCAGAAAGAAGGAAAATGAATGTCCTGTGAGCTCTCGGAACGCCCAGAATGGGCGGGTCGAAAGGTCATATTGCTTCATGACAACGCATGGCCGCATGTTGCTCAAGCGGTGAAGGATACGCCGGAAGTCTGCCCGTCGGATTATCATCTTTTGCGGTCAATGGTCTGGCGGAGCAGCGCTTTCGAGATTATCAAGACGTCAAAAAAATGACCAAACCAGAAAAATTCTATAATGATGGAATCCATAAGTTGCCCAAACTCTGCGAAAATGTTGTTATTAATGACGGAAATAATTTAGAACAAAAGTTTTGTTGAAGTTTATCCAGTTTTTTATAACTTAATATGTATAAAAAACGCGGAAATTAATTTCTAGACCTAATATTTACATGGAAGTTTATTATTAGTTTAGTTTATATACGCCATTAGATATGATTATACTGATATTTTCAATGAGCGTGCCGGAGAATATAATCGAGATCGTGAAAGAAAAATTCGAAAAGACGCATTGTTTATACACGGTACTATATACAGAAACTTTTAAAGAAAGTATAGACCAGAGATGGGAGGAATTCCATATCTCTGGTATATCTCTGATGTAGACTATACAGTACCCATAGCACACCTATTAGAGGGATAAAAATGGGTCCTTGTAACCTATAATTTTGTAAAGTACTAGATAGTTTAAGGAAAACAATTCTAAAGACGTGAAAATGGGATTTTAATTTTCACGTGGGAATTAATGAGAAGCATTTGAATATTATAAAATTTCGATTTCGTTTTGGCGTGCCATGTCATAATTACCTGTTTCGTTTTATTAAACTGATTTTGCACTTCTTTCGAATTCCCATCAAAAACGGATTTCATTGTCTCACATTTCGCACTTGAATCATCATAATAAAACTCCAACTGAAATAAAAAAAATAAAGCGATTTTTTTCAAATAATTCACCTACCATAATCTGTTTAAAACTCTTCAAATTGTGACTGTTATGTTTCCCATTTTTGGAACAATCTTGACAAATGATCATTGATTTTGTCTTGAAAAGAATGTATTTTGGTTAATTTGAACAATAGAGACGATGTGTAATTTAGCTGGAGCACACCAAATGAATTGGCAAAAATAGGAGTTCAGAATAGACACTTCAACCTAGTATTTGGTAGAAACTTGAAGCGTCAGCGATATGTTAAGGAAATTCGTTAAAATTAAAGTACAAAAATTAATGTTCAAGTTGCACGCACAATTTGATAAAATTAATTTAAATATTACAAAATCGTCATTTTCATTTGGTGTTCTGGAGCTAATTTGAAGGGATCGCTGTTCAGGGAGAATATGATCTAGTTTGATTGAGATAGGTTTATCTGTTTAGTTTGTCGTAATAAGAGAAATTTGAACATCTTAAGGTAGATAGATAGATAATATCCATTTATGCAGTAGTTTAATTGTTGATAATTCAATTGAAAAGGTAAATTGAAGATCGAGAAGTGAAGATCGACAAGGAAGGGGCATTTGGAGAAGCCTAACTAGGGAACCATGTTTAGGCATCATCTCAGATTTTTTTCTAAATTTGCTCATTTATAGTTTCGAATACTGGCTTTCTCGTGGTGTACTTGGTTTTCTGCACAAATTTCTAGAAGTCGAGAAAATTCCATCTGAAAATATTCTGTTTTTTGCTCTCCACTTTCCTCCTTTCATCTATGCATTCTCCATGGAAAAGCAAGAAGCAGTGGCCGAGTGGATAGTGGGGATCTCTGCCCTTTCTGCTGGGCGCTTCCTTGACTGTGTTTTGCACGAAAAGTGCTCCTGTTAGGACGCGAGGTGCTTTTTGCATGAAAACAGACTCGTCCTGTTATATAGCGTGAACACGTCATCAATCCTTTGATGTTGTTTTTTGGAGTGAGGACGCTTCGTGTAATTTTGATGAAACTTTGGTTATTTTTTCGGTTTGAATTGAATGTTCTGGCGGCAGTTTTGCACGTGTTTTGATAACAATTTCGTGCAAAACACAGTCAAGCCATCGCCCAACACAAAGTGCAGAGATGAATCGTAATCACAAGTTTGGGGTTCGATTCCGTCTTTGTCACTTTTTTCCATTTTTTTCATTGATGTTGGAAGAATGCTTTGAATTTTTCGAAAATCAAAATTATGTTTTTTCTATTATTTGAGTAGGAAAAAAGCTCCGAGGGTATGGAAGCTTCTAGAAAAGCTCTGGAAAGTGTATAAGATTGAAGCCCTGAAGTTGAAGAGTATCACCAATTGAACTTCTACAACGATGTCGAAGATCTTCCTGGACAACCAAACATGATCCAATTTTCTAAAGGAGAATTCGTGCATTTGGATAAAGTGCAAGAAGCGGTGGAATTTTATGGAACGAAGTCTGGTGTCACCAATTCCGGGGCACGAATCCGTTCTAGTTTTGAAACCAGGAATGGTCGATTTCGTTTCATCAAAAAGCCATATCACCTCCAAACGATTCGAAGCTATGAGGCAACAAGTGAGAATCAATCATCATAATTAAACTTTTGGAAACCCACAATTTTCAGAAACCATCGAGTTCGATCGTGCCACCAACTTCAACCACCAACCAACCACCTTGAAGTTCGTGTAATCGAAGAAAAGTGACAAAGACGGAATCGAACCGAAAACTTGTGATTACTATTCATCCCCACTATCCACTCGGCCACTGTTGCTTGCCTTTTGAAAAATAGGAAGAGGGGGGGCGGAAGTGGAAGGGAAGGAGGTGAGCAAAAAACAGCATATTTTCAGATGGAATTTTATCGACTTCTAGAAATTTTTGCAAAAAACCAAGTACACCACGAGAAAGCCCGTATTCGAAGCTATAAATGAACAAATTTAGAAAAAATTATGTGATGATGCCTAAACATGGCTCCCTAATAAGGACGTTGAGATTGTTGCTGCCACATGGCAACAATTAATATTCATGGTATAACAATTATATTTCTATGATAACACGCATAACACGATAACAATAGAGCTCCTTTACCAGACACGCCCACAGATTATAGTATTTAAGGCTCGTAGGTTTCCCACAAATTAGGCAAACCCTAGTTAGTTCCCTGAGCCAATACGCACTATGGAAAAAATTGGTATTTCAGGAGGATGGTGCATGTTGCTGCCATATATCAACAAACCGCGGTGTTTAAATTAGAACAAATATGGTAATCTCCCTGTTGACAATATCTGATTTTTACAAATATAATTTAACACACCAATGACCATCTTAAGCACACCTTTAAGATATAGTATAAAAAGGCCTATGTAATTCCCTTAAGTTGGGTGCCTTTCGAATGGTTTCGTACTATTGTGTTATTACATCCTCTCTATTCATCAGGATCACCAACTCCAGTATATACCAGTGATGGGAGGAACCCCGTTTTTTGGAATTCCGGGCGGGCGGGACCTTAAAACATTGAAAATTTCAAAACTCGGGGCCCCGGGACCGAGACTTCCCTTTTCAATACCCAGGACCGGGACCGGGATCCCTCTTTTTTTAGGAAAATACCCGGGTCGTCCCTCCCATCACTGAACGATAACAGTGACCATTAAAGAGGAGGAAGAGTGAGAACAAGAGAGGAGCTATTTGTCCATGGCGTGTTCTTATATTTTGATAATATATTCTTTTATTTATTAATTAATTTCTAACAGAATCACGTATCGTATTATTTTAACAATATTAAGGACAAGCCTCAAAGTGCGCGTACAATTAGATGCCGTAGAGACATGACACAGGCGGAACTGTCTAAACTGCGCGATATTAGAAAACAGACCTATTCTATGAATAAGGAAGCAAAGCTTTTAAAATACTATATAAGGTATCTTGAAATTGTGGAATCGCCTAACTCGGCCATTACCCTCTGTTTTGTGAAATTGTCATAGTCCTGTCATTTGTAAACAACCATCCTTAAAATGTTGTCTTGCAAATGTAAGATCTATTGTCAGTCTTGAAAAGGTTCATATAATTACTGATTACATAATATTGTATGATATTTACATACTTTTTTTTAACTGAATCGTTTTTGTCTGATAATTTTCCCATGGCATTATGTAACATACCAGGATATTCAGTTTTTCGTTTTGACCGCATACCATCGGTCCATAAAACCCGAGGAGGCGGGGTTATTGTCTACTACCGCTCTAATATATTTTTAACCCAAGTTGATTTCAATATTGAATAACTCTCTCGTTTAACTTATGAGATCTTAAATGTTTGATAGAATTTGTTTAATGGTCTTAAAATATAAATAATTCACTTTAAAACAGTCCACGCTGAAATCATTAAAATGTGATCAAATTTCAGAAAATATTTATTTTAAACAGTATTCAGAAAAATGTAATAGTTTTGTTTATGCTATATTCACGGCAATTGAAAATAGATAATTTTACTCTGACTTATGATGCTAGAAAAGAGGAATCCGACACCTGTTTCATCAATAAAGATAACCTTCCTTCGCTAACTAACTAAAGAATAAATCACACTTTCAATAAAATCCAATGAAATCATATTAAAATCTTACTCTTTGTTAGCCAAGATGAGACTCACCTTTTTGATATTTAGACGATAATTGTTATCCTTCCATTTATATTGAACTTTATCACCACTGCCAGCCAATTGTTGTTCAATTTTTACGATTATTCCAGATTCCAGAGCACAGTCAATGCACAGTTCAATTGAATCTTGTTTTAAGCCACATTCAGAGCACAAATGAACCTGGTGAAATTGCAATATTAGCTATATTTGAGTTTTAGAATCAATACGTTATCCGATACCTCAGATTTGTCCGCCATTATTCTACTAGATTACCTAAAAAATTTCATTTTCAGAATTCAATAATTAATTATTGCTATTTTCTATCCCACGCCAAATAGAATCATAAGAATAGGAGCTAATAATGAAACTTTAGACTAATACTATTTTAGAGATGTTTGGGTTGCTGGATACTTTAAGAAAAACCTGTTAAATTGACGTAAAAATTTATTTGTTATTTACACGTAAAAAATAATGATACACGTTTCAATATTGGAAAACAGTCATTTCCATGTGGCGTGATAGATACGGAAAAGAACAATTTAATAGCTTTAAACTAAAAAATTATATTTTTTAAAAACAATAAATAAAAAATATTCCAAACTAAACTTAATGAGTAAAATAAAGTTGAAATTAGACGATGCTAAACTGTTTTTTACAATTGTTTTGATTGTTTTGTCATGTGATCCTGGGAAACTGCCCAATTTCCGTAATGATGAGTTGTCTCGACACGCACATGCTCTCGCTCATTTGTTTCTCTCCTCGGACAAGTTGCATTTTCCTTTGTGTACCGTTGATATTTTGTTGCAAAGGTTCTGTATAGAGTATCGTCTATAAGTGTAAAAAAAATGCGTGATTTTTTGGAATTTCGCACATGATCGCGATTTTATTATCCTGCTTGCCACAGCACGCCAACCGGAAATAACAATTTTTCGATTTTTAAGCGTGTCTAAGAATTGTTACGTCCTTTCAATAAAACATTTATTGTGACAATTTAGTCATGATTTTCATAACCTCTCTAAAATTATTAATATAATTCTAAAAATTTAGATATGAGCACGTTTTCTAAGCTCTTTTTATTACCATACCAGTTGGCGTTCCAAAGTAAAATGATGATTTTTCTATTTTGTCGAAATTCCACATATAAGTTTTAAACGAATTTTCCATGTGATTTTAAAGTTTTGGTGTTTACATATTTTACATTAATTATCCTTAAAAAAATCCACAAATTTTTTATTAGTAAAATCCTAAGGAAGACGTCCTTCTGTGACCGCGGAAATCTGCAGCACGGAATGAAACAAAAACTGCGGACAATATTTAAAAAATATCTATAATCTGGATTTTCTTTAAAAAATAACTTCTCTATTCGCGAATATAGTTAATAGCTATTCGTTATATCTATTCGTTTTAGACATACTTGGGAAAGGTCGGCCCGCATTTTCGATTTTGCAGCCGTGGAATTAAAATTAGTATTTTTTAGTATTTCTATTTATGTTTCTTAAAATATCGTGTGTACCAGGGTTGCACGGAAATTAATTTTTTCAAACGTACGACGGAAAACGGAAGATGGAATTTCGTGAAGGATATTAAAATACTGGGAATAGAATTTAGATTTTTTGCTGCTAATAAATCGTGTATCTATTATTTGCCTTCGCATGCACACATTCCACACGATTTTGACGGGAAGAAGAATACTAGAATATCTCCTACAAAAGAGGAAGAATGGTCTAGAAGATCATCGACAATATCCATTCTGTTCGAAAATTGATTGAAAAATGGATTTAGATTTCCTCTGGAATTAGCTCTAATCGACTTTTTCGACTTCTTTTTTTAAGATATCAGAATCCATGGAACAACAATCAATATTCCTTTAAAGAGATGGTGAGTCAAGTTGACTCGGCATCACCCTTCGAATTTGCTCTCCAAATAATTCTCGATGAATCCAACAAGGAGAGTGTGGGAGAAGCTGAAAATATCTGTGTTGATGGAACGTTTTTGAAACGACTCGAGTTCGCAGACGACCTGGTGCTATTTGCAAGTTCCTCAGAAGAAATAAGGCGGCGTCTAAATCAACTCGAAAAAAAGGCAAGAAATCACGGTTCCTTCCACTTTCCCCCTTTCCTCTATGCATTCTCTACTGTGGAAAAGGCAAGCAAGAGTGGCCGAGTGAATAATAATCACAATTTTGTGGTTCAGTGGAAGCATATTTGGAAGCATATTTTCAGATGGAATTTTCTCCACTTCTAGAAATTTGTGCAGAAAACCGAGTACACCACGAGAATGCCCGTATTCGAAACTATAAATGAGCAAATTTAGGAAAAATTCTGAGATGGACACCTAAAACACTTCCCTTGTAAGGACTCCATATTTATCATTCTACAAATGCAACCATCCATTTCCTCACATTCCAGTAAACGAAAAAAGAGCTAATACGTCATCTTGCTCGAAACTTGGTGCTCATCTTAGGAAGTTCTCTTCAATAAACATCTTCAAATGACCCTTCGACATAGTATACTTTCACTCCAAGCTCGATGGCTCGATTTCCTTTGATTTGTTAGTTACGATGAAGATGCTCATTTGGGTTGCACATTGGTCAACACTTGAAAGACGAAGCCGAACACTCTGGAGAGAGCTGGTCCGCATCTCGACGCACTTGGAATGACGACCGACAATCAAGTAATCAAGTTTGGAACTGAATAAAAAGTGTCTAGAAACTCCCAAGATGATCCCCCATCGGATTGGTTTCTCTCGGAACCGTGACATTGGCATTTTAAACACAGATCGGGGTTGCACGGAAATCAGTTTTTTCAGACGGACGACGGAAAACGGAAAATGGAAGATGGAATTCCGTGCAACCCTGGTGTGAACGTTTGCTCCTCAACTGGATTAGTAGATATTAGGGTGAACCAAATTTTTTTTTCCGATTTCGTTGCACTTTTCGATTATGTGTCTGACGCATTGGAAGTTGTCGATGCACGAATGACCAGCCCGAAAACCGTTTTGAGCATACTTGGGACTCTGCACTTTGCGCTTGACGGTGGCGTGACTGTGTTTTGCACGAAATTGTTATCAAAACACGTGCAAAACTGCCGCCAGAACATTCAATTCAAACCGAAAAAGTAACCAAAGTTTCATCAAAATTACATCCTCACTCCAAAAAACAACATCCAATTTTAACAATGATTGATGACGTGGTTAGGCTATATAACAAGATGAATCCGTTTTCACAGGAGCGCTTTCCGTGCAAAACACAGTCAAGCCACCGTCAAGCGCAAAGTGCAGATGCCTTCCCTAAAATAAAACAACTCTGTAATTTTTTTCCTTATTTTTAATTATTGATATTTTTCTTAAAATAGTGTGTGTATTATTCCTATTGTTCCTCAATTGGATTAATTTTAAGGATGAACCAAATTTCTTTTTCGATTTCCCATATATTTTTGTCTAATTGTTTTTTTTACCAAATAAGGATTTTTATATACATGTGTTATATATATATATATATATTTTTTTTTTAAATCTTGAACAGCTCTGTCATAATATATATTAAAATTTTTAATTGGTCTTTTATTTAAAATTTTTAAATTGTAGAAGAAACATGGAATAATCCGAAATTCGTGTTCTTTTACGCCATTACTGGGAAAAAGGCTTTAACGGAACTGCAGAAGCAAAAAAGATATGCGAAGTTGAAGGCGACCCCTCCGCGCGATTCCTTAAACATCAGTTGTACGACATCTTCAAGCCCTTGGAAAAGTCAATAGACGCTGCCGAGAAGTACCTCATGGATTGACTGAAATTCAAGCTCAAAAACGTGTCGATACTTGCCGAAAACTGCTCGAAAATCCACAAGATTACTTATTCGTAGAATTGTAACTTGTGATGGAAAGAGGGTCTACTTCAGTAATCCGAACAGACAAAATCAATGGTTGGAACCCGGTTAAATTCGGAATGTGATCGTTTTGTCAAAGGAGGCACTTCCGTGTGTATTTTTTTCCGAAGACGTAATTTACTTCGAGCCGAAGACGTAATTTACTTCGAGCTATTTCCAAATGGTAGGACCATCGACGCAAAAGCCGCACACCGCCAGACAAACGAAGGAAAAGATCAACAATCTCGAAGCCATTGAACTTCTTCCACATCCATCTTATAGTCCGGACCTTGCGCCATCTGATTATCACCTTTTCCGATCCATGGCACACTTTCTTCGTGGTCGTAGCTTCAATGGCCTGGCCGATGTCGAAAACGGGTGCCAGCCGAATGGTCTTTACTTTAAAACCAAAGTAGTATGAAAAGTTGGTTTGGCGGTTAAGTTTCGCACAAAACTTCTGTCAGCCTTTCCACTAATTTAGAACTGTCCTTGTTTTGTTGACAAATTATTATTATTATTATATAGTTTTGCCAAATATTAAGGTATCATAAAACAATAATGGGCTTTTATTAGTCGGCAATAATTTCCCACACACTTTTATGTGAAAATATTTTCTTTAATATATTAGACAATATATATTAGTCTTAGAAATGTTATTAATATGCACGCCAATATAAAATTAAAATTTACATAAGGTCGGAAATATTTTGGCAAATTAATTAAAATGTTCCTCTTGTGACCATTAACAGATTTTTCTTAGTTTCTTCGATAACTGTGTATAGCGTCTTCAACTGGGCTTGAAGTCTCATCGATACATTCACGTGTATTATTTTTAGACCTTCCAGGAGAATAATATCTGCAATGTTTCGTTACTCGGCATATTTACCGGTATATTCTTAAACTGGACAAAACGTATTATCACCACGTCCACGTGAATTCACTTAAGACCACCCACAATATAAATAACGGGATAGTTTCTAAAATATTCTTAAAGCAGACAAAATGTTTCAACGATATATCTTTTATTATTATTTATTATTATGAACCACCGAGGGAAATAATATCGGTGATATTCTCGGAATTTTTACGCGGTATATTCTTAAACTGGCCAAAAATTATTATCAAAATATCCATGTGAATTCACTATAGACTACCCACAAAAATAATATCTGCGTTATTTCTGTTAATCAGCATATTTTATTTAAAAAACCGTAAGAGTTGCAGAAATTCTCGTTGATACGTTCACGAGGATTCATTGCGGACCACCCAAGAGAATAATACTGGCGTTTGTTTGCCTATATTGACATAGTTTCAGATATTGACATTATCTAGACGTAAACTCTCAACAGTATAATCCCATGGATTCAATTTAGACCACCCAAGAGAATAATAAGGGCGGTTTTTTCGTTAATAATAGTTTATCAAAAGAAATAGTAAGCGTTGCAGAAAGCCTGGTCGGTATTCTCATGTGAATTCATTGCAGACCACCCAAGAGAACAATACCGGCGATGTTTTCATATATGAGCAAATTTTCTAATAATTGTATCATCTAGACGTGAGCTGTCATTAGTATATTCACATGGATTAAATTCAGACCACCTAGGTGAATAATACCGGCGATATTTTAATAGAACGACATAGTTTCTGGTATATTTTCGCCCTTTAGGCTTGATTTCTCATAAATAAATTCATTGTAGACCACCCAATGTAATAATACCGGTTAATTTCTTAAAATTGCAAAATAATATATTAAAGCTGCA